>OX637699.1:38712588-41112588 GCA_951802165.1 Adalia decempunctata | reverse complement strand
GATAGAAGTGGTAAACCCATAAAGTGCAGAGCATTGTTGGACAGTGGTTCACAATTAACACCTCAAAACAAACTATCCCTGAAAAATGTAAAAATTCCAGGCAATGTTTCACTTGCGGACCCCAGTTTCAATGTGCCCTCCGATATCGACTTATTATTGGACGCTGGTATATTTTTCGATCTCTTATCAAATGGAAAAATAAAGCTAGGAAGAAATAATCCAATACTTCAAAAAACCAAGCTAGGCTGGATATTCTCCGGATCTTTGCCTTTAACTTAATTTCTATCTCCTGACTCGTGCTTCCTATCCACAGCCAATCAGAATGTAATTCAATTACAGGATTTCTGGCAAATCGAAGAAAATGATATACCTCAAAAAATCCTCACCAAAGAAGAAGCCGAATGTGAATCTCATTTTTCTACAACCTTCAGTAGAGACAGCACTGGTAGATTCACAGTAAGTTTACCTCTGAAAGACCATTATCGTAAATTAGGTGAATCGAAAGAGACAGCCATCAGCCGATTTCACTCAATTGAAAGAAAGCTGAACAAAAATCCTCAACTCAAGGCCCAATATTCCAACTTCATGTCACAATATCAAGCTCTAGGTCATATGATGAAAATTGATCGCAACCAGCAAAGCCAATATCCCATCTATTACTTGCCTCATCATTCGGTAGAAAAGCAAGACAGCACAACGACTAAACTCAGAGTTGTATTTGACGGCTCCGCTAAGACCTCCTCAGGAGTTTCTTTGAACGATGTCCTTAAAGTTGGACCAACAACCCAAAACGACTTGTTCACAATAATATTACGTTTCAGAAAACATAATTTTGTTCTCATTGGTGATATCACCATGATGTACCGCCGAATAAACATTCACCCCAAGCAACGTAGCCTACAACGAAGAGACGATTCTGATAAGGATATAGTTCATTTCGAACTTAAAACCGTTACCTCTGGAACCGCTTCTGTCAGTTTTTTGTCTACTCGGTGCTTGAAGCAAATAGCCTTAGAAAATCAGCACAATTTTCCCATCGAAGCAGAGATAATCTCAAATGACTTTCATGTAGATGATGTAATCACGGGTGCAAATACTGCACAAGATCTTATTTCAATTAGGAAAAAATTAGTGAGCATGCTCCAAGATGCTGGATTTCAACTGAGAAAATTCAGTTCTTATGAACCCATGGTCTTAGCCGATCTCCGCCATACAAATGACCATTCCATCAAACATCTCATCAATGAGTCTCAGAAAAAAAGACCCTTGGTATTTCTTGGGATTCCCAATCAAATTGCTTCGTATATAATTCACAATTTTCACTGAATTCGCCAAACCTCGTCACAAAGAGAAGCATTCTCTCCACTATCTCCCAGATTTTTGACCCTCTGGGTCTCCTTGGTCCTTTGACCATGCAAGCAAAGCTTATTCTACAACAACTTTGGATTGCTAATCTCAATTGGGACGATCCAATTCCCACAAGCCTCCACAAAGCTTGGATTCATTTTTGCGGCCAACTCCAAAGTTCCCATGTCATAAAAATCCCTCGGCACGCCATTCAAAGGAACGCTACAAGTATACAAATTCACGGATTCTGTGATGCCTCAATTCAGGCCCATGGCGCATGCATATACCTGAGATGAGTATTTTTACTGTTCTCTTATTTCCACAAACGTGTGAGACATTGTTATTCCAAAATGTATTTTGTCGCTTAGTTCATATCATGAAAGCTGGCGTATTTTCCAAACGAACTCTTCGGTTGGAATTTACATTTCAGTGGGCAATAATTGGTAATGAATAATCAACTACAGAAGTATGAAATTATATATCACACTACTGGAAACGAAAAAAAAATATTTTAGTCTTCAGTTTTCCAGTCAAAGTATATGAGCCCTTTCAAGAAACTGAAACAGTGTTGAAGAGGTGGATCGAGATATATGTCACGCAGCATAATTTTCCATATTGATCTAATATATTGAAGGAAAAATTTGCAATTTTCCATGTTCCATTTCCTTTCACGAGGAAAATTCCAGACTTGGGAAAATGGATCGAATCTATATAACTCAGCCCCTTTTTTATGAGACCGATGATTCTCGTAAAATTCCAGGTGATTTTGCTCAAATTTATCACAACGGATAATGGAAGTCTTATCGTTCAGCAGAAGGAATGTTAAAACATTCTCAAGAATAGAAAGACGATTCACGGCATGCAGACTATTTTTTTTTATTCCGGAAAAAATTATCCCCCGAGCAGGAATCGAACCTACGTTTGCTGTCGCCGGACAACCAAATCAATCAAATCAAAAATCAATTTATTCAGCTATTTGGAATTACAAGTTTGCTGTACGTAGAGTACACGCTTTCAATCATTATCACATTTTATAATTCCTACATGGAAGTAACCACTACAATTTTGATTATATGAACAATGTTCTTCTTTTGACATTTTTTTTTTCGATTTTAAATGGTGTATTGCATCTTAGTATATGAATATACATATACAGGAAAAATAAAAACAAAAAAACCTGTTCAAAATAATTGTGAATATATATTATGTACACTCATTCTCATTGGTTTTATAAAGCTAGCTCATTAACCCTGCGTCCGACAGGTGAAATTCCGTAACATTGGAAGACAGGTGGGGTGTATGAAACCCCAATCATATTTTTTCGCTGAAATTTTTGTTTTTGCCATTTTGTGATGTTTGTGATTGGATTTGTATTCTGTGATATCTCTTTTTCAAAAATAAAGTTATAATTGTTAACACAACATAAAAAATAATATTATATCTCTAGTTCTCAGAACAAAAGGGTTTTCTCGAATGAAAAAATCAAGGATTTCTTCAAAGACCTTTATTAGACGTAAAATATCAAAATAAAAACTCAACAACTGATTCATACTATTCATAAAACATCAAAAAATGATAATATCGAAAATTCGTATAAAAAAAAACAAGTGAAAAAAAGTTATGGTTCATCAACTTCTGCTATTCCTACACAGGTTTCGCAGTACATTTTCGCGTGTTCCAAGCATATAAATTTATTGCATGTGTCACAAGTGTATTTTGTCTTGCGGTCACGGGCACGAGAGCAATCTTGACACCTTCCTTGACCATTTGGTTTATGTTTTTTGTTAGGTGGCTCTGAAGTTTCGTTCCTTATCCGGCAGATTGCCATCCTTAGTTCTCGAGGAATCCTTCCGTTTATCATTCTATACTTTTGATAATCACTTATCAATTCGAAACCAAGTTGCATCAGGAATTCACTTCTTTTTATTATTTTTTCACCATTATTTTCTCTGTGAATAACCTGGGAGTTTATACCAGCAGTATTCAGAATAGAAAAAAATATAACCAAAGGCCATCGACGACAATTTCGAGACACATTGTATATGGCTGATAGTTGGTCTACAGTATCTACTCCTCCTTTCGTCAAATTATAAAAAGATACAATCTCCGGCAGTTTCTTCTCAGAGGTGTCTACATTTCCATCGTGATGAAGGGAAGACATCAGAAGCACAACTTTGCCTTTTTTGGGTACATATGAAACTATTGTATAATTTTTCTGATATCCAAACAGACTTGAGTTTATTTCCCGATTTCGCGCATTCACAAAGATTGGGGGGATTTCTCTCTTATTTTTGCGCATGGTTCCTACAGCAGTGAGGCTATGATCTTCGTATAACTTGACAAAAAGGTCATAGCTTGTGTACCAGTTGTCGACAGTTATGTTCCTATTTGTTTTTGAAACCGGAGCCACGAGCCTATCCACTATATCTTTAGGGCTGTTACTCATCCATAACGGACCTTCTGGTTGTTTGCCTACGTAAACCTCCATATTGAGTAGGTAGTGTGTTCTGGCGTCTACCATGGCATGAACTTTGATGCCATATTTGGCTGGTTTGTTCGGCATATACTGGCGAAAAGGGCATTTGCCTCTAAATGCTTCTAACTTCTCATCTATTGTTAAATATTCCCCTGGTACGTAAGCACTTTGACAATTATCCACAAACTTGTCCACTATAGCTCTAATGGCAGCTAGTTTATCCAATTCTTGTCGTTGGCGACGGTTTTCTTTATTGTCGAAACGAAAGCAGCTCAAAAGAAATTCATAGCGCCTCTGGGCCATCGTAGTACGGAATATTTCTATACCTGTTCCGTTAGTTTGCCAAAAATCTTTTACTGATCGGCGATTATCTTTGAAAACTCCAGATAAATATAAAAGTCCTAACACAGCTTTTATCTCCACTTCATTGGTTTGTTGGTAATGTGGCGATTCTTTCCAGTCCCTTGTTTTTTCAAGAATCCTTTGATTTGTATTTACCACTATGTCCCGTATCATTTGATTATCTATAAAAAGTAGAAAGCATTGAAGAGGACTAAGAGCATTTTTTGCAAAATTTTTCACACCTGGTAAGTGGATTATGATATTTTCTGATCTTGTTCGAACAGATGTTATATGGCAACATTTTCTCCACTTCATGTTGTCTTTACCGAAATAGTAATTGTTATTACCTTCAAAAGAACTATCTTTATCCAAATTACTTTCACTATTGTCGTCATTTCCATCATCACTAACGGCATGTTCTACAATATCGTCGGCAACTTGTTCAAAATCTGGGTAATCAGTTTCTTCATCATCAGATCCATCAACTTCATCATCACTTCTTATTTCATCCCATAAAGCCTGAAGTCGCGCTATTTCTTTCTCGTAGTCCCCCATTTTTTTTAATGGAAAGCACAGTATGTATGTATGTCTTTTGAAAATAATTCGGTTCAGCTGACAAAATATTATTATCGTAAAACCCAAAGAAACTATATGCTCAATTGTCTTTATAGGTGTACAGTTTTAAAACTTATCCAGACAGGTGGGGTTTGGTGCACCCCCAGGATTTAAAAACGCGTCCGATTCAAATACACGCCGAACGACGACTGATTTGATATGTAAATATGAGGGAGGGGACTATAAAAGGAAGCTACTGAAAATCTCCGCTACTGAAACGCCAATTTCATAAAGATATAGGCACTTTCCGATGGCTGGGGTTTGTCACACCCCTCATGTCGGACGCAGGGTTAAATAGGTGACCATCTCATAACTGTGATGAAACTCGTTTCATAAAAATGGATTTGACTGTGTTTTAGCAACAATGAAAGTTCAATAACCTCACTGAAATTTTATTATGAAATTATCAAACCTCTTATTGAATTTGTTGATGCGAGTTATAAATTTGATTGAAAAGGATAATGAACTTGATGAAACAGCCTATTGAATTCAATAAATTGAGTGATATTTTCAATTAAACAGTATAATAAAATTGATGTAGCCACCTTCTGAATTGCATAAAGTGAATTACAGGAATAATCGCACTGCATCATACATTTCCACCAATTGAAAAAAAAGATCAAACCAAGCCATCTTTTCATTTTCCCCTCGTGCCAGAACCTTTTGTTACAGGTACGAGAAGGTGTTTCACGACGACCCAAAAATGTTCGAGTTTTACGAACCATCTCTGCCAAATTTTCACCATTTTTATAGAGAATTTTATTAATTTTTATTCATAAGTGTAATTTAATTTAATTCCATTTTCATTAATGGCGTTGTTGCTACTTGTCAAATTTCAAAAAGTGGAAAACCATTTTGTGAAATCAGAGAAAAAGTTATCACTCCGTGATTTGAAAATAATTCAAAACCAGGAAATCATACAGATTCTTGAAATTATGTTATGTTTTCTTCATGGGTTTTCGTCACCCTGTATCTCTCAAATTAACCGAATATTGGAAAATAGTATGAGACAATGTGTTTCGTTTGATGAGGGGACAGTTGAAAAAATGTATACACCTTTAATCAAATATTCCAATGTGCTGGATTTTGTGTATTCACTGTATGAAAATTTGTTGAACTCGATACACAGTCCTAGTCAAGAACATTTTCCCAAATAACAAAAGCAGGGCATGATCCTTTTTTTTTACCCCGTAGACATATCGTTATTTTGACAGATATTTCTCCTGTGGCCCGGTGTCATATTTCCTCCGCAATTACAAGGAAAGTCCATTACATTTTCGTGCGAATTATATCTCGGGATTATGTTTTACGATATCATTTTTATCCCCGTAATGAAAAACACTTACAATAAATTCCCCCTGATAAGCAGTTATAGGTATAAAGCTCACTGGGAGGACCATAATTCATTCCTGGAGCGTGCAACACAAAAGAAAATAACAAAAAAGGGAGCATTAGAATTAGTAAGAGGCTGCGTAATTTGGTACAGCCTTGTCATGTGTGCTTGTTTTCGTCGAAAAATGTCTTTTCAGGAAAATACAGAAGGAGGAGAAATGTAATTCTATGGAAATTATTAAAAATTCAATGAGATCGATCACTGCCGATCTGAAAAACGAGTTCTGCTACTACACTATATACACGGTGTTTAATATCAACTTCGAGCAATCTCCTGATACCTGTGGTGAATTATGTGTGACCGTAGTTTATTTATATGCGAACAACTGGAGTGCAGCACAAAACGTTCGTAAACATTTGTGCGGCACACGGTTTTGGTGGAATCGTACCCTAAGAAAACTCGTCTGGGAGAAATATCACGAAAAAGACACTGAATAGAAAATCTCAATCATCAAACAGCATTTGCCGATATTCATATCAATATATAATTTTTGTATTAAACCTTATCAGTGCAATGGCTTTATATTCAACTATTTTTCGTTTTAATTCAAATCCAGGCGAATAGTGGTTATCTTATTGTGTTATACTAGTGCAAGTTCTTGTTTGCTTTCTATATAAAGGGAAGATAATAGAAAAATCAGAGAAATACAATGCCACTTTGCGGTTATCATGGACAATCCGACACTTCGTCGGATCGTCGCCTGAGATTTCTTACGAAAACCGCTTCCAATTCGAGATCTCACTTAATTACACCACTTGACTCGATTACAGGACCGTTAAATTGCTCCGTCCCTAATCTAATTCGATCTGGCCTATCCATTTACCGGAAAGCACTCGCAAATGTTACATTTCACCGCCGATACAACTATATCTTCTCCGAGACGTTCATACGTTTCTCGTGAAGCCTTAAACTTAATTGGCCTGCCCTCAGCTGATAAACAGCGAGAGTTGATTAGGTTATTCCTTGCCAATCAACGGAGTTTGAGGCTGATGCGTTCTATGATACTTGAAGATAAAATCTACTGCTCAATTCGGTTTAGATGGGAGTAATAAGCGAGGTTCTGTTTCTAAATGAAGCGGAAGGTAGACAAGGGGCACATTCGAGCGACAAATCGGATTTAAATTCGAGATGGGGTGGTACGATTAAAAGTTCTTGTCACGACAACACGGATGGAATTTCAGTACAAATAGATTATTCTCAGATCCAATGAGCCAAAGTGAAACATTGAACAGAATTGGGTATGAATTTCATATAATTAAAAACACCAACAATTGTAATGTGTAATGAGAAAAGGGGTCACCTAAACGACTGACATGAAATAGACACTTTTGGGAGCTTGTATATTCACTTTTCACCTTGTTAGTGAAAGAAAGTACTTTTCCTAGTTCAGAGTTATCGTGTTATGGAAATGTTTTTTCTTTGTTTCACGAAATACACTTATGGTTAGATCCATATGTTTCTAACATTCATATATGGCAGTATGTAGACCTCTGCAGACAGCGCGCGCCTCGCTTGAGCACGCGCTCCATCGTGAGTGAGGCCGGGATGAAACTTAGCCCCATCCCGATTCACAATTGCCAACACGCTATAAATTGGTGACCCCGACGTGATCGAATATAGGGAAATAACATCTCAACTTTCGTCCCCACATACGATGTCTGGATCAACCTCCGAGATGGCTGAGGCTCACAGGACACACGCTGCGCCCTCCTAGGTTTTCAGGCATGGTCCATCGTATAGAGACCAGTTGTCCTGTTCACTAGAGTGAAAGTCTGTGACAGTGTGTAGACCTCTCTCTATTCATTCTATTATTTTTATTGAACTTCTTCATCAATCATGTTGAACTTATTTTCTTCACACGTAATTTCTGCTAAATCGTACCTGATCTAGCCACAAGTACCGCATTCGATATCAGAACCCTGACATCTTCAAGGTGGAAAACAAGGATCCCGCAAAAAAAAAATTTCGACAGCTGTTTAAACAATTTGCAGCAGTTGTCAAGGAGATCAATGGCAATTTTTTGATCAACGATTGGTAAGCATTTTATATGCAGGATGTCTCAAAAGTCGACGTCATGTCGAAATCACATAAGTCATCAGAAGAAAAAATAAGTCGTATATTTTTCGAAATTTATTTATCATCGAATCGGATAAAGTTCACCATTGAATAGAATCATCAGGAAACACCCTATCGATTGTGATATTATGCTGATAAGACAATCAATTGAAATTAAATTTAATTGGTAAAGAACACCTAATGTATCAGTCAGAGTTTTGAAATTTAATTCAAAGCACAATATAATACAAAACGTAAATATTATTAGCAATTTGAAAAACATAGCGATGGACCGGAAATCCAAAGACGCCTGGTTCGACTCCCGCTCGAGATGAATATTTTTCTGGAACTCGAAAATTTTCTGTTTACCGATAATGATTTCTTTTTTTTTATATTCCAATGATTCCCTGATTTTCCACGTTTTTTTCCGTTGGGTTCACTTTCTTTAAATTTTTTCTATCTTTCGGTTTCGTCTGAGTTAATCAATCCGCGCACAAGTTCTGTTGCTTCTTAATATTTTTCAAATAGATCGATTTTGAAGTTCCTCGGTAAGTACTGTAGATTGTGCCCGAATAAAATTGTACTCAGAAATGCCTTATTGAATATTTTTCTTAAAAATAGCCAGAAATCAAAATGTAATATCAATATTTTATGTTGTTTCATTCGCCTGTAATAACGGTTTCGGAAGTTACTTCACGGTACAAAACTCGAGATTCGCGCCGCCTATGGCCTTCATAATTGCGATATGCAATCTTCTTTCATTTCATGCAAGAAGCCCTCACTTCTTGTTGAATGTCTCTCAAAACCCGTGTAAAAGTGTCCCGATAAAAAAGCTGCCATATAAATAGGCCATTCCTATACATTTAAACTCCTAACGAGAACGATAATTTCCCAATTTTTTTCAATAGGCCTCGAATTCCACCCCTATAAATGAAGTAATAAATCCAGCGCCTTCATTAACGTGTACATCTACAAGGCACTTAAGGGCGCCAGTCTCTCAGGGTCGGAAGTATTCCTCAGAGCCCAGCTCCGCAGTTTTCCTCGCTCCATTTACCCGCTGCATAACCCATTTGTTAATTATGGTTACAGCTACAGTGCGTTCCCTTCAAGTATTAACTTCGTCGATGGTTTCGGTCCGCAGGGACCTGCGACATCATCAAAGTGAACGATGTTCATTTACCCCTCTCGGTGCGTGTCTTCAAATTTGGTGATTTAATCTTCAATAAGTAAGGTGGAGTGGTGTGATATGGAAGGAGTTAATGCGCCGATATTGAATTTTGACGGAGAGCAATTTGTGCGTATCTTGGAGTATCTAGGACTGAAGGAGTTTAAATGACTAGCCATTTGAAGTGAAATATTGTTTGTGGAGATTAACTCAACTTAAGTTAAGTTTCAAAAACATTATAGTGATCACATCAAATATAATACGATAGCTGAATATATTATTTATGAATAAATTCAGAGATTTTACAAAGACTTGACAACAGCGGCGTGTCTCTCAGTTACTCTGGGCTTCAACCAATCATATTACAAATTGAGCCACTGACGTCACAGCAACTGGACGTTTGAATTCACACGCGTTGGAATCACATTTTCAATATCGAATAATGAATCAGTTCTTCCAAATTCAGAGTGAATAAATGGTTATAACTGTGTCATAAACTGCCTTCCATCACGTCATGTGAACAAAAAGGCATATTTTGAGGTACTGGAAATGCCCATTGCGGCATTTTCAGAATGAAATGATTAAATTCATTGAATCTACTCCATTCCATACAATATTAGTTGTCTCAAGGAATGATTTTGTCCATTCCTAGATTTCCTTACGATTTCTGATTCAAATCATTCAATATTTTTAATTAGTTTAATGATTCTGCAAGTGTCTGCGCATTTTGAATTCCCGTGTCCGTTTTTGAAAGATTAAAGATTCGAATCGTCAGAATCGTGAATCGCATAGCGGCCGCGATGACGAAGACTCGAATCAGTCGTTGCTGAGTTGATTGGATGATTCGACTCTACGACCCTTGAACGTGTGCATTTGATTGGACGCCGCTGGTGAATCGAGAGATTCTTTTGACAGAGTGAGTCGGTTCACTAATTGATTCCAAAGATTCGATTCAGTGAATTGAATCATTCAATCACTGGCTAAGGAGGACGGCATATTTCCGGCTCTCCTTATTGGAGAGTTAGATCTGCTATATCTTGGAAAAAGGTTCGGGTTATATTCGAGCCCAGAAGGACTTTGGACCAATAAGTCTCTCCTCATTCCCAGTAAGGACCCTGGAGATTAGGGAGACATCACCAGTAGCTTGGTCATTGCATTCCTCTGAACATGCCTATGTGCTTGGTAAATCTGTGGACACCGCTCTTCACTCAGTTGTAAATTACATTTAGGATGGGTTGCACTAAAAACAATCTAGCTATATTTTGGATGAAGAAGGAGCATTCAACAACACTACATTGCAAGCAATGAACAATGCTGTGGTAAATCACGTAATCTCGCCTACACTCTGTAGATGGACGGGATCGTTTCTCAAGGCTCGTGGCTTAGCTGTTCTCCTCGACCATAGGGGGAACACCAGGGAGTGGTATCTGCAGGGTGGTATTCTCTCACCACTGCTGTGGGATCTCGCCCTTGATGGGCTCCTGGTAGACTTGGCGGATGCGGGCCACGTCGCAGTGGCCTATGGGAACGTTCTTGTCCTGCTGATGAGAGGTAAGATACTCAGCGTTATCGCTGATTTGATGCAAAATGCTTTGCGGGTAATCGAGCGGTGGTGCACAAAATACGTCCTTTCAATAAACCCTAAACATTCCGAAATAATTCTGTTCACGGGGAAGAGGGTGCCTTGCGACATTATAACTACTTCCTAGTCTATTTGGAAAGACTGGAATGAGGCTCACCTTATCTGACCAGGTCCGTTATCCCGGTGTAATATTGGACCGCAAATTCCTGTAGAAAAAATACATCGAAGCTCAAGCGAATGAGGGCAATGTAATATTTTGGTCTGCACGGAAGGTGCTCGGAATGGTTGAGGCTTCAGACCACATATTATAACTGGCTGTATATTGTGGTATTGAGACCTATAATCACCTGTGGTGTGGTGAACTTCCTTGGAGAAGGCCAGCAACCGAAATATCTTTAAGGGGAAATGGTAGACGTCCGAGCTCGTAGCCCCCTTCAAAAATTGAGCTTTTTATTTCCATTATATCTCAGTTCGTATGCGACGTAGACCAACAGTTTTTTTTTCAATTAAAGCTTAATAATTTTTCTAGGATGTGTATTACTCGCTTTTCCGTTTTCCTTCGTATATTAGGAGAAAACCTGGTGAGATGTAATTCCATAAAAATCTGGACAAACTATTTTTTCATTTCCATGATATCTCCGTCATTTTTCGGGATAAATGTATGAAATTTTCAGTACACATGCGGAATAATATTTTGCAGAATGTTTATTAATCAGTTTTTCTGTTGATTGCTCCCCTGAATTTTTAAATGAATTATAAAGTAGGAACTTTATTGGTCATATTCCCAACCAGGTTTTTTCCTAATACACGAAGAAAAATGGGAAAACGAGTTATACACATTCTGCAAAATATTATTCCGCATGTATACTGAAAATCTGATTCAGGAGATTGCTGAATCGTTGGATCCTGTCCAAACCTAGGCTGTGGATTAGTGAATTCATTGGCTAGATTTACTTGGTTATAAGTGGCAGTTGTTTGGTTTATTGGTGTTTCGTCATTTCGTCAGCAGCGTTTCTCTCTGTGATAGTGTACCATCTGATTGGTAAGACCACAAGCTAGAATACATCACAACTCATACAATTGCTCATGAAAATAGCTACGTACGATCCCTCGCCCTCAACATACTGTTAATGTGTAAGAAGGTAACAATTCTTGCTTAACCCTTTTCTGATTTGTTGTTGTGAAATTACTGCTCACTTTTTTTCTCTTTTTTGTTATATATTGTTTGCTGGTGTTATTTTTATTGATTTCTTATTGTACAAGCTGAAGTTGACTTGGGTGTAGTCTCCCCCTGTAGACCTATAGCTGTTTGTTCACTTTGCATGTATTATATTTTAGGGTTATCATAATGATGCATGTGTGAATAAAATTATTATTATTATTTGTAGCGAAAATTGACAGAGATATCATGGAAATAAAATCGTTTGTTCAGATTTTTATGGAATTACATCTCACCAGGTTTTATTCCTAATATACGAAGAAAAACGAAAAAGCGAGTACCTAATACACATCGTAGAAAAATTATTAAGCTTTAATTAAAAAAAAATTGTTGGTCTACGCCGCATATGAACTGAGATATCATCGAAATAAAAAGCCCAATTTTTGAAGGGAGCTCACGACTCACGAGCTCGGACGTCTTCCATTTCCCCTTAACAGATACCAAAGAAGACCGTATAATAATAATAATAAGCAATATTGCAAGCCGAACCGGGACTGGTACACGCTCCAACAGGCCAATAACAGAACATGTGAGAGATGTTCCCGAAATAGAACACGGTGAAGAGCAGGTGACAGATGCTCCAAACCAACAACATCAAGCAATAGCCCTGGGAGCTAGGCCAAGAACGGAACAAGTGAGAGATGTTCCAGAAATAGAACACGGTCAAGAGCAGGTGACAGATGCTTCAAACCAACAACACCAAGCAATGGTCCTGGGGGCAAGGCCATGAGTGGAACAAGTGAAAGATGTTCCAGAAATAGAACACGATGAAGAGCAGGTGACAGGTGCTCCAAACCAACAACACCAAGCAATAGCCCTGACGGCAAGGCCAAGAGCGGAACAAGTGAGAGATGTTCCGAAGTCAATCGTCAATACAAAGGAAGCATTTGAGGCTACCGTTAGAAACCCACTGGTCAAGGCCACCCGAATAAAAACAAGACTTCATGCTGAAGATCTAGCCGTAGTGGATAAAATAATTCAAGGTCATCTTAACGAGACCTGTTCACTAGAAGATGTGGTGGCTGCAGTGAGAGCGGCCGCTTCACTTCTATATCCACCGAAAAGTTCAGCTACGAAGAAGGATAAGCATAGGTTAAGACTCAGTCGGCTTGACATCAAAATAAAATCAATGAGGCAGCAGGCATCTTGGTACCAATGTATCATAGATGTTCTGAGAGGCAAAATTGGATCAAGCAAGAAAATGAAGGATATGATCGAGGAGTTTCGTTCCATACATCATGCAGTAGATTTGCCCACAGTCCATCCACTGAAGCAGAAAGCTGCAGATAAAATACGATCACTTGCTGCAGCGCGAAAGAAAATGATGAAAAGGCAAAAATGGATTGAAGATAACAACACCTTCACCGCAGAACCATCGAAATTATTTCAGTCCCAACAACAAAAGGCACAGAACCCACCATCACCTCAAGAGGTCGAAAAATTTTGGAAAAGCCTGTATGAACAACAAGCAGAAACCAGGGATACTCCAGCACTACTCAGATTCCGGCAGAACGATGAACTTTCTGAAATATCAACCGAAGATATCAAAAAAAGCGGGATGCTGACTCGCCGTGAGCCTATTCCGTCATGGTTGGTGGAGGGCAGAACAGTGCTGATACCAAAATCAGGTGATTTAGGGCAACCCAAGAAATATCGCCCAATCACTTGCCTCAATACACTGTATAAGATCCTCACAAGTGTAATTCAAGATCAAATACTGAGGGTTATTGGACCAGTGTGGAACAGTATCTACGAACAGAGGGGAGCAAAGAAAGGAGTGCAAGGATGCAAGGAAAACTTGCTCACAGACAAGAGCGTATGCCATATACTACAAGCGCGACCTACACACATCATGGTTGGACTACGCGAAAGCATATGACACCTCGCCGCACGAACTGATAATACGGCTATTAAAAATGCTGAAAGTCCACCCTAACATCATCCACGCGATAGAAAACATCATAGCGCTGTGGAAAACGAAGTTTGCCATCCGAGCAGAGGGTCGAACCGTATATACGGGATGGGTGAGATATAGGAGAGGAGTTTTTCAGGGAGATTCGCTAAGCCCGCTATTATTCTGCATAACACTCATACCACTGATAATGGAGTTGAGGGAGAGCAAAATAGGATACAAGGCCGAACCACCAGGCAGAAGGAACCACCTGATCTCTCATCTCTTATACGTGGACGACTTAAAGCTCTACGCTCCCTCCGAGTCCGCACTACAGCAACTACTGAATATCGTTGCAGACTTCACCTCAGCCATAGGAATGTCATTCGGTTTGGACAAGTGTGCTGCATTTCATCTGCGCAGGGAAAAAGCTGAAGATGCAGGAGAAGATATTCAACTGAAAGATGGAATGACTTTTCGACATCTCGAAGACGGAGAAACTTACAAGTTTCTTGGGATGAAACAGAGGGGTGTACTGGAGACAACCCAGATAAAAGATGACCTCACAGCCAGCTACAAAAAGAAGCTGAGAGAAATTTGGAAATCGCAGCTGTCGGGAAAGAACAAAGTATCTGCTACAAATATGCTAGCCATCCCGATTCTCACCTACTCTTTCGGAGTGGTGAACTGGACGGTAAACGAACTCCTCGATCTTGATAGGTTAACAAGGAAAACGATGAACATGAATCGTAGCCTACATCCCGACAGTTCAATACAGAGGATATACCTTCCCCGAAGCCAGGGGGTAGAGGATTGCAATGTTTGGAATATCAACACTATCAACAAACATTGGAAATGGCAGTAAGGATTCTAAGAAGTGAAGATCCGCTTCCGAAATTTGTCGCTCAGTCTTCCTATTCCAAGCTGCACAAAGGGTCCTGGAGAAGCTCAGCATAACCGGCGTATCGATCAATCCTGAGTTCGCTGGAACACCGAACACTCAAGCGGACCAAAGAAGCCTAGCAAGACTGATCCGAAAGTCTCAGTCAGATACATTACTCGAACATCATATGGGTAAGACCTTGCACTCCATATATTTCAGGAGTTTACAAGACCAGGACCTGTCTGAAGAATTGTCTTTCGCCTTTCTAAAGTCAGCTAGCCTTAAGTCAGAGACAGAAGGGTTTGTGATGGCGTGTCAAGATGAAGTACTGAATACGAGATGGTATAAAAAGAACATCATGAAAATGGACACCCCAACAACTTGCAGGGCTTGCCATGCGCATAAGGAAACGATTATTCACATCCTTTCCGCCTGCAGAGTCCATGTTCCATCGGGGTATGTAGAGAGACACAACGCGGCACTCCGAATTCTATACTTCCATCTGAGAGCCGCGTATGGGATAGACAAAGAACCGGTGCTACCATATGTGTCTCTGGAGATTGAAGAGGTGGTCCAGAAGAATAGAGCTCGCATATGCTGGAACTATCCTGTCCCAACAACACGGCAGATCAATGCTGTTAAACCAGACCTACTTCTGCTGGACATGGAGCTGAAGGAGTTATTTGTCGTGGAATTCTCCTCCTCTGCTGAAAATAATGTTGTGATGAAAGAAGAACAGAAGAAGCAGAAATACAAAGACCTTATGTTCGAGCTTGGAACTTTATACCCAGGTCATAAAATTAGGATGGTCGTACTAATCATAGGATGTCTCGGTGGAATGAGAGCAAACTACGTGGATGAAATGAAGATCATCCCGGTCTGTAGATCACTGGCCGAGGTATTGGCGCACAGAATGCAGAAGGCAGTGTTGCTCGGGTGACTCTAGAAGCCACTTGCAGCTCATCTCTTTTGTTAAGGGACGCTCCGAGGGCAGGATGAAGAACTCCTCCATTGAATGTGTGAGGGGTTTTTAGTGAGTAGCCAAACAAGATCCTGGATTCTCACACTACCGAGAGTGCGGACCCTCTCGGTGTCCATGAAGGGTTTTCCTCTCACACGGACGTTAAAAAAAATAGTGTTTCAGTCTCATATTCAATATACATTACATACAAATAGAAGAGAACACGTCATAATCGTTACCACTTATCTAGATGTGTAAGAAAAATATTCATTTCAGTTGTATGGCTCTAAATTCAACCGAAACCTACTCAAGGGAATGTATTCAACTACTAGAAGGGATATAAAATGTGACCGCGTCTCTAGGATAGGTAGAAAATAATTGGGAAATTTTCGTAACGCCATTCGTGTTCAAGATGAAGGCTTTGACGAAAAAAGAAATACATATACACATTTTGTACGATTTTGCCGGAACTACTCGCAACATTGTAATGAAACGCTGATACATCTCATGAATTTGTTTTTATGTCTGACAGTCTGACTCTCATAGAGTGCGCTATTTACAATGTTCGTACCAAGTAGTATTGAACATAACATTTTAGATATTAGATTTATTGAGCAAAAGTTCAAATTAACTCAAACATCATTCAATTTCATACCCAGAAGGTACTTCTGATAAAACCCGATACTGTGTGCCGTTTTCAGAGTATTTCGATTTGAAAACTAAGATGTAATAACAGATGCGGGAATGTATTTTCTCTATTTCAGTATCGTAATGAGTTCATTACAGTACTAAAAACAGTGCTGTAATGAATCCATTACAGCATCGTTTTCCGTTACATTCTTCGTTTTGTGGTTGTCAGCAATGACTCCCGATCCTTTTAAATTTCAGCAGACGTCAATTTGTAAATGTCAATTTTCCATATATCTACTAATACCAATATGGATTATACGCCTGCTAATAGTTGTCTGAAAGTGAAGCCAGATATTTGGTAACGATTGAATTGTACGCATGCGTCAACTCGAAATTCAATTATGACAATAGACTTGGAGGTTATGATGTTATTTATTTACATTTTTTAGGCTTCAAGATTTTGATTTTCTTGCATAGATAATGTCTTGGATGAAAACGATCTACTAAAACATTTCTATTTTAGTTTTCGCAAAGAAATGAATGTTATAAGTTTTCAGAAAACTATTTGATTCATCGTATTGAAGGGAATGCATTCTTTTAGCCGGAATAAATATTGATAATTCATGTATCAAGGATTTATCGAGAAATTTTCGTCAGAAGTTCTAACCACCCGATAAAATAAAACGTAGGTATAGGTATGAACATCTTTGCTGTGAGAGGTTGATAAAATGGTAACTCACATTATTAAATAATCCATCGTAAATCTACCTATAGTTAAATGAACTCTTGTTATCAAAGGAATGTAGAAGTCAAAAAGATTTTTGTGTTTTAGCTGAATTGAATAGTGAATATTTCATTGCTGAAACAAAATTGAAATGTGTTTTTTCAGGTAGGTATTCAAGGATATGTTTATTCGCAATGTTACCTCCCAATAGTTATTCTCTTCACAATTTTTGTTTGATAAGAAGTCTTGAATTTTTGTTGATCTACTTGCTCAGGATTTAATAATTTTTGATTGTTTTTTGAAAGGTTTCAATTCTGAATGAAAAATTCCTTCTTTGCTTCAAACATTCCATTTTTAGATCCCATTTATAGCAACTATTGAAGTACTATCAAGTAATCAAGTAGAGGCCATGAACATTAATTATTCAAATTTGTGTTACTCAATTTCTTTAAATGATGTATTCAATCATTCTATGTAATAAAACAAAGAATAACTATTTTACAGTTTATTTACCCATTTTCTTCATTAAAATTCATACCAAAAATTATTGTTAAGGAAGAGAACAAACCAGTTTACATGCTGAGGTAGGTAGATTTGGATGAACTTACTTCTTAATTGAGACATATGAAGTTTTGTTCACTTTGGTAGATTGGCAAATATGGGGCCTATTTGATTAGGTTTTTTGGGGAATAAGCTTTCATGACATATTCAACATGAGTAAAGTATTAGAAAAGTTCGAATCCTCCTCCCATTTTGAAATGGTACATGAAATTTCTTCGAAATATTTTCTTACTATGAGTTTTCAGGTAAACTATGAATTTTTAGTCCATGATCCATATCATAATTGCTTACATAGTAAGGGAAATAGCCGTCAGACAAGGGTAAATCCAAAATTTTTCTCAGAATGGCACTTTCGAGAACGGGTTGAACTTTTCTGATTGGATTATTATGTGATTTGGAGTTTGTTACGAGTACCTTCATGGAAATATGCCATTTTTTTACAACCCGGGGACTGCATATTCCATTAAAATTGAATGAGAGGCTATTATTATGACATATCGAGAACATGGGAGTGGAGGTAGCAGTACATACACTAAGTAATACAGTATTGCAAAAATACTGAACCAGGACCTTAAATAAAAAGATGTTGAAATTGCTGAATTTGGTTAAATTTTCAATAATACCATCTAAATAGTGAGCAGGATATGTAATCTAAAAAACAAAGTTGAAACTAAAAAGACATACCGTTGATTGGAAGGAAGAGAGTGGATTGCCTAAACAGTAGAAGATTAAAATCATGAAAGTTTTTTGCTAAAACAAGATGAGTACGTAATGTTGAGGTGGATAAACCTAGAGTGGAACCTCGATATAATAAATTTTAGACCAATCTCACCTCAGTTTAACGAATTACTTGATATAAAGAATTTCTACTTGCTCCCTTCCGATTTGTTATTTCGGGGTTCCACTGCGTATTGATATGACGTAATCAAAAGCCAAGGCAAGTTTACCTCTCAATACGATGAACATAAATACAGAACCCAGATAATATGTAACAAATGATTTATTAGATATCAGAATGCATTTATTCTAGAGTCAGTTTAACTGACTGATTTCATTCATTTGATGAAAAAGAAAAATGCATCCAATATGTGTGTTCAACAGCTCTTTCACCTAACGGTACATTACCCATCAAAAACTTAGAGCCAACCCTTTCAGTGGGTTACTATTCAGAAAGAGATTTATACTTAAAAAGATGTCCTCCATCCAAACCAAAATTGATTTCTCTGAGTGTTTTCTATTAGTACCTCTCCCTGTAAAATAACTTTCAACAAAATGTCTTCCACAAATTCTCAGCTGTGCGACATGAGCATTTAGGTGACATAGAGCCATCCACTGAGATCTTTGCAGGTGATTCTGAGGGAACCTGAAAAAAATATAGTGGTAAAGGAGAAAGCATGAT
Organism: Adalia decempunctata; assembly: GCA_951802165.1. Taxonomy (NCBI): domain Eukaryota; kingdom Metazoa; phylum Arthropoda; class Insecta; order Coleoptera; family Coccinellidae; genus Adalia; species Adalia decempunctata. Next base: position 41,093,345 of record OX637699.1, on the reverse strand, counting down.
CGTATAACAGTTGTATTTGAATTTTTTACCTGTGATATGAATTCGAGCGTGTAGGGTCACAAATGTAACATTTGTGAGTAGAGCTCCTTGAAGACATGTTTAATTCCTTATTGAATAGAAGAACACAACAAAATTTTCAAATAGATATAAATACTATTCAAAAACGGACCAACTATACCTATAAAGACTAACCAACTCAACTGGGTAAATAAACTATGATTATATTAAACGCGAAAATGACCAATAACAACAACGATTATAAGTGAAAAATGAACGAGGATTTAAACAACGAACGAACTATTGATTAACGAATTGAAATTAAAATTCACAAACGGAATGAATAATTTGTTTGGTTATGAGCGTATGAAATAATACATCGCATCATTAATTTTACGTCTATGACATAATACAAGGTGCCAGAGAGAAATAGAATAACTACGTTATTTTTATTCTTAATATTTCTGCACATGCGCAGATCTGGGTTGTTACCAAAGCCCAGCTTCAATTTTGATTGTCCATTACCCATATAGGAATTATTAGATATATGCAATCTTCGTATTTCCTAAGATTCCCACCAACTGCCGAGATACAATATGAAAGTCACTAGGACCTATAATTTGAATTTTTTCATTGAATTTCACAAAATTTGACTGAAATAGAGAAAATATCGTCTAATACTCGTTGCAGAATGCAATTCCAATACTCCTTCGTCGCTCGTTTTCGAATTTCGCATTCTTATTGGAATAGGAGCCCATTCTGCAACTAGTTTTAGAATATACTATTCAGTTTTTACTCAATAAGTTCCTTGGAGGAAACTTTTCTGCATAAGGCGTAACTGCTGCACTAGAGTTTCCTAAACACTCGCCTAAATTGAATAACATGTCAGTATATTTAAAATTTGAGTACATTCTCACTGACAATATCTTATTTGACAAATAACAAGGTTCCGGAAATGTTATTATTGTTGGCCCAACATCATAACTATCAATGAATGACAGTTGTCCATGGCAATGCTATTGCTGTGTAAAATTCAAAGCTGAATAATTATGGCTATTGGGGGACTTAAGCTGAATACAGATTACTCTGACGTGACGTGTAAGGACGTCACGTCAGACGTGTACTGTGCTCCCATTGGCCTAATATGAACGTGAACGTCAAAATGTGAGTGATAAAAAAATGCAACACATTGTTCTGTGCGTTCACGTTCATATCAGGCCAATGGGAGCACAGTACACGTCTGACGTGACGTCCTTACACGTCACGTCAGATTAATCTGTATTCAGCTTAACACTCAGTTGCAGGAACGTCCATTATGATTTAAAAGTGTCATTAAAATCCTAATGCCACATTAAACATGGTTTCCTGCCACAGAATACCATGTTTAATGTGGCATTAGGATTTTAATGACACTTTTAAATTATAATGGACGTTCCTGCAACTGAGTGTTAGTATGAAACAAACAACAGTTTGAGTCCTGATCATCGAATTGTTGTATGTTTCATACTAAGGCCTCCAATGGCTCAGTGCCTCAAGACCAGTATTGGTTGTAACTTTATAATTTTCAAATCAAAATATTTCAAAAACGGTACATAGTACCGTGAATTCTGGTGTTGGTGTTTAATTAAACGTTGTTTAAGTTCACTTGAAATTTTGCTCAATAAATCTGATATCATAAAAAAAACTTATGTTCAATACTACTTGGTGCAAACCTTGTAACTGGCGCCCTCTATGAGAGTCAGACATAAAAACCAATTCATTGGATGTATCAGCGTCCAAAACACATTCGTATAAAGTGTCATTACAATGTTGCCAGTAGTTTCGGCAAAATCTTAAGAAATGTGTAAATTTTCAATTTCCACGCCCTTAATCTTGAATACGGATGGCATTATGAAAATTTCTTACTGCGCAATCCCAATTATTTTGCGTCTTAAGGTCCGGTTCCATAATCGAAAATAAAGTCTCCTTTTCCGTGAGAAGTCCCCTTTACAAATGAAACGGGTCCCATAAACCAATTTTACGGTTAAAGGACGCTTTGGAGTATCCTTTATCATAAAGTCCGGATATTGGGCCTTTATGACAGAGAAAGTATGCTTTTTCTTCGCGCATGCCGTGTGACTGTAAACATAACCTCGTTCTGTTCTGTCTTTTCATTCCAAATGTATTCGTATTTCGTTGATTCGTTCTAGTTTTCAGAGGTTGTCTATGTGAAAATAAGTTTTCTCCACAAAAATCGAAAAATTTCTTCTAGTACGAGTTCTTCCTTGAGGAACAAGATATATTTTCAAGACGGACGAAAATATAATATAGGAGAGGGGAGCAACATTCAACATCATTCAATTTAACATCTCCTCGTCAAGCGAGGCAGTTAATTATCAATGATTATTTTGGCAATATACAATTGGATAGATATTTTATGTTTCAAAATACAGGGTGCGACAGCAAGGCGTACGGCTAAAATAGCATAATATGGATGTTGACAAAAATCCAGAACTAAAAATAATTTTACATATAAGGATTCGTCAAAAAAGTTTCGGAATAATATGTAGTTTTTTCAAATTGAACACCACCCTGTATTTCATGGCATAATTCTTTCGAGAACAACAAGAGATTTACAAATTTCATCACGGCATTGCCACATAATTCGTATTTTTAGTATATTTTTAGTGTTTCAAGAGGTTCATCAAAATTTTTATGGCAACCGCTGTGTTCAATCTAGACGAACGAAAATTTTACAGTAGTTATCTTTCGTTTTCAGCTTCATTATTCGATAAACATCTGAAGTTTTTTTCATACAGAGTGTCTAATATAAATTCACCAATTTACTCAAATTAAATATTATGCGATAACTAGATTTTTTCAAATGTATATAATGTTTTATTTGGATTGATTTCGGGTTCACCAAGTTCCTTTTTGTTGGTCCGAATAATACAAGAATTGTTTCTCTGTAAATCAAAGAATTTATTATTTTATACAAAAATACAATTACATACAAGAATGTTGATCTTACCTGTAAATCAAAGAAACAACATTTAATGTTATTATTCACAATGTTTAAATTTGGATTACAATGTTCTCAGTAGGTCTTACATACAATTAATGTAATCAAGAATGAATTATGTCGACTCTGTCGATTTCCACATTCATACAGTCATTGAACTGATTGACCTAATTAATCGCGCAAAGCCATTGAACTTGAACAGGAGATATACAGGTAGGTATTTCTTAGATAGGTATTTCGTGAAATTTGTTTTTCAAATGTCTACATTTTTTACCTGGTATCTCCCATACTCAAACCTTTTTCTTTCCAAGAGATATTTCACATTCTTTAAAATAACGATTACTCTGTAAAAAATTTAAAAATTTGAAAAACAAATTTTATGAAAGAGAAAAATACAGGGTGTTCCATTGAAGAAATCGATTTATCGCATATTTAATTTGGGTAAATTGGTAAATACATATTAGACACTCTTCATAAAAAAACTTCAGATGTTTACCGAATGATGAAGCTGATACCTATCTACAATGCATACAGCGGTTGCTATAAGAATTTTGATCAACCCTTTAAAACACTAAAAATACGAATTATGAGGCAACGCCGTGATAAAATTTGAAAAATGAGGTATAATTGTAATGCTCTTGTTGTCCATTAAAGAGTTATGCCATGAAATACAGGGTGTTCCATTTGAAATAACTACATACCTATTTTTCCAAAACTTTTTTTTAGTTCGTATATTTTGTCAACTTTATAACTTTGTCATACAAGTTTTTTTCCACACGGTACATACATACATTCAACCCTGAAAATATTTTAAATATCTGAATTCTCCCATTGAAAAAATATATACATAATTATCAATATTCATTATGCACCACAAATCGAGGTTCAACATTGAGTTTGGTTTGCATCTATAAAACTTGCAGCTTCAATAAATTGAAGTAAAGTAAAGTAAAGTAAATTTATTCATGATCCATACAGTTCAGTATTTACATTCGTCCAATAAATCACATATTTCTATGAAAGAGGTCCAAAATCTAACGAAAAGAAATCATTCATCTTATATAAAACAACATCACATAAAAACTTTCTCAGTTCTTTCCTAAATACCTTTGGAGGTAGCACCCTCAAATTTAAGGGGTAAATAATTAAAATATTTTGGTGCTAGAAAATCAGGTGCACCCTGCGACTTCTTCAATCTCGCAAAAGGAACCCTAAATGAAATCTTGTTTCTTGTATCGTGATCATGGATATCACTGTTCATCCTCCAGGAAGGACATCTTTCATGAGCATAAGATAACAACTCGTAAATGAACAGTGCCGGAAGCGTAAGAATACCAAGTTCCCTGAAAGAGCTCCTGCAACATTCCCTATATGTCAGACCACCAACAACGCGAACCGCTCTTCTCTGCAGCCTGAATATATCCTCAAACCGACTACAACATCCCCAAAAAGAAGGGCATATCTCAGGTGGGCTTCACACAAAGCAAAATAAGCTGTTCTGAGCACGCCCCTCGACACAGATGACGACAAACTACGCAAAACAAAAATATTGCTCGCCAGCTTCGAACAAAGATTGTAGCATTGTAATTTGATATCATGTTCCTCCTGGTTCATTTCCCAAAACTTCCTTCTTTGTCTTGTAATATTCCTCCTTTGCAACTGACAGAGGGTTTCGGACTTGCGCTATCCGGTTATCTATGAAATATTACCAAATGCAAGCAGTAAATCACTAGATCTCAGAATAGCCAACCCTAGGAATGTTGACCGTTACTAACAAAAGAAAGCTTCATCTAAATGAGGGTAGGATTTTGTTTATGGTACCGGACGAGCTGTCGAACTCCCTTCAAAGGCGGCCGTCTTGAAAAACGGACTTTGCGAAAAGGAGCCTTTTCGTAAATATTATGGAACTGGGCCTTACACCATCAAAGCTGAACATTCTTCCGAAGTTTGATGTTATTGACACCGTACAGACAAAGGTGTCTGCGCTGGTAAGAAAGTTAATGGGTGGGGGAAACTCAATCGCTATGATCGGTCAAATGCTGTCATCTGTTAAAAGAGTTTTCCTCCACCCATTAACTTTCTCACCCGTGCAGACATCTTTGTCTGTACGGTGTCAACATCGAATTTCGGAAGAATGTTTAGCTTTGATGGTGCAACTGGGAGTACGTTGGGCCTGAAATCCAGAGGTGCGTGGTTCGACGCCCGCCCGAAGTGAAAATTTTTTCCGGAATTAAAAAATCCTACTGAATACCCATCTTAATGTCATACGAGCAATCACCTATAGATTTTTTTTCGCATGAATTTAAAAACACCCTGTATACCTTATACCTAGTATTTACCGTCTCAGAGAAAAAATGAAGTACTAGGGTCAATAATGAGGATTTCCCTGGTTAGAAATGGAAATACAGATTTTTATCCCCACTAAGATTGACAAGACCTTCGAGATATCACTTAACCAACATTCCCCATTCAAAAGATTAGGAGGGTAGCTTTAGCCGCATGGGGCGTGGAAAGTTATTTCTTTCATATTGCCTCGTAAAGTTTAAGTAAAATATTCAATAAGATCATAAAATATAGACGATATCTCTTTTCAATTCTTTCATCATACCTTTTAAAAAGCACAATGTCAGTATTTACATTATTAAAGAAATCCTTCGCATCGAACAAAAAATCTTTGAAGAAAATAGTCGAATGAAGATAACCAAAAATATTCAATACGAAATAGGTTCATCGTATGCCAAAAACGAACGGTCATCGAAGTATCTATACAAGAACTTGCATATTCACCTCATACGAAGTTCAAACATCACGTGTTTGGCACACAATTATTGTGAAACCGTGTGAAAATCGTCGCGTCCGCGATTGCTTTATACTCCAAGAAACTCTCCAGTCCCCCAATTCGAAATGCACGTGTCGGGAATTAGTCAAGTTTAGGCCAACATTTGGGAATAATGCTCCCCACTGTCATACAGAATCTCATAAATAAGCGAATACGGGACTGGTAACGTGCCTCTGCTGCTTGCGCAAACATCGATTTCTCTTCGCCATTGCCGAATTTGACTGGGACGTTTATCAACTGTTCCATTGTAAGAATCAGTCATTCGTAACTTCTGTTTCCACTGGAAACTTTCAGCTTTCCGCGGTCTGCTTTGTTTCCGTTAGCTGGGTGGATTCGTGGAAAGGTTTCCAAATAGAAGACAATGATATACGCTAGATTTCTCACAGAAGTTTTCCATTCAGCAGTGCGACTAAAATTGTTTCTCCGAATTTCCATAGGAAATGATATACTGGCCACTCATTTTTATGGACAGTTCTATAGGTCGAAACTTCGGAACACCTGAAACGTTCATAAAACATCTTCATCTTTATGAAGGCACGCAAAGTCTTAGCTAAGCTAAGGTCCAAGTTTAGAGTAAATTTCGCTTGTCGTTCTTTACGACCACTCTCATGACGTGTGCCATGGCGCCTCGAAGTAGTACTGTTCCTGAAGTAAATAAGGCCCACTGTAGCTAAGAATAATACTTGGAACATAACTCGTGTCTCCACGAACAACTCTGTGACAGCAGTACGCAAAAAAGTGCACTTTTCGTCTCTAGAATCTCTACAGATTCCACACTAGAAGAGTTTCCTTCTATGGTGAAGCAACTCTTCTACGAGGCAGAATGCCAGTCTCTTTCCTCAAGATTCCCTGATAAATACAGTTCCTTCAAAGTTATGATATATGAAGATAATTTTGAACTTGCAAACAACTGTCTGAATGGAGCGTATATTTCGAAGTTTTTTCAAAGGAAAACGAGAATAACAACTGCAACCTAGTCAATGCGACACATCTGAAGACAAGAGCATCTAGGCTAGCTAATAATATGGAATATGTGGGCCTGTTGCACTTGAACGTTCAAAGTATGAACAATAAAATAGGTGATCTGGAATGCCTTGTCTACTCTCAACCAACTGAAATCGACATACTGTGCCTGACGGAATACTGGCACTCTTCTAACGAGGTTATAGGTTTCTGTATGGAGGGATGGTACGTGGGTCATGCATACTCTAGATCCAAATCAACTAGAGGAGGTTCCATGATTCTGGTGAGAAATACCTTGATCTGTAGCGAGGACTGTTCGACTATAAGGGACATCCGTAGACTATCCCTAGAGATCCAATGTGAAATATCAGCGGTTAAACTTGATAAATTGGTTATTATTGTTGTATGTAGGATACATTGCGAGACTGACCGATAACAGAGGGGTCAAAAGAATTCTTGAATGGAGGCCAAGGTTGGATAAACGCAGCAGAGGGAGACCACTTACCCGTTGGACAGACGACATCAAGAGGTTGAGAACGAACTGGATATCGGCCGCACAGGACAGAAATGAATGCAGACGCTTACAGGAGGCTTATGTCCAGCAGTGGACTTTAAATAGCTGAGTGATGATGATGTAGGATACAGGGTGTCGCAAGTTCGAGTGCCTATTAGACGTTTCTGGAGAACTGGACATATTTGAAAATTGGGATTATGATAGTGTTCGAAATTCTCTAAAGACCTAAAATATTTCTGGAGCCTGAGCACTTCCGGTTATACAGGGAGAGAAAATAAATTTGTTCAAAGAAAGTTTCTGATATGATTGAGTATTCAATGCTGAATACATTTCTATAAAAACCATTGTATTCAATCAAATAATATTCACAATACCGAAAAAGAACCTTGAAAAAAGTCAAATAGTCAGTAATATGTTTATTTTTTTTTCTGAACATCCCGAGTGCAAACTGTTCTCACGACGTGAAAGTAGAAGAATGTGGAAAGGTCATGCTCATTTTGAATTTCATCAATATCATCACAGGGTGAACATAATACTGACTGAATATTCGATTTTTTTTCAGGTTTTTTTCGATATTTTGAAAACTATCTGATTGAATACAATGGTTTTAAGAGAAATGTATTCACTATCGAATACTCAATCATATCAGAAACGAATAAATTGGAAAAAAAAGTTTTTGAACGAACTTATTTTCACTCCCTGTATAACCGGAAGTGCTCCGGCTTCAAAAATATTTTAGGTCTGTAGAGAATTTCGAACAATATTATAATCCTAATTTTTAGATTCCAAATATGTCCAGTTCTCCAGAAACGTATAATAGGCACTCTAACTTGGGACACCCTGTATATTCCTCTCCTTCTAGAGATTTCAGTTCGTTTTTAGCAAAAATTAATACACTTCTGATAGATCAATGCAAATGTAAAATAGCATGCTGTGGTGATTTCACAGTAAAATTTAACTCTATTTTAGATCAGGAGACAACTTGCCTTCTAAATCTGCTGTCATACTACTGTTTCAGACAAAGGGTCTTTGCCCTTTGGACCCACCAGGAAGAAAAACTACCTTGATACCATTTTTATCAATTTCGACACCCACAACAAGTGTGCCAAGGTCTTGAAAACAGATTTTTCCGATCATGACGCGCAGGTCCTCCAAGTCAGCACATTTAAAAGTGCAATATCCCATCAATACAAAAAGATTAGACCGCTCTCGCAGGTGGGTTTCAACCACAGAACATATAATAGAAGAAGTGCAACCTGCCCACTAATCTTTGGCAACGGCAATGACGTTTCTGCAGCGGTCATAGACTACATAAATAAGTGGCAAATGGCGGCCACAAATATTCTATGACAGTTTGACAGATGTCGACGATTCAATTCCTTCAGGGGGGTGGTCGCTGAATAATTTCTTATTCTTCAATATTGTTCCAATAGACGCCACAATAATTTTTTAACCTTCTCCTGAAGAAAAAATTACCAAATTATTAGTAATTTTCAAATACTTGGAATTACAGTGACTATATTACTATTATTAATGTAGTCACTGTACTTGAAATTAGGTTCGTTGTACCATATTATTCATTTTCTTTGGATTAATTCAATTTTTTAATATTATTTTCACTTAAATTAATATAATTATGAAAAAATTCAATATGCAAAATATAATATCTTTATTTCGAATAAGAACAGGTGTATTACAAATTATTCATTCTACAATTTAGGCAACTGCATTTAGCAATTTCAGTCGGAATGGACCAATTAATGTTTTACTTCTCTATGTGAATATTTAATGTAGGTATTTGTTCATTGAAGCAAATTAGTGTTATTTACTTAAAAAATACAATAACTATGGTTATTGCTTATTTTTTTCATGACAAAAATTAGCTTTGTCAAAACAAACAAAAGTTTTTTTGTGTAACAAATATCACAATGAATTATCACAATTATTGTACTTGAGGTCACAGTTACACCGGTTTATGAACACAAGATTCAGTCTTCAATTAAAACAGGATATATCATAAACGTACATGGGGGGTCATAGTTACAGTTGATATTCGAAACACTTGCAGAATAAAACTTTCAAAGGAGCATCAACTTTTAAATTTGTTTATATGCAGTTATCACCTATATCTTCATTACCCTGCAAAATGATCACATCGAAAGGTGTTCCTATGTCCTTTGGATCCTACAAAAATGAATGCCATTATGGATTTTCAATGTACTTGATTATATGAAAAGTAATAATAATTACCAGAAATGAATTCGAATATGCTTTAATATCATGCTCTCATCACTAATTCATTATTGTCATCCTCCCAAAATTTGTATGTGGTTCATCAGTTCCTACAAAAATTAATATTGCTATAGATGTTCGACATTATTGGTTACATGAAAAAATTTTATTTCCAACAAATAGTATCCTCAAATAACAGACATATTACCTTGAGAATAATACTACAATATATATATATATATATATATATATATATATATATATACAGGGTGTTCGGAGGGTGAGTAGCCATAGGTGAATGGTTGATAGGTGATGCTCTTGGCTACTTGTTGCGCCTAATAAAATAACATTTTGCCCAAAGTTCAAGGTGTTATAATTTTTTTACCATTTTTCTAGAAATTTCCCATTTTTCTCAATAAAACCTTGAATTTTTTCAAACTTAATGCTCGAGGTGCCTATAAAATGATTTATTTCCTTAGTCTAGTCTTGTCTTATTCAGATTGAATCAAAATTTCATACAAACGTCTTCAAAAAACCTGCCAGCGTCGTATCAAACTTCAAAATGAAAAAAAAATAATGGCGGTGACAGATGAACATGAACTCGACGAACGTCAAAAATTTCTATGTCACATGCCAACAACGACGTCATCTGTCATAGCCAATATTCCGCGTCTTCCTGAAATAACGTTAAAAGTTTTTTTTTAAATTAGATCTCTTTGAAATATATGAAACCAAACTTAAATTTATATCGACGATATTGTTCAGAATACTAGGTAATTGTGTGTACCAATGATCTCGAATGAAATTTTAATGTGTTTAAATTTTTAGCCTTGAAAAAGAAACAAGTAGTTTCGAAACGTCGGCGTTGTATTGAGGAGCAATAAAGAAATTTAGTCCAAGAATCCCAATATTCTTTCATTTCATCTAACTAAATGGACGATAACCTAAGAACAATTAAAAAAAATAATGTTGTGTCCACTTTACAAAGTGAAATAAAAAAAAAATTTACACAGTGTTGGGTTTTAAAATGGCTTTAAAAACTTCTCTAGTTAATACTCTTTGCAATGGTATGTAACATGTACCATTAATAATCAGATAACTCAACAAAAAACCGTTTTGTCTTCAAGGATGCCTTGAAAAGATGACGACAAAACTATTCAATTGAGCAGGCAAAATCTTTTCTCTCATTCTACCACAGCTAAAAATAGCGTGCTCTCTCTATCATCGGCTAACAATACTCACAAGGGCGTCGCCAGGGAGGGGGCAGCTGCCCCCCGTGCCCCCCCCCCCCCCCAATTAGAATAGAAAAAATTAACTGATTTTCGTATATTATGCTATTATGTCATAAGTTTTTAAGGGATTTTTGAGATCTAGGAGGGGGGCAGCTGCGCCCCGTATCCCCCCCCCAGCTTTTGAGCTGGGGGGTAATTACTACATTTGCAAGTCATTTCATAGGCCTGCAGTAAAGGTGCAGTAATGCAGTTGTGAGTTCACTCAACATTTCGGTGGTTCATCAACATATTCTGTAGAGAACTTCAGATCATTTATTTTAAATCTTGTTCAAATTGTTGGCCATTATTTCTAATACATGCGTAACATCTCTTTCTTATTTCCGTTGTGGTATAGCTTAGTCCAATTTCTTCTATCTATTAATTGCTCTCTGGTGTCAATGGCCAACAATTTGAACAAGATTTAAAATAAATGATTTGAAGTTCTCTATCTTTAGTTTACTACAGAATATGTTGATGAACCACCGAAATGTTGAGTGAACTCAAAACTGCATTACTGCAGCTGCCCCCCCCCCTGGAGCTCAAAAATCTCTTAAAAACTTATGAAATAATAGCATAATATACGAAAATCAGTTAATTTTTTCTATTCTAATTGGGGGGGGCACAAGGGGCAGCTGCCCCCTTCCTGGCGACGTCCTTGGGAGTATTGTTAGCCGATGATAGAGAGAGCACGCTATTTTTAGCTGTGGGTAGAATGAGCGAAAAGATTTTGCCTGCTCAATGGAATAGTTTTGTCGTCATCCTTTCAAGGCATCCTTGAAGACAAAACGGTTTTTTGTTGAGTTATCTGATTATTAATGGTACATATTACATACCATTGCAAAGAGTATTAACTAGAGAAGTTTTTAAAGCCATTTTAAAACCCAAAACTATGTGAATTTTTTTTTATTTCACTTTGTAAAGTGGACACAACATTATTTTTTTTTCATTTTGAAGTTTGATACGACGCTGTCAGGTTTTTTGAAGACGTTTGTATGAAATTTTGATTCAATCTGAATAAGACAAGAATAGACTAAGGAAATAAATCATTTTATAGGCACCTCGAGCATTAAATTTGAAAAAATTCAAGGTTTTAATGAGAAAAATGGGAAATTTCTAGAAAAATGGTAAAAAAATTATAACACCTTGAACTTTGGGCAAAATGTTATTTTATTAGGCGCAACAAGTAGCCAAGAGCATCACCTATCCACCATTTACTTATGGCTACTCACCCTCCAAACACCCTGTATATATTTTGTATTAGGATTCATTCTCTTTTTCATCATTATTCATAAATTTGTCCCATCTCTTTAAACTTCTTCGACATCACCACTTTGATCAATTTACAAATGGCTGACAAGTCACTTGTCATTGCCAGTGGCATTTGTCAGTACCAGCTCATCAAAGACCTACGATTCTGAATAAGAGTGCGAGAGAGATATGTTTTCTCTCAACATTTGCTTCAAGTGGCACCATATGTCTTAGTATATCCGTGTTGCCTGATTTTGAACTGGCGCTTCACCCCTCTGGTTTCAACATAATGCACCGGATGCTTTCAGGTGGGGGAAAAGTACTGTTGGCGCTATAGCGGAGTTTGTCAGCTTTGTGGTGGACTGCTTCGAACGGGGAAGCCACTGCCCAGCATCGATCATCGATCTGACTAAGGCTTTTGACTGCGTCTGTCGGGATAAGTTGTTCAAAAAAACTCAAGATGTATGGATTCTCTGAGGTTGAGGTCAGGTTGGTCGGTTCCTTTCTAGATGGATGATCCCAGGTTGTGTATGCATCCGCCAAATACCCTTTGCTCAGCCACGTTCGAACCGGAATAGTTCAGGGATGAATACTGGGACCAGTCCTGTTTCTGGTATCAATAAACGATTTACCTGAATTCATCCCTGAGGTCCGTACAATACTTTTGTAGGCGACATCACCTTTAACATCGGCGACACGGATATCAACTCCTTACTAGAGAAATCGAACATGGCACGATCGAGGGCTTCCGAATGGTTCTCTCTGAAGGGCCTATGTATAAATGCCGATAAAACCCATGAACTCGTATTCAGTCTAAGAGATATAGGCTCTCACAAAGATCAGCACCTTGTCGTTGGTGTGAGGGTTTAAGTGGCTGTGAGGACTCTTGGGGCGGTGTCGACAGAACACAGTCCCGTTGGGGTCTCCCAAGTCGATAAGGCCCAAGATGAACGGTGAATACTAAGACTGATGCCCAATAAGCCACGGTGTAAGATATCGTGCCTAAGGCTGAATGGCACCAGGTCAGAGTGTCTGGGAAACCAGATCGCATCACCTTGTAATTGGACCTTCCCTCAGTATTGAAGCTCTGCTGAGGGTGACGAGTATTTCTTCGCTACTCGTGAGAATCTTATGGATACACGCAAAAACAAAAATACAAACCCACAGGACACAATGTTTCCTGACACCATGGGAACCTCATCGGAGGGAGCTCATGGTAAAAACCTGTTAGAGGCTTCTGGCGGGGAACCTTAAAATACTGAAGGGGTTCCACATCTGGGGAACCAATCAGGTGTAGAACTCAAACTGTGGAAATGTAATGGGGCGCAGCGTTAGCCGGTCTACCCACCGGAGAGGCTGCAGCCGGGACTTCTTCCCTCTCACGAGCAGGTGCATCGAAAACAAGCGCCACCGACTCAAATTCTCCACCCTCATGTGAGAGACCCTCAAAAAAGGCTAACAACCTTGAGGGAGGGCTTTCTTAAGGTGCTGTTCCATTGCGCGAAACTGACTCGCGCAACTGTTTCGCGAAACCAATTTCGCGATGTGGATACCGCCTTCGCGCGATTCAGTTTCGCTGCGAGTCAGTTTTGCTGCGAGCCGATGCCAGTCGGTTTTTGACTGCGAAACAAGGAGCCTTGCGGAATTATTTTAGTGTCGTGGAAACATGATGAAAATGAATCAGAACGAGTGCATTCGTCTGATCCAGATTTATCAGGCCTACCGATTTTTGTGGGAACCCTCAGATGAAGCGTATCACAAGAGGAAAAGGGAGGATGCATGGAAAGCGATTAGCTTATAAATGGTGAAATTCCTGATCGTATCCTCGATGGGTTCCGCAACTAAATCCCTTAGCAGCAGATTTCCAGTTTGCAATCGCTGACGAAATATTTCTCTGGTCCACCACCGATGTTTTCTTTGTTTTTTTTTATTTTTATTCTTTATATAACCCATAACAATCATAGCAAATGCTGAGGCTGCAGTCGGAGATACGAACGACATGCTTGTCTCTGGATAACTGGCGAGTGGCGGCTAACCCAATTTCGCGCAACGTTTCGCCTCATGGAAATGCGTCAGCCCGAAACAGCGACTCGCGCATCAGCTTCGCGAAACAGTTGCGCGAGTCAGTTTTTCGCAATGGAATAGCACCTTTGAGGTGAGATGAAGGACCTTGAAAAACTGACGAGAATCGCCTGTTGGTGATTCTCAGACGTATAGAAATGTCAACTCCGGCTTTAAAAACTAGGGGCTGGAGGGTCTACCACCGCAGAAACATGCCCGACACGGTTCAGGTCATTCTGGGGGACTCTGGAGGTCTTGAAGACCCTGGAGTACAAGATCAGCGTTGAAACCAGGACACGCACGTTCAAGCTCGTCCAGGGTCCACGCGACACAGTTGCACCGGACCCAAAGGCAGCGCAGGAAGCTCCGGAGACGAGACCCAGTGCTGCTGCAAAGGGCGAGGACAACACGAAACCTCTTCCGACTCAAATGTCGGAGAGCAGTGTGGAGGTGGACCCTGCGGGTTCTCCTAGCTCGCATGCCTCGCACGAATGTATGTATATTCCCACTGAAAGCTAGGTTACAAACGATGATTTTTATGTTACAAATAGTTACCAACCAGTGGCTAAAGAATGCAAAAATATTTTCTTCATTGTCGAACATGTTGGTGCTGACTTCTCATAGAAGGAGTGTTACTTTTTTAATTGAAGAATAGGTTACAAACGAAAATCTGTTTGTTACAAATAGTTACTAATGAGTTACTAACGAATGAAAAAAATTTTCTTCATTTTCGAAAATGTGGGTGCTAACTTCGCATTCAAGGGGTGTCATTTTTTCAGTAAGGGTTAGGTTACAAACGGAAATTTTTATGTTATCTACAAATAGTTACTTACGAGTTCCTAATGAATGAAAGAGAGAATTCGTAAATTTTCGAAAATGCAGGTGCTAACTTCGCATGATAAGGTGTGTCATTTTTTCAGTAAGGGTTGGGTTACAAACGAACAACGAAGGACTTTCCGATCGTATTTTTTTTTTCGTTTTCGCAAAAAATTGAGAAGTGGATGCCCGTGAAGTTAGCACCCAGCGGAATGCGGCGTTTTTTCATGAGTATCCCTGAGGTACAAACGGAAATTTTAAGGTTACAAATAGTTACTAACGACTTAGTTACGAATGCAAAAAAAAATTTCTTCATTTTCGAAAATGCAGATGCTAACTTCGCATGTAAGGTGTGTCATTTTTTCAGTAGGGGTTGGGTTACAAACGGAAATTTTTATGTTACAAATAGTTACTAACGAATGAAATAGAAAATTTGTAAATTTTCAAAAATGTGGGTGCTAACTTCGCATTTGAGGGGTGTCATTTTTTCAGTAAAGGTTAGGTTACAAATGAAAATTTTTATGTTACGAATAGTTACTAACGAAGGACTTTCCGATCGTATTTTTTTTACGCGAAAAATTGAGAAGTGGATGCCCGTGAAGTTAGCACCCAGCGGAATGCGCCGTTTTTCTATGAGTATCCTTGAAGTACAAACGAAAATTTTGAGGTTACAAATAGTAACTAACGAATGCGATAAAAATTGTCTTCATTTTCGAAAATGCGGGTGCTAATTTCGCATGTAAGATGTGTCATTTTTTCAGTAAGGGTAAGGTTACAAACGGAAATTTTTATGATAGAAATAGTTACTAACGAATGAAATAGAAAATTTGTAAATTTTCGAAAATGTTGGTGCTAACTTCGCATTCAAGGAGTGTCATTTTTTCAGTAAGGGTTAGGTAACAAACGAAAAAAAAATTAGGTTACAAATAGTTACTAACGAGTTACTAACGAATGCAAAAAAAATCTTCTTCATTTTCGAAAATGTGGGTGCTAACTTCACGGACACATAATCAGGCCTTCGACAATCTTATTCTTGAAATTGAAAACTTCAAGCCTAAATTCAAAAACTTCTCTTCATCAACACCAAAACTAGAATCCGACAAATCAAGTACTCTACTGTTGAATTTCAAATTGCCAATGTCAATATTCATATCATTAGTGGTCCCAGATGTTTGGTCAACCAAAGATGAGATCTTCCGCTCCAAAGTTTCCCTGTTTCTAGATTTTAAGTTCGAAATTTTGGCATTGGTGGAATTAATCAATCGATCAAAATCGCTTCCAGGTAACCTACCTTTCAAAATATCTCCCACAATTTTCGATTTCCTGTTGTGAGTGTGCAGTTGCTTGTACCACCATTTCCTAATCTCCCACTTCAGCAATTTAATCCTCACAATGCGAACGTGTTGTTGATTCTCCTGCATTTCTTTGTCCCGTTAAAAAATTTTACATTTCTTTTTCCGGAGAATTCTTTCCCGTGTTTATATTTATCTGTACCCCGTTAAAAATTTGACATTTCACTTTCCGGAAATTTCTTTTTCGTACATGCCGTAGAATTTTTCAATTTGTTGTTTTTCTCTTCTCTTGAAGAATTTTACAAAACTATCTTTATTGTGAATGTTATGAATATGTTCTTTTCGACCCCCTTTTGAGACTTGATGAATAGCTGCCATCATATGACTTTGTGAAACATCATATGACTTTGTAAGTGTACTTAAGTAACCAATAGATTTTTTCAACAATTAATGAGTCTTCCAGTTACAATTTTGATTTAATTTTTAATTTTTGCCTTTACATGTTCATTTGTTTGAATTGCTAAGGTGGATTCAATTTAGTTTAGCTGTTCAGTTAGATGTTTCAATTACCATATTAGTTTTTAACGTTTTTCCAGGTAACTTACTGATTTTATGTTATCATATCATTTTTTAGATTCAATTGGCTTTTGAAAATGGCATGGATTCCCAAACATGTCAAGCCCTGAATAAAAAAAAAGGTTCCACACAAAGAGAAGAGATATTAGACTTTCATCATCCTCTCTACACCAACTCTTCAGAATGGGATTCTATGAATTGTTATTGGTTTCCAATCATTCTGAGAATAAAGGTTATTATTATTCTTCATCATCGGTCTCCTGGTCTCAGCTTAAGCTGGTATTATTTCTATGAACCATTGAAAAAACATTTCAGTTCAGGCTACAGCCTATTGTGCATATCCCGCGATCCTCTGGGATAATTCGATCTTTTGAAGATTTCTTTGAAATGATTTTGACATGACTCCCTCAGCCGAAATCAGCAATGGTATTATAGTGACTTTCGACAATTGCCACATATTCTTCAGTTCTATTGTCAAGTTCTCCTACTTCGTTATTTTTTCGGACTCTGTTCTTCCGATGTTACTGCCCCATCAATTATCACCCCATACTTCTGATCTTTCTCAATGAATACAAGGTACGGTCTAATGTAGTCCCCTGCTCTATCGGTTGTTCCGTTTCCAAAAATGCTGCAGGTTGATAGTCGAACATGATACTGAAATAGTTGGCCTGCCTAATAATGTTATTCCGAACTTTTGGTGGCCATTAAAACGATAATTTCATTTTGTATAGTTTTTGACATATAGGATGTTAATCTTTTTTTTGAGTGATGAAGATGGCACTTCAGAGTGGGGTCATATTCAATAATTATACTTGTTTCCGAGAAAATACAAAATGAAGAAATGTAACCTCTGGTTTATTTTTGGCGCCCCCTTGAGCTGGCGCCCAGGGAAAGCGTCCCGCTTGCCACACCCTAGATTCGGGCCTGTTGAATTCTATGGAAAATCATAGACCATGACATAGAAATAAATACACAGATTCTTCTTCTTCTTCTCTCTCTCTCTCTTTAAATGACCCGGCAACTGTGGCCATGTGGTCAGGAACAATTTTTTTTTTGACGAGGATACTCGTTTAAGAGCGTCTGGATAAATCCATATCCCCGTCGTAAACCTTCTTTAATTCTTTTTAACGACCAACAAACACAATCACTATATTCTCAATACTTTTTTAAAACAACTTCATGCGACTAAAACTAATTGGGAGTTCCAAACCAGGACGCGAGGGAAAGTAGTCATCTCGCAGTAACGACCATTTTGGAACTTCAAATACACAGATCCGGGAATGTCAGTCATAATTTTTGAAAGATGTCGAGATCTCTTTGAAAATGCAATGATTTTCAAACGGAAATCTGCATTAATAATTAGTTCGACATGAATGAAACTGCAAAATTTGAAATATATAAGTAAGTAGATTAAGAGATTTCATGTTAAAGGTATTATTATACACAATTTCAGCACATATATACTTTCCCGCAATAGGGCGGGAAAGTGACACTTTCCGAATGGAAAACAATGCGGGAATAGTATATTTCATTACTAGTCCAGAAAGTAAGCTTTTTCCGTGCGCGCGCGAAGAATTCGTGCAAGCACGGAAAAAGCCTTTCTGGACGTGTGATGAACGATATTTTTCATTACACCTCTCTGAAAACAATCCAACGATATTTGTTCTTCGACAGAAAGCATTTCGATATTGTAAAACAATAATTGTTCGAAACACTGACGTCTACTGTCTTCACGCAATCGTTGCTTTGTGTCTCAGCATAGATGCATCTATATCTCAGCGCACGGAAAAGGGTCACTTTCGGTGCGGCCGCACGGAAAAGGGTCACTTTCGGTGCCCTGAATCGACATGTTTGGATAGGGTTTTCAGAGCGGTGTAATGAAATAGTATATTTCATTACTAGTCCAGAAAGTAAGCTTTTTCCGTGTGCGCGCGAAGAGTTCCCGTGTGAGGCGGAGCCGTGTAATGAACGATATTTTTCATTACACCTCTCCTAAAACAATTCAACGATATTTGTTCTTCGACAGAAAACATTTCGATATTGTAAAACAATAATTATTCGAAACACTGACGTCTACTGTCATCACGCAATCGTTGCTTTGTGTCTCAGCAAAGATGCATCTATGTCTCAGCGCACGGAAAAGGGTCACTTTCGGTGCGGCCGCACGGAAAAGGGTCACTTTCGGTGCCCTGAATCGACATGTTTTGATAGGGTTTTCAGAGCGGTGTAATGAAAAGTGGTTAGTTAGGCCCGGTTGTAGAAAAAAAATATTTCTTCTACACGTGTGCGCTTTCAACACTTTTCCCGCGCGCATTTCATTCGTAAAGAGCCACATTGCCAAACAGTGTGGGAAAAAAATGTAATAGTACTGACACATTTTTTGTTAGATGATAGATGCATAGAATACCTGGTGTTGGCACTGATTAGATTTTGTTTAAGACTTTCTTGTCGATCAAAAATCTTAGTATTCGTCTTGCTTCTCATTTCTCTCGTAAGGTGTCGCGCAATTTTTCGTTGTCGCAGTAGCGCCACGATAGCGAAATATTGCGGATTATTCCCGGAGTAGGGCCAGTACTACATTCAAGAGTGCCGTTTTTGATCTACAAATTTTGGTCACGATTTTTAGTAGGGAGTCGTTACACCAGGTATTCTATGCATCTATATTAAATGCATTCAAATGAATTCGAGTTTCAGAGCACTGTGTCATTTTACTAAGTTGAAGTTTGGTGTATAAATGTTTTGTGCAGTAAAATGACACTAAACGATCAAATAAATACGAGTTCTAGAGACGTTTCGCTGCGTTTGGTATACAAAAGTTGTGCGTAGATAAATGTCACAGCTCACAGCACATAAGAACACAAATTATTTTGAACGCTCTTTATGAACTCGTATATTGAAGCATCCAGATAATACATTTTTTCAATAAGACATTCCATAAATAGAGGAGAATTGAATCTATCAAAATCACTGAACGTGAAAGATCAATCATGCATTACTTCCGATTAAAAAACTTGCTTCCATTAACTGTCGATCTTTCAATTATAATGAAACACGATATCCAGAGCACATACCTGATCCAATCAGCCACACAATCATCTGTAGATGGACAACGAACATACCTGAAATAATAGAATCAATCAGATGTGGAAACAGCTCAATTTGAGGTAGAAATTCAATTAAATAGCAATCGAATTTGACAGGTGTCTATGGATTGCCCTCTGTCTACGTTTGAGTGGTATCCGATTGTTGAAAAATGCAGTTGACTGAATTCAATCCAATTATAAATAATGGTCGGATTTGCGGTGCCAGATGAGGTGTGAATTGGTTAACAATACTTGAAATTGATTGAATAGGAATTCAATAATTGGAATAACTATTGAAACGGCCAATCTGGTCCTTGACAAAACGTTGGAAATATAAATTACTAGCAAGCAATTTTCTCAGAAAAAAATCTCATACCAAAACTATAGAGTAAATTTATTGATCGAATTTTTATTCACATCCCATAAGTTCTTCTGATAAGAAAGACTGAACTTTGCAAAATGACGAAAAGAGTGTTCTGCTTATAGTGTTAGAATATGGATATGAGTCAATAGGTCCTTTCTAAATTCCAATCCCAATGTAATCATGAACGAATGCATTTTTAGACGAAAACTTTTTTCTATATCATGCGGAACATTCATCAGGATTCTCTGGGGGAGCATTTATTTTCACAGCAAATTCGATGTCAAGTCTATCCGAAGTTCCGTGAACACGATAACTCTCGAACGGATGAACCTAGAATCTTGAACTTTTTAGGTATGTTCGCATCCCGAATGTCGAAGTAAATGATATCTATTCACACATGTTACATAAATCACATGTTAAATATTCGCCATCAACAATTTATATGGCATGTCTTGAAAAAATAGTTAATGTCAAGTTTGCTAACCGTCCAAATTTTACCACGGATACCGTAAATTTGGCCGTTCGGAATATTGTTATCCGAATAATTTCCGGTTTGATGGAGATAATATTTTGC
Source organism: Adalia decempunctata (assembly GCA_951802165.1). NCBI lineage: Eukaryota > Metazoa > Arthropoda > Insecta > Coleoptera > Coccinellidae > Adalia > Adalia decempunctata. The sequence continues at coordinate 41,072,514 of OX637699.1, read as the reverse complement.
GAGTAGATGGAAATGCGTTCGAGCTACTTTTCAAATTTTATCCAAATCCCTTCACCATACCTGCTTTATCGACGAAAAATTCCCAATATCTCCGTTATAACATATCCGGAATCATCGACAGCTGCTGCCAAATTATTGCGTTGGATTGTTACATGTGATTTATGTCCGTGTTTTTTTTAACAAATAGTAGGTAGACACTATAAAATTAGGTAAGCTCTCAGGCGTGCCAGTCTTAAGCTGGAAAGAATCCTAGTTACTGGTGGATCTTATGATTTTTTTCATCTTCGGGGTATTTTTCAGTACCGACCAAGACGCCGACGAGTGCAGACGAACCAAGAGTTTGAGTTTGTGAAAACCAGTTCAGTGTTTTCAACACAACGCAACGTTCATGTGTGCATCCAAGTTAGTGCTAATAAAATGGTTGTGTGTTTCCGAGTGTAGAGTCCAGGTCTGAAAGGATCGTTGGTTCCGTGCGTGAGTGAATTGACACATGAGTGAAAATTCGGATACCGATGAATCCTTCATGAAAACGGAGGATAGATACTCGTCCTCTGAAGAAGAGAGTGAAGAATTGAAGGAACTCGTCAGGCCCTGACGAGAGAATGACGAGCTCGAAGCCAATTTAGCCGTTTTAACAACCTGCATGGCCAATCTGACCAGCGAGTTGAAACTCCAGAGAGAAGAACTCTCGAAAACAAAATCCCCAAATCTCCAGGTGAGAAGTTATTCACAGGTGCCTCCCAAAAAGAAAGCCTCAATTATTGAGGACAAAAAGAAAGCCCCCCAACCCATAGGAGCACCCAGAGCCAAGCGAGCCCGGAAAGAGAGTTCGTCGTTAATCGAGAAAAACTTGAAAATATCAACGGTGACGTCTTAGTCCCCTATTAAAGAGAAAATTCTACCACTAACAATTATGGGGGCTTCCGACTGGACTGAAATATCCAAAACGCTATACAGTAAGAGGATTAATTATAACCAGACAACGGGTTTTAAAGACGTCATTAATATTATTGCCACGTCTGCAGAAGATTTCAGGAAACTGACAAAATTACTTGATCAACAAGGTAAGGAATATTATACTTACCGAATGAAGGAAGAAAAGAGAATATACGCCGTTATAAGGTATTTACCGATTGACGCGGAAGTGATTAAGAATGACTCAGAACTTCAAGGTATCAAAGATGCTGAAGTGATGAGAATGACGTCAAATAACACAAAAAAAGGTATCCCTCTCTACCTTGTGAAAACGCAGCATAAGGAAATATTTCAGATCAAAAAGATTTGCAGTCTTTGTATCGAAATAGAGCCCAAAAAGAAGCAAGAAGGCCCAGGACAGTGTCATCGCTGTCAGAGATATGGACAAAATAAATGCACATTTCCGAGCGCATTGCACAAAAGAGTGTGTATTGATCGAAAAAGAAGGCCAAAGGAACGTTACATACGTTTTATGTAACCAGAGTGGGATTCCGGCCAGTTATAAAGGATGAGATGCTTATAAAAATCTAATAAAAAAAACACCAACAAAAAAAGAAGCCCTTGCCAAGAAAAAGGTGGAAAGAAATGGAGACTCATATTGCTGTTGGAAACCACAGGTACAAAAAACAAAGAACTCGTCCACAAAACCAAATTCAGCCAAAAAAGAAGATTCCAAAGACGAACTTGACGACTTGAAGAGATTTGAAAAAGAATTCGAGAAGAAATTTCGAAATTTATTTGGAAACAAATAATTTATGAACAAAAAATCACAACTAGAAAATTTGAAGATAGTTTCCTGGAATGTTAACGGAATCAGAACCCGTAAATCAGAGATTGAACAATTGTTAGAAGAAAAACATCTTGATATTATGGCGCTTCAGGAAACAAAATTATAGAATTTCCTTCGAAAACTACGAAATATACAGGAGAGACTGAAAGAATAGCAGCGGCGTGGCATTGCCAGTCTTGTTAGAAAAGACGTAGATCATTTCCTAAGTGCGATCATAAATCCCGATGACAATGACGCATCTAAAGAGACACTATCGATCACAGTAAAGATAAGAGGAGAAAGCGTTAAGGTATTCTCTGCATATAAACCACCGCAAATAATTCTGCCAGAGGATGAAATAAAGATTTTATTACGTGGTCATTTTTCAAGAATAATACTTGGAGATCCCAATTGTAAATCTCAACAATGTAATTCTAGGATTGAGAATGCAAATGGCAAGAAATTGAAAGAATATGCCGAAAAGTATGACGCGATAATAATGGGACCGGATATACCGACCTATTTACCGAGTGGCAATGGAGCCCCTGAAGTGATTGATATAGTGATAATGAAAAATATGAAGAAGATTCTGCCCTTGAAACGATAGAGGATGGTACATCTGATCACAACCCGATAGAGTTAATTTTAGGACAAGGACCTAGAAATGAATTAACTCAAACACGAGAACATACCGATTGGGACAAGTTTAAAACTGAACTTCAAAAAAATATCACGAAAGTACCACAAATTAACACTCCTAATGAATTAGATGAATCAGTTATAGCATTGGAAAGTGCGATTATGAAATCCTATGAAGGGAGCACGGCCAGAAGAACTAAACTTACTCCCAAATATCTATATGGCGACAATCCAGAAGAGGGGGAAGAACTAATAAAAGTTCACAGAAGACTAAGAAACAATTACAGGATGTATAAAGCAGATAGTGATAAAATCAAACTGAATAGACATAGTCAAATACTTAAAAACGCACTAAGGGAGCTCAGAACGAATACAAGGAATAAGAAAATCAGTGAAGTTAACACAGAAGACCACTCTGCCTGGAAAATGCAGAAAAATTTTCGCAATGAAAAAACCCAAATTCCACCACTGCATGAAATGCATGGGATGGCATATTCAAAAAGCGATAAATCCAACGCTCTTGCCGATACTATAGAAAGAGGCTCAAGAATAAATTTTTGTGAAGAAGATGATGAGGACCTAGAAGAATTAATTGAAGATAATGAAAGAAGCCCCGCCGAATACCAAAAGCCCTCACCCAACATCTCCGGCCGAAATCAAAGACATAATCAACAATTTGAAAACAAGAAAGGCTACTGGAAAAGATAAAATTACAATTCTCATGCTGAATAAACTATCAGAGAAAGGAACAGCAGCTCTCACTAGCATAGCAAACGGTGTGATGAAAACTGAGTACTTTCCAAAAAGATGGAAAACTTCCGAAGTGGTTGTTTTCAATAAACCAGGTGAAGACAAAAAGTTTCCACATAACTAGAAAAAATTGTGGAGAGAGTATTAGCCAGACGACTAAATGAAGAAATCGATGCCCTGGCGACGATACCGAGTGGACAATTTGGATTCCGAAAACAACATTCAACTGAATAACAGCTCCTAAGAATTACCACAGAAGGATTTCAGAATAAAGGAGCCACAGGACTACTACTTCTAGATGAAACCAGAGCTTTTGATAGAGTATGGCATGAAGGACTACAAGGACGTATAACCGCAGGTTATTCACCCAAGCTTTGCAGAATAATAAGAAATTATTTGAGGGATAGGAACTTTTGTGTGAAAAAAGATGATGTTCATTCGACACACAGATATTTAGAAGCAGGAGTTCAGCAAGGATCCATACTAGGACCGCTACTCTATAATATATATATATATATATTTTTTTTTTTTTTTTAATTATCACCTTTTGGGGTTCGACTCCGAATTGCCGGGCAAATTATTCAGCCAAGGCAAATCAGAGGGATGTCAGGAACTTCCTCACCAGTCGAGTGTTCGCGAGGATTACTTCTTTTTGGGCAGTGCTAATCACCTCCTTGTCCAATTCCAGGCTTAGTGTGTTCTCAACTAGATGTCTCTCGACCAACCCGTTTGTTGATATGATCAGAGGCAGTATTGTTGTGGACTTCAAGTTGTATATGGTCTTCATCTCAAATGCCAGATCATGGTATTTCGTCAGCTTCTCGATGTAGGCCTTGCTCAGGTTGTCGTCGGCCGGAATAGTGACGTCAATAATCACCACTGCTTTTTCCTTCTTATTGTGAAGTAGGATGTCCGGTCTATTATGTTTGATTGGTCTGTCCGTCGTGATGAAAGTATCCCAGTATAATTTGCAGCTCCCGTTCTCAAGGACGCTACTTGGCCGGTACTCAAATGGTCTCAGTGTTTTTTTTATAAGACCATATTTCTTAGCTATAGCCTGGTGATAAACTTTCGCCATCTCGTTATGCCGTTGAGTATAATCCGCGGGCGCCAGCACACTACAGGAAGACGTCACGTGTTGGATGGACTCGATTGCCTGTGAGCACTTGCGGCATCTATCGGTAAGTATATTCCTGCCCGTTATGTTTTTGATATAAGACCTTGTCGGAACTACCTGATCTTGAATTGCGATTAATCGTCCTTCTGTTTCCGGGAACAAATATCCTGCTTTGAGGTAAGTGAGTGATTCCGATTTGTTCACGTCTTTATGTTGCAGGGCTCCAGGGTATCTTCCGTGTAGTGCCTTGCTCCGCCATTCCTGGGATAGTCCCTCCGTGGTAAGCCGCGGAGGCTCCAGCTGGCCCGCAAGGTTCAGTGGACTCAGGTTGTTATCCTCTTGAAGAAGTGCTTGATGAAATGGTGAGCTACTAGAAATAAAGTACTCCCTCATACCGCAGAGTGTTTTGTAGTGAGTTATTTCCAGGTTAAGTAAGCCCCGCCCTCCTTCGTTTCTCGGAATGTACAACCTGTTGACAGATGCGTGCGGATGATGGATTCCATGTGATGTAAGTATTTCTCTCACCTTTCTATCCATGTCCTTCAGCTCCATTTTGGTCCACTTGATTACCCCGAACGAGTACACAATACAGGGTATTGCCCAAATGTTTATTGCTTCAAACATCGATCTTGAACTGAGCTTGCTTTTCACAACTTTCTTTAGTCTATAGAAGAGCCTTTCTCTGAAAACCTTCTTCATCTCTGCTGATTTTATGTCCAGTGCCTGTTGAACTCCCAGATACTTATACGAGTCTTCCGTACCTAGTTGCGGTAATATTATGTCATCCATCACCTGCAGACCAGTTCCCTCCTGTATTCGGCCCCTCCTAACATGGACCACAGCACATTTATCTATGCCCATCTTCATGCCTATGGACTCAGAGAACGATGCTACTATCTTGAGCTGTTTCTTCAGTTGTTCTTCATTCGCGGCGTAGAGCTTAAGGTCATCTATGTACAACTGGTGGCAAATTTTGATCTTTCGTGTCTTGTGAACAGTGTACCCATATATTTGGTTCCTCAGTAGTTGGCTCAGAGGATTCAAAGTCAGGCAGAACCATAGAGGACTTAGCGTGTCCCCTTGGAATATTCCCCGCCTGATACTAATCTCCGTTGTCTTATAGCTGGTTTTTGGAGTATTAACGACGAGTTGTGTGCGCCAAGTCTTCATGAGGTGTTCAAGTAGTGAGATTATCGGTTCAGATATTCCATATAATCGGAGGGCTTTTATGAGCCATGAGTGAGGCACCGAATCGAACGCCTTCTGATAATCCACCCATGCCATCGATATATTGCGTTGTTTACTTTTGACCTGTTTCGTTAATATGTAGTCCGTGATTAAAAGCTCCTTACATCCTTTGGCGTTTCCTCTACATCCGTTTTGCTCCTGTGCTAGTATATTATTTTGATTAACATGCTTCCAGATGTGTCGAGTCATTACCCCTGTTAAGATCTTGTACAGGGTGGGGCAGAAAAACCTATCCGATTTCAAAACGTTATAAAATTAAAACCACTCAGCTTGTCAAAAAATTTTTTTTATTAGCATATCGCAAATTTTATGCCATTTTTAAATTTAAGTTTTGAAAAGCACATCACTCAAATGTCGTCCTTGGGAGCGGATACACTTATTTAGGCGCTCGCGGTAGCTTTCCATGACTTTCATCGTCGTTTGGCAGTTCTCGGAGATCGCGACACAGGTTCGTACGGGTTTCAAAATCCCTTTCACTTAATTTCTGTGCAACAACCATTTTGTAGGGATGCATTTTGAGGTCCCGGTGCAAAATTCGCCGAATACTGCGGTTGGAAATCCCCAAAGCGAGCGAATGTTTTCGCGCCGAACGACGCGGGGAACGTTCAATCGCGGCTCTCACATTGGCCACGTTTTCAGGTCCTGTTGCTGTCCTGGGACGTCCAGGCGACTTCTTTTTCAATGCTGAACTCGTCTGTCTAAAATTTGACACCCACACTTTAATCGTAGCGTGATGTGGAACAGGATCATGACGCCCGAGTCCGAAATGAATTCGAAAAGCACGTTGTGTAGCAATTATCGAACCGCCGCATTCGATAAACCGCTCAATAACAAAAGCACGATGTTCACCAGACCAAGGCATGTTGACTACTGACAAATGGCATAAAACCAGCTTTCTAACGGTTTTTACCCCACTACTCTACCTGCTCTCTCTTCTGAGAAAAAGGGATTTGAAATCGGATAGGTTCTTCTGCCCCACCCTGTATATGGTTGGGAGGCAGGTGATCGGCCGGTACTTTTTGGGGTCTGTGGTGTTGTTTTCCTTTGGTAGCATGTAGGAAATACCAAGCGTGAAAAAATCCGGTAAACTGGATGGGTCCGCGAAGGCTGCCTGGAAAAATCTCGTTAGGAGGCCATGTGTTGCTGTGAAGTGCTTCCACCAGTAGTTTTGTATCTGATCGACTCCTGGGGCTGACCAGTTGTTCGTCCCTTTTAATACAAGTCTAATGTCGTCCTCCGTGATCATAACGTCATCCATGTGGTACCTTGCTGAGTCTGCTTCGGCTCTACCGATCCAAGGTGCTCTGTCGTCGTGCACTTTTTCTTCCTCCCATATTTCCTTCCAAAAGGCGTGAATGGCTTCTTGAGTCGGTGAACTGTCTTGATCCGGTGTTGCTTGTTCAAGTTGACGGAAAAACATTTGTTTGTTCTTATAATAAAGCTGGTTGTTCTTATACCTTTTTACTCGCTCGTTGTATCGTTGGATTCTGCTACCTAATGCTTTTATTTTTTGTTTCAGCCTGTCACATACTTCAACTACGTTTTCCTTGAATTGGTGGTTACGGTACTTGATTTTGAACTCCGATGCTATTTGGCGTGTTCGTTTCTCGACTCTGCTGGAAGGTGTTCCAGCGTTCAGGTAAGTATGCAGTATACCTATATTTTTCCTAATATTATTGATTTTCTCTTCCAGGCGTCGCTTCCAAGGTGGTGTTGTTTCCTTTCTCATCGGCTGAGCAGAATCCTTGATCTTCACGCCCAACTCTGTGCACACTGTAATCGCCCCCTGTATACAAGATCCACTAAGTCCTCTATCTTACTGATGGTCGGTAGATTCTGTTGTATTATCTCATTCATCTCCCGTACCTTAATCAGAGTGCTTTTGCAGCCTTTCATTATAGGTATCCTAGGTCTGTTTTCAGGCGGTATTCCAGAGAAGATCAAGTAATTTTCCAGCAGCTTTCGTTGTGATTTGCTTGTTTTGGGCGTAGTACTTTCCACTGGTAGTTGGCTTGGGTCCTCCGCAGACTCGTCATCACAGTCAAGTGTGGAGCCTCGCGGGTAACAGCTGAGCATTATGGTGTTGAGTTCGATTTCGATGAACTTTTCGTTATCAAACATCCATCTCACCCTGTTGGCCAAAAGGTTAGCATACGACTGTCTGTGTGGATTGATCTCATTCCATACGTTGGTGAGGGTCTGCCTATAATTCATGCCTTCGTTGCGTTCCAGTTCCTTTGCGATGTAATGAACACGTAACAGAAGGATATTCTCCTCTTCGTCCCATCGTGTTCTCCTATCTCGTCTTGGAGCCTCAGCGGGGCGGGTATGTAATCCGTCCAAGCTTATGCTCCTCCTTAATCTGCCAAAAAGGTTCGAGACCTGGCTTACGGTGCCATCTCGGGGGGCTGCGCCGCTTGCCCCACAGCTGACCCCATCAGGCTCTTCCTCCGGGCGGTTCCGAAGAAGGCCAGCCCGCTGCCCTCTACCGCCCAGAATCACACTTCTTGTTATAGGAGCAACCATTTCATCAACTCCCAGGCTGCTAACCTGGGAGCTGGCTGACTCGGGTACGCGGGGTCGTCAATCCCCGATGGCCTGAGCCACCCTGCGTATATATATATATATTTTTTTTAAATCACCATCATGGGGGTTGGCACACCAAATATACCGGGCTTAATCAGCCAAGGTATCTTCAGGAGGTCGTTAGAACTTTCCGCACTATTCTGGTTGTCGCTAGGATGACCTCTTTCTGCGCATTACTCACTACTGCCCTATCAATTCCTAGTGCTATAGTGTTGTCCACAATGTGACATTCCACCAGGCCATTTGTTGATATGATCAGCGGCAGAATCTTAACTGTTTTCAGGCTGTAACTTTCTCTCATTTCGAACGCTAGGTCTTGATATTTCGATATTTTCTCCGTATACGCCTTACTTATGTTATCATCAGCTGGGATGGTTATGTCTAAAATTGTTGCTGTCTTTTGTGTTTTATCAAGTCAAACTATATCAGGCCTGTTATGTGGGACAGGACGATCAGTTAAAAGTGCAGTGTCCCAATACATCTTGAAATCATCATTCTCAAGTACACTGTTCGGTCGGTACTCGTAGGATCTTGTCTCAGTTCGAATGAGCCAATTCTTTTTTGCTATGGCTTGATGGTATATTCTAGCCATTGCATTATGCCGCTCGGTGTAGTCTCTAGGAGCCAAAATAAGACACGAGGACGTGATATGCTGCACTGACTCAGCCGCCTGGGCGCATCTTCGGCATCTATCGGTAGGTATATTTCTGCCCGTGATATTCTTCATATAAGATCTCGTAGGCACCACCTGATCCTGAATGGCAATGATTCTGCCTTCAGTTTCGGGGAACAGGTATCCTGAGGTAAGGTAAGTAAGTGATTCCTTTTTGTTAATGTTTTTCCGTTTCATGTTACCTGGGTATCTCCCATGGAGTACTTTGCTGTGCCATTCCGCAGCTAGATCTTCGGCTGTCATATTTTTTGTCGTCTCTGATCGGCAGGACAGGTTCAAGGCTTAAAAATTTTCGTCCGCCCGGCATAGTGCTTGGGAGAAAGGTGAGTGTCCTGATTGGAAGTACTTCTTTATGTTTGCAACCGTTTTACCATGCATGATCTCAACACTTTGCATTCCCCTACCTCCTTCCTGTCTCGGTATGTAGAGTCTATTTACCGACGCATGCGGGTGGTGGATACCGTATCGTGTTAGTAGCGATCTTACCTTAATATCCAAATTTTTCAATTCTGCTGTTGTCCATCGAATCACTCCGAACGAATACGTAATGCATGGTAGAACCCATGCATTTATAGACACGAACATCGCTTTAGAGTTCAGTTTGCTTTGGAGTATTTTTTTCAGCCTGCCAAGGAACTTTTCTTCAAGAATGGCCTTCATCTCTTTCGTTTTTATATCCAGCGCTTGCTGTACGCCCAAGTATTTGTAGGATCCCTGAGGCTCGAGTCCGGGTATCACCAGATCTTCCATTACCCTCATGCCACCTCCCCTTGTCAGCTGACCTCTCTTCACGTGTACAACCGCGCATTTATCCAAGTCCATTTCCATTCCAATTGATTCCGTGAAGGATGCGACCACGGTAAGTTGTCTTTTCATTTGATCTTCACTGGCGGCATACAGTTTCAGATCATCCATGTACAATTGGTGGTTAATGCTTATGTTTCTGTTCTTATCAATTATATATCCATATTTTTGACTATTTAGGAGTTTACTTAACGGGTTCAGTGCCAAACAGAACCAAAGCGGGCTGAGGGTATCACCCTGGAAAATACCTCTTTTGATCTTGATCTCCGATGTCCGATAAGACCCATTTTTTGTTGTTTTTTCCTTTCCCATATCTCACCCCAGCATTTGTGCATGTTTTCCTCCACTGGCGGCTTCCCACTGTCAGACGTTGCATTCTCAAGGCCGCGGTAAAACAGTTGTGGATTTTTATAGTATAAATTGTTGTTTTTATATCTTTTGTTTCTTTCGTTATAGCGTTTAATTCTGTTTCCTAACACTTTTACCTTCTGTTTCAGCCTGTCGCATACCGTGATCAAGTTTTCCCTGAACTTACCATCCTGTGCCTTGATCCTAAACTCCGACGCCAGCCTGTGAACTGCTTTTTGGACCTTCCTAGATGGTGCTTCAGTGTGGAGGTAAGTATGCATCACTCCTATTCTTTTTCTTGTTATAATTATTTTCCCTTCTAGGCGAGCTTTCCAGGGGGGTGGTGATGATCCTCCTCTGGTCTGCGGCTCCTTGATGTTCACACCCAGCTCAGCACATACTGTGATTGCTCCAGCATATACACAGTTTACTACATCGTAAAACGATGAGCTAAGGTGGGTGCGCCGCTGAATGATTTCATCCACTCTATGCATTATCTCTTGCATCTTTTTCGATCCCTTCATTCTTGGGAGTTTGGGCCTGTTTTCTGGCGCCATTCCATTATAGAGGAGATGATTCCCGATGTAGGCCTTCTCCAGCTTACTCAGTTCTGGTGTTATTTCATGTGGCGTCTCAATTATAGATTCTGCCACCGCTTGTGTTTCATTATCATCTGTGACCGTAGCACCCCGCGGCCAACAACTTTGTTTCCAATTCCAACATAGTGGGTTTTTCATTCTGCAGAATCCATCTAACTCTATTTGACAAGAGATTAGCGTATGATTGTTTCTCCGGCATGATGTCGTTCCAGGTATCCGTTAGAATTTGTCTGTCTGTTTTGGCGGTTCTTTGTTCCATATCTTTTGCGATGAAGTGAACACGCATGAAAAGGATATTCTCTTCCTCGGCCCATCGTGTCCTCCCATCTCGTCTCGGAGCTTCAGCGGGACGGGTATGTAGTCCGTCCAAGCTAATGCTCCTCCTTAACCTGCCGGAAAGGTTCGAGATCTGGCTTACGGTGCCATCTCGGGGAGCTGCGCCGCTCGCACCACAACTGACCCCAACAGGCTCTTCCTCCAGGCGGCTCTGAAGAGGACCAGCCAGCTGCCCTCTACCGCCCTGTACCATGCTTCTAGTTATAGGAGCAACTATTTCATCAGCTCCCAGGCTGCTAACCTGGGAACTGATTGACTCGGGTACGCGGGGTCGTCAATCCCCGATGATCCGAAGACCACCCTGCATATATCTATATATATATATATTTTTTTTAATTTATAAATATATATATATATATACAGGGTGTCTCAAGTTCGAGTGCCCATTAGACGTTTCTAGAGAACGGGACATATTTGAAATCTGAAAATTGGGATTATGATATTGTTCGAAATTTTCTACCGACCTAAAAATAGTTTCAAGGCCAGAGCACTTCCGGTTATACAGGGAGTGAAAATAAATTTGCTAAAAAAAGTTTTTTTCAATTTTTTCGTTTCTGATATGATGGAGTATTCAATGCTGAATACATTTCTGTTAAAAACATTGTATTCATTCAAATAGTTTTCAGGATATCGGAAAAAAACCTGAAAAAAAGTAAAATATTCATAGCCAGTATCATACTCATTTTTCTTATTCTGAACATCCCGAGTGTGAACCGTTCTCACAACGTCAAAGTAGAAGAACGTGGAGAGGTCATGCATCTTTTGAATTTCATAAATATCTTCACAGGGTGTTCCAAATTTCGTGTCGAAGACTGTGATCGAAAATTGGCCATAACTTCTGTTTTTCAAATTAGAACCCTATTTTTTTATGATTGCGTTGGATTCTGCGAAGAAAAATAATGATAGCACTCTCAGATGCTCTTGCTCCTGAATTCAGTAATTCTCGAGTTATTCGAGCTTATCTAGATTCATGTAGTACGTAGATTCAAATTCATCGAATCTGAACAGATTCGATGAAAATCTTTATGAAACCATAGTAACAACTTATAATTAGACCTGCCACTTGTGAATTATCAATGGAATCATTTATCTTCTATGGTCACAGAATATTCTCATGCAACATATTCGATGAATATTTTCATGGAACCATTGAATAAAATCGAAAAGTACAGATAAAGCCTTGAATTAGACCTGTCACTTGTGAATGATTGATGGAAAAATGTATGTTCTTTGATCACAGAATATTCTCAAGTGAAAGATCAGATGAATTTGATTCTACGTACAACATGAATGCAGGAAAGCTCAAATAACTCGGGAATTACTGAATTTAGGAGAAAGAGCATCTGAGAGTGCTATCATTACTTTTCTTCGCAGAATCCAACGAAATTATGAAAAAATAGGGTTCTAATTTGAAAAACAGAAGTTATGGCCAATTTTCGATCACAGTTTTCGACACAAAATTTGGAACATCCTGTGATGATATTTATGAAATTCAAAAGATGCATGACCTCTCCACGTTCTTCTACTTTGACGTTGTGAGAACGGTTTACACTAAGGATGTTCGGAATAAGAAAAATGGACATGATAGTGACTATGAAAATTTGACTTTTTCTCAGGTTTTTTGTCGATATTTTGAAAACCATTCGAATGAATACAATGGTTTTGACAGAAACTTATTCAGCATTGAATACTCAATCATATCGAAAACGAAAAGATTGAAGAAAAAATTTTCGAGCAAATTTATTTTCACTCCCAGTATAACCGGAAGAGCTCTGTCTCTAAAAATATTTTAGGTCTGTAGAGAATTTCGAACAATATCATAATCCCAATTTTCAGATTTCAAATATGTCCCGTTCTCTAGAAACGTCTAATAGGCACTCGAACTTGAGACACCCTTTATATATAACATGATATACCAACAAATCCAAGATGCCTGCTTGCTCTATACGCAGACGATACGGATATAGCAATTAGGCACAGAAACACAAGAATATTTCACGAAAGACTTCAAAAAGCTGCAGACGATATCAGTTATTTGTGTAATATATGAAAAATCAAAATCAATGGAGAAAAGTGTCAAGCAATACTCCTTCAAAAGAGAAGGCTGAAGATGAAATCGAAGATATCCATAGACTATAATGAAATAGAATGGCAGAATGAAGCTAAATACCTAGGAGTAATATAAGACAAATAAATTTGTGATTAAGGCGCATCTATTTCCTTATAAATAGACAAGAATCAACAAAAAATTTCACAGTATATCCAATTTTCATTTCCTTATAATAAAAAAATATAGGAATTCTATCTTACATATTCTATGTGGAACAAAAAAAAAATCCATAACAGGGAACTTTCTGACAATTGCTAATATGCCTGCAAGGACAATGAACGAGTACTCGAAAGCTCCTGAGTTGTATCAAAAATCGACTAAGGGTGGCTATTTTTAAATATAATTGAAGTGCATGAAACAAACACTCTATTGTATTGCGTTTTCGATGCAGTGAGAACTGAATATCATTAATATTAATTCAAATAAATACCATAACCATAACAAATAATATGGGTTTTTCGCAGTATCATATTATCATATATTCGAAAATTTTTGACTAACAGTTACTCCTTCGAAATTGTGAATGGAGGATTGATTGGATCTTCAAAAATCAGTTAGCACAGAAGAAAATACACTATTTTTTCGTCCTATTCCGATCCAAATTTCGGCAGACCCCACGAAATATCCAATACTGAATTTTCAGAGGTGAGTCTTCTATTTTAGCAGAAGATATAAACCATTTCACCAAAAACTTGGCGAAGTTATTCAACTTTAAAGTTAACGTCTATTCAATACGTTAAGGAATCCAGGCCTGTTTCACACTCGAACAACGCGTACGCTACGGGATCATGCAAAACAAGATCTTCTTCGAACTATTCGAGTTCAGATCTCTGGCTTCGTGCGTATTAGGATCAAACTCATGATTTTCTCAAATTCCTCATTTCGACTCTAATATAGGAAATTTCTCGTGAAACGGTTCATTCCACCCCCTGTTGAAAAAAGAATGACACGCTGTATATCCGAAACGACAAAGCATTAGTACGGGAATATCCATAATCCAATAAAAAAGTATCCTGGTTTGCCAAGATTTAGGTTTATCGAGTAATTTTACCCAAAGCGGACGCATGTTGGTACTCGTGAAATAACAATTAATTCTCAGAGACGTTGTCAATGCTTCTTTAACTTTGGAGTTAGTTCTTTTAAGGTTTAACTGTGATACAGGTTTCTTAGTACTGCTACATTTTCATACTGGAGTATTTCAAGTCGGATCAAAGGGTATTTAAATGTCTTCTGTAGGCTGATTTCTTGTAACTTTTGAAAAGTGGGGAATTCCAGAAGTCCCTCTGTTCCACTGGCCAGTGGCGATGCTTCCCCTCTACTCCCTTGGATGTCGAAACTGCTAATAATCCCCATGTAGTAGTTCCATCGACCCCTAATACTTTCAATACAGAAATTCATTTTGAATCTTTAACTCTTTTAATGTTGCAAGAAAATTTATATCAATTCATGGCCTCCATGAAAAAAATCATAATTTATATGAAACATTTTTGGTGAAATGACTTATTTTGATGAGTTCTACCATCAGTCAAAAGAAAAGCCTTACCTTTAAATACACCCTGTATACGCGAAATAAGAAAAAAGTTTCTTCAGCATTCGCCAGGTCTTTGGACTCATTGAATTCACATAATAGAGAGAGAGAGAGAGAGAGAAAAGTTTATTCATGCCATCGACTTGAGGTCCTTCATGATATTCTCATCATTTTGATAAATACGAAATTACTACGACCTCTATGTAGACAGGACAAGGTTGCGTAATTATCGGACGGGAAAATGACCTTCAACAAACATTTTCAAAACATACACAGTGAAATGTGTGTCAGAATATCATGGCCAACCAGGATATTTTATGAAGATGAATGGACTATGAATCACTAGTTCCTAAATACATCCGTTCAGAATATTTATTCAAACTCAGATACTGGAAAGAACAATATTTTATTGATGAATTTCCATTCAAGATTACAACAACAAATCACGAATTTTTGTTTCATTCTTTATCGAACTTTCATCGCAAGATTACCTCGAGCGAACGATCTCTCACCTCGAGTTAAGCTGCAATTTTTCAACGTCTCGTCTTAGATGATTTCATACACCCCAGCTTTCCCGAGCGATGCACATCCATCTTCGATAAAAAATAAACGATAGTGACGTGGCAAATTTGTACCTCATTTTTTAGTATCCATTCAATCAATCACGCTTTCGAGTAGAAGCGCATCTTGTCACGTCTAATCACTTAGTGAGTTAGTGAAATCTCGTAGCTGGTAATTTTCAACGTAGCTGTACAAGGTAGTATCAAAATATTTAAGTTTTAAAACAAACCTTAAATTTGTCCTTATTGGCACTCTAAACTTTATGGTCGACACAGCTCAGTGATTCATGGAGTCCCCATGAAATTATTAGTTGTGCAATCAATTGATTGAAAGACACAGGATATATCTAATGAAGATATTTATAAATAACTTGTATTTCCAAACGTACGATAGCAGTCTTTTGGTGCTCCGCTAAAGTAATTGTCGAACCTCTCGGTTGCTGAAGCAGCGAGATTTCCATGTTTCCATGGATATGAGCTGTAACACCGAACAGAAATACAAAAATGATATATCAATTACTAATTATGAGCAATTTGGATTCAGTTATTTCCGCAATATATTTATTACACAAACAGAAATTCAGAAACATTTCGAAAATTATGGGAAGAAATGGGAATGGACAACTCACGATTGAAACTGATAGCCAAAATCCGATTCACTTCACAGTTCGATAAAAATCCACTGCGATGTTCAACCGCTTTTTGATCTGGTAATAGCCTTTCATGTTACTCCCATGTTGCAAATTACCCAGTAATTGTATATACATCGCCATCTAACCGTGATAATATTACATATAGTACCCTTACGAATACGCCAGGCTCAACTGTAGCGACACCTAGTGGTCTTATTCAAAAGTAGGAGAAGCATTTTCTGCATGAGCTGATTTTTCATCGAATTTTTCAGAGTTTTAATGTATTTTATAATAACCGGGATGTAGACGAATCCAAAAATGAAGTTTCATAACAAACAGTTGATCCGATCTTGAGTTATAAATGGTGTAACCAACAACTTGAAAAACCTCATAAAAAGGCTACTGAACCTGATAAAGGACACAAACCTATTCTCGTGAGGAACCACTGACGAAAGAGTGATACAATAGACCCAAGTTGGTCGCAGTGTCACAGGGAGGCCAAGCGCTAAACCGGTCTCTTGTTTGTCAACTTATCAATCAATCAATCAACCAACAACTTTGTTTTATATACAGGGTGTCCCAGAAGTCGCGCACCCCATTGAGGGGTTCGAAAGTGAAAAATATTCTAAGCCCAAATTTTTTGATAACGTAGTTAATAAGTAATTAATTAATGAAAATGACCAATAAGGAGCGCCCTACAAAAGAATTAGTAGGCAGTGGGGACGCGAGAGTGAGACGCCAGTCTCGGTTTACTGCGTGAAAAGCCCGCAGCAGCTCTGTCGTCTCACTCTCGCGTCCCCCCTGCCTACTTATTCTTCTGTGGGGCGCTCCTGATTGGTCACTTTCATTAATTAATAACTAATTAACTACGATTTCAAAAAAATTCCAACATGGATTTTTGGGCTTAGAATATTTTTCACTTTCGATCCCCTCAATGGGGTGCGCGACTTCTGGGACAGCCTGTATATATGGACAAATAGGCCGTCCCAGCTTCGCCCGGGTAGAAATTCGTTTCTCGCGGCGGTTTCATCTTCAACACTTTTCAACCTGCCATATCTTTTGATTTACTCATAGTAAATTGTATGATGTGAAGGGCAATTTCATTCTAAATTAAATACCTACTGAGGATAAATAACTTATTAAGTTGGTTGAGGATCAATACCCTATTCATAAAAACACACTCCCAAAGAGTGCATAATTTTGGAAAACATCTGATTACCATAAACAGGTAACAGCAAGTCAATCTTGAGAGATAGATATATGCTATTGCGGACTTTTTTGTAGAACCATTTGAGAGGTACATTTTTGTCATGAAATGTATCCACGTAAGTCTCACGGTTTTTGCAGCGCACGTGAAAATAACTGATTATGGCTGATTTTTTTGTAATTATTGAAGTTATAGCAGGTAGCCTTCAAATTCTTGGGTGCAAAGTATAGCCTATGTCACTCAGGGATAATGTAGCTTTCTAAGGGTGAAAGAATTTCTGAAATCGGTCTAGTAGTTTTTGAGTCAAGTCGTATATCAAACACACAAAAATACAAATCTTTCCTCTTTATAATATTATACAGGCCCGTGTCGAAAATTGATGGGTCATTTGAACCAGAAGGTGACCTATCTAGAACGATAAAAGGACATAAAATAATAAGATTCAGCACTATGCCGTCACTTGTAAGCTGTCCAACTGAGTACAGGTGGCAATTCAAAAGGACAGGTAGACTGGGTACATTTGGGTCATATGACTTTTGACGGCATTCTTACCATCGATAGCTCCATGGAAAATAATAGGAAAACGGGCAGTGCCGTACAAAAATGATGCGCCATATATTCGGAAATTTTTTTGATTTTCCGAAAATTTCTATGGTAAAATAGGTCATTTGACTTTGTACGGCATCAGTTTTATACGGTTGCCATACATCTTCTAATCCATTATTCAGCAACGCCGTACAAAAATCATGCGACGAAGGGAAGAAATCGAGGGTTGCAACCCCCTTGCCGTGCTCCAGGGGGTCATTTGAAAAAGTACGGCTTCGGTTCCAAAACATTATCCAGCACTCAAAATTACTATTAAAAATAAGGCCGTCAAAAAAAAATGGTTCATTTTGATGTTATATCAATAATTATCTTAATTTCATCTTATGCTTGACCCATAAAGCTCTGAAGTCATTTGACCCAGTACGGCTACTTCTTTTTTTACATGATACTTTAAGATACAATTCTTATATTATATTGCCGTTCCAAAGAAACTGTTCTAAAAAAAATATAGAGAAATACAACAAGTGAAATTTTTCATATTATTGTGAAAGTTTGGAACTCATAGATTAATGATATATAACAATTTTCTACATTTTATCCCTTGTTTTGAATGACAATAATAAATCAGTAATGAGAGCATGATATTAAAGCCTATTCGAATTCATTTCTGGTAATTATTATTATATAATCAAGTACATTGAAAACCCATAATGGAATTTATTTTTATAGGATTCAAAGGACATAAGAAGACCTTTCGATATGATCATTTTGCAGGGTAATGAAGATATAGGTGAGAACTGCATATAAACAAATTTTAAAGTTGATGCTTCTTTGAAAGTTTTATTCTGCAAGTGTTCCGAATATCATTAGAGGAATATTCATTTTTATCATCATTTTATTGAATTAATCAACATGTCTTGGTTAAAAACTTGTGAACAAATACGTACATTAAATATTCATATAGAGAAGTGAAACATTAATTTGTCAATGCCGACTGAAATTGCTTAATGAAGTTGCCTAGACTGTAGAATGAATAATTTGTAATACACCTGTTCTTATTCGAAATAAAGATATTTATATTTTCCATATTGAATTTTTTCATAATTATATTAATTTGAGTGGAAATAAAATTAATCCAAAGAAAATTAATAATATGGTACAAAGTACCTAATTACAAGTATTTGAAAATTAATAAGAATATGGTAATTTTTTCTGCAGTGGAAGGTTATAAAATTATTGTGGCGTCTATTGGAACAATATTGAAGAATAAGAAATCATTCAGCGACCTCCCCTTTAAGGAATGGAATCGTCGACATCTGTCAAACTGTCATAGAATATTTGTAGCCGCCATTTGCCACTTATTTATGTAGTCTATGACCGCTGCAGAAACGTCACTACCGTTGCCAAAGATTAGTGGGCAGGTTGCACTTCTATTATATGTTCTGTGGTTGCAACCCTCGATTTTTTCCCTTCGTCGCATGATTTTTGTACGGCGTTGCTGAATAATGGATTAGAAGATGTATGGTAACCGTATAAGACTGATGCCGTACAAAGTCAAATGACCTATTTTACCATGGAAATTTTCGGAAAATCAAAAAAATTTTCCGAATATATGGCGCATCATTTTTGTACGGCACTGCCCGTTTTCCTATTATTTTCCACGGAGCTATCGATGGTAAGAATGCCGTCAAAAGTCATATGACCCAAATGTACCCAGTCTACCTGTCCTTTTGAATTGCCACCTGTACTCAGTTGGACAGCTTACGAGTGACGGCATAGTGCTGAATCTTATTATTTTATGTCCTCCTATCGTTCTAGATAGGTCATCTGCTGGTTCAAATGACCCATCAATTTTCGACACGGGCCTGTAGTCTATTAGTATGGATTACTCGTCCAACAGATGGGGCACGAAATTCAGCGCATAAACGGATCAAATACATCTAACCGTGCAACCGAGGGTACAGCACGAATTGAGCTACCATCCACGATCTGGGATGGACTAGCTAGACTCCCACTGCCCTGGGACCCCGACTGTCTGATGTGCTCCTGCTACTTAGAGCTTGAAAGCTGGCTGTTCCATGGTGCCAGATAGATTTCTCCGCTTTGGAGGAGTGCAAACGGTGAAACTGGTGCAGAGAAGGAAGAAGAAGAAGACATCCACGAGCAGAATTCAACGTTAAATCTTAAACTGGAGAGAGATAAGACAATAACATCTAGAATCCATAATCATCGTTTTGAAGAAATTTCACATTTCAAGGGTAGATGTGATGTTGTAACGAATTAAAGTAAGATAATTAACCTGCCAAACTTCCACGTATGGAAAAGGAACTAGGAATACCTACTCCAAACCGGACATATAACTCTCAATGCTGTTCTGCTGTTCTCTCATAATAGGGTCAATTCTATAAGAACTGGTTAAAAATTAAAGGCACGTTAAGAAATGTGTTTTTAACGTTCCGTTAATTGAATCTAACCCAATTCCAATTCTATAACGGCCATATTTAAAGGATTCCTTTAAAATCATCATCATTTTGACGGTGGTGTTAAATGTGGTTGAATAACGCAGTGTTGACAGATCGCACTTCTTTCATTTGAACTACGAAAAGTAGATCAATGATCTATGATTTCTAACGCTTAATAAAGTGACAGAGCAACAGAATCATTGTGCAAGTGGGTGACTGGGCGGTAAACTGAATAATAACCTTATTTTTGTATACACATTATAATGAGGAAACTCTTCATTGAAAGTCTCCTGTACCCTATTTCTGTTTTCTCCAACAGAAAATATAATGTACCTATGTAAATGATTGACTATAAGATCTGTAACTTCTGCAATACTGCGACTGACCATTGGCTGACCCAATGCCATTTGATGAAGCTGACCTGTAGGTGTCTGGTACCTGCCATGACCAAGAAAATGCAAAGTACATAGTATGCGGAGATGTTTAGGAACAAATGTTGATCTTTGACTATCATGCATATGTTCAGTTTTTGAATGTATTATTAATTGACTAGTTTCTTTATCAAGTCTGAAAAGCTTGGTGAATATTTTATCGGGTAATTCGAAAGGATTTGAATTATCTCTCAAATTTTTTTGAATTCTCCTATACTGTTTCCTGAAAAAGATTTGATTTGTGAGTAACATAATAAGTTTATCATAATCCCAAAATTAAACTTACTTTTTAAGTGCGTTCCTATGATTTCGAATTTCTTCCTTCATTAATAAGACATCAAATATCGAAGCCATTTCTATATTATTCACTTGACTTTAAGTCGATTCGGTTGTATTTGTTAAAGTTTCCACTATGAAAAATGTTTTTGAGTCTTAAGCCGGGTTTCATAAACGTTGATCGGGTGATCAAATGCTTGATCGAGCGATTCTGTGATAAAAAATCCGTAAATTTGAAATTCTATTGGTCGATTCGACAAAAACGTCAAGATATTCTGTGAATCACTCAATCAACGATCTTTATGAAACCCACCATTAGTCTACAGGGTCTTTCACGAGGAACCTCACCCATATTTATAAGGGAAACTACTGAACGTATTTTCATGAAATTCAGCACTTATAAGTATTTCACGATGCTGATGAAATCTTAAATATTTTCAAGGCATGAGCACCTCCGGTTTTTCCGGAAATGACGTCAACTTCCGTTTTTCAAATTAGAACACCATTTTTTTATTACAGAAATAGATTCCTTAGAAAATTTCAAGTTATTTTGATGTAACATTTTTCAGTTTTGGTTGGAATATTCTCTCTGAGCGGGAAAATTCGAAAAAAAAATCGAAAATAGAGCTCCACTGAAACAAGAATAACTTCGAGGTTTTTGGATGGAAAATTTTCATTTTTGGGATTTTTCAAGATGTAAGATTGATGTATCCACTTTGAAGATCGAAATCGCGATTCATGATACAGGGGGTGAAAAAATCGCTTTCAAAGTTAGGGATGACAAAATCGTGAAAAATCAATTTTTTCAAATTAGAACCCCATTTTTTTATGGCAGGTATTGAATATACGTTAAAAAATAATGTGAGTGTATGCATCACACCCTTGCCCTAAAGTGCATATTTTCTGAGTTATTCACAAAAAACTGTTTTTCGTCTTGAATTTTCAGCTATTTCTTTTCCCTTCACGCCAAAAAGATGAAATTTTCAGGAACTGTTACTTAAATCATGTTTTAGATTTTACTACCCTAATATGCAAGGGAAAAAAGTTACAGGTTGTTCCTAAATATATGGCGAATTTGGATTCGAATTTGTATCGGAAACATCTTTATTTCAACTAATCGGCCATCGGTTTTCTCTCCAGTGATAAATAAATAATTCCTTATGAACCATATGCAAAAACTTACCATGTTTTACATTCTTTTTTTTTAATGATAGATATCATTAATTACATCTGCCAAATTCCTCTTTATTCAGTAGCATGTAATTAATGATATCTATCATTAAAAAAAAGAATGTAAAACATGGTAAGTTTTTGCATATGGTTCATAAGGAATTATTTATTTATCACTGGAGAGAAAACCGATGGCCAATTAGTTGAAATAAAGAGGTTTCCGATACAAATTCGAATCCAAATTCGCCATCTATTTAGGAACAACCTGTAAAATCTAAAACATGGTTTAAGTAACAGTTCCTGAAAATTTCATCTTTTTGGCGTGAAGGGAAAAGAAATAGCTGAAAATTCAAGACGAAAAACAGTTTTTTGTGAATAACTCAGAAAATATCCACTTTAGGGCAAGGGTGTGATGCATACACTCACATTATTTTTCAACGTAGATTCAATATCTGCCATAAAAAAATGGGGTTCTAATTTGAAAAAATTGATTTTTCACGATTTTGTCATCCCTAACTTTGGAAGCGATTTTTTCACCCCCTGTATCATGAATCGCCATTTCGATTTTCAAAGTGGATACATCAATCTTTCATCTTGAGAAATCCCAAAAATGAAAATTTTCCATCCAAAAACCTCGAAGTTATTCTTTTTTCAGCGGAGCTCTATTTTCGATTTTTTTTTCGAATTTTGCCGCTCAGAGAGAATTTTCCAACCAAAACTGAAAAATGTTACATCAAAATAACTTGAAATTTTCTAAGGAATCTATTTCTGCAATAAAAAAATGGTGTTCTAATTTAAAAAACGGAAGTTGACGTCATTTCCGGAAAAACCGGAGGTGCTCATGCCTTGAAAATATTTAAGATTTCATCAGCATCGTGAAATACTTATAAGTGCTGAATTTCATGAAAATACGTTCAGTAGTTTCCCGTATAAATATGGGTGAGGTTCCTCGTGAAAGACCCTGTTTAGAAGGGTTTAAATTTTAACATATATCGGCTAAAATTAAGCGTCTTCCGTTATAGGCCTACCACCCGCTCAAGCTTTACGACAGTTTTGCTTGCGCAAACCGGCTTGAACACTGAGCGTGCGGTTGGGTATTTGGGTGAATTGTATACAGTTTTCCCAACTACACGCTCAGTGTTAAGTGTTCAAGCCGGTTTGCGCAAGCAAAACTGTCGTAAAGCTTGAGCGTGTGGTAGGCTCATTAATATTTTAAAGATATTATGCATACAGAATAGTAAAATGAAGTTAGCGGATAGTTTAATTTTTAACCATGCTTTAAAATTTAACAGTTGTTTACAGAATTTGCCCTAATGAATACTCAAAACAGTATGATGAGGATTCATTGCAAATGATTTATTTGAGTATGTGGATTTAAGCAGTTGTCCTTCCCATATAGATAGATATTCCAATCTGTTGACTGTGTTTTACGTATTGGGAGAGAAAACCCAAAGAGTGTCAAAATGAGTTGATTGATGTCCAATCGATACATGTTTGAACAGTTAATACATATTGTGAGGATCCCTCAATTGGGGGAAGGACTCCAAGGGCGTAACTACCTTTTCGGTCTAAAAATTCTCGGGCGCCAGCCACAATAGGTTTTACAAGGTTGTAGCGCCTTGACTAGAACCCTTCACTTCTGCCAGGGCAGCTTTTATACAGTGGAGAAGGGTTCGGTTTTAATCTAAGTTGTTAGCGATTAAGGGAATGTTTCTTTCACGAATGTGTCTGATGAATCGAATAAAACACCAGGATGAAACTAAACTTATAATGAGCAGACTTTCGATACTTTAACAATGAAATCCCAGAAATTAAAATAAATGTGCGTTATATGATACAAACGAAAATGAAATTTACTCTCCAAAATTAAGATCACAGTGAATGTATTCAAAGAAAAAAATTAAGATATGTTACATGAAACGATGACGGGTTACGATTCGTCAAGGCGGCGGAGCGAGGTGAGCAAGCTTGGCGACAGAATGGAATCAAAGGGGACGGTGACAACGAAGCAAAAATAGGGAGAATCGGCAGGGCACGGTGAAATATCGTTCAAAACCAATACTGACAACGGACCTTATGTCAGGGTGTTTCACTCTCGTCGTTCAGACCTGACCAGGATCGAATTAATAATACAAACGGGGGTAACGAGATACAGGTAAGGCTGTGTTATTCACAACGCACTGGAGAGTGATTCCAGTATAGAATCCCTCAACCAGGCAGAGTGACCTCAGTAAATCTGCAAACTCTCAGTGGATTGACCAAGGGTGACACGGTGCCGTAACAACGCTATATAGTCTCGCCGAGATCAACCCAGATGAAAATCGCAAGAAATACGAGGTATTTGCACAGCGGGAAGGAGATGTACAATGGGTATAGTGGTGCCAACAACACCGCCCGGACAAGCGGTTCCGATAATGGAACCTACTTAGCCTGACAGAGTGACCTCAGTAAGTCTTCAAACTCTCAGAGGATTGATCAAGGGTGACACGGTGCCGTGACAACGCTATATAGTCTCGCCGAGATCAATCCAGATGGAATCCGCAAGAAATACGAAGTATTCGCACAACAGAGGGAGAAGGTATGATGGGTACGGTAGTGCCAACAGCACCGCCCGGACAAGTGGTTCCAACAATGAAACCAACTTAACCCGACGGCGTGACTTCAGCAAGTCTTCAAACTCTCAGAGGGTTGACCAAGGGTGACACGGTGCCGTAACAACGCTATATAGTCTCGCCGAGGTCAATCCAGATGGAATCCGCAAGAAATACCAAGTATTCGCACTATAGAGGGAGAAGGTATGATGGGTACGGTGGTGCCAACAGCACCGTCCGGACAAGTGGCTCCAACAATGGGACCAACTTAACCTGACGGAGTGACTTCAGTAAATCTTCAAATTCTCAGAGGGCTGACCAAGGGTGACACGGTGCCGTAACAACGCTATATAGTCTCGCCGAGGTCAATCCAGATGGAATCCGCAAGAAATACCAAGTATTCGCACGACAGAGGGAGAAGGTATGATGGGTACGGTAGTGCCAACAGCACCGCCCGGACAAGTGGTTCCAATAATGAAACCAACTTAACCCGACGGCGTGACTTCAGTAAGTCTTCAAACTCTCAGAGGGTTGACCAAGGGTGACACGGTGCCGTAACAACGCTATATAGTCTCGCCGAGGTCAATCCAGATGGAATCCGCAAGAAATACCAAGTATTCGCACTATAGAGGGAGAAGGTATGATGGGTACGGTGGTGCCAACAGCACCGCCCGGGCAAGTGGTTCCAACAATGAAACCAACTTAACCTGACGGCGTGACTTCAGTAAGTCTTCAAATTCTCAGAGGGTTGACCAAGGGTGACACGGTGCCGTAACAACGCTATATAGTCTCGCCGAGGTCAATCCAGATGGAATCCGCAAGAAATACCAAGTATTCGCACTACAGGAAGGAAATATATGAAAGGTACAGTAACGTCAACAGCACCGTCCGGACAAGCAGTTCTAATAATAGAACCAACTTAACCTGACGGAGTGGCCTCAGTAAACCTGCAAACTCTCAGTAGACTGACCAAGGGTGACACGGTGCCGTAACAACGCTATATAGTCTCGCCGAGGTCAATCCAGATGAAAATCGCAAGGAATACGAAGCATTCGACAACAGAAAAGAAAATACAAAAAAAATGATGATGAAACACAAAAAAGTTAGAACGACATTTCAACGGAAACAATCAGCATAAAAGTAATAAGAACGGAGGCCTTACCGATTCCGGAAATTTCCCACTTTTCACTTTAAAAAACGGAGTCCTATCTCACTTTCACTGGTCTATTCGAATTAATTAACAACGGTCTTCGACAAACTAATAGAAATTTTTCTAGACACGGCTTCAAATAATTTTTTCCAAAAACGGTAAAAACGCAAAAAGATTTATTTTTGAAGAGAAATCAAGTCAAAAAGATCCCAGATCAGCCCCGATGTCCCCTTTTAAAACCTCCGAAAGAGTGGGGTGATGACGCGTGTGAAAATTCGAAATTTCGAGAAGAAGGGACCTAAGGCGCCGTCTGATTGGCCGTCAAAATATCGCGTCATTCAAAAAAGGAATTCTAACGTTACCTTATAAGGCAACAGAATTCGGAGACCGCCACTATTTTTTTGAATTCGCGGCCGTCTGAAAAACATAAAAATTCGCGAATTTATCGGACCTTATCAGCGCGACATATGCCACCTTATGGTATTTCTTTCGCACGCGGACCGGGAATATAATATTTATCGGGTTTAATTTATCCGATCGAATTTCTGGAATGAAAAATAATGAAACTCGATCGGAAAATTTTTCTATGGCAAAGAGAAAAAAGTAACTTCGTTACACACCCCCCTTTCTTCCCCAAAAAAAAATTAAAAATTTTTTTTTAAGTCTCTACCTCGCTCTACCCTTACTTAACTTTACTCGTCTCTTCCACGGATGATGTCCCAGAAGATACCTGGTCGCCACTTCAGGGAAACCGGTGGGGACCGTCGTCTGGGCGTTGGTATTATTTCGCACTGGATTCCAATGGACCTCCGATCTCTCTCCTTGCGAGGTTGCTCAAGATTATCACACGTACAATCGCGGGAAAGCACGTTCAGCCGACCACACCGTGAACAGAACAGTTTTGGTGGATTCTGGCAATCCCTTCTTGAGTGGCCCGGTAGGCCACAGCTCCAGCAATCGCCTTTGTGGACCTCGATGTAGCCCGGTCTATTTTTGGGTTCCTGTCGACGGGTTGTTGTGGCGACCGCCACATTTGCCTGGCGTTGTCCATGACGTCTTCCAGGTCTCCGGCGCTGGGTGTCTCGACCTCGAATTGCGTTTGACTTGCGGCAAACAGCCAATGCTTCCAATTCTCGCTCCTGACGACTTGTACTATAGTGGAGGCGGTAACGTCTGCCTCGCACCCGATATCCCTCTGGTACTCGGACGGCGTTCTGCGTCGAAGTTGATGGCTTCGGCGACCCTATCGGCGGACGCTCGCTGACAGCCGATGTGTTGATAATGGACGGTGGACGTGTCAACGGGTTGATGTCTTTACCCTGTCCCTTCCTGGTTGGGCTGACTGATAACTGATCTAGGTCCCAATCGCCAAGATCCCATTCGTCGATCTCGTACTCGGGGGACGAAATCGGGGTAGCTTCTTTTGGGCTTCTACCGGCACGGGTCGCATTGCGGCAGGCGCTCATCTTGGTGTAATTCTGGAAAATAACAAAATTAGTGTCAGGGTAGGCCATTCGAACCTCGCAGCGACTTCCGTCCTATTCGTATTCAACGAGTTGTCACGGTAAGCGTACGCAGAAACGGAATTACCTCAAGCCCTTGGGATGTTAATAGCCCGGACCGTACCATCGGGGAGCCCGAACCGGATGCGTAGCCTTCGGCGGTCGTTCGCGGGCCGGTACTTTAATAGCCGCTGACGGAATCGCGGTGTCCATGCCGTCCCTTCCTGCCGCCGCAGTGCGGCGTAAAACGACTCAGAGACCCATCTGACGTTCCGCGGGGGTTCCGCGGTTGGGGTTGTATCGTACGAGAGCGGTCCGCTATGACGGCTGCCCTCACCTCGGCTCCGGCAGGAGGATCGCGGTTCGAACAGGATCTTCCTATCCGCCGCCGTTGCTCGTTCTTTCGGGTCGACCCTCAACATCTTTCCTACCCCTGCCGCCAGACCCGCAGGCATAGAGTCCAACTCCGGGCCGCGGTACTGCACTTCCAGCGCCATAATTTTTCTCTCAGCGTCCGGGTCGTAGCCGAAGGGAGCAGCACCCGTGGCTGTGAAGATGGCGACCATGCCCATCGACCATAGGTCCACCGGTAGACTGTATGGGAGCCCCCGGCACACCTCTGGGGCCATATACGACGGAGTTCCGGCGCAGAGGTCAAGGGTGGCGTCTGGCGTCGGTAGTTGGGCCGCTAGGCCGAAATCCGTCAGGCACACTCGTCGGGCTTTCACCAAGATATTGTCCGGCTTTATATCCCGGTGCACAATAAGCGCCCGATGGCAAGCCGCGAGTCCCGCGAGCGCTTGGCCCAGGATATCCCGCACCCTATCTTCGCCGAGGGGTTTGCACCGGTTGACATGGTGCCTCAGGTCTTCCTCCATAAGTTCCAGTCCCAGGGCATACGTGTCTTTGGCGTGGTACTCAGCCACGAACCGACACACGTTGGGATGGTTGATCTGCCTCAACATATCCCCTTCATTTGTCGCGAACTCGCTGACTTCAGCGACCTTCATGGCGAAGTTCGCTCCTCCCTCGGATCGGGTCACCTCATATACTCTGCCAAAAGCGCCGCTTCCCAGACAACGGACCGTCTTGAACTGGACCTCGTCCCCGGAAGAACTTTCCGCCCGTCCAGAAGCCTCGGCGGAATCGGAAATTTCTATGATAGCGTCCATAATCTGTAACAGAATGGAGCTGAATCAACGGCGCTGGCGGTCGACCGGTTAAATACCGATTCGTTCGGATTCGGGTAATGGGATACGGGAATTCTCTTTGCCTTGCTCACCTCCGTACCACGGTTTAAGATCTTTAATATGGATGTTACGAATACGTTTTCCGAACACGTCTTTCAGGTCATATACTACGGGTGAAACGACTTTCGTCACGGTATACGGGCCAGAATATTTAGGGGCGAGTTTTGAAGCGAACTTGTCCACCGCCGAGGACAACGGATGTTCTTTGCGCCAGACCATATCTCCTAACCTACAGGACCATTCCCTACGGCGCAGGTTATAATAATGGCTCTGCTGAGAATAAGCTCGGGACAGTTGGATACGGACAAACTCGTATGTCTCTTGAAGGCGTCGCATCCTGCCAGCATATTGAGTTATGTCTGCTGGGGAGTCTTCTGTAGGTTCTTCTCGGGTATCATCTTCGGAGTTCCTCTGGAAGTGGGCTGTCGGAGGGCGGATTTCTCTGCCGAAGTTCAGGAACGCCGGGGAAAAGCCTGTGGAGTCATGCTTCGCTGAGTTGAGAGCGAAAGCCAATTCTCCTATCCGTTCATCCCAGTTACGGTGATCACCTTCGCAGAATTGTGCTATCATTGTTTTGATTGTTCTGTTGGCCCTTTCCACTGGGTTGCACTGCGGAGAGTAAACGGGTGCGAACCGGTGTTTGATTCCCAGATCCTGGAGATTGCTTTTGAACAGACGACAATCAAACTGTGAGCCGTTGTCGCTGATAACGACTGATGGGCTGCCAAATTTTAGCACAACTTGCTCGTAGAATGCTTGGAACACTGCTTTACCCGTGGCCGTCCGGAGAGGTTTACACTCTATCCACTTCGAGAATCGGTCCTGGAACATGACGAGGAAGGTGTTCCCTTTTTTGGAGCGCGGTAAGGGTCCGATGAGATCGGTGCTGACGGTGTTCCACGGTTCACTGATCGTGTAAGGTTGCATTTTGCCCGCCGGTTTCTGTTGGCTGACCTTATAACGCTGGCACCTCGCGCATCTCCTGACATACTGCGCCACTTCCCGGAACATTCCTGGCCAATAGTAGTTTCGAGCTACTCGGGATATCGTTTTCGCTATGCCCAAATGTCCGGCAGTCGGCTCATCATGGTTTTCCACTAACACGGCTTGTCGGCGCTCGGTAGGAACACACAACTTCCACGGGTTACCCATTTCGGTTTCAGCGAAGTCTCCCGGGTCCCAGAAATGGCGGTATAATTTGCCTTCCTGAATCTGGTAATCTGGATGCCCGGCCGGATCCTTCTCCACTTCCCGAAATTTCCTCTGATACCAGGAGCACGACGAAGTGTTTCCTACTAACAAAGACTGATGCGTCTCATCGGGCATCGGATCTCGTGATAGGGCGTCAGCTACGCGGTTCAAAGCGCCCTTCCGGTAGTTTATTTCAAAGTCGAACTGTTGCAGGAAAACACTCCAACGGGCAATCCTACCGGCTGGGGACTTGATGGATTGAAGCCAACGGAGGCTCATGTGGTCGGTAATGACAGTAAAATGATAGCCTTCCAAATACGGTCGCATCTTCTCGATCGCCCAAACTATGGCCAGACACTCTTTTTCGGTGACAGAGTAATTCCTTTCGGCATCATTGAGCGATCGGCTCGCGTAAGCGATAACCCTTTCGTGCCCATCCAACACTTGTGTCAAGGCTGCACCCAATCCGGTTTCGGATGCGTCGGTCTGTAACACAAACGGCTGGTTGAAGTCAGGGCAGGCTAGAATTGGCGATTTGGTCAACTTTTCCTTCAAGGTGTCGAACGCTTGTTGCTGTTCGTTGTCCCATTTCCACTTTTGTTTCTTCCTCAAAAGTGCTGTGAGTGGGGAAACGATGCGGGTGAATTCTTCCACAAATCTGCGATACCATCCGGCTATTCCCAAAAATCTTCGGACTTCTCGGACGGTTTTGGGCGGTGACATCGAGTTTATGGCTGCGATTTTGTCGGGGTCTGTTGCAATACCATTTTCTGTCACCATGTGGCCTAGATATTTGAGTGAATTCCTCACAAAAGCGCATTTATCCGGGTTGATACGCAGGTTGGCTGCCCTGAGACGGCGGAATACGGCCCTCAGATTTGCCAAATGTTCTTCGAACGTTTCTCCCAGGATGACAATATCGTCCAAATAAGCGAAGGCGACAGGATCCATCTCCGGACCGATGACCCGGTCCAAAAGTCGTTGAAAAGTCGCTCCGGCGGAGTGTAGACCAAAGGGCATCACCTTGAACTGGAACAGCCCTCTTCCAGGAACGGTAAATGCAGTGACGGGTTTGCTCCTTTCGGTCAGGGGAACCTGCCAGTATCCATGTCTCAAATCCAACGTAGATATAAATTTGGCCCTGCGAAGCTTGTCCAATATCCCAGCAATATGCGGTAATGGGTATGCGTCCTTGATTGAGACCTCGTTAACCGGTCGGAAATCGATGCAGAACCTCGGCTCGCCATTGGATTTCTTCACAATAACCACGCTTGAGCTCCATGGTGAACTTGACGGTTCCACAATACCCTCTTCCAACATTTTGTCCACCTCCTGGTTAATAACTTCCTGCATCTTCGGGTTGTAAGGACGGTATCGCTGTTTCAGAGGTTGCGTTCCGGGTTTGATCCTGATGTCGTGATCAATCAGTGTGGTTGTGCCTCGAACTTCGGAAAATTTCTGAAGTTCTGGCCTCAAAAACTCCTCCAAAATCTGTTCCTGCCCGGATGTCAGGGAGTTCACCATGGGTCTCTCGGAATGTTGCAAAACGACATCTGGTGGGTCCAATGGTCGACCGTTCAAGAAGCATCGTGCCGTCCTTAGCTCAATATGGAAGTCGTGCTTCGCTAATACGTCCATACCGAGTATTATGTCCACCGGCAACTGGGGTACCAGCAGAAGGTGAACATCGACCTTCACGTCGCCCAATAACAGCGATGTACGGCAAATCTCCTGCACGGCTACGCAACTCCCATTTGCCACGGTTGCCAATACATTGTTCACGGGTGTTGTGATGATTCCCAGACTTCGGCACCCTTCGGCGGCAGGTGAACTGAGAAATGATCTTGAAGCTCCGGTGTCCAAAAGGGCTCTAAATCTCAGGTGTTCAATACAGACGGTGATCATGGGTCGATTCTCTCTTGACTGATATTTCGATGTATTCGGGGAAGCAGGCGTTGGAAACTGTCGAGTCTTCCCATCCCGGCAGTTTCGCTCTAGTTTTCCGAACATCTGCAATCCCGGGACAGTATACCCTGTCTCCCACAACGGGAGCAGAATATAACTGGCTTGGCTCGGCACTCTCGCCTCATATGCCCCATTGAACCGCATCGCCAGCATTGTGGTTGTCCTTCAGCAAACCTCACTTGCTTTTCCTTTGCTGGTTCTCGGACGGTTCCCGACCTATCACTTGAGGTCCTTTCTGCTGCGGTGGAGGAATCCGTTTGTTCGAAGGAAGGCGGAGGGTCCTTGGCAGGTGGTACCCGGGACGGTTCGACTGAAGTCCTATGGCCTGAGTCTATCATCAAGTTTCCTGTTGATTTCTGGTTCACATTTCTATAAGTCAGATGTCGTTCATTCATAAATCCTGGCCGGTCGGGCGGTGGTACATAATGGTCGGCCTGCCACTGAACCAACTCGAACACTTTTCCTTTGTTCAACAGCTCTGAGTACGTTCTCGTTTCCTGGAAGGCAAGGGCCTTCTGCAGTGACGGGATTAATCGCCTTTTAATAATGCTGACTTGTTCCTCCTCCGAAGGTCGCTTCGTGTTCAACTTCAGAAACAAGTTCTGCATTCGTGTTGTAAACAGAACCAGTTTTTCTCCATCACCCTGAGTCCGCTTTCGTATCTCTTCAAGCAAGTTCTCCTCGTATTCCGGAGGTAGAAATGCTTCACGGAGTTGTTGCTTGAAGTCGGGCCAATCTCGAAAACAACCTCGGCGGGGAATGTACCAGTCCTTGGCGTCCTTACGCAATAATTCGAAAATAGACTCGAATAATTGTTGATGTGTAACTTTCCGGGTCTCGGCCAACTGTTCCACTTCTTCCAGGAAAGAATTCACGCCACTAGAACCGTCGAAGTACACATTCCATTTGTAAACTGGGACCAAATGGTGATTCCAGTGAGAATTAACAGTTGTTCCTTCAGTATTTCGGTTCTCAGCTTCCTTATGGTTCGGGGAAAACGGTTCATATCCATTCCGCTGGGTCCAGTTCCATTCCTCTGTCTTATGCTCAGGCCTATTCCGACAGTTCTCATCCAGTTCCGGTAACGTGTTGTGATGTCTGCCACGAAAAATGTAGTTATTTTTAGTTGTTGTTCCGATTTTAGCGCAGTTCTGGCATGGTATGAACTGATCCGCTTGGTTTGACCTCGCTGCCGGATTTGACATATTCGGTCCTCCACCATCTTGTTCCTGTATATTGAGACCAGCTCTGGAACTGTTCATGTTCATTTGACGTGGTTCCAAGTTAACAGGTTCCGCAGAAGCTCCAGGTCTGCACCTGCTCACCTGTTCCGGTTCCAAGCGGACATGTTCACCAGCAGTTCTGGAACTGCCTGTGGGTGATCGCATCGGTTCTCGTCGAGTGTGTCCCCTATTGGTTCTAGAACCCGATGTCCGATTCGGAAATGGAAGACCCAGTTCGGAACTCATCGGCTGTTGTCGGATTTCTTCCACCACCCTTGACATCTCAGGTGCCTCAGCATCTAGTTCCGAACTACTTCTTGAAGTTGTCAGTCATCTTCCAAAAACGGAAACGAAATTCGTCGTGTTGATTCCGCAGCAACAGGTCTCGCTTGTAGGGGCAACGGTTCTGCAGAACTAATCCTGTTTCCATAAGTTCTCGAGTTCACGAGGGGGCTGGTGAAGTTCAGTCGGCGCCGAACTGCGTCACAGGCTCGTTCGCGCATCCGCTGCAGGAAGTCAGTAGGTAAACTAGTTCTCCGATAGGTTTCATTTGGTTGTGGACTTGAACAGTTCCCTCTTCTAGTTCCGTCCTGAACTGCACTCGGGGACTCCGGATGTTCTCTTTGGACGGTAGCTGGTGTATCGTGAAAAGAAATGAGTTCGATTTCTTGTTCCAACAAAGTAGTTCCGGGAAACCTATTCATTTCTGTGATCCTGGGCGGCGGGACGCCCTCCACCAGCGGCGCCTGCGCCAACTGTTGAACTCCGGTCAGCAACTGGATGTCTTCCAACATTTCACGGGCATTGGCCAGACCTGCCAGCAAATTTTCTAACCTCTCACGTTCCTCCATTGTCCCTGGTTCAATAAGTCCTAACCTATTGCGGACATGTTCCAGGCGGCTTCCGATCCGGGCTTCCTCGTTAACTGCGTTCTCCTCATCGAATTCTCGGATATTCTCGATCAAATCACACAAGATTTGATTTGCCATGTCCATTTCCTCGTTTGCATTCCTTAGGGTTGGCCTGAGCGGCACCCTCTGGTTGAGCACCCTCCGTAGCAGGATCCTGTTCTCATGGACAGTCCTGCAGGCCTGTGTCCCCCGGGCTTCTAACTCCCAAACCAATTCCTCGGCTCTCAACCTATTCACGTTCATCACTGTAAATCCTTTTCAAAAAAACCGTCCAAAAATGTCAATAATTAAAAGTTCACACTATAAAACTGCAATTAAAAATGTCACAAAAACGGAAAAACGTCAAAAAAAAACAGATCGGAAATCGGCAATTTCACCTATAAAAATGCTCAAATACAAGTGCAGTCTCGGTTATTTTATTATAAAAGAAACGGTCCCTGCTCGGGCGCCACTGTGAGGATCCCTCAATTGGGGGAAGGACTCCAAGGGCGTAACTACCTTTTCGGTCTAAAAATTCTCGGGCGCCAGCCACAATAGGTTTTACAAGGTTGTAGCGCCTTGACTAGAACCCTTCACTTCTGCCAGGGCAGCTTTTATACAGTGGAGAAGGGTTCGGTTTTAATCTAAGTTGTTAGCGATTAAGGGAATGTTTCTTTCACGAATGTGTCTGATGAATCGAATAAAACACCAGGATGAAACTAAACTTATAATGAGCAGACTTTCGATACTTTAACAATGAAATCCCAGAAATTAAAATAAATGTGCGTTATATGATACAAACGAAAATGAAATTTACTCTCCAAAATTAAGATCACAGTGAATGTATTCAAAGAAAAAAATTAAGATATGTTACATGAAACGATGACGGGTTACGATTCGTCAAGGCGGCGGAGCGAGGTGAGCAAGCTTGGCGACAGAATGGAATCAAAGGGGACGGTGACAACGAAGCAAAAATAGGGAGAATCGGCAGGGCACGGTGAAATATCGTTCAAAACCAATACTGACAACGGACCTTATGTCAGGGTGTTTCACTCTCGTCGTTCAGACCTGACCAGGATCGAATTAATAATACAAACGGGGGTAACGAGATACAGGTAAGGCTGTGTTATTCACAACGCACTGGAGAGTGATTCCAGTATAGAATCCCTCAACCAGGCAGAGTGACCTCAGTAAATCTGCAAACTCTCAGTGGATTGACCAAGGGTGACACGGTGCCGTAACAACGCTATATAGTCTCGCCGAGATCAACCCAGATGAAAATCGCAAGAAATACGAGGTATTTGCACAGCGGGAAGGAGATGTACAATGGGTATAGTGGTGCCAACAACACCGCCCGGACAAGCGGTTCCGATAATGGAACCTACTTAGCCTGACAGAGTGACCTCAGTAAGTCTTCAAACTCTCAGAGGATTGATCAAGGGTGACACGGTGCCGTGACAACGCTATATAGTCTCGCCGAGATCAATCCAGATGGAATCCGCAAGAAATACGAAGTTTCGCACAACAGAGGGAGAAGGTATGATGGGTACGGTAGTGCCAACAGCACCGCCCGGACAAGTGGTTCCAACAATGAAACCAACTTAACCCGACGGCGTGACTTCAGCAAGTCTTCAAACTCTCAGAGGGTTGACCAAGGGTGACACGGTGCCGTAACAACGCTATATAGTCTCGCCGAGGTCAATCCAGATGGAATCCGCAAGA
Source organism: Adalia decempunctata (assembly GCA_951802165.1). NCBI lineage: Eukaryota > Metazoa > Arthropoda > Insecta > Coleoptera > Coccinellidae > Adalia > Adalia decempunctata. The sequence goes on along the minus strand of OX637699.1, from coordinate 41,037,264 downwards.
AATACCAAGTATTCGCACTATAGAGGGAGAAGGTATGATGGGTACGGTGGTGCCAACAGCACCGTCCGGACAAGTGGCTCCAACAATGGGACCAACTTAACCTGACGGAGTGACTTCAGTAAATCTTCAAATTCTCAGAGGGCTGACCAAGGGTGACACGGTGCCGTAACAACGCTATATAGTCTCGCCGAGGTCAATCCAGATGGAATCCGCAAGAAATACCAAGTATTCGCACGACAGAGGGAGAAGGTATGATGGGTACGGTAGTGCCAACAGCACCGCCCGGACAAGTGGTTCCAATAATGAAACCAACTTAACCCGACGGCGTGACTTCAGTAAGTCTTCAAACTCTCAGAGGGTTGACCAAGGGTGACACGGTGCCGTAACAACGCTATATAGTCTCGCCGAGGTCAATCCAGATGGAATCCGCAAGAAATACCAAGTATTCGCACTATAGAGGGAGAAGGTATGATGGGTACGGTGGTGCCAACAGCACCGCCCGGGCAAGTGGTTCCAACAATGAAACCAACTTAACCTGACGGCGTGACTTCAGTAAGTCTTCAAATTCTCAGAGGGTTGACCAAGGGTGACACGGTGCCGTAACAACGCTATATAGTCTCGCCGAGGTCAATCCAGATGGAATCCGCAAGAAATACCAAGTATTCGCACTACAGGAAGGAAATATATGAAAGGTACAGTAACGTCAACAGCACCGTCCGGACAAGCAGTTCTAATAATAGAACCAACTTAACCTGACGGAGTGGCCTCAGTAAACCTGCAAACTCTCAGTAGACTGACCAAGGGTGACACGGTGCCGTAACAACGCTATATAGTCTCGCCGAGGTCAATCCAGATGAAAATCGCAAGGAATACGAAGCATTCGACAACAGAAAAGAAAATACAAAAAAAATGATGATGAAACACAAAAAAGTTAGAACGACATTTCAACGGAAACAATCAGCATAAAAGTAATAAGAACGGAGGCCTTACCGATTCCGGAAATTTCCCACTTTTCACTTTAAAAAACGGAGTCCTATCTCACTTTCACTGGTCTATTCGAATTAATTAACAACGGTCTTCGACAAACTAATAGAAATTTTTCTAGACACGGCTTCAAATAATTTTTTCCAAAAACGGTAAAAACGCAAAAAGATTTATTTTTGAAGAGAAATCAAGTCAAAAAGATCCCAGATCAGCCCCGATGTCCCCTTTTAAAACCTCCGAAAGAGTGGGGTGATGACGCGTGTGAAAATTCGAAATTTCGAGAAGAAGGGACCTAAGGCGCCGTCTGATTGGCCGTCAAAATATCGCGTCATTCAAAAAAGGAATTCTAACGTTACCTTATAAGGCAACAGAATTCGGAGACCGCCACTATTTTTTTGAATTCGCGGCCGTCTGAAAAACATAAAAATTCGCGAATTTATCGGACCTTATCAGCGCGACATATGCCACCTTATGGTATTTCTTTCGCACGCGGACCGGGAATATAATATTTATCGGGTTTAATTTATCCGATCGAATTTCTGGAATGAAAAATAATGAAACTCGATCGGAAAATTTTTCTATGGCAAAGAGAAAAAAGTAACTTCGTTACAATATTTAACAATTCAACGTTTTTCGATTCCGCCACCCTTACCGTCAACACTGATGAAGCGATGCTCTCAATTTTGCCGCCATTGTGCATTTTACCCATAACGAAAGGGTGATTAACAAAGTGACATCGTTTACCTCGCACCAGTCGCATCCCAATATGCGTTCTCCATTTTCCCTCATTGGGTTGCAGCTATCGGACAATCGGTGCTGGAGGACCCGTTTCCGTCCAAATATTTATTGTTGTTGGTTGATTGTTTCCCCACATGACGTTCTAGTACACGTCGAATTAATTGAAAGCGACCACTAACGTTCAGAACAAATCGATAGCCATTTTGTGCCTTATATGGAAAAAAGATGACATAAATGAATGTTTAAGGAGTATTGTGAAATGCTGCAACTAATAATTGGTTAATAACAGGGTAAACAAACACACTTGACGATACGTTTCACAATTTATTAATAACAATGTTTCACCGAGTGATTAGCGAGCAATCAATTTCGATAATAATTGGTTGTTGTGTTCAGTTCACAAGTTTTAATATAATAACCGATTTTCCAAAATAAAACCGTCTATTCTACGAGGTCAGTACCTACTGCATAATGTAGATTCTCTGCATTTGGAAGTTTTTCTCACGAAAATACCTTCTTAGAATACCCATTTAAAATACCCATTTTTGATTCGATCAACCTATATATGTATGCAGGGTCATTCTTGAGCCGGTCTCAGACAATGCGTGTATTTGACGAATGTGCCTTCGTAGTGCGCCTTCGGGTACCCTCCCACACACTGCGGCAAACGCGAAATGTTCGATATTCGTTTCTCTGTTGACAAACGTTCGCCGCACGGTTTGGCGCGACTCTGAAGACAGAATAAGCAATCCACTACGCGTAGTTAAGCACACTGTCTGGGAGCTAACGCGAATGAGCGCGAATGTACTTCGTCTTCCTTTGATTCGTGCCGTTTTACCGACAAGACTTCGGATAGCAGGCGAATGCCGAACGATACCCGCAGTTGAGCTCCCACACAGTACGCGGAGCACCGCGAATGCCGAACATTCGTCAAATACACGCATTGTCTGGGGCCGGCTTAAGACTTGTATATTTTTTTCCACTGCAGTTTTCTCTCATCAATCGAAACACTCTTTTTCTTTACCATTTTTCAATATTGGGCTTCGTTTGGAATATTCATGAAAAAACACGTATCAGACCTTATCTTCGGATCCGCTATTTCAAATCAACTGAATTTTGGTGAAATGTTTATTGTTCATATTCCCCAATCAACACTTATTCAATTTTTTCTGGTATCGAAGTTACAGCCTAGTCGATTCATAAACTCAAGAAAAAATACTACTAGTGTACTAGCTGTAAAGAAACGTTCGATGAAATTACTATTAGACCATGGCTAGAGAGACTGGAAGATTATAATTTTCTTAAATTATGATAATAAGAAATTGAAGAAAATATAGGAATTCAATGATAAAACCATCAGAAAAATTTGTGGCAAGTGATTTATATCCATAACGCGGTGTATCTGATTAATCGAGTCTAAAACATATTATTAAAATTTCCTTTGGGATATCTCCTTTTGGAACAAACTTCGTTTTCATATCATGTAATCTACTCCGATAAAACGTTCTCGCCATTTATTTCTGCTTTTCCTTTGGTCCGAATATCCCACAGTTGCGTTTGGAAAACGTGAATTTTTGACGTTTTCTACGCTATCCGATTCTATACCACAGAGATGGCTTTTGACAACTGTTGTCAGTTTTGAAAATGCAGATTAATTCGAATTTTACTGAAAAAGTCGGAGATAAAGCATAGTATTCGATTGGCAGTAATGGTCATAACACACTTGATGAATTACACCACTCGCCTGACAGATCCCGGTGCAAAATTCATCTGCGTGTGTTATGACCTACATTACCGCTCGTTGAATAATATACCTACTATTATCTTCGATAAAATTGAGAACATTAGTCAAAAGCGATCTCTGTGATCGAGAATCGAATCGCGTAGAAAACGTCAAATATTCACGTTTTCCAAATGTAATTTTTGGATATTCAGACCCAAGGAAATGGATGGCGAGAACGTTACCTTGATGTCTATAGAGTTTCCGATCGATCCGACTTTTTCATTAATTTCGTGAGCAATTTGATTTGTCCTATTTGAATTAGAGTGAGTTATAAGCGTGAGTTATTATATCTCACGCTATTGGTTTATAGATAATAATAATAGTAATAATAAGCTTTATTCATCCCTTAAGGCATTCGATGCATGAGACAAGTCAAATCAAGTATACATCATGAAACCATATCAGAAGAAAAAACAACAGCAAAAGAAAATAAAATGATTATAACAAAGGATCATCAAAGTACTCTCTAAGACTATAATAGCCCTCATCACTCAACATAGACTTTGTTGTCCTCTTGAAACAGGCAGAATGCAAACCTTTAAAGCACTCTGGTAACTTATTGCATATTTCAATACTCTGGTAAGTAGGCGAATGTTCAAACCTCGTTGTTCGATGCTTAAGCAGCGACAGAATTTCCGTATTTCGCGTATTATAAAGTGTTGGCCAAATAGTTTCACGAGTGACCTTAAACTGTGCCTGATACAGTGATAAATATAAAAACATGGAACAGTCTATACCGAAGATCAAGCGAACCCCCTTCTGAGCAACAAAAATTCCATTTACATCTGTGGAAGTACCCCACATTAAAATATGGTACGATATATGACTTCAAACCGAACAGTAGTATACATTGAGAAGACATTCAGTAAAAGAACAGTTTTTAACACGGGATATCGCATAATAAGAAGAGTCTATTTTTTTACTCAATACAACAATATGATGACTCCACCTAAGATATTCGTCAATATACATACCCAAAAACCTGATACACTCCTCAGATTTCACTGATGACTTCAAACAGGTGATAATCAGAAGCTCACTTCCAATGTTTTTGTTCCGGAAACTAAAACATATTTTGGATTTTTCAACATTTTAAACAGCGCATTTTGTCTGACACCAGTCATTAAATAAAAAAATCAATAAGGCTTTTGCAGCCATCAACAAGTTCAGGGACATTCGAGGCAGTGATGGCCACCGAATAATCATCTGCAAAAATAAGCACCAGTACTGATTTCAGGTACTCAGGTAAATCTTTCACGAGGAGAATGAATAATAATGGACCCAAGACAGAACCCTGAGGTGAACCTGATGTTATGTTTTACTTTTCACTGAAAATATCTTCGACCTTAACTCTCATAGACCTACCGGAAATAAAACTGTACAACCAGTCGAGAAATACGCCTCTTTATCCCAGGTTATGAAATTTCTCTTTTATGAATCGGAAGGAAAGAACGTCGAATGCACAGGAAAGGTCGAAGAACAACCCTTCGACATATCGTCCCTCATTCAGACTCTCATGGACAAATTCAGTAAATTTGATTTTTGAATGCTACTGTTTCTGTGGACCGACCAGACCTAAACCCATGCTGAGAATCAGAAACTACCAAAAACTGAGTAATTCTTTTGAGAACGATATTATCACCTTGGATATAACGCTCGGCACAGATAAAGGCCGGTAGTTAGAAATAGTATAAACGTCATTCTTCAACACAGGGACAATTATCGCAGTCTTCAGAAGACTCGGAAATACGCCATTAGAGACAAACAGGTTAATGAGATAGGCAAGGTGCTCGGGTAAAAACTCCCCTGAAGCTTTCAGAATTCGGTTTGATTTATAATCAATTCCCGTACTTTTTTATTTTTTAGATTTTTAATTACGTCAAAAACTTCGTATTCAGTAACCGGATAGAAATAAAAGGTCTGAGAGGACATAGAACTAGCAGTAGAGCTCTTCGAGAGCTCGCCGCCATAATAGAGTTGCAGCCGAGAACTTGAAAGATTGAAAAAATGATCTTCGAAAGCCTCCGTCCGCAGTCTCAGAACATACAGTATTTTCAATATTTAAGGCAATATCAAAATTTCCCATACATTTGCGACAAGTCTCATGATTCCAAATAGCTTTATTTTTATCAGCAGATTCATAGAGATATCTGTCATCATGAAGACACCTCCGTTGAGGTTGAACTCAATCCTTTCTTTAAGTTTCAAGGGAATGAACAGATTTGATATTAGAATAAAGCCAATGAAGGCTCTTTAATTCAGAACTAGCCTTTCTAACTTCATTAGTTATCCACCTTTTTTACTATTACAGATCAAAATCAGTTGAATAAAGAAAAAATATGGGCATGCCATTTGAAAAAATGAAGTTATTGCAGTTTTAAATTTCTCAGAAATATGAATTTATTGTGACAGTTCCAACAGAACAACATGATTCGATAGCCATGCAAATTATTGAATTTTCGTGAGATCCTTCATTCGTTTCTTTATTATGGATAGCATGCATGTCATGATAGGTTTCGCGGACCTCTGCAACTGGCCATTTTCTCATAGAAGTCCTTATATCTTCGTAACCATGACAACTGCGTAAAAATGTTTCAGATAAAAAATGAAAAGGAATCCATTTCTGGTTAGAAAAATAGGTAGATTCATTTAAAATACCAAAGCTGATGGTAACTTCCGGTATAACCGTAAGTGCAATTTCGATGAAAATATTTTAGCATGATTTCCCCCTTTGAAAAACGGCCGAGTGTCAAATTTCAGAAATCTTCTCCTCGTAGAAGCCGAGAAACGTCTAATGCACGGATTATTATGATAACCCTGTATAATATTCCAGGGGAGTATCTAAATATATTGCAATGATCATGTAATGATGGTTATTAATTAATACACGAGCCTAAACCGGTATACGAAATGAGCCGGAGGCGAATTCCGTATTGTTTTAGGGTTTTTCTATTTCTTCTCCTTCCTCCTCATAAATAAGCAATTTGCTTGTTCTTCTTCGCTTCTTCGCCTCGCGCCTATTCTAGTGGGAGAGGGAGATTGTCACTCCAACGTTTGCGGGGCCTTCCGACGCTCCTGCGTCCAATTGGTGATTTGTCCCTAGTTATTTTTACCAGTCTGTCATTGGTCACACAGTTGATATGTTCGTTCCATCCCACCTTCCTCATCAGAACCAAATCATTGATACTATCAACCATGCACAAACCTCTGATGTTATTCTCGCTTCTCACGCAGTCCCTGAGCGTTTACCTGCTATCTTGCGCAGCACCCTCATCTCAGTTGCCTTCAATATTTGAGCTGTTCTTGAAGTCTCTGCTCTGGTTTCCGCAGTGCAGGTGAGGATGGGTCTAATTGCCGATTTATAGATTCTATATAGATTTTACTGCTGTTTCAATATGTTTGTTGTTTCAAATGATACTGTTGAGACATGCGGCTGTTCGTGCTGCTCTCATGGCTTGTCCTCTCAACTCGCACTCGACATCCGCATACCCAGATATTTCTACGCCGAGATATCTAAACTTCATCTCCTGCTCCACGATATGTCCATCAATTTCCAGCTTACATCTTAGTGGATATTTCGATGTGGTCATGCATTTGATTTTTGATGACGATATAACCAACTGAAATTTTTTTGCTGTTACGTTGAACTGATGTAGCAATCTCTGAAGATCATCCTCGCTTTCCGCAATCAACACTGCGTCATCGGCGTAACATAGTATTCCGATTTCCTTACCTCCAAATTTATAACCCTTTTAGCTTGAACACCTGCCTTATCAGTTCGTCCATGATTATGTTGAAAAGTAGAGGGCTGAGGGAGTCGCCTTGACGAATGCCATTGTCGACGTCTATTTCCTCGGTCAGTTCGCCGTTTATTTCTGCTTGGATCTTGTAAGCTTTGTTTCTCTATCGTTTTCACAATGCTATACGGTATCTGTTTATCGTGAAGTGAGTGTATTACATCTTACAATTGTATCGATCGAATGCCTTCTCTAGATCTATGCAGCATATGAAAGCTGGCCGGTTATATTCGATTTTTCAGTGATTTGCCTAATCACAAACACGGCGTCGGTACATGATCTTCCCGATCGGAACCCTTCACTCAGAAAAATAACCCTGTAACCCTTACAAAAATAAAGTTAATAGAACAGGAAATTCTATTATAAATAGGCACAGAAGTTATTTTCTGTTATATTCACCAAACGATTACAGTACCTCAATTCCTGTTAAGGGAACGAATCCTATTACAATGGAAATGAATTGTTTCAAATACAGGAATTCATTTCTTTACAGAGAATAGTAATTTATTCCTGTAAATTCTATCTAATCTACTAAAGTGTATATTATGTATCACAGTACTATTCGTTTTGTACCACTAAATATTCCAGTGTTCTCATAAATTTACAGGAAATTATTGGTAAATAAATCAGGATTTTCCTCTACCTTGCAACCTATTTTTTGTTCAATTCACTGGAATTTGTTGTTATTTATACAGTACTCAATATTGAATGTATAAGGTCTTTCCTGTACCTCATAATGTTATTGAACTGTATTGAAAATATATATTTCTAGTAGGTACAAAAGCCTGACAATGTAACAATACTTTCCAAATATCTCAAGTTAATTAGCTCGAAATATTTGCCATTCTTAACACAACCAATTCAAACTTACTTAAACTGGTAAGCAGAACAACACCAGCAATAGCAAAAAAGCATATCTTTATAACACAAGATTATATTTTCAATTCATTTTATATACATTATGCCACAATATTTTGAATGTATAGACTTATAGAGCATAAAGGGCGATTAGTAAAAGTGAACTGAAAAAAACAGTCAAATAGAATTTTTTTAAATCATTCAATTTTGTGGGACCGAGATAGGAACTAATGAAGAAATATGTAGGTAATTAAGAAAATGAGTTTATTTATGAAATAATTATATACCTATGTACATTTAAAAAATAATAATCACTTCTACATGAACAGTATATTTGGTTATATTCTATATCATAAAACAAAAAAAAAACAAAACAGATTCGTCCCGAATAAAACAGAATTTATAAAGTATTATTTATGTCATATGTGGACCTAGCATTCGAGGACCCACATCGGCCACATCCCTCTGTTGGCTGCTTAGCCAAGATAGCTCTGTCATCATTACTATCATTAAGAAGTTGGAGAAGCTGGAAAAGATATAAATTATGCTTGAAGATATAATCAACATTGTGTATTTACTTCATTGTTTCTTCCCAAAATACTCATTGTCTCTAATGTTATACCTAGCCATATCCCCATATGTGTAACAATTGTAGGTAATATGATAATAATGAAACATTACTTACGTCTAAATATATTAATATATTGGCTAAGGTCCCAGCTCATCAGGGGCATCCAAACTGAAAATGGCAATTCCTAAGGCCAGCTCACTGTACACGACAACTAACAGTACGAACTACTAACACATAACACTAACTGAATCGCAATCTTGCACAAGTGCAAGCCACATACTACATGTCTGGACAAAAATATTCCTGAATAACCTTTGCTGTTCCTTACGATCACATATTTCAGTTTAGCGTTACTATTTACTACAATTTCCAGTATTCAAAAAATTATTCTTCACATTCACATTTTAATCCAGCAGCATCTACAAAATATTGTTTTTCCCATTACAGGAATCTTTATAGAGAATTCTGAAGTTTTGATTCCTGCGAACCCAACATTAATTTCTGTTCAAACGGCATATTACACCTCAGCAGGAATCGAAATGCTGGGTTGACAGTAAATTTCCAGTTTCTGCAACAAAAGTAGTTTTCATGTTACAGGAATCCAATTAACAGGAAATTCCAGTAATCTATTTTTTTGAGTGTTGTTCTTCGTCTCTCAAGGAAATGTGCTCATTGATTTTATTGGTGAGGATTTTCGTTATGAGTTTGAGCGTAGTAGGGAGAAGATTGATTCCTCTATAATTCTTTGTCGCCTTTTTTGAACAGGATAATTGTCTTGCTGGTGCTCCATTCATCAGGTATTCTATGGAAATGTAGCATCCTATTAAAGAGTATCGTCAGTTGGTCTTGCATCTTTTCACCTCCGTATTTGAGTAGCTCATTCGTAATGCCATCGAGCCCAAGACTTTTTCTACTTTTGAGCTTTTTCAGGGCTTTTTGCCACATCTTCCCTATTAATAACTATGTTATCGTCTGTGATGATTTGGGGGGTATTGCGAAAAGGGTCATTCCATCTTTGCTGTTTTTTATATAAGTCTTTCGAATAAGTCACCCAAGTTTCCTTCGCAACACGATTACCAGCAACCAATTCATGTTTTTCTCTTCTCTGGCTCCTAATCAGCCGCCATATCTGCTTCTGGAGTCCATAAAAGTCGTTCTCCATCCGTTTCGAAAAAAAGTCCCAATGTCTGTTTTTTATTTGCCTGACTAAGTTATTGGTAGCATTCCTGACTCTCTTGTACTCCTGATGGTCCTCGGTGGCTTGGGTCGACTTGTACTTCTAATCGGCTTTCTTTTTTTCTCGCATTGGTCTTTAACTTCTTTGCAGAACCAGGGGGTTTTGTTGGGCATTCGGTTCCCTTGCCTCACTTTTCTTGTTCCGGGTGCTTCAACGGCTGCTTCGTCAATGTCTCTTTTCAGTTTCTCCCAGCCGATGTCCACGTCTTCCTCGTCATCTATGGGATTAATCTTTACTTTACATTTCAGTCGCCTCTGGTATAAGTCCCTTACAGACTCGTTCCATAGTGATTCTATGTTTATTTTAACTTCTGATTTGATAGGGCTTGTGTTCTTATTTGGTTTCAGCTTCATCCTGATTTTTCCGAAGAGTAGCTTGTGGTCACTACCAATATTTGCGGAGTTAAGGGTTCGTGTCCAATATTTGGGAAGGATGTACGTGTCTGTTAGTTATTACGTAATCGATTATTGATTGTTGCCCTCGAGTGTTGCTGAATGTATATTTGTACTGCGACTTATGATCGAAAAAGGTTTTATTAATTCTGAGCTCGTTAATCGCACACAATATGCTGATTAGAAGTTCTCCGTTACTGTTCAATACATTTTCGTTGAAGCGCTGCTTGATCCCAAGTAGAGTTTCGACGCCGATGCGAGCATTAAGATCCCCAAGCAATATCATCGGCTTGTATTGTGGAATCGACTCAACCGTGGTTTGAAGTTGGTCATAAAACTGTTCTCTGTCCTGTTTTGATCTGTTGTCTTCGAGTGCGTACGCAGATATTATGTACAATTCTTGTGCTTCGGTTTGTAATCTGACGAGCAGTATTCTCGAAGAAATGTATTGGCATTCCTTCAGGCAATCCTTGTATTTTTTGTGTAATGCGATTGCCACACCCTCTTTCGCACGTTGTTCGCAGCTAACCCCACTGTACACCAACATGTAGTCACCAAATAGCCTTTGACCCTTTCCTTTTTTCTTAGTTTCCTGTAGTGCGTATATATCAATGTTTTGGTCTCGCAGCTCAATAAATAATTCCTGCTCCCTTCCGCTGAATGATATGATGTTCCAAGTACCGCAGCGCAAAATATCTAATTTCTTCCAATTTCGTATCCTTTTCCTTGCATGTGTCGTCATCGATAGATCCATTCTATTCCGAGGCAAAGTAACGGTTCTGTGAGCGTTCTGGTTTTTCACCTTAGGTAGGTTGCTAGCCTGGCCTAAGAACCCTCCTCCTTCATCCGGGCTTGGGACCGGCAGAGGCAGTTGCCTGGCTACTCAATCCACCCAGCCACTAACCCCAGGCGGAGTTATTGTTTTAGGCGAGTTTATTAATAACCATCACATTTTATCTACACCTAATAAATGATGAAGAATTATAAAAAATACTTTTCCTGACGTATTTTATGCCCTTGTGTGGGACTGATTGTAGTTCTTTTGGTCTGATGATGCTCGTAAGGGCGAAACACGTGTAACCACAATTAATAAATTTAATAATATATGAGGCTTTGACTTTGTGTTCTCCCGATTTCTTTTTGTTAAAAATTGGAAAGTCTGTTTGAGAAAAAATGGATGTTTATTAAAAAAAAATTATAAATATATTTATCCATTTTCCGTTTCAAGGCTATACCTAACCTGGATGTGAACAATTCGGTCTTGCTTCCAAAAATGATTTATCGGAAAGAAAAGTAAAAATATACGTCAATCTTCGATAATCGACCGAATACTATCAAATAGCGATTAAAAAAATTGAGTCATACCTCAGACATATCGAACGTCAACACTATAATTCGAATTCTCTGGCCAGGTCAATGACGCCGAAAATTTTGTGATTTCGGCGAAATTCGCGATTTTCGGGAATTTCTTTGAAATACTTCCCGATATCGCATAAAAAATCTTAAAACACCACCGTGGAGCTCTGTTCTTTCCCAATCCGACGGCCCTCCTTCCCGTAGCGAACAGGGACCGCTTAGTTGAAAAATAATGGAATTCTATTGATTAAAAATCTGTATCGTAATGGATCGATCTCATTACGAAACGGATTATGGGCATATCAGTGTATATTATATGAGTACGGGTGTAGATAAATAAATTTATGAACAGAATTCCCAGCAACATTGAAAGAACTATACGCTGAGAATATTCAGGTATGAAGATATAAGTATATCCATTTCTGATTACAGATACGTCGAAGAGTCTTCTTCAATATTTGAGTCGAACGTAATACTTCACAGTTTGCTTTGAGAATTTACCCATCCTAAATTTACAATTCGCATACTTTGATAGTGAATAACTTTACTCATTTTAAAATTGAAATCAAATAATACTCAGCGGTTCTTCGTTTCAATTCAGTATGATGAATACGGGCCAAGAAAATAAAATATTCACCATCGTCAGGAATGATTTTTTACATTTAAACTGCAGGAGGGTAACGAAAATCTGAGAAAATATATTGGAAAAATTTCATGAAGAGAGAGTTGCCACTCCGAGAACTCAAGAATATCATGAATGCACTCCGATTTCCCTATGCTTTTATTGTTCCTTTTTTCGTCGCCTTGCTCGATACGTAGTATACATTCGATGCCGACATTTTCTTGATATTCGCAGAAGACCGAGCTTCCAAGTAAAAAATCTTATGAAACTTGAAGTAAATGATGATTTCTTGGTAAGAGATCTGAAGGTTATTGTGAAAATAACATGGCGAAATGCTTCTTAAACCATTAAATCCACAATATATCTAATCAGTTACCATGGTTAAGATGGAGCAGTGAAAATAAACAGTAGGCTAGGGCTTGGCATGTGAAATAATACAATAGATATTGATCACTATCCTACTTGAGGCGCCGTTCTGTTTAGAATTGAAAATAATTATTCGAATTAATTCTCCGCCAATAAAAAATTTATTCAATTTATCTAACTGCAGAATAGGCAAATTTCTAGTCTAACATTTTCAAGCTTTGAAGTTGAATCCGCGGGCAGTGAAAGACTTCATCAATATATCATTTCAGTTCGAATTTGTTTCAGAGGCAGCATGCGCAAGAAGGGTTTTCAAAGTATAATCCATTCACTTTTATAATGTTTTCCGGTTGGCCATGATTCAGGTTTATCAAGTTTATTTACTTAAAATTGACGCAGGTTGGTACTTACTGGTTGAATGTCAAATCATTCTCAGAGAGGTTGACAATGCTAATTTCTAATTAGGTACTCTTTTTTGACCATGTAAATGGAATTCGTTTATCTAAGGTTTAACTGTGACACAGGTTTCGTAATACTAACTCCGATTACATTTTCATACTGTGGTGCAAAACGGTATTTATATGTCTGCTGTAGGTATTTTCCAGAGACAGGTTCCGTATTGGAAAGAACAAGGCTTGGTGGACGACGAAAAACAACACCTGCTCAGGATCGTTTCATCGTCGTTTCGCCGAGAAGAAACCCGGCATCTACGTGCAGAATGCTACGGAATACTCTTCAAAATGCAGATGGGGTCCAAGTTTCCATCGAAACCATCAGACGACGTTCGAGAGAGGTGAATCTAGGTTCTAGACGTCCATTAAGAGGAGTTCCATTAACACGTGTCCATAAGTGTCAAAGACTGGAATGGGCAAGGCAACATATCAATTGTAACGATCAATGGCGTAGTGTCCTTTTCACTGATGAATCGAGAGCCGAATTCTAAAACTATTTCGTCCGTTTTGAAATAATCGTGTTTTCGCGTCGAACTGGTGACGTCACGCACCAAATGGTTCAAAATAATTCGAAGCGGTTTGAAAGTAGGTAGTGGAATAGTTCGAACTGAAGTTTGAAATTTGGAATCAGCTGATTGAAGAATATAGGTTATGTTCGTTGTTTTCACCGTTTTTATTTTGAATATTATTTAAATATGACTCTTTGTTTTTAGAATGTATTGTAACATGTGGAGTAGTAATAAATAACTTCAAGTAGAGCACACCTTTATTTGAGAATTCTGAAATATTATTCAGTTTCGAAAATGTTTGAAATTGATTTTACGGCTTCTTCCTCTTGATTCAACCAATATGAATATTGCATATATTCTTTTCAACAGGTCGTTAATTAGGACGAGAACATTTGTATCATTCATAAACTGATTGGAATCCAATATGAAAATACAAGATTTTAATAATATACAAATAAACACACCTAAAATGTGTATCGTGTTCCTAACTTTTAAATTTAGAAATTGAATTGACATTTCCATGATGACGTCACCGTTTTGAAATTGTAGCATTTTAGCGATGCATGAACTGGTGACGTTTACTTCGAAATGTTTTCGAAATAATTCTGAACCTTGAATCAATCACGCGAAAATGGCTCAGATATGGACGATTTTCAGATTCTCGAAAAATAAGGGGGAGTGGACAATCCCACGCATACCCCGTAATCGTCGCTATGTCCAAGAAATCCATCCATTCCGAGGGCGTAGTTCTATATGGTATGGGCCGGGATATGTTTCAACGGGCGCACAGATCTACACATTTGTCCTGGGAACATGGCCACCTTACACTATAGGGAGCATGTCATTGACAATGTTGTGCCAAATTTTCACGCTGCTTTTGGTGGAACTTTTCAATTTCTAGACGATAACGCTAGACCGCACCGTGCAGCCATAGTTGGGAATGCGCGCGAGGAACTTGGTATTCCACATTTACCAATACCTCCGCACTCACCAGATTTGAATTGCATAGAACGTGCATGGGATATGCTCCAAAGAAGAAGAGATAATCATCAACCTACCCCAGAATCCTTAAATGATCTGAAAGAGCTTCTGCCCCGTTTATGGAACCAAATTCCTCAAGAAATGTGCAAAAACCTCGTTTGTAGTATGCAAAGAAGATGTCAAGCTGTTATTGATGTCCGTGGAGGCCATACATTGTATTAATAATCTCAAAATGCTTGAATTCTCTGAGAATAAAATTTCGTTAATTTACTCGATTTTTCTTAACCACCCTGTATACGCTGCAGACTGCAGACCTACAGGCTAAAATTAATTTGCAACTTGAAATGATATTAATATGAATTTTCATCACAAAAATCTTATTTTAACTATATTTTTTTGCAATTTAAGTCAATACCCCTAACTCATCTAGAGCAGTTTATTTTAAGTATTAACAGAGAAATACGTACGTAATCACTACGACATTTATGTAGAAGGGACAACGTTGCTTATTCATCTGCGAGAAAAATGACTGTAACCTAACGTTTTCAGAATATAATCGGTGAAATGTGGTATAGTTTGCAGTCTCATATTCGAAGATTCCAGACTGTTGTTTCCTTATCTTATCTACAAATTCGACACTACACGGTTAATAATACATTCATTCATCAAGAAAAAAAACACCTAAAATAATCACTTTTCCCTTTTATATCAACAAGAAACAGATTTCCTCCATGTTTGTTTGAAGATCGCTAGACGCAAACTTCATTCACAGGTTATATTACGTACTAAGATTATCTCTTGAATCTTGATTTCGCAGGCTACGAATGGGTCGATTCACTACCCCCTCTTTAGAAGGCTGAGGTCGATTCATAGATACTACGCTGACAACGTCCACATAAGAATTCCAGTGAAGTATTCACAGAATGGATACAAACTGGGTTAGGTTACGTTGATTAATAAAAAATTCTGATAAATAGATTGAAAGATATTCTTTATGAGATATTTTTGGGATATCGAGAAAATACAAGTTATCAGTGTTTACAAACTAATCTTTAGAAAAATCAAAGAAAGAACTTATTATGACGGGAGAAAAATGGCTTTCTAATGGAAGATATAATCGAACAAAACTAAGTGTTTTTTTTAAGAAATATCGTGTTCTTAACATTCTGATTCAAATGAGGTTAGCACTTGAGTACTAATGTATCAACCCTATTTCAATCGGAAAATATGAACTTCGCGGTGTTTGCAGAGAATCGAATCAGGCACGTATTTGGCCCAATTTTTTTCTCAAATGGCTTTATCTTCTAAACAGAGTCGAATTCGGAAAAATTAAAAAACGGTTTTTTTCAGCCTCAAGAATCTACAGTTAAAATATAGGTACAAGTCAACGACTCACCCTGTTTATTAATCCTATAACAACTGAGAAACGAAAATAAGAAATTGTATCGTGTAAAAGATAATTTTGATCTAAATTTAATGCCCGAGAGCACTCTTACAATAATTTCAAGGTGAATTATCACTGCGTCAGTCCGAACATCTTCCTAGTTGATGTCAATCAATAAACTTTCCGGAGAGAAAAATGTGATAAAGATAAAGATTTGCTTTAGCCAACTTTTTCAAATCTTCATAGGATATAAAAATTTCAGTGCAATATATTGAACTGTTTGCTCAGCGCAAGCCAATAAAGTAGAAAATTCTTCGATTCGAATTACATAAGCAGCATTTACACACTGAATAAAGTATCTTCAGAATGAAAAACATAGCCAATTTCACTCTCACAATTCGTACGAATCTCACAAATTGAAATCCATCAAGCCGTTTGGGGTGTAGAGCGTGAAGAAGAAATAAACATAAATACATGCACTCGATTATCATAAACCTCTTTCTGGCGCAGTCGGTTAAGAATAAAATAGAGTAGAATGCAACTGTAATTGCTCATAGTTTTCTCAAGCTTGAGATTTCATTATTATTGTTGTTATTGATTTTTGCTCTTCGACTTTTTGAATGGTATAGGACATGAAGAATAGTTCATTTGAATTTAAAAAGTGGCCTTCAGGCAGATATTTTCATGAACCATTTAATTTCGCCACATTTTACTATACAATACCAATCCAGCACCATGTAGGTAAATCGGTTTTGGCAGGACGTGATCACAATCCGTATGGCATTGATATTCCTCGTTCATTTTTGAAACCACTTTTGCTATAAAGTTCGAGTAGAAACCGATGAACAGCGAATATTTACTGAAACATTTCCTATTCGTATAGCTCAACTTATCGGTATAGAAACACCGGTTAGTCCGCGAAGCTGAATCCACTGGTTCGACTGTGTGTCAAGCCACATTTTCTAACTGCAGTCCCCGTGTTGAAATATCATCAACCTCATCCTTCATACTAACATTTCGAAGATAACAAGTTAAATATTCCCCGCACATCTCCATTTTGACGCAAACTGTCCATAAAACGTTCGAGAAAAGCCATCAGCTTCCGAACTAATTCAACTTGAAATTGATTGGCAAAGGCAGTAATTGAAAATAAATATTTGTTTGTAAGCGCTCGTGATTTCGCTCGAGGGGAGGAGATGGTCTGGATTGATTCACATCTAGGATAAATATGATGACCTGATTAGGAAATTCACCAAGCGATATCAGAACACATGGAAATTTTTAAAATCACTGTAAATTTGAACACTCCAAAAGACAAAGAGGGGCAGAAACATGGTTTCATTAATATTCTAAATAAGGAATACCATCCTCACTCATATAGAAATGAGAAAGTTATTATATTATTGATTTTTTCGTTAAAATAGGCGCATTGCCGTAATCGTTTGAACATTGAATAATGAAATACAAGAGAAAATTTCAAACATATCGAACATCCTGGACGGACTCTGAAAGAAATAGGAAATGAATCCCGAACATTGGATTGAAGTCGTAGATAACTGGATGAACGACTTAAGCAAAATAGAATGTTTGGAGATTCGGTAAATTATAAAGGTCTAGATTGGTATTTTTCCCGAGATTTTTCCCTTTTATGTATATTTTCACAACGGCTATTTGATTATCAGGTTACGTCGGTAAATAAAACCCAAAGCTTAGTCTAGGTAAGTTTTAATTGACGTTTCGGGTCTGGGCCCTTTTTAAAAACTGTAAAAAAACATAAATATTGGTCCTGTTTAAAAAACGATTCATTTTTTGTTTATATAAAATAACACAGCAAACAAGGATATCAGTATACGTATACCTACACTCATTACACATATAACATTTTGAAATTGTGAGGAACAAAAAACATTCTGGACTATAGGGGGTATTGTTTGTGGGAATAAGGACAAATACTTAAGAACTTTCAAGATATATTTGGCGATGTTTCGCAGATTTTCATCTGCTTCATGAGGCCTAAAAAACACCAGAGGTGGCAAAAACATACAAACAATAAGACAAAATTTACCTCTATAAATTTAAGCTCTATTGGAACACTTTGAACAACATTAAATGTTAACATCAGTCATTAAAATCAATCATTAAAATATCATAATCTAAATTCTAAAATACCACATAATATCATTTTTAGAAACGTCAGAAAAGGAATGTTCTCTTAGAACAAGTCATAGAGTACCATTTACCTAAACAGTAACCTTCAAAAACCCACCACAGATACACTGTCAAAACCTTGACCAACATTATTTCAAATTTTTGTACTTGGTTAATATGGAATTATATAATTTACTAAGATGTTCAGTGTCTGATCTAAAATTAACAGACTTATTAATATTTATATGTATCATTTCCAAGATGTTTCTTTTTTTAAAATATTAACCCTTGACTGGTATCGTCATATTATTTACATACTTGCGTAACTAGTATCCTCGGGTCAAATCGGACCCAAGGCTTTCAAAGAAAAATAAAACAATCAAATGAGGGTTATCTTTGAAATTCTTATTTTGGACATTGTTCCTGAGAGGAGCATGTGTATTTTTAAGAATTCATGATAAATCATATTGCTGTAGCCCTCAATTTCAGAAATAACTTTCTGAATGGACGTTCGAATATAAATTCCAAAACTCAAAGGTGAATGTTGATTTTTTTCGAAAAAGTAACATATATAAACACATTAATAAAAAAACATAACACATTTTCAAAATATCAAAGTATGAATAAACGTGCAATAATGTTTAAGCTACTTATTACAGTAGACAATTTACGCACAACAAAGTAGTAGGTACAGCTACAGCATAGAATAACATAATATCCATGCTCCTAGGCTGTACTGTGAGGACGATCGGAAGTGTGTCATATTTAACTTGCTAGATTTGATTACAGACAGAGAGACAGACAGACAGACACCGGGACAGGTGAAACTAAATAAAAGCTCGTAAAAAGAGGTATCATCTGCAAACAAAAGGGTTATTCGATATATGTGTAACCCTTTTTTTGTTAGATTCATGTCAATAACACATATTAGGAAAAGGAAAGGCCCCAGCTTGGTATAGATATCGGTCGATAGATCGACGGATCATTTTCATCTCCTTTATTGTGAATCAGCTTTTTCAGGTGCTGTCGAAAATTTGTCCCCAGAGAGACATTTGTTGAATATGTCAGTAGGTGGGTGTAAAATTTCAAATGACAGGGCTATGATAATTGTACTTGACATGTCATAAATGTCTTGTTTTCCCTTTCCTTTGGTTCCTTTGATGATGCTCATTCGTTGGTTGACTGGAATTTGAGTAACTGACATTTGTTGGGAATAATCTGTTTTATACGCTCCAGGGCTTTCCTTTTGTTGCCAGCCATATATTCCCATTCATGCTCCGAGCCACTTATGAAAAATAATTGTTGCATTCCCATTATTTGGTTTTCTGATTTTCTTCCTTACTCAATTATGGACCATATAGTTTTTGCCTTATTTGATGAATTTTTATGAGTGCTTCATTGATTCCTCTTTTTGTTTTTTCAATGCATTTTATCAGTTCTTTCCTGTGTCTTTTTTATTCCTTGTATTCATTACTGAATTTTGTGACTTGGGGTCTAATATTTCGTGTCTGTTTTTAATCTCTTCTATTCTCATTTTATTATTTTTTTTTTCGACCTATATCAGTCCTGAATCAGCTATCCAAAATATTTGAAAAAATAGTGCACCATCGTATGAGTAAATTTCTGACCAAGTACTCAATATTGTCAGATCAACAACATGGTTTTAGGATAGGTAGATCCACTCAGACCGCATGTACCGAATCCATAGAATTTGTGTACGATAGCTTAGATAAAGGCTACCACGTTGCAGGGATCTTTTTTGACCTTTCCCGTGCGTTTGATTGCCTACAGCATAAGTTTATAGCCGATAAATTATATCAAATCGGTTTTAGAGGCATATTTCTTGAATGGATTCTGAGTTACCTTTCTAATCGTTCCATATTTGTTCAGGTCAACGAATATGTTTCCACGGAGTATCAGAATAACCTTGGTGTCCCACAAGGATCAGTTCTGGGACCACTTATTTTTCTCTTGTTTATTAACGACTTGCCTGATCACCTTGTTGAGTGCATACTAATTCTGTTCGCAGATGACACTTCTTTGGCTATCAAAGCTAGTAGCCTAGGCGAATTAAGATCGAGATGTGAGCTGTTAATCCATCTCTTTAATGGGTGGTGTAGAAGTAATTCACTTATCGCGAACGTGAGCAAGACTCAAGTCATCAAATTTCGGTTGCGAGACTCGACACCAGATATGCCATTGGTTTTTAAAACACAGGAGGGCGCCTTGGAGTCTGTGGAATGCATCAGATTCCTTGGATTACACGTGGACGAATTTTTGAGATGGAATTTCCATTTCGAACACCTATCCAAAAAATTGAACCGATCTTTCTATGCCATTCATCGTCTCAAGGGTTCACTACCGTTGGATGCATCAATAAACATCTACTACGGTATGGTGAATTGTCACCTCAGCTATGGGGTAGTTTTGTGGGGTGCGTCTTCTGGTACCGATCGAATTTTCATTTCCCAAAAGAAAATAATTCGGTTGATTTTTGGTCTGGGCCCTCGGGAGTCCTGTAGAACGACATTCAAGAGTTTTGGAATTCTCACACTTCCATGTGTTTACATTTTGAATTGTCTCCTACATGTAAAATACAACATCCATAAATTAATGAAGTGTTCTGACTTTCATCATTACCATACACGTCATGATAGTATTTTGTGTATACCTAAGCATAGCACTAGTAGATATGAATCATCACCTACTTTTGCAGGAATCCAGCTATACAATCATCTTCCGGAAGAGCTGAAATCGTTGAATAATAAGAGCTTCAAAAAAAAGTTGAGATCCTTATTGGTTAACAAATGCTTTTACAGCACCCAGGAGTTTCTGTGTGACCCATTAAGTTAATCTATCTTCATAAAACTGTAAATTGCATTTCGGTGTTTACATTTATGTTTTCTTTTTCCTTATGTTGACTTGTCCTATACATTATTATATGTCTAAGGGATTAATAAAGAATTGAATTGAATTAGGTTATTAATACCGTTCTTTCTTAGTGAAGCATTCTTTGTTTTATATTCTCTGGAAATTCCAGTTCAAACCGTAGTCTGAACTTGTCGAAGAAGTTTGATGACACCGAGGTGAGTATATTATTCCAGTTATGGGCATTCTTGCTGTCATGGTTTCCAAACTCCATTTCGAAAGCAGCATTTCGTTTTTTGTATGGGGTAAAATGTTAATTTGAAACTTCATTTCAACCCAATTTCAAAGGATTGGCTTGTTATCATTGACAATTTTGTGATAAGTCAATTTCGAATAAGAATCCCCCAAATCTGCCTTGCTGGGGAGCTAACAAACTATGGGGCATGTTGCATTCCATCCTTTTTGCATTCGAGAAGCACATATTGTAAACTGATCGTGACACACTTTTATGTCGTCCACATATGTAATTTTTTTCATGAACAATCCTCATAATAAATTTATGAGGTAATGCATTTTATTCTCTTTGTATTCGAGAAAGACTTTTCAATCATACTCGATACCACGTCTCGTATTCTTCTCCACTTCAAACTGTATCTCTCTGTGACGATCTCATTCAAAAGTAATAAAAAAAGAATTAGGCATCGTCGGATCTTTTCAAAAGAAACGAAAACTTAACAAACTTTGCAGGGAAAATAGATGAGACGTAAAAAGGAACGTTCCGGCGTCAGACTCCCGAGATATAAATAATAAATTCATCTTCGTATCCCAAGGGATCTGTCAGGAAAAAGCTTGTTTCACAAGGGAGTCGGCTCGAATATTTTCGCGTAAAACATCATTTTAATATATCAAATGATGCCTTTCACTTAGGATGTTCTGCACGAGGAATTGAGACTTTGCCTCTTGAAATATGCAGGTGAAGGCTGCGCAACATCGGCGTATTTTATTCTGTAGACATTGAATTCGTGTTGCAAAAATTTTGTTTTGTGTTTGCAGTTATTAACGCTATTTGTGAAACCATATCGATTATTTCCAATGAATCGAAATATGAAAAATATGTTGTTTATGGTTTTAAAAGAAATCCTTGTCAGATCGAAAAATGAGAATCAAAATTCGGAGCACCTTTTCAATAATTTTTTAGACTCAAACAGTTGTCCAAGTATAGGTGAAATCAATAACATGATGAAAATCGAGAAAAGGTAGTAGTACGAGAGATGGCGACCAAGATTTTTGCCTCATAGCGGCTCGGCTAAAACCGCACGGAATCGCTAGATTATATGACCCTGTACCCAGAAATGCGATTTTCAGACATTGTCAAAAAAATCACATGAGTGACTCATAGCAGCCCGTCTGATTTCCGGAATGTAGTTAGATAATAGCCCTGAGATACCAATAACGCAGTTTTCAGACACCAAGATTGTAGCGCGTACCCAGGAGACCAATAAAAAAAATCCAGAAAAAAAATTACAGCATCCCGTCTGAAAATGATTTTTATAGGTTAAGTCGTGTCAATTGATGTGGAAAGATCAATTTTCTGACAAAAAACATGTCACCTTACATTTTTATAGCATTTCGAAAATGTTAACAAATCTGACCTAAGTGACTCATAGCAATCTGTCTGAAATTCGTCGTCAATGATTGAATACGTTCCCCAGATGTGGAAAAAAAATGATATCAGACAAATTGAATGTAGCATGTAACTAATCAGACAACTTTTCAATTTGCAGTACTCAGCCCGGTTGCAAAAACTTGAGGTAAATTTACCCCAGGGGTATCGTTCACTTTTTTCATACACATATTTATCTTATGTGTCAATGTGTATTGATAATTTAAATTGAAAATTTAATATTAAAATAATCCACCTGAATCTGTGGAACTGACACACTGAAGGGATTTGTAAATAAAATGTACAACATGAGTACAGTTCGATTATAGTCAGTAACACCAAATAGATATATTCCAAATGAAATATATAACAAAATATATGACTTTAATTCAGAAATTAGTCTAACATGAATTATATTCAACGCATCAACTCCTTGTGGTCAGAGCTTGTGGGCAACGCAAGCCTGTGGTCACATAAATATTTGTTTACATCTTCCATATGATTATGACAGGTTGACCACACACTTGTGTCATTTCTTTTCTTTTCGATAAGATCGCATATGTCTTTCTCTTACTAGTGTAGCAAAGAAAGAGAGCCGGAGTTTTTGCTGGGCGATTCCGGCACATTTTTTCGTTATAGGCGACACTCAAAATTTCTGAAAACCGTATTTTCGTATTTTGGGCATCCATACGAATGATTTAAAACAAAAATGAACCGAGCTGCTATGAGTCACTTAGGTCAGATTTTTGACATTTTCGAAAATACACTCAGGTCAAACGCTACGCACAAAATGTCTGAAAACACAAATTTTAGTGATAAAATAACAAAATCTATGTACATTTTCAATATCAGATGGGCTGTTCTACGACAGTCGACCATTTTTTTTACACAGCAGAAATGGCCCCCCCCGCAAAGATGCTACACTTCTGAGTATTTCTACTTACCAGTCGGCTCTAGGGTCATCTAATCTATCGATTTTACACAGTTTTAGCCGGGCGGCTATGAAACATGGTTTTGGTTGTCATATCTGGTACTATAGTATTACTAGTGTGATTGTTTTTAACAAAATCATAATCGCCTTGAAAATTGGTTTTTATCAGTATGAATCTAAATAGTTTGTCACTAAATAACCTGGTCAACCTCGAATCAGAAGTTCATGACAAACAAAACTGTATAGTTATATTCTTATAGCTTCTGGCGACATAAAATGCCAAAGACTTCGGTAGACCACAACATCCGAGGCAAGATCCCTAAATATATCACAAGTTTCCTTGAAGAATTAATATTTTATGTGAAATTGAATGGGCACCAATCAAGATCAATAATTCAAGAAAGCGGATTCCCACAAGGATCCCCCTCAAACATAACCCTATTCCTAATTTTAATGAATAGCATTCTACTAAGCATGCAGATAACTTGTGAAACCGAGTCTATACGCAGATCATTTGGTTATAATTGCAATTAAGGTCGGCGTTTAAAGCGAGTAGGAAAGATCAGCCGATAGAGGCGCCACCGTCCATTTTAAGAAATATCTCCATAGAACTTATATTATCACAATGAGTTCTATGAGTATCTCTCTAATCATGAATGAAATGTACAATGGCGCTCTCTATCCGAAAATCGCCGAACTATGAATTGAGTCAATTTGTGGGTAAAGCAGGAATTTTTTCCCGCCAAAATTTGAATTTGGCCTTTTTCTGCCAATTCCGTATTTCAAGTTGATCTTCTGAACGAAATTATCAGTAGATTCACTTTTAATCGGAAGTTGAACTATTTTCATGGGTCTTTCTGTTGAAATAAAACAGAAGCATGGGTTGGCTCATTTTCTTCTATTTTTGAAAGAAAAAAAATTAACTGTCGGAATGAAATCGATTAAAATTATTTCAACAAGAACCCTAATCGTTTCTGAGTTCACCCACAAAATTTCAGTTCTCAAAGTGAAACCGTTTTCGAAATCAACTTGAAATAAAAACACACTACATTGAACGCCCACCTTAAACAAAGCAGAAATTTAATTTATTTCCCGGATCCGAGATGCTTCCTGTGACACTTGCAAAGTTAAACTCAACATAGCTTGAGTAAATGTACAATATACTGTGACGTGTCGACTTGAGTAAGCCTGGTCACTTGGCAGATCAGGCTCGCGGCTAAACTCAGTGAAGATGGGAGTTAATTAAAAAAAAATTGAAGTTTATGAATGGGCGCCAGGTAGAGAATTTGCCTGTCTTAAAATCCACAAAATTGCGTACTCCCCTACCAGAATAGCAATAAGACAACTGAAACTCAATGTCAATCCCTTTATTTAAAATTAAACTAGTTGAACAATATCAATGAAAAAGTAAAATTAGATTTGCAGTAGTTGATAGGTATATTCAGCGAAACAAAACTCCACAAAATTGCTGAACTCGATTAAATCTCACTAAATCAAGTTATAAATTGGAAAAGGAGTTCAAGTACATTTGGGGCGGCTAGCTGTTCGCACACCCGTCGAGCATTGCGAAAGGCTATAGTGCTTGGCCAATCCTCGTTTACTCGACAACATCATAAAAATTAGAGAGAAGAAAGAAGCGAAGGTAAGAGAAGAAAAAAAAAAAGAGAAGATAGCAATGCACCGTCGCTCGATTGACTCTCAACCACCTACCAAACCTCAAATAGAAAGTAAAAGGGCTACCGATTACTGAAGGCCACTTCCACCGAAGTGGAAGAGGAGCGAGGACCAGACCCTTAGGAACAAAATCATCGCTCAACCGGAGCCCGAAACATGCCCGATGACTCTACAATAAAACAAACCCTCTCAACTAAAGAAAAAAAACATAACGTTAATGTATAACGTTCCTGCGTTAATACACTTTCTTTTTGGCAAAACTAAAAAAAAGTGAATCACCTTGCGTCCGAGACGAGGACAACAAGATGCAGGCATGGAAACTTATAGTTAGAGTCCAAAGTTTCAAAAGGATCCCATCATCCGACCACGTCCAGGACGATGTCAACTTCGGTATAAACAAAACGTCAAAATCGTTAAATCAAACGACTAAAACTCCAGCCAAATCACCAACGACCACGGTACCAAAAACGTCAAATCCGAGAAACTAAACAGTCGAATGTCACACTTAAACTAACTCCAAAGTCCAAACTAACCAAAATCGGAACAGAATTGGAAAATACAGCATGTTGCTGTCGTGGACCTGACGATAACAAAAGATGTTCGAGTATGTCAACCACTGGATAGGGGTAGTGACCACCCTAGTACATTTATGCTCTCGGCAAGGGTCAGCTATCCTCTAACCCACAAACACAACAAAGGTCTCACCCAAGTCGATCCGCCGAGTGTTCAGATTCATCCGGTGGATGAGCCTTCAGGTCCTTTACATGCCGAACACCCCGATATTTACCGTCCTCACCCTGTAATTCATATGTCCAAGGGGGTACCCGCTCAGAAACCAAGAAAGGTCCAACATATTTAGGGGCCAGCTTAGCTGTAAAATATTTAGCTGCGTCCGAAAGTACCTGATTCCTCCTCCATACCAACTGATTAACTGTGTATTGGACGTCTCGACGTCGAAGATTGTAAGATCGACTATTGGCCTCGTATGCTCTCGCTAACTTAATCTAAACATCAGCATGCATCTTCGCGAAGGCCTGTTCCCGGTCTTTAGTCAAGGCAGATCTGTCGAAATGAATTTGACCAGGGCAGGTGTTTTCACCCTTTAACGAAACTTCCCTCCCAAAAACAATAAAATTTGGGGAGTGACCGGTTACTTCATGTTTTGAGGAACGAATAGCTAACCCAACCTGGTTCAAGTGTTTATCCCAACCTCTCTGATCTTCTGAGAGATATGACCTCAACATGGTTTTGATAACCCTATTAATTCTCTCGACCGGATTGGCCTGGGGATGATATAGGGCGGTATACTGAATATCAACATTATTAAATTTTAAGAATTTAACAAATTCCTTAGAGCGAAATTGAACACCATTATCCACAATGATAGAATTAGGACATCCAAAAACCGGAAAAACATGTGCATCCAAAACCTTTATAATAGCCGAGGCCGTGGCGGTGCGTAGAGGAAAAAGCAAAGGAAACTTGCTGAAACAATCAGCGGCAACAAAAATATATTGGTTCCCTGAGCGAGACCGGGGCAAAGGACCAACCAAATCAGCAGACATGAGCTCGAAGGGTCGAGAAATTGAGACCTGTTTGGACAGCATGAAACCAGGAGGTTTTCTTTGCTCAGGTTTGATGGCATGACAGGTACATCGACGGATGAATGGGGCTACGTCGTATTTCATTTTGGGCCAATAATAACGCTCTGCCAACTTATTATAGGTCTTATACACACCGACGTGGAGAAGAGATTCATGGACGCTCCTTATCAGAGCTCTTCGTTGGGGGCGGGGGACAACTTCTCTCCAATAATCGGAAGGAGATGCCAATTCGAGAATACGCGGAGTCACATTCTTGAAAAGCTTTCCCTGATCAATCTGCCATGAAGGAAAGCGATGCGGGGCCTCAGTCACCCTATTCAACAGTTTCCCATACCAATGAACCGAAGAGTCATACTGCGAAGAGCGAATGGTGTCAATGATGGGTACAGCCCTAGACAAAGCATCAGGCACTACATTCTCTCGTCCTTTACGATGAATAATCGTGAAATCGTACTGTTGGAGTCTGATGGCCCAACGGGCGAGTCGTCCAGAAGGAGTCTTCAAGCGATCTAACCAAATTAAACTGGCGTGATCAGTGATGACCGAAAAATGCGAACCCTCGATATAAGGTCGCAGCTTCTCTATAGCCCACAGGACAGCCAGACATTCACGTTCTGTGGTAGTATAATTGCGCTCTAACCGGGTCAAAGACCTGGAAGGATAGCATATCACCTTTTCTCCATCCTCTAGTTGCTGAGTCAGAACAGCACCAACCCCATAACCAGAAGCATCACACTGGATAATGAACGGCCTCGAAAAATCAGGACAAGACAAAACAGGGGCACTAATCAAATATTCCTTCGATTTGATCAAGGCTTCATCACATTGGGGACTCCATTGAAAAGACCGGTTCTTCTTGAGCAGTTCTGTCAATGGAGCAGTCAAATCCGCAAAATTTGGTACGAATCTTCGGTACCATGAAGCTAATCCCAGCACACGCCGAACCTCCGAGACACAAGAGGGGACCGGTATGTTCACAATGGCCTGAACCTTCGCTGGATCCATTCTCAAACCTTTTGAATCCACCACATAACCCAGATATAGCAGTTTAGGTCGACAAAAATGGCATTTCTTTTTAGAAACCGTTAAATTAGCGGCCTTAAGGCGTTTAAAGACCTCCTCTAATACCTCTACATGTTTCTCAAAGTTATCAGTGATGATAATGATATCGTCCAAATAGACGAACACATACGGTTCCATCAAGAGTTTATCAGATACATCGCGTTCATTGATATAAATATCAACAACCGCCATTGTTATTTTCGTACCCAAAAGAGAAGCTACCCGCTTCTCCCGGTTTACGAAGGTTCGAAAAACACAAGAGAAGATCTTTTTACAGGTTTATTGGTACACAAGTACCCAATACAGACTGTGGTCAAACTTAATTGAAAAAGTCTTTGAAAATCTTGAAAAACCGAACTCAACTGACAATACTTAAAAAACTTCACACTCGCCAACTATATCGCGGCCGAGACTAAAAAACACATAGTCACCCGCGGCGTTTCCATGGTAGATAAAATTAGTCTTTTGGTTTCCAACATTCTCCCACCTGAAAAATGTCTCTGCGCAAAAACACATTCTTCACAAAACGAAGGAAACATAAATAAGAGTCCGAGAATGAACAAATTTGAAAGTACATACCATTGTCCTGAATAAAAAAATTTCCCGTTTCACTCACGAGAAACGAGCAGGCATTCGGGAGATGCGTCCGCTTCGCGTTGTTCTCGGTATCGGCACCCCCGCACCAACATTATCATCTGCATCAGCAACCATCTCTGGTTCGGGTGGATCTTGACCGTCGCTTTTTCTTCCATCGTCGCTTGGTGTGATGTCTTCTCATCTTGAAGACGTAGATCACGGGCTTCATCATCAACGAGTATAGTCTTTGCACAGGTCTCAACCAAAGTTTGGGTATTAAAACAGAAGGACACACAAGTCCGATAGGGTCGAAAACTTTGTGTGAAATTGATAAAATTAAACGTTTTGTGACTACCAATAGTTCATTATCAAGGTCACACGAAATGAATTCGGGATTCAAAGATAAGACGTCTCTCTGCGGATTCCAGACTAAGCCTAGGAGGGGACAGGTATCACAGGTAACAGATCCGGTGTGCTCCCACCCTCTCAAATCGAACTGCCCTTCGGCCATAACTGCAGTTGCTTCCTTAATAAAATTAGACATGGATTCCTCATCATGCAGGCTAGCGACGCAGTTGTCAACGTAGAAACTTCTACTCAACCGTTCAAGGGTTTCTCGAGAGTACTCATCAGAATTTGGAACTTTTTGAAGATACATAGATAAATGATATTCCAAAGTTGCTCCTAAAAGGAAAGGGCTACTGTTGACTCCAAAAACCACACGCTTGTTACGTGAAATAATTTCTTCACCTTTAGAGTCGACCCATAAAAATCTAAGGAAATCCCGATCATATTCACAGAGACCTATCTGAAGAAAGGCTTTACGAATATCTGCCGTCACTCCTATTTTATTTTCTCTAAACCTGAGCAACATCGACGGAATCAACTCTATCAGGTTAGGTCCTTTTTCTAAGCAGTGGTTCAGTGCAGGCTCCCCTGTCTCATGTGCCGATGCGTCAAATACCGGTCTGATCTTGGTGGTAGTGCTCTTTTCTTTTATGACTTGTCGGTGAGGCAGATAGTGACCTTTGTTGCAGTCCATTATTTCCCGGAAAGGTCCAACAACTTCTATGATCCCTTCTCTCTCCCATTCTGTGAAAACTTCTCCATATTGCTCAAAAAGTCCTCCTTTCTTCAATTTGCTGACAGTGTTGTACAACCGTTTTCGAGCCATTTTGTAATTTGTCGGGAGTGAGGGGTGGTCGACCCTCCATGGAAGTCGAACCTCATAACGTCCACTTTCATCTACAGTTATAGTCTGTAGAAATAATTCCCTAGCTTCTGTGGCATTTTCTTCTTTGCTCTGCTTGTCTGAAGGATCTTTAATGCCAATAGTCTCAAGTTCCCATAAATCGCTAATTGACACATCTTTGACAAACAAATTCAGAGTCGTCATCACAACATCTGCTCGAATATTTGAGGTTGGCATTTTTCCCATAAGCGTCCAGCCAAAATGAGTTTCGATGGCAAATAGGCCACATTTCAATTCTCGGCGTCCTCCGGTATACAAACTTCCAGCGACATCGGCCCCCAGTAGCAACTCAATCGGACCAGGTTTTTCAGCGTCAGAGATTTCAGCATCGATATATTTCATTTCCTCCGTCCACTGATCATGAAGAACTGGAACAATATCACCACAAATGATCTTCTCATCGAGGGCTTCGAACGTGTAAGTATATTTTCCACTAGAAATCGTCACATCATAACAGTTTTGGGTATT
Organism: Adalia decempunctata; assembly: GCA_951802165.1. Taxonomy (NCBI): domain Eukaryota; kingdom Metazoa; phylum Arthropoda; class Insecta; order Coleoptera; family Coccinellidae; genus Adalia; species Adalia decempunctata. Next base: position 41,006,991 of record OX637699.1, on the reverse strand, counting down.
TAAAGCCTCTCTCCCACCAAACAAACAGTGAACGATTTTTTCGCAACGTTTCGACTTATATCCAAGTTGCTCTGCAGTAGATTTCAAAATATATGACCTCTGCGATCCGCTGTCGATCAAGGCTCGTACCACCTTAGACCTACCTAAGCCCCTCAGGTTAACTCGAATTGTTTGTAAAAATACCTGGGTGCTTGTACAATTGGATAGAGTCTGATCCTTTTGGACATCCCTCGAAACAGCATCTCTTGCATTGTTGGTAGGTTTATTTGCTGCAACGTCAGAAACGCCAGGGCACATTAGAACGACATGAGAACACTTACACAAAATACAGCTCTGACGACCTCTACACCTTTTAGACTGGTGACCCACTTTCAAACAGCGAAAACAGGCCCTTTTTTGTGTGAGAACTTCTTTCCGTTGATCGTAAGACATCCTTTGCGCCTTAAAACAGCTCGAACTCTCATGAGACCCTGCACAAAAAATACATGTCGCGGCGTTGCAATTCATAAGCCCCGCAGCGGTAGGGATTTCACTATTTTGACTGAATTTCCTATCCCCAGAAGGACCTTCCTTATTATTTCGTTTATCGAGTGATGATGACCCCTTAATTCCGAAACCTTCAGCAGCCAAAACGATTCTTTGTTCGTTCTCCACCTCCTGTCTAAGAAATGACATAAGATTTTTAAGACGAACTTCCAAAGAGGAAACAGTAGTTGCGTCCCTAGAGTGAACGCTCGCAGTCTCTGTGAACGAAGAATCATTAAAAAACGATGAACGTTGCCAAACCCTAATCAATTCATGTGGTAAACAGGCTTCAATGAGCGGGTACAACATAGCTGAACACTTGTCAGAGGATATGCCTAAAGTTTCTAGTGCACGTAACTGTGTCTCTAGTTGATCGTAAAGAACAGCAATTTCAAAATGTTTAGAGCTAGAATTGTTTAGGATTAATTTCAAAAGTTCTCGAATATAAACTTCGATCTGCAGACCCTCCCTACCAAACCTACTCTGCATGCTCTCAATGATTTTGTCATAATTTTCACCCATAGCTGGATAGCTTTCTACTAATCGCCTAGCTCGGCTATTTGGAACTGTAGCTTGAATCAGGTATTCACTTTTGTCGCTCTTGTCAATAGAACTGTCATTGTGAATTTTCTTAAATTGAGCCCAAAAAGATAACCATTCTTTTACACTGCCATCGTAACGTTTAAATTCTACTTTCGGCAACTTAAACTTATGCATGCCTGTTTTTTCCAAAGGATTTTGGCTAGGAATATTGTGAACACTTACTGCTGAAGCTGAATTTTGTATTTTCCCAAACTTTATCCTTATCGTGGCAAACTTCTTGTTGTAATCCTCACAGCTTTCGATTTCACGTACCAAATCTTCTTCCGTGGCACTGTCTAACACCAACTCATAAATTTGATCGTTCAAAACTTTCAGTTCATCGAATTTTGTACTTAAGAGTTCGAACGTAACCTCTACCGACTCTATATCTACGGGTTCGGCACTAAATAATCCATCAAGTTCATTTGCATATTTTGTGAACAAACCCCGAATCGCTTTCCGGCTTTTCTTGTAATTCTTTTCGTTGGCCATCTTCACTAACGAATGTTCGATACGAAACACTTGTTTAACGTGGTAAAAGTTTGTGTAGCAAACTCGGTCAAACCACCAAATCGTCCAAACTCACAAAAATCCTGTATCGCGAATTTCTTCTCTCGTAAAAGTCCTGTCACGGTCGCCACTAAATGTTATTTTCGTACCCAAAAGAGAAGCTACCCGCTTCTCCCGGTTTACGAAGGTTCGAAAAACACAAGAGAAGATCTTTTTACAGGTTTATTGGTACACAAGTACCCAATACAGACTGTGGTCAAACTTAATTGAAAAAGTCTTTGAAAATCTTGAAAAACCGAACTCAACTGACAATACTTAAAAAACTTCACACTCGCCAACTATATCGCGGCCGAGACTAAAAAACACATAGTCACCCGCGGCGTTTCCATGGTTGATAAAATTAGTCTTTTGGTTTCCAACAGCCATGGATCCGATACGAACTTGCCAAATTCTTCATCCAGGGAACTAATGAAAGTTCCAACCTCATCGAAGTGGGTAGAAGTCACCTAGGTCGACTTCGATCATTATTTTGATCATCTTCAGGACAACATAACCCAACCTCGATGAAAATTGGAGTGGAACGGAGGTCCTCTTAAACAGTTGATATTTATATCAATGAACGCGATGTATCTGATAAACTCTTGATGTTGTTACAGTATTCCTTTTGGAGATAACATTTCTTTTTAACATACGGTTCCAAATCAGGACCAAGAACTCTTTGAAAGGTGGCGGAACTATTAGACAATCCCATAGGCAAGCGGCAGAATTCGAACAGACCTCGATTGGGCACTGTAAAGGCGGTAAGAGGTCGAGAGGACTTTCCCAAAGGTACTTGGAAATATGCCGACTTGATGTCCATTGAGGACAAAAATTTCGCGTTGCGAAGGCGGTCTAAGGTCGAAGAAATATACGGGATGGGATACGCATCCTTTTCCGTGACCGCATTTAGCTTCCGGTAATCAACGCAAAACCGGTACGAACCGTCCTTCTTCTTCACCAGAAGAATAGGAGAAGACCAGGGGCTGGTCGATGGTGCGGCAATACCTTGCTCGAGTAACTTATCTAGCTCGGCATTAATGTGACCCTGCATCACAGGACTTACAGGGTAATATCGTTGCTTGATTGGACTGCAGGATGTTTTTATTTCATGTTCTACCAGGCTTGTACACCCCAACTCGTCACCCATGTTCTCAAAAGCCTCCCGCACAACTCTATCCAAAACTCCAGACTGCGCAGATGTCAGATGTTCCTCTGACGCAATCGCATCCACAGAGAGATCAGCATCGCGCTGAAATACCCATGTTCCACCCCGAAGATCAGGAACAATCCCAAACCTCCTCCAGAAATCGATGCCGAGAATCAAAGTATGCGGCAAATCCGGAACTATCAACGCTGAAATTACCTTAACACTATTCTCGAGTTTCATCCGTAGATCCACCGAACCAATGCTTGAACACCTCTGTCCATTAGCCACCCTACAGGAAACGACATCATTAAAATTAGGGTTAATATTTAAATTCTTCAACATCCTCCAACCCGGACCTCCTATAATCGTGCTCGAAGCACCCGAATCCAGCAAACCCAATAAATTTACGTCCAAAACAGACACAGACAAATACGGCCGTTCGTCACCTTATGCGCATGCGCAAGCACATAATCCAGAATAATTTTCTGTTCCAACGGCAAACGATACTTGGCAGACTGGTTGGGAAAGACGCTCATACTGCCATTAGAGGCTTTCCCTATTAGTTTTCCGACGACTTACATTTAGGACATGTACGAACCGTGCAATCGGGTCGACCACACTTAAAACAACATTTCTTCTTCTCCACCCTGCATTCCCTAGCAACATGGCCGGGTTGCCTACACTTCCAGCAGGTCAAGACTGCACTCACCTGAGTAGAAGAGGTGGGAGGTTGTTCAGCATAAACATATGCTAGATCTGGCATTAAAGAGCTCCTATTCCGAGGAGGGGGTACGTAAGACTCAATGGATTCTTCACGAGCCTCAAGTTGTCGTCCGATATCTAACAATATTAATGTAAAAGTAAAATTAGATTTGCAGTAGTTGATAGGTATATTCAGCGAAACAAAACTCCACAAAATTGCTGAACTCGATTAAATCTCACTAAATCAAGTTATAAATTGGAAAAGGAGTTCAAGTACCGTGGTTGTAATAACTGGCCAGTTAGTATCCACCTCAGTTCACAAAGGCTTACACTTACGCCTATAGTAATTATGAACAGTATCGAAAAATCGCAATCCAGTATCAAATGAAACTGGTACAAAGGTAAAAATGTGAATTGGGCAATCGGCCACTATAATAAACTTAATTATAATAATAATAATAATGAAAGGAGCCAGCGATGATTGAAAGGTCACCCCTGCTATCAGTTATTCACTTTGTACAATAATATATTATAAACCTAAAGCCAGTGCAAAGCACCGGTTACCTCAACCACTGGATGGCCTGAAGTAGAGACGTTGATAGTACTTATACTTGGATGCCTGATACTACGATGGGTGGTACGTGGATGCCAGATACTTGTATATCCGATACTAGGATGCCAGATACTTGTATATCCGATACCAGGATGCCAGATACTTGTATACCTGGATACTCGACACCTGGGCCCTTATTCTCGACGAGTGATCTTTCGGTGCGTATACGTTTGCCGTACAAAATAACACGGAGAACGTATACGCACCGAAATATCACTCGTCGAGAATAAGGGCCCTGGAGGCCTGTATGCCCGACACTTGGACCCTAATAAAACACCATAAGGCATTGTTCACAAAATTCAAAGAAAGTTCATACCTCTTAGGATGTTGTTCGAGGGCAAGACTCCTTTCCAAATTCTATACTTCAACAACTTTCCAACAACAAATATTCGCATACAACTCCTAATAATAAGACTGTTAGACAATGGTCTCATATGTAAGCTCATATCATACCTCTATAAAGATTCCGGGTCTCATGGAAGAATATAATAATCCGTTCTACCAAACGTACCCTTGGATTAAAGCCAATATTCTCTATATTATCCAAGGAATTAACCAAATTGAAATTATAATCGCCTACAACGAGGATGATTCCAGATAAAACTTCCAGACAAATAATTTACATTCAATTCAGCTTTTAATCTTCCACAATTTTTTCGAAAATTCTCCAAAAAGAGGTTACCTCGCTTTCACAGAGCAGCCAATTGTCAAACAATCCCTTCCTACTTCTATGACCGCAAACAATACCACAGTCGTCTCTACCACAAGCCATGAACCAACCGGCAACGCCGCAAAGGGTGTTAACTATCCCACAGCGAAAATGCTGAATTTAATTCAGGGAGCAAAATAATCACGTTACGATACCGTGGGGAAGGAACGAGCAACTATACAGGGTCTTTCACGAGGAACCTCACCCATATTTATACGAGAAACTACTGAACGTATTTTCATGAAATTCAGCACTTATAAGTATTTCACGATGCTGATGAAATCTAAAATATTTTCAAGGCATGAGCACCTCCGGTTTTTCCGGAAATGACGTCAACTTCCGTTTTTCAAATTAGAACACCATTTTTTTATTACAGAAATAGATTCCTTAGAAAATTTCAAGTTATTTTGATGTAACATTTTTCAGTTTTGGTTGGAAAATTCTCTCTGAGCGGGAAAATTCGAAAAAAAAATCGAAAATAGAGCTCCGCTGAAACAAGAATAACTTCGAGGTTTTTGGATGGAAAATTTTCATTTTTGGGATTTTTCAAGATGTAAGATTGATGTATCCACTTTGGAAATCGAAATCGCGATTCATGATACAGGGGGTGAAAAAATCGCTTTCAAAGTTAGGGATGACAAAATCGTGAAAAATCAATTTTTTCAAATTAGAACCCCATTTTTTTATGGAAGATATTGAATCTACGTTAAAAAATAATGTGAGTGTATGCATCACACCCTTGCACTAAAATGGATATTTTCTGAGTTATTCACAAAAAACTGTTTTTCGTCTTGAAATTTCAGCTATTTCTTTTTCCTTCACGCCAAAAAGATGAAATTTTCAGGAACTGTTATTTGAACCATGCTGTAGATTTTTCACCCCTTCTTGAAACCGACTTCAAGTTACTATTAGGAGAACCATGGCAAACTCTCGCAGTTATAACTAGAGAAGATGCTCAAAGTTTTGACCGTTTATTTCTAGACATTTATTCATACGTCTCAGGAATGCTTCGTGCGTTGCTCTTCTTATTTCATCGGAAGGAAGAGATCTGCAAAAGTGTTTAAAAACCAAATTGAGTTTCAAACTATGAATCTAAAAATCTAAACAAACCTGAACGCATTTCTGACTCGTTCTATGCAGTCCTCTTTATCAGTCAGGGGAGTTGAGTAGACAATATTTTTTATCCTACCCCAAACATAATAGTCTAAAGGAGCTAAATCGGGAGAACGTGGTGGCCAAAGATGTGGACCATTGTTCGCCAACCATCGATCTTCAAATAGCCTGTAGAGGATATTTGACACATTGAGTGAATTGTTGATACCATAAGTCATTATGGTTCTGTACTAGCGGCTCAATTATTTGAGTCAATATGTCAAAACATCTACCTCCTAAGGGAGAACATTCTTTAAATAATGCAAACATGTGTAGTGTTCTATCTTACCAGTTGAAGTCCCATCATAAATGTGAACATCGAGAATTGCATTATTTTTGATGGCGCAAAAATATTGAAACTCCAGGTCTCTTGAAAGTTCCATTGTCTGAAGTGGTGGTTGTTCTCTTATTCCCAAAAATGACTATTCATCTGTCCAAATTATACAGTCCAAAAAGTTTTCATTCTCTTGAAATCGAATCATCATAGCTTCGCAAAACTCTGTTCTCCTGACGAAATCAGTTTCCTTCAAATGCTGTACCCTATTGAATTTATATGGGTGCATTTTATGTTTTTTCAATATTCTCCAAACACTCGATTGATATAATCCCAGATCAATCTCGGCATCTTTGAGAGAATTTTGAGGATTCACACGAAAATATGCAAGAACTGTAATTTCGTTGTTCTCATCTTCTACTACACTTTTTTCTCTGTGTATAGTTTTCTTAACGAAAGATCCGACATTTCTCAAGTTTGTCATGGTTCTGTTAATGGTATCTCTCGTTGGTCTGGGTCGGTCAGGAAACCTTTCAATGAACAGTCGAATCGTTCTATCTACAACTTTATTACATTCTCCATGAAGTAGAATGAGATTTAAATAATCTTCATTGGTAAAATTAGGCATAGTGATCGATTTTATAACTTCATACGAATTATCACCAAATTAATAGTAAACACAAAATGCTACTGAATAAAGAGGAATTTGGCAGATGTAATTAATGATATCTATCATTAAAAAAAAAGAATGTAAAACATAGTAAGTTTCTGCATATGCTTCATAAGGAATTATTTATTTATCACTGGAGAGAAAACCGATGGCCGATTAGTTGAAATAAAGAGGTTTCCGATACAAATTCGAATCCAAATTCGCCATCTATTTAGGAACAACCTGTAACTTTTTTCTCTTGCATATTAGGGTAGTAAAATCTAAAACATGGTTTAAGTAACAGTTCCTGAAAATTCCATCTTTTTGGCGTGAAGGGAAAAGAAATAGCTGAAAATTCAAGACGAAAAACAGTTTTTTGTGAATAACTCAGAAAATATCCACTTTAGGGCAAGGGTGTGATGCATACACTCACATTATTTTTTAACGTAGATTCAATATCTGCCATAAAAAAATGGGGTTCTAATTTGAAAAAAATGATTTTTCACGATTTTGTCATCCCTAACTTTGAAAGCGATTTTTTCACCCCCTGTATCATGAATCGCGATTTCGATTTTCAAAGTGGATACATCAATCTTACATCTTGAAAAATCCCAAAAATGAAAATTTTCCATCCAAAAACCTCGAAGTTATTCTTGTTTCAGCGGAGCTCTATTTTCGATTTTTTTTCGAATTTTCCCGCTCAGAGAGAATTTTCCAACCAAAACTGAAAAATGTTACATCAAAATAACTTGAAATTTTCTAAGGAATCTATTTCTGCAATAAAAAAATGGTGTTCTAATTTGAGAAACGGAAGTTGACGTCATTTCCGGAAAAACCGGAGGTGCTCATGCCTTGAAAATATTTTAGATTTCATCAGCATCGTGAAATACTTATGAGTGCTGAATTTTATGAAAATACGTTCAGTAGTTTCCCATATAAATATGGGTGAGGTTCCTCGTGAAAGACCCTTTATAACAGGGACGCTGGAAGATATTTTGGTGGAAAAGTGCGATGTTAAAAATATCATGAACATTCTCAGTAGTGTGCCATCAATTGCAAAAATAGAATAATTATAAGTTACATGTACTCAATATTGTAATGACTCCATTGTAAATTACCCATGTAATGAAGCGATTTTTTTTAACTAGAGAAATAGTTTGCCAATATAAGAGGTATAGTTTCATGAATTCACTCACATCAGTCCTCGATTGAAGGATGATCAGGGGTGTGTTTGAGAGTCTCAATTTCCCAATATTGATTAATCAATTTACAAATATTTGTTTAATTTTCTCTAAGTTTTTGTTGACCGAATTAAATTATTTCCCTTTTTTTATGCATATTCAAATTTCGCGGCATTGCAAGCTATACACGTCTGGAACATCGGCAACTGCTGGTTTTTCGGGCACATGTTACATTGTTATAATTACTGCCGAACGTCTAATAATAATCATAATGTTCATAATAATAACTCCACAACTATCAAATTAGATCCAGTGCTGTGATCCAACATCTACAGAAATACAAGACCCAAGATTTCGGAAAATATTGACGAGGTGAGCGGTTGCCATTAGAACCTTTTAACTGAGGTGTACTTGCTCGATCATTATTTTCGTTTTTTTTTTAACTTTGGTTAAACCAGCATTTTTCCTACGTTCACAGGGTGATTTCATTTCATCTGGAAAATTTTTATGGATTCCCCCCCCAATAACTTCGGTCCAACATTATAAGTTGCACACTACTTGAGAGGTGCAGAACAGTAGTGATACGAATGTATACCGGATCAGCCTCCTTCGTCAGAAAAGATAACATTTGAGGAATTCTATTCATTTACTTCTCATTCAGAATTATTATTGCTGATTCACTTCATATGGAAATTTCCATGTTCTTACCCTTTTAAATAAATGCAGCTAATCTTGGTCTATACCTATTGAGCGGTTTACCAAATCACTTTTTTTCATAAGAAAAAAACCGGTCAAAATTCTATCATCAAAATCCTCGCATTATTCCAATCCATCATGCGGTTACCATTTGTAGAAAACGAACGATCTGCAATTTAGTTCTTATGCTCAGACTTCCTTCCTTCTAATAGTCGTATGATTTTTTCTGTATCGGCTTTACCACAAATACAGGCAAAATAATTCACAAAGCTTCTTGATTTATTTTTTTATTAATCGGTTTGTCTTCCTCAGTAAAGATAGGAGTTCATTTTAAATTTTCAATAACTGTTCGCATATTGAACTTTGAACCGATTTTTTCTGTTTTTTTAATACCGCGAACATTTGAAATCGCATTCAATAAAATGAGTGGTTCTGGATGGATCATTTTCATTTATAATGTGAACTCTTAGAACACGTTTCTCTCATACTCTATTTATATGGACTTGTACCATCTCACGAACGGGCTCTTATTTTTATATGATCGCTCAAAACACTTATCATCTCGTTTTCTTGTGAATAGATTGGATATAATGTGAATGTATAGTAAATTTATGTATTTTATTTTACCATCTCCAACTCAATTATCTGGTTACAGTCTACAACAAGTTATTAGCCAAAATCCTAACACCTCGATTTTGTACAATGTGTCTGTTTCAATGTCGTTTGAACATTTTTGAATCAAAGCATCAAGAAAAGAAAGTTGATCGTTTTCTTCTCATTACACTGGGAATTTTATTGTGGGTTCTTTAGCAGTTATCAATTATTCTTAAATGTTGTCACGAAATAGCGTGTCCTAACTGAAAGTATGTTATATTTAAACAAACATCTAACATTTCTGTAACATCCATGACATCAAATTTTGGGTCTTTATTCAATGGGACATAAAATTCCAATACTGTTCGTCTAATCAACAATCAAATCATATGAAAATGATTCATACACCATTGGCATTTGACAGTCTTTTAGAATAAAAATACGCAAAGGTATTTCAAACGAATCATCCATGAAAACTGTAAACCTACTACCGACTATAGCCATCCTATGAGAAAGATCCATTTTCTTCAATTCCTGAGAACATTTTGGTACACAGACGGCTGCATTTATAACGAGGATGCCAAACGCAGATGCTGCTAATTCTCATATTCTTTATAATTTATATATTTCAGGCGTTCGTGCTTTATTGTTGTACGTTCACGAAATTTGAATTTGTTATTCCGTTCATTTCATAATTCCATCCATCTTCCGTCCAATGCAATAGTACTAGCTCAGCAATTTGGTGATATGAGCAGAAGAAGCTACTTGATATAAGTAAATTAAAAGCAAAAAAAACTTTTTCAAAAAAGCCTTTATTTAAATGCTCTAAAAAAAGAAAATTTCATTTTCTTTTTAAATTTCAACTATCAACGCATAACCTCATTATACACAATTTATATGATCATAAAAGCTTGTCGCGAGTTCTGTGTAAGTACCTGTAAGTAGTTAATTAAACTGATATATAAAAAAATCGCATTTAGCAGACTAAGATACTCAATCATGGGCGTAGCCAGCGTGGGGCAGGGGGGGGCAGCTGCCCCCCCCTGGAAGAAAAAATGAATTAAATCTGCCTTTTCTTTTTATCCCAAAATTCCACATTTTGAACGACCTTGGACCATGACCATGGTTTGCCCCCCCCCCCCCCCCTGTTATAAATCCTGGCTACGCCCGTGTACTCAATTGAATAGGTACTAGTTTATTCACAAAAGTAAATCGCGCGACAAGCTTTTATGATCATATAAATTGTGTATAATGAGGTTATGAGTAGATAGTTGAAATTTTAAAGGAAAACTTTATTTTCTTTTTTCTGAAAACTTCAATAAAAGCTTTTTCCAATATTCTCGGCAAGCCCTTCTATTTGATACCCATATTGCAGAAGTGCATAAAAAATAACTATCTCGCCGTCTTGGATGTTCCGCCATATTCGATCTAGAATCACGTGAACATTATTTTTCGGGTTACTCCCATAAAGCCCTTTCATTTGATACCCATATTGTAGAAGTGCATAAAAAATAACTATTTCGCCATCTTGGATGTTCCGCCATAGTGGATTTAAAATGACGTTAACCTTAATTTTCAAGTAACTCTTAACAACCCCTTTCATTTGATACCAATATTGCAGAAGTGCATAAAAAATAACTATTCCTCCATCTTGTATAGTCCGCCATACTGGATATAGAATGACTTCATGAAGTTTATCGTGTATTGTCATCCAAAACAAACGTGTATACAAAATTTCAGCTCAATCGGTTGAAGATATTTGTTTCAAAATTGAGTTGCAAGATTCCATCCGAACATACATACATACATACACTGCAAGTTAAACAAAAGCTTTTAACTTTTAAAAATGGACGCGGCACATACCTATACCTTACATTATAATGGACAGATATTACCTTGCTGTTCAGCATAAACTAAGACGTGACCCTGATTGAGGGGTGGATAAAACAAAGACACCGACAACACTGGGATCACAGCGACGGGCAAACACACAACAAAGCCATGGTAGGACACACAAGCCAAACCTTGACGGCTGACTTTTTGAATCTAAACAGAACAAAGGCACGTATAGTCTACTGACGGGACACTGCGGCCTTAGAAAACATACGAACACCATAGGAATACTTGGAGAACCCGTGGATTGCAGACTCTGCGGTGAAGAGGAAGAAACAGCCTCTCACATAATTTTTGAATGCGACGCCCTGGGAAGAAGGCGCCACAGAATCTTCGGAGAAATCAATCCGGAAACGGGAATGAATCCGAAAAACCTCATAAACAGGCTACTGAACCTGATAAAGGACACAAACCTATTCTCGTGAGGAACCACTGACCAAAGAGTGATACAATAATAGACCCAAGTTGGTCGCAGTGTCACAGGGAGGCCAAGCGCTAACCCGGTCTCTTGTTCGTCAGCAAATCAATCAATCAAATCAATCAAGACGTGTGTAAAATAATGGTCTAAGCACTGACTATATTTTGTAACCAACTTTGAGCATATAAGAGAAGCTTTGTTCTTTTCGCTCAGGTTGGGTTGTTCACAAATTATGAATAATTTCAGTAGATATTTCAAATATTTGAATGTTTTTGGTGAACCTGTCAGATCAATAAAGGTTTTTCAAGCAAAGATTTGAGATTGTATTCTTTACATTTCCATTAATATCAGTTCTGAGGAAAGGCAAAAGACTTTCTTTACATTAAAAGCCATTCTGTGGTAATAAATCTGTAAAAATAACAGGTGTAGGTCCTTGGTTAAACAAAACTGCTATGATTGACAGGCCAACGTTTCCATATATTCAATATCTTCCTCGGGGCTCTGAAACGATACAAAAACCCAGTTTCAAGTGGAAGCCAGAATATCTCTAACGCATATACAACTAAAATATTGGACAAATTTTGCAATCGGAATTAGATAAAGTAAAAGTATCTTTTGACAATAAATAAAAACAAAACCATGAAACCATAATGAGAACTATTGGGGTAGTAAGTGAATATTCTAATAAATGAATAAATAATCGAATAAAATTATAAATAAATGAACAAGTAGTTAAACTGTATCCTATGCAATAAAATAAAATAATATTCGTAAATGAATATCTTCCGAAATCCACTTTGTAAATGTAAATAGGAAACTTAGGAGGTGAAATCTGAATATTATGAACTCTCGTGTTGGTCTGAAATTCACCAAACAGCAATTAAATTCGAATTAAATTAAGTATTATAAAAATCATCAACCACTCACATCAACAGTCAGTTCTTCGTGTTAATATATAAATCAAGAATTCAAGGGAACGCATACTTCCGTACTCTATGGTATTATTTATTCTATTTCTCGTTTGAAAATACCCAAGTCGGAAATTCCAATGAAATGTGTGAACTGATTCACAGTTTAGTATCAACTGATAAACTGAACATCCTTATAGAGTCTGTTGCAAGGTTTCATTTAATGAATACTGTGATATTAGTGTGTTATTGTGATTTATTGGACTTTTATATTTATAAAACAAGATGAAGCTCCGACAGAATAGCTGTCTGGAGTCGAGAGCCTTCCTGAATAAGTCATCAGAGGAGTAGATTATTGGCTTTTTAGAAATAACTATTGAAATTATTTTCTTCACAATTTCCAACTTTTTTAAGTGCACTGTATCGAAAGAAAACAATGACTGTACCAATGAAAATTGAAGCTCTCTGAGATCGGCCTTACTACAAAATCCCCCCAATGTTTAAATAAGCTAAGCCTAGATGTTATCTCAATGTATTGTAAAGGTGTTAAGTTGTATGCTCTCATCCTGTAATGGGAGTCTATAACTATACCAATATATTTGACTTCTTGTTTTTTATTTATATGAACTGTTCCATAGTCTGAGTGAATAAAGAGTTTCTCAGAATCTGAAAGCGTGGAGACATAACTAGTAAATGGCATATATGAGGTTTAATCGAAATAAACAGTTAGTAACCTCTTTCTGAGAGAATCTAAATGTAAACAGAAGTCCCTCTCAGTCCTTGTCTTGAAATCAGCCCAAGATTCTCCGGTATAAAGCACAGCGGTGTCATCTCCACAAGTGGGTAAGTCGAAAAATTCGTTAACACAAAGGCAGAACAACAACGGTTCTAGGACCGTTCCTTGCGTAACTCCATATTCAACCACTCTCTCAGAACTCCGTTCACTAAAGCCCTACATTCCTGATGTTGACACGAGGTTGACAGCAGATCCCGGTGCGAAACGGTGTCGAATACAGTGAATATTTCCACAATACAATTTAAGAAACTAATATTTACACCAAATTCTCCAATTCACAGTTGGAATTTCTGTTAAAACTCGTTTCCCCAGTCTCCACCTTTTTAAAATTCCTCTTTCACCGAGATCAAGACCCTAAATCGCATCGAAATCCTCATCTGGCATTTATACTGTCCGGCCATAAAAGGATCCTCTTCAACACTGAGGCCTTTCCAGCTTTCCTCGCTGTCGTGATGCTCTGGACATAAAGCACTGTCCGCCATTTACACTTGTAAGCGACGTATCCGACGACTGCCGCGATCAGAGTAAACTTTACTGCTCCCATATACTACCCTGAGGAGTGCGGCACTTCAATTCCCTCGGCCATGATGCCGACACCGTAAATTCTTCGGACGTTGTGTTCGAGGCATTTGTTTCAATGCTAGGGAAGAATCAACATGGTGTCACATTGATTCAGTAACTTCTGATTTATTTTTAGGGAAACAAATCTTTAACGGGTTTCTTCTGTATGGAAGGTATAGTTTCATAAAGCGGATGTAGGTACATCAATCAATACTCGTCCCAATCAGAGGATCTTAATTTCTGAAATCAACTTCAAATTTGCAGATACAATAAAAACCATTTCAATGTGTTTCGGTCTTAAGAAACATGAAAAGATTAAACCTAATCTCATTTTTGAAAACTAGCATTTATTGGCAATTTTCTCAGTAATCAATTACTGTATTTTCGAATCGTAGCTCTTCAACCTTCACTGCAATTTTGTGGAGATTCCGAAATGGTAGGTATAACTCACTGTATTTATAGCATTCAATACAAAATAATTTCCTATTACAATGAGTCAAGAGCTTTCAAACAACAATAATTCTCAACAAAAATCTATATCAGCCTTGTAAAAAGAGAAAAAACACATTAGTTTTTAAAATACGAAGAAATTATCGAAGTCTAAGTAACTCTTTAAGGTCATGGCCCATTTTTTATATTTCCATTGCATGATATTTCCACAAGAGTAGAATTGAATAATAGACAGTTCGAAATATGGAGAATTTAGTCCGATACATGTTCTTGAATAGTTTTCTCTCAAATAATTTTTTCTTCTAACATTGTAATCATATCTCTACAGGTTGAAAAGTCCCACAAGGCTTGCTTTTCTTCAACTACGCATGAAGTAGCTTGTGCCCTCAATGAATTATTCTTTATTTTGTTAACAAGCTTTGTCTATTCCAGTTTTATGAGTTTGTGATAATAATAAGACTTTATTTCCATATAAGGTCCACAGTACATTGAGGAAAAGTCATACAGAGAAAAATAAGATACAAGTAATTCTGACAGACTATAGAAACATCTGTCGATTAAAGAGGTTTTCAGTCTTTTCTTGAATAGAAATTGGTTATTTGAGCTTTTAATGTCAATACTCAATTTATTATATATATATACCTTCATACCTAAAATCATGGGTCAGTGTCGGCCTATCCTAAACCTGAATGCAGGAATAATAAAATCATCATGGTTAGCAGTAATATATTGGTTTGCAGGACTCCCTCATTTTGAGCCCTACTAAACATCTCACCACCCTCTTCTGATCAATAAATACATCTTTGGCATCGGAAGATGCACCCCAGACAGCAACACCTTACCTTAGCCTCGATGAAACCGAGCTCGGTCTCCGCCTAAGATTCTGACAGTGACACTTCTAATTAAGATGTTCATCTACATCTATACCGGGAAAACGTATATTTCCTACCATAGTCCGCTCTCTGCCATCTGAATTCAGTTCAACATTGATGGTCTTATTGAAGTTGTGAAATAATAGAATTACAGTTTTATCCAGGTTAAGATTCAATGCATTTGATATGAACCAGCGACACAGAATATTCAGATTTCTCTGCAAACTTTCTTGTAGTGTGAGACTATCTTTGCCTGATGCTATTGCTGTACTATCATCTGCATACAAAAACAAGTTGCTATCAATATTATCTGCGAAATAATTGATATACAGAATAAAAAGTAACGGACCTAGAATTGAATCTTGTGGAAAACCCTTTTGAATGGTGAGTAAGATCGAATTCATTGGCTCCTGCTTTGCGTTTTTTGGTTACAAACTGACGTCTGTTTGTGAGATAATTTGTATCCATTCTAAAGTTTTAATTTCCCATTCTATCCATTCTGTGAGCAGTATTTTGTGATCGACAGAATCAAACGCTTTACTCAAATCACAAAAAATTCCAGCAGACGCCATTAGTTGTGATAAGATTGCGACGGAAACCGTACTGATTATTATTTATTATCTTTTGAACTTCCAGAAACTTGAGCAGTCTTTCGAGAAAACAATATTCAAACATTTTTCAAAATGTTGGAGTGAGTGATATCTATTTATAGTTTTTAACAAGAAGAAATCGGGAAAACACAAAGTCCAAGCCTCATAATGATATTGAATTTATTGGTTACACGTGTTTCGCCCTTACGAGTACACGTGTAACCAATAAATTCAATATCATTATGAGGCTTGGACTTTGTGTTTTCCCGATTTCTTCTTGTTAAAAATTGGAAGGTCTCTTTGAGAAAAAATGGATGTTTATTTTAAACTATTTATAGTTGTTCATTATTTCATCATTCCCATTTTCATGTAATGGAATGGCCTTAGTTATTTTCAATTCATCTGGAAAACATCCATTTTCAAAAGACAAATTCATGAGATATGTAAGTGGTTTGGAGATTTCCCTGAAGCACTTTTATATCACGAATCCGGAGATATTATACTGAGGTTATTTGGTCTCTTTTTAGAGTTATTACTATAAGCTCGTCGACGATGTTCCAAGTTGTTTTTACTCTGTTTTATCCTGATAGAATCAGGTACTGCTTCGGTAGTTTGTATAGGGATGGAGGAAGCTGGAAGATTTGTATTGTTTGTAAAGATTGGTGGAAATTTCACCATTTATCGAACTAGCTAACTGCAAAACTCGTCGTAATCTGAACGATTTAAAGTTTATATAGAATGAATATGGAAAAAAGTGTAAAATTGTCATAACCTACTGATACTGATTCACCGTACCGACCTTGCTCACATACGTATTCTTTCTTTCGTTTATTTGTTTTAACCGTAAGTAGGGTTCAAACTGTATATCTGCCCTTCTAATCAATAGTTTAAACCATCAGTATGGTTTGAACTGCAATTGATCTTACGGCCTTTGAAGGATTACTCGACTGTTAAACATCATCATCAACCCATGACTTATTCAGTTTATTCTAAAACTTGTGCGATGGAAAATTCGAATAAAAGTGGAACGTATTATAAAATGAATTGAAAGCTTCATTCAAATCGGATATACTATAAAGTATCATCCCCCAACCTTCATGAGCAACATCATTTACATTAATGTTAGTTTCACTGAAATTTCAGCCGTAAACGTGAGCTTTTTCGCTTTGATCATACCCATCAAAAGCGCCTTATGATCAGAAAAAAGTACCTACACTAATTATATCGGTTGAGTGTTTGTGAAAGTGTAATCCAAGGTAATGTTAGCACGAGTCTTTTCTTGCACTGTATTTTTCATGCTGAATGATTCGAAAAAATTAGTCAAAATGGAAAATACGTTGGAAGCTCTCACAGGATCAATATTTAGATCGCCACATAGTATAATATCTACTCCGGGCATTATTAAAATTCAGTGTTTCTATTGTTTGATTTCTGAATGTCCTTGATTTTCGCTCTTCGTTCATCTCACTTGTTTCTATTTTTATAGTTGTTTTTTTTATTATTTTTAAGGAACAGTTTATAGCTTATGTACCTCAACTCTGTAATTTGGTTCAATAATAATAATAATAATCTGCAGATCTTTGGCCGAGGTATTGGCGCACAGAATGCAGAAAGCAGTGTTGCTCGTGTCACTCCATATCATCAGGTCCCATGAACTCTAGAAGCCACTTGCAGATCATCTCTTTTGTTAAGAGACGCTGCGAGGGCAGGATGAAGAACTCCTCCATTGAAGTGTGAGGGGTTTTTAGTGAGTAACCACACAAGATCCTGGATTCTCACACTACCGGGAGTGCTCTCGGTGCCCATAAAGGGTTTTCCCCTCACACGGACGTTGAAAAAAATAATAATTAATCTTTTATTAGAATTCCTCCACGTAATTCCACAAACCTCAAATTCCCCCTCAATGCAGAAAGCATTCAAATGCAAGCATTCAGAATGTATATTATTTCTACATCAAATGTCAACTCTACCTCCTTTTAGATTAGATCTATAGAAGCTTGAAACATTATGAAAATTCGATATTTCCTATCTATGTTTTCTCTCGAGATTGAATCCTTGTTACTTACACACCTTCATGCCATATTATAGGATCCATTGCTTTTACGAAGTTATTAAGATTTATGATCACTTTAAAGGATGAATAGTCTTCTGAATATTTTGATGTTAATTCTTCACAATCTGCCTCACTAAACTCGCTTCTGAGAATCTGCTCCAAATCTTCCGCCCTTGTACCAGGTTCTAGTCTTGATACAATATAGGAATGCCTTTCGCGACTTTCAGAACCGTCGACTGTTTGGAACTTCCGTCTCTACTTCTTCCTAGGTTGCTTTTTATGTTTTACCAAAGTCCATTTCGGTGATGGTTCAGAATCCTTTAATTCTGAATCCCGTTCTTTGGTTGTTGATCCTTTGTTCTCATGTTTTCCATCATGCGAACAAATTGGTTATTTCACATCGCATTACCATTATTTTTATTATATATTTATTTCGAATTAACGTGTCTCGACATCTAGATCATTGACACGAGGTACAGTATTATTCTAAATATACAACGGTAAACATTCGAAGCTTAAAAAACTGAAATTTGAGAATATACAAGTTTATATATGATTGTGAAGTTGACATTCTTTGAGAAATTCAAGGGCTAATTCAATTTGTTTTTTTGAATTTAGTATATTTCTAAGATCCTCTCTCAACCCTAGTCGACGTCGGTCATCTTCGTAATATGGGCAGATAGATAGTAGGTGTTCTACAGTCAGACGGGTATTGTGACAGTGTTCGCATTTGGGTTGATCTTCTGTAGACATCAGATAGCTGTGGGTTAGCCTGGTGTGACCTGCCATTATTTTTGTTTACACTGTTTTGTGCAGATGTAGACGGTTCAGATACTTCATCGTGTGTCTTATTTAATTTTGAACTACTGTTCACGTGTTCGATCCTCCCTACGGGAAACACATTGTGACGTCTTGAATCATAATGTTTAATATATGAATAGTTTTAACGTCTGTGATTATAATAAGAGGAAGATTTAACGGCATGCAGACGATTTTTTGAAATTATAACATCGTTGGTCAGAATCCAAAATCCGACCCAAACTGAAATCGAAAAATTCGATGACTTGAAGTGAAGGATAAGTGGAATCCTTTGACTAATGATAGCAAATCATTGCTCCCCACCTAGGAACCCTCCTCTCACTACATATCAGGTGAACCTCATCATATTGAATTCCGGAAAAGTATCACACACACTGGTAGATCAGAGGCAAGAAGGAGACGCAGGTTCGATTCCTGTTCGGTGTGTATTTATTTTTCCTGGAATTTCAATGGCTGCATGCCGTTAAATCTTCCACAAATAAGGTTCAACATTTTGTGGCTGGATATTTTCTTGTTCCATATTTCTTATCTTATCATTGGGGGGTTCAATATTCTCAATTAAAGGCCTCTTGCAACGACAGAGAATTCTCGCGAGAATTTTCTGTCAAATTCACTGACCGAAAATTCTCTGCCGTTGTATACGATGGAACAATGGAATTCCACAGAGAATTCTACCGAAAGTAGCATGCAACGGCAGAGAATTTTCGGTCAGTAAATTTGACAGAAAATTCTCGCGAGAATTCTCTGTCGTTGCAAGAGGCCTTAAGATGGTATTTTCACTTCTTGCTTCATGAAGTAATGGTTTCTGGTTACATCCTTGCATTTTTCAGTGCTCAATTCAATTGTGGTGTAGAATTCAGGAAATATATTCAGGAAATATATTCAGGAAATAAATTCAGAATGGCGGAAAACCTGCAATGCTGGAATTTTTCATTTTCGTTTCGAAATGGATCATTATTTCAACGCCCTCGATCTTCTTAGATTTTTCATGAAATTTTTTTCCAAAATTGGAACTCAACTTTTTTTTACACGTCTTCAGTGGAAACAAAATTTCACCCAAAATTGTTGTAATTTTTCAAATTTGAACTATCTTTCATTTGAATCACTGATGTGGAAACAGAATAAAGAATATCCATTGGTTTTTAATTGTAGCCTTTCAAAGATTCCACTCGGAGTACTGCTAACATAATTTCATTCAAAAAATTGTCGATCATACCAAGGGCAGAATATGTGCAAATGATGTCAGAATGATCCGAATAGAAGCATGAGTTAAAGAATCGAAAATTTTTTTTCCGAAAAACTTTTGTGGGAACCGGACTTCGGGTTCTTTCAAAAATTTGAGCTGTATATCGTTTTCAAGTAGTCTTATAGTGATTCATCATAGATTTGAGTCAGATAGGCAGTTATTATGATATCAGAAATAATATTGAATAAGTGTTGATTGGGGAATATTACCATGAATATAGTAAACACCAAAATTCAGTTCATTCGAAATAACGGTTTCGATGATTTGGACAGATATGTATTTCTTTCAAGGATTTTCGACACCATGTATCTTTTAAATGAAGCGAAATTTCGGAAATGGTAGGGAAAGTACGTACAAAATGACATAAGGTTTTATTTCACAGGCATAACTTTCATTATAAAATCTAATCAACCTTTATGAAACCATCATCGCCCTTGAACGATTTGATGCAACAAATTTTTTCAGTTTACTGCCAACTTTAGTGGCGGCACATAGTAGCTACTAAAGGAGCTATCGAGGGAACCATAATCTGCTTGGAATGCATCTACCGAAATCGTTGTATGGCATTCAAAAAATCCGGTGTTATGAAATACCTACTGTACTTTCCACATTTCCATACGCCGCTTCTTGTCGTGATCGCATTCGGTTTAGGGAATAGTGCTTTATAGTTCAGCTACTCACCGCAAGATCACGAGTGTAAAAATTTTCGATTCTCTGAAACACACTTATCCATCTATGAATCGGTGAAGGAACTACAGTAAAATCAGCTTCAAATCGTTCAAGGACGATGTATCTCTATGTATATTTAAACTCAATTACCAATCCGGAGAGAAAACGGACACAGAACATCTAATAAATACGGATCTCTCTCTCCTCTCTTTCAGCCAGAGAGAGAGAGAGAGAGAGAGAGAGAGATCCGAATTATTGGTTGTTCTGTGTTCGATCCAACTCCGAAAGGGAATACCGAATGCGCTTAATGATGAAACAAAAGTACGAAAAAATTAAATAAAGATTGGGATAAACGAAATTCATTTTGTCCGCATGCTATGGACCAAATGACATACCGGCAACGGGCAACTGTAGTTTTCTACTCATAGTTACAAAAGTACTGACAAAGTTCACAAATGAAACGCTTAGTTCTTCTATGAACATCAGTACAAGATGTGTGAGCCCAATGCAACCAAAGACTAGTTTTTTCCCGATCTAACTAGAGAAAAAAGGTCATAACTATAGACAGATGGACAGTCCTCCAAGGAACATTTTCCTCTTCATTGTTTTCTTTCAATAATGCCGTAGGGACTTGTTTTCTTTTTCTATTAAGGAGGTATGGGCTCATTTTTTGGTTCCACTGCAATCATATTAGGTGTAGAAGTTGACAGTGAGGACGTTTATTGAGTCTTCGGCTCACGTTTGCCATGTCCACTTATTAATCGTCCTTTGAGGATTGGAGGAACCTTCTCATTGAATCAGCAAGAGTAGGTAAGGATGCATTGCCTTTATTAGCCGCAGATGAATATCTTGTTATGAATATGATAAAACAAGTCCTGGCTCTTTGTTTGCTAATGGAGCCTGGGATGATGGTCTCGGTGTTGTCCGGTTAATTCAGCTGAAATACCTATGATTATGTATATGTCATTTTGTCCATAAAGCGCTATAAAACTAGAGATATATCGAATTGATACAAAGAGTAACATAAAATGAGCTTTATGAATACAATGACAAATAAGTAAAGTTTGAAATGAATTCAATAAAAATGAAAAATATGGTTAAAACGGCTAGTTTTTTCCAGAAATTTGGCGCAATGAAAAAAATCGTGACCTATTGATTTTTGTTATCACTTATAACGACTGAATGAACTAGAGTAGCGCTTGCGAGTTTTCAGAGGTTAATAAAACCGACTCGGGTCGTGTGATATGGTATGCAGTTCCGCATATGCCATTTTCTACATATTTTCCCTATTAAAAACATTCTCGTTTGTTGAGAGGTATCCACAGTTAAAAAATTCACAAGTCAGAGACTCACTCTGTATGTCTCCATTCGGAAAAAAAAAACTTTCTGGTTCATCCTCTGGATATTAGCAGCCAGAACGTACCATATAACTGCGCAACTGTGTTTTTTGAAGGTTTTAGAAAATTTTATAAATTACTTCCACCATTTTTCAATTCACCGAGTTTCCTTATGAAAATAAAAAAAACAACAATTGCTCCGAGAACATGAGATTTAATGGGCCCAGCATCATTCATACAAGGTGTCTCACAAAAAATTTTATATTTAAGAATCGATAAAAATAAAATAAGCCGTTTATCGAGAAAAAAATGATTTATTATTGAAATACACTCTCTGGGAATTTATATATATGATCGGTTTCAAAACGTCCGACGACGTTGTCCGATGCCTAACCTCCACTCGTTCCTATCATTCCATTGGCCTTCTCTTAAATCTCTTCCACTCATCGCCTTAGTTATTCCCTCCTTCCATGATTTCTTAGGTCTTCCTCGTTTCCTACGGTTTGGCGGTACCCACTGCATGGTCAGCTTGGGCAGTCTGTTTTCATCCATTCTTTGTACATGTCCGTACCATATGAGCTGTTTTATCTCAATATCTGTTGTAAGTGAGCCGTCCACTCCCATACGCTGTCTTACATCATCATTCCTGACTCTGTCTCTTCTGGATATTCCTAAGGATCGTCTGAACACATCCATCTCTGCCGCCTCAAGCTTTCTTTTATTTTTTTCCGTCATTCTTCATGTCTCTGCCCCATAGGTTAGATTACTTTTGACAAAGGTCTCGTAGATGTTATACTTCCGTTGTTTCCCAATATCAGAGCTCCACCATATCCCGTTCAGACATCCTATTGTTCGTCTGGCCTGTGTTATCCGTTTCTTAATTTCTCTGTCGTCCTTTCCTGTTGTATCGAATTCAACTCCCAAGTATGTGTATTCGTTGCATGTTCCTATTTCTTCGGTTCCCAGGTGGATATTTTCCGGTTCAGCTCCTATTGGCATGTATTTAGTCTTCTGTGTATTTACTTCCAGACCCCACCTTCTATATTCCTCGTATAGTTTCCTTGTCATATATTCAAGGTCCTCTTTGTCATTTGCTATTACGACTTGATCGTCTGCAGACTGTAGCGTATAGAGACATTTTTCTCCAAGATCGATCCCCATTCCGCTGCATTTCCTCTTCCACTGACTCAATGCTCTCGCTACATAGATTTTAAATAGTGTTCGCGAGATGCAGCATCCTTGACGTAGACCCTTATTGACAGCAAACCTCCTCGAAATCCTGTTACCAACTTTTATTCTCGATGTGGACCCTTCATATAGACTCTTAAGTGCTTTTATAAGGGTATGACTGATGTTGGTTTCTTGTAGTGTCCTCCAAAGCATTTTTACGGGAACTGTATCATATGCCTTTCTCAGATCGACGAACAGAAGGTGAGTTTCCATATTAGTACCTGATCTTTTCTCTATAAGGTGTTTCAAACAAAAGACATTATCCATACAAGATCTTCCAGCTCGGAAGCCCGACTGCTCTTCTTCCTCCTGTTCTCTATATTCTAATTCAATAAGGTCTCGCAGAACTCTACCATAGAAACGACTAAGTGTGCTTGTTACCGATATGCCTCTGTAGTTCGAGCAGTCCAACTTGTTACCTTTTTTATGGATTGAGGTTTTATGGGCCACCTTCCATTCTTCCGGCACCGGACTACCGTTCAGGTATTGGTTTATACACCAGGTGAGTATATCAAAAAGTTTATCTGACCCGTTCTTAATCAACTCTGCTGGAATCCCCTCTGGGCCCGCCGAACGGCCGTTTTTGAGCTCTTTTATTGCTTTCTTAATTATGTCATCGCGAATGCTGATCGTTTCGCCTTCAATTAGTATTTCTGTTGGTGATGTTATCAGATATTCATCCCTATTCTCTGTCAGCAATTGTTCATAGTGATCGATCCATTTTGTTGTTGGTATAAGTTGAATGTTCGCAGAATTTTTCTCATTAGATCTGATCCTCTTCATGAACTTCCACGATTGAGCACATTTTCTACCACCAAGGTGCATGTTTATTTCCTGACATTTCTCTCTTAGCATTGGCCACAGTTCGTCGCGTAATTCTCTTTATTTCTAGGTATCGGTCTCTATCTTCTTGTATGAGAGTGTTAGTCCATCTTTGATACAGTTGTTTTTTCTGAGCAATTAGATCTTCTATTTCTTTGTTCCACCATATGTTAGTGCTTCGGATTTCAGTCTTAATACCTATTGCCTCCTTCGCGGCGTCCTTGATACTATTCACCACGTTCTCATAGACCTCTTCCACCGGTTTATGTTCCAACTCAGATATATCATACAGTTTCTCATTCAGTCTGTTGCGATATAGTTGTTGTATACTTTCATGAGCAAGACTGTCCAGATTGTACTGTTTGTCCTCCATCTCTTCCGCTCCTTGAGATGCTCGGACTTCAAGGCTGTTGTTTGGTGTAAGTCCATAAGGGAACATTATTTTTGCTTTGACCATGTAGTGGTCAGATCCACGAGTTATTCCCCTATATGCTCTGACGTCGTTGATTTTCACTGTGTTCCTTTGTTTCACGATTACGTAATCAATGAGCGACTTTAAGTTTCTCGTGTGCTGTACCCACGTATATGTATGAATATCCTTGTGTTTATAAAATCCATTAGTTATCTTCAGCAGATTATTTTGGCACAGTTCAATCAGTCTTTCCCTGTTGTCATTCACATTAAGTTCTCCATATTCTCTGGGAATTTATTTCTTAAAAATAATGATGTCTGAATGTTTTTCCTCGCGTTCGCGACATTCATTTATCTAACATTAAAATTTCTGATGGCGAATTGACAGGTAAGCTCCGTGGTGGATTTCATTTCGTGGCGAATATTTTGTTTCAACTTGTCCAAGGAAGTTGATTTATTAATGTAGACTTTAGATCTGAGGAAACCCCACCGGAAAAGTCCACAGGAGTCAAATCAGGACTGCCCATCAAGAAAAAAATGAGCTTCATCGGAGAAGAAGATGTTTATTTTTGTAAGCGCTCAATTGCTTGATTTAGGAATTCTAGCCTCCGAATGGCATTCTGAGGTTTTAGTTCTTGTACCATCAATTCAATTTTATAGGGGTGCAGCTTTAGATCTTTGTGCAAAATGCGGTGTAGAGATAATCTGTGCACGTGCGAAGCACTTACACGATTTCGAATGGAGAGGTCGGGATCATCACGATCGGACTGATTAGTCCGGACTTAGGTATGCCTAAAGTTGAAGCGGACTCCTCAAACTTCTTCACCCAAATCCGAATGAGAAAAATAATTGGTGCATCATTGAAGTATCTATGCCTCGAACATTGTAGAAATTTCTTCAGGCAACAGTCGCAGAATTACCGTTTCTGTAAAATTCGCGCACGCACAACGCGCGGTTCGCTTCCGCGAAAGGCCCCATAACAACTAAATTCCCTAGAGCCAGGCTACCGATTAACATAACCCTCACGCCCCTCTGATGCCTTGCGGTCACAATGTAAGCTAAACAAATATAAATTTTTTTTTTGAGACACCCTGTACCACCATAATAGGTCACTCCTTCCCCCCACAATATCAACGACAACCTCTCGCTCAACTTTCTCCTAATCCATTATCATCTTCATAGCTCATCGTGTCACTTGGCGGGACCATTTCGCTGATGACTTACACAGCCCGAGAGGTTTCGCTCCAGGTCCCTTCTTGACCTGCATGCACCTGGTGCCCCACCCTCGAGACAAATTTACTCACTTAGCCGATGTGACATTTCACTTTAGGACGTCATCTATCTGGAGGAAGAGTAGAGCAGTAACAGGCTCAGCAAGATCTACAGGGATTCGAAACTATAGGAGAGAAGCGGTGATTCTCGTCCGAGTTTAGGATTTTGGGGGTTTTCCTTTCTGTGACTGTCCGTAATGGGGCATCTACAACTAAATCATTCACGTCATATTTATATTGAATTTGATATTGATAACTGAGTGCCCCTAGCTGAATTGTTTGGGCGATGTTCTAGAACCCAGAAATTTCATTCATGAGGATAGGAAAAAAAATTCCGTCAGATGGTAGTGGCCACCATTCACTGTTGGGTCAAAAAACAGTGCTATGTGGCGTAAGGACGCAGTAACAAAGCCCACACAGAACATTGATTCTCCTAACTCCTACAAGCTCAGAGGTTCGTAGTTTCTGAGGGGTCTCCTCGGGAGGCCTAAGAGATATCAATATAATCAAACTGATCGGGTGAGTAGCGATGAAAACATTTCGTGGAGCATTACATATACAGGGTGTCCCAAGTTCGAGTACCTATTAAACGTTTCTGGAGAACTGGACGTATTTGAAATCTGATAATTAGGATTATGATATTGTTCGAAATTTTCCACAGACCTAAAATATTTTCGGAGCCTTAGCACTTCTGGTTATAGAGGGAGTGAAAATAAATTGGTTAAAAAAAATTCTTTTGGATTTTTTCGTATCTGATATGATTGAGTATTCGATGCTGAATACATTTCTATTGAAACCATCGTATTTGATCAACTAGTTTTCAAAATATCGAAAAGAAGCCTGAAAAAAAGTCGAATATTCATAGTCAGTATTATGTTTATTTTTCTTCTTCTGGACATCCCGAGTGCAAACTGTTCTCACAACGTGAGAGTAGAAGAATGTGAAAACGTCATGCTCATTTTGAATTTCATAAATATCATCACAGGGTGTATCAAATTTAGCGTCGAAAACTATGATCGAAAATTGGCCATCACTTCTGTTTTTCAAATTAGAACCCAATTTTTTTATTATTGCGTTGGATTCTGCAATGAAAAATAATGATAGCCTCCCCAGATGCACTTGCTCCTAAATTCAGTAATTCCCGAGTTATTTAACAATTGATTTTTTCGTGAATGAGACGTTTCTGACGATCATGCAAACAATGTTAATGGACATATAGAGGTCTTTAGATAGGTAAGTTATCGATAACTTACCTATCTCTTGGTGTCAAACGAAGTTCGATATTCCCTCCTATAGAGGTCTTGTTGGTTTCTCTGGATAGTACCATGTAAACAGCAGCCACTAGTAATTATCTATACAGGGTGGACTTTTCAAAACGAAACAGACGAGATAACGGGCAGAATAAATTTATTTCGGAAAAAATGCTCGGACACGTCGATTTTTGTTTCGAGGGGGACAACTTTTAAGATCAAATTCACAACTATATCGCTTCAACCCTTAGTGTTAGAACACCAACCCTTAAATTTCGAATAGGAGAGATAGGGTGAGTGATACCTCATTTGGAAGCCCTTTTTATCATCAATTCAGCGTAATAATTTTTTTTTCCTTTAACGTATTCGTTCTTGAGATATTCAATTTTAAATTTCGTACAGTACCATTCATTCCGCTAAACATGCTATGTGAATTCATCAATTATTTGACTAATTCATTCTGTGGTTACGATGGTAACCGTTAATTGTCAACATTATCTCGAGGCCACACCGAGCGCTACGTACGCTATGTTCGCGATGTTCGCGATGCATTTCAAAAATAGCCACCGTTGTTTTAAACGTACCCGGCCACACCGACACTGGTACGCTATGTACGCTATGTTCGCGATGTAAGCCACGTCGCCGACTGTTTGATTCTCGGCTATATTCTCTGGCTATGTTCAAAACATCGCGAGGGCTGCCGCGGTGGAGTGCGATCAGTCGGGGAAAAATGTCGTTTTTTTTTCAATAATGCCTAACAATTGATCAAACTGCTGCGGGCTCATTCGAAAATATTCTTTAAACTTTGATTCATGTTCTCGAAACTGTAGTACGAGATGATGAAATTCACCGAAATCATTCCTTATTTTGTTCACTTCGTGGACCCATTTTCTTCTACGTTTATTTTTGCACAACGATAACAATAGAAGCAACTCATCGTCATCGCTATCACTATCCCATGGCACCGTGCTTGGTAACATCGTGAAATACAAATGAACCTAATGATTGCGAAAACGCAAGAGATATACTCGAGTATGTAGCTTTCGGTGTGGCCGCTGAACTTAGCGAACATCGCATACGTAGCGTCCATAGCGTCTATAGCGTATCTAGCATAGCGCTTGGTGTGGCCTCGGCATTAGACAACGAAATAATTATTATTGGCAATTACTTTCTTCAAGAAATGGGGTGAAAATGGTTTATTCTTTGGCAGAAAGAATTGAAATTATTTCTTTATTTTTCAAGAATACCATTTATTTTGATATTTTTTTAGGTGACTAATTATTCATTGTTAAAATTTTAACTTTGTATTTTAATGTCTGGTGTATGGCAGTTTTGGAGTTTCATCAAATCTACAGAATGAATGAATAATAAATTCGATTGATTCAGACAGCTTGCTTGACGACAATACCATCTTTGGTTCAACTTCAAATGTAAATATCTCAAGAATCAATGAATCAAATGAAGAAAATATCGATATCTCGAATTCAGGATGAAAGGACCTTTCAAATGAGGTATCACTTACCTTATCTTTCCTATTCAACATTTAGGGGTTGGTGTTCTAACACTAAGGGTTGAAGCGATATAGTTGTGAATTTGACCTTGAAAGTTGTCCCCCTCGAAACAAAAATCGACGTGTCCGAGCATTTTTTCGAAATAAATTTATTCCTCCCGTTATCTCGTCTGTTTCGTTTTAAAAAGCCCACCCTGTATTGCACCAGCGTTAGAGAACTTGAAACAACTGGTAATTTTCTATACCTTATTATGCTAGTCTAGCTAGTTTGCATTAAACTGCATCGGTCGATTGATCAAAATAGATCAAACAAGTTCTGAAGATGAGATGTGTCGTTTTATGTTTATCTGTTAATATGAGCATTTCGACTAGTGCTGGTTCACTGGCACTAGACAACTAGCATGGTGGGTAGCTTCGCTTCTTCGAAGTAAAACATCACCAAATAAATGATTCAACAAATTTCGAAACTATTCACATTCTTTCGATTATATGAACTGGAATTGAAGGTTCATTAATGAAAATAATGAACCGAAAATTATCTGATCTCTGTCAACTAGAAAATCATTTCCTCGAACAAAAGACGTGATTACTGGCATCAGTCTTCCACCCCATAATTTCCCGAGATATTTCCCGGAAATCGGTATTCGAAAAATGTCGATCGAAAGACTTCAGCTCGAAACTCCCTCGCCTGTTTATCGACGCGTCTATTGTTTTCCAACGACTGGCGCTATTAAACACACAATTATATATTCGAATTCGGTTTTCAATTCGGAATAAAATCTTATTGTCGCCCCCGTAAAACGTGACGATCGCTTCTGAATACATATTCAAAGCAGAATCTGGAATTCTGAAGGAAACTGCGTCTATTGTTATTATTACGATCATAGCCCTGAATAAAATTTCTGGTTTGTATCTGGATTTCGCCCATTAAGAAGACTTTCATTGAAAGGAATATTTTTGGTTGGCATTCCTGCAGGGTTTCATATAGCTATTTGTGAGTGAGTACCTACCTAGTGTTCAGAACAGTTTGAGATGCTTAAGTGGAAAGTTTCGAGAATATTCCATTGCGCATTGAGAAAAAAAATACGGAAATCGTGGCTGAAGTATAAATACATTTTGTTCAAGTAGAAATAGGGCTCAAGAAAACTTAGAAATAATTATATCTACCTCCTCGTTCGACTTTCAGTTGGGCAACCATATAAAATTATATCCCTCAAACTATTGAAAGGAAGAATAATTATCGTCATGCAGACAACTTTTAGCTTTCGACGTCAACTGACGACTCACCCTGTATATGTGTCTTCAGTTATTAACTTTTGAAATCAGGGTCCTATATTTGACGTCAAGACAACGACAAATTCAATCAGTATGTTCCAGCAATTATCAGGTAAAGGCCGACAGAGGGGCTGTCATTAACAAATACCTTCATCGTCCATCTTTAGCCGCAATTAATCTCAATAGTTGGAATACATCACAGGGCGGTAGTTGAGGATAGTTTCGGTTATTACGTGTATGGAATGGGGTTACATGATGTTTATCCCGCGAAAGATCCCATCAATTATCAGGGAGAATGTTCATTTACTACACGAGCGACCTGAATGTTCTTATATCCTGCTGGATATTCAATATTGGTTCAGAGTATGAGGATATAACTATGCAGGAAATCAGGTACGAAGGGTTGGGAAACTTGAATGGATTTAATCTTCGGAACACTCAATATCGCTACTAAGCATAAATACGAGAGCACCCAAAACTGCCGAACTTTCTCTACATTTCAAAACAAAACAAAAATTGATTTCAACATAAGACTCTTTCCATTTTTTTCCAGTCCTTCACATTGAATATCGAACATTGGATCTCTATCGACTAGGTTCGACTCACTGATCACGTGGTCAAATTCAATGGTGTCCACCCAACCCATAACACGATTTCTCTCGATCTGACGAACGTAGGGATTTTTGAGGGTAGGTTCAGATCGCCAATGACACGGTTGAGTTCTTTAACGAGTAGAATACGATCAGGGGATCTGTGTTTTTATAGTGGAGTTACTTATACAGGGTGATTTACGGTTGATAGCACATTGGACGTTTCTGGTGAACCAGACATCGGATCGTTTCGAAAATTTAATGGAGAACATTATCGGACATGCTCTACCCAACTAAAATATTTTCGTCAATCCGTTGTTGCCACTTCTATTAGAAAGTAGTAGCAGCTGGTATTTTATATTATTTTTGGAATTTCCAACAACTTCCCGACAACTTTTCTCAACATATCTCTATACCTATCTGTTGCCGTTATCGAAGTATAAAAAAACACTTTTCGTTCAAAACTGGGGCGGTCATAGATAGACATGTCTTATTTATTTTCACTTGTCAAAGTCAATTCAGTTCCATCATTGTTGTATCGTCTGGCGCTTCTGAAGTTGTTATAAGGTCATAGAATTCGTTATCTAACAATTATTGTAAGCCACCAAATTGAGTCAGGAAATATAAGCTATATTGGATACGGTTGGTATACAGGGATATGATTTTGTGCGTTGTGATCGTGATAGACACGGAGGCGGCGTGGGGGTGTATGTCAGGGATGGTTTGGAGTGCACTGTTTTGCGTGTCGGAGGATCCTTGGAGCAAATTTGGCTTAAGATTAAATGCCCTAGTTGTGATTTCACCCTGGGAGTGATTTATAGGCCTCCAAATAGCAGCTATAAAACATTTTGGAATTTATTCGAAGATGAGTATGAGGACATTGTAGCTTGCGAAGATAAAGTAATTTGTATGGGTGATTTTAACACTGATTTACTCGTTTCCAATAGTGAAGCAAAATATGTGAAAAAAGCCATTGAATGTCTTGGATTGTGTCAGTTAGTTGATCAGCCAACAAGAATTACTGATAAATCGGAAACACTTATCGATTACATTTTAACTTCTGATTTTCATATTGTTTCTGAAGTTGAAGTTTCATCTACTGTTGTTGGCACTGATCATGAGCTTGTGTCCTGTAGGTTGCTCATTGATGTCAGGAAGAAACGTCCAATTTACAAAACTGTTAGGGACTTTAGAGGTTTCGATTACGAACATTTCAATTCGCACCTTCAATCTATACCATGGAAGAATATTTTCGATATTAATGACATTGACAGCAAGATTGACTTCATAAATCATAATTTGACAACTTTGTTAGATCTTCACGCACCTTTTCGCACTGTGAGAATTACAAAAAAATATGCACCTTGGCTCACCGATAATGTGAAAGAAATGATGCAACTGAGAGATAAAATTCTGAATCGGTACAGAAAATCCAGGAGTGAAAACGACTGGTGTTTGTATAAACAGATTCGAAATTCAGTTTTCTTGGCGGTGAAGAATGAAAAGAAAGCATATTTCAGTACTGTCCTGAACGACGATAGCGGAAATAAGAGGAGCCTTTGGTCAAATTTAAAAACTATTGGCGCTGTTAAAGGAAGATCAACTGATCTTCCTGAAAAATTGAAGGATGCAGAAAAAATAAATAAGCATTTTGTTGAATCAATTCCGAGGATTGCTGGAGATCGTGAACTTCTTGAATTTTACACGAATAATGTCAAGGATGTGAATATAATGAGTTTCGCATTCGGGGAGGTGGAAGAGGATGAAATTTTTAAAATAATAAAGAACATCAAGACGAAGGCAATGGGACATGATGGCATCAATATTTCCACCATTCATTTGTGCACCCCTTTCCTTCTGCCCTATTTGACACACGTCGTCAACTTTTGCTTTCGAAATTCTGTTTATCCAGCTTCTTGGAAGAAATCTCTGGTCATTCCACTTCCGAAAAACTCTAACCCAGTTGGCTTTGATGACGTCCGACCCATTAGTATCCTTCCCACATTGTCTAAGATAATGGAGAAAATTATGCACAGCCAATTGCAAGATCACCTGGAAAAATATAGTATCATTCCTTCTGCACAGTCTGGGTTCAGAAGTGGACACAGTTGTTGTACTGCTATGCTTTGTGTGACAGATGAAATTTTAACTTCCATCGATCGTGGCGACCTCAGCATCTTAACTTCGCTCAATTACACAAAGGCTTTCGACTCCATAGATCAAGATATTTTGATTGCTATGTTCAACTACATTGGCCTTTCCCGGCAGGCTGTAGATTTGCTGGCAAACTATGTTAAATCTAGATGCCAGGCAGTGGTTGTTGGGGGAGAATCGTCTGAGTTTCTGAACTTGTGTTGCGGAGTACCACAGGGATCGATTCTAGGCCCCCTTTTATTTATAATTTATATATCAAGTTTCGCTGATGTTTGTGTTTCCGCAACCTCCTTCTTTTACGCGGATGACAGCCAACTCAAGCTCTCCTTCAAACCTGATGAGAGTCAGCAAGCTGTGGCAGCTCTGAATTATGATTTGAGCCTCATCTATGATATATCGAAAAAATACTGTCTTCGCCTGAATGCTAGCAAATCTATATGCCAGATTTTTGGACGGAAGAATCAGAGGATGATGTTTTTGGAGAATTATGGGCGGAGTGTGGTGATGAATGGAGATGTTATTGAGTTTCGGGACAGTGCTAAGAGCTTGGGCTTGAAGGTGGACACTGACTTACGTTTCACTGGGCATATAACTGATTGCTTGAGCAGAGCTTACATGAATTTGAGGCAACTGTATCAGTTTAGGAAATATCTCAATAAATCTAATAAAAAAGTGCTTTGTGAGTCTTTGGTTCTTTCACATATGAATTTCTGCGATGTCGTCTATGGGCCTTGCCTGACGGTTTCTGATATGAATCGAATCCAGTTGCTTCAGAATAGATGTTTGAGATTTATTCATGGCATCAGAAGACATGAGCCGATAACATATACACTACGAGAGACTGGCTGGCTTAATATGGAACATAGAAGATGCTACCATTCTTACCTACTGTTCTTTAAGATTATCCTTTCAGGATCCCCAATAAGGCTTTTCAATAAGATCATGTTTCGTTCTGCAGTGCATTCAGTAAATGTGCGCTCCAGGTGCAATATATCCATTCCGAGACATTGTACTGCTCTGTTTACCAGATCGTTTTCGTATCAGGTCGCAAAACTTATGAACCAGCTGAAGTGTCAATATGTGAATATTTCTATTGACAAGTTCAAATTGTTCATTCTCAATAATTTTCGTAATGATCCTTTGTACACTTGATCTGT
Source organism: Adalia decempunctata (assembly GCA_951802165.1). Classification (NCBI taxonomy): domain Eukaryota; kingdom Metazoa; phylum Arthropoda; class Insecta; order Coleoptera; family Coccinellidae; genus Adalia; species Adalia decempunctata. The sequence goes on along the minus strand of OX637699.1, from coordinate 40,973,336 downwards.
CCATCTCAATGAAATTGTAACTATCTGCTGATGTTTATTGATTGAGTATCCCTTTGGGATTGTTAATTCATGTTTATGATAATTATATCGTTGTTGATGTACCTGATAATTTGTGAACGCCTATCTGAAGGTGCTTTTGTTCTTTGTTGCACAGCTGTTCGAGGTGGAGCATTCGTACCTATACCTATCCGGATCGCCACGCATCTTTGGTACTCAGATGACATTTTGCTCGTAATTTAGATTAATTTGTTCTTTTTACTCATTTGTAGAGGGTTAGATGGAAGAATAGACGCATGGTTTTGGGTAGTTTTTATCAGATGAATATACAACTTTTTTGACCTGAAATCATGTGAACTAAATCTCGCCCTCACATACATAATTTTGTCTGTTGTATTTTGGATTCCTTCAATAAAGACCTTTATTATTATTCTTCTTCTTCATCGGTCTCCCGTTCTCAGCTTGAGCTGGTAATTCTTCTATAAACCAGTGAAAAAACATTTCAGCTCCTCCCACTAGTTCAGAATTTTCCGCACGATGTGATAGGTTTGCGAATCCACAGCCTGCTGTGCACATCCCGCGATCTTCTGGGATAATTCGATCTCTTGAAGATTTCTCTTCTCCATCCAGGAAGTGGTTTGTCCTCGCAATCGTTCACGTAATGAAAAGCTCGCATTACTTCAATATTCATTTCGCGGCTCCACTGGATACGTGCGTTGCGAGCTCCCCTGCGGGCAGTCCTCCTCACGGTGGTCGAGCCAGCAGGTGGAATGGCATCTCGATCTTCTGCCATGATATCGGTTTCCACTTCTCGTTCATGGGTTTACTACCATTTACCCTTGGTGGCCCAGGTAACTCGGGCCGTGGGGACGTCACCCCCCATGTGGCGTGGCAGAAACCAAACCACACCCGTGCGGTTATATTATTTATTATTATTATTATTATTATTACTCAGACCAAACTTGTTGTTTCTAGTTTTTAAATACTTAGATGAAACAAAATAAGCCATTAGAATTAGATTATTCTAAAGAGTTCTTTCAGGATATCTATCAAAATATATTTTTGAGCTCATCATCAGCGTCATAATTTGCTTGTATATAAAACATTCTATCATATTATAATTCTCGTAAGGCATGATGGGAAATGAATAAGAATTTAAGAAGCGCCAAACGATACAATGATGAATTCTGAATTGAATTTGACAAGTGGAAATAAATAAGACATGAAATTCTATGACCGCCGCAGTTTTGAAGGAAGTGAATCAAAGCCTGCATGGATTTTGTTGAACGAGAAGTGTTTTTTCGAAATTTTCGATATATAGTGAACTCGGAAATATATCATGATATATATTTTTGAAATAATTGGAGAAAGATCAATTTGGAAATATCATTTCCATTACTTTTTCAAGCAAATTAAAAAACTGTATTTTTTACCACACTGTATTGGAGTAACGTAGATCAGGCTGATGTGTTGGAAGCATTCGTGTATCACCTAACTCCAAACCAAATTTCAATGCCATAGTGTTTCAGGTTTCTCAACCCAAAGTTATCAGCATTGTTAGAGGTCATGTTTTCCGGTGAATAAAATTGAAATCAATTTATATTTCGATAACGGCAACAGATAGGTATAGGGATATGCTGAGAAAAGTTGTCGGGAAGTTGTTGGAAATTCCAAGAAGAATATAATATACCAGGTGCTTCATTTGAAAAAGCAAAGCTGCTACTACTTTCTAATAGAAGTGGCAACACCGCATTGACGAAAATATTTTAGTTGGGTAGAGCATGTCGGATAATGTACCCCATTAAATTTTCGAAACGATCCGATGTCTGGTTCACCAGAAACGTCTAATGTGCCATCCACCGTGAATCACCCTGTATAGTATAGAAATGAACACACATTTTTTTATAACTCGAAAACTACTGATGATATCGAAGCCATTCAAACGACACAAATTGAGCACTCAATAGTGGCGGAATAATTTTCTGTATAGCAGAGAATGTTAGTACTAATTTTTCGCCCGCTGAGAAACAACAACTGAACGTCACAAATTGATACGAACTTAATATTGACAAGTGTGGAGCTAGCACCAAAATCATCAAACTCTAATAACTGGAAAACTATAAAGTGGCTTCAAACGACTCGAATTGAGTATTGAGCACAGTTTCAGAATTTGTGGCGACACTTTTTCTCACGCGGCCGTTGATATTCATTCCGAAATAATAAGAAATTCTGCTTTCATTTAAAATATTTTGTACTTTTTACGTACGTACGTTTAATCTTAGCGATACATTGGCCATATTCAGAACTACAAATACACTGATGAAAAAAAAATATGAATCGATTTTTTTTCTCCTTTTCATCCTTGAACTTTTTTTGCCAATTCTCTCAGATTCACCGACTGGAATCATAGCCTACTGCGTGTTTATTAGGACGTCGCAACGACAGGCGTTGCAGTCAGCATGACGCCTTCAGCGTCTAACAGACCCTAGGGGTCCACAAATGTTCCCAAGTAGACTATCTTTTTGTATAAACACCGCAGCAATTTCCTTTCATGCGGGAAATGGCTGTTACTCAATATGAAGGGCGCTAGTGATGTCAGCGTCGTTTAGTACCAAACATCAGCAGAAAATTATTACCAACTGTATCTGCAATCTGTAGCATCCATATCACTATTTCGAAAATCCACAATAAATTAAAATGAGCGTTCAATGTAGTGTGTTTTTATTCCAAGTTGCATTTGGAAATGGATTGACTTTGGAAACTGAAATTTTGTGGGTAAACTCAGAAAGGATTCAGATGAAATAATTTTAGTCGATTTCATTCCGAAAGTTATTTTTTTTTCTTTCAAAAATAGAAGAAAATGAGCCAACTCATGCTTCTGTTTTATTCTCGGTTTTATTTCAACAGAAAGACCCATGAAAATAGTTCAACATCCGATTAAAAGTGAATCTTCTGATAATGTCGTTCAGAAAAACAACTTGAAATACGGAATTGGCAGAGAATGGCCAATTTCAAATTTTGGCGGGAAAAAGTTCCTGCTTTACCCACAAATTGACTTATTTCATAGTCCGGCGATTTTCGGATAGAGAGCGCCATTGTACATTTCATTCATAATCAGAGAGATATTCATAGGACTTGATAGTGATAGTGCATGTTCTATGGAGATATTCCATAAAATGCACCATGGCGCCTCTATCTATCCTACTCACTTTAAACGCCGACCTTAATAAATTCTGATAGTAAGATTTGTTGACACCAGGGCTCAAAAAAAATTCCAGTTCCCTAATTTCGATAGCTGACTTTTCAGAATAAACATAATATAAAGATTATTTATGGGAGGTCATCAAGAGCGGTGTCTAAGCAGAAATATCCATATGCAGTGAATGCTTTGCGTAAACAGTAGGTACAAGGCAATCAAAAATTTTTTTTTGAGTGAGAAAAAATACAGAGATGAAATCTGCTGTTAGGAACGAGCGAAGGTTCTACACCTTCAAAACAGCCTTCTAACATCAATTTGGACAAAGATTTTAAACCAAGCAAAACGTTAAAATGTGATTGATCGCTTCATTTTTCGAGTTAGAAACAAAAAACTATTTCTTCGAAGGCAACTAAAGTAAAAGTATATTGTTCAATGAGCGGTAATGTAAGTCATAACACACGCAGATGAATTTTGCACCGCGAGCCGTCAGGCGAATGGTGTAATTCATCAAGTGTGTTGTGACCATTACCGCGGATTGAATACTATACTTTATCTTCGACTTCTTCAGTAAAATTAGAATTCATTTGCATTTTCAAAATTGAAAACAGTCATCAAAAGCGTTGATATAATTTTCTGTGTTCACTGAATATTTCATGCAGTCATAGACGCATCTATGGGCACATAAGATGTCTAGAATATGGTGTAGGCACTGGTCAATTTTTGAATGGAATGACGTTCGACCAAATCGAAAATATTAGCAATGTTTCGTGGCGGCTCCGCAATATCATTTCAGTGTATTTTCCGTTGTCAAGTTGATTGATGTAGTGGCTGATTTGCCAAAGTCAATTGACATGACATGACAGCAGAATGGCATCTTTTTATAATGAAAGTTTCATACTTTTCCTAAGTAATATACATCAGGATGTCAAGAATAGGTATAAACACACATTATTGCTTGACAAAATTATCGACCATTAACAGTCCACGTTCGCCAGAATAAATTCAAATATTTGAAATATCTAGTAAAAATCAGTCATGATTTGTGAATAGCGCCACCTGAAGTGAAAAGAACGAAACATTGCTAATATTCTCAATTTGTTCGAAACAAAATCTAATCAGTGCCTACACCATTATTCTAGTCATCTTAGGGCAGTCCAATGAACTGTCATCGATCCATGCTTCGTTATTTTGAGTAGGTGTTCAGCATTTTACATTGTTTTTCTTTAATGAAAACAGGCCATTCTTTAGTTGTGTTGTGAACTGTGGCAGAAGACAAGAAAGAAGTAGGGTTGGGTTGCTCAGAATATCGTCTATCGTCATTTTCCTACATACTTCTATTTGAATGAATAAGCCAGAATCAGAAAATCGAAATTGATCACCTGTGTTCAGAGAGTTGTTAATACCTTAGACCATAGAAAGAAGAGACACAGCTTTCAATAATAAATAGTGAAGCCAAGTTTCAAAATCATCAGAACTGAACTGGGTGATTGTAATACTATGGAATCAAAATATAGCAGAAATTTTTGCAACGTTGTGACGTTCGTTGAATTTTCTAATAAATAAACTCTCAATCAAAATGAAAAGTTTCTTAGATTGAAATTCATTTACTCATTTGTGCGTGAATGCCAGAAACGAGTATTGGTATCTTCAACTATTGTGCATTCTTCACATTACATATACTTAAGTATATGTAAATGTTCTCGAAACGGATCGATCTTTTTGCCCCAGATTAATGTATAAAAACGTTTGGCAATACGGTTTTTTGAATCTATGTCCAGTTCATTCATTAATTACGTGCCGCCATCTTTGTTCTATGAAATTTCTGACAATTCGAACAGTGTTGTCAACAAGATTTTGAGCTTCATTGTATGTTAAAAGCGTTATTTGGATTTATTTTTGAATATCTCCAGCTAAATACGATAAGAAAATGGTTCGTGAGTGTCTTGTGTGTGGTAAATTGGACTATTTGAATCCTAACTTGAATTTGCACAGGTATGTTCTAATCTTTTCATATATCAGTATCAGAGGCGTAGAATTTTAGAATTTCACTTTTCAGATTCCATTCTGATATTGAGAAGAGGAACATCTGGTTCTCAATCCTGAATATTACTTGATGATCTTTCTCAGAAACTGTTTGTATGTTCCGAACACTTTGAGCTAAAAGATTTCGTTATTCGAGTGAATGGTACCAGATATCTCAAAAATGATGCCAATGCCCTTCTTGCCAAACCAATCTTCGAACTTTCGTCCTTAAGGTAAGTTTCTGGGAATTTCCAGAGAAAGAACCAAAATATTGAAGTCAAATATTAGCCATTTCATCAAAAAAATCATCATTGTGCCGGTACTCTGGAAACTCAACAGAGGGATGGATCAGATATAAGCATCTCACATATGATAAATTCGATAAATTGATAAGTCTCTTCCCAGTACCTGTTCTCCTACCGGCAGGTGGAATGGTTGCAATTTTTGTTGCATTAGTGATTAATTATATCTGGTGTAATCTGTTTGCAGGGTTGAAAAAATTGAGCCAGTGGAGAAATGAGATTCATCTTCCTGTTTCACTGAGGCACCATCTTCTAAAATTAGAAGAATAAGGTAAATATTTCATCTCAAATCTCTTAAATTCCATTAACTCTGACAACTAAGTCATGATCATATCAAAAAATCTTCTCTTCTTTTCAGGCATTCATTAATTCAGGAGTTGCAAGAGATTCGTTTCAAAGAATGTTAAAAGATCCAAGCAAGCAGGAGTACAACGTACAATCCATCATTGAAAGCCTTTGCATTAACATTGGCCTCTTTTTTCCCCAAGAAAAACATTCATCAACAGCCCTCCCCTTTTAGAAACTATCTCAAAGTATTATAGATCTGTGGATGGAAGTCCAGGCATCATAAAAGAAGCAGACTGCGCTGGTCCAAAGACAAGAAGAAGTTTCATATCCCTGGTACTGGTAAAAGATTCTCAGGATATGTTAATATTGGTATCAACTTGGATTCTGCCTTCCAAATAGAACTATGACTATCGAATGTATATATGGCTTTGAGAGGAGCAGTTAACAACAAATGGACCTGTTTTCAGTATCAATGTTTATTTTAATATCGCATTCAGTAGATTTACTATGGTTTTATTATGTTCTTCTTCATGATGTGGATTGTGGATGAATAAATGAGGTTCATTTTCTTCAAGGAATTATGCTAAATTTTGTGGATAAATAAAGAAGGCATGAATTATTGTTGCTTTTTTCATACTGAACGCCGTTCATAGGCATATAATGTACGCTCGGCAATTCGCCGCCCCGTATAGGTTTTCATCTCAAATATTGATGACTCGGTTTGATGCTTTTTGCAGCCATTACTTATCATATTTGTAATATCGTGATAAAATACCTCAATTTATTATGAAATCTCGTGAAGAGGAAAATCTGATTCCTTCACATGAATTTACACATTTTTGTGGTCAGTATCAGCATTTAATGAATCGTGTAGTTTATTTTATATACCTTAATTGAATTCCTAAAGAATCAATTGTTTTTCTATAATTTTTCATACTTATTTTCACTAATTCCAAGTAATATAAAAAAGCTACGCATTTTGGTATGTTCAATAATTCATTTGCATCAATTACGAATCTTCAAATATATTTATAGTACAAAATAATTTCACATTTCTATAAACCACCCTCGTACCAATTTTGAAAGAATTCGCCATAAAAAGATTATAAGCTCGTTATTTTATTTCCATTCTTCAAAATCAATAACTCCACGCCACTGGATTTTTCAAAGGTAGATTCTGCAATGTTGCCACATAAATGTAAAATGATATTGCTATCTTCGTCCCACTCATTGAAATCTGACTGATTTTGGCTTCATCAATTCCCGAATTTATGAATGAGATGATGTGTCTCCTCTTTCTATGGTCTAAGGTTATTACCTATACCCAATTGAGAAATTCTTGAAATTGTTTAAAACCCCCTTTTTTGGCAAAGTTATAATATTTGGCTGGAAGACTACGGTCGATAGCCATTTGATTGCAAGATCAATAAAGTTGATTTCTCTCTCTCTCTTATAATATTTTTGTTCATGTTGCATACCCTCCAGAATCATGATCAGCTGTTTTCTTTGACTTCCCTATCAGTATAATATCTGTGAGTATAAGAATAAATACAAAGACTTTAGTGATTACTGATTTTCGAATATTCATTGAATATTTATTCGAATAATTTAGTTTTGCATTATTCGAATATTCATGAATATTCAGTGAATAGTTGAATATTCAGTGCATACTTGAATACTCATTGAATAGTTGAATATTCAGTGAATAGCTGAATATTCAGTGAATACTTGAATATTCATTGAATAGTTGAGTATTCAGTGAATAGTCAAATATTCAGTGAATACTCGACTATTCAATGAATAATCAGTTAATCACAGAATACTCCACAAATGAATTTTTATGAATTTATTTATTCAGGACTGAGCTGAGTAATCATTTGTGATGTTACGAATAATAGTTTGAATGATCATTCACCTGTCTATTCAGGAATAATTAAAACAAGTTTTTGTGATTCACTACGAACAAATTCTTTGATATTCACATTATGTTCACATCTGACCTTCTTGAAATGGGTCCATAGATTGCTTGTAGGACCTTTGTATTTTGTATTGTAAAGGCACAATTCATACTGAACTAGACCATCATCATTTTTCATAAAATATTTCCAAACATCACATTTCTTCGACACTGTAATTTTGGATTCGTCACAACGACTGCTTCCAAATTCAGAACAAATATTCTAAACTTCAGAGAACTTATATTTAGATCTATATTCTTAACCTAAATATGACGAATGGGTCCATTGCATGTTAAGTGCCACTACATTTATTTATTTATTGTTGGTCTAAGAAACTAATCTCATTGTTAGAATATCACAATTTCTTTGGTAGTAGAGTACTCCCAACCGAATTAGTTTTTAACTTTATGCATGTAACGGATAACAGTATACTAGTAAACTGTGCAGGTATGAATATTTGAATAGGTAAAATTCCCAAAATATTCTTTTGAATGAACAATAAAAAGCAAACTCATCCCCATTGTTGAATATCTTCCGATATTTTGGGAATCCCAGGCGGCAAAAGTTCAATATAAATAGATTTTATCACGTTCCTTTCTTCATGAAATTACGGTCAACGTTCAAATTTTTGTACATACATTATTTTGTCCACACTCTACAGGCTGTAGACTGGTTTCAGTTGAAATGTAGAATTTAACTGATGAAGCTTCTTTCTTGGCGAATCCATTGTCGTGATATAAAAATTTGTGGAAATCAATTTTAATTTTTTTATGACGGGAAAAACGATTGACAATCTATTTATGTTGACCGGTCACAAAATATCACTTTCTATAAAATTACTTTCTTCCCGGAATAATATGTATACCTTATCACCAATTTTCTCCTTACTGCACTCGATATATAAAAAAAAGGCTTAGGTATATCCTCGGCTAGCTAGCTTTAAACGATGTTTAAAATAGAATTTTGGGCGCCACGTGATTTAACTTAAATACCTAAATGAGCCCGAGACCTATGCCAAATTAAAAGAAGGACTTTTGATGATATGAAGAAAAATAAATCACGAAAAACAACAGCTAGGTGCGATTGAAGTATTTATTAACAATCAATTGAAAGAGTGTTGAAAACAATTCGATGAAAGTTGAAAAAATGAAAAAATTTCACAGTTAGAAAATTCTTTGTAGCTCAATTGTTCGAAGTTTAAAGGATATCTGGAATGTTTTTCGATATTTTTCAATGAAGAATGAGTTAATGAATCAATCAGACTTAAAAACCGCCATCTAGGAATATAATTTTTCGAAATATAATCGATGAAAGTTGAAGAAATGAAGAAATTTCACATTTCAAAAATTCTTTGTAGCTCAATTGTTCAGAATTCAAAGGATATCTGGAATGTTTTTTGATATTTTTTAATGACGAATGAGTTGATGAATCAATCAGACTAAAAAACCGCCATCTAGGAATATAATTTTTCGAAATATTATCGATGAAAGTTGAAGAAATGAAAAATTTCACAGTTCAAAAAATCTTTGTAGCTCAATTGTTCAAAATTTAAAGGATATCTGGAATGTTTTGTGATATTTTTCAATGAAGAATGAGTTAATGAATCAATCAGACTAAGAAACCGCCATCTAGGGATATAATTTTTCGAAATATTATCGATGAAAGTTGAAGAAATGAAAAAATTTCACAGTTCAAAAATTCTTTGTTGCTCAATTGTTCAAAATTTAAAGCATATCTGGAATGTTTTTTGATATTTTTCAATGAAGAATGAGTTAATGAGTAAATCAGACTTAAAAATCGCCATCTGGGAATATAATTTCTGTTAATATAAATTGGTTTATTTGATTCAATATAACCAAACAGTCATTTGACTCCCCCTATATATATCGTACGTACGCAAATATATAGTGTTCAAATATCTCCCTACAGTTTCCAATCATAAACATATCATAATATAATTGCTAGTAAAATCATACGTAATATATTGTTGTCATTTACTGAGCTGAACGTAAATAAAAAAGAATATGACATCAATAAAAAAAAATAAACTGATAACGGCGCTTTCTCTTTCCAAGATAAATTCTGGCGATGGCCGATACTGCGATGTCAAAGAAGCTATGAAGGTATTAATTATTCGCAGCTAGGCACTGAACTTCGAGAAGAAAAAGGAAAATTCTGACCTTAGGTATATTCTGTCCTCCAATTTATTTATTCCTTCTATTTATACCTGGTTAGGAATAAGTAATGTAGGAAATGTTGTTTGTTCGAAGCTCACTAATTAAATCACTCCTTTCCGGGTTATCTGGTCTGCTGAGTTGCATAGATGTACGTGCAGATAATAATGTTAGGAAAATATTGATAGTAGATAAAAAGCCTTCTGCAAGAACAAAGTTGAAATTCAGAAACAAGAAATTTTGATAGATTTTAACTTACAAGATGAAACGCGGGCTTATTGAGTGGAAGATTTTCTTCGCTGCCAAATCCAATAATTTGAATTGTAAATTCACTTCAGAATTAGGGTACAATGAAATTACTATAATTCGCAACTTCTCAGAGAAATAATAATCCGAAAACGAAAATATATCACAAGGCAAGGTAAATATGGCTATCTCTCCAAGCGTAATCTTCAGAATGAAATAATAAGAGAATATGCGCGATAAACACAATGATGATCAGATACAAAAATCAGTACCATATGTACCATCTAGCAAACAACAGCAGAACCATATTTTCAAAATTCCATAATTGAAACGAGTAATCTTCAATTTATAAAAGAAATCCCCAAATGAACATGTAATAATCTACATAAGTAAAAGTAGACAATATCATCTAATGGGTACTACCTGGCTGATTCAAATTGAACAAGCTCCTGCAATCCCAAATACAACATCCTTGGCCATTGATTAAACTTCGCCGCCAGCATTATGTAAAAAATCATTAATTTGTTTAGGAACTCATAAAAATCGCAGTATTTTTGGGCGTGTTACTTTTCCAATTTATTTGCAGAATAGCCATTTATATCATTCAGGTTTTTTGTCTTGAATATTCGAATACATATTCACTGAATATTTATTGAATAATCACTGAATAACCAACTATTCAATATTCATGAACACTCATGAATAGTTGACTATTCATGATAAATCATGAATAGTTGAATATTCATGAATGCTCATGAATAGTTGAATATTCATGAATAGTCATGAATAATCAACCATGAATAATTGTTTGAATGAATTATTCGAATAATCGAATAAATTGAAAAATGAATATTCGAATACAAAAAGGCAAAAAAGTACCAGCCCTAGTCTGAATATCCAAAAATTGCATTTGGAAAACGTGAATTTTTGACGTTTTCTACGGGATTCGATATCGATTCGATTTTCGAGCACAGAAATCGCTTTTGACAACTGTTGTCAATTTTGAAAATGCAGATTAATTCGAATTTTACTGAAGAAGTCGAAGATAAAGCATAGTGTTCAATTCGCGGTAATGGTCATAACACACGCAGATGAATTTTGCAGCCCGAGCCGTCAGGCGAGGGGTGTAATTCATCTGCGTGTGTTATGACTTACATTACCGCTCATTGAACAATATACTATTACTCCCATCCCATAGAATAATATATCCATTATTCCACATGATTCTATACCTATAATTTGATCCTTGAAATTAAAAGTGAAGCATCTAGAAGGCTCTGCCTAGGGTCAGTGCGACTATTGAGCATGTGCTATAGCGGAGAGTAGGAAATTAGGGGCATCGCGGCGATCAGCGAATGCAGTTTCTTCATTTGTCTCTGTTTGTATTGAGCCACATATGGTATCCATGGATACAGAATTACATGTCCCTTCTCTTCTCCCTAGGCATGCGTATAGCGATGACTGACCCTGGATTTAAGGGGAACGATTGGCACACTTTTGTATACTTATTAGCCACTACGCTCAAATTCTAAATTTATAATTCTATACATTATTCAACTGATTTCGAGCTGTAATATTACTTATAAACCAATAGCTTAGTTATAATAACTCACGCTTATAAATCACTCTTTTACAAATGGGAAAAATGAAATTGGTTACGAAATGAATAAAAAAAGTCGGATCGATCAGGAACTCTATTTCAAACATTAAGGTAACGTTCTCACCATCCACTCTACATTTCCATTGGTTAGAATATACAAAAATTTCATTTGGAAAACGCGAATTTTTTACGTTTTCTACGCGATTATACTCTCCACCAAAGCGATCGCCTTTGACAACTGTTCTCAATTTTGAAAATGCAGATTGAGTTGGAATTTACTGAAGAAGTCAAAGATAATAGTATATTGTTCAATGAGCGGTAATGCAGGTCATAACACACGCAGATGAATTTTGCAGCCCTAGCCGTCAGGCGAGGGGTGTAATTCATCAAGTGTGTTATGACCATTACCACGAATTGAACACCATACTTTATCTTCGACTTCTTCAGTAAAATTTGAATTAATCTGCATTTTCAAAATTGACAACAGTTGTCGAAAGCGATTTCTGTGGTCGAAAATCAAATCGATATCGAATTCCGCAGAAAACGTCAGAAAATCATGTTTTCCAAATGCAATTTTTGGATATTCAGACCTGAGAAAATGTAGAAATGGATGGCGAGAACGTTACCTTGATGCCTGAAATAGAGTTCCCCATTGACTCGACTTTTTTATTCATTTCGTAAGCTTCATATTTCCTATTTGTATTAGAGAGTGAGTTATAGGCGTGAGTTATTATTACCTCACACTAGTGGTTTATAAAGACTATTACAGATCAAAATCAGTTGAATAATGGATACATTATTCTATGGGAGTAGATAAAATATATTATTCAATTCGCAGTTATGGTCATAACATACTTGATGAATTACACCACTCGCTGAACGGCTCGTAATCCAAAATTCATCTGCGTATGTGATGACAACAAGAGAGATTCCGAATTGAAGTATTCAATGTGATCTGGAATAATATTACTCAGGACCCAAGAAAAAGAATCGAGTGTTACGGAAAAGTAACAAAAGCAAGAGGAAATTGAAAAATCAATCGATATTTTTGGTGGGAAATGTAAGAGAGATACCGACGAAAACAGCCAAGAACATCAAAAAAATGAAATACTTAATACATTTCCATGAGCTATGTTCAAATTTGAATAAAACCTCGACTCATGAAAATTTTTAGGTTGTTCAAACATCGAAAGCAACTTTTCCAAACATACTAACGCTTTTGCAAATTTTTTTACAATACCCATTTCAAACCCATCAGATGAACGATCATTCGCGGCACTAAAAAGAATAAGAACATATCTGTGGACCAATCTAAGCCAAGAAAACCTAGATATTTCATCCCTTTCATTTAAATAGAATCCATGCTCTGGAAAAACTTGATTGTGACACTGTATGATACAACAGTTTGCTAATAAATCGCGAGAAATAGTAATTTACGTAACAAGTCCGGAAAATAGGGTTTTTTCGGACGAATAGACAAAATTCTAGGACGAGCCGGAGGCGAGTCCTGGGAGTCTGTGAGTCCATTTTCGGGCGTGTTGCGTACAATATTTTTTCGGCCACCGTGGAGAATTACAAATCAATGAGACAACACATCTCTTTATTAGACTTTATTATACATTTTGATTCTTATTTGAATTAAACAGAACAGAACTGTCATCCGTTATTTCGTTGCTATTGTGATGATCATAGCAATGACAACAACGACATGAGTTTTTCCGGACTAGGCCGGGAAATGCTACATTCTCAAAGAAAAAGCTTCCGGGAAGTGAGTATATCCCGGACGGTTGCCGAAAATAGTAATTTACAAGTCCGGAAAATAGGGTTTTTTGGATGAATAGACAAAATTCTAGGACGAGCCGGAGGCGAGTCCTGGAAGTCTGTGAGTCCAAAAAAACTATTTTCGGGCGTGTTGCGTACAATATTTTTTCGGCAACTGTGTAGAATTACAAATCAATGAGACGACACATTTCTTTATTATACATTTTGATTATTATTTGAATTGAACCGAACTGTCATCCGTTATTTCCTTGCTATTGTGATGATCATCACAATGACAACAACGACGTGAGTTTTTCCGGCCTAGTCCGGAAAGTACGTACTTTCCGGACTAGGCCGGGAAATGTTACCTTCTCAAAGAAAAAGCGTCCGGGAAGTGAGTACTTCCCGGACGGTTGCCGAAAAAAAATTATAATTTATGTATGATATTTTTTCCAATGATCAAGATATTTTTCAAATGCGAAAGTAGCTATTTTCAAATGTTATTTTTATTTTTTTCCATAAGAATGTTTGTTTATATTTATTTCCACATCAGAAGTTGAACATCAATATTTCATTTAATTTTTGTTGATCTGTACAAGAATCCAAGGCATCCACCAGAACATGCCATGTGGGCCCATAAATCTCCTGCGCTCAGGGCCCGAAAGCATCTTAAACCGGCACTGCCTGTATGTAGTAGATAATATAATTATACGTAATATTGTCCTGGTATTGAATTTCACGAAACTAAGACTGGCGAAAGTTTTCCGTAGGGGGAAATTATCCCGATTGATGGAAATAAAGCATTGAACTCACATGATTGTGTCGTTATGTAGTTACCTGTAACAAAAAATTTGATTAAAAAAAGAACAAGGATATAATTTTGATGGCAGATATATAAAACGATTATTTTCATAATTGGATCATATCATAGATAGACTGTAAACATTCGCTCCCGGTTATTGCATATTCTTACAGAGATTTCGACATATTAAAGTGTACAATTGCAGTCAGTGGTGATTGTTAGTGGTGTGGTCCATCTGAGTGAATCAATATTTGCAGAAGAGTGGTGAAGGAAAATTCAGGAAATTTTGAAATTTATAGGTTACCTCTCATATTGTTAATCTGGCTAGTTTCGCATTTCCCGAATAACCGCTCTTTTGGAGCGCGATTGAAACCGGCGGTTTCGCGAGGCAGCACGCTGTTTTTATTTGTTCAGTACCCAAATATAACTGAGAGAGTTGGCAGGAAGACTTAGGTCGATAGCCGTTTGATTGTATTGAGATTATGATCAATAAAGTTTAGTTCTCTCTCTCTCTCTCCCTCTATAACTGAGAGAGGTACGTTTAGAGGATATTCACCGTTCGATAATACGAAGTATTTCTCACGTAAAACTAATTTTCCTTTGTTTCTTTCCCAAATTTACCTTTTTCCTTCTAATCCGCGGTCTACCTGTCTTCGGCTATTCAAAAAGTCTCTCATATAGGCCCGTGAGTCACCTTTGTTCTTATTTTGATTTCTGTTTTAACTTTTATTTCTATCAAATATATTGTAGCGCATATTTTGTTAACTTGTTAATTGAAAATGCCTGTTTGCTCCTCATGCTCCGGCTCTGTTGCCGATGCGGATTCATTGAAATGCTGCGCATGCAGGAAGATTTTCCATGCGAAAAGCAGTAATTTGAAGGAAAATGATCTGGAATACTTAACCTCTAAGAACCAATGGAAATGTCAGTCTTATATGGCAAAGGGTAGACTGCGCAGCCATTCGGGTTTCAGTCAGAATTCCGGCTCTGCTCAAAATCTAGACCAACCGATTACTATAAAACATTTCCAGGATCTTATGCACGCTATTGCTACAATATCTTCTGATCTGAATGCGCTGAAAGAATCTCAGTCTAACATTACCGCCGATATTGGGGAAATCAAGATGGCTCAGACTGCACTTCAAATTAGGTTCGAGTCAATCAATGAAACGCTTGAGCAACATTCGAACACATTTTTGGTACACAAAAGCTCGATGGAGGAAAATACGGCTAAAATTCAGAACATCGCTTTTTTTTGCGAATCAGTTGATTCCAGGATAGACGTTTTGTCTGTGGGTTGGGGGAATCTACCAGCGCCACCACGAGTGGCGCTGCATCAACATCCGAGATTTTGGAGAGAATAAAACGCTGGCATAATATTATTGTCCGCGGAATTGTTTCTTCAGGTAGTGAGGATGGGGATTCTGATCTTCTTGGTCGGTGCGTCGATTGGGTGGTGCGTGACTCTTCGAGATTCATCGTTGACACTACAAGAATTGGTGTTGACTCTTGGAAGATAGGATTGTCTAACCCGCAGGTTGCCACAAGAATTCTAAGGAATAAAAAGGTTGTAGTTGGACACCGTGATTTCAACAAGGTGAGGATATCGGACGATGAAACTCCATTACAGAGGAAGAAATTGACGAGTTTGCGGGATGCACTACGGACAAGGCAGAAGGGTGGGGGGAAGGTGGATATAAAGTATGTATACTCCATTCACAATTATAAAATCACAACTCTGGCCATGGTTTCGTTTTCAGGAATTGGTGCACCTGATAAAAAATCTGTGCGCGTACAGAGAATATCTTTAATGACAAAACGGCGTTGCCGGTTTCTTTGTTTACATCAAAGTAAAAGTATCAAAGATATTTTGACATGGGTACAAACGGCAAATGCGAATTGGACCAAAAATCTATTTATAAGCATGAATAAAGCAAAAGTAAGTACTAATCGCCTTTTTTACACTTGATAACGAAGTTTTTTTTAGGTATCTGGCCGTTTGGAAAGATTTCAAACGAAATTCCGGTCCCCCAGAAGTTTGGTTAGTTTCGGTATCGTTTTTGGTGCTCAAAATTTATTTGGAATGTGTAAATGGACAAAAAAGGCTTCCTTATACGATCTTTTCACGAAAGCGACCGGAAAATATGGTTCAGGTAGGATTTACGAGGAATTATGAGGAAAGATCTTGTAGAATGAAATTGCACGATTTTCGTAAGTAAACGGGTTTTGGATGGCCATCATCGGTCTCTAAATGATTATAATTGATCGTATTCACGTTTCAGTAAAAGAACCACGTCGTATAAGCCCATTTTGAAGAAATTTGTGTATGTAACATTCAACGGTAGGTATTTGCTCTTAATCGAAAGAATATGTTATATCTAGTGCTACTTCTTTCAAAAGAGACACAAGCTTTTAATGCTGTAGGGGCCCTACAATGTGGAGGAGTTTGTGTCTTATTTAAGAACAGGTGTATATGTTTGACCTGTTCCATATTATTTGTACAAACCTACTGTGGTTGTAATGTATGAATATTTTTTAAACAAATAAATTACTATACAGTCGGAATATTTTACTCCTTGTTCATAAGATCAAATAAATGAAATGTATATCTTCTACTCTTATTTTTATTAAGTTAGCTTTTAAGGTTATGTTCCAAGAAAAAGTTCCTGTTGCATCAGAACTCCCTTCAACTATTTGGATTCCAGTAGAGGGATATAATGTTTCATTATTCTTGATTCAACAATTGATGCCAAGTCTTGAACTTTCAGTTCAAGAGGATAATAAACATTAAATCTTCACAGGCATGCATATGAAAATCATGTGAAAGCAATGCAATTTTCTTCCATGGCGAAAAATAATATATTTCAACTGTGATCTCTTGTACTTTACATGCAAATAACTAGAAAAGGAATCCTTTTTATCAATTCATATAAACGTTCATTATTTTCGTCCTCACATCTCTTCCAATTCATTCATTTTCCGAATAAATTCTGAGAAATACGCTAAGAATGTAGAAAGGGCAACATAGTGTTGACTTGGAACATAAAAATATTTTGAAAAACGTCATAACTTCGATACAGAGTGGAATGTGTCAAATTTCCAAGGCCAGAGTTGTGATTTTATAATTGTGAATGGAGTATACGAGGTGATAGATAGATAGATAGATAGTGTTTATTGATCCATTTAGACACAATACAATGCATAGGACAAGTCAGAATAATAAATACATCTACAGAGAGAAGAAGAAAAAAAATCGAATCATTGAATACAATTATCATTGAGATATTCCTTCACACTGTAATAACATTTGCTTAGTAGTAGAGATTTAATTTTCTTACAGAAATGAGACAAATCAAGTGACTTTATTGAAGTAGGTAGGTGATTGTACAAAGTGATGCCCTTATATCTAGCTGACGCTTCAAATTTAGTAGTTCTATGCTCTGGAACAGATAAAGTTTTAGTATTTCTTGTACTATAATTATGAAAGCTGGAAAGTGTGGGAGTATGACCTTCATTTTTCTTGATAAACAAAATACATTTGTACAGGTATATACAAGGTGCTGTTACCATGTTTTACAAATAATGGTCTGCAGGATGTTCGTGGACTAAGACCGAATATCATTCGAAGGATGCGCTTCTGGGCTATAAAAACTCTAATGAAATCCGCAGAGCAGCCCCAGATCAAGATATTGAATGACAGGTGACTATACACCAAGCTATAGTAAACATTCAAGACAGCAGTGAGTGGAAGAGAATCCCTTAATATGTGGAAATTTTCAGGTGTTGCGGTCTGTTTGAATAAAAACAAGTTTTTCTCAGTTACTCAATATTTCGTCATTTATTTATGACTTCATCAGGAGTTGTGCTGAAAGGAAATTGGATATAACAATAAAACATGACTCACAAAAGAATCATCAACTTACAGAATTACAGTCAATACATTAAAATTAAAACAAACATTCAGAATTATTTTTACATGTTGTCGTGGTCAATTTCATGAAGGAGAATGAATACAGTAAGACATATGTGACGTCTATACAAATGTCACTCCGATATAGAGTATGGTCGAATTGCATAAAAGGAAGAACTGAGCTTTTTGCTAACATATGAAATATGATCAGACCATCTCAAACACTCATCAATATAAATATCAAGGAACTTCGTAGACTCTTTAGAAATCAAGCTATGATGGTCATGCTTCAGAACCAGTGCCTCTACTTTCCTCCTCCTAAGTGCCTTTCTCATGTGAGGTTGGCGGTCAATATGGCATAAGACTGTCTGTCCAGGGCCTGGTGCAAGAGGTTGTTTCCGTCGATGTGAGTCCAGTCTCTTATTTTTCGCAGCCACGACTTCTTCTTCCTTCCTATACCACGTTTCCCATCGATCTTTCCTTCCATTATGAGCTGGAGTTGTTCATACTCTTCGTGTCGCATTATGTGTCCAAGATAGGCCGTTTCTCTAATTTTTAGTGTGCCAGTCAGGTGTGAGCGGGTGTTCATTCCTGTTAGCACTTCATTGTTAGTCGTTCTGGAGGTCCAGCTTATCCTGAGCATTCGGCGACACATCCACATTTCGAAAGCGTCCAACTTCTTCATGTCATCTTGTTTCACTGTCCATGTTTCACAGCAATATAAGAGTAGGGGCCAAACATAACATTTGAGCGTCCTCAACCTCGTCGCTATTGGTAATTTTGGGTTACATAAAAACTTCCTCAGGTTAAAGAAGCCTACCCTAGCGATTTCCATTCTCCTTTTGATTTCTATGGAGTGATCTAGTTGGCTATTTATGTCCCTTCCTAAGTAAACGTATCGCCGCGTTGTCTCAAGTTGTACTCCGTTTATTTTTATGTTAAAGTTGATGTTTTCATGTGGGTGTGGGCTTCTGGTGAAAACCATGGTTTTAGTTTTAGCCGCGTTGACTTCCAAACCCATTTTGGCGCTTTCATCTGCCAGTCTGTCCACCAAGGCTTGCAATTGCTCCCCTGATTCAGCCAATATTACCGTGTCGTCAGCATACCTTATGTTGTTTATAACAGTTCCATTTATTCTGGCACCCTCTGGATAATCTCGGAGGGAACCCCTGATTATGTATTCGACGTATACGTTGAAAGTAATGGCGACAATATACACCCCTGTCTGACACCTCTTTGTATGTCTCCTTTCCTCAATCCAAATTTGATGACCTCTGTTTTATCTACATTGAGAAAAAGTGCATTCATCCTACACCAATCAGCAAAGGCTTCTAATAGTGATTGGCATAATTGTATCAGTTCCTCTAATTTCTTAGCTGTTATAACACATGATGTATCATCTACAAATATAATAATCTTTATTTTAATATGGTGTGGAAGGTCATTTACAAAGAGTATAAATAGAAGAGGTCCCAATACTGATCCCTGTGGAACACCAAGATCAACCCCATATTCGTCAGAAAAAACATCATCAATTCTCACAGGCAGTCTTCTGTCCGTTACATAGTGTCTGATCCAATCCAAAAAACTCCACGAAATCCAAGACTGTACAGCTTGCCCATCAAAAACTCAGGTGAAATGGTATCAAAAGCACGTGAGAGATCGAAGAACAGTCCCGCAGCAATTAATCCCTTGTCCAACGAAAGTTAAACCGAATGAACAAAGTCAATAACAGCAGATTCAGTCGACCGTCCTGTTCTGAAACCGTGCTGGCTATCTGTTATTATATTGAACGTGTCCAAGAATTTCACCATTCGCTCCAAAACTATTCTCTTAAAGATTTTGGAAAATACACTTAATAAAGAAATAGGTCGATAGTTGGAAATATTCCCTGGATCATTCTTCTTGAAGACAGGCAAAACAGTGGCATTTTTCAGTATGCTTGGAAAGATACCAGTACAGACCGAATCATTTATGAGACAGGCAACAGGATTCATTATATGCACAGAAATTAATTTCAATATTCTGGCAGATATAAAATCAACACCAGTGCTTTTCCGGCTTTTCAGAGCATTAATCGCACCTCTAACATCGTAGCCATCCACGGGGTAGAAATAGAATGTTTTACAATGCAAAGGGGACGCAGTATACAATCCTATCTCCATACATCCATAAGCTTGGTCAAGAGTTTGCCTAGCAACACACGAAAAATACCTGGCAAATGTATTTGCCACTTCGATTGGTTCAGAACAATGTACTCCGCCCGTGTTCAAGACAATTTTACTGTTTTTATTTATACTTCTTCCAGTCTCCCGTTTCACAATTCTCCAAACTGTTCTACACTTATTGTCAGAATTTTCTAGGAGGCTGTTATGATATGCCAATTTTGAGGTCCTAATAAGTGTATTGTAATTTGTTTTATGTCTCTTATAAATTTCCAATAATTCGACTGACTTTAAGTTTGACTTGAGCCAGAACAAATTCTTCAGTCCAATACATACTTGTTTTATTTCAGTTGTTATCCAACCCTTCGATTTGCTTTACACAACATTCCGACTCTTCAATGGACAATGTTCTTATATCAGTACTTTAATCATGTTTATAAAATATTTCAAAACCATTTACTCCCACTGGCAACCTATAGAAATCATCAAATGCGACCGTATCAACAAGCCGATTTGAGTTAACATCCGACATATTTCTACATAAAATTTTTTTGTACTCTCCTCAAGCACCGTTCCAGAATGATCAAAATAATAGTCCATCATAAGAGCCAGGTCATCCCCAAAATGAGGAGGAAAAACATTTGTCTTACAACAATTTAGGTCACAATTTGAAACAATATAATCAACCTTTGTAGAGGTAGATCTACCAGATATATCAGTATTAATACGAGTGGGAAAAAAATGATTACTATTATTCACCCAAGTGAATAATAGTAATTATGTGCGAATAGAATACTATACTTTGTCCACGACTTCCTCGGTAAAATTCGATTTAATCTGCATTTTCAACAACGAAAATAGTTATCAAAAGCGTTGACATAACATTTTCTGTGTTCGCACTGAATAATGCAAAATCTCGATAAACGTCAAAAAGTTCAGTTGACATCGATTCATTTCCATACTTTCGCTCTGATGAAAATGAAATACAAATGTATGCAAGCTAGTGTTTCACCTTCATCACAAGATATTTTTGATCGCCTGCTTCAGGAATAAAACTCTAGCTTTCTTCCTTCTGATTTCCTTTTCAAAAGTGAACGCAGTTTTTCATAATTTCCAATATCGTTGCCTTCATTTATGTTGAGAGTATTCTTGAGCATGGAATAATGGCCCCATAGGGTTGTTTGTTTATATAGGTAGCTGATATTTTCGAAAAATAAGCCAGTAAAACTGACTCCGAAAATGAGTGGATTTTATTAGCTGCTCTCAGTCCATGAAATTATTAAACGCTTTTAGGCTGAGATTCCTTGATTTTTCCGGCAACAGATGTAATGCAGTATTTCTTGCAGCCTGTCTTATTTCTGGTGGGGTACACAACATTTCTTCATGACTCAGTAATGCAGGTATTTTCGAGAAGAATTACAATTTATGGGAGGCTCAATGAAAACAGACGGTTTGAATATTTTTCAGCTTGTCAAACTGAATGGGAATCATAGAAGAAAACATTAAGTGGTTATTTTTTCTCTTAATTGTCATTGCGCTGATGGCTTGGTGGATGGCAGTCATTTTTCCGTCGTGGAAAAAGGGCGTCTCGGGTTCGAATCCTGACGAACTAAAAATTTTCAGAAGTGCAATTCAGCAGTGATTAATGAATCATTATTCACTGCCATTATTCACCGGTGAATGATGACTATCATTAAGTTTCTCAAAGATCATTCGAAATGTAAGGATTATAGGGAAGTCGTGGACAAAGGTTATTTCCAGATTGAAACAAATTAACAGATCATCCAAAAGTTGCTTCGACCTGGAACTATTAATCAAGTAGTTGATATTTAAATCACCACAGAGGAAAACAAGATCATTATGCCTCTCACAGTGTTGCAAAATGAATGATATTTCTTCTAGAAACATCTCAAAATTACCTGAAGGTGGTCGATAAACACTTATTATTGTAAAGTTAGAGTGACCAATATTAATCCTCACCGCACAGCACTCACACTCCATCTCCTCAGACATCTTGAAGACTTGCAGATCTCTCAGCTCTAATCCAACCCTAGTGAATATAGCGGAACCACCATGCTCACGTAAGGAACGACAAAAACTTGCTGCTCTAGCGTATCCAAGAAACTCCTCGACACTCAAACTTTCAGCACTACACCAATGTTCAACAACACTTATTACATCAGGATTTTTGTCCTCCAATTGCACTGTTATCTATTTTGTTCATGATGGACTGAACATTTAGCTGTAAAATCCGCAATCTGGTGAAATCATTATTTATGTCTTGGGATTTCTTATTCTGTTGTTGTGAAAATAATGGACACTCGCTCTGTTTGGCCAGTTGGATTGAATCTTCACTTCATCATATTCATCCCTGGGTATCAAAACCTTAAAGGATGAATAGCTGTCCGGATAGCGTGACTGTATGTATTCACATTTTACATCCGAGAAATTCGTTGAAAGGAACAACTGTAGATCCTCAGCACTGGTGCCCGGCTTCAGGTTAGAAACATGTAAAGCCCTGAACTTTACTACACCCTCAATCGTTGTAGAGCCGGAATAATTCCCAACGACCAATGCTTCACGTTTTCTTCCCTTAGGCTTCCGTTTTGGGGCTGGATGCCATCCATTTTCATCACCTGAATCCATATTATGGTTGCTTTGAATATTGGATGCTTGATTTTCTAGACATTCGTCTTGTTCATCTTTATTTTGTGTGTGTTCATCTAATGATGATCCTCCGACAGGATTGTCAACAACCAAATAGGAATATTAATCTTCATCGCTTGCTTGCGAGCGCCTGTTACAGTATCGCTAAAAGTGATTCCTGGAGTCGTAATTTTTGTGTTTATGTTTACTTTTTTATCAGGTTGACCTTTTTTCAGTTCGGAAATGATGGAATCCTTCAAAGATGATTCCGTTTCTAGTAGAATGATTTTTTTCTCTTAATAACTGAGCGTTTTCCGAAAGTAATTTATTTTTACCTTCCATTTCGGAGATTGTTTTCATCAGAAGATCTTGAGTTGATGATTCTTTATTTACTTTCACTTCATTAATCGAATTTCCCCGTTCACGTAGTGGAAATGATATATTATCCTCATTTATTAACTCACTGGATGGAAAAACTAGGAAATCACTGTCACAGCATTTTCCAATTCGTCCAGCACAGCCAGGATGGTATACTTTGGGACATTTAATGCATTGAATATTACTTTTAACAATATTTCTCTTGCATTGGGCACATTTACTGATATTCGCAGGTGGAACGTCTGCCATGACTTCTTTACTCGCTGAAGTCTAACATGTGAGCCTATACCAGTTTTAAGACTCCATCATCTTCTTCTGCCCAAAAAAAATAGGAAGCTGTACATTTTCTTCGCTCAAAGAATGAAATTCTATATACACGAACATACAATCACTCCATTCAAAATACAGCGAATTACTAACCTTTGTGAATTTGAATAAGCTTCTTCTGATATTTCTTACGAAAACTTGGCTTCGGCCTACTATTCCTGACGCCCTATGTGCTATACTCGAGTACTCCATCTTCAGGTGTGACAGTGTCACTACAGTGGGTCATGGTGGAGATTGTATTTACGTCCATTCCTCCATAATCTCAAGGTTCGCGATTACTTCAGATTCTCTACCAACACCAGGAGTTGACAATGTTTTTCTAACCGTTTCCAGCACGGCTTTTTCGCTGAAATTGGGATGCATTTACAGACCCTGTGCATCACAAGACGACAACTGCATATTTGATTACCTAAAAGCTTTGTCGGATTCCAATGCTCCTCTTCTCGTCGTCGGGGACTTCAACTGCCCAGATGTGAAATGGCTCGCCATCAAATTTGCCCCCCTCCAGCTCACCCTCTTATAATTTTTGTACTATGCTATTGGACTCGAACTTACAACAGCTAGTGGACAGCCCAACTCGTTACCGACGCGGTCAGAATCCTTCACTTCTGGATCTTGTTTTGGTCAACGACGAAACCCTTCTTTCCGATATAACGTACCATCCTCCTTTTGGAATGTCTGACCATGAAACGTTGGCTTCTACACTCCAGTTACTCCTCCTGTTCCTACTCACAGAAAAACGAAAACAAGAAATATCACAAGTTTTCCCGAACTTAATCATGACCTTCGGAGGGTCGACTGGGACTCGATCTTTCGAGATCAATCGGTCGACTGTATGTGGAAGTCCTTCTCCTAAACGTTACACTCGCTTATATCCAGGCACACTCGAGTTGTGAGGAACACTATATTTCCATCGAAACCATGGGCCGCGTGAAGTTGGCGAAAAAATGTCGGCACAAATTCTGAAATAATCCCCAATATTTAGTGCCCAATTTGTGCCCATTTGTGCCGTATGAATCAATTTCAGCACCATTATGGTTTTCGAGATATTCGAGTTTGAAGTTTTTGGTGCTAGCTTCACACTTGGCACCAACATTTTTCGATTTCGAAAAACTTTTAATGCCAATATTTAGTGCCCAATTTGTGCCCATTTGTGCCGTTTGATTGACCTCATTATCACTTGTAGTTTTTAAGTTATTTCAGTTTGAATATCTTGGTGCCAGCTTCACACTTAGCACCAACATAATCCAACTTTGAAAAAATTTTTATGCCAATATTTTGTGCCCAATTTGTGCCCATTTGTGCCGTATAAATGACATTTCTACCATTCGTAGTTTTTGAGATATTGACTGTTGTTTTTCAGCCGGCGTGAAGTTGGCACCAACATATTCCAACTTTGAAAAAAATTTTCCGCCACTATTTAGTGCTGAATTTGTGTCAATTTGTGCTGTTGAAATGGCTTCGATATCTTGGATAGTTTTCGAGTTATGAACAATATTGTGTTTTATTAACGGCGCCATCTATGGGAAAAAGCAAGTATTGTTTCGCTTCATAATAGGTCAAATATGTCGGTCTCACATATGTGAATTCTGTCACATAATAACTTCCCATGAACTTATAAATAGACCTCTGATTATTAACCAAACAATTCCTTGCGTTAATCGAACAATCTATCCTTTTCGATGGTAAAAATATGTTGAATCGGGAATTATTTTTTGTAGCAGTCTTTGTAGAACGTCTGAAAAAAGAAGGTTTTCAAAGATTGCAAGAATGCATCGACTTAGTTCCCCCATCGCAATCAAAATGCTCTAAATGCTCCAACGAATTGAAAACAGTCAAAACATTCACCGATTATTTGATAATTGATTGTGATGTGGGAAAACGGAAAACTGATTATCCTCAATGAAATTCAATTAGTTCTGAGCATTGAAAATAAGTCCTATATGCTCAGAGGAGTAGCCAATTTTATTTCCCCAGCTGTAAGTACCGGGATAGGTCATTACACTGCATATTGTAGAAGAAATGATGGCCAGTGGGAGGAATTCAATGACTTATTGAAGGAATATAGAGTTGTTAGGAATGATGTTTCCGTGAACCCTCATCTGCTTCTGTATACAATTTGAATATAGCATAAAGCCTTTTTGTCAAAAATTGTTGATGATGTTTGTTTTTTATAAGTATTTATTTATTAATTGTACATAGTGATGATGTAAAGATATGAAGTGTAATAAAAATTTCATTTTTTTTTTCTATTCTTTCTATTACCTACTGTTACGAACTTTGTATTAGTTCAAGTATATCATGAAGAATAACCTTAGTGATGCAATAATTCCTGGGGTGCTTCGGGACTTTAAACTAAAATTTGTGTCACACAAAAAACTGATTTTCAACCCGGTTCAATATTCCATCTTTAACCTGAGTAAGTTTATCTGGGAGTCTGGGACCAAGCTAAATTCGATTTCAATTAATTCAGAAGGTCCGTAAATTACCAAAGTGAATTAAATTCACCAGTAAATGCCAGATCAGAGAAATCGCCGAATGTGCCGTAGATGCCATATCGGAACGTCCTTTTAATAAAAAATTTATGCTCACGAAGCAGCCGTTTCAAATAGGCAAGCACGTGTTAGATCGCCCCGTTTGATGTTTGCCGCCACACGCTATCTGCTTTTATGCAGGAAAGTGAATCCATACAAGTAATTGTAATAAGGACTATATTTCTAATTGTATTTATTGAATTTTGAATTCCATATCGAAATATAATATTATTTAGAAATAATATTACTCAACAATTTTCCCGATTCAACATATTTTTACCATCGAAAAGGATATATTGTTCGATTAACGCAAGAAATTGTTTGCTTAATAATCAGAGGTCTATCTATAAGTTCATGGGAAGTTATTATGTGACAGAATTCACATATGTGAGGCCGACATATTTGACCTATTATGAAGCGAAACAATACTTGCTTTTTCCCATAGATGGCGCCGTTAATAAAACACAATATTGTTCATAACTCGAAAACTATCCAAGATATCGAAGCCATTTCAACGGCACAAATTGGCACAAATTCAGCACTAAATAGTGGCGGAAAATTTTTTTCAAAGTTGGAATATGTTGGTGCCAACTTCACGCCGGCTGAAAAACAACAGTCAATATCTCAAAAACTACGAATGGTAGAAATGTCATTTATACGGCACAAATGGGCACAAATTGGGCACAAAATATTGGCATCAAAATTTGTTGAAAGTTGGAATATGTTGGTGCCAACTTCACGCCGGCTGAAAAACAACAGTCAATATCTCAAAAACTACAAATGGTAGAAATGTCATTTATACGGCACAAATGGGCACAAATTGGGCACAAAATATTGGCATAAAATTTTTTTCAAAGTTGGATTATGTTGGTGCTAAGTGTGAAGCTGCCACCAAGATATTCAAACTGAAATAACTTAAAAACTACAAGTGATAATGAGGTCAATTAAACGGCACAAATGGGCACAAATTGGCACTAAATATTGGCATTAAAAGTTTTTCGAAATCGAAAAATGTTGGTGCCAAGTGTGAAGCCAGCACCAAAAACTTCAAACTCGAATATCTCGAAAACCATAATGGTGCTGAAATTGATTCATACGGCACAAATGGGCACAAATTGGGCACTAAATATTGGGGATTATTTCAGAATTTGTGCCGACATTTTTTCGCCAACTTCACGCGGCCGAAACCATGGATCACTTCGAATCTCCGAAAGATGGTCAGATTGAAGAAGACCCTTTAGCAGCGGTATAGACGCAGCAGAAATGAAAAGGACTACCATAATCATAGAGAATGCCAGAGCCAGGCTCACGCAAGCAAAGCGAGAATATGAAGCATCACCTCTGCATACACCAAATGGCAAAGTGCATCGGTTACACCGATTTTCAAGAAAGGTTGTAAGACATCTGCTCCTAACTACAGACCAATAAGCCTTGTGTGTCTGTTGCAGCCAAAGTATGTGAGAGAATGATAACGTCCGAGATTCTCAATTTTGCTATTGCAAATAATAAATTTCCGAAACATGGTTTTTTACCTGGTAGATCGGTCAGTACAAATCTCCTCAGCTGTCTGGAGGATTGGACAAGGTCGTTGGATTCTAATATACCGATGGATGTAATTTACCTGGACTTTGCCCGGGCTTTTGACAAGGTTCCACGTAGACGTTTACTCGGTAAGCTGGAGCATCTGCGAGTTCGAGGGACCTTCTCTCATGGATCGAGGCATTTTTATCTGAACGTCGGTTCTATGTGCATGTGGGCGAGTCTATTTCTACTTCAAGACCTGTTTTGAGCGGCGTGCCCCAGGGATAAGTTTTGGGACCACTTTTGTTTCTTTTATACACATCCGACTTGCCTGGATTGGTCAAATCCTGCATCTCCATGTTCGCTGACGATACGAAGATATATGCTGCGCCTGGAACTGATAATGATTGCTTTCAGGAGGATTTGTCCACCATCCAGAGGTGGTGCAACGACTGGCTTATACCCCTCAATATTGAAAAATTTACGGTCTTACACATGGGTAGGATACGTCATTAATAGTGTTACGCTGTCACATTGCTCCAGACACATTGATTTAGGGGTCACCATAAAAGAGGACCTCAGTTGGTCGGATCATAATATACAGTCTACGTGTTCCAAGGCCTCCAGAACTTGCTATCTGCTGGAGAGAGTGTTCGGAAAATGTTCCATCAGTACATGCCGCTCCTTGTACACGTTTTATGTGCGCGACCTATATTGGAGTACGCCGGACCTGTCTAGGATGCGAGACTGGCTGGTGATAGAGCTGCCTCGGAGGAAGTCCAGAGGAGGGTCAAAAGAATCGCGTTTGCTGCTGATCGTCCCAGTTATGAGGATCGGCTTCGGATGATGGATTTGCCCCGTTTTGAGGATCGTCGAATGCGTGGTGACCTCATAACAACATACAGAGCCTTGAGGGGGCTGTTTGGTGTTGACCTAACAAGTCTGTATCAGCTCAGTTCCGATCAGCGTCTACGAGGTCACCAGTTCAGGCTATATCGCGAAAATTTTCACTGCGCAGCGAGAAAGAAATTCCTACCAAATCGAGTTTTTCGTGTTTGGAATCAGTTCCCCCCGGTGGTGGTGAACAGCGCTAGTGTAAATTCGTTAAAGAACAATTTGGACTATTTTATTTCAGTTTAGTTAGATTAAGTTTGGGCTGTATCTGTTATTCGTTCATATATATGTACTGAGTCCTTTAGATATTTATCTTGACTCTTATACCTAATAAATAATGTTAATAATAATAAATTTGAAGATACTATTGGGCTTTTTCACCAATATCTGGAACACATCAACGAACAAATTGTAAGAATTGCTCATGCGCTATAAGTAATAATGTAACATGTCGAAACTTTCCTTGTGTTTCAGATAAGGGGAGGAGAACCCAAAATGTTTCAAGAAACAGACAAAACTGGATGTACTTTTCGGACTTCATGGAACTGTACTGAAGGTACAGTTAGCAGATTTCGGGCACTACCAGTGAGTTTATTATACAGGGTGTCCAAAAAAAGGTGGTCCCGTCTCTAGGATAGATTGAAAACTGAAAACTAATTGGGGTTGGTCAGTAAAAAATTCTGGTAACGCGAAATGTTGAATAGGAAATAAATTATACACCTTTTTATTCATGAAAACGGAGCTCATTTTCTTCTACACCTACTCTTATCCAATTTTCGGTTTTTTTTATATTTCATCTTGAGATTTTTGTTTGAATAATACACTTTTCATTACTGCATACCAGCATCGGTTGTTAATTCATAATTTTTCAAAATTTGTTTCTGTTCCGATGGGGCTCAACATAGGGTTCACATATTCAACCTGTAATATTTAGTACAGAAAGGGGTAGACCAATTTGGCTGCAACCTCAGAGAATCCATGCACCTTTAGTTTGTTGAACAACTCGACAGACGCAGTCGAAAGCTTCAGTCAGATCAATGAATGGTTATTGCTAAACAGTGGCTTCCTCGCTCCAATCATCATCATCAAGCCTGCTTGAGTCCACTGCTGGACTTAGGCCTCCCGTAACCCAATCTATATTTGTCGATCCTGGGCGGCATTTATCCAGTTCGTACAAATCCTCTTAATATCATCGGACCATCTCGGTGGAGGGCGTCCCCTGCTACGATGTGCGTCCTGCCGAGGCCTCCACTCCAGAATCTTTTTTGTCCAGCGTCCATCCGTAAACCTAGCCACGTGGCCTGCCCAGTTCCATTTCAAAGTTGTTATCCTCACAATTGCATCAATAACACCTGTCATCTTCCGTAGTTGGTCATTAGAAACTCGGTCTCGGAGAGAAAGGCCGAGCATTGATCTTTCCATCCCTCTTTGTGCAATGCGTATTTTATTCGCTGACTGCTTTGTGAGAGTTTCTGATCCGTAAATAAGCACCGGCAACACACATTAGTTAAAAACCTTTCTCTTCAGGCATATTGCCATATTGGGATATCCGATTTGAAGACACGCTTAAGCTTGCCAAATGCGCCCCATGTTAGCCCAATTCTTCGTTTTATCTCGCAGGTCTAATTGTGCCTTCCAATCCGGATTTCGAGCCCAGATATTTATAGATTTATTATAATGTTTTATAGAGATGGTTTAGTTTTTCGCCGTTTATCTTTATTCCCATTCCTCCAAAATCAACACTTTTAAACATAAATTCCGATAGGGTCGTGAATAACCTCGGTGATATGACATCTCCCTGTCGTACTCCTCGTTCAATACGAAAGTCTTGAGTGTTCTCCTGTATTTTAACTCGCGCTGTGGCCTTCTCATAAATGTTCTGTATTATGATTGTGTATCTGTGGTCAACTCGACACTCTGTAAGGGAATGTGTCATGGTTTTCTGATTTACAGTATCAAAAGCTTTCTCGTAATCGACAAGTATTAAAAAGAGTGGCCGGTTGTATTCCACACATCTTTCGATAAGGGTTTTCAGAGTCTGAGAGTGATCATTTGTGCCATATCTTGCCCGAAAACCTGCTTGTTCCCAAGTTTGGTAAAGATCTAGTTTGTTGGTGATTCTTTGCATGATAATACTTGTAAATAGTTTATATACATGTGAGAGGAGACTTATTGGTCTGTGATTTTGAAGTTTCGCTATGTCACCCTTTTCATGGAGAATAGTTATAGTTGGCTCGATCTCACTGAGAAGGAGTTGTACCATTTATTGATCAGGCGTTTAAGAATAGCTTGATGTAGAGCTATACCTCCATGCTTTATAGCTTCAATTTCGATTTCGTCTTCACCTGCGGTCTTGTTATTTTTCATTCCTAGAAGAGCATCACCCAGTTCAGCCTGCGTAACTCCGGTAAATCTTCGGACCCTTGGTTTTGAATTTTGGGTATGTTTGTATTTGATGTTTCAACCTGCGGTTCTCTGTACAGCTCAGCATAAAATGTCCGGACGATGTTTGAGATTTCCATTTTATTTGTTGTTATATGGCCATTTTTGTTTTCAAGTTCAGTTATATTTTTTCTGCCTTCTGAGAAGGTTTTTCGAAGGGATTTAATTCCACTATTATTCTCTATGACCTTGTGTATTTCGTTTGTAACTTCTGATATCTCTGCGGATATATTTTGAGACTTCTTTGTTGAGCTGTTTAAGTTGATCGGTATTTGTTGAGTACTTTTCTGTCAGTTCCCTTCTTGTCTTCATCAGTGCTCTTGTAGATGTGCTCAGTTTATCCGTTTTCGAGATATTCCTGCTTTGGCATTTTGTTTTTGCTGCTTTAACAGCATTTATAAAGTTGTTGTTCAGTAAAATAACATCTGTATCGTCTTCATGGCCCAATTTAGCGTTTATCTCTTGTTCAGCTTGAGATTGATGAGAGCTCGAACCATACGGTGATCGCTTCCTATAGAAAATGCATTCAACACTGTAACGTCGTGTACGATGTTTCGCCTGTTTAATATTATTAGATCTATTTCGTTTCTAGTTTTGCCATCTGGGCTTGCCCAAGTCCACTTTCTCAGGGGCCTCTTTTTGAAAAAGGAGTTCATGGCGTACAGGTTGTTCTGCATTAAAAAAATCCAGGAGCATTTGTCTCCTCACGTTCCTTGTTCCGTACCCATGATACCCCACAGAAATCTCGGCGTCATACTCTCTTCGACCTTATTTTGCGTTCAAGTCTCGAATCATCAATGTATAATATGTAGGCGTCATGCTCGGCGCAGCATTCACATCCTCGTAGAAAGCTTCCATTTCGCCATCTGTATCTATATCTTCACTAATATTATAAAGAGGAAAGATTTGTATTTTTGTTTGTTTGATACGAATAGGCTCAAAAACTACTGGACCGATTTCAGAAATTCTTTCACCCTTAGAAAGCTACATTATCCCTGAGTGACATAGGCTATACTTTTCACAAGAAAAAATTGAGGAAACCTACTATAACTTCAATAATTCCAAAAAAATCAGCCATAATCAGCTATATTCACGTGAGCTGCAAAAACCGTAAGACTAAAGGTGCATACAAACTGTTGTCACGTCACGTCACATCACGTGAGGAAATGGGAAGAAGATATGGAGAATATAGCTGCTTTTACAGTTGCTGGTGATTCTCATAGAAGAGATTCGATTTACCAAACTAATCAAAGAACAGAGGAAGTGGGGGAATTCCATCAATTAATTCAAGAATTATTGAATGAGCACCCAGATCGGTTTCAAATGTATGTCAGATTGACATTTCACAAAATATCAGACGTAATAACACGTGCATTCAGAAAATGTAAATTTGCGGAATATAGATCATGCGTGCTTTCAGTGCTATAACGTGACAGCAGATACAATGTTGCAAAAATTTTTACTACATTTTGATTCCGTAGTAGTACAATCACCCAGTTTAGTTCTGTTGATTTGGCTTCACTATTCATTATTGAAAGGTATGTCTCTCTTCCTATGCTCTAAGTTCCATGCATTATCGTGGTTACACCTTTTGGGAATATGATGTGATGTGACGTGACGTGATAACAATGTGTCTGCACCTTTACGTGGATACAATGTATGACGGAAATGTCCCTCTTAAATAGTTCTACAATAAAGTCCGCGATAGCATATATCTATCTCTCAAAATTGACTTGCTATTACCTGTTTATGGTAATCTGATGTTTACCAAAATTATGCACTATTTGGGAGTGTGTTTTTATGAATTGGGTATTGATCCTAATCCAACCTTATACGTTATTCATCCCCAGTATTTAATTTAGAACGAAATTTCCCTTCACATCATACAATTACAACGAGTACATTAAAAGATATGGCAGGTTGAAGTGTTGAAGATGAAACCGCCGCGTGAAACAAATATCTACCCGGGCGAAGCTGGGACGGCCTTCTTGTCTTCAATATAGGTATATCTATTGTTGAGCTTATAGGTGAGATATATGACTCTATTACTGATGTGGCGGAACTGTACAATGTTGGAGATGTGTTTTGTGTAAACTAGAAAGCCAACTCCGCCATCGTTCACGTTATCCGTTCCAATAAAGTGGAACAGATGTCCTGAGTGTAGTGAGGCTTGCTTGCAGTGCTTCAAGTGCTTGCACGTACTTAACTGTGCCGTGCGGTAGCAACTGTTGTGTTCAATCTTACGTACGAGATGCCTGCGCAAACCAAACTGTGGTAGGCCCATTATAGTTGCGACTATAGTAGGAGGAGACGCGCCTTCCAATAATGAATAGTGAAGCCAGTTTTCAAAATCATCAGAACTGAACTGGGCCTGTACTACTACGGAATCAAAATGTTTGTAATGTTGTGACGTCCTCAATGAAGTATCGGAATGTTCGCGAAACGGCACGTTCGTTCTTGCCTCGGAATTTGAATAGGCACGTTATTAATTAATTTTGCACAGCTATTTTAATTTTGTGTTACAAATGATGATTTCAACACTGTTATCACGATATCGCGTTTCAAGGCATATTAAAAGGGGAATTTGGATTTATTTCGGAATGTTGTTAACAGAATAAGTTGAAAAAACGATTTTTATGTGTCTTGTTTGTGGTAAATTGAACTATTTGAATTCTGATTTGAGTTCACACAAGTATGCTCTACTCTCATATTCTAAGTGTAACAGTGATTTTTCGATTTTTAGAATTTCACTCTGCAGATTCCCTTCTGATATTGAGAGGAGGAACATCAATTCTGAATTAAGTTGACTCTGATCACCTTACCCAGAATCGTTTCAATGTTCGGAACATTGAAGGAATTCATGAAAAAAAAATTAATCCACTTGAAATTTCATTTCTATTCTTTCATTACCGAACACCACGTCACTGGACCTTTCACAGTTACATCCTGCAATGTTGTCACGGTAGTATCTAAAGATTGCTATCCTACATGCTATCTTCGTCGCACTCATTGAAAACTGACTAAATTCAGGCTTCACTTATTCTCGAATTTATGCATGAGATGCGGTGTTTCCTCTTTCTATGGTCTAAGGGGTATGTCAAACCTTAACGGCGTCATTTTCCATTTGAATACACAGTTTCATCTGAATCGAATGGATAATTCTGAAATTATCAGAAAACCAATATTCATGGAAAAATGGTCAGATTTTGATTATTTACGTTGTTCAAATGGGACGTTATTCAATCGCCTCCCAGAAAATGTTTGTGAATTATTTCTTGTTCAAACCCGAAAATTTATATTAATTTCATTAGAGTTCATGTAACAAATAATTTGGCATTGTTTTTATTTTCGCATTTCAATGAAGTACTAAGCAGTTCTTTAACTTCATTAGATATCATTTTCCCCTGAGTTTCAGATAAGATAAAAACGAATTCCCAAGCATTTTCCGAAATGTTCAGATGGCGTGACGCGACATATTATTCGGTGATTTTGTGTTCTGTGTCGAAGTTCGGGGCTGGAAAGAATTCTGGGCGAATTGGGTTCAAATTTCCACAATTACGGTGGAAGATTGCTCATACAGAGAAGCCTTATGTGTGCCCCTAGCAAGTGGAAAAGGCGATTGCCTCTGATGCGGTGACGCGGAAAGTCCGAGTTCAATCCCTAGGCTGGGACAGAAATTTTCTAGTCAACGGCCGTGGGCCATAATTTCACTGTAGGGTCGAACATTAACAATGCTATGCCTAAGATGGCATAAGGACACAGCAACAAAGCCTACACAGAACACAACTGATTCTCCGAACTCGTGTTGAATCTGCTTATGCAGATTCATGGTTCACTGAAAAAGAAGTACAAACTACAAGATCAGAAGCTCGTAGTTTCGGAGGGGTCTCTTCAGGAGACCTAGGAGTTATCAGTATAATCAATGTCAATTACTACGGTTTCCGAATTCTTCTTCCACTTCATCGACGGACGGGACTGGGGGTTCCGGGAAATAGGGTGCATTCTGAGATCTTTGGTCTTTATTAGAGAAGTTTTTTCGATTTGCTTCTTATCTTTTGTTTCCTGGTTTTTCTATGTTTGCTTTGTGAGAAGCATTTATTCTATTCAGTTTTCTACTTCCTTCATATCTCCCTGCTTTTCATTGTCTTCCCTGAATTGATGAGGAATTTTCTCTTGTTTGGTTTTCTCACTAAAATCTTCAGTATGTCCCGCAGTTGCTGGTTTTTGTGTCCTTTTATCGCTTGTTCAAGTTTCTTATCATTCACAAATGAGATAAATCTTCAGGATTGATCTGTAGTTTTTGGGGTTACTTCTCTTCCTTTTTTTTTCAATATGAGGATTGAATTTGACTTTTCCGATGTCTTCGGAAAGCATCCTGTCGTTAATATCGATTTTTCAGTTTCAAATGACAATTATAAAAGAGTTCTGAGCGGGAATAAATAAATAAGCGGAAATTTGAATCAATGAAATTGTGTTATTCCCTTGGTAACACTCCAAAAAGTGCGTGTGAATATGGCTCCTTAATCTGAGCCAAACTTGAAATACTAGAATCATAAAAAACTCCGAGTAATAAAGTTGTTGTTTATGAGTTGGCATGTTAGATCCTATTTGAATGTCCCAAATCGTGTGTACAATCGAAATTCGAGGGCGAAATAGGACCAGTTGTATTAAATATGTATAAATTTATGTATCACCTGGACAACTATTATCTAACACAGAATCAGCAATTCCATTGAAATGGGGCCACATTTTATGTGCATATTCAATTAAAACAGATTTTTCATTCGATTTGTACAGTGAATTAATTTTCGTCCAGAGGTGGAATATAAGTGAATAATTTGTCACTAGTATTCGTTTCTTATTGTATAGTACTCATGGTCTGTGATCTTCCTTGGTTGTCATTGAAAAGTTGATTACTAGAATGCAAATATAAATTTCATTAAATACCTAGAAAGTAGAGAAATTAAGCAATCGACTCAGAAGAAGTTGGAATTCCATTGGTATAGGTATTCGGATTCGTGCAATTAATTGATGAATAACATTAAAATTCAGATGCTCTCAAAAATCAGTTTCAAGGCCATAGTACTGCTTTCATTTTTCATCAAAGGTGTTTTTCAAATTATGTACAATATTCGTTTGAAAATTGAAAGTAGGTATATCATTTGTATTGAGCACAAATTTTACCTGCCATAGATTTATTTAACCACATAGGAGGTCATGGTTTCGTTTTCAGGAGTTGGTGAAGCTGATGAAAAGTCAGTGCGCGCACAGAAAATATCGTTAATGACAAAACGACGTTGCCAGTTTCTTTGTTTACATCAAAGAAAAAGTATCAAAGATATTCCACATTTTGTTAGGTTTACAAATTGTTCGCAGATTTTTGGTATTTAATTGAGTTTTTCGTCGAATATCCAAGATTAACGTGTGTTTATTGTTTTTAGCACCAGTTTGGCGCATGAGGACGATTTTCAAGACCAGGACGAATGTTTACATTTCGAGGTTAAAGGGCTACACGGGAATTTCGTAGAAAAAGCTGTTATTTGGACAGATATCGCAGTAGATGGATCGGATGGAGCCTCGAGAGGTCGATTAGGATGATATGTTTCAGGTTTTCCAAGAAATTTGGCGATATCTGAGCAGATTTGCAAAAGTTAGGTACCTCACTAATGAGGTGGAACTTAGACCTAATTCTACTATAAGAAACGCCTTTCAAAGGTCGAGATGGTGAGAAATGTCTTCTTTAGATGTTGTTTGAACAAACGCAGCCGAGTTTTATACCCCAACATTGATTTTAAGAAAGTTATCAACAAAATGAAATTGACATTCTGACATTGCTCGGTTGAAGGAATAAAGAATTTTCGTCCATCACATCTTTTCCAATTCATTCATTTTGCGAATAAATTCACATTCTGAGGAATACGCTAAGAATGTAGAAAGGGCAACATAGTGTTGACTTGGAACATAAAAATATTTCGAAAAACGTCATAACTTCGATAGAGAGTGGAATTTCCAAGGCCAGAGTTGTGATTTTATAATTGTGAATGGAGTATATGTATATAGATAAATCTAGTCCACACACGTTCTCTTGTCGATTTTTTGAACGTCTCTCAAAAATCCCCCTGTTTAAGATGTCGAAACGAATGAGGTTTCACAGCATACAAGCACTCTTTCTCATAGGTATCCCCAAAAAGAAGACCAGATCCAGATATGCGCATGGGCAGAAGTATTGAGAAATCCAAATTTGGAACATTCTGGGCTTTCTAGGCGAATTATTCTAATTTTGAAATTAAATCCGACCGTGAAAACCTTTATCAAAATTGAGAATGAACACAACTTAATCAATCCATCTATTTGTCACATTATATCATTTCGTAAAATGGATGTCTTCCATTTATCAATAACTAGCTGACCCGGCGAACTTTGTTCCGCCTAAATGATACTCACAGTGGATTTCACAAATCGTAATCACCGGTGATCGGAGATCAACGTCTTTTGGTTCTCTGATTTTTGAACTGTCAAATGTTTCCATGGATATGAGCTATCACACAGAACATATCCACAAAAATAATATGTCATAATATGTCAATCAATAATAATGGCAATTCTGGATTCAGTTATTTCCGCAAATATATTTATTACCCAAACACAAATTCAAAACCATTTTAAAAATTATGAGAAAAGATGAGAATGGACATCTCACGATTGGAACTCATCGCCAAAATTCGATTTACTTGACATTTCGATAAGAATTCACTGTGATATTCACCCGCTTCTGGACCTGTTAATGGCCTTTCATAGTACTATGAGCATCATACGCAGAACTGTATGGTGATCCGTCATGAAATGGCGGATGATAAGGAAATTAGTGATGTTTTTCAATGGAAAAATGAGAACAAATATTTGAAAATGGAAGTTGAATATTTGAAAGCCCTCTTAGAAGCATCTCAAAGTAAAAATTTGATTCTCATAGAAAACAATAGATTATTACTCGAAAAGGTAAGGAGTATGGAAAACAACAAAAAATCGAATAAACATACAACAAAAACAACCGACAACAATGTTGATTCTGATAAGAATTATACTCCCGTGCCAACAACTTCGGGAAGTACGAGTCTGTACCTATAGTTCTGTGGTTAAGAAGCATACACAGCCTGCGCATGAGAGACAACCTGACGTTGACAGCATCATCTGCGCGTTTACCGCACATAATTCTATACCTATAATTTGATCCTTGAAATTTAAAGTGAAACATCTAGAAGGCTCTGACTAGGGTCAGTGAGACTGTTGAGCATGTGCGATAACGGAGAGTGGGAAAATAGGGACATCGTGGCGATCAGCGGATGCAGTTTTGTTATTTGTCTCTGTTTGTATTGAGTCACATACGGTATCTATGGATACAGAATTACATGTCCCTTCTCTTCTCCCTAGGCATGCGTATATGCGATGACTGACCCTGGATTTAAGGGGAACGATTGCCACACTTTTGTATACTTATTAGCCACTACGCTCAAATTATAGGTATAGAATTATGTGGTTTACCGCAGGTCAAAACAAATGTGAATACAAATCGGCAACAACAAACGATTTTACCCCGGCAATTGATCAGAATGATGCGGATGACTGGAAAACTGTGGACAGAAAGAAGGCAAATGGAAGAAGAAATATTGAAAAAGTTTGTTATGGAACTAAACCTATGGAAAATAATACAATCATTCAAGGGGCTATACGTAGACGTTGGCTATATGTTGGGAAGATTTCAGGAAGAGAAGTCTCACCGCAGGATATATTGTCATATTTGAAAGAAAGATGTAGAGGGAAGTGAACAATTTGATGTGAGGAAATTGAATACACTGGGACGAAACTCTGCTTTCAGTATCGGTCTAACAAAAGAAGCTTATGGAATAGTATGTAAAGATTCCTTCTGGCCTCAAGGGGTCATTATTCGAGAATTTACTTTCGATAAACAGTTTTTTAGAAGATGAAGGTACAAAGACCGCAAAATCCATAAATCCAATGCCAACAACAGTTAATACTTCTGCAAATAAAGACACAGTAGACTTTCAGTCGGAAACTATTATTTGAAAACAAAAATTGGGCAAAATATACCAGAATGTTCAATCAATTGGAAATGTTGTTTCTCGGCTGGAAATGGAATTGTCTAATCATCCTGAATGTGATTTCTTATGTATAACAGAACATTGGAAATCAATTAACATGTATTGCAATGAAACATTTTCAACTTGGGTCATGCTTTTGTAGAGGTGCAGGTGAGCATGGTGGTGCTGCTGTCTATGTTAGGATATATATATATATTCTTTTGAAAGAGAGAATTACATACTGTTTTGTAATATCAAACATATGGCATATGGCACGTGTGAAGAAATGGCGACAAGGAACAGATTATATAAAAGAATAAAATCTGTTTCCCGCTCCAAATCTGAGTGTTAGCAGAGGGAATGTAAACGGGGTACCATACAATTCTGCGTATGATACACGAGAACAGATAAAAACCTCTGAAAAAACTCTGTCTCCCCGTGTATGTGTGGTGATACTGAATTTGTTAAAAAATATGCTGCTATCCATGTTACAGAGCTCCTTGTGCTTGAAAACATGCCTTTTCATCGAACTGGAGGCAAATATCTTGAAATTACATCTGTAACAAGAAAAAAAAGAAGAAAAACGAGAAAGAAGCAGTAGAAAAAATACTTCACCTGCTAAAAAAAACCTTTTCACAAAGCCCTAACTCTCTCATGGATCGGGAGGATCTTTCGATCAGGTCCGATCTTCCAAGTGATGATTCTTCTGTTCTTCAGGTGTTCGAGGAACGCTACAGGCCCCTTATGTTGGGGGATCATCTCCCATAGATTAGATTAGGATGGGAGTTCGATGTAGACCTTGCAAACATCTGATCGAGCTTTCACTGAAGGGAATTTTTGCTGCGGTTGAATGTGAAATTGGTGATGAACTCATAATAGTGATATCCGTTTATCACCCCAGTGCCTCAAATTTTGAAATATTCATAAAACAATTTGAACTAATGTTAAATAAGATAAATCAGAGTAATTTCAATGTTCACATGGAATACGAAAACAAATTTGGTTCTGATCTTTTGAATTTGCTGACATCTTTTGGTTTTGTTCAGACAGCGTATGAGCTCACACGGAAGACAGCTGATTCTCAGAGTATAATTGATAATATCTTTGTAAATTTCGATTTTTCTAGTGTGGAATTGTTGGATATGCATGTTTCCGATCACACAGGTCAGAAACTGACCTTTGACATAACGTGCTCGGCAGCATGCGTACCCAGGTATTCAAGAATTTTCTCAAATGATGCGAAAACTTATTTTTTATCAAGATTGAAGGAACAGGATTGGAATCTTGTATATGAACAGGATGGGGAAAATGTTGATGCCCAATGGGCAAGTTTCATTTCTATTTATCATGGACTTTTCTAAGAATGTTTTCCACACAAACTTTTGAAACAAAAACATTTGAATCAAAATAGAAATGACAAAGTTGAAGAAATTAAAAAAAGATTAGATCTCTTGCTGGTTTTGAGCACACATAATGAAGGTTTCAGAAAATTGAATAGGGATACCAAGAAGGAATATGACTTAATACTGAATGAATTGAAAAAAAAAATAGAATCACTAGAGCTGACAATAAAAGTAAGATTATGTGGTCAATTTGTAAAGAAATCAATGGAAAAAATGTTGAGAATAGTGAATGTCTTATGAGGGGAGACTGTGTAGAAATAGCGGAAAGTTTCAACAAATTTTTCAATGGTTCAGCATCTGATCTTGTTGAACGATTAAATCATGTTCCTTTTGATTACAAGAGTATTCATTTGTTTTCGAGATATAACGAAATTTTGATATTTTGGCGATTAAGAAAATGTCCCATAACTTCTTCATTTTCTGAATAATAATAATAATAATTTTTATTGGTTTAACCAAAGGGCTATCGACCGAGGTCTTTCTTCATTTTCTGAATTATCTAAAAACGGCAAAAACTTTCTAGAGGCTCTTTTTCATTAGCAATACGACACCGTATTCAGTTTTTTTATCTCTTGTATAAAGGGTGGAAAAAATAACAACTTCCTTATTTCAAATACGAATGGTATCTCTTTTTGAACCTATGTTATGCTAAAAAAAAAAAAATTAGCTCTTCGAAAAAATATATATGTCGATATATTATTTTCATATTTGAGAAAGAAATAGCAAAAAAGTGGAATTTTCACTTAAAGTTGAGTGTGTTATACATAATTTTATGAAAGTGAGGGTCGGAAAAAAAAATATCGACATATATATATTTTCGAAAAGCTGATTTTCTTCTGCATAACATAGGATCGAAAAAAGATATCATTCGTATTTAAAATAAGAAAGTTGTTTTTTTTTTCACCCTTTATACAAGAGATAAAAAATAACTGAATACGATTTCGTATTGCTAATGAAAACGTGACTGTAGAAAGTTTTGGCCGTTTTTAAATATTTTAGAAAATGAAGAAGTTATGGCACATTTTCGAAATCGCCAAAATATCAAAATTTCGTTATGTCTTGAAAGCAAATGAAGATATCGTGAAACGGCTTTCAGTTATGGAGTTTTCACGAAAGTCGAGCCCAGGTCTCCTTTAAACATTTTCACCTATCTAGCCTGGAAGTACCAGAAACAGCCAAAATCAAGCAATTTGGGTGACCCTGTACTTTGGAAATTAGATCTCCGCTAGTCCAATTTCTTCATTATTATGGTAGTCTTAGGACGATATCCTCTTCGTTGTATTGTTAATTAATTTCCAAGTGGCCTTATTTTCTTAATATAGTCATAATTCTGAATGAAGGCCATTTCTGATTTTTATTCATTTGTTTCAATATATAAGAGTATTTCCTGTGATATCAAACCATCTAACAATTTTTCATATAGTTCTCTTTTATGTTTGCTTGATTTCTTTATTCCTAAAGTATATAGTTATATAGTTATAGTGAAAAGGGGTTACAGTCCACTGCGACCTTAAGGTCTATTGTGCCCCCTGATAGAGCTGTTATCATCGCGCCTCCTACAGCTCGCCCTCCAGTTCCAGAGACTTGATGAAATCCAGTATCTGGGACGGCTTCAAGGAGGATAACTCCCCACTTCTACAAGTTTCTTGTCCAAAGCACTCTTTCCTTTGGCTTGCAATGGCATAGCATTCCGTAACCTGGTGAACAGGAGTTTCTTCCACCTCCCCTCGGAATCTACACTCATCAGTGTCCGATAAACCCATTCTCAACATATGTTTCTTTAGGCGACAATTTGCTGTGAGAAAGCCAGTGAGTTAGGTGAAGCGGGTTTTCACTGAGATCCAGATATTTTTTGGATCTTGGAGTTTCAAAGTTCCGGAGGAACTTTTTGGAGTGATCCATCCCTGGGAGATTCCGCCAGAGTTGTTTTCTTTCAGTTTTCTCCTTCAGCATAAACTCCTTCTCATAGGTGCATTTTCCTATACCACAGAAGGATTCTGGGCCAGTGAGTGGCGTTTGTGCGCCCTTTCTGGCCAGTTTATTGGACTCTTCGTTTCCTACGATGCCCGAATGACCGGGAACCCAGATTAAAAAGACGTTATTCCTCTTGCTCAACATGTTGCTCCAAATCGTAATAACGGTGTTTTTCCCGCCCTATTACGATTTGGTCTGAATTATTCTTCAGATGGCTCCTATAAAGAAACCATAACAGCCGAAGGATAGAACTAAAAGTGGTTGAATCTGTATGTCGGGCATTAAAAGATGGTAGATCCCCTGGACCTGGTAATTTCCCTTCTGAACTAATAAAGAATGGGTCGGACAAGCTGTTTGAGAGGCTGAGAAATCTCTTCCAAAGATGTTTAAACGAGTCAGCGGTGCCCGCGGAATGGAAGACATCTTATATAACCACAATCCACAAAAAGGGAGGCAAGAACATATGTGATAACTATCGTGGTATCTCCGTTTCGAATACGTTGAACCGGGTTTATGGAAGAATCCTGAAAAATCGAATAGGCGTATAGTGAAATGGATGCAGAAGAACAGGCCGGATTCAGGGCGGGTATATCAAAGGTTGATCACCTCTTCACAGCCACTCAGTTCATTGAGAAGCAACTGTCCTTCAATCAGGGATTAAATTTGCTCATTGTCGACCTTAAAAAAGCATACGACAGTGTACCGCTGGCTAAACTTTGGGAAACCCTGCAAGAAAGTACCATCAATGTGGAAATAATCAAGGCTGTCAAATTCATGTACGAAAACTATGAGGCGAGAGTAAAAATTGGACACAAGCTTACCTCAGGATTCAGAGTGACCAAAGGATTGAAGCAGGGATGTTGTTTGTCGCCTTCATTGTTCAAGATATACTTAGAACGTGCTTTGAGGGTCTGGAAGAGCAAATGTCACGATATGGGTGCTCCACTGGATGACGAAACAACACTCTACACCCTTTCGTTTGCGGATGATCAGATTGTTAGCCCAAGATGTGGACGACTTGAACTACATGACACGCAAAGTTGTAGAGGAGTACGACAAATGGGGCTGGAGGTTAACATACAGAAGATCCAATATATGTGCATTGGCGGAGATCAACGAGAATCAAATCCAGACCTGGCTTTATCCAGCTCTCATTTCATAAAGCATTGTAATGCCTACAAGTACCTAGGACTGAGGATCTCGAATGATGGGTCTCTCGATGAG
Organism: Adalia decempunctata; assembly: GCA_951802165.1. NCBI lineage: Eukaryota > Metazoa > Arthropoda > Insecta > Coleoptera > Coccinellidae > Adalia > Adalia decempunctata. Next base: position 40,929,473 of record OX637699.1, on the reverse strand, counting down.
ACAATAAGAGAGAGGAATACTCTTGGCAGGAGGGCGATATCGATACTCAATAGTATTTTATGGGATGGAAACATATCTTGGGAAAACAAAACTAGAATTTACAACTCAATTGTGAATAGCGTGATAACATACAGCTCAGAAGTATGGCCAATGAAGACAAAAACTGAAAAAGTGCTCATGGCCACGGAGATGGACATCTGGCGCAGATTTGCTGGGAGATCAAGAATATAGAGAGTTCGGAATGACAGAATACGAGAAATTATGGGTGTCACAGGTCACATCGTAGATGACATCCGAACGAAACAACTGATATGGTTCGGAAATGTACAGAGGATGCCGGACAATAGAATTCCGAAGGAGATCTTTACATGGACTCCACAAGGTCGCAGAAGCGTTTTCTTCAAGTCTTGCATTTCGTTGTTAATCTCTAATCATATTTTGGAACAGAACTGAGAATACTTGACAAGCATGCGTACAATCAATACTTACCATAGATTTGGCCTCACTTTGCCTATTTGTTAGCAGGGTTTATTCTGATTATGTGATGCGAACACTTATTTGCAGAAGAGAGAGTTAGCTTCAACTCTCCCGGCGAGTATTTTATGCCGGAAATACGTTGAATACTTCTAAATTTAATTGCATTTTACGTCCAGCACCTACTCCCTCCCCGATGTCCTTTTTTTATACAAAATGATCCGTATATTTGACGGGATCTATCGGCACTGACGTTGGGTTTTTATGTGGAAGCGAGGCGTCGCAATTTGTTTTCCAATCTCGAAAATTACGACGGTCTGGATTTATCGCGACAATGATACGTCCCAGTCGGCGCTGAAAATGGAAGATCGGCGAGCTTTTGATGGATTGAATCGGGAAACAATTCGTCTGGTTTTCTGAACCGGTATCGATCATACGAGCGAAGGGTATCATTGGCATCTTCTTGGTTGGAAATCTGCAGTTTGGGGAAAGGGATGAATAATATCCCTGTGTGAACGACGTTGGGGTGGTCGACAGTCTAATATCTGAAGATCTACTCGGTATAGAATCGATCAGTATATGCCGAACATATTATTTTTTGTACTTCAGTTCAAACAGTATACATTATTTCTAAGTTCTCATCGGAAAATCCAACTGATGTAATGAACCTATGAGTCGTCATCATACCTACTCTTTACTTTGTGTTCTTGTCAATTAAATGAATTCAAAGTCGATATAGCATGTTTTTCACAGTACCTACTGATACCATAGTCCTCTTAGATTTTCTGTGAAATCTGAAGAGATCGAACAACATGCACGGGAGCACGTCAAGAAAGAACTGTTGACCAAAACCAAAATGTCTTAGCGTAGGAGTACAGATCTCTGAAATTATTAGATTTCGTTGAGATATGAGAGAAGTTTCGTTCTTACCACCTCAGGTGGCGCTAATCACACATTATGACTGATTATTATTAGTTGTTTCTACAGTTTTATTTATTCAAAATAACGTAATCGTGAAGGTACTTTATTTGATATTATCACAATTAGATGGCGATGTTTATCCAATTACTGCGTAATTTGCAAGTCGATATAGCATGTACTGATACCATAGTCCTCGCATCTTAGATTTCCTGTGAACTCTGAAGAGATCCAACAACATGCGCGGCAGCACGTCAAGAAAGAACTGTACTACCCTGACAAAAAAGTATCCGGAAATTTGAAATAAAACACAAAGTATAAAACTTTTTCAATATTTATTGAATCTCCTTCAAGATATGCTCCATTCGAAGCGATACACATGTGCTAACGTTTTTTCCAATCATGGAAACATTTTTTTATAGTCGCTTTCAGGGATGGTCTTCAGCTCCTTTCGCGAATTTTCTTTTATGGCGTATATAGAGTAAAATCTGGTTCCCGGAGGCATTTTTCCGTTCCCTATACAGTCAGCGCGACAGGTCGACTCACCGTATAGGAAACGGAATGCACAATGGCACTCCGTTTCCTAGCAGATATGCGCGATGTGCTCACTGCCCTGTTATAGTCTTCTGGGTGCCGATGGACAAATTGCAAATTATTAATAAAGTTTTCTTACTTCCTGTATAGCTTTATTAGGTAGAGTCTACCACATTTTTCCTCTGTGAACATTGTAGTCGCGTTTTTTTGTCAGCAAACCTCTCGTGAGTCGACCATATTTTCATTTTCTTTAATCATACGTACTCTTTTTTTGTAAAATTCAATCATAAAAACAATCTAGGAAAAATGAGAAAACATGATTGTCTACCAATATAAACATGACTGAAAATCGCATTTTTTAAATTATTAATACACTCCTGATTTTTTCAGAATCGGTTTAGATAACCATATGAAAGATGAAAATGCAATTGTCCGACATAAAAAATGTTAAGGTTTCTTGTCCGACAGATGAAAATCGACGATTTTTTTGAGTTTTCAAATTCATTTATATTTCAAGAGTTTATCAGATACATCGCCTTGATGTATATCAAGGCGACATCTAGTTAAGAATCAGACAACCAATTCCCTCTTAACTAGATGTCGCCTTGATGTATACTGTACCTCAAGACTTTGTCTAGTTTTGTTTAAGAGGACCTCCGTTCCACTCCAATTTTCATCGAGGTAGGGTTATGTTGTCCTGAAGATGATCAAAACAATGATCGAAACCTAGGTCGACTTCTACCCACTTCGATGAGGTTGGAACTTTCATTAGTTCCCTGGATGAAGAATTTGGCAAGTTCGTGTCGGATCCATGGCGGTTGTTGATATATCAATGAACGCGATGTATCTGATAAACTCTTGATGTGTTTACAACGATTCCTTTTGGAGATAGCTTTTCTTTCTTTCATTCATATTCGTCGGACAAGAATAAATTTATATTTTAGACAGATTCGTTTCATAAAAAAACAACTGTCCACCATATAAAATGCGGCAAATCCTTAGTCTAGTTAAATATAATGTTTTTGTTTCAGAATCCTTTTTCGATTATTATTGAAATGAAACTATTGATTTCGATTGAAAGTGTATAATTCAAATTGTTTACTGACATTATTATTCAAATCTGAAAAAAAACAATGAAAATACTCCTTCCTCACATTGAATTCATTGTAGCAAGACGAATGGTATCCAGTAAAAGTATCACACCAATAGTCAGGTAGAATGACATCTTTATATTTGTGATTATGATGTTCTCTTGATGCCAAGAATATTTTGCACAGTTGGAGGATGTTACTTCCTCCTTTTTCGTTTTGAAGCCACGGATATTTTTCAAATGCCTGCACAAAAAACACTCCATCACTACTAGCAATATTATATCGGCAACATCTGAAATTGCCGAACTTTATTCGTCGTACAGCTAGATGATAGTATTCAGCACATCCTTCTTAAATGGCCCTCAAAAAATCGAATGTTCATTCGTAACATGAGCAAAGTTACATCCGGTAAATGCATATAGTCTATTCATAACCAAATTAGAGCAGTGAATTCTTCAATTTTTGAATGAACGCCACATTCTTTTTGTCGGACAACCAGTGCACTACATTGTATTTTCAAGGTGTAGAGAGAATAATAAAAAAAAAACATTATTGATAATTTTTTATTCCAAAAAAATCTTCGTTTTCCATTTGTCGGACAAGGAAATCGCCACATTTTTTGTCGGACAATTGCATTTTCATACTTCATATGGTTGTATCAACCGATTCTGAAAAATTCGGGAGGGTATTAATACTTTGAAAAAATGCGATTTTCAGTCATGTTTATGTTGGTAGACAATCATGTTTTCTGATTTCTCCCAGATTGTTTTTATGATTGCATTTTACAAAAAAGAGTATGTTTGATTCAAGAAAAATGAAAATATGGTCGACTTACGAGAGGTTTGCTGAAAAAAAAAACCGCGACTACAAAAATGTTCACAGAGGAAAGATGTGGTAGACTCTACCTAATAAAGCTATACAGAAAATAAGAAAACTTTATTAATAATTTGCAATTTGTCCCATCGGCACCCAGAAGAGTAATAGGGCAGTGAGCACATCGCGCATATCTGCTAGGAAACGGAGTTCCATTGTGCATTCCGTTTCCTATACGGTGAGAGCGACCTGTCGCGCTGACTGTATAGGGATAGGAAAAATGCTTCCCGGAGCGGTAATTTCAGTCTGAAGAAAAGAAAAAAGTCACACGGAGCTAGATCAGGCGACTAAGGTAACTGGTCGATGGTATTTATCGAGTGTTTGGCCTTAAAATCGTTAATAATCGTGGCTCGATGAGATGGTGCATTATCGTCATGCACATGCCACATGCCACGAATTGTTTTGCCGCAAATCCGGCCGTTTACGGCGAATATTTTCAAGCAAACGTCTCAAATCAGTTGAATGAAAGTTCTTATTGACCGTACGAGCAAAATTTTCGACGGTCGTCCTGAACGAGACAAATCTTCGACGATTTCCCGACCTATTTCAAAGACTTTGTACATACCATGCGTACACTTTTCTTTTTCGATAAAAGACAGTCTCCATAAGCCTTTTCTAGCTATTGCAACGAGTCAGCAAACGAAATCTCGTTCAAACCACAAAATTTGAGACAAACTCCAATAATGTTTTCCATTGTAAAATTCGCAGACTATCACTGAGGTCGACTGGTTTCAACAGCTGTCATGAACAAATTAGTCGGCAGACCGCGGTCATGTTTGGTATAGTATATACGGACACTCCTACCAACATACAGAAACTACAAATACAAGAAAATACTCAACGTGGCCAATTTAAATTTCCGGACTCTTTTTTGTCAGTGTGTACAACAACTGACTCGTTCAGGATCACATCTATATATCTACATATATACCTAAAAAAAAGATGTTGGTTACACCGTTTATAAGTCGAGATCGGATGGACTGTTTGTTTTGAAACTTCATATATGGATTCGTCTACGGCCTGGTTATTATAAAATACAATAAAACTTCGAAAAATCGATGAAAATTTTACTTTTGCAGGAAATGCTTTTCCTTCTCTTGAGTAAGGTCACTAGGTGTCGCTACAGTTACAGTTACGCTACAGCTTATTCGTAGGTACTTCATTTGATATTCTCCCCGTTATATGACGATATAAACAAATAATGTGTAGTATGAGTTGCCTCCAACTATGCGCTGTTGACCAAAACCAAAATGTCTTAGCGTAGGAAAACAGATCTCTAAAATGATAAGATTTCGTTGAGATATGAGAGAAGTTTCGTTCATACCACTTCAGGTTGCGCTATTCACACATTGACTGATTATTATTAGTTGTTTTTACAGTTTTATTTATTCAAAATAACGTAATCGTGAAGGTACTTTATTTGATATTATCACCATTAGATGGCGATGTTTATCCAATTACTGCGTAATTTGCAAAGAACTTATAGTACCATGAAACCAGATCAAGAAGCGGGTGAATATCACATTAAAGTTTTATCAAAATGTCAAGTAAATCGGATTTTGGCGATCAGTTTCAATCGTTGTCAATTCTCATCGTTTCTCATAATTTTTGAATTCCATCTGTTTGGGTAGACTTTGATGAGCCAACATTGAGAATATTAGAAAACATTCGTTTTTTCCACGCGCTATTCACAAAATAAGTTCTAATTTTTATTAGTTATTTCGAATATTTGAATTCATTATGGTGAACGGGTTGTGTTAATATTCGATAGTTCTCTCAGGCTTTAATTTGAGTTCATTTTCTTGACATTTCGATTCTTATTAGTTCTGAAGAAAGGTATATTATGGCTTATACTCCTGCTGTTAACAGTCACAAAGCGGGGCCAAATTTTTGGTACGAATTGCGTCAACTGTAAATTTCAAAAATTGCGGGAAATGTGGAGGTTATGAGAGAATAGATATCGAGGATGGAAATATGTTTCTTAAATATTTTGCGTTCAATTCTTAAATAATATGAATAGGAGTTAGAAATGATAATCAGAGCTTGGAATAAACGAAATGAAGCGATTCAAACATTTCACATAATATGAAATTATGAGGTTATGATCGAGAGCATTCAAATGAAGTTATGAATGACATATGATTCACGACATATTACGATGTGTTAGAGAGAGACTGAATTGAAAATTATTTTTATTCACAATATTGCTGCCCAAGCGCAGATCTGGATTCTTACCTAAGCCCAGTTCAAATTTTCATTGGTTTATTATCCATATTGGAATTATGAAATGACACGTATGACATTGCGGCGCCGCCACGAAACAATGTCAATGCATTCAAAAACTGACAAGTGCATACACCATGTTTTTAGACATCATAAGCAGGGCTCATATCATTCCATTATAATGTAATAGACCAAGAACCAGTGACCAATTTTCATATGTCCTTTCATAACTCACCAAAATTTACTTGTTTAATATTCAATATCTGCTCGAAATTAAAAACCATTTCTGCCAGACCATAATGGCCGGAGTAGACTACCATAAGCGCTCAAAGAGGCCAGAAAATTAGGTTCAACTATGTCATATACTCCATTCACTTTTATAAAGTAGCCCGGTTGGCGCTGGAATTCTAACACATTTCACCGCGTATATTTTGAAAATGTTAGGTTATACTCATTCTTCTGTCAGATATGGACGCAACGTTGCCGTTTCTACATATAAATCGTAGAAATTACGTATTTATCAAAATGTTTATTTACTTTGGGAAAACAATGAATTTGAGGAAATATTATGTGAATTCAATAATTCCAAAGATCTGACGAATACTGAAGGAACTTTTTTTCTGTTAGTAATGGAAATATTGCACGTGTACGAGTATAAACATGATTGGAATAACAATTCCTGAAAGTTTTGTGTGTGATACTATGACATAGTTGAACCTAATTTTCTGGCCTCTTTGAGCGCTTATGGTAGTCTACTCCGGCCATTATGGGCTGGCAGAAATGGCTTTTATTTTCGAGCAGATATTGAATATTAAACAAGTAAATTTTGGTGAGTTATGAAATGACATATGAAAATTGGTCACTGGCTCTTCCTCTATAAATTCTATATTAAATTGAGTTGCCTGCAACTCTGTGCTGTGAAACCAAACAAAAATGCCTTAGTCCAAAAGAAAAATAAGAAAACGTCTTAGCGGATTTGTATTCTGTGAAGTGAAGTTACAGTACCATGGACAAAGTACTTCAATTCGGATTCTCAGCGTTGTATTGGCTGAACTAAAGTAGTTTATACAGTGATCAGAGGTAATTAATCATTGGAACTATTTCTCATCCATATAATTCTATCGTGATTTATATTTGCATTCGTGGTGTCCTTCATCACAAGATAGAGGTACTGCAATGAGAGAACTCTGAAGCATTTAAAACGAAAAGTTAGATGTTCAACATTCATATACCGCTTAAATGAAGAGAATTCTTTTCGTGCGAATAACAATGGTACTAAAATGTTGAATATTTTGCCTTATTTATCTCCTGCTTTGAAAAATAGCACAGATTGGTGTATACAACTTTAACGGTGGATTTTTTAAAGCGTAATCACCGGTGATTGGAGCTTGATCTAGCATCAACTCGATTTGACAGTTCGCAAATCAGAGAACCAAGACGTGGATCTCCGATCACCGGTGATTTAGCCGAAACAAAGTTCGCCGGGTCAGCTAGTTATACATACAAGGTTGGAGTAAAATATAGAACCAAGGTCATATATATCTTTTACGCGAAACTAACGATATTTCTGAAAATTTGCAGGGAAGTGCAATAGAACAAAATGCATCTGATGTACATTTTTTGTTGATAATTCCGGTTTAACCGGAAATGCCATCAACTCTTTTAATTCAAATGGGACACCCTATATATTTTTACAGATTTTGAAAGAGCTTGTTATTTTTACTTAATACTTATACCTCATTTTCTAAATTTCATTACGGCGTTCCCACATAATTCGTATTTTGAGGATATTTTTAGTGTTTTAAGGGGTTCATCAAAATCTTGTTCTAGATGAACGAATTTTTTACAGTAGTTAGCCTAAGATATGAGCTTCATCATTCGGTAAACATCAGAAGTTTTTTTATACAAAAAGTCTAATATAAATTTTACAATTTTGATAGCTTTTGAATATCTGCAGTCTCCAGAGGAGCATGATGTCGAAAATTTTATGACTCTGCTTAAGGGGCAGTATCACCTTTTGAGTCGTGGTAAATCTCCATTCAAAAGTGGTCTCTTTATTTAACGAGTAAGTACCCTAATTTACGACGTAGAGACTTGATTTTTTTTTATTGAAGTTGAAGAACGTCTCAAACCCAAATGGTTTTCTTTTTTTCGATTTAATTAGTTAATCGTTAGATCTGGGGTTATTGAACATGTTTTTCGTTTTTCATGAGTACCTACAAGCTATATTTTTGAAATAATAATCATGAAAATTTTTGTGGTTTATAGAAGTTTGAATTGCCGAGGGTAAATAGTTGCGATTTTTTCCAAAAAATAATGAATAACCGTCGGAAAAAAATCATTAAGTATAGTTTCCAAAACGCTGAAGTTCAACCTGTTTTTTTAATTGAAAAACTAAATGAATCGAGAAAATCGCATCGTATTTTGTGTTCGACAGAATCATAGGCTTTTGCTAGATCCAAGAAAAGACCTATGACGTACTCCATGTCTTCAAATCCACGTAAGATGTTATAAGTGAAATTGTAAACTGCGGTGGTTGTTGACCACGGATACTCAAACACCGGTCAGCGCCCTTTCATCCCCTCCATTCTCGCAAGCATGTGATGACGTCAAATTAGCCAACGATTTAAACTTTTGAATGAGATGAATTGCTTTTATCGCTAATAATCGCGTATGAATGATTTTTCTAGTATAATTTTGTTTGTAAAATAAACCTTATTGACCTAAAAACGAATTAATATGAAAATATAATTGCTGCAGCTATATTTTTATTAAATTCTACCTTATTTTGCCCCCCCTTCTTGCCTTATACAACACGGAAAAATATAAGATTTTTCGGTCGTAGAAAGGGTGCTCCAATTCCAATATTGTAAATCTAAATTCATTGATTCAAGAACAAAATATTGGTAAAAGTAGTTTGCATTTATTAAGAAAATTAGGTCCATGAATGAGCTAGGTAGGTACTAAGGTACTCTAATCCAAGCAAATAGAATAACAGAAAATTCCAAACCTGATACTGTAAATCTAAATTCATTGATTCAAGAACGAAATTCTGCTAAAAGTAGTTTGCATTCATTAAGAAAATTAGTTCTTCGGAAGGGCTATAGGTACTCTTAACGAGCAAATAAATACCAGCAATATTTTATGTTGAAAGATGGTACATTTTATCTTAAATAAAAAACCAATCTGTAAAAATGTTTTTTTAAATGAGCATTAAATTTTCAACATCGATCATAAATATAGCATGTGTATGAGATATTGTTTGATATTTGTTCGAGCTGTCTGCTCGTCTCAAGTTTTACTAATTGAAATAGCTGCCTTAGCATCTCAATTTCTTTCTATTGCTGACTATTTTTTTTTCTAGCAGCTGTTCGTAATTAATTTTCCAATCAATTTCTCCTGCAGATGGAAGATTATCTGTAAACGAGAAGATTTAGAATGAGAATATAACAATAATAATAATCGATTTATTTAGAACTAAAGTAACCGCGTTGGAGACGTGAAAAAATTTTTACTCACCAAGTTTGGGTCCCAGATTACGAAAATGAAAACGATAAGTCAGAAATCTTTTTAGTTTTTCCAAGAAAAAATCCAAAAGGTACGTTTGGAAGGTAAGGTTATACATAGTTCTAGGCAGTTTTCTTGTATTTTCTCAATCAAGACTCATTGGAAATGTTTTATTTCTGAGTCCTACTCTAATTAATGAACTGAAATAATATCAAAAAGTACCGTTTTTCATCCACAAAACCAAGAAAACTTCAAAAACAGTACACACTACAATGTAAACACGGTATCTGTTGGCTAATTCTACGTCACAACATGGATGCCAAAAAGTGGTGGGGTGAAAGGGCGCTGACCGGTGTTTGAGTATCCGTGGTTGTTGACCTATTTCTCCTGTATCCATGTTGATTTTCTTCGAAGAACTTGTTTATTTCAAAATATTCAATAATTCTACTGGCCATTGCATTTTCGAATATTTTTGAAAAAGATAATAACAAACTTATTGGTCGGTAATTTTCAATCACAGTTGGATCTCCCTTTTTATATAAGGGTTTGATTAAAGCCACTTTTAATGTACTTGGAAAAACGCCGTGTATAAAAGAATTATTTATGATAAATGCTAAGGTCTCACTAATCTCTTCAGCACACAATTTCAACATGGGAACAGGAATCTCATCTAGACCACAACTCCACTTATTTTTTAAATTATTAATGATATCGCATTTGCCCTCGACAACTTAATCATATGTAATACCACTAGAGATGAAATTTTGCCGGCAAAATTACTCGATTGTAATATGAAATTTCCGAAAAGCAACAAACTTGAATATTACAAGAGAGAAATTTTACCTGCTCAAATTTCATCTCGAGTGGAATTCGGCATGACTATTCTACGAGAAAATAGGGTAATATGTTCACATTTGACGCGTATTGCGCTATTTGGCAAATTAGAATTCATCACTTAACGTTGTTTGTTATTTCTATGATATTTATTTCCGAAGCTATCTATGAATTCGAGAAACGTCAAAAATTTTGTCGCTGAAAAACCAACATGTTGGTTTTGCCGACTTGAAAATTTTTTCGGGATGAAACGATCGTTGCTACGGAAACTTCCTCACTAAAATGCAAAGAGTGGAATAGTTTTCTATAAACTACGAAAATTTTCATGATCATTATTTCAAAAATATAGCTTGTACTCATGAAAAACGAAAAACATATACTCCATTCACTTTTATTAAGTAGCCCGGGAGGCCCTGGAATTCTGACACATTTCACCGCGTATATTTTGAAAATGTTAGGTTATAGTCATTCTTCTGTGAGATATGAACGCAACGTTGCCGTTTCTAAATATAAATCGTAGAAATTACGTTTATTGAGGAGCTACTTTAAATTTGGACTACTTCAGATCCCAGTCAAAAGCAAAGAAATTTCCGTTTAGTCATAATCAAGACATTCTTGAATTTAACTAATGGTATTGAACCAAATTGATCGATATCTTTACACCTTACATTTCCCATTTCGACCATACATTTTTAAAAAGTATCTCTTCTGGTATGAATGAAATACTCGCCGTTCACTATTGGCTGAAAAAAGTTGCTCTAAGTGGAGGATGTGTCAGAATTATGTCAACGCCAATGAGGAACATTTCAATAACACTGTTTATGGCCTTCAAAATGAGACGTATTTGGATACATTCCTGTATACGCAGTCATCTCTTCATACCAGCAAATGTAAGGAGGAAAGGGCAATGGGGAATTAAATGAATAGAAAGTGCATATCCATGAGTGCGCACCCTTTGAACGTTCTCCGCTGTTTATTGCATACCGGAAGCATATTAGATCCTTGCCTGAATGCTGTACGTTTTCACGCATACGTTCGCTTCATTATCCCAGCGAGTTTGGGCGGATGAATCGGGCTTGGAGACGCCCGGAGGACATTGGAGTATGTATCAAACACGAACTTGGATGTTTAGAGGACGTAATATTGCAGAAATATGATTTGTAGAGATTAGACTAAGAGGGAAGTGAGTTTACAAGGGCACTCGTATAATTTGGGATATCAATGTCAGTTGAATCAAGGCGTACGTTTATATTTACGGGATAACGATGCCTTCATTCACTTAATGAATTTCATCTACACCCGTACTATAATAATACACTTATATGCCCATAATCCGTTTCGTAATGAGATCTATCACGATACAGATTTTTAATCAATAGAAATACATTATTTTATACAATCAAGCGGGCCTCGTTCACTACGGGAAGGGGGGCGTCAGATAGGGGAAGAACGAAGCTCCATGGTGGTGCTTTAAGATTTTTTCTGCGTTATCGGGAATTATTTTGAAAAAATTCGCGAAAATCGCGAATTTCGCTGTAATCGCAAAATTTTCGGCGGCAGAGACCTGGCCAGAGAATTCGAATTATCGCGTTGACGTTCGATATGTCTGAGGTAAGAAGTAAGATGCATATTTTTCGTATTTAATCGCTATTTGGATATGAGTATTCGGTCGATTATTGAGGATTGACGCATATTTTCAGTTTTCAGTAAAAATTCCAGCCGGATAAATCCATTTCGGAATCAAGACCGTATTGTATATATTTTAGGTTAGGTATATCCTTGAAACGAAAAAAGGATAAATATATTCATCTACTCCCAAAGAATAATATATCCATTATTCAACTGATTTTGATCTGTTCTAGTCTCTATAAACCAATAGTGTGAGGTAATAATAACTCACGCCTATAACTCACTCTAATATAAATAGGAAAAAATGTAGCTTACGAAATGAATAAAAAAGTCGAGTCGATGGGGGAACTCTATTTCAGACATCAAGGTAACGTTCTCGCCACCCATTTCTACATTTTTTTTTGTCTGAATATCCAAAAATTGCATTTGGAAAACGTGAACTTTTGACGGTTTCTACGGGATTCGATATCGATTCGATTTTCGACCACAGAAATCGCTTTTGACAACTGTTGTCAATTTTGAAAATACAGATTAATTCGAATTTTACTGAAGAAGTCGAAGATAAAGTATAGTGTTCAATTCGTGGTAATTGTCATAACACACTTGATGAACTACACCCCTCGCCTAACGGCTCGGGCTGCAAAATTCATCTGCGTGTGTTATGACTTACATTACCGCTCTTTGAACAATATACTATTATTAGAGTGGTAACGAATATTCGCAATAGCATTCGCATTCGCGAATATTCGCAATTTTTGGATATTCCTATTTGCATCCGCATCCGCAAAATGTCTGCGAATGTTTTGCGAATATGAATATCAGAAAAAAACAACTCATAACACAAAAATTAGGTGCAATTGAAACTAACAAAAACAAATCTATGAAACATTTATCAGTCTTTCTTTATATAACTTCTAAATGTAATAATCATCTTGAACAAAATACAAACGGAACGCACGGCGTAACTGCCAGCAAGCCATAGACAATTGGCGCCAAATTTGAACATATCTACATTCGCATTCGCGAATGTCAGTAGCAGACATTTGCAGTCGCATTCGTATTCGCGAATGTTTGATAAACATTCGTTACATCTCCAACTATTATATATCAGAACATATACATAAAACTCATTTTAGATACAACTACAACTGGGTAGGAGAAATGTCTATGGAATTGTTTCTTTTATCTTTTTTTGGAAATATACAGGAAACCAAACTCATACAAAGTGATTAATCTTTTTTTTTTCAACTCATTTATTTATTCGAATTCCAATAAATTATACAGAACTCAAAGATTTATTCACCTGAAATTGTCGAAATATTTCCCAAAAAGTCTCACCTAAACTTCCAAGGATTTCATGTCTGTCTGTCCAATTATGCCAAATTTACTGGCACAAATCAGTTACCACAATTTCCACTATAAAATATGGACGAATGAAATGTGAATACGAACTGGCTCTCCCATACCGTTTACCCCATCAGTCATAATGGCCCAACGTCAATTTTCCACCTTGATGAGTCCTAAATAGGACGAAACTGCAGTCGGTGCGATTCTCAGTTGACGTTGGACCATTTAGTCTGACGGGTGAACGGTATGGAGACCTAGTTCGTATTCACATTGCATTTGTCAATATTTTATAGTGGAAAATGATTTGTGTCTTAATTCTTTCTATTGAAGAGGTAGCTGCCTCCTCAGCTCGATGATTTTAATTCATCTCTTTTGTAAATAAGAGAAAATCATCAATCGGTATTCAGACGGATTTTCGAATTCCGGAAAAAGTTTTCACTTCAGGTCTGTATATAGATAGATTTCTAAAATGGTATGATCATATCGAATAATTGTCAGTCAAATTGAGTAAAATAAGCTTTGGAATTAGAACTCTTGTGAATTATATGGGTGGAAATTTTGTACTTTGCTGATGTAGAGTCAATCATGAGATAACATTATCTTTTGGGAAGTCTTTTCGAAATACCCAAGAAAATAATAAGAATCATGAACCATATGAAGTTCAGAGAGACATGCGGAGGTGTTTTTCGAAACAAGAAGATTTCAACTATACAGGGTGTCCCAAGTTCGAGTGCCTATTAGACGTTTCCGAAGAACTGGACATATTTGAAATCTGAAAAACGGGATTATGATATTGTTCGAAAATCTCTACAGACCTAAAGTGTTTTTGGAGCCTGAGCACTTCCGGTTATAAGGAAGTGAAAATAAATTTGTTCTAAAATGTTTTTTCAAGCTTTTCGTTTCTGATTTGATTCAGTATACAATGCTGAATACGTTTCTATCAAAACCATTGTATTCATCCGAACAGTTCTCAAAAACTCAGAAAAAACCTGAAAAAGTCAAATATTCAAGGTCAGAATTATGTTCATTTCTCTTATTCTCAACATCCTAAGTGTAAACTGTTCTCATAACGTCAAAGTAGAAGAATATGGAAAGGTTATACTTCTTTTGAATTTCATTAATATCATCACAGGGTGCTTCAAATTTTGTGTTGAAAACTGTGATCGAAAATTGGCCATAACTTGTGTTTTTCAAGTTAGAATCCTAGTTTTTCATGATTCCGTTGGATTCTGCGAAGAAAAATAATGAGAGCGGTCACAGATGCTCTTGTTCCTAAATTCAGTAATTTCGGAGTTTTTTGGAATTTCATGGATTCATGTTATATCTTACCTTTTGCATGAGAATATTGTGAGACCATAGAACTCATCGAAGATGAATTATCCAATTTATAATTCAGAGGTGACAGGTCTAATTTTAGGCCTTATCTTTACTTCTCGATTTTACTTCAATGGTTTCATGAGACTACTCATCGAATCTTTTGCATGATAATATTGTGTGGACTGTGACCATAGAAAATAAATGATCCCATTCATAATTCACAAGTGACATGTCAAATTATTAGTTGTTACTATGGTTTCATGAGAATATTCATCGAATCTGTTTAGATTCAATGAATTTGACTCTAAGTACAACACGAATTTAGAAAAGCTCAAGTAACTCAAGAATAACTGAATTCAGGAGCAAGTGCATCTGAGAGTGCTATCATTATTTTTCTTCGCAGAATCCAACGCGATCATAAAAAATAGGGTTCTAATGTTCTAATTTGAAAAACGAAAGTTACTGCCAATTTTCGATCACAGTTTTCGACACAAAATTTGAAACACCCTGTGACGATGTTTATGAATTTCAAATGATGCATGACCTATCCACATTCTTCTACGTTGACGTTGTGAGAACGGTTTACACTCGGGATGTTCAGAATGAGAAAAATGAACATAATACTGACTATTAAATTTTGACTTCTTTCAGTTTTTTTTCGATATTTTGAAAACTATTTGAATGAATACAATGAAAAATATTCAGCATTGAACACTAAATCAAATCCGCTACGAAAAACTTGAAGAAAAGAAGATTTTCGAACAAAATTATTTTCACTTCCTTTATCACCGAAAGTGCTCAGGCTCCAAAATTATTTCAGGTCTGTAGATAATTTCGAACAATATCATACTCCCAATTTTCAGGTTTCAAATATGTCCAGTTCTCCGGAAACGTCTAATAGGCACTCGAACTTGGGACACCCTGTATATCCTTTGTACCTATTCGAATCTTCAATGTTTCTGTTTAAACATAAAGAAAAATTCCAACTCCATACATTAGATCACAAATGTCTAACTTTATCAATGGATTTAATCCATTAATTAGCTTTTATCCAATCCACAGATCATCGATTACTGAGAAACATCCTTCATAATATATTATGTGTATAAAGGTTGACAATGCACTTCCGGATGGGTTCAAAATGGTATCAAGCTTAAATATTTGCGAAAGAAAAGTCAAGGAAAAAGTCATTCGTAGAGAATAATTTGTCATTTCATTTGATCTTGTATTTGTGTTTACAGTTGTAGCGGGATTCCTTGAAGTGAAGTGAGTATATTATAATTATTATAATTGAAAATATTCGAAATTATATAATTAAACATGCCAAAATATTATTTCCATAAAAATTCATCCGACTGTAATAGTCAGTAATAGTATATTCTAAAACTAGTTGCAGAATGGGCTCCTATTCCAACACGTATGCGAAATTTCGAACGCATGAGTGTCACTGAAAATGTTATGAGTGAAATAGTCAGCTGGAAACTTGGATTGATTTTCCATGACTTTCGGATAAACATGTGTTTAAATATATAACTAAATCAATGGATTGAACGGCTATTTCACTTTAACAGAAAAAAGATTCCTTTTGATCCTAAGAGCAATAATGACGCTCTGGCCAAGCAAGACTATATTTCGAAAATATCACATATCTATTGTGAATCTATTGAGTGCTATTGAGATCAACGTATGGAATAAGACGAAGGAGTTTTTCCGATTGATTTGACAACTTTCTCCACATTTTTTTTTACAGAAACTGCCAATTGACTATCCTACTCGACAGAAATCTCCAATTCACTCTCTCCTCAATTCTATCAGCCTTAGATTTTCCGGATCCTCCAACATGTCACTTCCCTTTACCCTCTCGTATGCACGAGAAGATAATGCCCCAGTTTATTTTACCCCTCTGGCACACATCGCTGGCCATTTTTCTCCGCGCAGTCCAACAACAAATTACGTCTTCTGCTTAGTGGCCCGTTTCTTGCCGGCTTCTCCATTCCCCAGGGACCTCACTAAGGAGGTGAATGTTTATAAGAACAATTTAACGGTTCGCTGGTTGTCCAGCCTCTGTGCGCCGCCATTGTAATGAGATTTGGACGATCGCCTACGTACCCTTGGAGCTGTGGAGGTTCTTTAAATCCAGGTTGTGTTCCTAGTGATAGCGAGCTGTCGAATTTAATCTATATACGTGATGTGAATTGTAGGGAATAATTATCGTATAATTATCGAGACTTTATATTCTAGGATTCGATAACGGGTCAACTATTTTCTGAGTGAAAAATACGAAAAGTCAATTTTGGTTTTGAGGGGGTAAAAACCCACTATGAGGTAGCAACTCTGCAAGAGGGTTGGCCACGCGTTGGAAATTTCAAAACGGGAAGGTCATTCATCATGAGAAAGTCTATAAGAAGATCTAGAGTATCTAGACAATTCTTTTCTTATTATTATTATTAGTCTTCATCATCGGTCTCAGCTTGAGCAGGTATTACTACTATGAACCAGTGAAAAAACATTTCAGTTCCTCCCACTAGTTCAGGAATTTCCGCACGATGTGACAGGTTTGTAATGCTACAGCCTGCTGTGCATATCCCGCGATCCTCTGGGATAATTCGATCTTTTGAAGATTTCTCTTGAATGATTTGGACATGACTCCCTCAGCCGAAATCACCAATGGTATAATAGTGACTTTTGACAATTGCCACATATTCTTCAGTTCTATTGCCAAGTTCTCTCCGTTTTTCCGATGTTATGAGTCAATGGTACTGCCACATCAATTATCACCCCATACTTCTGATCCTTCTCAATGAACACAAGGTCCGGTCTACATTGTAGTCCACCGGTCTATCCGTTGTTATGGGTTTGTCCCAATAGAGAACCGCTGTGTTCGTTTCCAACACTGCTGCGGGTTGATACCTATAATATGGCGGACATGTATCCAAAAAACCATGCCTAAGAGCTAACTGCTGGTGAACAATTTTTGCCACTTGGTTATGTCGGCCCAGATATGCGTTGTCGGCAAGAATTCGACAACCGGCGATTACATGCTCAATACACTCGCCAACTGCGCCACACTTCCTGTATTTGTCCTCCACGTTGAGCTTCAAACAGTGTTTCTCAAGTTGCGAGTTCTTATAACTCGGTCTTGAATAGCCGTCAGAAATCCCTCAGTTTCAGGTTACAATTGTCCCGCATTTAACCATGACAAAGAAGATATTTTATCGAAATTCTCTCCCTTCAAGTGGTTGGGAAATCGGCCGTGCAAAGCTTGTTCCCGCCATGCACTTCTATCCTCGCTTCTGGTAGTATTGCAGGTTCAGGAGTGTGTATCCCTTATCTTCTGTTGTCACTAATTTCAGACTATCTTCGGACTCGAGCAGTCGCTGCCTTAGGTTTCTCTTCTGGGTCCGGCATAGTCTATAGATGTTCAACAGACCTCGTCCGCCGTCCCGTCTAGGTAGATAAAGCCTTTTCACCGATGCATTGGTTTGCAGACATCGGAATTTTGTCATCAGGCGACGGGTGAGTCGGTCCAACTCATTCAGATCAGCATCTGACCACTTTGAGACTCCAAAAGTATAGGCGTCGCCCAGGAGTTCAACGCATCTATAATGTTTTTTGCAGATAGCTAGGTGTTGAGCCCTTTGGTAACCCTGTTTTTATATTTCGCCATGAACTCTGTTTTCAAACGCGTGTGATCTATTCTTTGATTCAGTGGTGTGCCCAGATATTTGTAGGTATCTTCCGGTGACATATTGCAGATGGCCTGTAACTCGCTGCTGAAGGTGCTTACTGTATCTATGAGGTAGTGAAGCTGGTTTTGATTCTCGCTGAATAGTTTGAGATCGTCCATATATCCATATACAACAAATGGGATAATTTTCTCGGGTTCCCAATTGCAAGTCTGTACCCCTTGTTCGTGTTATTCAGAATGGTAGACAATGGGTTCAGAGCCATACAGAACCACATCGGTCACAGTGCATCGCCCTGAAATATCCCCCTTGATATTTTTATGTTTCCAGCGTTGATGTTATTTATTAGGATATTTGTTCTCCATGTAGTACGGCTCTTATTTTCGGACAAATCTTATAAATCTCCAGCACTTTCATAAGCCAATCGTGGGGCACTGTATCGAAGGTCTTCTGATAATCGATGTAACAGACACTTAAATTCCTCTTCCTTGTCTGAGCTTGTTTTAAAACAACAGCATCTATGGTCAGTTGATGTTTGCATCCTGCAGATCCTCGAGTGCAGCCTTTTTGTTCTTCCCCCAAAATAGTATTGGCAACACAATGACCATATATCGCATTATTGAGGAGCGAATTGAATAGCTTGTACACCACTGTTATAAGCACGTGATTGGTCTGTAGTTATCCGGCTTGCTGCGGTCTCCTTTTTTGTGAAGCATGTAGGTATTGCCTTGTGTAAGGAAAGTTGGAATTTTGTGAGGGTCTTCCAGGGCCTCCGAAAAACATCTAGCCAGACTTGGGAAACATGATGAAAACTGTTCAACCCAGAAGTTGTGAAGTCGGTCAGGACCTGGCGATTTCCAATTACTAGTTGATTTAATCTGGCTGAAGATTTCCTCGATTGTGAAATGATCCACTTTCATTTCAATGAGTTCCGATGTCCGTTGCTCGATGTCCCTCAGCCAGCCAGTATTTCTTTCGACTTGTTCACTCTCCGACCATAAAGAGCTCCAATATTGACGAAAATCGTCTCTGCTGATGTCAGCTTGCAGATTGGCGGAGATTTCGGCTGGTTTTTCTAGACTCCTAAATTTTCTTTTGTCCTTTGCAAATTCGGTGTTCTGTTGTCTTCGCTTCGATAATTTGTTGTATCTTCTCAAACGAGCACCCTTGGCTTCAGCTCTCTGTCTCAAGCGATCCTTCATTTCGACAATCATCTCCTTTTGTTGCGGAGACTCTAGGTTTACCCCTGCGAGTGCGGTTATTGCTCGCACCTTGCGAGGCACTCTACGAGATCTATTATTTTTCAGGAACTCATTCAAGACATCTACTGGTCCTCGAAGTTTATCGACATCCTGCATTAATCGTCTTTTCCAGACAGGCATTTCATTTTTGGTGTTCTGTTTGCTAGTTCCAGGCATGTAGCCTTTTTGCCCATTTTGTTCGATGACTGTGATGGCAGCACAGTACAGACATAAGTGAACTTATTCCAACGTCCGTTGAGTGCTGAGGTATAGAGGGAGTATCTCTATCCAGGAAGTGGTTTCTCATCGCAATTGTTCACGTAGTAAAAAGCTCGCATTACTTCAATATTCATTTCGCGGCTCCACTCGATACGTGTATTAAGAGCTCCCCTGCGGGCCGTCCTCCTCACGGTGGTCGAGCCAGCAGGTGGAGTGGCATTTCGATCTTCTGCCATGATATCGTCTTCCACTTCTCGTTACTGTCATGGTGCTGTATTTTGTTGAATGACAGGGGCCCGCTACCTAAGCAGCCTGCCACTGACGGATCGCATGCTGTCATGCCCAGCGTCGGCTCCGGACATGCCCTGGCGCTCCACAGGCAGCGACTCTCTTCCGAGGCTTAGTAAATGCTCCATTTTCATAGGTTTGCCACCATTTACCACACCACACCCGTGCGGGTATTATTATATTATTATTATTTACATAGACGATCTGGACGACACTGTTGAATCCGACAACCACGAAAATTTTAGGACGAACCCAACTTGAAGGGAAGGAACATCAAACCATGCTGGGCTTCACAGTTTCAGGCTCTCGTCTATAATCAACTCAAGGAGAATAGGAGTGCTGGCATTTCTTGGAAAGTTACCTCTATATTACCATTTAAAAGCAACCATGTGGTCACAATTCCATCATGCTAAATTATTTCCTGCAGCATTCACTTGCACAAAGAGTACCCAACAAGATCATGCGACAGATTGGTGGAACCGAAAAATCGACTCTGTAGGAATCGAAGCTATTTCAATTCTTGAATGGAAAGATGTTTAGAATTTGTTGATTCATTAATGCCTGAAGTGCCACGGCGCCCTCTTCACAACTTTTTTTTAAAAACTCAATCTGATTGTAACTATTCCGTATGAATTGAGGAATTACAATACCTATTCCTGTATTACTGTATTAGCTGTTTCTGATTGAAGATAAGGCACGGTACAAGGTCGATGGTCTTCTACTGCAACTAGTTTTGGAGTTTATGCATATGAGACATAACTTGATGTCGACTTCCCGATTTTTTATATATTCTGTCTTACTTGCTCAAACTAGATTGCGCATTCAGTGTTGGTCATAGAACGGTAACGTCTATGGTGTGGTTACATTTCAATAAAAAAAATGAAAAATTTTGAAACATACGTTATTGAATGCTGTCATACTAGTCCGAAATGGAAACAAATTCAGCTACACCCACCATCAGCTACGTAAACATACGGATGGCGGAAAAGATAATTCAAACTTACGAATTCCTGCTATCCAATACGCCTGCAGGGTTTTTCAAGTCATGAGAATGGATCGACGAGCAAACAGGGTTTGTTTTCACAATAAATAGGTATGTTATGTAAATAAACAGCGTTAACTCTGTGACGCTGATAGAAGGGATGGCAGATAAACAATTCCGGAGGAAAAACGGAGGATTTTCCAGATCGTTGAACTATAAGGGGGGATATACATGAAAAGTATGCAGATTTTCTAGACAGAATTCATTGAAAGCGATGAGCTCAACAAAAATGACAAACAATATTGAAATTTTTTTTCAGTGGAAAAACAAGAAGCTGAAACACTGTACAGGGTGTTCCTATTTGAAAAAATATAGTTATGGCATATTTAATATGAGTAAATAGGAAAATTCATATTAGACACTCTGTATGAAAAAAAAACTTGAGATGTTTACCGAGCGATGAAGCTGATATCTTAAGCTATTTACTGTGAAAATTTCATTCACCTAGATTGAACAGAGTGGTATAAGAACTTGGATGAACCCCTTAAAACACTAAAAATATCCGAAAACTACGAATTATGTGGCAAGGCCGTGATGAAAGGACCCCGACCAAATTCTCTGAAAATTTGGTATGTTGTTGTACCCGACTCAGTGACCAAGAGTGTCAATAGGCCCAACCCAATCGTATGACTAGTTTTCTAAATACGGAGTGTAGAAGTTGAAAATTTCCCGTATTTTCGGATTTATTTTTTTATTTATTGCAGTTAGATTGGATTCCGGTTACATGCAGACTTTTACAACATGTTCTAGTTGTGATCGAGATATTCTTGATAATGGGATATTTGTTGAAACATTATTTGGGCTGTTTCCATTATCTCTGCGGTTTGTTGTTTCCGACGTTTCGGCAAGCATTCGCCTGCCGTCTTCAGGGTGTGGGTCCTGAGAAGGACCGGTTTTTGCCAAACTTGATCTGTCTGGACTTGTACGCACCATACTTTTTCGATTTATGAATTACAGTGTTGGGATTCGAACGCGGGTTATAAGGATGCAATTTCGAAATTCCAGTCACTCTAACCACTAGTCTACCGGAGCAGGTAATTATTATACTATTCAAGTTATATATGAAGTATTATTTCCTGGTAGAGGTCACCTTGACCCGATCAGATGCGTAGTTGATATGCGCAGTAGGTTAAGTTCGGTCAGGTTAGGTTAGGTTAGGTTAGGTTGGGTTAGTGTTAATTGCTACCCTGAGCCGAGTTCATCCTTCTCAATTCAGATCTTATAATTGGTGCCCAGACATCCTTTATTTCCACAGAGGGTGTACTAATTGGGTTGGGAGTTATGGCCATGAAGGCTGCTTCTTTCAATTTCCTCCTTCTCCATCCTTCTTCCTTTGATATTATGGAAGCTTCATCCCATCTGATGTTGTGGTCCTCGTTCCAAGCATGTTGGGCTAGCTTAGATTTTTCGGTTTCTCCCAGTCGAGCTAATTTTTGGTGCTCTTTGATTCTAACCTCAAGGGGCCGTTTAGTCTCTCCAATGTAGGACCTGCCGCATTCACACGGAATTTCGTATACGCAATTTTTGGTTGTTTGATTTTTGTTGTCAGGTTTCACCTTCGTGAGCTTACTCCTGACCGTATTTCTGGTCTTGAATGCTGTTCTCACATTGTATCTGTTGCCAATCCTTCTTATCTTCTCGGATAGCCCCTTCACATATGGTATGACAGAGGTTATCGTGTCGGTAGCATCATTGTCTGTTTGTTGAGGCTCTGTTCTTGTTTCTCCTGGTACTCTGGCAACCTCGAGGATCTTCCTAGGGTAGCCATTTTTCTTGAGGGTTTCTGTGATGTTGTTGAATTCCTCATTACGATCTTCTGGATTAGAGCATATCCTGGTTGCTCTGTCGTATAGGCATCTGGCTACTCCCAATTTGGTGCTGAGGTTATGGTTAGACTCGTAGTGGAGATATTGGCCTGTGTTCGTTGGCTTCCTGTAGACTGTGGTTCTGGGATTTCCATTCTGCTTATGAATCAGTACATCGAGGAATGGTAGTTGGTTATTTTCCTCGATTTCCATCGTGAATTTGATTGATTCCTCTACGCTGTTCAGGTGTTCTAGGAATTTGTCTAGGTTTTCTCTCCCATGTTGCCATATGACAAATGTGTCGTCTACATATCTGAGCCATAGTTTCGGTTTGAACACATATTGTTCCAATGCTCTCTTCTCGAAATCTTCCATGTATGCATCAGCCAGAGGTGGAGAAAGTGGAGAACCCATCGCCATACCGAATTCTTGTTGGTAGAAGTTGTTGTCTACTTGGAAGTAAGTGGAGTTGATACATGTTCCGAGCATTTCCATTATTGCGTTTATACTCAGAGTGGTTCTCTCAGCCAATTCAGTGTCCTCCTCGAGTTTTTTCCTCACAATTTCGAGGGTTTGGTTGGTAGGAACATTAGTGAACAGACTCTTGATGTCGAAACTGACCATGATGTCCGTATCGGATATATGCTGTTGGCGCATGGTCTCTATGAAGTGATCTGTGTTTTTGACCATTGATGTTGTGTGTCCTCTGAGTGGAGACACTATCTTCAGGAGGTATTTGGCCAAGGGATGACATGGGGAATTACGTGAACTGACGATTGGTCTTAACGGGATATTGTCTTTGTGTATTTTTGGAAGACCATACAGATGTGGAGGTTTGCTGAAGTGTGGTGTCAGTTTTGATCTTGTGAGGCTGTCAGGGAACTGATCTTTGTACTTATGCAGGACTTTGTAGACCTTGTTCTCTACTGAGGTAGTAGGGTCTTTCTTCAATTTCTTGTATTCTCCTGCTTCTAGAACCTCTTGGATTTTATCATTATATGTCTCCACATCCAGAATAACCGTCGCATTCCCTTTGTCTGCTGGGAGTACCTTTATGGAATGATCTGTTTGGAGTTCTTTCAAGGCTCTCTGTTCCGCTCTGTTGATGTTGTATTCTGGTCTCTTTGTTGTGGAATCCAGTATTGTTCTTATTTTCCAACGATATTCCTCTGCTTTTTCAGGTTCCCTCATCCTTAGCGCTGTTTCCTCTGCTGCCAACAATATCTCCATCTTAGGAATGGTCTTTGGTGCTACAGAGAATTTCATACCCTTGTTGAGGAGGAAGGTTTGGTCCTCACTAAGAGTCTTGCTCGAGAGGTTAATCACAGTTTTGGTGTGATCATTTGGTGTATATGTCTGCGAGTTTCTCATTAGTTTTTCCATTTTCTTCCTCTGTATTGATTTTTGTTGTTCGTTGGTTCTCTCGTAGCTCCTTCTGACAGCTTCTATGATGGATTCATAGTCCGTTGCACTAGTTATTTCCTGTATTTTGTTCCTGATGTTCGTGCATTGTTGTGTCAATGTGGCTTTGTTGAACCGATGTTGGTTGAGTCTTTCTCTTATCAGTGCTAGGCTCGCCCTATTGGAAATCCTGTCAGCCCTCCTGCCGCTTATTGGGAGTTTGACTCTGAGGCCTTTGGGAATCAGGTTACGATCTCTGGCAAGGTGTAGAAACGTCAGATGGTTCGTTTCTTTGGCAAGTTTGATCGAGGTTCTAGTAATTGAATTAGAAAATACGTATAATTAAAAATATTTATATATACAAGGTCAGTTTTCGAGATACGTGGAAAATTACTGATTTTATCAGTTTTTCATCAGATATCGGATTGATTTTATGAATTTCGGTCAGATGTACATGAAAAGGTTTAGCTAAAAATATTTACAGGGTTATCCACGAATAAATAACCCTAGCTTTTGCAAACACTCAATAATTCTACACTTCTGTCACAGAGAAATTATTCCATTAATTAATTACCTAGTCTTTTACAATTTTGAGTCTGAAATACTTCATTATAATTACTTTTCATACGAGGTGAGCCATACAGCCAACCATACCAAAAATAATTATGCTTTGAAATAATTGAAACTGATAAAATCGATAATTCTCCACTTTAACGCAATGCATCTCGAAAACTGGTCATATTATCGGATTTAGAATGCATACCTCTGAAGATGTAGTGGAAATCAATATATAGTGAGAAAATAGTTGCATTTGACAGAGGAAATTTTCATGTTTTTCGTACTTATCCCAAAATAGAATACCTTCCTATGAATAATCCAGCATGAATATTCGAATGAATACAATTGTTTTAATAGAAACGTATTCAGCATTGAATACTCAATCATATAAAAAACGAAAAGATTGAAAACAATTTTTTTGAGCAAATTTATTTTCACTCCCTGTAAAACCGGAAGTGTACTGACAGTGAAAATATTTTAGGTCTGTAGAGAATTTCGAAAAATATCATAATCCCATTTTTATATATATATATAATCTAATCCCCAATTATACCTTTCGGTGTTTGGATCCCAAAACAACTAAATAATGTAAAATATTTAACATTCTGTGATGTTTTTTCCCCTTCTTGTAATTTCCTTTGTAACCATATCGTCGCAAGTTATTCTTGGTCTTCCTCTTTTTCTTCTCCCGTCCAATCTCGCCTCCCATATCTGTCTTGCAGGACTCTCTTCCTCCATTCTAATCAAGTGCCCCCACCATCCCATCTGTCTTCTTCCTACATAATCCAGATCCTCCATCGACTGTATCAGTCAGGCACGAAGCCAGGGGGGGTCCCGGGGGCCCGCCAACCCCCCCGCCCCCCGAAACTTAAAACCGGTCTGAATATAGTTTTATATACTGTCATTTTTGTTCTATCCTTTATTTCCCTTTTCCTCATAAATTTTCTGTTGATAGCATAAAATGATTTATTTACTTTTTCTATTCTCTTTTCAATATCCCCTTCCTGACTACCACTATTTATATCCACCCCTGAATATGTGAAATTATTGACCTTCTCAATGTGTTCATTGTCTATTGTAATCTGTACATCTTGATCCTCCTTCACTTTCGCGATCGCCATAACCTAAATCTCTTCCTTATTTATTTCCATTCCATACTTTTTAGAGTCTCGTCCAAAATATTCACATTTTCCTGTATTTCAATTTTCGATCCTGCCATCAAAACTATGTTATCCGCGAAAGCAAACATTGAAGGCCCCACCCTCCTCATCTTCGTATGTCCGACTATCAGAGCTTTCATTTTTTCCTTCGTTTCTTTTATGATCTCATCGAGAAAAATGATAAAAAGTGCCGGGCTCAAAACTCCACCCTGTCTTAGTCCTTCTTTGGTCTGGAAACATTTTGACCTCATATTCTTGTATATGACACTGTTCAGACTTTCTCTGTATACATTCTCTATGGATTGCACTAGTTGTTCTGTGATTCCTCTCTTCTTCAATATTTCTATCATTCTTTCTCTCTTCACTCTATCGAACGCCTTCACAAGGTCTATAAAAAACGAAATATCCTTTTTTTCAGTTTTCTTCAATTTCTGAATGATCTGTTTTGTCGAGAATACATGGTCTTGTACACTTTTGCCTTTCATGAATCCACTCTGAACGTGTTCTAAAGTATGCTCGATACACTTCCTGAGTCTCTTTTCTAAAATGCCTTCATACACTTTCAGGGCTGTACTCATTAGATTGATTCCTCTATAGTTGTTGCACTCCTTCTTATGACTAATTGTAGTTCATCCCAAAATTCGCCCTTCTCTCTCTCATTTGCATCTTCATTAGGACCATACACTACAATTATAGACATATTTGTTTTTCCTATTTTCACATATAAAATCAGTATCTTCTCTGTGACAGCTTCCCATTTATCAACAGCATTACTTAACCTTATGTTTATCAAACATGCAACACCTGCTGCCCCATGTTTTTCTTTTTCGACTCCTTTATATACCAGTAGATTAGATTAGATTAGAGGAGGGGCGGAAGATCATCTGAACTCGCAAGCACCTTGACCTAAAGATCTATTGTGCATCCCCGCGCTGTTTACCAGTCAGGCAATAGTGTCTTCATGAACTATATACCAGTATAAATGTTCATTTCTCGTAAATTGTTGCCCCTCGCCTTTTCTCTTAGTTTCCGTCAGCGCCAGTATATCTATACTCCATTCACTTTTATTTAATCACATAGGAGGTCATGGTTTCGTTTTCAGGAGTTGGTGAACCTGATGAAAAGCACAGAACATATGATGAAAAGTCAGTGCGCGCACAGAAAATATCGTTAATGACAAAACGACGTTGACAGTTTCTTTGGTTACATCAAAGTAAAAGTATCAAAGAATTCCACATTTTGTTAGGTTTACAAATTGTTCGCAGATTTTTGGTATTCAATCGATATTTGCAGGTGACTTTTTCGTCGAATATCCAAGATTAATGTATGTTTTTTGTTTTAGCACCAGTTTGGAGCGTGAGGACGATTTTCAAGACCAGGACGAATGTTTACATTTCGAGGTTGAAGGGGTACACGGCAATTTCGTTGAAAAAGCTGTTATTTGGGCAGATATCGCAGTAGATGGATCGGATGGAGCCTCGAGAGTCGAGAGGTCGATTAGGGTGATATTTTTCAGGTTTTCCAAGAAATTTGGCGATATCTGAGCAGATTTGCAAAAGTTAGGTACCTCACTAATGAGGTGGAACTTAGACCTAATTCTCCTATAAGAAAAGCCTTTCAGAGGTCGAGATGGTGAAAAATGTATTCTTTAGATGTTTTTTGAACACAGCCGATTTTTATATCCCAACATTGATTTTAAGAAAGTTATCAACAAAATTAAATTGACATTATTCTTGATTCTTGTAATTACCCATCAATTCATCTTATATCTTTGGGTTGATTTTTTTTAATGAATTCTTGATTAGAATCAACAATTTATGTCGTCAAGTCTTGAACTTTCAGTTCAAGAGGATAATAAACATTAAATCTTCACAAGCATGCATATCAAAATTATGTGAAAGCAATGCAATTTTCTTCCATGGCGAAAAATAATATATTTCAACAGTGATCTCTTGTACTTTTCATGCAAATATCTAGAAAAGGAATCTTTTCTATCAATTCATATGAACGTTAATTATTTTCGTCCATCACATCAATTCATTCATTTTCCGAATAAATTCACAATCTGAGGAATACGCTAAGAATGTAGAAAGGGCAACATAGTGTTGACTTGGAACATGGACGAGAACACAGCAGAATAAATAATAACTTCGATACTGAGTGGAATGTGTCAAATTTCCAGTGCCCGAGTTGTGATTTTATAATTGTGAATGGAGTTTATATCATATTTTTCAAATTCCACTTCCAAATCCACTTCCTTACCATTCAAACCTCTCACATTCCATGTACCCAACTTCCAATACTCCTGTTTTTGTTTCTCTGCCATCCTTTTACTCTTATCCTTAGTCTGCCGTGTCTTCGCCGTGTGAGTCCTACAGTCAGTTTTTACTTCTATAAGTTTTTTGGCGACTTCTTTTTTGGATCTTTTCCTATCGTACCCTGCTCATCCTGGTCCCAAAAATATACTTTCTCATTAATTTTAATCCGTTGATATCCAACTCTTACAGTCTCTCCTTTGTCTTTTCCTCGTTTACTGATTTATATTATCTGTCTTTGTATCTTTCTCTCCTTTTCGGTCAGATCATTTTTTATGATTGCAGGTTGCCCCCTCAACTTATTTTTGTTCTTCATTATGCTCTGATTTTTATTCCAGTCCTGAACCTCTGCCAATACCATTTAATTTTTTTTCCTTTGTTTATCTTGAATGCCCTTGTAATCTCCACATTTGTTCCCAATTTTTCTGCAACAAACTTCTTGATCTCTTCTTCTTCTCTTTCATCAGCTACTTTTAAGTTTTTCACAATTATGTTGTTCGTTCATTTCCTTTCATCTTCATTTTCAGCTATATCTTCGAGTTTTTCAATTCTTTCCTCCAAAATTTTCTTTTCCACCTGCCACTGTTTCTCTTTTTCCTTCATTTTCTCCCTCACACTATTCATCTCAGTCTTCAATTCATCAGTATTCTTTCTCATTTCCACCTTCAATTGTTCCAACATCTTCACGAACATTGCTTTTATGTCCCCCATATTCACACTCTCTTCCCTTTCACATTGTTTATAACTAGGTGATCTAAGTATCTTTTTACCATCTCCAAACACTTCTTCGTATTCCTCACTCCTATTTCTTTTCTTCTCTACTCCGCCCATTAGTGATCTTCAGTTACAGCTTGCGTGTTGTTATTCCAATAACCACCGTGCGTCGGAAGATCGGTTTTGCCAGTTCCCTACTCAATTGACCATATTCATAAGCTATCGGTTGCAGCTTTTTGAGCGTTTTTAGTTTGGCAGCAATAATTTTAATAATGTCATCACTGTCATTACTGATTCAAAATAGGCCCGCCAATTCATTAACATGGTTTCATTATATTCTTTATAAAATTTAGGTGTACACAAGATGTACACCTTTTTAGCATCCATTTTTACCTAAAATTGTTTCTGCTCTATCAAAATTCAAAATAAATAGGTCGTTCGAAACTTCAAAAATTGTAAACAATGACAATTGACATTAATGAGGTTTGACATTGAACATTGACATTGATGACAGATTGATACCAACCCAAAGATGCTCAAAAAGCTGTAACCGATAGGTAATGAATATGGTCAATTCAGGCACCAGCCCGCATCAACCGCTGGCTCGTTAGTTACAGAATGCCTACCTGATTTGTTATTGTTATTATAACCTATATATTTAAGCCATTTTTTCGCGTGAATCACGGTTCAAAACGATTTCAAAAACATTTCGAAGTGAACGTCACCAGTTCATGCATCGCTAAAATGCCACAATTTCAAAACGATGACGTCATCATAGAAATGTCAATTCAATTTATGAATTTAAAAGTTAGAAACATAATACACGCACATAATAATAAAAATATTTATAATTTTAGGTGTGTTTATTTGTATATTATTATTAAATCTTGTATTTTCAAATTTGACTCCAATCAGTTTATGATGAATTTGAAAGTTCTCGTCCTGATTAACGACTTGTTGAAAAAAATATACGCAATATTCATATTGATTGCATCAAGAGGAAGAAGCCGTAAAATCAATTTCAAAAATTTGAACATACATTTTCAAAACTAAATAATATTTCAGAATTCTTAAATGAAGGTGTGCTGTACTCTGAAAGAGGCACTACTCGAAGTGATTTATTACTTCACAGTCACAGGTTACAATGCATTCTAAAAACAAAGCTGTCATATTCAAATAATATTCAATGCAATGAAGAACAGTTATTATTATTATTTATTCAAAATGAAAACGGTGAAAACAGAAAAAATCCAACAAACATAACCTATATTCTTCAATCAGCTGATTCCAAACTTCAAACTGCAGTTCGAACCATTCCGCAACCTGCTTTCAAACCGCTTCAAATTATTTTGAACCATTTGTTGCGTGACGTCAGCACTTCGACGAGAAAACACGAATATTTCAAAACGGACGAAATAGTTTTAAAATATTGTCACGCGAAAATTCGGCTTTACTAAGATCTCGAATACGTGTTTCTCGCAATTTCCAGCAAAGATATGCCCTTAAAACTGTAAAACCTCACCTTATTCAGCACTTTTCACTCCCTATATAATTTAGATCCCACTTTTTCCACAATTTCTCACTAATTTTTTCGCTGTCTGACACGGTCGTGTTTACCGATTGCGCATCCGACCAAATAAAGCATAATCCCATTTTTCAGATTTCAAATATGTCCAGTTCTCCAGAAACGTCTAATAGGCACTCGAACTTGGGACATCCTGTATATCGAAGAGAATGTTTCAAAAATATGCATTCCTGGCGTCACAGTAGAAAAAGTGAATTTTGGCAAAAAACTACCGCCATAAATTCGTGACTGACCTTGTAGATATAAATATTTTTAATCATACGTATCCACTCATTTCATTACTAGAACACGTGGTAAACGTCTACATGTAACAGAAATCCAATCTAACTTTCAATATATAAAAAATAAATTCGAAAATTTGGGCAATTTTCAACTTCAACCCCGTATTAAGAAAACTAGGATTGGATTCGGCCCATAGACACTTTTGGTTACTGAATCGGGTACAACAACATACCAAATTTTCAGAAAATTTGACCGGTCGCCACTTTACATACAAAAAGGGCGGGGTCCTTTAAAAAATGAAGTATAAGCATGAATTCGAAAAAACAAGCTCTTTCAAAATTCGTAAAAATATCTATAGGGTGTCCCATTTAAAGTAAAGAAGTTGATGGCATCTCCGGTTTATCCCAACAATGATCACAGCCAATGAATCGAGTACTTATTCGGAAAAATATACAAGATTGATACAAGTAGATCTTCTTTGCATAAAACCATGTAGAGTAGGATTAATAATATGCTTATCAAAAAATTGAATTCTCTTACAGGATAATCTCAAATAATCCACACTTCCAATTGATAAAATTTCTGAAGGTACTTTTCATTTAAGTTTAGCAGAAACAACATTGTCTGATTCCACAGATCGGCTTAAACCTGCAACAGCCTTTTTGTACGCCTGGACGATCACAAATTCAGTTACAGGTTCAACTAAAGCAAAAAAATCATTCAACAGTAAATTATTTTATTAGGAGTAAAATTGTGACTTTTTGTATCGAGACCGAATGTTTGACCACAGTGAGAACGACTATTTCAGACGAGCTACCAAATGTACTTTTACTCCTTAGACCATAAGAAGAGGAAACACAGAATCTCATTCATAATTTCTTGAATTGATGAAGCCAAATTTTGTCAGTTTTCAATGAGTGGGTCGAAGATAGCATAAAAATATCAATATTCTTCCAAACTGCCCTGGCAACACTGCAACATCTAACTTTGAGAGGTCCAGTGGAGTGGTACCATCGGTATTGAAAAATGGAAATAAAATGACAAGGGAACTAACTCTTTTTGACGTATTCATACAATGTTCCGAACATCGAATGAAATTCTGAGTTAGGCAAAAGGAGTCAGCTGAATTCAGAATTGACAACCAAATGTTCCTCCTCTCAATATCAGGGGAATCTGAAAAGTGAAAGTCTACAAATCGAGAAACTAACGCTGCTGTTACTTCGAATGATACGAGTAGAACATAAGTGTGTAAACTTAAATCACTATTCAAATAGTTCAATTCATCACAAAATAGATACATACGATGGGTTCTGGTATAGAGAGTCATGTCGTGGCCTTTTCAAGGAGAATAACATACCAACATGTTTTAGACTCTTTATCTATAAAATGCTGATTTTTTTGATAAAGAATAATCATTGCTTTGAAGAATGTAGAAATAAGAATGAAACTAGGAAAAAAGTCAAGTACTTATCCATTTCATTCCGAAACCTGACAGAAAAAAAATTGTTTCATATGGCTGTATAAAACTTTTTGAATCGTAACCGAAGAGAATAAGAGAACTCATGAACCGTGGGTCTTTTTTCCAGAGGGAAGTTTACAACCTCATAATGAGCTGTGAGCCATTTTCAGTAAAGAAGTTTTGGGATAAGGTACGATAAAGAGGATTGTTTGTTGACATCCATTCCTTTTATTGTTTTGTAAGATAATTTTCTATGTACACACAATGACTGTAATGGTGAATAAATATTTCCATTTTTATAAGTTTTGTGAAGAATTCACAATATTTGAAGAAACAAAAATTAATTCCCGACATCCACACACAAATGAGTGAATGAATTTCAATCTGAAGTACTTTTTATTGTGATTGAGAAATGTGACGCCCGATAGATGAGCGCTGAGATCGTTTATACGGCTACATGTCAGATATCTTGTTCTGCGGAGCTACAGTTGCAAAGAATAATATGTAGTTGTCATTTTTATTGATACATTTATGCTTCTTTTTAATTCAAAATGGCCTTAAATCACATAGACAATATTGTGACATATCATCGCTTTACGGTGGATTTCCATGCATCCGTCATCCGATGATACGATCGTCCGAAAGTGTTGTGATTGGCGGAAATATTCAAAATTGAAGAGCGCCAAACATTCGTCCAAAAGTTTCAACTCTCTTCCGTTATCGGAGAAAGTTGAAAAATGTTCAACTTTTGTCCGTTATCGTATCAAATTTGACATAACTTTTTGAATGTTTGGCGTTCTTTTCTTTTTGGGGAAGAATATAAATATCAATGAAAAATTTGTTGTTGCTTTCGATTCTTCTATCAAAAAAAAAAAAAAGAAAAGAAAACGAAGTTCACCTATATTATGGGTGAAAGATATTTTTATGAGCAGAAAGGCCCAAGAACTTGGTGCAAGAAATGCGATTGTCCGATAGTGGGCAGTATTTCAATTATTTGAGAATGAGCAATATCACATTCAACAAATTATTGAGTATTGTTGGACCATCTCTCACAAAAATGTACCATATACGAGAACCCATCCCACCAGGTAAAAGACTAGCTTTGACTTTAAGGTTTGTAAATTG
The DNA here is from genome assembly GCA_951802165.1 of Adalia decempunctata. NCBI lineage: Eukaryota > Metazoa > Arthropoda > Insecta > Coleoptera > Coccinellidae > Adalia > Adalia decempunctata. The sequence continues at coordinate 40,895,906 of OX637699.1, read as the reverse complement.
ATAATTCAATAATTATACAGTTCGCGTCAAAATTATTCTCCCAGAAGAAAAATATTTGGCAACAAAAATCCTTCAAAAATTTGGTAAAAGTGAAACAAAAATTGACCTGTCTCAGGATTTTGTTGCCAAATATTTTTCTTCTGAGATAATGAATTCGTTTCATAATTTTGACGCGCACTGTATATACAAAATGTTACCATTTTTCTCATTGAAACACACGACAACGTTTTGAAAATTCGGATGGATGGAAATTGACAGTTTCGTCCGCCTGACAAAATGTATACGATATTCGAATCGGACATCGGATGACGGATGCATGGAAATCCACCGTTATACTAATCAACTATTTATGTGCAATTATATGGAAAGTCTATGATCGGAAATAAATTTGTCAAAACAATACCCTTATCGAAAAAAGGGAACATTCAGGTAAGTATTATTATTATACGGAAAGACTGAGGTTTTATCTCTTCTCGTGTATCATACGCAGAATTGTATGGTACCCCGTTTACATTCCATCTGTTAACACTTAGATTCGGAGCGGGAAACAAATTTTTTTCGTATATTCGATCTGTTGCTTGTAGCCATTTCTTTACACGTGCTATATGCATTATATTGTCCAATTTACGAAAAAAAAGTATATATTGCTTTCTTTCAAAAGGATATATATTATGATATAGTAACAAATGGTACCTAAGAAGTAATAACACTAATAATCATTAAAGATAGCTACGAACGACGTTGTCGCCATCTCGTGACCTTGCGGCGAACTGACAAGTTCGGACGTTTTTAGCAGTTCATTTTTGTAGCGGAGCCTTCTCTCCAGTTATTCTATGCTACTAGGTAGTACTGTTATCCACTTTAGTTCTGAAGATTTTGAAAATTGACTTCACTATTTTGTTATTGAAAGTGCTGTCTCCTTTTTCTAGAATATGTCTATGTTCTACTCCAAATAAAAGAGATTTCACAACATCTGTGAATAACTCAAGAATTTGCGGGAAATTTAAAGAAGTTTCAGAGATTTTTGTTGTTGACAGTTTTGAAAACTATGACGGATTTATTCTGGAACACCTCAGAGAAATTGATATAAAAATTTAAGATTGAGCTGAAACCGATCTTGTTTTTCTTGAATCTGTAGCAGCCTGTAGATTGTGTGGTGATAAAAGCGATTCGACACAGTGTCCGTGTCGAACCAAGTTTGTCACCTCGCATAAATCACAATATACCTACCTGTACATTGTAACAATGGCATTCTTGGACTTGACCCTCAACTTTCCCGAATTTCAGAAACCTTAAAAAAATATCGGTCACTTTCACGTACAAAAGGGACTGGAAAGTTTTGGGAGGCGCAATTCCATGGAACCCATTGGGCAGGTGTATAAATATCAAAGAAATTGGTGAAACCGGACAGTTGTTACCACAGAACATAAATTATGTTGTTACTGAGGCTAGTTAGCAGTTATCGACAATAGTCGAAACATTTTTGTGACAAGAACACATCTCCCGATGAATAAACATATTTCTTCGTTTCCACGAGTGTTTCAATGATACCCGTTAATGCATCACCTTAATTGCTTGAATTACAGATCCAGAGCTTTTTATCTGTTCTCAAAGAAGAACAATTTCAGGTCACTCTTCATTCGAGAATTTCAATTTTGAGCTACCATTTCATAATAATCAACGATATCCAAACCCAATCCCATCTAATATGAATAATAAAGCGACCACACCATCGCAGCAAAAGCAGAGGGACCGTGCGAGAAATCCCATACGGCATCCTTAATTTCTGACTTCATCAACATGCCTCTAATAAACTGCCGGTGATGAAAGGTCATTCCAGGAAAATATCCCCTCTACGTGACCGACTGTTAATAAACCGAAACCGGAGGAAGCATGGGAGGAACGACAGCTAAAATGTTCATAGATGAAATCTTATGAATCGCCTTCGAGGGATGCGGAAGGATAATGAAGTGTACGTATGCGCAAAGACGTGAAGGATATAGAGAAAACGGCTTGATGGCTAAAAGGAAAACTGAAGTTATGAATGTGTGAGAATGATTCTGTGTTTACTGTGAACCAGGAACCTATCAGAGAATGAATGTCAAGATGAGAAGGAATGGAAGTTGGGGATCGCAAGGCGACGTCATACGCTGTAAAACAATAAATTATATAGGGGAGAGTTGGGTAATACCGTGCCCTTAAGAGGCAGTATCACCCTTTGAATCGTGGTAAATCTCCATTCAAAAGTGGTCTCTTTATTTCACGAGTAAGTACCCTAATTTACGACGTAGAGACTAGACTTTTTTTTAAATGAAGTTGAAGAACGTCCCGAGAGCAAATAGTTTTCTTTTTTTTCGATTTAATTAGTTTTCCAATTAAAAAACCAGGGTAATCGTTAGATCTGGGTTTATTGAATATGTTTTTCGTTTTTCATGAGTACAAGCTATATTTTTGAAATAATCATCATGAAAATTTTTGTAGTTTATAGAAGATTGAATTGCCGAGGGCGAATAGTTGCACTTTTTTCCAAAAAATGATGAAAAACCGTCAGAAAAAAATCATTAAGTGTAGTTTCTAAAACGCTGAAGTTGAACCGGTTTTTTTTAATTGAAAAACTAATTAAATCGAAAAAATCACAACTATTTGCCCTCGGCAATTTATCTTCTATAAACTACAAAAATTTTTATGATGATTATTTCAAAAATATAGCTTATCATCATGATAAACGAAAAACATATTCAATAACCCCAGATCTAACGATTAACCTGTTTTTTTTTAATTGAGAAACTAATTGAATCGAAAAAAAGAAAAATATTTGCCCTCGGGACGTTCTTCAACTTCAATTAAAAAAAAATCAAGTCTCCACGTCGTGAATTAGGGTACTTACTCGTGAAATAAAGAGACCACATTTTGAATGTAGATTTACCACGATTCAAAAGGTTATACTGCCCCTTAAGGAAATATAGCTAAAATGTTCTACTGGTGCGGATCAGATCAACTGAAGCAAGATTTTTAGCAATATAGTTCATCAAGCAACCAACTTCAAATACATTATTAAAAATTTTCAGCAGCCAAAAAAAGCAAATCTTCGAAAGCGCGGCATTATCGAACTGGTTTGATAATAGCGTGCCCCAGTTGGATATTATCATGCGTTATTAATAATAGGCGAAATACGGGTAAATCAACATTCATTCAGGCATAAAAACATGTTAAATTAACAATCATTTCACATTAACACATTGCTTATATCTATCTCATTTTCGTTGTCTGTACCAGGGGAACTTCTTCATCACTGCTATTTTCAATGCTAGAAATTAACACTTTTCTCTTCACCGATCTTTCCTTTGCTAGAGTTTTTCCTTTAACTTTCCTTTGCTTTCTTTTTTTCCTCTCTTAATCTTCTGTTTTTTCGAGGGTGTAGCGCTCTGAGCGCGGCATTATCAGACTAAGCTATTTTGGTTCCTCAAAAGTATTTACAAAGAACATTCTAGCCATGAAAACTCATATCAACTTTATGAAACACTAAATTCGCTACAAAATGCAATACTTCGATCTAATTTATCCTATTAAAAGAAAAACATACCTGGGTTCGTCAGTCCGAGAAAAATTATAAGAAATGCCCTCGAAAGTTCTCAGCAAACGACATGCTCGCATCTGATTGTGGGCCACTGCCGCCCGGGGGGCGCTTTCTCAAGAGCATAGAAACTGATTTGACTCGCACGCAGCCATAGTTTTCTAAATAGATTCCTAGTAAGGCTGGGTCGCGGTATTATCAACCGCGCGGTATTCCCCAACTCTCCCCTATATATAATACCCCAAAATTCATACTGCGAATGGAATGAAATGGTGATAAGAATTGGTACAGGAGTCCATTCTTTTCTCCAAGAGAGCTTTTGTATAATATACAGTAATATTAAATTTTCGTTATTAAAATTGAGGCGAAACGATACATTTTGAGTTGATTTTTTTGATTATGAGTTACAAAAATGTCAGATACGTATCTGAGAATCAACGAATTCGGTTTTCTACTTTAGCTAAAGTACACTTTCTGTTACAAAAAAATCCTTTTTGAAATTTTTATTTGAAGGCTCTAAAGAAAACAATTAAATTTTCCATTAAAATTTCAACTATCAACTTATAACCTCATTATACACAATTTAAATGATCATAAAAGCTTGTCGCGAGGTCTGTGTGAATACCTGTGAGTATTTAGATAAACTGATATAAAAATTGGATTTTGCTGATTCAAATACTCAATCGAATAGGTACTACACCATTTCCATGTGTATTTCAGAAAGCGTCAATTGTATTTCAGAATAGTCAATTGAATTTCAGAAAGCGTCAATTGTATTTTAGATTAGTCAATTTAATTTCAGAAAGCGTCAATTGTATTTCAGATCAGTCAATTGTATTTCAGAAAACATCAAATGTATTTCAGATTAGTCAACTGAATTTCAGAAAGCGTCAATTGTATTTCAGAAACCGTCATTTGTAATTCAGAAAGTAGGAATATCATTTCTCCACGACTGCATCGAATTTAACCAACGTATAGGTAATATTGAGACAATCCCCCTATTCTCCATGAATCATCCACGAACCCCAAAGTCTTCCAGAAAACAGTTGTGGCGAATATTTGAAAAATGCTCGAATAAGAGTTTTCAAGAAATACAGTTTCTTTTTTGTGCCACATTAAATCGAATTTCCAAATATCACAGTCATCTCGCTTTCAGTCTCGGGACACGAAGGACCATTTCCCAAATACAATTGACGATTTCTGAAATTAAATTGACTGATCTGAATTACAAGTGATGTTTTCTTAAATGCAATTGATGATTTCTGAAATACAATTGACGCTTTCTGAAATATAATTGACGGTTTCTGAAATAAAATTGACTAATCTGAAATACATTTGATGTTTTCTGAAATGCAATTGACTAATCTGAAATACAAGTGATGTTTTCTGAAATACAATTGACGCCTTCTGAAATACAATTGACGCCTTCTGAAATACACTTGGAAATGATGTAGTTTATTTACACAAGTAAATCGTGCGACAAGCTTTTATGATCAAATAAATTGTGTATAATGAGGTTATAAGTTGATAGTTGAAATTTTAATGGATAATTTTCTTCTTTTCAGGGCATTTAAATAAAAAAATTGAGTTATAGTTACCTCACACTATAGGTTTATAGAGACTATTACAGATCAAAATCAGTTGAATAATGGATATATTATTCTATGGGAGTAGATAAATGCGAAAAAATGCGCAGAAGACAATTGTAGTGGTTACTTTTGAGAAGGAATTATAAAATACTAGCTGACCTCGCGAACTCCGTTCCGCCTTAGAGGCAATAAATAAGCAGTTTTTGTTATACCACGTTCCCGTTAGGTTATGTAGAGAGGTGTAAATTTAGGGTCTGATGTATTTTTGTGTGCTGTATCATAAAAAAATTAAAATAAAAAATTTTGTCTAAAAAAATTGACCTACTATTTATCATATTTTATAATTCCTTCTTAAGGTCGGCGTTTAAAGCGAGTAGGAAATCGCCTCCGATAGAGGCGCCACCGTGCATTGTATGAAATATCCCCATAGAACATTTATTCTCACTATAAGTTCTATGAATATCTCTCTAATCATGAATGAAATGTACAATGGCGCTCTCTATCCGAAAATCGCCGAACTATGAAATAAGTCAATTTGTGGGTAAAGCCGGAATTTTTTCCCGCCAAAATTTGAATTTGGCCATTTTCGGCCAATTCCGTATTTCAAGTTGATCTTCTGAACGAAATTATCAGTAGATTCACTTTTAATCGGAAGTTGAACTATTTTCATGGGTCTTTCTGTTGACATAAAACAGAAGCAGGGGTTGGCTCATTTTCTTCTATTTTTGAAAGAAAAAAAAATAACTGTCGAAATGAAATCGATTAAAATTATTTCAACAAGAACCCTAATCCTTTCTGAGTTCACCCACAAAATTTCAGTTCTCAAAGTGAAACCGTTTTCGAAATCAACTTGAAATAAAAACACGTGTCCGTGAAGTTAGCACCCACATTTTCGAAAATGAGGAAAATTTTTTTTGCATTCGTTAGTAACTCGTTAGTAACTATTTGTAACGTCAAAATTTTCGTTTGTACCTCAAGGGAACTCATAGAAAAACGCCGCATTCCGCTGGGTGCTAACTTCACGGGCATCCACTTCTCAATTTTTTGCGGAAAAAAAAATAAGATTGGAAAGTCCTTCGTTAGTAACTATTTGTAACATGAAAATTTTCGTTTGTAACCTAACCCTTACTGAAAAAATGACACATCTGACATGCGAAGTTAGCACCCGCATTTTCGAAAATGAAGAAAATTTTTTTTGCATTCGTTAGTAACTCGTTAGTAACTATTTGTAACCTCAAAATTTTCGTTTGTACCTCAAGGATACTCATGGAAAACGCCGCATTCCGCTGGGTGCTAACTTCACGGGCATCCACTTCTCAATTTTTCGCGAAAAAGAAATACGATCGGAAAGTCCTTCGTTAGTAACTATTCGTAACATAAAAATTTTCGTTTGTAACCTAACCCTTACTGAAAAAATGACACCCCTTAAATGCGAAGTTAGCACCCACATTTTCGAACAAATTTTCTATTTCATTCGTTAGTAACTATGTATTTGTAACATAAAAATTTCCGTTTTTAACCTAACCCTCACTGAAAAAACTCACATCTTACATGCGAAGATAGCACCCGCATTTTCGAAAATTTAAAAATTTTCTATTTCATTCGTTAGTAACTCGTTAGTAACTATTTGTAACATAAAAATTTCCGTTTGTAACCTAACCCTTACTGAAAAATGACACATCTGACATGCGAAGTTAGCACCCGCATTTTCGAAAATGAAGAAAAATTTTTTTGCATTCGTTAGTAACTCGTTAGTAATTATTTGTAACCTCAAAATTTTCGTTTGTACCTCAAGGATACTCATGGAAAACGCCGCATTCCGCTGGGTGCTAACTTCACGGGCATCCACTTCTCAATTTTTCGCGAAAAAAAATACGATCGGAAAGTCCCTCGTTAGTAACTATTTGTAACATAAAAATTTTCGTTTGTAACCTAACCCTTACTGAAAAAATGACACCCCTTAAATGCGAAGTTGGCACCCACATTTACGAACCAATTTTCTATTTCATTCGTTAGTAACTATGTATTTGTAACATAAAAATTTCCGTTTTTAACCTAACCCTTACTGAAAAAAGTCACATCTTACATGCGAAGATAGCACCCGCATTTTCGAAAATGAAGAACATTTTTTTTCCATTCGTTAGTAACTCATTAGTAACTATTCGTAACAATAAGATTTTCGTTTGTAACCTATTCTGTAATGAAAAAAGTAACACTTCTTACATGAGAAGTCAGCACCAACATGTTCGACAATGAAGAAAATATTTTTCGCATTCGTTAGCAACTGGTTGGTAACTATTTGTAACATAAAAATCATCGTTTGTAACCTAGCTTTCAGTGGGAATATACATACATTCGTGCAAATAAATTCAACAAATTTTCAATAAAAAATATATTTTCAAAATAAAATTTTAAATACTATACAATAGTAGGTAGACGTCAAGTACCTACCATTGTTTTCGGTATTAATTTAATTTTTTTGGTCATATCATCATACACCTCCAAGGCTCCGGACATTTCTGCGACAAATGGCAGTATAGTGACCTAAGCTATTCCTGGTGAGTGAAAAATTGATAGTCAAAAATAGTTCATAAATAAAAGTTATCGAGAGCAAAAAACTATAGTATTTATTTGAAAATGTTCAGATATCAGAGGTGTCTTTTTCTCACTGAAGATTAGGTTACAAACGAAAATTTATATGTAACAGTAACAAATGAGTTGCTAAAGAATGAAAAAAACATTTTCTTCATTTTCGAAAATGAGGGTTCTGACTTCGCATGTTAGAAGTGTCGCCTTTTCATTAAAGAATAGGACAAACAAAAATTTTTATGTTGCATAGTAACTAACGAGTTACTAACGAATGAACGGAAAATTTCTTCATTTTCGAAAATGTGGATGCCCGTGAAGGTAGCACCCATCGGATTGTGGTACCCTTGAGATACAAACAAAAATTTTTTTGTTACAAATACATAGTTACTAACGAAGGACTTTCAGATCGTATTTTTTTTCGCAAAAAATTGGGAAGCCCGTGAAGTTAGCACCCAGCGGAATGCGACGTTTTTCTATGAGTATCCTTGAGGTACAAACGAAAATTTTAAGGTTACAAATAGTTACTAACGAATGCAAAAAAAACTTTCTTCATTTTCAAAATGCGGGTGCTAACTTCGCATGTAAGATGTGTCTTTTTTTCAGTAAGGGTTAGGTTAAAAACGGAAATTTTTATGTTACAAATAGTTACTAACGAGTTACTAACGAATGAAAAAGAAAATTTGTTCGAAAATGTGGGTGCTAACTTCGCATTTAAGGGGTGTCATTTTTTCAGTAAGGGTTAGGTTACAAACGAAAATTTTTATGTTACAAATAGTTACTAACGAAGGACTTTGCGATCTTATTTTTTTTTTCGCGAAAAATTGAGAAGTGGATGCCCGTGAAGTTAGCACCCAGCGGAATGCGGCGTTTTCCGTGAGTATCCTTGAGGTACAAACGAAAATTTTGAGGTTACAAATAGTTACTAACGAGTTACTAACGAATGCAAAAAAAATTTTCTTCATTTTCGAAAATGCGGGTGCTAACTTCGCATGTAAGGTGTGTCTTTTTTTCAGTAAGGGTTAGGTTACAAACGGAAATTTTTATGTTACAAATAGTTACTAACGAGTTACTAACGAATGAAAGAGGAAATTTGTAAATTTTCGAAAATGTGGGTGCTAACTTCGCATTTTAGGGGTGTCATTTTTTCACTAAGGGTTAGGTTACAAACGAAAATTCTTATGTTACAAATAGTTACTAACGAAGGACTTTCCGATCGTATTTTTTTTTCGCAAAAAATTGGTAAGGCCCGTGAAGTTAGCACCCAGCGGAGTGCGGCGTTTTTCTATGAGTATCCTTGAGGTACAAACGAAAATTTTGAGGTTACAAATAGTTACTAACGAGTTACTAACGAATGCAAAAAAAATTTCTTCATTTTCGAAAAAGCGGGTGCTAACTTCGCATGTCAGATGTGTCATTTTTTCAGTAAGGGTTAGGTTTCAAACAGAAATTTTTATGTTACAAATAGTTACTTACGAGTTACTAACGAATGAAATAGAAAATTTTTGAATGTTCGAAAATGTGGGTGCTAACTTCGCATTCAAGGGGTGTCATTTTTTCAGTAAGGGTTAGGTTACAAACGAAAATTTTCATGTTACAAATAGTTACTAACGAAGGACTTTCCGATCGTATTTTTTTTTTCGCAAAAAATTGAGAAGTGGATGCCCGTGAAGTTAGCACCCAGCGGAATGCGGCGTTTTTCTATGAGTTCCCTTGAGGTACAAACGAAAATTTTGAGGTTACAAATAGTTACTAACGAGTTTCTAACGAATGCAAAAAAAATTTTCCCCATTTTCGAAAATGTGGGTGCTAACTTCACGGACACTAAAAACACACTACATTGAACGCCCACCTTAAGAGTAACCACTACAATTTTGATTATGTGAACAATGCACTTCTTTTGACAATTCTTTTGCGATTTTAAATGATGTGTTGAATCTTAGGTTATAAATATACATATACAGGAAAAATAAAAACGAAAAAACCTGTGCTTGAAACGGCATCAATTGAATGAAGGTGTATGGTTTCTGAAATGACCCTACTGCGCTCACGTTGTTCGTAAGTGTTCTGTTCGTATCTTAATCGCGGACAATTCTGGACTAACCTAGGTTATTCCCGATTCCTGAACCGAATACGCCCTCATCTTCCTTCACGCTCGATATATCAGTTTCTGAGCCCATTAATCTTCTTTTCATCCGAGAAGTTCATGAGATTTCGAAAAGATTCATTACCTTTCATCTATAAACATTTATTTCATCCTCTTCGTGTCTGGGGATTCCCCACTTCATTAACCGTTGGTCACGTACGTATCCCGAATATTTTTCGGACTGATCTCCGGATTGTTTTCCTCTTTTATCTATCCAGAATCAATGCTCTTTCCGTTCGTGCCTGATCCTGTTATGAAGATTTCAATACAAAGGCCGATTCCGTAAAGAGTTATGAAGTCTGGTGGAACGTATACTACAATACTAAACATCTCAGGAGAGATTGACCTAATTGCAAACTTATTCGATTTTTGAGGTCATATGATCAAATCAAAGGGTTTAGTTTGTACATAGTGCTCCTCAGATATCCTCATGAAAAGAAATCTAATGCGATAGGATGAGGGGATCGCTCTGGCCATTCGATCGATTCTCGCCTTTCTATCCACCGATATATTGGAAATATTGAGTCAATGTACTGCCGGACATTGGTGATGCTACATCTTGTTGGAACCATATCGTATTTCGTGAAACTTTATGATTTCCTTGATCAGCATATAAATTGTCCAAAGGTCGAACGACATCATTCTGAAGTAGTGCTAATTAATTATCGCCATTCAAATTACCCTAATTGAAAAAGGGAGCAAAAAAATCAGAATAGAAATAATGAACTGTAGGTAGTGTAGGATGAAATAAAATTTATTTTATGTTTCATCAGCTTACAGGACTATACAGAATGTTCCTAAATAGGTGTATCAACGGTTAACTGTAGATTTCTTATGAAAGAACGAATTTTTTTTCTCGTCCATTTTTTCATCTGGGTCTTCGTTTACGAGATACAGGGTGTCAAAAATTTAGGCTTTTTTTTCAGTTTTTTGCTAATTTCTCAGGAACCGTTTGAATTACAGAATTCAGTTTTTGTACACACATTTTCACTAATAATAGCTATTTTCTTGCACTTCACTCGTATTTATTAGACGTGCCTGTAGCGGAGATATTGAGTTTGAACAAAGGTTTTGCCCCCAAACTTTTACAACACAGAACAAGTTTGCATTTGCACAGCAAATTCTGATGCGCCAATGTGTTTTGCATAAAAAAAGTACTGGTTCATCACTCTAAAGTGAACGGTTTTCGATAAAACTGGCATTTTATAATAAAAAATAATTTGCTTGCTCATTGAGAATTTCTTGTAATTAGAAAAAATGAGTACCAAGTGATAATTAACAAGTTTTTTTAATTTCAACAAAATTTGACAACGAGGTTTTCAAGTTTGAAAAGCAAAATTATATTTCATATTTGATATACCGAACGAAGAAGCGGATGAGGTTACACTGAAGCAACTTCAAGAAGAGATCAGTGATAACAAAAGAGAGATTAGAAATTGCGTGTCCGCAACGGAGGCGAGGTTACTTTTGTAAATCCAGGCTCTGAAAAATAAAAATGAAACTCTGGAAAAAGGCTAGAAAAAACGGAACGCTAGTGCAAAAAAAAAGTTGTGATTTTTGGCCTGAAAAGAAATTCCGAAATTACGAACGAAATAACTGCAACGAAATTACCCGTTACTTTAGTATTCGAACAGTGCACAAAAGCTTTTCAGCTATTCAGAAAAGAAGATTGTGTTGAAGTTTATCATCGTCGGCAATTCGATTTCAGATGTGCCTAAGTCGACAGAACTATGTATTCGCTCCTTTCTGTGAAAAAACTAACTACAATGTTATTATTGTTTCTGAGGTTATTTTCGATATTTTTGATTATTGATAATTTCAAGTTCGGCCAAGTCTTATTGAACATTTTCCAACTATACCGGTTTCCATATATCGAAGCCCATAAATAGTTACGAAGCCAATTCAAATATTCACGCTCGATGTTGATATATTATATCTAATGTACACCCTCCCATTCGATATTTTTGTTATGTATGGGACATAAGCTCCTTAAATATGTAATAGGTTTGGTTCAGACTTAACCTCACCCGGGGATATTATGCATGAAGTTTCGTACAAACTTGTGACCATATTCTGAGGGGTGAAAACACATACATAATATATCATTCATAGGAAAAGTTACTGCGTTGCCAAAAATGCCCTTATGTCTGAAATTGCCTCTTCGGTGACTGAAAGATTTGATGGTGAAATTAGAATGGAGTCGCATTGCCCAAACTTTTTCTTCTTGAAATCGAAGGAAATTACCCAAAACTTTCATTCTGAGACAAAAAATGGTAAAAAAGTTAAAAAAAAGTCAAATACGTTCAGTATATCCACCTCATACTTTCCACCAGACAGAGGTAAAATGGTAGTATAATAGCATTGAAAAATTTGCTTGTTTGGAATAGACATTCTCACAGCAACAGGATGAATGTTGATGTACGCGATAAATAACAGTGGGCATAAAATACCGCCTTGTAAGGGCAAGATAACATTTATTTCTTCTGATGTAAAAGAAGACTCTACCAACACTAGTTGAACTATTGGTTTTCTGTTGCTCAGGTAGCTTTTCACACGTTTGAGCTCTGTTTTTCTCAGATACCATAACTTTAAAGTTTCCTAAGTAGCAAATCATGACCATCTACACAATCGTAAGCTTTTGAGAGGTACAGAAAAAGCACTCGTTCCACTTAATAGTGAGCTATGCCATTTCGTCACGAGATCTGTAGTTTTCGAATTTGGATCCGCGAATGCTCGACTCATAACTAAGCAGAAAAACCTAGAAACTTGAGATTTTCTGGGTAGGATCGTATCTCGAATGCCGAAATTGAGTTCGGTATGATCGAAATTCGACCAGGGGTTCCGTTAACAAGGTCGTTCGAAATTTTGTTTTCTAAATCATTTCGAAAATTTCTAGATTGATCCGTTCGAGGGTTATTAAGTTGGGCCCCGAGATATTATGCCATAAATAAATTGAGAAACACAACTGATATACCAGGACCATCTTTATGTTATACTATTTTTTTGAGGTATTGGATAGGTGGGGTATTTAGGATACAAAGAAAATTTAAGGTAGATGCTTGGTCTTAAAATATAATATGAGTCTTTCAGGCCATGTTTCAGGGAAGAAAAATAATGACATTATGTTTCCAAGTTATACATAAACCTTAGAGGACGTGTTAGTATTACCCATTTGCCATATTCATATTTTGATAGCCAAAAATCAACAATGTTCGAGATATTCGAGTTCCTGTGATTTTTAAAAAAATTCTGACATTACTTCATTTTCGTGAATTTTTCCGACGTTCAAAAAATTTGATTATAATTCGGATTATTTTATTCAGAAAAGGATATGACCTTTTTGAAAAAAGTGAAACTATTCTGTATATGATGTTGAAAAAGAATGTGAGTATGATTTGAAAGTTGTTATATGAAGAAAAGAAAAATCAATTTCTAATATAAATTTCCCTACAGAAATGGTGGATGTCATTTCTAACACAATTTATGAATACATTCTCTAGTGAAATTTTTTGTTTAATTGAAAAACAAAAATATTTATTTCGATGCCTTTCCTTCTTTGTGTCTATCCCGTTTAAAATCGAAATCAGCTGAAACGAAACTAGTGCCTGTATCCAAACGAAAACTATTTCGGCAATGAAGAAGGAATTTGACAAGTTCAAAAAAAATGGTCATACATAAATTATTGGAATTGAAAGTTGCAGGCAAATTGATATTAGGAATCGACTATTCTTTTCTTCATATACCAAAATTTTAATCATACTAATTCTTTTTCAACAGGTATAACAGTAGAGTTCTGCTTTTTTCATACATATCATATCCTTTTCTAATGAAAATAGTCCAAAATTTAAATCAAACTTGCTCACCATAGAAAAAAGTGACGAAAAATGAAGTAAGGATATTTTTTTTCAAATACACAAGAACTGAAATATCTCAAAAACTGGTAATTTTCGATTATCAACAAATACTGCTCAAACGATAGCAAATGAGTAATCAAACAATTGCTCCAAGGTTTATGGTCTAATTGGAAACACCCTGTGAATTATGTGGTCGAACCCAATAACCCCCAGATACTGATTTTGTATAGAATCGGATCATAATTGCGAAACTCATCCGCCATTCTGGAGCCACCATTTTGTTCTTTATCTATAACAAATATTTCATAATGCAATATCAGCAGAATAATGTACACCTGCCAAATTTTAAATCAATTGGACGATTAGAAGTGTGTCATATTTAACTTGCAAGATTTGATTACAGACAGACACCGGTGCAGGTAAAACTAAATAAAAGCTTTAAAAAAAATTGAGAGATCCCCAAACTATATTGGCAAAAAGGATATCAATGCTCAGGAGATCAGGTGTCTACCCTATAATATGTGAGATGGGCAATTATTGTCGATACTGTGGCACCCATAGGTGTTCCCAAAATCTGTTCAATCTGTTTTGGGAACACCTATGGGTGCCGCAGTATCGCCGATGATTGCACAATATGTATTGGATGATATGCTTCATGAGATCATGCCGAAGTTGTCGTTTGTGGTACCGTTTATAAAAAAGTATGTCGACGATCTATTGTGTGCCATACCTCAGGCAAAACACAGAAATACTTAAAGTTTTCAACAACTTTTCACATAATATTCAGTTCACAGTGGAGGAAGAACAAGACAACGCAGTTCCTTTCCTGGACTTATTGGTAATAAGAAAAAACCAAAAACTTATCACGGACTGGTACAGAAATCCATGCCATTCAGGTAGATACATGAATTTCCTCTCATACCAAGCTTTCAAGATGAAATTGAATATGATATTGGCAATGAGGAATTGGACCATAAAGACCTCACATGCAGAATTCCACCAGAAAAATTTTGAGCTGTTGCGGCAATTACTCGTCGACAATGCATATCCACGAGGGCTGGTCAATTCCATGTTATTTAATACAATAAATATGGAAGATGCTCCCAGAGAAGTGAGTGAGCCGAACGGTACTTTTACTACCTTCCACGTTTTACCACGCATTCTAAAGATCTCCCAACAATTAAGTTCTGTTTTCAGAGAATTCGACAATATACAAATAATTAATAAGGTTGCCATCAGTTCGGGCAAACGAATGTTCACAAGACTAAAGGATCCTACAAAGAAGTGCCAGGGGTCGTTTATTCTGTTCCGTGTGTGGGGAATGTGGAAAAAGATAATATGTTGGACAAACTTCAACGTGGAAACACACCAGATTAACTGCACACAAAAGTGAATGCAGAAGAAGAATTACAAAAAATACTGCTTTGTCGGTTCATACCATGGAGACAGGACATATAATGGATTATAATAATTACAGCATACTATACAGGCTGGCCATTTGAAAACGAAACAGACGAGATTACAGACGAAATAAATTTTTTCGAGTGATACCTCAATTCAAAGGTATTTTTATACTGATTTCAGCACAGTAATTGTTTTTTCATTTTATGCATTAGTTCTCGAAATATTCATGCGTTAGTTAATTTAATCACTTAAATTAATTTTTTGCGAATAAGTGACATTTCGTGCTTCCGAAGCACCAAAATTTCCGTACTTGTATTTGAAATTGCACAACATCTACCACTGGGCAAATGAAGTCATACCGTACGTGTTAATGCTACTAGGGTCAGATGTTCGACTAGCTGTTTTATTCACTGAAATCATTCTCCAACTGTACGGTATCAGAACGATTTGAAGTATTGATCTAAGAAATAAGACTTTTCAAAGTAAAGTAAATAATTTATCAAAAACTCACAGTCATGGTTGTTTTGAAGCTCAAAATGTCGATTTTTCACAAAAAAACACTACAAGTGCCATGAAAACACCACTTCATTTTCAAATACTTAGTTAGGAATATTTCGAGAACTAATACATAAAATGAAAAAACAATTACTGTGCTGAAATCAGTATAAAAATACCTTTCAAATGAGGTATCACTCACCCCATCTTCCCTATTCAAAAATTGGGGGTGAGGGTTGTAGTAGCAAGGGTTGAAGCGCTATGCGTCCGTAACCTACATCTTAAGTTGTCCCCCTCGAAACAGAAATCGACCTGTCCGAGCATTTCTATCGAAAAAATTTATTTCGTCTGTAATCTCGTCTGTTTCGTTTTCAAATGGCCACCCTGTATAAGGAAGTACATTATAGTAAGAGGTTGTTTTTGGAGATGGTGGGGATTTCAATTACTGATGACAATATCAATAAGAAACGAGAAGTTACTGTATGTTATTTTTTTCTCTTTGACTGTGTATTCAGCTTAACTACAAATCTGAAATGATAAATTCGAAAAATACAGACATCGTAGCGACAAAATATTGTTCAAGGAAAACGAGATCTCAAAAATTACTAATATTTATGGCATAACAAATCAGGTTAAATACCTCGGCTTCAACTGTGTTGACACATTCAAAATTTTTTCTGTTGGATTCTTGAATGCGAATCTACCTTGAAGTGGAACTAGTTTCACATATTGTTTGCTTGGATGGAAATGCATTCATTTTTCTTCCAACCATGTCTCTAACAAATAGCTGCTTTACAACGTCATAACTTTCAATCTTAAATGGGACTCATACTTATATTTCTTCATAAAATTTCACTGGGGAAAACCGCTAAGTATATGCATGTCGACATAAGAGTACGTCAGGTGATGAAAAAAAGCTATATCGCTCCCCTGTCTCTATTTATCGTAAAAAGTGGGGGCTATATCTGATATTATACAGGTTGTAAACTCAATCGTTACTATGCGAAGACAGTAGAAAAGTGCAGGTCGTAAAAGTTCACGAAAACTTTGTTTTTCACGATATTGAGTAATGTTCAGCTGAAATTTCGGAAGAAACGCCCGCCTTTTAGGTGGAACATTATGTTTTCCTATGAAACATCACGCCTTAGTATCAGAATCAGCATCATTTTATCGATATTTATGTCATAATTCCATTAAATTCACAAATCTTGGAGGAATCCTTCATCTATATTCCCAAGTTATGTGTTGTCATAAAATGAAAGCACGTGATTGATATGGCCGCGTGAAGTTGGCGAAAAAATGTCGGCACAAATTCTGAAATAATCCCCAATATTTAGTGCCCAATTTGTGCCCATTTGTGCCGTATGAATCAATTTCAGCACCATTATGGTTTTCGAGATATTCGAGTTTGAAGTTTTTGGTGCTAGCTTCACACTTGGCACCAACATTTTTCGATTTCGAAAAACTTTTAATGCCAATATTTAGTGCCCAATTTGTGCCCATTTGTGCCGTTTAATTGACCTCATTATCACTTGTAGTTTTTAAGTTATTTCAGTTTGAATATCTTGGTGCCAGCTTCACACTTAGCACCAACATAATCCAACTTTGAAAAAAACTTTATGCCAATATTTTGTGCCCAATTTGTTCCCATTTGTGCCGTATAAATGACATTTCTACCATTTGTAGTTTTTGAGATATTGCCTGTTGTTTTTTAGCCGGCGTGAAGTTGGCACCAACATATTCCAACTTTAAACAAATTTTGATGCCAATATTTTGTGCCCAATTTGTGCCCATTTGTGCCGTATAAAAGACATTTCTACCATTCGTAGTTTTTGAGATATTGACTGTTGTTTTTCAGCCGGCGTGAAGTTGGCACCAACATATTTCAACTTTGAAAAAAATTTTCCGCCACTATTTAGTGCTGAATTTGTGTCAATTTGTGCCGTCGAAATGGCTTCGATATCTTGGATAGTTTTCGAGTTATGGACAATATTGTGTTTTATTAACGGCGCCATCTATGTGAAAAAGCAAGTATTGTTTCGCTTCATAATAGGTCAAATATGTCGGCCTCACATATGTGAATTCTGTTACATAATAACTTCCCATGAACTTATAAATAGACCTCTGATTATTATTATTATTAAGCAAACAATTCCTTGCGTTAATCGAACAATCTATCCTTTTCGATGGTAAAAATATGTTGAATCGGGAAAATTGTTGAGTAATATTATTTGTAAATAATATTATATTTCGATATGGAATTCCAAATTCAATAAATACAAGTAGAAATATATTCCTTATTACAATTACTTGTATGGATTCACTTTCCTGCATAAGCAGATAGCGTGTGGCGGCAAACATCAAACGGGGCGATCTAACACCTGCTTGCCTAATTGAAACGGCTGCATCGTGAGCGTAAATTTTTTATTAAAAGGACGTTCCGACATGGCATCTACGGCACATTCGGCGATTTCTCTGATCTGACATTTACTGGTGAATTTAATTCACTTTGGTAATTTACGGTCCCAGACTCCCAGATAAACTTACCCAGGTTAAAGATGGAATATTGAACCGGGTTGAAAATCAGTTTTTTTTTAAACTGTGACACAAATTTTAGTTTAAAGTCCCGAAGCACCCCAGGAATTATTGCATCACTAAGGTTATTCTTCGTGATATACTTGAACTAATACAAAGTTCGTAACAGTAGGTAATAGAAAGAATAGAAAAAAAAATGAAATTTTTATTACACTTCATATCTTTACATCATCACTATGTACAATTAATAAATAAATACTTATAACAAACAAACATCATCAACAATTTTGGATAAAAAGGCTTTATGCTATATTCAAATTGTATATAGAAGCAGATGAGGGTTCACGGAAACATCATTCCTAACAACTCTATATTCCTTCAATAAGTCATTGAATTCCTCCCACTTTCCATCATTTCTTCTACAGTATGCAGTGTAATGACCTATCCCGGTACTTACAGCTGGGGAAATAAAATTGGCTACTCCTCTGAGCATATAGGACTTATTTTCAATGCTCAGAACTAATTGAATTTCATTGAGGATAATCAGTTTTCGCACATCACAATCAGTTATCAAATAATCGGTGAATGTTTTGACTGTTTTCAATTCGTTGGAGCATTTAGAGCATTTTGATTGCGATGGAGGAACTAAGTCGATGCATTCTTGCAATCTTTGAAAACCTTATTTTTTCAGACGTTCTACAAAGACTGCTACAAAAATAATTTTCTTATTTTCACGTTGTGGAAACATTTTTCACAACTAGATTTTTCGATTACGCAAGGAGCTTCATTCAATCCATACAAGTAATTGTAATAAGGAATATATTTCTACTTGTATTTATTGAATTTGAAATTCCATATCGAAATATAATATTATTTACAAATAATATTACTCAACAATTTTCCCGATTCAACATATTTTTACCATCGAAAAGGATAGATTGTTCGATTAACGCAAGGAATTGTTTGCTTAATAATAATAATAATCAGAGGTCTATTTATAAGTTCATGGGAAGTTATTATGTAACAGAATTCACATATGTGAGGCCGACATATTTGACCTATTATGAAGCGAAACAATACTTGCTTTTTCCCATAGATGGCGCCGTTAATAAAACACAATATTGTCCATAACTCGAAAACTATCCAAGATATCGAAGCCATTTCGACGGCACAAATTGACACAAATTCAGCACTAAATAGTGGCGGAAAATTTTTTTCAAAGTTGGAATATGTTAGTGCCAACTTCACGCCGGCTGAAAAACAACAGTCAATATCTCAAAAACTACGAATGGTAGAAATGTCATTTATACGGCACAAATGGGCACAAATTGGGCACAAAATATTGGCATCAAAATTTGTTTAAAGTTGGAATATGTTGGTGCCAACTTCACGCCGGCTAAAAAACAACAGTCAATATCTCAAAAACTACAAATGGTAGAAATGTCATTTATACGGCACAAATGGGCACAAATTGGGCACAAAATATTGGCATAAAGTTTTTTTCAAAGTTGGATTATGTTGGTGCTAAGTGTGAAGCTGGCACCAAGATATTCAAACTGAAATAACTTAAAAACTACAAGTGATAATGAGGTCAATTAAACGGCACAAATGGGCACAAATTGGGCACTAAATATTGGCATTAAAAGTTTTTCGAAATCGAAAAATGTTGGTGCCAAGTGTGAAGCTAGCACCAAAAACTTCAAACTCGAATATCTCGAAAACCATAATGGTGCTGAAATTGATTCATACAGCACAAATGGGCACAAATTGGGCACTGAATATTGGGGATTATTTCAGAATTTGTGCCGACATTTTTTCGCCAACTTCACGCGGCCGATTGATATGTGTATTTATTATATCTTGATTGGAATTATTCAAACCATAAAATAATTTGATTCAGTATCATCAAAAGTTTTTCGAATTTAGATTTTCGATTATTCATTCACACAAAAATAGTATATTACATAACAAGAGTTGTAAGAAGCATATTACGCACGACTAGAAAAAAGCGGTGAGTGCGTACTCCTAGAAAGGAGTGCGTAATTGCCTTAGAATTGTGTTCTATAATTTTTCTACGATCTCATTCATCCCCATAAAACTAAGAATTTCATTAAGTGAACATATTTTTAATCAATTAATTAAATAACTACAAAAAACGAGACAAAAAATCATACAACTTTAATAAGATCCTATTGTTTAGTTCACATTTTGAATGTAATAATTATTATTAATTGTTACTGTGCAATTATTAAAAACAAGAGAGGGTGGGTTGGTATTCGGATTTTTTGTATTTTCAAAAATAATATCTTTATTTTCTCTCCTATTATTAATGGGACATGTAATTTTTGATGAGTTGGCAGTCATGTTTTTCATAGAATTATCTACATAACTCTCGGCCACCGCTGATGACCGCCAACCGCCGTGTCTCTTCAATGCTAGCATATCGCCACCAGCATCTACTAAAATTGTGGCAGAAGAACGCCTAAAGCAATGGCCCGTGTATTCTTCTTCTTCTTCTTCATCTTATGTTAAGCCTGAGGCTTGTAAATTCCACTCTAATCCTCTATGGATGTAGACACCCAGGAATCTTTCCAGCGTTTGGGAGGTCTGCTGATGGGTCTTCTGGTATTTGGGATTCCGTCTCGGGCGATCTTAGCTATTCTTCCCGTGTTCATTCTGCTGACGTGGTTGTTCCAGTATCGTCGTCGCGCTCTTCCCCATTTGACAATGTCCTGGATTTGGCATTCTTCTAAAATGGCTGTGTTCCTTTTTCTGTCCCTCAGCGTAAATCCAGATATGGTTCTTAGTATCTTCATTTCAGTTGTTCTGAGAATGGACTTAGTTCTTTTGTTGTCCGCTCTGGTTTCTATGGCGTATGTCATGATAGGCCGGACACAAGTTTTGTAGATCCTGGTTTTTGAATGTTTACTCATACATTTGTTGTTGAATATGAATATGCGAAGTGCACCTGCCACTCTACATGCTTTATTTGCCTGCTCACGAACTTCGTATGTTCTATCTTGGTTCGAAGATATCTGTACGCCGAGATAGTTGAATGTCATCACCTGTTCTATTGGTTGGTCTGCGACGACAAGTTTGCATCTTTTGGGTTCTTTGCTTATGACTAATGACTTTGTTTTTGTGGTTGATATTTGCATGTTGTATTTGCATGCTTCTAAAAAGAATGAATATAGCAGTCTCTGCAGGTCATCTTCGCCTTCAGCCACGATCACTAAGTCATCGGCGTAGCAGATAATTTTTATAGCTCCTGTGCTAAGTCTGTATCCCATTCCAGAATTCTTGACGCGGTGTATTATTTGGTCCATTATTAAGTTGAAGAGTAGGGGACTTAATGAATCTCCTTGTCGTATACCCGCTGGAGTTGGAATTTCTTCGGTGAGCTGTTGGTTTACAGATATATGTGTGGAGGTGTCGGTATTCAGTTGTCTCACAATTTCTATTAAAGGTGTTGGTAGATCTTTATCTTTGAGTATTGTGATGACATCTTTGAGTCTCACCTTATCGAATGCCTTGGTGAGATCTATGAAGCAGAGGAAGTCTGGTTTTCCGTATTCTATCGATTTTTCGGTGATCTGCCTCCGAGTCTGCCTCAATATAAAAATGGGATCTAATGTTGATCTGTTCCTCCTGAAACCCTGTTGTTCCTCTGAGATGTTTATATATTTGTAGATTATGGATTCCAAAATTTTTGTGAAGAGTTTCATGACCGAACTGAGCAATGTTATTCCTCTATAATTTTCTGGAGCTCTTTTGTCACTCTTTTTGAAAACAGGAATGGTAATACTTTTCTTCCAGCTCCTTGGTATCTTTCCAGTTGTTAGGATTTTATCATACAGTTTCGTGAGTTCTTCCATCAGGCAGGCTCCGCCATATTTTATGAGTTCATTCGGAATACCATCGAATCCAGGAGCTTTTCTGTTTTTTAGTTTCTTCGCTGTTTCGGCAGTCATTTCAGCAGTTATTTTCACTCTCTCATGGTTTCGTTTGTCCTCCGTAGGGGGGATGTCTTCATCAGAGCTGTACAAATTTTTGAAGTAGTCCTTCCAGGTACCTCTATCGATTTTTTGTGTTTGCGAATATTCATTCACATCCAACTTTCTCTTTCTTAGCATTCCCCAAATTTTCTTCTGCGCCCCGTATAGGTCGTGTTTCATTTCCGCGGAAAATCTCTCCCAGTATTCTCGTTTGATGTTCCGAATTTCTAGGTTCACTCTGTTTCTTAGTTGTGTATATTGTAGTCGTTCTTCCGGTGTTTTATTACATCCGTATCGTAGATATGCATTCCGTTTCAGTTTTGCCAGTTCCTTGATTTCGGGTGTATACCATTGTTTGGTTTGAATGCGGTTGTTTGCATTGACCTTTCTTTTCCCGATGGCTTCTTTGGCTGCAGCTAGGACGTTCGACTGTATTTTCTCCCACTAATATGGAGTTGTTTTGGATTTTTTGATGTAATCGATTTTGATAGAGATCCATTGTTGTTCGGTTGTGAAGAGATTCAATGTTCCATTTTTCCCGTTCAGGCCTAGGGGGGAGTTTCTTCTTCTGTATGTGAATACGCAGTTTACAGAGGATCAGGAAATGATCAGAGCCTATGTTGGCAGATGTTAAACTTCGCACATCTAATATCTGCGTCAGATGAATGGCTCTGTTCGTTAGAATATAATCAATTATTGAGTTCTGTCCTCGTGAGTTCTGCCACGTGATTTTATGTTGTGACTTATGCCCGAAGAATGTATTGTTTATTCTGATATTATGGCGGGCGCAAAGGTCTACCAGAGCTTCTCCATTCTCGTTGAGATGTTCCTCGTTAAAGTGATGCTTGACTCCCTGTATAATATTATTCCCAATTCTAGCGTTCAGGTCCCCCATCATCAACATACGCTCATTTTGTGGTATCTTGGATATTTCCTCTTCTAGGATTTCATAGAATTGGGCTGTTTCATCTCTGGACTTACTTATATCCGGTGCGTACATGCTGAAGAGGTGCAGTATACCAGTTTCGGTATTCAGAGTTACTTTAAGGAATCTTTCGCTGATGTAGTGTATATCTTCTATAGACTGCTCGAGTTTTTCAGATATCAATATTCCTACTCCAGCAGTGGCTCGTGATCTTTGTGAGACGCCGCTGTACACGAAGATGTATCCAGGAACTTTGATGCTGCCTTTACCTTTGCGTTTGGTCTCAGACAAAGCACAAATGTCTATTTTATGCTGTTCCATCTCAAGTAGAATTTCGGCGTTTTTTGTGTTCCAAGTGGCTGCTCTTATTACCTTTTTCCTCCATCGTTGTTTTCTTCGTGATGTTTCTGTATTCGTTTTCATGGTCCTGTTTCTCGCTTGGGTCGTTACCATGTTATCCGTCCGGTTCCGAGGCTTATAGTTGGAGCTTTGAGCTATGGATGCATTTTACGTCGGGTAGGCAGCTAACCTTGCCTGACAACCTTCCTCCTTTCTCATCCTGGACTTAGGACCAGGCAATGGCGGAGCATTGCTTGGGATATTCTGCCACTGTTTTTGGCATGTTACCGATTTTGTTTATTCCAACAGATTGCTTGGTACATTTTCCATTTGAGTAATTCAAAAAGGAAGGCAGAGTATGAAGATGCTCTCCTGCAAGACGTAAATTGATATAGTTTTTACAAACCGGATAAAAGGACTCGGAAACGACAAATGAATGTTGCGTTTTGGTTTTTGAATCTGCAATATGAATTATCAGACATTTTCCCGGATCCTCCACGTCTTCATCAGGCTTCAAGTTGCGTAACTCCTGCTTTCTACAAGCTAATTAAAACCACCTGTAGTGAAAAAGTATCAATATTTGCCTGTTTATTTATATAATTCGTGTATGGATACCTTCGTCAGCAAATATCTGCTATCTGGAGCGTTTTGGAGAAAGACATTTATTTCTTTTGATGCCAACGTTTTCGATTTCTTACTCTTGAAACCATCTGATTTTCTTTTGAGTAAAGCCAGCAGTTTAGGATAAGACTCAATATTAACGTTATCATGGTTTATGTTTATTGTTGACCTTAGCATCGAATAAATTGACCAAAGTGACCATGGCTTCATTGTTTTGGACAGTTCTTCAAAATATGCTAACATAACATTTTCCGAAAATGAATTGATTTTGTGTTCCAGCTTCCAATCCATGAATTTATGATAAACTTGTTCGTATCTCCACGAGATGTGATGGGTAATAAATTATATGAAGCATTTTTCGCTCTTTCCACCATATCGTGAGGTGTGCACAATTCATCTTCGCTGCCACTGGACATTTTTCACAACAATTATTATTCGTTATGAGGGATTTATCTTCAAATAATCTTGGTAAATCCAAAAACTGGTAACAATTCGCGATACATTCACGAAAGGTCAGAAACTAATAGCGTCTTTTCGTTTCCATGGTAACTACTAAAGGCTCTATCTTATTGGTTATTTGCCGTGCGTTTCACTTTACAGATTCACCGTATTGGCTTTCGAGCGTGCTTTCTGTTACGGTAAAATAAATCACACAGTTTAACGTTGCACAGTGCTTAAAATAGGCAGTTACATAATATGTGGTTCTATGTACGAATTTCGTCACTTTCTATAGGAGGAGTAGAAAAACGTCTTAACCTTTTCTCAATTTTCCACCCGAATATTTAAAAATAAGTATGCTTATGCCAGGTTGCATTCGAATTGATATTGACACCTAGAAGCTTGAGTCCATTAGTTGGTTTTATTATTTTATTGTCCATTATAAGTTGGGGTCTTAGAGCCATTTTATTCCACCAGAGAACCCCATTGTAGGATAACTTCTAGATCTTTGTTGATTGTCACGGCTTAGCCGATTCTCTGGAAACTGGATGTTGACGCGGATACCGGCTTCTTCTTTGTCGAGGACGCTATAAGAGTGTTCTCTTCTGTAAAGCTTAAGATTTGATTTTTGGTTGGATTTTAAAGGTCATAAATATGTACACATTAGGAAAAGATTTGGGAACAAGATAGAGCCCTGAGGTACACCAGCGTTGATGGAATGAAGTGCAGACTCCGCACCATCGACCACAACACAAAGTTTCCTTTCATGGAGGAAACTTCCGAGCCAGCTGCAAAGTCCTTCCGGTAGACCGCAAGATGCAAGCTTAGATAGCAATGCTCCTTGCCATACACGGTCGGAGGCCTTGGATATGTCTAGGGCAACTGCATGCAACTGATTCCCCATGCTTTTCTATAGCGTTTGTCCAAAGATGCGTGACATAGGTGAGCAAGTTACCCGTTGAACGACAGCGTCGGAAATCGTATTGATTGTCGCTCATGAGATTGTTTTTCTCTAGGTGTTTTACGATCTGCAAATTAATACTCGTAGCAGTCTCCATTACTTTGGACAAAATGGGTAGTAACGATATTGGACGATAATTTTGAGGCATGCACTTTTTCTCCTTTTTTGGTATTGGCTGAACTCTAGCGACCTTTCAGATGTTTGAAAATGCTTTCTGCTCGTTGGACAGCTGAAACAGCCGACACAACAGAGGTGCGAGCTCGGGTGAGCACTTTTTTAGAACAATAACTGGTATTTTATCGGGTCCTGTTGACTTTCTGCTGTTCAGCTGTTTCAGGATTCGGCAGAAGCTCCTTGTACGAAATTCAACTTCTGGCATCGAAGCCTTGGGAATATTGGGAGATTCTTTTTGGCCTGCTTCTAGAGTAGAATTTTTGGCAAATACAAAAAGGTTTAAGGGGTACGGGAAATGATAAGTGTGTTAAATCACTCTTCTTTATTTCTTATGCCAACGTTTCGATCACAAATGGGGATCTTTTTTCATTTATTTATTTATACATGCACATGCTGATAACAATAAAATCAACAAAATTAATGAAAGCCTTAAATAAGTTTGCCGTCAAATAATACACGACTTGTCAAAAAATGAAATACAATAAGGAAGGCAAAAGCCAATATTGACAATAAACAAAAGGTGAGTATCACATAATACATACACTATTTAAAGACAAACAGTACATTCAGAACTCTTCAAGTTTATAAATAATCTTTTTCAGTAATAGTTCCTTTACACCTTTTCTGTACTTCAGGTCATTCAAACTCTTCAGTTCCTCGGGCAGTCCATTATATAGTTTCAGTGAGATGTGGTTTGCTCCCTGCTGCGCTTTCGCTATTCTATGGAAAGGAATACTGAGTAACTGCTTTTTTCTTGTGTTGTACTCGTGAAAGTCGGCGTTTGTTCTAAATCTCTTGAGGTTTCGATGTACATAAACCACTGCAGCGAAAATGAAACTGAAGTACAGGTGAGTATACTCTCTCTCCTGAAAACATCTCTGCAACTTTCTCTATGATGCATCCAGAATATAGCCGTTATGGCCTTTTTCTGCTTCAGAAGAACCTTCTGCGCATCGCTGCTGTGTCCCCATAATATGACACCATATACCATTTTTGAGTGAAATGCTGAGTAGTACACTAGTTTGGCTGTGTCACTGTAAGATATCATTCTCATTCTTTTTATAAGGTAGATCGAGGTCGAGAGTTTGCTACATAACTGGTTTATGTAGTGACTCCAGCTCAAGGATGAGTGAAAAGTCATACCCAAATAATCCAATGTACCTCCTATATTCTCTTTGTTCGTGAACAAGAGCTGCTGGGTTTTATTTTTGTTCATCAAGAGACCATTTGAGGCGAACCAACTCTGAGCACTTGTTAGTGGTAAGGAGGTTTTGAGTTCTATCCTGTCTCTAGTTCCCGACCTGTTTATGAAAGCAGTGTCATCAGCATAGCTGCATAGCTGGTCCGCCTCTAAGTTGGCATGCAGGTCGTTGGTGCAGACGATGAAAAGTATCGGGCCCAGAATCGACCCCTGCGGCACCCCCACCCCGATCTCCCTCAAGTCAGACACCACACCATCCCAGCTCACCACCTGAGACCTTTTTGTTAGGTAGGAAGCGAACATGTTGAGAGCTTTTCCTCTTATGCCGTATTATTCGAGTTTATTGAGGAGAATTCTATGACAAACGCTATCAAAGGCTTTGCTCAGATCGATACAGGCCAAATGCACTTCCTCACTGTTGTTGTACGCTTCGATGATGGTGTCCATAACGTCTATCATGGCTGACACAGTTGACTTACTCTTTCGAAAACCGTGCTGAGATTGATGGATAAAGTTATTGCTCTCAAGAAAGCACACCAATCGTTCTTTCAGGAGTAGCTCGAACAGCTCGAGAAAGCTGGCAGGACAGAAATTGGCCGATAATTTGACAGTTCCTCAATCGGACCTCCTTTCGCAATGGGTGTTATCACGGCGACCTTGAGTTCAAGTGGAATAAGTTCTTGCTCGAAGCAGCCGTTGATAATCCTACACAATGGTTGTTTTATGACTGGAATAATTTGCTTGAGGAGTGCTACCGAAATGCCGTAGTAATCCCTCTTGTGTTTGTTTTTCAGCCTTTTTGTTAGTTCAATGATTTCTTCCTCTGTTTTCGGCTTTAGATACATGGAGTTCATAGTGTTAATTCCGAAATTTTTCATTAAGACGCTTGAATCACCTAAGGATGGTCGCACCTCTCTGTGTATTTTCGCCAACAGATATGAAGTAATCATTCAGTTCTTCAGCAGTCGTGTGTGAGGTCACCTGACATTTTTGCTATTTTCCTGTTTCTTCACGTATTAAATTCCACGTTTCTTGAAATTTATCATCTGCGCTGGCTATTCTCTTCGAGTTGTTGGCTTTCACTGTTTTTTCTATCTCATTTTTCATGGTGGTTTTCAAATTATTGTAAAGTGAGTAACTGGGCTCGTCTTTACGTACCTCCGCTATGGTCCGTGCTGCCTCCACTTTTCTTTTTAGATTTGTCAAATTTATATTACAGCTGTATTTTTTTCGTTGTTTAAGTATAATTTTTACTTCAGGAAAAGACAAGTTGAAGAGACCCACAAGAGTTCTGTGGAAATTGCTATACTGCACCCCAGCATTTTCATTCCAAATTGATTTCCAGTTTATAGATCTGATCCCCCCTACGAAACGGTGGGTATTTTTCTTGTTAAATTGCCTTATGACTCTATATGTTGTATTTTCATTTTCCGGTTTTGTTTTTGCAGTTGGTATCCTCAGGATTTGTGTCCTATGATCTGAGAAAAAAGGCTCATAGGTTTCATGTTCATAATCATCCTCTGATACATTCTTCTTGGGGTTCCTTCTCCTATCGGAGGTTGGAAATCATCACGGCAATTTTTATTTTATTCGCAGCTATCCTGAAGAGCTGACAAGAGCTGACACCAAACAACTCCCTCAGGTTTCTCAGCCATGATATCCTCCTTCGACCAATAGATCTCTTTCCCACGATCTTGCCTTCCATAATCAGCCTCAGCAGCGAGTATTTAGGTCCTCTCATTATATGTCCCAGATATTCCAATTTTCTTTTCTTCACTGTCAATATCAGCTCTTCCGTTTTCTGCATCCTCCTTAGCACTTCTTCATTCGTAACCCTGTCCACCCACGATATGCGTAACATTCTTCTGTAGCACCATCGTTCAAATGATGCAATCTTTTTCATTTCTGCTTGCTTTAGAGTCCAAGCTTCTGCACCATATAACATTGTGGAAAAGACATAGCCACGAAGCATCCGTACTCTAAAATGTATGTCCAAGTCTCGACTGCAGAATATCTTCCTCATATTCAGGAATACATTCCTAGCAATCTCGATGCGTGCTCTGATTTCAACCGTCTGCTCGGAGTTGTTGGTTATCCATGTACCCAGATATTTGTACTTTTGCACACTCTCAATTTCTTTGTTCGAAACGAACAGTTTTTCGTTTGTTGGCGGTTTCTTCGTTATTTTCATGAACTTTGTTTTCCTACAGTTCATTTTTAGGCCATAAACAGAACAGACGGTGTTTAATCTCTCAAGCATATGTTGATACATTGGTGAAGATATTGTCAATACAAGTACTCCAATGGATTGTCACTCTCGATTGCTCTGTGAAAATATATCTCATATTGTACATATTGAACATCTCAATCAAATTAGTTTTATCTGTTGAAGTCTCGAGGAAATTTATATTAAAATCACCAACCACCAACAGTCTATCGTCTCCGTAGCTCCTGAGACACTCCTCTAGAATACACTCAAGAACTGACAGGAATTTTGGATAGTCCCCGGATGGGGGTCTATAAAACGCAACCATGACAATCCTCAAAACTGGAAACCTGACCGCCGCTATCTCAATTGACCATATTCACCGTCGCCATATTGTTGTGCGACAATACCAACTACCCAGTGAAATATTGAGTTTATCAAAAGTACTGTCAGATTATTAGCACAGTCTGTGGTTTGAGAGGTTATATAAAATTGGTGGTAAACTTTGGTTGAGTGTTTTGTGATGAAACCCAGGAAATATGGGTAGATTTCAGTATAGTGTAGGCCATGGTTGTTGTGTCAGTAATTGTTCGGCAAGAAATAGATCTAAAAATTGAAGAACTGACACCAAAATATGCCCATTTAAACATTCGCGGTCCTAAGAAATTAGTAACTTTCGTTATTCGATGTTGAGGACCCTGGGTAGTTGGTATTGTCGCACAACAATATGGCGACGGTGAATATGGTCAATTGTCCTCTCCACAGAGTACTTGGTTATATTCAGCAATTCTCTGCATTGTATTTCCTTACTTACCAAAACTGCCGCACCCCCACTTCGTGATGTACTGCGACAAAAGGAGCTGGTCACATTTAAATTTCCCAATTTTACCCTATTCAGCAAATCCTGCGAAAACCAGTGCTCTGTGACACAGGTGATGTCTATTTTTCGATCATTGACAAAGAAGATGAAGTCGTCAATCTTATTTTTCAGTGATTGTACGTTGATGTTCGCAATCGTACAACATGAACTAGGTCTATCTATTTGCTCCATTTCATCGTTCCCGTATTCGGAAAAAACGAAAAGCGCCGAACAGTTATTCCACTTGGCCAGTTGTCACCACTGTACAGATCCTCAATCAGATCACGATCCCCGCCAACTTTGAAAGATACACTAGTCGCTTCAGGCCTCACTGGAAGGGCTTCCACAACAATTTTTTTTTCCGGGAACTGTTCTTTGAGATGGTCTGATATCATATCTGGGGTGGTACCCACCTCAATCCTACCAATATGGAGCCATACCCTCTGTTTACTACTAGAAAAAGAATTCGCTTTCCCAGTAGTTTCTCTTGTTCCCCTTATGAATCTTTTCCGTCCCTGACCCATGTTTTTAACATTTTCATTGTTACTCTTCATTATGTTGGGAGAATCCAATATGTTGATGTTTCGGTTAACAGCTGATTCGTTGACTAATCTGCATGGGGTCGTTGAACTGGCCTTAGATTTCTCAGACCGCAACGTAGCAACAGGTGACTTTTTTTTTTTGGGGATTTCGATAAAGATTTTAATTCGGGTTTGTTTGGGATTTGATCCGTTTTCTCAACATGTGAAGAACATGGACGTACCTTTTGTGTTGTGTCCCTTTCTAGCACACTGATTTTGAAGAGAAGTAAGTAGTTGTTCTTATCTTCCATCTCAGCGACAAGTTTTCTCAAAAGAGAATTTTCCTTAGAAATGATTTCGTTTTCCTTTGTCAGCTCAGATATCACTTTTTCACTAGAGTTCAGCGCCTCGTTCATATCAATTACCGTTTCAAGTGATGTGTTCAAGTCTTCTGCATCATCAATTTCAGTTTTAGGGTTAGGTTGAGGTCTTTTCGGTTCGCAACACTTTATTCGAAATTCGTCAATTTTTTCTGTTTCACTGAAGTATTTCAAGCATCCCGGATGCATTACCGTGCCGCAATTCACGCACTGCAGCCCTACATTCGGAAAACTGTGACACTTCTTGCATTTTTTCACTGGTAAATCGTATATAGATGTTTTACTCGCGGCCATCTTTACTGTTTTCTTCTTCAGGGCTCTAAAATTAAACATCAAACAATTAGACACATGGTCACATCTGAATAATGAACCTACCGAAATACAAAGGTGTTCACAACTATAAAGGATCGCATAACCAAAAACAATATCCACTGTACTATTTTTGGCAAATATAGCTGCAAAAGGGTCCGAGTTTTCTTTGGACCTAGTAGTCAGAGCACCGTAGCTTTAAGAAGTGGTGGAAAATTCGGATTGCATAAGGTACTGCTAATCACCTTAGCGAGTGACCAAAAAGGACGCGAACCACTTTGGCAATTTAGAAGTTTTTTGTTACTGTGTTGTTAAATGCTTGTTTTGCGACTTGAATAGTTAGATTGCAGTTGTTCCTATCAAGCATATACGCTGCGGTCTTCTCTTCTGTCGGGTTTGAGCACCATTCGCGGAAGGCTTTATTTTATTGGACGCAGGCTAGCTTACAATCTTTCTTAAACCATGGCTTTGCAGATGGAGGCTTATTGAAGTTGTGTGGGATGTACAGTTCCATACCTAAAAGAATTACCTCAGTGATAGCCTCTGCACACTGACTGACATCTTCAATACTGAAGCAAGTGGCGCGCCATGGATACTCCGCGTAAAACTCTCTCAGTTCATCCCACTTGTCCTTGTTGTAGTACCAAACTAGGCAACGATTTTTTGGCTGCACGACTTTTTCGGCAGTCAAAGGACATGAGACGGATATTAGAGCGTGGTTACCGTGAGTTACCGAGAGGGCTGTGGGAATTGATAACATAGCTGTCAGGTTCTGAAGTCAGGTACAAGTCAAGCGTATTTCTGAAATCCATAGGATTAGTGGGAACTCTTGTAGGACTGAAAAACAACAAATCCCAGACAGCGACGTAACCGCAGCTGCTCACTATGTATTTTCAAATAATTATTATAATTTTGCATTTGAATATTACATTTTTTTTCGTGCAAATACTGAAATTTCTTTATTGATAATTCCAACTTTGAGACAATTTTGGAACGAAATGTTCGATAGTTTTCGGCTAAATATATTCACAATCTTCGAAATTTGTCATCGTAAATGACCCTGTCGTCCATTACTTCGGCACTTCTAAGATTTGTTGTAACGAAATCCTATTAATATTAATAGGATTTCGTTACAACAAATCTTAGATCCTTTAATTCGAGGCGTTTCCAAACATTCGAACGAATGACCGACCCTTTATAAATGGATTAAATTATATCCTCCCAGATTTGGGGCTTGGTTGAGGTATTACTGAAAGCTAACCAGACCTAGGAACTATTATGCTATTTCCTTTCGAACGGTGATTCGCATAGAAGCGTTAATATAGACTGGATCTAACGCTTCAATGGAGTCAGTCCGAAATTGGCTGACATATTTCACCCATGACCAAGAATTTAGGTGAATGATGTATACCTAATATGAGGAAATCTTGAAATTCATCGGAGGACCCAAAAATATACAATTATACATTTGAAATAAAATGGTGAATCGGTATGTGTTTTCAATATAACCGCCTTCCTAGCTAGTTCATCTAGCCCAGTGGTTGAGGGGATTGTCGCTGATAAACTCTCATCTGTCAGATCCATAGTTGACATGATCTTTGACAACTCGATTTTTTTTTTCTGAGCTCAGAGATGATTCCTCGAGGGATACGCCTAATACATTCAACTTTCACCCTAGAGTGCTCAACTTGAGTGATCCCATGATCACTGAAAGTGCAGAAGCGGGGTTGTTGAATTCGGGTTCGAAATACAACTTTCATATTAGTCCCGAAAGACGCGATTTGAAGCAATCAACTGTGAATTGTGAAATTTTTTTTTATGAAATTCATGATTTTTTCCTCAAATTTCTTCGTATACATTCAGGAATAACTCAAAAACGACGCGTTTTATTTAAAAAATATAAGAATACTTGTATTTTCTAAAATGGTTGATCCTTTCGAAAATATGAACCGTTTATCTTTTTCAAGTGATTTTATAGTTTTTTTTTTGCATGAATTCATGAGTCGACTACGCTGTAACTTTTATACCAGGAGAAATATAGAATAAGCTTCAATTGAGGAATATGCACCATGAATAAAGTAAACAATCAATCAACGAAAATTCAGTTCATTCGAAATATCGATTCCGAATATATGGAAAGAATAGTATTATATGGAAAGAATAGTAATATTCATGGATTTTTGACACCCTGTATCTTTCAAACGAAACCGAATTTGCAAAAATGGCATGTTTCGTTTGATGAGAGGAATCTACAGTTAAAATATATGTACAAGTCAAAGACTCACCCTGTATATGTGTCCCCTTCTGCAATTCTGCTTTCTTTAGATGTTGCTAACCTTTATACCTCTACTAGCTGGCCCGGCGAACTTTGTTACGCCTAAATGATACTTACAGTGGATTTCACAAATCGTAATCGAGAATATTAGAATTGTTTCATGGCGGTGCCGCTATGTCATACGTGTTATTTCATAATTTCAATATGAGCAATGAACCAACGAAATTTGAAGCTGGGCTTCGGTAAGAATCCAGATCTGCGCTTGTGCAGCAGTATTGAGAATGAAAGTAATTAACTAATTCAGTCTCTCTCTGACACATCGTTATAAAGCTGAATACAGATTAATCTGACGTGACGTGTGAGGACGTCACGTCAGAAGTGTACTGTCCTCCCATTGGCCTAATCTGAACGTGAACGTCAAAATGTGAGTGATATAAAAATGCAACACATTGTTCTGTGCGTTCACGTTCATATCAGGCCAATGGAAGCACAGTACACGTCTGACATGACGTCCTTACACGTCACGTCAGAGTAATCTGTATTCAGCTTTAGTCGTGAATCATATTTCATTCATAACTTCATTTTAATACTCTCGATCATAACCTTATAATTTCATGTGGAATGTTTGAATCGCTTCATTTTGTTCACTTCAAGTCCTGAATATCTTTTCTAACTTCAATTCATATTTAAGAATTGAACTCAAAATATTTAAGGAACATATTTCCATCCTCGATATCTATTTTCTTGTCTATTTTTTTTCGGAATATACATACCCTCTACATTTCTCGCAATTTTTGAATTACCAGTTGACGCAATTCTTACCAAAAATTTGACTCTGCTTTGTAACTGTTAATAGCAGACAGCAGTATAAGCCATATTATACCTTTCCTCAGAACTAATATGGATCAAAATGTTAAGAATATGAACACAAATTATTGCTTGAAAGAATAAGTATCGACTACCCCGCGTTCACCAGTATGAATTCAAATATTCGAAAAAAACCAATAAAAATTAGAACTTATTTCGTGAATAGAGCGCTTTCTGAAGTGGGAAAACGAAACTTTTCTAATATGTATTCTCAATGTTGGCTAATCAAAATCTAATAAGTGCTCACACCATAAAGACCTTAGCCTTTTGGTGCTCAGCTTGAAATAATTGGTAAACATCTCAGTTGGTGAAGCAGCGAGATTTCCATGTTTCCAGGGATATGAGCTGTCACACAGAACAGAAACACAAAAATAATATGTCAATTACTAATTATGGCAATTTTGGATACAGTCATTTCCGCAAATATAGTTATTACCCAAACAGAAATTCAAAAACATTTCAAAAATCATGAGAAAAGATGAGAATAATGGACAACTTACGATTGAAACTGATCGCAAAAATCCGATTTACTTGAAATTTCGATAAAAATTCTATGCTAATTATACAGTAATTGATGTCAATATAATATGTAGTACCTTCACGATTACTTCATTTGAATAAATAAAGCTGTGAAAATAACTAATAATAATCAGTCATAATGTGTGAATAGCGCCACCTGATCAAGTGGTAAGAACGAAACTTCTCTCATATCAGTCATATCTCAACGAAATCTAATCATTTTAGAGATCTGTAATCCTACGCTGAGACATTTCGGCTTTGGTTAACAGCGCAGAGTTGGAGGCAACCCAAATTACACATCTGCGTCTAACGGGGAGAATATCGAATAGTAGCTACGAATAAGCTGCTGTAGCGTAACTTTAACTGTAGCGACACCTAGTAGCCTCACTCAAAAAAGGAAAAGCATTTTCTGTATATGTAAAATTTTCATCCATTTTTTCAGAGTCTTATTGTATTTTATAATAACCAGACCGTAGACGAGTCCATATTTGAAGTTTCATAACAAACAGCCCATCCGATCTCGAGTTATAAATGGTGTAACCAACATCTTTCTTTTATATATATAGATACCTCCTGAGGAATGTGTTGAATTGGTTAGGGACCTTCCTGGCAGAGATTTTTATGTCTAAGATTGAGAAGACCATAAAGTGATGGATTTTACTTTTAAATCTTCTGGTTTAATCTCTTTTTAGGTAAAATGAAATTACTGCATGACTGACGTTATTATTTTTATTTTTACAAATCACAGAACTGTTTCATGACATAAACACACTAGACAACTAAAGCACAATCTTCTCTGATAGTTCTAAATTCCAAGATAGCAACGGTAACCTTAGAAATTTTCAATTATTCAACACCTTCTCCAAATTTCAAGGTTAGAACAAAAAAACTCAAGTTCATGACTTTCTCATGAATTGATCTTTAAAGTTTTGAAATTTTAAATTACCAAGTGGTTTCGTAAAAATATCAGCAATTTGTCGCTCAGTTGCACAGTATTGTAGGTCTACCAAACCTTCCTGCACCTTTTCGTTTATAAAATGAAATCTAACGTCGATGTGTTTGCTGCGACGATTAAATTGTCCATTTTTGATTAAGGACATTGCACTTTGATTGTCCATAAACAAATCAATTTTAATATCACCACCTGTAAGTTCGTCAATCACTGTTTTTAAATACATCGTCTCTTTAATACAATCAGCAGCAGCTATGTATTCAGATTCTGTGCTCGATAGTGACACGATAGGTTGTTTTCGCGAACACCAAGCTATTGGTCCACCGCAAAGAAAAATTATGTACCCTGTGGTACTTTTACGAGTTTCACTGTCTCCCGCAAAGTCTGCATCACAATATGCTATTAGTTTATCATACTCTGTCTTTTCATAGCATATTCCATCACCTTTCGTACCTACCAAGTAACGAAACACTCCTTTTATGTTCACTATATCTGCATCTGAAGGTTTTTCCATTTTTCTGCTGCAATAATTTATTGCATATGATAAATCCGGTCTGCATTTATTACTCAGGTAGAGCAAACTACCCACTACTTCTCTAAACGGGTATTCAATTTTTGAATTTGTGTTTTTCGAATCAATTTCTTGTATTACCATAGGAGTGCATACAGGTTTCGAATTTTCCATTCTAAACTTTTCTAATGTACTCTGTTCATATTCTTCTTGATTCAAAAATACTTTACCAGTTTGTCTTTTGATTTTTATGCCCAAGAATTTTTCTGGATTTTCTTCAATTGTCATTTCAAACTCATTCTTCAAATTGCTCAACAATTTTTCAAGCTCATTTCCACAAGAACTCAACAAAAGTCCATCGTCTACATAAATTACTAAATATAGGGTTTTCATTTCGTTTGTGAACATGCACCGATCACTTTTGAGTGGGATTAATCCATTGGATTTTAAAAATATTGTAAATCTTTCATTCCACTTGAGCGGAGCTTGCTTAAGTCCATATAATGATTTATTCAACTTACACACATTATTGAGCTGGTTTTCTTGACTAAACCCTTCTGGTATATACATGTAAATTTCTTCTGCCAGGTTTCCATACAAAAACGCAGTTTTTATATCAAATTTTGTGATTTTCATCTCATTTTTAACTGATAAAGCAAACAAGATCCTAATGGAATTTGTACTCACTACAGGACTGAATGTTTCTGTGTAATCTATTCCACTCGTTTGTTGACAGCCACGTATCACTAGTCTTGCTTTATATTTTCCTGAATCTTTGACACGAAACACCCACTTACTTGTTAAAATTTTCTTGTCTTTTACTTCACTCTTATCCACATACTTCCAGGTTTCATTTTTGTCGAGTGACTCTTTTTCTTCTTGGATTGCTTTTATCCATTGGTCTTTTTCTTCACTATTTATTGCTTCTTCATAAGTTAAAAGTACGTAATCATCATATCTTTTTGGTGCTCTTACTTCTCTTCCTCTGGTAGTAATTTGGCCTTCTCCTAATCTTATAATTTCTTCACTTCCATGAAATTCTTCTTGGTTCATTAATTCTTTTCTAGTTTCCCGGTCTGATTCCAAGTTGTTATCCTCGTTCACTGATGGTATTTCTGGATCTGTCGATTTCCTGCATTCATCATCTTCCCAATCCAATTTTATTTTTCATTATTCTTTTTTATCAAATAGGTTGCTCTCAATCTTGTCTTCAAAAATAACATTATTTTATTCTTTTCATTGTCCCACAAACGAAATCCTGTTGGGGAATATCCAATGAAAGTATACTGTTTACTCCTGGAGTCAAGTTTCTTTAAATAACCAAGAACTTTTGCATGTGCTTTACACCCAAATAAGTGTAAATTCGATAAATTTGGTACTTTATTTGTCCATTTTTCAGCTGGTGTTACATTTACCGTTTCAGTTGGGCATCTATTAAGCAAATAAACAGCAAATCTCACAGCTTCGCCCCAAAAAACTTTACTAAGACCAGAGTCAAACATCAATGCTCTTGCCTTTTCCATAATGGTTCTGTTCAATCTTTCAGCTTTACCATTGAGCTGAGGAGAGTAGGGTATAGTGGTGTCCATGATAATTCCCTTATTCTTGTACCAATTTCTGAGGCCTGTCTCAATATATTCACCACCATTATCACTTCTTATTTTCGATACTTTTAGATTGTGGTAAGCTTCAACTTCTAGTACATATTGTTTCAAATACTCTGAAACTTCATACTTATTTTCCAGTAAGTAAACCATAGCGAAGTGGGTAAAATCATCTAGAAAGGTTAGAATATACTTTTTATTGTCCCAAGTAACTGGATCGATTGGTCCACACAAATCTGTATGGATAATTTCAAGTGGTCTCATTGCTCTGGATCTGATTTTGTCGAATGGAAGTCGTGTTTGTTTAGCTTCCAAACATGTTTTACATGGTTTATTTACTTTATCGCAGTCTGCTTTATTTATATTCATCCCTGTGGAGAGATCCAACAGCCTTTTCATGTTATTATTACTCAGGTGACCCAATTTTCGGTGCCATAGTTCAGCATTTCCTTCTTTCTCAGCAAAAAAACTTTTTGAATTGTCGTCCAAGTTTACTATGTAAAGTCCATTTTCTTTCTTCTGTCCTTCAAGAATTTTTCTGTCGTCTTTCATTATGGTTACTTTTTCCTTCTCAAATATAACTTTTCCTTCCTTTTCAGTTATTGCATTGACCGAAAGGAGGTTTTTACTTAGTTCTGGTATGTAAAGAACATCAGTCAAAACACATTCATTTGCTTCAATGGAGCCAATACCAAAACTTTTCATATCTTCACCTTTTTTGGCCACCAATATCCTAGATGTAGTTTCTTCCATATCATTAAATATTTTCATATCGTTACACATGTGACTTAAAGAACCTGAGTCTA
Source organism: Adalia decempunctata (assembly GCA_951802165.1). Lineage (NCBI taxonomy): Eukaryota > Metazoa > Arthropoda > Insecta > Coleoptera > Coccinellidae > Adalia > Adalia decempunctata. Next base: position 40,857,260 of record OX637699.1, on the reverse strand, counting down.
CGACAAAACTTTTCAATGCTGGTTTTATTTGTAATTCTCCTTCTGACAAAAATGCAACTTTTCTGTCATCTTTTTTTTTTCGAAAGAAACAATCTTCCTGATCATGATTATTTTTCTTGCAGATTGAACAGTATTTTCGATGATTCTCAGTTTTTTTGGTGCACGATTTAGCAAAGTGTCCAAAATTATTACACTTATAACATTTTACTTTGTCGAAGGTTCTCATTCTTGAATTTTGTGATTTATATCCACCTTTCTTTTCTTCGTAGGTTTTGAATGCAACAGCCCCTTCATCTTCATTATTTTTACCTCTGGCTTCTTCAGCAATCAGCCTTGACATTAATTTCGTGAGTGTTTTATCTGAACTCGGAGAAGAGTCCCATGCGGTATTGAAATATTTGAAACGTTCTGGTAATGTTGATAAAATTTTTGACATTATCATTTCATCGTCTATGTTCTGTTTCAAATTCTTGAGACGATATGCCAAGTTTTCAATTTTACTTATGTGAAGCGAAATGTCAGTACCCTTTGAATATGCAAAGTTGAAGAATTCCCTCAGAAGGGTGCATTTTTGATCTTCAGAGTCCTTTTCATAAATACTGCATAGTTTCTGATACATTTCATGTGAGGTTGTGCAAGTTATTATATGCATCAATATTTTCTTGTCAACTGTTGTTATGATTACTCTTTGACCTTTGGCATCCTTTTTCATCCAGTCAGCCTTTTCGTTCTTGTCAGTAATACTTTCTTCCAATAATTGTCCATTGACTATATCCCAAATGCCTTGTGACTTGAAGATAACTGTGGTTTGAAATTTCCATAGTTGAAACGATTCACCATCACTCAGTTTTTCAATCGACGCCAACTCTTCCATCGATGTGTTGTTACCGGCCATTTCGTTCAACTGTTTTTAATTTTTGTACTTTTCAGTATTTTCACGTTTTACTTTTTATATCGGAACTTTTTACCTCAAACAGCTTCTGGAGCATCTGGGCCCATAACCTGATGGATTTTACTTTTAAATCTTCTGGTTTAATCTCTTTTTAGGTAAAATGAAATTACTGCATGACTGACGTTATTATTTTTATTTTCACAAATCACAGAACTGTTTCATGACATAAACACACTAGACAACTAAAGCACAATCTCCTCTGATAGTTCTAAATTCCAAGATAGCAACGGTAACCTTAGAAATTTTCAATTATTCAACAAAAAGGACAATCCATTATTTGGACACATAGTTTTCATGAGGGAGATATTTGGACGACACTTTTGCAATATTTGATGGAGTTAGTGACGTTTCCGGGACTTTCAACAGTTTTATTCATACAATACATCCTGATATTAGGTCCACATCCGACTTTAAAGAGAATGGAACAATCCCGTTTTTGGATCTCAGATTGACTCGTGTGAATGATCCAATTAGATTTATCGCAACTCCTACAGATTCTGAAATCGCGTTCAAAGCTAAGCGTCCACATGTCCGCACCGAACGCATCGGACGGATCGGGTTTACGGATCTCCATTGCAGAAATGCCGATGCTCCGATGCGTGCGGTGCGCATTTTTCCGTTCCCTATACAGTCAGCGCGACAGGTCGCTCTCACCGTATAGGAAACGGAGTGCACAATGGAACACTCCGTTTCCTAGCAGATATGCGCGATGTGCTCACTGCCCTGTTAGTCTTTGGGTTCCGATGGGACAAATTGCAAATTATGATTAAGATTTTCATACTTTCTGTATAGCTTTATTAGGTAGAGTCTACCACATTTTTCCTCTGTGAACATTTTTGTAGTCACGGTTTTTTTTTTCAGCAAACCTCTCGTTAGTCGACCATATTTTCATTTTTCTTGAATCAAACATAGGTACTCTTTTTTTTAAAATGCAATCATAAAAACAATCTGGGAGAAATGAGAAAACATGATTGTCTAACAACATAAACATGACTGAAAATCGCATTTTTTCAAAGTATTAATACCCTCCCGAATTTTTCAGAATCGGTACAACCATATGAAGTATATGAAAAAGCAATTGTCCGACAAAAAAATGTGGCGATTTTCTTGTCAGACAAATGGAAAACGAAGATTTTTTGGGATGAAAAAATTATGAATAATGTCTTTTTTTGAACTAAAATGGATCTCGGTGTAAGGAACTGAATAAAACTCTTTGGATTCTAAAGCGACGTTTCGGCGTTATATTTCGCCTTCCTCATGCTACAATAAAATCAGAACAAATTGAAAATATGTGTGTGACTTTGTGGTGAAAACAATGAAAAAATTAAAAAATTTTTAAAAATCATAATCGAATCTTCAACAAAATAAGCAGAGAAGAAATTCCCTGTTCGGAGACTGACTAGATTGTTTGTGGAACATTATTTCCCTCATCTCTTACCTGAGAAATCCTTTATTCTTCAATGGAAGAATTAGTTTTGATTTTATTGTGTCCTGAGGAAGGCGAAATATAACGCCGAAGCGTCGCTTTAGAATCCAATGAGTTTTATTCAGTTCCTTACACCGAGATCCATTTTAGTTCAAGAAATTCTGGAAGGAACGAGAATAGTCCATCGATAATATCTTTTTTTCTTATTTTCTCTCCACCTTAAAAATACAATGTAGGGCACCAGTTGTCTGACAAAAAAAATGTGGCGTTCATTCAAAAATTAAAGAATTCACTGCTCTGATTTGGTTATGAATAGACTATATCCATTTATCGGATATAACTTCCCTCATGTTACAAATAAACATTTGTTTTTTTTTTGAGGACCATTTAAGAAGGATGTGCTGAATACTATCATCCAGCTGTCCGACGAATAAAGTTCGGCAATTTCAGTTGTTGGTTGTTGCCGATATAATATGATGGAGTGTTTTTTGTGCAAACATTTAAAATATATCCGTGGCTTTGAAGCGAAAAAGGAGGAAGTGTCATCCTTTAACTGTAAAAAATATTCCTGGAATCAAGAGAACATCATAATCACAAATATAAAGATGTCATTTTACCTGACGATTGATGTGATACTTTTACTGGATACCATTCGTCTTGTTACAACGAATTGAATGTGAGGAAGGAGTATTTTCATTGTTTTTTATTAGATTTGAATAAAAATGTCAGTAAACAATTTGAATTAAAAACTTTCAATCAAATTCAATAGTTTCATTTCAGTAATAATCGAAAAAAGATTCTGAAACAAAACCATTATATTCAACTAGACTAAGGATTCGCCGCATTTTATATGGTGGATAGTTGTTTTTTCTATGAAACGAATATCTCTAAAATATAAATTCATTCTTGTCCGAAATTTTAAAAACTCAAAAAAATCATCGATTTTCATCTGTCGGACAAGAAAAACGCCACATTTTTTTGTCGGACAATTCCATTTTCATATTTCATATGGTTATATCAACCGATTCTGAAAAAATCAGGAGTGTATTAATAATTAAAAAAATGCGATTTTCAGTCATGTTTATATTGGTAGACAATCATGTTTTCTCATTTTTTCCAGATTGTTTTTATGATTGCATTTTACAAAAAAAGAGTGCCTACGTATAATTAAAAAAAAATGAAAATATGGTCGACTTACTAGAGGTTTGCTGAAAAAAAAAACCGCGACTACAAAATGTTCACAGAGGAAAAATGTGGTAGACTCTACCTAATACCCTATACAGTAAGTAAGAAAACTTTATTAATAATTTGCAATTTGTCTGCTAGGGAACGGAGTGTTCCATCGTGCATTCCGTTTCCTATACGGTGAGAGCGACCTGTCGCGCTGACTGTATAGGGAACGGAAAAATGCGTCCGGTGCGGGTCTGTGGACGGGCTTGCACGAGTTTCTATACAAAGAATACCGAAATCCGTTTGATCCGATCCGTCCGATGCGTCCGGTGCGGACATGTGGACGCTTAGCTCAATTCAAAGCTTTCATATAGTCGGAAATTTGCAGCTTTCCATGCCTTATTCTACCGTTTCTTTTCTGTTCCTCATTTTAATGCTGAACTCAACAACATTAGACACATCGTTTCGCATAATGATTTTCCAATGGAAGTAATAAACAAAATGTTCTATAAACATTGCATAAAGTCACTGAACAGAAAGCTGATTGTGAAAGATTCAATAAACTGTGGGTTTTCCTCTTTACCCTTCTTAGGAAATATTTTTATAAAATTAGAAACATATTTAGTATTTGTGATGTCACGATGAATTTCAAGACCAAGCACACATTGAAATCATTCATTGTTAAGCCTAAGGATAAAGTTCCCTCAGAGCACATGTCTGGAGTTTAACGTAGGTATCAGTTGTTCAACGGATGATTGAGGGGCTTTTTATATTGGCCAAACAGGTAAAAAGTTTTCAATACGCATTAATGACCATTTAAGAGAAATAGTGAAGGTCAGGGGTCAGAATTTTGAGCCTATGAATATAAAATCTAACCTTCTATTATACTGAATACGTATTCAGTATCAATAGAAGAAACCCAGAAAAATTTCCGTCTGTTAACCGAAATCAAGTGCAGAGTCGATCCCTGATGGTATAAAACCGGAAACAAACATCTCCAAGATTTCTAACAGATCTCTGTTCATCAGGGTTCGACTCTGCACTTGATTTCGGTTAACAGACGTGAATTTTTCTGGTTTTCTTCAACTAACTGATTAAGAACGTTGAACCCATTGAAGATTTGATAATTACAAGTTAAGGTGGGCGTTCAATGTAGTGTGTTTTTATTTCAAGTTGATTTCGAAAACGGTTCCACTTTGAGAACTGAAATTTTGTGGGTGAACTCAGAAAGGATTAGGGTTCTTGTTGAAATAATTTTAATCGATTTCATTCCGACAGTTAATTTTTGTTCTTTCAAAAATAGAAGAAAATGAGCCAACCCATGCTTCTGTTTTATTTCAACAGAAAGACCCATGAAAATAGTTCAACTTCCGATTAAAAGTGAATCTACTGATAATTTCGTTCAGAAGATCAACTTGAAATACGGAATTGGCAGAAAATGGCCAAATTCAAATTTTGGCGGGAAAAAATTCCTGCTTTACCCACAAATTGACTTAATTCAAAGTTCGGCGATTTTCGGATAGAGGGCGCCATCGTACATTTCATTCATGATTAGAGAGATACTCATAGAACTTATTGTGATAATGTAAGTTCTATGAAGATATTTCTTAAAATGGACGGTGGCGCCTCTATCGGCTGATCTTTCCTACTCGCTTTAAACGCCGACCTTAAATTAATAATATAGTTCAGGCCGTCCATGGTATTCGTGTTGGACTAATATAGGAAATATAAAATTAATATTCTTTTATCCTTTCAAATTAGTAAATACAATATTCTGGAGTCGAATTGCGGTGGGTAGAACTGTTTTTTATTGTTATCTTAGTTATAAGTGTTTTTCTCTGTTTCACCGTGATAATTCCCGCGGAATGATGAGGTTCAATTATTTTAGTATTCCCCTGAAGGTGACCATAAATGTGGTCGAAACATGTTGGGATAATTACTATATTCGAATTAAAATGAGCAGAGATGACTGAGCGTTTTCTTTCTGACCTTCATACTTGGAGACTCTACTCAGAGAGTCTTCTTTTTCAATTCAATTCCTAATTGATCGTGGCTAGTATGTATCATGAATGAGCTCACTCACGAGATGATAAACACCCCCAAAGACCCTTCTATTCTACACTTTCCTGCACACCCCTCATGATGAGGGTTAAAACCTCAAATCAATGCGGCGATATACAGCCGAAGGCAAACGGATCGTGAAAACTTTTGAATACATTTCCATGCCGCAGACCGCAGTCGATACTCCCATAGAAACGAACCTGGAGAGGACTTTCCCGAATCCAGGAATAAATTATTTATACATTTATACGTATACGAACACGACGGGAGCGACCGCATTTTCGGAGGATTTAAGGCAAGATCCCCTAGTTTCTACCTAGTCGGTTTCCGACAAAGAATTAGCTTTCGATGCGTAATCCCCTGGCGGCCGGTGCACCAAATGGAAGGCACAGGAACGTATGCTAGCTTTTGAGGTTCAACGTCACCTTTTGCTGGCATAAACTTTCGATGGAGTAAACCAAGATCTACGCACACGAATTGATTTATACTTCGGAATTCGGATGAATGTCTTCACATGATTGATTTTTCCAAAATGTCGAAAAATGCTTGTTCAGTAGAACCAGCAACAAAAACAAAGGAAAAAATAAGCCATAGCAACTCTTTCCCCTTCTACGCGGAGAAATAAAACTTTTCAATGATCCCGATCGATATCAGTCCAAAAATGACGTTGTTATTGAACGTTTGAAAATGAACAATTTCATTTCCAAACGTACGATAAGAACGTCATTTCTCGACTGACAGGATCATTGAAAAGCTCTATGTCTCCGCTAGGAGGAGAAATAGTTGTTATGGCTTACTTGTCCCGCCGGCCGGCGCCGGCGGCAGGAAAGGTTTTGTTATGCGAAAAATGAATTTTCGGGAAGCAACCGTAACTAAACAACTGTTCCATTTTAATAACGATCGTAAATGTCAATCCAAAATAGGATATTCAAATTTTCACGAATTTCAAAACGTTTGAAAATAAAATAAAGGGTGGCGCATGAATCGCGCTACAAAAATAAAACGAAATAACTTTTTTCTGTGTGAGTAATCGGCTCATTTTTTGTTCTATTTTGAAGGTTATTATTTAGATTTATGAAAATGAATACTCGGGATACTGAAAAAAGAATTTGGATAGTGCAACGGTACCATGCTTTGCAGTCCATCATTTCCGTCGAAAGTGAATCGAGTCGGGAGTTTGGCGGTTAAAATTGACTTATATGGAGTGAATCTCATCCAGAAATTCTTCATAAGACGGAACTGCACCCAGGGCGCAGTTACATCAAGATGTTTCGTGGGGCAATACTTCTTTGGAGAAAACGAAGAAAACAGTAACTGTCAATGGGAATCGTTATTCAAAGATGTTGAAGTAGTTTTTTCACACAGAACTGCGCCGAAGACGTATCCTATTCAACAGCGCGATGGCCTAACTGTAATACCCCGTATCTGAAATAAGTGAATTTTAGAGGAAAGACAAAATACTAATTTAAACCAAAAAAACGAAAAAAGAAGGCAGAGCTTTTTCATTTCTTATTTACCAAAAAATGGAATTATTCTTTCTATGGTCAGGAAAAAAGTTCTGCCTTCTTTCGTTTTTTTGGTTTAAATTAGTATTTTGTCTCTCCTCCAAAATTCACTTATTTCAGATACGGGGTATTACAGTTAGGCCATCGACTGCGTTTGTTTTCAGCGAGATCATGCAGCAACTGCACATAAAGTCAGACCATTCATTGCGGAGCTCCAAGAAAAAAAATCGCAAACAAATTGATTTTCAGGAACTCCACTTTTCGCTGGCCCCCAAGGTCACCTGACCTGACTGTACCAGACGTTTTATGAGGTTATGTCAAACAGGAGGTCCACAAAACTAAACCCAAGAAATTGCCTGAATTAAGGCAGTCAATTACGACAATAAATGAGGCGATCTTAACTTCAAATTTCAGACCGCAATGAACAATTTTTTGATCAGGTGCCGCATATGCGTGGAGGTCATTTACGGTCTATAATCAATAATCTTTTTGAAATTTTAATTTTCTATCTAATAAAAATAAATAAATAAAAAACATCAAATAAAAAAAAAGTTATTTGAATTTCTTATTGCAGCACAATTGGTGCGCCACCCTATAGCATATTTCATTTGAAGGAGAAGTGACTTTTCATAGCTCTTTTTCAATTACTCGACTCACTGCGTTCGGTGGGTAAACTCAAGCTCGCCATGGAAAGTGACACTTCTGCTCCTCAAATAACATTCTATTTTCTAAAATTTCGGAGAAGGCACTGGGAATACAAATCGGTCTGTAATCGATAATATTGCATATCGTGTGACTGAATTCGTGACTCTTCATTGGCGGAACCATGTGTGAATGAAATAATCAGCAATATCATGGATACCATTTGTTTCAATAGACAAAACTACGGCTTTCTGCAAACGATTCAGGAATACGCCTGAACATATTAATAAATTGATAATATGGCGAAATAGTGTCCAATTTTTGATCCTATCTTTTTCAATATAAGAGCAGAATTACAATAATGACCGAATTCATTTTGAAATAATTTTTTTAGGTGTGCATCGATTTCGATCATTTTGTTGTCTATTTGTAGCCTATTTCATCTTGTTTATCACCTGATGTCGAGTCTGCCAGAATTCCAATGGGATTTGATGGTGTGTAGCATCAAATTCAATCTTATGTAGACCCTGAAAAACTTGCAGTAATATTTACTGAATATTTTCTTCAGCTTGGCCAGTTCTCACACGACCTCTTCAGTTTTGAATTTTACTTTCTTTCTCGAAATACTTCGAAAAATAACAGGTGTTCAGGTATTGATAATACATTTCTGGACAAAAAACCGTATGAAAACACATAACTTTTTAAGGTGTCCATCTATTTAATCTTGTTCATCACCTGATTCAGGTTCCAGAAAATTCAATTCAATTTCATGATATACAGGGTTGAACTGAAAGTTGCTATTTATGAATTTATTCGATGAGGTGGTTTTTCTGTACCAATTTAAAAACCACCTCATCGAATAAATTCATAAACTACCTATCAAATCATAATATAAATATCAAAATAAATTTCATAAAAGAAATGAAAGAGAGAATAAACAAAATATGCCATGAAAGCTACAGACAAGATGGACTAAAGAGATTATTCGAGATTTTAAAACAGAATGGATATCCAACATCAATGATCAATAAATTGATTTATGCGTCAAATGAAACTCCTAAATCGAACGAACAAAATCAAGTAAGAAATGAACCAAAAGACAAACGTTATGCCTCCTTTCCAGATATCAAGGGGCTGACATCAAAGATCAAATCCATTTTTAGAGATGAGGAAGTGTTAATAACAACTCACAACCAAAAAACCGTTGAAACATTATACAGCGTACTCAAGGACCCTATACAGAAGACATTGAAAAGTAATGTTGTGTATCAACTAAGTTGTCAAGATTGTCAGATCAGACATTAGAAACTATAAACATAGATGTGCATTGGCGACACATGCGCATAACCTGGACCATCAAATTGACTTTGAAAACGTAGACATTTTAAAAACTGAAAACAATTACCACAAGAGACTTATCCACGAGATGATCCAAATAAATAAAAGAGAAAACTCTATAAAAAAAAATCTGACACCAAAAAATTAAGTAATATATACAGCTATCTGTTAGAAAAAGAAACTGAATTCTATGATGGCCCACTCGATGGGTGATTGGACAGAAGGACAGATGACATTACTTTAAGAAATACGACCCGGAGAATATAAGTTAAGAAATAAATATTACAGTGCTGTTTAAGTTAAAAATTCATGAAATGAACATACCCAATTGTATTTTAAAATGAAAAATTTTTCCATATAATGTTACACCAGTTTCAATTGTCATTATATAACCTCAATTCCGGTAATTTACGAGATGATTTTAATTTACGTAAATGTATTAATGTTTTGTATCTGTTTATTTTAGACACCCTGAAAAAGCAATAAAGTATTGCGAAAGCTTGGTTTAGAAAAAAGAGTACCACATTTTTTCCTATCAAAAGTGAGCCTCTATTCCCTGAAACACATGTGTTTATATTTCAAAAGGCTCTCAGACTACACTATATATATATACAGGGTGAGTCTTTGACTTGTACATATATTTTAACTGAAGATTCTTGAGGCCAAAAGAAACCTTTTTTTCATTTTCCATTTTTCCGAATTCGGCTCTGTTAAAAAGATATAGCAATTTGAAAAAAACATTGTGCTAAATACGTCCCTGAAATGATACTGTGGAATTGATTCAAAGTTCATATTTCTCGATAGAAATTGAGTTTATACATTTAGGCCCAATTTAGGGAATACTTAATTAGTGTCAAGTACTAACCTTATTGGAATAAGACTGTTGCAAACACGATAATTTCAACAAAAACAGTTAGTTTCATCGGATTATATCTGCAACTAAAGAGCCACGTTTATTCCAACAAAATAAGTTCCTTCTTCGATTTTTCTGCAGAATAGTTTGTAAACACTAATAACTTGTTCATATTTTCCTCGAAATTCTCAAAAAATATCATGCAGAAAGACTTTCATTCGGATTTATTATTAAACAACCTAACCTTATCTGATTTGTATCGATTCTGTGAATTTTCGCACAGAAATGACAAGAAGAATAAGAAGATGTTGTCAGCTTGCTGATATTTTCATTGAGGTTAAGGATTTTTTACGGAACATAGTATAAATCACGGTACATTTGTGTACCGTGGTATGAATATCTATGAATTCTGCCGTTTCCATCATAAATCGACTTTGCCGCCAAATTTTACCACGCATGCGTAGAGCGAAAACAGAAATATTGGTTATCTGGAGCTCTGGAGGCCAACGTTGAACCATAACAAACCAGAGTCTCTGAACAAACTGTAAACATTATGTAGAGTTCTGAATATATTCAGTGGATTATTGTTCTAATGTGATTATTACGTGAAGTGAATTAATATAATTTCAACCGTGTGGAGTTTATAAAATTCCAAGAGGACGTTGTTTAGATTCTAAATATATCAGGTATCGTTTCATTAATTTCAATTTAATAAGTAGTTTGTGTTGAGATTCATCATTCATATCCGAATTTTGTAACTCATCGACATTTAACTTCAATATGGACCGGTAACTATTAATTTTCAATAGAAACTGTGCGTGTTAAATCCTCCTTGGTGTTCAATTTTCTCTTCCACATTTGGAGGATTTTTTTATTTAAATATCTCGACAAAGTTGATAAATATTGTGACAACATTGTGAACTCTTTTAAAGACCAGAGAACGAATAAAATTCGATGGTATTTAATTCAGAGACGCATTCAGATTATTCTTGAAATTAATGATTTTTTCGTCAAATTTCTGCGGGTAAAATTGGAAATAACTCGAAAACGACGCGTTTTATTGAAAAAAAAAATAGGAATACCTTTAGTTTCTTAAATTATTGATTCTTTCGAAAATATGAACCGTTTATCTTTTTATAATTATAAGCTTTTATTTAGTTTCACCTGTCCCGGTGTCTGTCTGTCTGTCTCTGTGTCTGTCTGTCTGTCTCGGTGTCTGTCTCTAATCAAATCTTGCAAGTTAAATTTGACACACTTCTAATAGTCCGATTGATTTGAAATTTTGCAGGTGCACCTTATTCTGGTGACAATGCATCATGAAATATTTTTTATAGAAAAAACAAAATGGCGGCTCCAAAATGGCGGATGAGTCTTGTAATTATGATCCGATTCCATTCAAAACTAGTATCTGGTGGTATTTGGGTTCGAAAATGATGATACTCTTGTCAAAACTGGGAAATTCAAGATGGCGGCCACAATATGACGGACGAGTTTTGTAATTATGATCTTATTCTATTCAAAATTGGTATATGAGGGTTTTCTGGGTCGGAAATTACGATTCTTCAAAATCGAGGAATTCAAGATGGCGGCTTCAAAATGGCGGATGAGTGTTTTTATAAAAGCTTATCTTCAAAAATGTTTTTTGAGAATTAGGCTTGTTTAAGTGGTTTTATGGCGTTTTAGCGTGTATTGATGAGTCGACTACCCTGTAACTTTTATACTAGTAGGGATATTTAATAGGTTTCGATCGAGGAATATGGACCATGAATAGAGTAAAAACTCAACCAAAATTCAGTTCATTCGAAATAACGGTTCCGAAGATATAAACAGAAAAGTGTTTTTTTCATGGATTTTCGACACCCTGTATCTCCCAAACCAAACCGAATTTTGAAAAATGGTATAGGAAAAAAGAGTTTCGTTTGATGAGAGGAATCTACAGTCAGAATATATGTACAAGTCAAAGACTCACCCTGTATATATAATCTAATCCCCAATTATAGTCAATAGCTTCTTACTAAAAGGAAATACAATTTTTCAAACGTAACTCCGATATTATGAACAATACCGACTTTTTAAAAAAAGGAGAGGAAAGCGATTTACTGAGTGCTATACATTTCTCCAAGAATGCCTTTTGGAGGTGGTAGTATCATAGTGAGAGCTGAAATTTCAACGCAAACCCATACAGACCTGATCATTATAGAACTATTCTACTACTATTGTCAAATAGGAAATCGAGTAGGAAATATTAAAAAAAGACAATCATTAAATGCAAGTACTAAACATACCGCGATGAATTATTAAACATCATGTTTAATAATTGCGGGCCCCTTAACCGTATGAACCGGGCGTATTCGACTTCCCTGGGTAAGTGCATAAAACTCCAAAGTGAGTTGTTGCGAGATTCCGTTTGGGAAAAATGAATGTACGTAGAGATCTATTTTTTGAGGTAACCTCCGGGATGAAGCGTGGACATTTGCCCCCTAGGTGGAAGTACTGTACAAAACTGTACTCAATAGTTCTTGCTAGGGTGTAATATAAGTTCTGCCGTTTCAGTTGGTATTCATCTCAGGATAAGGCTACATGCATCTGATGACGGCCAATGAGCCAGAAACCGGTAATGCATTGTCTTCCTGTGGTGGTGCCACCTGATGGTGTGCTTCGGAAACTAGATCTCTACTAGTCCAATTCTGATATGTATTTTAGTCTGTTCCAACTTAGGGACATTATCCTCCTTTTTCAATAAAGCTAATATTTCCTGAATCAATTTGGCAGCTTACAATAATTGTGAGATATCGAATTCTATGATCTTACAAGAATTTTAGAAGCGCCAGACGATACAACAATGATGAAACTGAATTGAATTTGGCAAGTGAAAATAAATAAGACATGAAATTCTAAGACACTACACTACACTATCAGTTCTACTTAAGGTAATCGTAAGGCTGCTGCTCGGAGTTGCCCACACATTTATCAGTTAATCTGAAGATATTGGACTGCAGGTCGCGCGGACTGAAGGCGAGTGGCCGCCGTAGCGGCCTGCAGCAGGCGACGAACGGACGGCAGATCGGCAACCGGCACAGGCTTGTCGGATGATGATCCCAGAGCTCACCACCACCCACTGTCAGTTGGCCTGAAGGCGCTAGATCGTATTCCCTACGAATCTACTGTTTTCGGCACTTTTACGTCAGGCCATTTCAAACCCTGCAGTGTTGGTACGCGAGTGGACTGACGAGCAAAAATGGATTGTAATCCACCATTTATTTCCGGGTTTATTGAACTTTACCGATCCCACCCTTCTTTGTGGAAAATAAAAGATGAAAACTATGCAAACAAAAGATTACGCGATGAAGCATACGACATGCTTCTGCAGGTTGCTGGTAGGATTTTCCCAAGCGCTTGAGGTGAAATTCGAATCGGAAACTTTGAAGCTTTGGCCTATTGCTAAAAATGTCAGAATTGTAATCAATCTTTCCTCAGCACCGATTGCCTGGCGTAAATTGGTGATCACTTTACTGATTCGTCTAGCAGTTTTTGAAAATTATTTTCGCTCATTCTCAAATAATTCATTAAATCCTCGTGATGAGATTGTCTCAGTTCACGAAGCAATGACATGTGAGAACTGGTGTCTCTATCCTCTGAAGCCACTTTTTCACCCAAAAAAACCTTATTCGGGGTGGATCCCCAAAAATTGAAAAAATATATATCGCGCAACGTTTTCGTCAAAGAGCATGATGGAAAACTGTCTGGAAACTGCGGTTTGCCTGCAGTCCTGATTTGCGATCGACAATTCGCCTTCAGGCACTTGACGGATGATGTATGCTATCATCAGGCAAGCATCTGCAGTTCTGTACGTCCGCTTGCAGGTGGTGGACTGATAGTGTATGTCACTCTACGATATTGGCCTCATAAGTTTCTTACTGAGGCAACGGCACTAAGGCAATCGCATAGTGTATGGGGCCCATAAGACCGCCACAGTTCTGAAGGAAGTGAATCAAACTCTGCTTGGATTTTCTAGAACGAAAAGTGTTTTTTCGAATTTCGATAATAATTATATAGTGCACTCGGAAGTATATCATGATATATTTTTTGAAATCGTTGAAGAATTTGGAAATATAATTTCCCACTATGGTTTCCATTGAAAAAAAATTTCTTGTTATGGCTCGAAATTTCAGCAGATACAAAAAATCCAATAGCACCGATGAAAAGCTGTAAAAAAAGCCCTGAAGATGAGTTCATTTTGAGAGCGTAGATCGTATAATACGGAAGTTATAGTCACTTATAAAAATGGACCAAATACCAGAATCACCCTGTAGCTCGGAAACTAGACGCCGTAGCAGCATGGGGTATTCAGCAATTTATGTTTCTCGAAAGAAGAAAACATGACTTGATGGTATATTGCTTTTTCTCTATCTCTTATATTACTTTTTCTCTATCTCCTATAGTTTAAGAGATGTAGTACTAAACCATCGAAATCTGGCCACCCTGTACATACAATATGATATATTGATTCGGTATAATTACAAATTGTTTCCATAAAGCACTGAGCCGGATAAGGAACACAATCTGATTTGGCTCGGTCCGACTAAGGATCCGAATCGTTAGTCGGCATATATAAAGTTCTCAAACTTTATCTCGATAAAGAGGGAATTCGGATTATGTAGATGCGTTTTTTACGACCTATTACGTCGATTTTGGTCGTGACCGTTGCCATTAAGGACGGAATTTATTCTGCAGGGCCGGCAATTTCACCTGTCCTATTTTCTGATGTGCAGCTTGATTTCGGGGTCCTGTAGAATAAGCTAGAACATGGTGGTGGTTTGGAATGGAAGTTTTTGTTTCATATAAAATATATCGGGTGTTTTTTTAGAGGAGTAGAACTTTGAATTGAAATAGAATTTGAAAACAATTTCCCGCATAATATGTCCACCGCGAATAGAAGCTCTGAAGCTATAATGTTACAGTGAATGGTGCTCGTTACATCGATGATTATTTGTAACAAAATTTGAATGGTATCGTTTCAGTAGTTTTTGTGGTTCCAACAAGATGGTTCTACACCAAAATTGAATTATTGAAAGAAAGATTTGGCGACAACATATTTCGAGAAATGGTCCAATTAATTGGCCTCCAAGATCATGCGATATAAATCCAATGGATTATTTTCTTTGTGGTTATGTCGAGTCATTAGTTTATGCTGATAAACCAGAAGCTTTGAAAGTCAACATAACCCGTGTTATTGCTGAAATAATGCCTGAATTACTCGAAAAAGTGGTCAAAATTAGTCCTGGTGGATATACGTCAAAAATTATTTTTAAAATATAAATGTCATAAAATTACCTTTCGAATAAAAAAAAATTGGCTTCTATCTTAGTTCAAATGTGTTTTATTTCAATTTAAAGTACTCGCACTCTGAAAAAACACCCGTTATATATATACAGGGTGTTTCTTAACTAAAGCGAGGTGATTGCTCGTATGGAATTGAGACGGGTCTTTCCTAAAACAGAATTTCCTTAGATCTCTTTCTGAGATATCATCCATAAAAGGTGGTGACTGAATATTTTTTTTTTATTTCAGTGAAGCTAGAAATTCTGTAATTTTGGTGCACTCGCAAAGGACTAACCACAGACTTTTTTCAATATTCCTGTTACATTACACGGGGGTGAAAATAGCTGAATTTCTTATCAAGGTCTATTTCTCGAGTGAAATATCATGAAATGAAATTATAAATTGAAAACCTTCTAATGATCCGATGCATCATGTTCATGTCAAGAAATTCTAATCACACTGGGTCATTCAAAATTCGATGAGTTACAGAGACCTATAAAAACGGTTAAAAGTGCATTTTTTTCAAATGAAATGTCTTCTACGTTTTGAGAGTAACTGAGAGGGAATTAAATTTCTTTCAAAATAAATCATATTCCTATACCTAGCTTGTAATATTCTCGAAGTGAAAGCAATTCCTATGAAAGTTACATTATTTTGCATTAATTTGTATTAGATAACTTTGAAATGTACTGAAATATATGGTTACGATTCAAATTAAGTTTCGATGAAGTTGTTTAATTTCATGAAAAATGTGTTCAAATTTCAGAAAGAACATGTAGAATTAAAACTTTATTTGAATATATTATAATTACGATAGCGGGTGTGGAACAAATACTATAATAGAACCATTTGTTTTTGAAAATATGCCGACGTTTCGACGTTTATTTTACGTCTTTTTCAAGGCTGAAAGAACACAAACATGTAACATCATAAAGTTCACTGACAAACAATACATCACATAATAGTGAGAAAACTATCACGCAAAATTACACATTTTCTTCTGATAGAAAGGGTATAACTACAATTTAAGAAACAGAAAGTGACCTACCTATGCTATACAGGGTCTTTCACGAGGAACCTCACCCATATTTATACGGGAAACTACCGAGGGGTAAACCGGTTGCAATATTTTGTACACCACAATGCCAAACAATGCCACATTTACATTGAGCTTATGGCAGACAATACAAACAATGCCGGCAATGCCAGTGAATGCCAGCAAATGCCTGCCAATGCCAGCAAATGCCGGCAATGCCAGTAAATGCCAACCAATGCCAGCAAATGCCTGGCCAATGCCAGCAAATGCCTGCCAATGCCTGCCAATGCCATCCAAAGACAAGCGTCTTCCGCCTACATTAAACATTGTCAGATTTGCCGTTCGATCCCAAATCATGTTTATCATTACTAAACTTGACTATAAGGAAAAAGTAGGACTAAGTAGATAAGTAAAGCTAATAAAAACATATATTGAGATCGAACATAGTGCAATCACAGTAACTCCCGAATATTTCATGTTAAAGCTCTTTTCACTTAAAGGGCCTTCTGAATCATTCCTCCTTTTTTTCATACTTGTTCCAAAGAAATCCGTAATCAGCATTTTTTTACAGTAGTAGTGAGAAAGTTTCTAAATTCTTTATATCCCCTCCGGAAATATTGGAAATTAATTTTCAAATCTAAGAAATATTGTATTTCAGTGGAAACTAAAAGTTCGTTTTCTCCTCCCAGAAAAAAATGTCGGCAAAGGTTGCGTTTTTACATTTGTTCATTAGAGTCCAGAAGGTTGGAAAAGAGCAAATTTCAGTTTTATCAAACGTGTACGAGCAGAACAAAACAATAAACGGGAAACACTAAGAGCCGATTCACATGCGACTGATGATCAGTTCTGATGGTCGTCGGGGCCGGCGTTTGAAGTGGATTTTGCAATCCTTTCACCTTTCATATGTTTGCATGGGTTTCATCAGTCGACCGATGAAACAAGCACGAGCGTTGTTGGTTCGACCCGCTGCGTATGCGTTTTGTCGGCACATGTCGGGGCAAAAGAGACAAAGGAGGTTTTCACATTTCGATTGCGGTGTTGGGCATGTTGTTGAATATTCCGAGGATTTTTTACGTATTTACGAAAGGATTTTATTTGTTCACCAATAATAAGTTGAAAGCTTCGAAGCCTATAGTTTCAGAGGGGTCTCCTCGAAGTTATCAGTATAAACAATACCAATAAAGGATAATAATCGATGGGAGGAGAAATTTAATTTTGAAACAGAACTGCTGATTAATGTTATTGAAAGAAAAGTGGAAATGTGGATGTGGCTCAGATCTGTTTATTGCAGGAAGATTTCTAGAATCTTTTTCAATGTAACAGCCAAAAGCAAGTAAGTTCGCATATTCATCAATAGATTGATCGTCAATAATATTTTCTCCACTCGACTTTTCGTCTGAGGTCCTTGGGTTTTGATATAAGTAGAGGATGATTGAGTGAAATTTAATGGTGCCATCAAACTGAAACCAATCAGCGAGCAGATTTTCTATATAACTTTTCAAACGAAGAATTCACCAAATAATAATGCCAATATAAGAATTTCTAAATACGGAAAAAGTTTTCACTTCGTCGGGAATTGGACGACCACAGTGTCACGCTATATAGCGGCAAAGAGTCTTTGAGAGCGACGACTGACGATACGCATCCATGCGAAAACAAATACAGCCGACTGATGATCAGTTAGAACGACCATCAGGACTGATCATCAGTCCCATGTGAAACGGCTCTGACCGTTAAATCAATGAAATACGAAGCAAAATAACACTTCAATACTGAAATAACACCAAACATTCATTGAAATTAAAGCGGTATTCTACAAAGAGACGCCATGTTCATTCAACGACAATTGAACAAAATGCTCATATAATGTAGGCGAATACCAAACAATGCCAACAAATGCCAATAAATGCCAACAAATGCCAGCAAATGCCAAACAATGCCTGCTAATTCCCAAAAATTCCTGCAAATGCCAGCAATGCCAATGCCAACCAATGCCTACCAATGCCAACCAATGCCAACCAATGCCATTGGCAATGCCCAATGTTGTACACCATATTGCCAACCGGTTTACCCCTCGGAAACTACTGAACGTATTTTCATGAAATTCAGCACTTATAAGTATTTCACGATGCTGATGAAATCTAAAATATTTTCAAGGCATGAGCACCTCCGGTTTTTCCGGAAATGACGTCAACTTCCGTTTTTCAAATTAGAACACCATTTTTTTATTGCAGAAATAGATTTCTTAGAAAATTTCAAGTTATTTTGATGTAACATTTTTCAGTTTTGGTTGGAAAATTCTCTCTGAGCGGAAAAATTCGAAAAAAAAATCGAAAATAGAGCTCCGCTGAAACAAGAATAACTTCGAGGTTTTTGGATGGAAAATTTTCATTTTTGGGATTTTTCAAGATGTAAGATTGATGTATCCACTTTAAAAATCGAAATTGCGATTCATGATACAGGGGGTGAAAAAATCGCTTTCAAAGTTAGGGATGACAAAATCGTGAAAAATCAATTTTTTCAAATTAGAACCCCATTTTTTTATGGCAGATATTGAATCTACGTTAAAAAATAATGTGAGTGTATGCATCACACCCTTGCCCTAAAGTGGATATTTTCTGAGTTATTCACAAAAAACTGTTTTTCGTCTTGAATTTTCAGCTATTTCTTTTCCCTTCACGCCAAAAAGATGAAATTTTCAGGAACTGTTACTTAAACCATGTTTTATATTTTACTACCCTAATATGCAAGAGAAAAAAGTTACAGGTTGTTGCTAAATAGATGGCGTATTTGGATTCGAATTTGTATCGGAAACATCTTTATTTCAACTAATCGGCCATCGGTTTTCTCTCCAGTGATAAATAAATAATTTCTTATGAACCATATGCAAAAACTTACCATGTTTTAATTTTTTTTTTTTTTAATGATAGATATCATTAATTACATCTGCGAAATGCCTCTTTATTCAGTAGCATGTAATTAATGATATCTATCATTAAAAAAGAAGAATGTGAAACATGGTAAGTTTTTGCATATGGTTCATAAGGAATTATTTATTTATCACTGAAAATTTTGTGAATAACTCAGAAAATATCCACTTTAGGGCAAGGGTGTGATGCATACACTCACATTATTTTTCAACGTAGATTCAATATCTGCCATAAAAAAATGGGGTTCTAATTTGAAAAAATTGATTTTTCACGATTTTGTCATCCCTAACTTTGAAAGCGATTTTTTCACCCCCTGTATCATGAATCGCAATTTCGATTTTCAAAGTGGATACATCAATCTTACATCTTGAAAAATCCCAAAAATGAAAATTTTTCATCCAAAAACCTCGAAGTTATTCTTGTTTCAGCGGAGCTCTATTTTCGATTTTTTTTTCGAATTTTCCCGCTCAGAGAGAATTTTCCAACCAAAACTGAAAAATGTTACATCAAAATAACTTGAAATTTTCTAAGGAATCTATTCCTGCAATAAAAAAATGGTGTTCTAATTTGAAAAACGGAAGTTGACGTCATTTCCGGAAAAACCGGAGGTGCTCATGCCTTGAAAATATTTTAGATTTCATCAGTATCGTGAAATACTTATAAGTGCTGAATTTCATGAAAATACGTTCAGTAGTTTCCCGTATAAATATGGGTGAGGTTCCTCGTGAAAGACCCTGTATATCAATGGTTAGCGTTGCAACACGATGGTGACTTTTCCATTACACATAAAGTAGTGTTGGAGAACAGGTCCAAAACAACCAGGCAGATTGAAGTAATCGATTTTGAAGTTGTAGTGTATCAACAAACTTTAAAAGTTGTATTTTGCAGCGAAAATTCTTCGAACATGAAAACATATGATCCATCAACTGAAATGTGTGGTTCACGACGACATATACTGCTAACATTTGACTACGTTCCATTTAAGGAATATTGGTGTATTCTTTCCTTAAACAAGTTCATGATATAGTACTCTGTTCAAATATAAGAGACATCAAAATAAACAAAGTCGCGCAGAGGAAGGATGGGCTTCCTTCAGGTAGAGACTTGCTTTCAGGGCTCCAGGGTCGGATCGAGGACCTAATTAGAAGGATTTCAGTGTAACAAAGAAATCCAAAGCATTCACTTGTATTCAAATTTCATAACTCTCCTGTACCTAACGTATGGTCCGATTGAGAAGCAACGTGTCAGGGGAATAATTAAGCAAATCGAAAATAATGGTCCCTTTGTCTGTTACTTGAATTTTGATTTATAATAAGGATAGTTAAGTAAAATTGTTGAATAATTCGATAAAAATATAAGATTATTTAAGTCAGAGTTATATGCTTTCGAAATTTTTCCCAAAACTTTCGGACCATACGTTACTATCGACATTCCGTTCTAAGCTTTAAGTACGATCCTGGCAGTCTTTTGGGGCGTGAAAAGAATTGTAGAGAAGACCCTTTGACCAATAAGATGTTAGTGATGCGCAAAACAAACCGATTTGGTTCGTTTGTTTACATTCTCTTATATTTGAACAGACTATAGTTGTATTGTGTAGTAAGGCCCTGTGTATCTGTCCTAACATTGACCGTATCATTCAACTGAATAAATATCATCTCGCTTATATTTCTTTTTGCGTGGTGTTTTTCTTTGTCGAGAATAGTGGTAGCTTGAAAATGGAAATTATGTCCCCAAGAAAAGTGGTGTTCCGCTAGTGCGGTTTTCTCCCGTTTATTCCTATTAACTAGCTTACAGTCATATTCATGTTGGTAGAGGCGGTTTTTTAGATATTGTCTTGTATTACCCACATAGCATTTTTCACAGTCAAGACAAGGATTTTTATAAATTAAACTTGACTGCAAGTGTTTTGGAGTTTGGTCTTTCAATTTAGAAAATAAAACATTAAGTGTTCTCACATTATAAAAGGCTAGTCTTATGTTTTGATTTGTCTCTCTCAAGTTTTTTTGTATTTTTTCTGAAAGATTTTTTATGTAAGGAAATTTATAATATTGAAGAGTATCGTTTTTTGTCGTGGTCTGTGCGTTGACATTGTAGCTATTGTATATTTTATTTACCAATTTCATAGGATGTATCCTGTATCGGTGCCCCCACATATAATTTAGAAGTCTTCTTGCATAATATTCTTAATCAAATAACATGTGTCACTTCCGTTGGATTGCGTTCTTGTCTCGTTGGATGTCGTGTCACTTTATACTAATATTCCTAAGAAACCAGTTATAGATATTATAAGGAAAAATTGGAATCACATATCAGCTTACACTGAAGTCCCTAAAAATATTATTCTTGACATCATCAACTACTTATTTGAGAGTAGCTACTTTGCCTTCAATAACATGTTTTACCAACAACTTGACGGAACTGCAATGGGCAATCCAGCTAGTCCCACTTTAGCTAATCTAATTATGAATGATCTCATAACAGAGGTGTTAAAGAAATTACCCTTCCATCTACCTTTTATAAAATTGTACGTAGATGATACCATTTTAGCATGTCGTAATGATAGAGTACACAAGATTTTAGATCACTTTCATGATAATTTAAAGTTTACCATAGAAATCGAAAAGGGCAAATGTATACCATTTCTCGATGTAATGATTGAACGTCATTCTGATGGTACATTGTCGACCAATTGGTATACCTACAAAAGAAACATCATCTGAAAGAGTAATTAATTACCTCTCAGCCCATGCAATGTCACATAAAGTTGCCATTGTGAAAAATTTACTATATAGATCACATACTTCACTGACTTCACTAAGGCCTTCGAAAAGATATCTATTCGTAGACTTCTGGGTAGATTGTGTGGGGTCGGGGTATGTGGGTCTCTCTTGCGGTGGTTCGAATCTTACCTCAGAAATAGTTCGCAGTACGTCTCGGTGGAGGGTTTCGAGTCACGGTATATATAGGTTTCATCCGGTGTTCCACAAGGCTCTCATCTGGGGCCTTTGTTATTCATAATTTACATAAATAATATCATGAAAGTATTTAAGTCTTGTAGAATATTGTTATTCGCAGATGATTTGAAGATGTTTATGAAGGTCAGAGACCCCAGTGATTGCCAACGTCTTCAGGATAACATTGACAGTTTTATGACTTTTTGCGCAGGAGCTAACCTGTTTGCAAGTGAAACCAAATGTCACACGATTACTTTCACGAGGAAGAGAGATCCAATAATGTTTCCATACTTGATGCTGAGCTCGCCGCTGAGACGTTCAAATCATGTACGTGATTTGGGTGTTACCTTTGACTCTCATCTCAAATTCGACCTACATATCGAGAATATCGTCAAGACTTCAAGTAACATGCTTGGTTTTATATTGAGACAGGGTCGATCATTTTCCAGCTATAGATCCTCAATTACTCTCTACTACGCTTATGTGTTCAGCAGGCTGAATTTCTCTTCGATTCTTTGGAACCCCCAGTATAACACTTATATAGACCGAATAGAAAAAGTTCAAATGAAATTTCTGCGTTTTTTGGGTTTTAGGTGTGGTCTGCGGTTGAATAGGGGAGATCCTGGTAACTATCAGATACGGTTGAGACACTCAAGAAGTGGCAAAAATATAATTAATAGATGAAATAATGTATTTTATTTTTCACTTGTACATTATATGTTTATTTTACCTTAGAAACGGTTGCCATAAATACACTCATTATGCCCGTGGGCGTTTTAGCGGGCATTATGGATTATAACGCCCGCTCCTTGTGCGAGAAGCAAAATAAGCTAGAAAGAAATTATTTATTTCGCAGAATTTCAATACTAAAACAGCGACAACTCAACAAACGAAAACAAAGTCTTTTTTAATTAAAATTAAAAGTGCAGTTTTCGAATTTCCCGGAAAAATTCTTCAATCGCGAATCTTGGGATGTTTTCGAAACCTGAGGAGCGAAAACTTGACCACAAGTACTTGGAAGTTCGTTCACAAGAGAGCCACTAGAGAATTCATGAGAATCTGTTACCGAATTCACAATCATCGTCGATACTTTGTTTTTGGAAAAAATGCTCTGCTCTATGTAACCTTCCGCCACAGATGCACTCTTCCATCTTCCGTGCATTTTTAACGTTTCATATGATGCACCAGCCTCAGTTAAAAGAGTTGCTGAAGTCCGTCTCAAACAATGTCCTGTATATTCATTTGCATTATCCAATTTTAATTATTTGGCAATCATCGAAGGCACACTTCCTATGATATTTTTGCCAACAGGTTGGATGGTGCACCGACCATTTCGGAACGTGAGGGAAAATCTAGGATTCTTCACCCCACTGGGTCTCAAGGATATATATTTTCTGACCAGCCCCAAAGCTCCTATTTTTTCTTCCTCTACAATGCTAAATCCTTTCGACATACCGGTTTTAGTTTCGGGTATTTTAACAAGTAAACAGCTACCCTTATCTTCTATATCTTTGATAGACATTTTCACTAATTCATCTCCCCTTAGTCCTCCAAAAACACCCATTATTAGAACTACTTTATGAAGAAGATGAATTTCATCAGGAGCTTCATTGATGAATGTATGAACTTGTTCTGCTGTCAAAACTTTGGATTTCTTCAGAATATATCCTTTAGATTTCATTTTCAAAAACGCTACTAGCCGGGAGAATTGTGAAATATTGATATTTTCATTGACAATCAGTGTAGATTTCAAAATAGAATATTTTGTCCACAATGACGCAGGACAAAATTTTTCAGACTGAAATAAAAAAAAATTACCCACACATGAACAAAATGAAAAATAAAATAGCATACCAATTCTTGAAAGTACGCCAATAACACTGTTTCATCTATAGCAATTATTTCATTTTTCAACTTCCATTGATGGAATGTTTCATAATCCTTGTCGTAGACGAGTCTGGATTTTTCTGGTAATAGATTATTTGCAGCTTTGGCTGCATTTTCAATTATATTATTTGGGAAATTGCTATTCATTTCTGTTATTTCTTTAAATCTTCACAACGAAAACAGTAATGACATTGACTTAATAAAATGATGACAGCAATAACGAACTCCAAAATATTAACAAGTGCCATAGTTACTACTGAAAGTTAAATGGAAAAAAAATCATAGAAGCAATCGAATTTTATTGTAATTAAATGATATATTCGTGAAAAATAAAATCTTGTATGCACCACGAGCGTTATTAGATCCTAACGCCCATCGGGCAACATTCATCCCTCGGGCCAAAGGCCCTCGGGCCGAATGTTTCCCTCCGGGCGTTAGGATCCATATAACGCACTTGGTACATAAATAACTATTAAGATTTAGAATTAATTTTTTATTAAAAAAAATGAATGTTCTTTTTTTTGTTTGGTTGTTGTTGTTCTTCATTCTATTCACTTCTGTAAATGAAAACTTACTTGTGAACATTGTTATTGGGTATTAGTTTACCTTTGTATGTTCCATTGTGAATAAATAAATAAAAATAAATAAACTGAGTAGCCCTTGTCATCACTCAGACAATTTTAAAAAAATAAAAAATATTCTAAAAATTAACAACTATCCTATGATATTTTTGGTTATAGTATTTGTTCCACAGCCGCTATCGTAATTATAATATATATTTCTCGGGAACGGTATCACAATATGTATTTATTTGAATACTTAGTTCCTTTCGTTTTGAAAATTTCTTGGAAGAATCAGCGAATGTATTTTTATCAACACACTAATTGTCAAATCTTCATAAGGTCATTTATCATCATGGCATTTCAGTGCTTTCTGCCTGGCTATCTACAATAAATTCCTGTTTACGCGGTTTGAGATGCAACAGGTACAGGGTGGTTCAGTACTACAACTCCTAAACTATAAAAGAGATAAAGAAAAAGTAATATACATGTCATGTTCTCTTTTTTCGGGCAACATAACAATTGCTGAAAACCCGAAGTTGCTACGACCTCTGGTTTCCGAGCTACAGGGCGATTTCGGTATTTGGTCCATTATTATTAGTCACTATAGGTATCATCCGTGTCGTAGAATTTACGCTCGCGAAATGAACACATCTTTCGGGCTTTCTTTTTACTGATTTCAGCGGTGCTATTGGATTTTTTGTATCTGCTCAAATTTTGGACCAAAAACAATTTTTTTTCAAATGGAAACCATAATGGGAAATGATACTTCCAAATTGATCTTTCTTCAACAACTTCAAAAATATATATCATGTAGATATAAACTTTTGAGTTCATATCACTTTTCATTCAACGAAATCCAAGCAGAAATATCAATTTGGATATATCATTTCCATTTTCTGGTTTCGGTTACTCATCGAATGTTAAATGACTCTGTATAATTAAAAGCGTATTTCGTATAACGTACATGATGCAGGATCTCGGCAATCTGCATCAGAAATTTCAGCTTCCTACGATTTTTAGTATCGAAGTTATGGATGTTTAATCAAAGCTATTTTTTTTAAACCTGAGATGGGGTTAGTCATCCCGAATCCGTTAGTTTTCAGAATGAATTTGTGAGAAATTAGACTCTGATGCTATAATTCTTTTTTTTATATATAAGAGACAAAAAGAGAGAGATAGTTCTTCATCGACTGATAACAGAGACCCTTGAACCATCTGTCCTTCAGCTCTTTCGCTTTAGTAATTACATTATGTAGTATTGAAAAAAATAATGACAAAAATTATTAGTGAAATTTATAAAAGTATGGTTGATTTCTGAAATTTTCCAATAGTTTCTGGATGGTTGTTGCTTGTGGGAATTTCCTTGTTGTATTTATGTGTCGGTCTTCATGACTTGTAATGAAATTTGCAGTTCAGTTACATGAGTCTTGATTCTCTTGGTTCATGTATAAGCCCGCTCCACACTCACGGCGTGAATCGCGCCAAGAATTCTTGCCGTGAACTTGGGCAAGAATTCGCGGCCAAGAAAGTCATCCACACTCACACAAATATTCGCACTTCGGTTCGCGGCATCCTCGCTATCCATGAAGACTTTTCGCCTGTTGAGCCAGCTATAAAAACGGTTTATTCTGATAATAATCAAGAAATTCTCATTCCACTTAGCTAAATCTGAATCTATTCTAATTTCACTTCATTGCTACATGAATCATTCATTTCAAAAGCGAATAAAGTCAGTGAACAAGTATTAAATCATTACTGCGCAGGTACCGCGAAGACCTGTGAGTGTGGATGGAACATGTGTGCTTAGGCGCGAAGCCTTTGTCGCGGGACAGGAGACCGCAAACTCACGGGGAAGGCCGCGAAGCGCGAACGCGGTAAGGCCTCTTGCAACGACAGAGAATTCTCGCGAGAATTTTCTGTCAAATTCACTGACCGAAAATTCTCTGCCGTTGCATACAACTTTCGGTAGAATTCTCTGTGGAATTACACAGAGACGACAGAGAATTCTCGCGAGAATTTTCGGTCAGTGAATTTGACAGAAAATTCTCGCGAGAATTCTCTGTCGTTGCAAGAGGCCTGTATTGGCCAAGGTTCTTGCCATGAGTGTGGAGCGGGCTATACAACAGGAGGTTTGGTGGGTTGTGTAGTTTGTTATCAGGGTGTCTTAAGGGGAGGTGCTACACGTCCGAGCTTCCTTCAAAAATTGTGCTTTTTAATTCCATGATATCTCAGTTCGTATATGCGGCGTAGACCAACAATTTTTTTTTAATTGAAGCTTAATCATTTATTTCTCTGGAAAGTGTATTACTCGATTTCCCGATTTTCTTTATATATTAGGAAAAAACCTGGATAAAAATATGACCAATAAAGTTCCTACTTTATCATTTATTTGAAAGTTTAGGGGGCAATGAACAGAAAAACTGATTAATACACATTCTGCAAAATATATTACTTCGCGTGTATACTGAAAATTTCATACATTCATCCCGACAATTTCATACATTTATCCCGAAAATTGACGGAGATATCATGGAAATAAAATCATTTGTCCAGATTTTTATGGAATTACAGCTCACCAGGTTTTTTCCTAATATACGAAGAAAAGAGAGTGATAAACATTCTAAAGAAATGATTAAGCTTCAGATAAAAAAAAAATTGTTGTTCTTCGCCGCATACGAACTGAGATATCATTGAAAAAAAGCCCAATTTTTTAAGAGAGCTCGTGAGCTCGGACGTGTAGCACCTCCCCTTAATCTAGTTATTCTTTTGAGTGCTGTTGTTTCTGCTCTTTCTAGGCTTTTTATAGCTGATTTCCGGCAGTTAATTAAAATTGGGTATGCGTATTCTAGTAGTGGTCTGCATATTGTCTTCTATAATTTGGTGACACTCTTGATGGATAGGCCTTGGTTTCTTATTATGAGTTTGGAGCTTTTGTCCACTTTTCCATTATCTTAGTGTGTTGGATGAAGTTCAGTTTGTTAGTCGGCAGGGGTTGTTTTTGTGTACCACATAGGTATAGTAATTGTTGGGAAAGTAGTATGTGGTTTGGCGGGATTCGGGCTAATGCGCTTATACAGGGTGAGTCTTTGACTTGTACATATATTTTAACTGTAGATTCTTGATTCTAAGGGAAACTTTTTTTTCATTTTCCATTTTTCCGAATTCGGCTCCGTTAAAGAGATATAGCCACTTGAAAAAAAAAATGGTGCTGAATACGTGCCTGATATTATTCTTTACAAACACTCCAGAGTTCATATTTTTCGATTGAAATTGATGTGATTATTAGATATTCTGGGTGATACATTGAAAAAATACTCAAGCACTAACCTTATTTGAATAAGAATGTTACAAACACGATATTTCCTAACAAAACACTTGGTCCTGTCCGATGATTTCGGTAATTGAAAAGCTATATTTCTCACACCAAAATATTCGTCCTGAAGATTAGTTTATAGACACTAATAATTTGTTCATATTTTCCTCGATATTCTATAACGATCTCATAAAATTGGTTTCTCACTAACCTATCCTAACTCCATTAACCAAAGTCATATGATTCGGGTCAATGACCTAACCTTTGTGTTCGCCCACAGAACTCTAGAGAAGACGATGCCAGATTGCCGATTTTCTCTTCAAACAATGCGAACTCCAGAAAGCAGTACGCCCCTATCGTTAGCGGATGAACTATCACAATCGCTGAAGGCTTCTAGGCGTTGCACTTTGAAAATGCCAAAAGAGTAGTTCTGATTCTCGCCAATATAGCGCTACGTTCTTAATTTCAGTCGCCACGGCCTACTCTTCCCAGCTTCCCTTCAGAAGGCCGTGGATCCCTGGATGTAGCCGAGACGCAAGCCCGTTGTTCTGTGTCTCCAACCAGTTTACCAGTCCAACCTAAAACGTTAGTCAGTGATCCCATATACGGCATAAACGAAGTTCACGCTTTATTTATTCACAAAGCAAACAGGTGATGATTATGTAAATGACTTTCAGTGAATTGATGTAATAGTAGTGTCGTTCTGGTGTCGAGTTATATTGTTTCGATAGATATTTTGCTGAAGGACCGGTAACAATGAATTTTAAATAGAAACTGCCTATAAAATGTATAATTTCATGCTTCTTAGAATTCAATTTTATGTTCCACGAATGTGGAATTTAATTATTACATATCTCTACATCAAACTTTTTTCATCGTAGAGATTTTAGTCTTGACAAAGTTGATAAAAATTCTGACAACGTTGGTAACTTGTTAAGAGACCAGAGAAGAAATAATATTCGATGAGATTCAAGATTTTTCTTGATTTTTATGATTTTTTCCTCTAATTCAATCTTATACAATTAGGAATAACTTGAAAACGACGCGTTTTATTGAAAAAATATAGGAATACTTTTATTTTCTAAAATGGTTGATTCTTTCGAAAATATGAACCGTTTATCTTTTTCGAGTGATTTAATAGTATTTTTGCGTGAATTTATGAGTCGACTGTACTGTAAATTTCATACCAGGAGGACTATGGAATAAGTTTCAATTGAGGAATATGCACCACGAATAGAGTAAACAATCAACCAAAATTCAGTTCATTCGAAATATCGGTTCCGAATATATGGAAAGAATAGTGTTAATTTCATTGATTTTTGACACCCTGTATCTTCCAAACGAAACCGAATTTTGAAAAATGGTATGAAAAAAGTGTTTCTTTTGATGGGAGGAATCTACAGTTAAAATATATGTACAAATCAAAGACTCACCCTGTTTAATATTATGTTTCTCTATAAGGAATCTATTTCTGGGATTCCATTTTCTGTAAATACAAAGGCGTTCCAAGAAGCGCGCAAAATTTCAGTAATCAATTGAACATGGTTTTCTGTAGTGTGGAAATACATATGTATTAATTTAGGAAATATACATTTGGGAATTACGTATGAAACGAAATACCTTGTTTATGACCGCCGGCGGCTTTGCTGGCTTATGCTAAATTTTAAATAACGTTATTGAATGAATATGATGGTATTTCATTGATACTGCGTCTAATTTCGGCTTTGAACGCTTCGATGGTTTCAGGCTTATTGGCAAAAATTTCTGACTTCTGATAGTTCTGATAGACCCACAGCCAGAAGTCTAAAGGCATGAAGGCCAATTATGGCCACCAAATCCGGAAATGACCAGGAGCAAACTCGTGAGCGATCGGCGATGTTTAGATTTTATATGCATGCAGCTGTAAATCTTTAGTGAGAATTCGCTGCAGATTGTCCAATTTCTTGTGCCCAATGGCGATTGATGTTAGGATCTATATTTCGACCGAACTATGGAGGCACCTGACGAAAAGTGGCAATTAAACTTTCACCATTTTTATAATAATTTTTGACAATCAGGACGAGTTGTTCTACCTTGTTAGGTGCAGACACATTGTTGTCACGTCACGAGAGCTCACGCTAGGTAATGGAAAGAAGATATGGAGAATATAGCTGTTTTTACAGTTGCTGGTGATTCTCATATAAGGGATTACCAAATGAATCAACGAACAGAAGAAGTGGGGGAATTCCATCAATTAATTCAAGAATTATTGAATGAGCACCCAGATCAGTTTCAAATGTATGCCAGAATGACAATTCGCAAAATATCAGACGTGATGTCACGTGCATTCAGAAAATGTGAATTTGCGGAATATATATCTTGCGTGCTTTCAGTGCTATAATGTGACAGCAGATACAATGTCGCAAAAAATTTTACTACGTTTTGATTCCGTAGTAGTACAATCACCCAGTTTAGTTTTGATGATTTGGCTTCACTATTTATTATTGAAAGGTGTGTCTCTCTTCCTATGGTCTAAGTTCCATGCATTATCGTGGTTGCACATTTTGGGAAGGTCCTATCGAAAACACCCTAAGAAATCCGTCATCCCCAAATTTTTGGCTTTCGAATAATATTATATTAGCACACCTGTATAGTACGCTTAGGATTTTTCCGTTCATTCCAATTTTGTGCATCAAATTCCAATAAAGATCCCATTTCCTATTTTCTTCCACCGGAAGAAAAAAAGAGGATAAAGAACCCGGCAGATAGACGGACCGTATAATGAAATTCCTATTGGGGTCGAAACTTGAGCGATTCAAACTTTCAAAAATAGATAGAAGGATGCGACCCCTTGCCGGTTTTCGCTCGGGTATCATCACTTTGTACCGTAATGGCGAAAAAGGACATTCAACGGGACTCGCTATCTCCTCCTCCTTAAATAATTCATGAACGGGAGAGGAATCGGGATTAAATTAACTCAATGCAAATTCACTTCGACCCGTTTATTCCCAAGCCGCATTCTCATTAAGTAATTAAGGTGCACTAACCGTCGACCCTGTATCTTGGACTGATTATTTTCTTTCCTCCCCTCGAATTCATTGGTGATCGATTTGACGAAGTAGACTGATCTGATATGCATGCGGGAAATCAAACATTTCGATTTAAGATAATATAATTTCCTTTCCATAAAATAAATATCAGTGTCTTCTTATACATCATAAAAATTATTTCGAGACTATATCTTTTCGGTCCGACAATAATTTAATGGCTTTTTTCTATTTTCCATTGTTGGGGTATCTGCTGCGATATTTATTTTCACAAAATAAGCTGATGCGTATGAACCTGCCTCCAATTTCGTGAAAGTTATTCTTCTACCGCCTGGAGGCTCTTTTGACTTGAGTTAATTTAAAAAATAAATTCAGTTTATAAAACGGATTTTCTTTCCTCAACAGGCGACAGAAAAATAATTTAAAATTCACACAAAAACATAATATTATATTTCCAATCAGAACGCCTTTGTAATCCCTTAAAGGTTAATACCACTCAAATTATATAAGTAATGAACGATCAAGCCCAAAGATAACTCAAGAATCCTGTCAGAAAACATATTTCCTTCTGATTTCAACAGCTTTCCCAATCCATTCTCCAACAAAGAAAACTTCCCCTCACAATCATTAATTTTTCCCGAGCAATTCTTTGTTGTATGGTTGTTGGAGAAGTGAAGGGAAAGGAGGGGAACGAAAAACTAGCGTCTAAATCAATGAACAGCCCAACAGGGAATTAAATATGAAATATGGACGACGTGACAAGGAGTAATGTGTTGATTTCGCTCCCATATGAAAGAGTTTGTTACCCCTGCTTGTCTTCCTGCAGAACCTAATTTAAATGAAGGAATGAAGATATATCCGTTGAATTTATCTATACCTTGGTCATCGAAAACTCAGTATTCATTCCGAGAGCAAAATGCATCTACCTCTTGAGGCGACTAAAAATTTGATTGGGTCTTGTACTCGTTTCGATTTCCAACTCAATAGAAGATTAGAAGGTCGAATAATAGAAGTTTCTCTCCAAGTACAAAGTTTAAAATTTGTTTCATTGGGACAATTGATATCCTTGATGACTTTTCCTTCCAAGAATATCAAATCAGCAAAATGACCAAAAATAACTGATTTTTCTAAATCCAATTTGTGCAAATCCTTCAAATTGAGGAACACCCACTGTCAGTAAATCAGTGTTTTACACTGTGTATGATTAAGTATTCAATGGTGAATACATGAGTGTTAAAACCATTGTATTCATTCAAATAGTTTTCAAAATATCGAAAAAAAAACTGAAAAAGTCAGATATTCATAGTCAGTATTATGTTTCTTTTTCGTATTCTGAATATTCCGATTGCGAACCTTTCTCACAACGTCAAAGTAGAAGAATGAGGAAAGGTCATGTATCTTCTGAATTTCATAAATATCATCACAGGTTGTTCCAAATTTCATGTCAAAAATTGTGATGGAAAATTGGCCATAACTTTCGTTCTTCGAATTTGAACCCTATTTTTTTATGATTGCGGTGGATTCTGCAAAAAAAATAGTGATATGTAGCACTTTGAGATGCTCTTAATATTTGGGCTTTTCTGGATTTATGTTGTACGCAGAGTCAAATTCATCTTATCTTTTGCTCGAGAATATTCTGTGATCAAAGAAGATAAATTAATTCACAAGTGACAGGTCTAATTTTAGGTTTTATCTTCACTTCTCGATTTCACTTCAATAGACCAGTCCAACGATCTATCACGATCAGCAGTTTTAATGGCTGCTGGGAGCAAACTGAGGTTACGTCAGTTACGTGTTTCACTGTTTCAGGGTAGTTTCTTTTGCTTTCGGAATTTTCAATTTCAACCATGCATTGTGATTAATTGTGGAAATAGAGGAATTCGCGACAACGTAAAGTTATATAGAATTTCAGCTGTGCTGAATTTCGCCCATAAAAAACGACTGAATGAGCTCTTCAAGTTGAGGAGAGGAAAATGGTAAGCAGGAATTAAAAGGTCTGATCTAACCGAAAATAAAATTGAAAATGCTGCTGTATGTTCCAAGCATTTCATCGCAGGTAAAAACATCTGATTTTTGTGAGTTTAGTAATTCTACAATCGTAAAATCTCTCAGGAAAACCGGCAGGTTCAGAAGATGACCTCAATCCTGACTGGGTACCGTCTCTTCATATGGGATACAAAAAAAGGTTGGAACGCCAAATGACTGAGGAGGTAACGTATAATGAAAAAGGGTTAAAAATCTTATTAAGTTATACAGTGAATATTGCTTGTACCGACATCAGTTAGAGAGGTCATATTTGAATTCGAAGAAGAAATCCTAATAAACAATAGTTACTGACTTTATCTTCACTCTTACGTTTGCAATTCATTTTATCATATTGTTTAATTTCATCTTCCTGTTTATTAAAATGTACCTATAAAGAGCAGATTATTATTTATGTTCTTCATGCTTTTCTTTAAAATAATTTTTATAATAAAGAACATGTCTGAACTCATTCATGAAGGTTTTGTTCAGTTTTCAGAGTTATTGTGCAGCTATTAGTTGAAGTACATTTTTAATTAAGAATGTTATACTGATTTAGGTTACTGAGAGTCCTGAAAATTTGGATGTAAACAATGAAAAAAAGAAGAGACACATCATGACGCTGATTGAATATATCCTCCCAAACAGATTTGGACATAACCGAATTGAGTTTGCTCTTTTAAAAATTGTCAGCAAGTGATGCAAGAATTGTGGAACTTGAAAAAAAAAACAGTTTGTTGCAATAGTCCAAAATTTGATGACAATCCAACAAAATATTTTCTCTATTTCAGTATCGTAATGTGTTTGTTCTTTACAGTACTTAAAACAGTGCTGTAATGAATTCATTACAGCATCGTTTTCAGTTACATTTTTCGTTTTGTGGTTGTCAGCAATGACTTCCGATCCTTTTAAATTTCAGCCTACGTCAATTTGGAAATGTCAATTTTCGTACTTCCTAACACTCACACCAACTGCCAAGATACAATATGAAAGTCACTAGGACCCATAATTTGAATTTTTTCATTGAATCTCACAAAATTTGAGTGAAATAGAGAAAATATCGTCTAATACTCGTTGCAGAATGCAATTCCAATACTCATGCGCTCGTATTGGAATAGGAGCCCATTCTGCAACTAGTTTTAGAATATACTATTACTGGACTACCTACATATAAAGTTTTTGAGGTGATCGTAAAATATGTCAAACCATATGTAAAAATTCATGGTTAAACAATTTTGCCACCCGAAGAACAGATTTTATTAACCTTAACCAAGCTTCGTTTGAATTCGGACTTCAAAGACTTGGCACATAGGTTTGGGGTAAGTCCATCAACTGCTTCGACCTATTTTGAAAACATCATACATATTTTATATCAAAGATGTTTAATTATTTGGCCAGAAATGTCTATATTGTTCAAGATGTTTTAAGGAGTAATTTCAAGACAAAACAACAGTTATTATTGATTGCTTTGAAATAAGATGCGAAACACCATCAAATCTGTTGGTAGCGGCTCAGTGCTGGTCCAATTATAAACATTCGGAAACCATCAAACCTTATAGGCATCACTCCGCAAGGCACTGTGTCCTTTATCAGCGAAGGCTGGGGAGGAAGAATTTCGGCAAGTGTCTAACCCAAAATTCAACTTTTTTAAAAAATCTATCTGAAGGAGATGTGGTGATGGCAGATAGGGGATTCTTAATTAGAGAACTTGTCGAACTCTTCCATGCGTCCGTAAAAGTGCCGCCTTCACAAGAGGCAAATGTCAGCTGCATCCAGTTGACTTGGAGAGCACCAGGGCCATTGCAAATTCAAGGATTCGTGTGGAGAGAGTAATTGGTCTCATCCGAAAAAAATCTCGGATTATTCGAGGATCATTGCCTATATTACTTTACTGGCCACACGGGGAGATACAGCAATTTTGGATGAGATTATATATGTATGTTGTACACTGATGGATATGTGTCCATCTGTAGTGCCTTTGCATTGAGATTTATTGAAAATTATTTTACATTTTGTAATTCTATTTTAGTTTTCCATTGGAATGAAGTATGCAACCTCTTTACTCCGGACAGTTGTTGATGGCAGAGTAGTTGTCCGGATTTTAGAAATACAGGATAATTCCTATGGATTATGTGATAAATGAAATATATGGTGCATACAATTAACATGCACTGATATATTTTTAAAACACAAGAGATTAAATTGAACAAAATATTCATAAAGGTGGCAAAACATAAATTGATTACAAGTTTTCAAAATCAAGTTATCCCAGAAGAATTCATTTACATTTGTATTTAATTATTTCCAACTTTGAAAAATCGAAATTTTTTTTTTACTTTTGATGCAGCTTATTCTTTTTTTTTAATATTCTTCGTTTAGAACAACTTTTCTGATTCCAATTGAATACATTTTCTTAATGCAATTACTGCATCTTCATAGTTTTGTGACCGTTGATATATCATCCTCTTCATCAGTAGAGGAATGATTGGTTTTTAAGTAATTTCTTGTTTCATCCACAATATCTTTGTCCGTAAGTAGGATTTCAGGAAATTTTCATGAAAGTGAAATCCTACTTACGGACAATCGGACGGATCGTCGAAATCGTGCCTCAACTCGAAAATTTCAGACACGGCGACTTGAATATGTCCGGATTATAGAGATGCGTCCGGAGTATGGGTTTTGAAAACTGATGTCCGGAGTACTGTATGTCCGGATTGGAGAGGTTATATTATTGAGAACATGCTGATATACACAATAAATTAAGGAATACAAATATTGAAATCTTATCTATATAGAATAGAATAGAGTTTATTCAGTAACATATCACAGATAAACCTCGAGATAAACCCGAAATGACGTGACGTGATTCCACGTCACGTCAGACGTGTACTGTGAGTGATATAAAAATGCAACACATTGTTCTGTGCGTTCACGTTCATATCAGGCCAATGGGAGCACAGTACACGTCTGACGTGACGTGGAATCACGTCACGTCAGAATAGTCAGTATTCACCTTTACCCTCGAAATTTCCTTAGTACGGAGATCTGCTCGAAGAGTTTGTTTTCGCCTGTTGCCATTTTTACTGTAGCTATGTGCTTGTGCGAAGTTTTATTTTTGAGATCTCCGTACCAAGGAAATTTCGAGGGTAAGACTATTACGTTTTAAGATTTAGAACAGATTTGAAATTTAAGTGTTTTTCGCCTTGAAAAAGGGACAATCTTTGTCGCCAAAACGTTGGCTGAAGAATTTAAATAAAGGAGATAATAAATTTCGTCTGATTCCTGATACTCGTTTTATTATTAATCAAAAATAGATGATAACGACAGTTATGATAAGAATTAGAGTTTCTGAAAGTTTTCAGAGTCGGTGAATTCTGCGTTTTCGGAAGAAGAAGATTTTTTCTTAGAGTCTGTATTCAGACATTACCATAAGGGCTTAAGGTACGATTCCACCAAAACCGTGTGCCTCACAAATGTTTACGAACATTTCGTGCTGCACTCTAGTAGTTCGGGAACAAGCTGTGAACACATTTAGCGTCCGTTTCCACCGGTAGGTACAGCTGTGTGTAACTTTTGTGCGCGCTCAGTGCAGCACACCGTAGGTACGAGCAAGTTCTCAGTGTTTCGCTTTCCGTCAATAGTTGAAAAAATGGAGGATCAAGAAAATGTTGTGCTTTGAAGTGCAGCTGTACAGGGTGTCCCAAATTCGATGCTCACTCAGAGCATCTCGGGAACCATACGGGTCAGAGGAAAAATGTCCAAGGACTCCCAATCTCTTTTCTCAAAATAATCAATTGCCAGCAAACAGATCCGAGATATCTGAATTGGTTCTCGAGTTACAGGGCGTTTCTGAAAAATTGCTGTTTCGAATATCTCGGTATATCTCGTTTTCTGTTGGAGATATCTCGAAAATTCCAAAAAGTTTTCTTTTGTAATTTCTATTGCCTAAATAAAATATCTCCAAATATAACAAAAATCTTTATATACGAGCTGTCTCAATTCAAGTGAAGACGAAAAACTCAATATCTTTGAAACGGATCAGATTTTCGAAAAACCGGTTACAGGATGATACTCGGTGAATCTGCTGCTGAAAAGCAAATATGAAAAATATAGCACTTGAACGGCGAATAATTTTTCGGATCAGATGGAAGTAGCGTAAAGGCAATAGAAATTACAAAAGATTTGCCGGAATTTTCGTGATATCTCCAACAAA
Source organism: Adalia decempunctata (assembly GCA_951802165.1). Classification (NCBI taxonomy): domain Eukaryota; kingdom Metazoa; phylum Arthropoda; class Insecta; order Coleoptera; family Coccinellidae; genus Adalia; species Adalia decempunctata. Next base: position 40,820,047 of record OX637699.1, on the reverse strand, counting down.
AAACGAGATATAGCGAAATATTTGAAACAGCAATTTTTCAGAAACGCCCTGTAACTCGAGAACCAATTCAGATATCTGGGATCTGTTTGCTGACAATTGATTATTTTGAAAAAAGAGATCGGAAGTCCATGAACATTTTTTCTCTAATCGTTATGGTTCTCGAGATGCTCTCAGTGATCATCGAATTTGCCACACCCTGTACTGCGATAAAATTATTTTCCACTTTCGCAGAATCTCTGCGGAACCGAAGACAAATTCTGGTTTTTATAATCTTTACTAGCTGGCCCGGCGAACTTTTTTCGCCTAAATGACACTTAAGGTGGATTTCACAAATCGTAATCACCAGAGATCGGAGATCAACGGCTTGGTTCTCTCATTTTTGAACTGTCAAATCGAGTTGATGCTAGATCAAGCTCCGTTCACCGATGATTACGCTTTGTGAAACCTACCGTTGAAGTTGTATAAACTAATCATTGCAATTTTTTCACGCAGGAGATGAATTATACAAAATATACAAAATTCTAGTACCATAATTCGCACGAAAAGAATTCTCTTTATTCAAGCGGTATCTAATTGTTGAACATATAACTTTTTGTTTTATGCTTTACAGTTCTCTCATTGCAGTACCTATTCTTGTGATGAACGACACCACGAATGCATATATAAATCACGATCGAATTATATGGATGAGGAATAGTTCCAATGATTAATTGGAAGGCGACTCAATTCACTATAGAATTTACATTACATGGAACGAAATGAGCCCAGAGGCAGAGAGTTGTTGTCTCTGATGAGCCTTCCTTGAGATGTCTAAATTATGGTGTATGCACTTGTCAATTTTTGAATGCGTGGCGGCGCCGCAATTTCATACTTATTGTCATTTCATAATTCCAATATGGGCAATGAAGCTGAGCTTTTGCAAGAATCCAGATCTGCGCTTGTGTAGCAATATTGAGAATAAAAATAATTTATCTACTAATTCAGTCTCTCCCCAACACATTTTAATATGTCGTGAATCATTCAATCATTCATATTCTCATTTCAATACTCTCGATCATAACCTTATAATTTCATGTGAAATGAATCGCTTTATTTCGTTTACTTCAAGCCCTGAATATCATTTCTAACTCCTATTCATATTTAAGAATTGAACCCAAAATATTCAACTAACATATTTTCATCCTCGATATTTATTTTCTTGTCCATTGTCTTTCGGAATATACATAACCTCTATATTTCTCGCAATTTTTGAATTTCCAGTTGACGCAATTCTTACCAAAAATTTGGCTCCGCTTTGTGACTGTCAATAGCAGGAGTATAAGCCATATTATACCTTTCCTCAGAACTAATATGAATCAAAATGTCAAGAATATGAACACAAATGCTTGAAAAAACTATCCATCATTGGCACAACCCGTTCACCAGAATGAATTCAAATATTATTTGAAATAACTAATAAAAATCAGAACTTATATTGTGAATAGCGCTTTCTGAAGTGGAAAAGAACGAAACTTGATTAATATTCTCAATGTTGGCTAATCAAAATATAATTAGTGCTCACACCATTATTTTGAACATCTTAGCCTTTTGGTGCTCAGCTTAAAATAATTGTTAAACATCTCAGTTGGTGGAGAAGCGAGATTTTCATGTTTACATGGATTTGAGCTGACACAGAACATAAACTAAAAAATAATATGTCAATTACTAATTATGGTAATTTTTGATTCAGGTATTTCCACAAATATATTTAGAATTAACCCAATCAGAAATTCAAAAACATTTCAAAAATTATGAGAAAAGATAGAAACTGATCACCAAAATCTGATTTTCTTGACATTTCGATAAAAATTCACTGTGATATTCAGCCGCCTTTCATAATTCATGGTACTATAAATTCTATTGAAATTAGAAGTAATTGTATATACATCGCCATCTGATGGTGATCATGTCAAATATAGTACCTTCACGATTACGTTATTTTGGATGAATAAAACTGTAGAAATAACTAATAATATGATGATTGTTTGGAATAGGTCAATTATAGAGAGAAAAACCAATTACTCTATGGCCGACGTTTCGTTAGAGAGAACCGTTTTACTTCAGCCCTGAAGATGGCATAATATATGCCGAAACGTCGGCCATAGGGTAATTGGTTTTTTCTCTCTATAATTGACCTATTCTCAACAATCATCATATTTAAACAAGTATAAGGTCAAGAAAAAACTCTATCAATAACTGATAATAATCAGTCATAATGTGTGAATATCGCCACCTCAACGGGTGAGAACGAAACCTCTCTCATATCAATCATATCTCAACGAAATTTAATCATTTTAGAGATCTGTAATCCTAAGCTAAGACATTTCGGCTATGGTCAACAGCGCAGAGTTGGAGGCAACCCAAATTACACAACTGTAGCGACACCTAGTGGCCTTGCTCAAAACAAGGAAAAGCATTTCCTGCATAAGTGAAATTTTCATCGATTTTTTCAAAGTTTCATTGTATTTTATAATAACCAGGCCGTAGGCGAATCCATAAATGAAGTTTCATAACGAACAGTCCATCCGATCTCGTGTTATAAATGGTGTAACCAACATCTGTCTTTTATATATATGAGTGCCCCTGGCTCAGTGGTAGAGCGTTGGAATTAAGACCCAAAGGTCCGAAGTTCAATCCCGAGCTAGGAAAGAAATTTTCTAGTCTCGGTAGGGGCCACCATTCTCACTGTTGGGTCAAAAATTAACAGTGCTGTGCCTAAGGTGGTGTAAGGACACAGTAACAAAGCCTACACAGAACACAACTGCTTACTCCGAACTCGGCACAAGTTACAAGCTTCGAAGCTTGTAATTTCAGAGGGGTCTCCACAGCCTAGGAGTAATCAGGATAAACAATATATCATATATCATATATATATATATAGATAATTACAATCCCACAATACAGGATATATTTCTATTTCATTAATAAATTGGATTGTTTTCTCGTTATTCCAATACATGTTCGCGCACACATAAATGTTTTCACTCTCGAAGCGGAAACAAAACGGAGTTCGCAGAAACATGTGTGTGTGTGCTTCAACCCGAGTCCACCGCTGGAAGCAGTGCGCGAGAAAAGTTTGCAACTGTGCGTGAACTTCTCAAGAAAGTACGCTCACATTTTGTTGCTGTTCACGTTTACATGTTCACCGCAACGAACATTTGTGGCGTACGCTGTGCATAGTGCGGCACTCCGGTGGAATCGCACCTTTTATGATTCACTGTAACATAGCAGTTTTCACTTAAAATCTCCATACTAGGTGGGTCTCTTCTGTGTGTTGATGTTTTTGTATTTGTTTTGACATGTAACCGTTTTTTAGCCTTTGAAGAAGGCTTAGTTGGAATTTTTTGATAGTAAATACGTCCAAGTTCCTGTTAGTCTTTTATTTGATGATACCATGGATGCTACACCAGTCAACGATTTTAATACAGTTCTGTCCAAATACCCGATATTTGAATTCCTGTTTTATACCATGGACGATACTGAATCTCACAATCTATGATAATATTCGCAATGCTTACAGGACAAGTCAAAATATGTCGAATTACAAAATATGGATACTTTGAAAACAATCTATGATGATATTCATAATTCTTAGAGGACAAGTAAAAGTATTTTACTTCATACACTTGCCTTCTCCACTGATGACTATTCGAATCATGAATAACGGATTTTTTTAAAACAGTTATGAATATGCCCAATGTTTACAATACAGCCGGTAAAATTTCAATTCAGAGTTCCCGCTCATTTTCTCCTGCGCGCAGATATGGTGCGCGAATTTTCGAGAGAGTAAAGATTTCAGTTCATTTCATCAAGAGTGCGACTCCACTCCATTTACTTTTATAAAGTATCACGGTTTGCCATGGAATTCTGACACATTTCACCGCGTATATGTATTTTGAAAATGTTAGATTATGGCCATTCCCCTGTCAGAAACGTTGTCGTTTCTGCACGTAGTAATTACGTATACATCAGAATGTTAATTTACTTTGAGAAAATAATTAATTTGAGAAAATAATTAATTTGAGAAAATAATTAATTTGAGAAAATAATGAATTTGAGAAAAAATTATGTGAATTCGATAATTTCAAAGACCTGGCGAATGCTGAAGAAAATTTTTCTGTGTTGATACTGGAAATATTTCACGTACATAAAAATGGTTGGAAGATTCAGTTATGCTATTTCCTTTTACGGAAATCAAGAAACGAATGTTGAAATTTTACTGAAAAATAATGTACAGAATAATCCGTTACTTTGTGATAGTTAATTCGGAACAAGAATAAAAGTACTCGAATCACCCAGAAAAACGAACGGAACAGACGAACCTATGGAATTCCCCTCTTTTCAAAATTCTCAAGAAATACCTACAGAAGACATCTGAATGCCTTTTTGGACAACTTGAAATACACCAGTATGAAAATGTAGTAGTTCTACGATCTACGAAACCTGCGTCACAGTTTAACCTCAGAAGAACTGCCTTCATTTACAAAGTTAAAAAAGAGTAAATAGAAAGTAGACTTGGCAATGTCGCTTAATTTTCACGAGTGCAAACCTGCGTCAGTTTCAAATGAAAGAACTTGATAAACCTAAATCATGGCTAACAGCGATACTTAATAAAAGTGAATGGAGTATATTGGTTATATAGTGTTTATACTGTGCAAGATCACATCGAACGGAAAGAGACGAAAAAGCCAACATTACTAAAATTCCCCCTGAAGACGAGAGTCGCCGATTACGAATATCCTCTGATGCATCACTGTCCTCCAGACCTAATTTAGACAGAGCGTGGAGCTCGCAGAAGCCTCCTGACGAACGCTATGTTTAATGTCATCACTTATTCATAGCACTCAGGTAGATCCCCCATACCCTCACTTTCATTTAGAGAGGTATGCTTCACACCTGTTACAGTCTGAGGTTCTTGACACCCAGGCTATAGGTGCAGAGGGGTATTGTAATGCCACCCGTCTAAATTGACAAGCTCTCATCGAAAGAAATGAAAAAATGTCTGGAGTCGAAGAAGCTGGATGGAAAACATTTGTATGTGAATTCGGACGAATACAGGAAACTGAACATATTCCTACCACTCATAGAGATTGTTTTAGACAATCTTGATACACAAAATTACACAGAAATTTCCCTTAGCACTTTGAAAACTCAGAACAACATTTGGAACGATAAAATCGTTATTATTACATAACCTTGCATTTCAATTCCGTATACACAACATCACAGAAGGTGGTAATCATAAAAAGTGTGAAACATAAGATTCTCAATCTTCCTGTCCTTTCATTCGAAGAATTTTAAAGAACAGTCCTGTATTTTACGTCAGAATGGATACCCAAAACCTCTGGTCAACAGTATTTTTCGCAGTTCCAACCAATCTCGTGTATCATCCAGTATCATCAACCCAGACAGCGGAAATGTTAGATTTTTCAATCTGATATATATATATCCCTAATTTGAGTCAAACATTAACGAAAATAATGAAAAATACAACATGCAGGGTTATATCGTAGTTTACAAAATTGATTGTTCTGACTGTGACGGCACATATATTGGACAGACGAAACAATATTTCGGTTCTAGACTTCTAGTCACCCGAATTCTATTAATTCAAGGACCGATATAGGTTCACTTAATATGAACATATTACGGCCTGATAAAGGAAATTCATGTTCAGTTTTTCAAACATACATATTTCGGTGTTGTGGAGTTTATTCTTTGCGCCCTAGCATTTATAAACCAATATCTAATAACGATGCGTCAGGAGAATTTGTGGGTCTCCAAGATGTTTTTTACACCAATTTATATTGACGAATTTGAATTTTTCAAGTTACTGGTTCAATTAATTATTCATAAGGTGGGTTGGTGGAATTGTTCTTTCGATTGTTTATGTTTTTTTTGGTGGATTCGCTGTCAACAATTTCATGATTTACACTATTGTGTTCCAAGTATAATAGTTGTGTTTGTTCCATGTAATGGTTTTGTGTTTTAAATACCTGTATGTTATTTTTAGCCTGAGGAAGAGAACAAAATATCTCGAAACGTCGCTTTAGTGAATAAGTTCCTCAAGACTGATATTACTTCTATTCTATCATTAACATATCAACCTATTACTTTGATTTCAACTCTGGCAAAAATCATGGAAAGAATCCTCAAGAAACGAATAGTGAAATTTCTAGAGGAAAATAATGTATTGGAGAAAAGTCAATATGGATTTAGACAGGGCAGATCTACGGAGGACGCAATTGGGGACCTGATCGTAGGAATTTACGAATGCTTAGATGAGCAGATTCCAAATTTGTGTATTTTCGTGAACCTTGCCAAGGCGTTCAACACGGTGTGCCATGATGGGTTGTGTGCGAAGCTTTGGGGATATGGGTTTCGCGGGGTGAGTTATCGGTTACAGAAGTGATATCTGATGAACCAAGAGCAAATAGTAGAAATAAACGGAAACAAAAGCACTTCAAGAACAACTGTTAGCGCCGATTCCATCAGAATCGGTTTTCCTGATTTATGTGTTTGAGTATATATTGGTTCGATAAAAAAAATAACATATGCTTGCGACCTGCAAATGTGTAAGTTAGTTAGATTTAGATCGTCGCGCAGTTCGCATAATTGTTATTAGGAAAAATCGAGAATTTTATAAATTTAGTCGTTTAATTCGTCGGAGTTGTCCGAAAATAATTATTTCCCGAAATTGTGGAAAACTTGGATAATTGGAAACAATAGAGTGCAGTGCCTGAATCCCGGCTTCCTAACCTTGCAAGGCAGGATTATCTTCGCCGGATCAGCGCTTCATCCCCGCAATCTACCGATCGCAGCGTAAGTTATCCTACAGTCCATAACTTATAGATATATTATTGTGTCTGAGTTCTCCTAAATTTTTCTATCTAAGAAAAATAATTGAGGGCCTAGACATAAGTTTGGTCCTTCGAGCCGGATATTCGGTAGTTTCGCGGATTAGAATAGATATAGTTTGGTTTGTAATATAGATTTTTTCATTGAAATCGCATATTTGCAGGTATCACGCAGTGTTTTTCACTATTTGGATTTTTTTTGTATACTTTTTATAGTGGCCGTAACAGATAGTTTGTTGCGCATTAGCCATAGAATAAAATTCGTCATTGACAAGTTCGGCTATATTCTATGCTCCAATTTGTCAGTCAGCATAACCTCAAACCTAACCTGGAAAAGTCTCTGTCTCTTAACCCCTAAATATAAACATAAACAATCGTTTAGTTCTACGGTTTTTTAGTTTTTAGTCAAGTCTGAAATTTGAATATTGAAAATGTCTAAAAATAAGGAAGAAATATTGCCAGCAGGAAGCATTGAACGAAAATTGAAGGTTCTTGAAGCGAAAAAAAGAAATGTACTTTCAAAGATTCCAAAAATCGTACAATTACATAAAAGATCTTAGTAATCCAGGTGTTGAGAAATATTTCAGGATTGGACTTAATAATTTAGAATCGACCAAAACACAGCTTGTTGATTTGGTTGAAGAAATAAATTTGATTAATTTGGAATTAAATGTAGAATTCGTACCAAATTATCAAGTTGTCGAAGCTGTTGAAGATATGCATTGTCATATTTTAGACGCAGCACAGAAGTTGGATAATAACCAATCTTCAAATAGCAGTTGCCTCAATCAATCTGGAATTAATGCCAGGGCTCAGCCCAAATTACCCAAAATAGATTTGATAGAATTTTCAGGAGATATTAGAACATGGCCAGTATTTTATCAAAATTTCAAGAGTTGTATACATGATAATAAAGATGTAGATGATTCATGTAAAATCCAATACCTATTGGGGAAATTGAGAGGAAGAGCGTTGACTTTGTGTTCTGGTGTAGCACCAATAGCTGCAAATTATAGTACTATTTGGAAAATTCTAGTAGATACATATCAGGACGAGCGTTTACTTGCAACAACCTATTTGAGTTCAGATGATTAAATGGTGGTATTTTGAGATCCATAGTAGAATTTAAACCGCTTACTTCAGAATCACTTTCTAATTTGAATTCCTTTCTGGAGAAATTTGATGTTTCGGTAAGTGCTTTGAAACAATTAGCAATTCCAAATTTGGCTGATTTTATTCTGGTACACTTATCCTTGAGCAAACTTGATACAATCACACAAAAGGCTTTTGAATCGACTTTGAACTGTAACGAAATGCCAAGTTATGAAAAGGTCATATCGTTTGTTAGACAACAAGTAAAAATTTCGAGTAGAACTGGCTCAACTGCTTCTCATTCTAGTTCTTTTGGTCACTCTAATGGTGGAAATGCTTCCAAAACTTCCTCCAAATCTAAAATTACTTATGCATATCATAGCCATGCGACATCTGAAAATAGATCATCGTTTCTCTGTCCTCTTTGCAATCTGAATAACCATAGTATTAACAAATGCAACAAATTTTTGAAGTTTACCCCTAAGGTAAGGTATAATACTGCGCGTGAAAAATCGTTGTGTCTGAACTGTCTCAGTTCGAAACATCGTGTAGCCTCATGCAGTTCTCAATATTTATGTAATGTATGTAATAAGAAACATCATTCATTGCTTCATTTCACAGAGCAAGGTAAAGAGTATGTTGAGGAGGTAAAGCCAGTAGAACCTAACTTGGAGGAATCCTCTCAGAATTTAACTTTGAACTATTTTGTGAACCCTCAATCAGACGAGAGCCCTTCTTATACGACATTGTTGCCTACGGCTGAGGTGATGATTTTATTACCACAGGGAGAATCTCAAATCATTCGCGTCCTTCTTGATAGTGGTAGTCAGGATAACTTCATCAGCTTGAGATGTTGTCATAAGTTGAAACTTCATATTCATAAAAAAGATACCAGGGTTGTGGGAATTGGGACATGCTCTAGACCCATACAGGGTGTTGTTCGCAATGTAGTCATTTGTTCACGATTCAATCCAGAAACCAAATTTAATCTTGATGCATTGGTGATGGATAATCTTGCATTGAATTTGCCTGCAAAGGATGTTGCAACAAATAATTTTGGATATCTTGATGGACTTCCTTTAGCGGATAGTCAATTTTTCAAAAGTGCGGAAATAGATGGTATTTTAGGAATTGGGGTCTTCAGCAGCATTCTGGATTGCTCAAGACAGATTAATGGATCAGAATCACCCATCACTCTGAATACGTCCCTCGGTTATCTTGTAACTGGTAAAATTAGAACTTCACCATTTAAATCTGATTTCGATCATAGTGTATCTTGTTTGTCAGTCACCGAAAATGAATCCTCTCTGGAGAAAATTGTTAAGGAGTTTTTTGAACTTGAGGAAGCGCCTGATATTTGTCATTTTAGTTCAGACGATGCAGCTTGTGAAAGTCTGTTTCAGTCTTCATATTTTAGAGACCCCTCTGGTCGATATACGGTTTCGTTGCCGTTTAAGTTTGATCCGTCTAATCTTAATGATTCATTCAAACTTGCATTAAAAAGATTTTTGTCTTTAGAAAGGAGACTTAATGCGTCTGCTAATTTAAGAGCTAACTATAGTGAAGTAATCGAAGATTATTTGAGACAAGGGCACTTACGAAAAGTTCGAGAATTGAAGGGCAACTCTATGGAATTAAAAGACGAACTGCCTTATTATTTTATTCCCCACAATGCCATTTTCAAACCCTCTAGTGTCACCACACCAGTCCGCATAGTGTTTGACGCTAGCATGGAAACGTTTCCTTCTATGCTGTCGTTGAATGCATGCTTATACACTGGTCCGAAGTTGCAAGTTGATATCGTGAAAATGTTTTTGAATTTTCGTCTATTCCAAGTCGCTCTGATAGCAGATATCTGTCAAATGTACAGACAAATCAATCTAGTAGAAGAACATCACAAATACCAAAGAATTCTATGGCGTTGTTCTCCGGAACAAGTATTAAGTATTTATGAACTGACCACTGTCGCTTTTGGAGTTAAAAGTTCACCTTTTTTGGCGTTAAGGGTTGTTCAACAGTTGGCTAGGGATGAGGCTTCAAATTATCCACTAGCGTCTGAAACTATTCTTCGCGACATGTATGTAGATGACTTAACTAGCAGTGTAGAGAATGTTGCAGAAGCCAAATTGTTATTTGCAGAAATAGTAGCACTTTTCCGCTCAGGTGGATTTGAAATAACCAAATGGCACACACATTCGTTAGATTTTTTACTTTCCATACCGTCAGAAAAGCGTTCGCCTAATGTTTGTAATTTTGATAATGACATTATGAAAGTGCTAGGAATTCAGTGGCATGCACATTTAGATGTGCTTTTCTTTAGTGTGAACTTAAATTCAAGTTCACCACCAAAATTCACTAAACGTTATATTTTGTCTCCAATCAGTAAAATTTTTGATCCTTTAGGTCTTTTGGCACCAGTTATTTTATATGCTAAATTGTTCATTAGAAAGTTATGGTCCATTAAATTGAATTGGGATACTGATCTGCCGGACAGTCTTAGAGAAGATTGGATTAAATTTGAGGGTGAATTACCTTTATTGAAAGAAATAAGAATTCCTCGATGGCTTAGAGTCATCGAAAACTCTTCGATATCACTTGTAGGTTTCGGAGATGCTTGTTTAACCTCTTATGGAGCGTCCGTATATTTACGAGTTGTTTCCGGTAACGAAGTTTATGTTAATCTGATTTGTTCTAAATCAAAGATATCGCCTTTGAAAACTACATCTCTGCCACGACTGGAACTTAGTGCTTCCTTACTCCTGTCGAAATTGTTAAAATATATACATTCGATCTATAATACCCGTTGTGAAATAGATGGTGTAGTCGCATGTTCCGATTCAAAAATTGTTTTGGGATGGATTTCTCGATCTCCTCATCAATTAAAGACTTTTGTTGCAAATAGGGTTTCAAAAATTCAGTCAAACTTGACTGTCAGCAATTGGTTTTTTGTACGAGGAAAACATAATATAGCCGACATTGTATCCCGCGGTTTACTCCTTTCGGATTTTGTTAAAAATAATCAAGCCTGGTTAACCGGACCAGACTGGTTACATCAATCACCACAGGTTTGGCCTTTAGAATCAATTGATTCTCTACCAATCATAGAAACATTACCGGAAGAACAAGTTGTTTCCTTGATCTCTGTAGAAGAAAACAATACTATTTTAGAATTCATAGATAGATTTTCCTCCTTCACAAAATCATTATATAGTATAGTTTATATCTTGAAATTTGTTAGAATTTTACCTCGTTCAGATAGTATAACTTGTCGAGATTTAGATGCTAGTGAACTATATCTCATTAAGTTCATTCGGAGGTAATATCCCAAGACTATGACAAATAGCCGACTATTATTTTCGACCTAATTCTATCGAGAGCGTTTTGTATTTCGACAATTTGATAAGACCATATGAACATTAATAATCTGAATAACTCCCGAGAGCTTTAGCTCGAGGGAGTTATTCTTTGATTATTAACGTTCATTTGGTCGAATTGAATTGTCGAAATACACGTTGCTCGAGATGAATTAAAGAAAATAATAGTCGCTTTTTGTCAAAGTCGAGTGATATTCAGGAAGATTATTTCATGAACACGCTCCCAACGCTCGAATCCGCGGTCTTTGGTATTTTAGACCGAGCGGTCGGACTTATTCATAAGTATTTTGCAAAAAAAATGCTATCCCAACCAAGTTTTGAACTCGGGACCCTCCGTACATTTTCAATTTGACTGAATGTTATGCCAAATTTTGACACTTTGAAATAGCCGCTGATATTTCTTTGTTTACCTAAATAGTCGATAATATTGCATATCGCGTGACTGAATTCGTGACTTTTCATTGGCGGAGCCATGTGTGAATAAAATAATCAGTCCTATCATTTCAAAGATCTCCTTAACGCGTTGAAACTTGATAAGACTGTTCCTCCTTCATTCCGAAAATTATCACCTTTTTTGGATGATCAAGGAATGATACGCGTGGGTGGTCGCTTGAGCAATGCGAATATTGGATATTCGTACAAACATCCCTACATTTTGCCTAAACGTGCATATCTTCTTTCGTCTCTATTGAGGCATAAATATTGGATCTTGTCCTGTCGCAATCTGGTGCGACAACGAGTGAGAGCTTGTAATTTGTGCTTTAGACGAAAACCTAAACCCACCTACCCTCCAATGGCAAACCTACCATCAGTTCGAGTTACCGAGCAAATAAAACCGTTTTTAGCTACCGGTGTAGATTATGCTGGCCCATTTCAAATTACTTTGACAAGGCATAGGGGTATTAAAACCCAAAAGGCCTATGTATGTGTTTTTGTTTGCATGACTACAAAATGTTTGCACCTTGAATTAGCCTCTGACCTCTCCACGAAAACATTTATAGATGCTTTGAAACGATTTATTAGCCATAGAGGTCCAATCAAAACATTATATTCGGATTGTGGGACTGATTTTGTTGGTGGTCGTAGATATTTATCCGAAGTAGAAAATTTCATTAAAACCTCTGAATATTCTGATGCTTTGAAAAGGGAATTACTTCATAGTAGTATAGGTTGGAAATTTAATGCTCCATCGGCTCCCCATATGGGTGGCCTATGGGAAAGCAATGTCAAGAGCATGAAGGCCCATTTATTTAAGGTAATCGGCTCTCAAATTCTATCCTATGAAGAGTTCTCTACTGTTTTAACTCAAATTGAGGCTCTTTTAAATAGTCGACCGCTTTGTTATCTAAGCGATGATCCTTCAGATCCTTCTGTATTGACACCCGCCCATTTCACCTTAACATGTCTAGACAGCTTACCCGCGGCTGATATCTCTGAAGAAAACTTCAATCGATTAGATAGAAAACAATTAATTGACAAAATCGTTCAATCATATTGGCGTAGATGGAAGGACGAATATCTGCACCAACTGCAGAATCGTTATAAATGGAATTCTCAGTCAAACCCAGTAAAGGTTGGTACTGTTGTGATCGTAATGAATGAAGCAACCCCCCCATTAAAATGGCCAATAGGTGTTATTGAGGAGACTTTTGCAGGCAAGGACGGTGTCATTCGTGTCGCTTCGGTGAGGACACCACATGGAATATTTAAACGCCCTATCATAAAACTGTGCCCATTGCCAACACAGTAAAATATGTAGCTATAGTTTTGAGCTTCTTCTATGGCAAAATAAAAAAAATAAAAAATTAGTATATGTGTATGTTTGGGTGTATAATATGGAACTTTGGTTCTCTTTTTGGGGCGGTTTTTTCTTTTTTTTTTTTGTTGTTGGTCAATCTTTTCAGCTTTGGAAACTCTACGATTTCCAAGGGGGGGGAGGATGTTAGCGCCGATTCCATCAGAATCGGTTTTCCTGATTTATGTGTTTGAGTATATATTGGTTCGATAAAAAAAATAACATATGCTTGCGACCTGCAAATGTGTAAGTTAGTTAGATTTAGATCGTCGCGCAGTTCGCATAATTGTTATTAGGAAAAATCGAGAATTTTATAAATTTAGTCGTTTAATTCGTCGGAGTTGTCCGAAAATAATTATTTCCCGAAATTGTGGAAAACTTGGATAATTGGAAACAATAGAGTGCAGTGCCTGAATCCCGGCTTCCTAACCTTGCAAGGCAGGATTATCTTCGCCGGATCAGCGCTTCATCCCCGCAATCTACCGATCGCAGCGTAAGTTATCCTACAGTCCATAACTTATAGATATATTATTGTGTCTGAGTTCTCCTAAATTTTTCTATCTAAGAAAAATAATTGAGGGCCTAGACAACAACTATTTATGGAGTTTCTCAGGGCACGGTTATCGGGCCCCTTTTGTTCTTGATCTAAATCTACAGCTTGATGAAATGCAACAGCTTTGGGAACATGATCAGCTTTGCAGATGACACTGCAATACACTATAGAGCATCAACATGGACTGAACTGAAGCAAAAAGTGGAAGTGGATGTACGAAAATTACGTGTTTGGTATTAAGCTGACAAACTCACTCTAAACGCTAATAAAACGAAATATCTTCCCTTCTCTTCGTACACAACGGGTGTACCATCAATGGGGCAACTTGAGGTAGACAAGGACCTGAAGATTACTGAGATAGACTCGATGAAATATTTAGGCATGATAATAGATGCTAACCTAAAATGGGATCAACATGTACAATATATAGTGAAGAAACTGAGAGGTCTATTATATAAATTTAGATACATGAAAAAATATTTCAGAAGCACTGAACATCTAATGATGCTATACAAGGTGATTCACCGTGGATGGCACATTAGACGTTTCTGGAGACCCAGACTGCCTACCAAATACCGAATGGAAATACCATTCTGAAGGGACATTTTGACAAATAAATGCTCATAAGTCCGAAATTTGACTAGTTAGGCATAGGCATGATATACATAGAATGAAAGCGAATTTCATCAGTTTTCCGAATTTCCAATAATATACAGGGCGTTCCATTTGAAATAATCAACTTTCAGTCACTTTTTCAAGCAACCGAAAAGACTGTATATTTTTATCACCCTGTATTGAAGTAACGTAGATCAGGCTGATATGTTGGAAGCATCCATGTATCACCTAACTCCAAACCATATTTCAATGCCATTGTGTTTCTCAACCCGAAGTTATCAGCATTTTTAGAAGACATGTTTTCCGTTGAAAAAAATTGAAATTAATTTATATTTCGAAAACGGCAACAGAAAGGTATAGGGAAATGTCTAAAAATGTTGTCGAGAAGTTGTTGGAGATTCCAAAAATAATATAATATACCGGGTGTTCCATTTGAAAAAGCAAAGTTGCTACTACTTTCTAATAGAAGTGGCAAAACCGCATTGACAAAAATATTTTAGTTCGGTAGAACAGGTCCGATAATGCATTCCATTAAATTTTCAGACCGATCTGAAGTCTGGTTCTCCAGAAACGTCTATTGGGCCATCCACCGTGAATCACCCTGTATAATGCACTGGTGCAGTCGCAGATAAATTACGGAATCCTTCGTTGGGGTGGAATATATGATAAACACCTCAAAAACCTAGATGTCATCCAGACATGAATTAATACTGCGAATAATCTTTAGTTAACTTATCCCAGCGAACATCTGTATAAATTATCAGGAGCACTCGATGCTAGACAAATATTTACACTCAACATAATCATGAATATATTCAAGGGGAATATTAAACTAGAAAAACCCGATCACCTATATGCCACAAGAAATAAAGAACATACCAAACACCGAGGTCGAAAAAAAGAATAGGTCAAAGATTCTGTTTCTATCTGGCTCCGAGATTGCATAACCAACTTCCGGAGTATCTGAAGAAATGCAAAAATTATAAACTTCTCAGAGCAAAAAGCAAGTCATGGATAGCGGAAAAAGGTCGAACATTCATAGAACATATAATAAACCAATAGTCCCTAGAAAATGACTATTCAATTGCATAGCTATATGGATATCTATACAGGGTGTCCCAAGTTCGAGTGCCTATTAGACGTTTCTGGAGAACTGGACATATTCGAAATCTGAAAATTGGGATAATGATATTGTTCGAAATTCTCTACAGACCTAAATTTCAGAGCCAGAGCACTTCCGGTTTAACAGGGAGAAATTTGCTCAAAAATTTTTTTTCGTTTCTCTTATGGTTGAGAATTCAATGCTGAATATATTTCTGTTAAACCCATTGTATTCATTCGAATAGTTTTCAAAATATCGAAAAAAACCTGAAAAAAAGTCAAATATTCATAGTCAGTTTTATGTTCATTTCTCCTATTCTGAACATCCTGAGTGCGACCCGTTTTCACAACGTCAAAGTAGAAGAATGTGGAAAGGTCATGCATCTTTAGAATTTAATGAACAGGGTGTTTCAAATTTTGTGTCAAAAACTATGATCGAAAATTGGCCATAACTTCTGTTTTTCAAATTAGAACCCTATTTTTTTATTATTGCGTTGGATTCAGCGAAGAAAAATAATGTTAGCACTCTCAGATGCTCTTGCTTCTTAATTCAGTAATTCCCGAGTTATTTGAGCTTTTCTGGATTCATGTTGTACGTATACTCCATTCACTTTTATAAAGTATACCGGTTGGCCATGTAATTCTGACACATTTCACCGTGTATATTTTGAAAATGTTAGGTTATGGTCATTCTTCTGTCAGTTGAACAAGAAACGTAGCCGTTTCTACATTTATGTCGTAGTAATTACGTATTTATCAAAATGTTTATTCACCTTGGGAAAATAATGAATTCGAGAAAATATTATGTGAATTCCATAATTCCAAAGACCTGGCGAATGTTGAAGACACTTTTTTCGTCTAAATACTGTAAATATTTCACGTATACTCCATTCACTTTTATTAAGTAGCCCGGGTGGCGCTGGAATTCTGACACATTTCACCGCGTATATTTTGAAAATGTTAGGTTATACTCATTCTTCTGTCAGATATGGACGCAAAGTTGCCGTTTCTACATATAAATCGTAGAAATTACGTATTTATCAAAATGTTTATTTACTTTGGGAAAACAATGAATTTGAGGAAATATTATGTGAATTCAATAATTCCAAAGATCTGACGGATATTGAGGAAACTTTTTTTCTGTTCATACTGGGAATATTTCACGTGTACGAGTATAAACATGATTGGAAGATTCAGTTATGCTATTTTCTTGTATGGAAATCAAGAACCGAGTGTTGAAATTTTACTGAAAAATAATGGATAGAATAGTCCGTTACTTTGTGATAGTTCATTAACCCGATAGAAAAACTTTTAGACGAACAGAAGAGACGGACGTATGGAAATCCCCACTTTTCCAAATTCTCAAGAAATAAGCCTACAGAGGACAATTAAATACCTGTTTGCGCAACTTGAAATACTCCAGGATGAAAATGTAGTGGTACTACGAATCTTGTGTCACAGTTAAACCTTGAAAGAACTAACTCCATTCACAAAGTTAAAAAAAGAGCAATTAGAAAGTAGACTTGGCAATGTCGCTTGATTTTCACGTCTGCCAACCTGCGTCCGTTTTAGGTAAAAGAACTTGATAAACCTAAACCATGGCCCACCAAGATACTTTATAAAAGTGAATGGAGTATAGAATCAAAATCATCTAATCTTTTATGTACTTGAGAATATTCTGTGACCATAGAAGATAAATAATCCCATTGATAATTCACAAGTGACAGGTTTTATCTTTACTTTTCGATTTCATTCAATGGTTTCATAAAAATATTCATCGAATATGTTGCATGAGAATATTCTGTGACCAAAGAAGATAAATGATCCATTAATAATTCACAAGTGACAAGTCTAATTATTTCCTGATGTTACTATGGTTTCATGAGAATATTCATCGAATCTGTTTAGATTCGATGAATTTGACTCACAACATGAATCGAGAAAAGCTCAAATAACTCGGGAATTACTGAATTTAGAAGCAAAAGCATCTTAGAGAGCTATTACTATTTTTCTTCGTAGAATCCAACGCAATCATAAAAAAATAGGGTTCTAATTTGAAAAACAGAAGTTATGGCCAATTTTCGATCACAGTTTTTGACACAAAATTTGAAACACCCTGTGATGATATTCATGAAATTCAAAAGATGCATGACCTTTCCACATTCTTCTACTTTGATGTTGTGAGAACGGTTTACACTCAGGATGTTCAGAATAAGGAAAATGAACATAATACTGACTATGAATATTTGAGTTTTTTTCATTTTGAAAACTATTCGAATGAATACAATGGTTTTAACAGAAATGTATTCAGAGTTGAATACCCAACCATATCGGAAACGAAAAGATCGAAAAAAAATTTTTGAGCAAATTTATGTTCACTCCCTGTATAACCGGAAGTGCTCTGGGTCTGAAAATATTTTAGGTCTGTAGAGAATTTCGAACAATATCATAATCCCAATTTTCAGATTTCGAATATGTCCAGTTCTCCAGAAACGTCTAATAGGCACTCGAACTTGGGACACCCTGTATATTTAAAAGAAAGATGTTAGTTACACCATTTATAACTCGAGATCGGATGGACTGTTTGTTATGAAACTTCATATATGGATTCGTCTACGTTATTGTTATTACAAAATACAATTAAACTTCGAAAAAATCGATGATAAATTTACTCATGCAGAAAATGCTTCTCCTTTTTTCGAGCAAGGCCACTAGGTGCCACTACAGTCACAGTTACTATATTCCCTGGGAATATAGTCACTGTAACTTACGCTACAGCCGAGGGGTAAACCGGTTGCAATATTTTGTACACCACAATGCCAAACAATGCCACATTTACATTGAGCTTATGGCAGACAATACAAACAATGCCGGCAATGCCAGTGAATGCCAGCAAATGCCTGCCAATGCCAGCAAATGCCGGCAATGCCAGTAAATGCCAACCAATGCCAGCAAATGCCTGGCCAATGCCAGCAAATGCCTGCCAATGCCTGCCAATGCCATCCAAAGACAAGCGTCTTCCGCCTACATTAAACATTGTCAGATTTGCCGTTCGATCCCAAATCATGTTTATCATTACTAAACTTGACTATAAGGAAAAAGTAGGACTAAGTAGATAAGTAAAGCTAATAAAAACATATATTGAGATCGAACATAGTGCAATCACAGTAACTCCCGAATATTTCATGTTAAAGCTCTTTTCACTTAAAGGGCCTTCTGAATCATTCCTCCTTTTTTTCATACTTGTTCCAAAGAAATCCGTAATCAGCATTTTTTTACAGTAGTAGTGAGAAAGTTTCTAAATTCTTTATATCCCCTCCGGAAATATTGGAAATTAATTTTCAAATCTAAGAAATATTGTATTTCAGTGGAAACTAAAAGTTCGTTTTCTCCTCCCAGAAAAAAATGTCGGCAAAGGTTGCGTTTTTACATTTGTTCATTAGAGTCCAGAAGGTTGGAAAAGAGCAAATTTCAGTTTTATCAAACGTGTACGAGCAGAACAAAACAATAAACGGGAAACACTAAGAGCCGATTCACATGCGACTGATGATCAGTTCTGATGGTCGTCGGGGCCGGCGTTTGAAGTGGATTTTGCAATCCTTTCACCTTTCATATGTTTGCATGGGTTTCATCAGTCGACCGATGAAACAAGCACGAGCGTTGTTGGTTCGACCCGCTGCGTATGCGTTTTGTCGGCACATGTCGGGGCAAAAGAGACAAAGGAGGTTTTCACATTTCGATTGCGGTGTTGGGCATGTTGTTGAATATTCCGAGGATTTTTTACGTATTTACGAAAGGATTTTATTTGTTCACCAATAATAAGTTGAAAGCTTCGAAGCCTATAGTTTCAGAGGGGTCTCCTCGAAGTTATCAGTATAAACAATACCAATAAAGGATAATAATCGATGGGAGGAGAAATTTAATTTTGAAACAGAACTGCTGATTAATGTTATTGAAAGAAAAGTGGAAATGTGGATGTGGCTCAGATCTGTTTATTGCAGGAAGATTTCTAGAATCTTTTTCAATGTAACAGCCAAAAGCAAGTAAGTTCGCATATTCATCAATAGATTGATCGTCAATAATATTTTCTCCACTCGACTTTTCGTCTGAGGTCCTTGGGTTTTGATATAAGTAGAGGATGATTGAGTGAAATTTAATGGTGCCATCAAACTGAAACCAATCAGCGAGCAGATTTTCTATATAACTTTTCAAACGAAGAATTCACCAAATAATAATGCCAATATAAGAATTTCTAAATACGGAAAAAGTTTTCACTTCGTCGGGAATTGGACGACCACAGTGTCACGCTATATAGCGGCAAAGAGTCTTTGAGAGCGACGACTGACGATACGCATCCATGCGAAAACAAATACAGCCGACTGATGATCAGTTAGAACGACCATCAGGACTGATCATCAGTCCCATGTGAAACGGCTCTGACCGTTAAATCAATGAAATACGAAGCAAAATAACACTTCAATACTGAAATAACACCAAACATTCATTGAAATTAAAGCGGTATTCTACAAAGAGACGCCATGTTCATTCAACGACAATTGAACAAAATGCTCATACAATGTAGGCGAATACCAAACAATGCCAACAAATGCCAATAAATGCCAACAAATGCCAGCAAATGCCAAACAATGCCTGCTAATTCCCAAAAATTCCTGCAAATGCCAGCAATGCCAATGCCAACCAATGCCTACCAATGCCAACCAATGCCATTGGCAATGCCCAATGTTGTACACCATATTGCCAACCGGTTTACCCCTCGGCTACAGCTTATCCGTAGGTACTTTATTTGATATTATCCCCGTTAGATGGCGATGTAAACTAATAGTGTGAATATATTGGTAATACAGTGACTATATTGGTACTATAGTCACTATTGGTAATAAAGTCACTGTAATAGTGTGTAATTTGAGTTGCCTCCAACTCCGCGCTGTTGACCAAAGCCAAAATGTCTTTCTGGTGAACGAGTTGTGTTAATAGTCGATAATTCTTTCAAGCAATAATTTGTGTTCATATTCTTGACATTTTGATTCATATTGGTTCCGAGGAAAGGTATAATTTGGCTTATACTCCTGTTATTAGAGGTCACAAAGCGGAGCCAAACTTTGGTAAAAAATGCGTAAACTGGAAATTTAAAAATGTATTGGTTATGTATATTCCGAAAGACAATAAACAAGAAAATAGATATCGAGGATGAAAATATGTTACTTAAATATTTCGAGTTCAATTCTTAATTATGAATAGGAGTTAGAAATGATATTCAGGACTTGAAGAGAACGAAATGAAGCGATTCAAACATTTCACATGAAATTATAAAGCTGCGCATACATGTGCGAGCCGAACCTATCGCGAACCGCTCGCGAATCAATAGCGACAATTACTTGGACGGCATGTCGAACGTCTATAGAGCCGCTCGCAAACCGTTCGCGCCGATCCATCGATAGTAGGTTTTTTTCACGAACACAACGCGAGCCCAGTGTAAGTTTGGACGCCGCGTAGGCAGGTTCGTCAGTTTTTACGAATATCATTATTTTTATCATGGAGTTGTCAGAGGAAGAAACTATTCAGCTTATTGATATTTACAAGAGTAAACCTTTATTGTGGTATCCTAAACACGAGGATCATTTTAAAAAGCATTTAAAAGAGGATGCATGGAGGGAAATCGCCGCTGCTATATGGTGGAGAAGTCTATCGATGACTTTTCTTCCAAATAGGCCATCAGTATAGTCGCACTACTCATTACCAGCATCGCATAATCTTCGGAAGACATAGTTAGTAGTTACTAGTAGACAAGTACGAACGATACTGCCGGTATTTCGGTAAGTTCGTTGTTGGTTCGCCGTCGGTATTGGTTCGCGAGCGGAAGTGTGTACGTGAAATTAACGAACATGACACGAACACTTCGCGAGCGGTTCGCGATAGGTTCGGCTCGTACATATATACGCAGCTTTAGGCTTTGATCGAGAGTGTTCAAATGATGTTATGAATGACATATGATTCACGACATATTACGATGTGTCAGAATTAGTAAATCGTTTTCATTCTGAAGATTGCTGCTCAAGCGCAGATTTGTATTCTTACCCAAGCCCAGCTTCAATTTTCATTGGTTCATTGTCCATATTGTAATTATGAAATGACACGTTTGACATTGCGCCGCCGCCACGAAACGATTCCAAAATTTTTGATTTGTTCGATGTCAATGTATTCAAAAATTGACAAGTGCATACATCATTTTTTTAGACATCGTAAGCAAGGCTCATATCATCCCATTATAATGTAAATTCTATAAAAAATTGAGTTGCCTGTGCTGTGGACCAAAACAAAAATTTTTAAGTCAAGTAGAAAAATAAAAAAAAATATTTTCTTACAGTTACACACAGGAATTTATCTAAAATAAAATCCTCTGTAACTTACAATTGAGGAAAGTAATAACGGCATGCAGACAATTGAATATTTTCGAAATTCCGGAAAAAGTCACATGTAACTTACAATGTTTATTTGTGTATTAATTGTATCATATTATTTGATTTGATGAATAAACCGAGGAATAAACATTATTATAATTCAAAAAAGTAACTTCCATAAGGAAACAAATTAATAGAATATCGATTAATCAGATACGTTCATTGATATAAATATCAACAACCGCCATGAATCTGACTCGAACTTGCCATAAATCAACATCTAGGGAACCAGCGAAAGTTCCAACTTCATCTAAGCGGGTAGAAGTCGACCTATGTTTCGATCTTGTTCTGATCTCTAGGGTTATGTTGTCCTGAAGAGATCAGATCAAGATCGAAACCTAGGTGGACTTCTACCCGCTCAGGATGCAACCATAAAATTATTTGGCTCAAAAGGAAATTTTAACGAAAGATCGTTCGAGTTTCTAATAGGTTGAGCGAAATTCCGAATACTATAATTTTCTACCGGGTTTTTTACCATAAATTGACAACTCCGTTAACTTTGTTGAAAAAGAAGTACAAAAAAAGTTTACCGAAATAAGCTATTTCGGAATTTATAGGGTACTGAAAAATAACCAGTATAGGCTATACAAATTAGTGCACGATTTCAACAAATCCAAACCAGTCATTTGAATTCACACATTTGAGTATAGGTTTTTTTTAGGTAACAGAAACAACCCAATTACTCCATATTAAACATCCCAATCATGTGGTTGCACAAAGTATTTGATTGTTTTGATTCTACTAATAAAACAAATAATCATTCAATTATTTTTCCTACATGAACCATATAATTCTTCAATAATACCAAAAATTGAATATGAATCTGATCATCTAACATTTGAAATGCTATTCAGAACAACATCTGATATTTTGTGTTGATCATAAAATTCTTAGAATTGGCAAATAATGTTCGAATTATTGCTTAGGAACGTTGTCCATTAGCAACATCTTTTATTCCTTGTGTTCCAGATAATGGAGGAAAAAACCCAAAAGAGATTTACTGAACCGGTGATGCTATAATTGAGTGCTAAATGCTGATAATAAGAATTAACACATTAAATTATTCCTGAAGTTTTGTGAAAGGTAATAGCGACAGCTTCCGAAACTTCATTTATCATATTTCAGTGGAAAATTTATATGGCTTGGGTAGGTATTATTATTATAAAAATGGAAATTGACACACACTCTGAACGGCTCCTGCAGCCTGCAGGTGTTCGAAACTACTCACTGAGTTGTCAGATTTATCACTTCACGGCTTGTAATACATATGGCCGTAATAAATCTCACGGACAGTCGCAATCTCCGTTGTGCTGTTCTGTTTAATTGTTTAATATTTCATATCTTAAGACGATAATACAAAAACACATGACAGCATTATTGAATGAGAAAAATATTGTTAAGAATTCTTATTCGCTTTTATGGATTGACGCAGATGGTAATAGTTGATCACCTATGCCTGTCAATTTATTTTACATCCTCTTAATGGAATGAATCTTCCGCAAGTAATCTATACATGCTACTGTTTGGAACCTTAATATAGTACATATTAAGAAATTAATCAGTCAGGGCATCTGGGCATAATATACTTGTATCAGATCAAAATTTACTGACGTACAATATAAAATGAAAGACGTATCTTTGAAAGCAACTCACCTTTTCTCTGAGCATATCCCTACTCCTAGTCGCCTGAGCCCTACTCCTCTGTAGTTCCAATTGCAGCTCGAAACACCGATCTCTCCAATTAACTCCATTCCCATCGCCGACCCTGCTCGGTCCAGACTCCAGCATATCAAAAGAAGACAAAGGAGATGCTGCACTTCCAGCATCCCTGTGCCTCCTGGGTAGCAACCTTGGGGAGGAAGGCGTTGAGTGGGACAACTTCGTTAGCTCTCCAAGTCTCGATATGGGGTCAAAGACTTGACTCAGCCTTCTGGAAGGGTTGTCTTCTTCCATTTTAGATAAATCACAGTAAAACCATCATGTAACCATCATAAAACACACATACTCTAAACTGAACAACGGTACAAGTACTTAGAACGAATCTGGATGGAAGAAATCACAACCGCGGTACGAAACTAAACAAAATCCACTACGAACGCGTTTCTTTTTTGTTGCGGCCTAAAATCGCCGAATATTCACTACATTTCACGTAGTACGGCACTAACTCGAAGGCGTAGAACAGACTATTTTTAGCCATGGCTAGGGAGAGTGCTTATGATGTTTCTAAACAGAAATTCATGGTCGATGACCTTATATTAAACTGTTGAG
The DNA here is from genome assembly GCA_951802165.1 of Adalia decempunctata. Taxonomy (NCBI): domain Eukaryota; kingdom Metazoa; phylum Arthropoda; class Insecta; order Coleoptera; family Coccinellidae; genus Adalia; species Adalia decempunctata. Next base: position 40,795,874 of record OX637699.1, on the reverse strand, counting down.
GCCGTGTGATATCTCTCCTCTTGGCGGCGAATAAACATCGGATTTATTCAATAATTATATTGTCTTCTGTTGGTGCTTTGTGGAAATGGCGATCTCCAATTAGTTATATAGGTTATGGTTATTCGATTAGATAGGTTCCTGTTTATTTTTATTCTAGTTCCTGCGTTGAGACTTGAATGGACGACTTGGATATCTGGAACAAAAATACATTAGTCAGGTTAGTATGCATCGGGGATTGAATATGAGTATGTTTGGAAATTTGAAATGTATTGCGCCACAATCTAAAATATGGTTTACTGTAAGTAAAACTAACAATCTAATCTAGGAATAGACAATATTATTATTCAACAATGTCCGTCCCTTTCCCTTTGAAAGAGGAGAATTAATTTTCAGCAGCGCGTAATAAAAGGTGAGAACAATTTCAAATAAATAGTTAACCTTTTTATCAACAATAAAGAAAATCAGCTTCTCGAACTTTCGAAAACATTGCGAGACAGGCCATGGGGAGCATTTCCCAAATTTTTAACAAATCTCAAGCAAACACGTTCATGAACAAGTGCGACTAGAAATCCTGTAGACTAGGAATAAACTTCTTCATCAGTAATATTTTTTTAAATCCTAGAGACCAGATAAAAATAATGCAAATGCTGAATATTCACCCACTTTCTGGAATATCTTACGAACTTTCTCCCGCTGAAATTTCATACTCATTGTCCTTATTGAGGATCTTAAGATTTCAATACGGAATGGTCCCTAGGTAACTCCATCGATCGATATATGGAAAACCAAGGATCAGACATGCCTGAATGTCGATATTTGGAGTGAAATATGGCAGTTTCAATAATAACGGTGATACATGCCTGCTTTCTTATTCGGAATGCCGATTTTATTATTATTGGTTTCCGCATTGAATTTAAAGATTTTTTTGAGTAAACATACCCCCTACCTTATTTGAATGGTTTTTGACTTATTGATGTGTTTTCCAAAAAGTATTAACTGAAAACCTCATTCAGAATTTCTCAAAAGTTAATATTTACAAGTGAAAACTGTATTTTTGCTTTCATTAAATCAAGCTGGGCAAATGGATTAACTTATATGTAACATAATTTCTACAGGTGAGTACTACTGAAATTTCGAATGTTATCAATGAAGTAGCGAAAAAGAGGGCAAAACCTGGTATAGGGGCATAATAGGGTACTCCCAATCTACCCTTTTTGCGTTGGTTGAATTTTGTTTTCGTAGCATACGTTGATATCTCTTATCTACGCAAGTATTTCCACAAGTTCTGCCAGTTGTGTGTGTTTATTTATCAGTGTTATGTAGAACCACGTGAATCTTTGGTATGTAATCTTATTTTACCTAAATTTATCCTGACCTACAGATTGATCTAACTTTATTCTACGATAATTGACAATACATAATGTGATATGTAGGTTGTTTGGCTGTATGAAACTCTGTAGATGAGCCTAATTTTTCTCATGTGTTTTTTATTATTCAACATTGATTAAAATATAATCTCTGGGGCAAAACCGAAAAACCCACGTGGGGCACAACCGGGCGGTACCCATTTATGACCCAAATGGATATTGACCAATGCATTAAATTTTTAAAAATTTGTTAGAGTGTTTCTTTATAACAGTTTCACAGTTATATGGTGCGCACCTATAATCGGAAGACTAGTCGTCAACATTGGTCTTCGGATGACATGGAAAAAGCAATTATGGAAGTTGTTTCTAAAACGATGGACTAGAAAAAAGCAGACAATAATTATAATGTTTCTCAATCAACTCTCGAAGATGGGGTTGAAAAAAGAATGTATGGAATGTATTTGGAAAGGGCTAACTGTGAATGATACGCAGTACCCGGTTTTGCCCCAACCCTCGGGGCAGAACTGTAAAATAGAATATGATTCTTTTTGTTGGTTTTTTCATCTTGTACTGGTTTTTTATAAGTTTAACTCATTTCACTGTTTGGCTCATATGCTACGGCATAAACAAGTCAAATTTCAAGCAATAAACATGAATAAATAAAAAATTATTGCAGTTTTTTCTTAGCTACCCGGTTTTGCCCCCCTTTTCCATACTAATTTCTCTCTCTGTCGAAGTATGTGATGCACTGAGCGACAAATCAGGACCCACCTATTGTAGGTAGATTGGATTTCAACGAAACAAGTTATATAAAAAAAATATTTTTAAAGATAAGCTTTTATAATAACAACACTCATCCGCCATTTTGAAGCCACCATCTTGGATTTTCCAATTTTGAGAAATCGTAATTACCGACCCAGAAAAACCCCCATACCAACTTTGAATAGAATCGAATAATAATTACAGAACTCGTCCACCATATTGTAGCAGCCATCTTGAATTTTCCAATTTTGACAAAAGAATCATCATTGTCGAACCCAAAGGCCCCCAGATACTAATTTTAAATGGAATCGGATCATACTTACAAAATTCATCCGCCTTTTTGTTGCCGCCGTTTTGTTTTTTTAATAAGAAATATTTCATGATGCATTGTTGCCAGAATTATGTACACCTGCCAAATTTCAAATCAATCGGACGATTAAAAGTAGTTTGTTATATCTAACTTGTCAGATTTGATTAGAGAGAGAGAGAGAGAAAAAGAAAGACAGGCAGACAGACACCGGGTCAGGTGAAACTAAATGAAAGCTTGTATTAAAAAGGATTTGCCCGCTGTCGAAAAATTTGTGTTGTAGTTGTGGTCCCAATTCCGGATTTTATTACAGAAATATTGATATATTATTTCTATAATTTTCAAATACGTAATTTTCCATCTAAATGCAAAATACCATCTCGTTCCAATCCATAGATTCAAAATTAACAGGAGAACAAAATTTCGAACTGCCGTACCTATGGTACAGAAAACTTGAGCTTTCTATAACAAGAGCACAGTCTTCTTCCGTCAATCTCATTATTTCTATGCTTCCAACTAATTTCTACAAAATTCGAGCATGGATATATGTATTTCATAAACTCTTATATCTCAAAATGGATTACGAAATAACGAAAAGATCCACATGATCCACCGTTTCAATCGATATATCTAGTTATAATGGGATGGATTCAGAATTAAGATCTTGACGGTTCATTCACCAAGGCACACACGAAGGGGAAATCTGTAAGATCCGATCCGCAGTCCAGATCTGTTACAGATCTGGACTACGAAGTGAGAGAACTTTCAAAGTCCGTATCGTTCAACGATCGTGACTGTCATCGCGCATTAACGATCAGATTAGAGTGATCTGATTTGCGGCAGATCAAATCTCACAGATTTCCCTTTCGTGTGTGTTTTGCTATAGGGTGGCATTAATTCTATGTCTTAATTAACACTGTTTTTTAGCGAGATGGCTGTTCATATTATGAGAGAGAGAGAGAGAGAGAGAAATTAACTTTATTGATTCAAATCAAATGGCTATCGACCGAAGTCTTCCTGCCATCATATTATGATATTTCGATTAGTTCTGGTTTTTCAAACCTAGGAAGACACTACCTCGTGGAGAAGTATAAAAAAAATGGCATGCGGAAAAGTACAGCTTCATGCGCGCTCGAAGGAAGACCGCTATTCAGTAAGTGTATGAGCGAGCATTGCAATTGAATATTGAGTTTTGACCGAAGAGATATTTTATATATTTTTTATCAACACAGGATGATGCAAAATAGCTCTTCCTACAAAAAAACCATAAAACTACAGGTATTTTTGCAATGACGTTCCACTGACAAAAATAATTTTTTTCTTTCCTCCGTACTCGTTTATCTGCTGAAATCGTATAATAAAATACCCCGCCCATCTCCCGTAATCGTAATGATATTTCAAAATGGCGGAAGCAACTTATATCTGCACACGTTCACTAATCCGGCTCTATAGGCATATGAATTCCTGGTATTTCGCCACCCTTTTGTAACGCCACTGATTCTCTCTCTTCAACTTCGATAATAAAGTTCTTTCCAGCAGATGTTAAGCTGGAGAGCATCTCAAGTCTTCAAAGCTCATTTTCTAATTCCCTCGACAAGAATAAATAAACTAGTCGTAATGGAAATACCGTTCTCGAACTTTTTCAATTCATCTCATCCTCTCCCACAATACGAGAAAAGACAATAAACAATTCATTGCCATCAAAGACAGCGGACTTCTACCTTTTTCTTTATCGCCCCTAAAAACGAAAAGGTCGTTTGTTTTAGATCCGATTGTCGGACGGTGGATTTACTCATTTCCCCATGGCAGAGAAGAGTGCCATCAGGCATTGTTTTTAAGCTGTCATAAGCATTTCCTGGGAACAGTTTTTGCTCTGTCGGAGCTCCAGAAATGAATGATCTCTCTTGGAAAAAGTTCGTAACTGGAATCCTTCCGTTTTGCTGGTTCCAGCAGCAAAAAGTACTGGAGTTTTCGCAAGTTTCTACGGTTTATTTTTGTCTCAGTTCGATCGACTCTTCTTTTATAGTTTCGACAAATTGGATTCGGACAAGCACGCCAAATTGTGGAGTTAGAAAAGGACGCATATGACGAAATGGGCTCGATTTCTCTCGCAGAGTTCAGTGTTAACTGGATGTGACTTCGAAATAGATTTGCAGTTTGAAACGAGATTTTATTGTGAGGTAGGTCGCCACTCAGTTACATGATCAGGGTATGCGTTTAGACCTCTCAACTATTTCTGGCTTCATCAGTGTGATTTTTTTAAGTGTTTCATTCGACGTATTCGAGTAATGAATTGCGATACAAATTCAAAATTCTGTACTTTTGTTTTAGAGCACATGAACTCAAGTTGTAAAATATTTCCAAGCGGAATCTACTTCCGGTTCTACGGAAACGTTATTTCGAATGCAACACCCTGTATATTTATACATATTTAAGAACTCCGTTCAATTCTGCAATGACTTGATGTAAGATATGCGCAACCACATCAAGCGATTGTTTAGTTATAGCCTGATTTTCAAATGTTTTGATAGCAAGATTGTCACAAATAAGTGTTAACTGTTAATATTTCCAAAATCTCTCGATGTATGATTTTTTTTTGCAACAGTGGAACAACGAAAGTACGCTGATACTGCTTCTTGTTTAAATTATAAGGAAGTATTATACAGAGTGTCTGAAACAGGACTTCAAAGTGACCCTCAACAAAACTATGAAATCTCATTTTTGACAAATGGTAACCATATAATTTTGTAATTTCGATCGATTGCCCGTCAAAAACTAGTTTGAAACTTCCAAAAATTCATGTCTTTAAAATCAGTAGTTTTGCCGTTATTGAATAAAAGTTGAATTTCACGACTGAAGCCAGGTTTGACTCAGTCAAATTCAGTGGTATGCTGGTCTATTTCGAAGTGGGCTATGTTAGGAATTGTCATTCTCTCTTATTTTCATTCATCAAGCACTATGCAAAACAAGCAATAATAATAAGGTACACTAGAATGTTACATCAAAAGTCTGTGGATGTGACAATTAACATAGCAGATAATGAATGATGTTTAAATAAAAAAATCTTAGTTTAAACAGACATACTCTTATACTAGTGATATATCCTACTTGAAAATTATCTTAATAAACCTGAGAACCAGACAAAGAAACCTGACATTAGTAGTGAAATTCGAATTTAATTTAATAACGGCAAAAGTACTGATTTTGAAGACATGAAATGTTTGGAACACTTCAGCTAGTTTTTAACGAGCAATCGGTCGGAATTACAAAATTATATGGTTCTCATTTAAAAAATTAAAAGCAAAAAAAACTTTTTGAAAAAAGCTTTCATTTAAATGCTATAAAAAAAATGCCTTTAAAATTTCAACTATCAACTCTTAACCTCATTATACACAATTTATATGATCATAAAAGCTTGTCGCGAGTTCTGTGTAAGTACCTACCTATAAGTATTTAATCAAACTGATATATAAAAAATGCATTTAGCAGACTAAGGGCCGGTTTTATAAAGGGCACGTTCAATCCGAGGTTACTCAAACGAGGATTGGATTTCAACTCTCGGTTGAAAAAAGTTCGGTATTATGAACGTCTTTGCAGCCTCGGTTGAACAACCTCGGATTGAGATCGCTTTTTTTGGGTTGGCTAACCTTAATCTTATTTTAACACGTTTTTTTATACCATGTTAGGATAAATTCAATAATCGCAGTCTAATGAAAAAACAAGAAGCTAATTCGAAAATATTCTCGTGTTTTGTCACCATCACGGCGGAGAATTTGAATCTGGTTTCCTACATCAAAAGAAATCAATAAAAATATTTTGAAATGACGGACTTCGTAGGAATTTTTTAATATTTTTCCATTCGAAGCTATTGGAAAATACGCTGTAGTCATTATCACTTTTGTCAACTTATTTGACTATAATGATCTAAGTTTGTACTACCTATATTTTGATATTCTGGAAAGTCTTATCAATCTTATCTCAAACCCTTATGCCAAGTAACCAAATAAAAGCAAGGTCAATACAAAACATCCAATGAAATTGCATAAACATTTATTCGTACAAGAATGTAATTATATTTAGGATAAGTACAAATCATTCTCCATCTTGTTCGATTGAGTACATGAAGTACACATTAAATTGAAAGATCACATTTATTTCTTGATTAACTTCCTCTTTATTCAGGTTCAGAGTCATGAATAGTATCACTTCACTTCCTTTCTATAGTTATATAATACAGGACTTCTCAAGCCATAAAAATAATAGTTGTTTTCAAATATAGTCAAATCCCGAATAAAAGAATGGGAAATGTTCTTTTAGATGCCAGAAAGTCTTTAAATTCAATTCATGGTTCATACACGAGCTTTATTGAAAAATTTACCATACATTGATCTGCGAGATGGGATTGGTGTCCTCACTAATGTCTTTAGAGTATATATTCAAAACTAGAATTACAAAATTTCTAAGCTTAGCAACTTGGACATTTCACAACTTTCTGACGTTGATTTATGAATACCACAAAAATCTTCGAATATGTTAACAACTCTGGAATGATCCAGCTAATTCAGAGTAATTTCATCAACTCGATAAAAGAGTTTTTATTTGATCGAATTTTCTTCTTCGTGCCATCTTTGAAGTGGTCGAAAGGAAATGTGAAATCATTCGATTGGTAACTTTCTTCTTCACTATCGTTACTATCTTTTGAATGCCTTGCAGTTATTTCATTATTATTCCAACCAGAGACATTTCCGATCTTATAATAATAATAATAATAATAATTACCAGAATTACCAGAACCACCAGAACATCGGGAAGTGGAATCCCAAAACATGGCAGAAGATCAAAATGCCACTCCACCTGCTGGCTCGACCACCGTGAGGAGGACTGTCCGCAGGGGAGCTCGCAACGCACGTATCAAGTGGAGCCGCGAAATGAATATTGAAGTAATGCGAGCTTTTTATTACGTGAACAATTGCGATGACAGACCACTTCCTGGTTGGAGATACTCCCTTTACACCGAGTTCACCAAGAGGCATCCGGAACTTCAGCTGACAGAAGGAAACATTGCGGATCGTAAAAATGTCATAATACGGAAAGGCTACCTGACAGGACAGGAACTAGATGAGATCAAGAGAGAAATGGGCTATACAATCAATCAAGATCAGATTGTCGGAGATCATAATGAAGAACCAAACGAGCCTTCGGAGAGACCAGTAGAAACGACAAGGGAACTGCCTGTCACCCGAACTGCTCACCAAGACTGCCCACAATATCGTCAACTGTATGACACGTTCTATAGCAACCTGGCGCAATACGAATCTACTGATCCGCTCAACCGCCCCATCCTTCCAAAATTGAAGTTCAACTCTACGGCCAAAAATACCATCGGGTGGCTCAACGAAATATTGGAAGAACACCTTAGCACTCAATGGACGTTGGAACAAGTCCACTTATCCCTGTACTGTGCCGCCATCACAGTAATCGGACAAAATGGGCAAAAGATCTACTTCCCCAGAACCAGTGAACAGAAAGTTACAAATGAAACTCCAGCCTGGAAAAGAAGATTAATGCAGGACGTCGATAAACTTCGTGGAAAAGTTGATGTCTTGGATGAGTTCCTGAAAGATAATAAATCGCGTAAAGTATTGAACAAAGTGCGAAAAATAGCCACATCCGCAGGGCTGGACCTGGAATCTCCACGACATAAAGATTTGATAGTTGACCTGAAAGATCGCTTGAGACAACAAGCTAAAGCGAAAGGTGCACGCCTACGAAGATACAACGAGTTATCAAAGCGAAAACAACAAAACGCTGAATATGTGAGAGACAGAAAGCAGTTCTTCAGAAGTCTTGAAAAGCCGTCCGAAATCTCCTCCAGTCTGCATGCTGATATCAGCAGTGAAGAATTTCGGCAATATTGGAGTTCTTTATGGTCGGAGAGTGGCAAATTTCAGAGAAATACTAGTTGGCTGAGGGACATTGAACACCATGCATCCGAAATCGTTGAGATGAGGACTGATATTTTCACAGTCGAGGAAATATCCAACATTATCAAAAACACTAGTAACTGGAAGGCGCCAGGACCCGATCAACTTCAAAACTTCTGGGTTAAACAGTTTCCAGCATGTTTCCCAAGTCTGGCTGGATGTTTTTCGGAAGCGCTGGAAGACCCCTTCAAGATACCGGCTTTCCTCACTCAAGGCAATACCTACATGCTCCACAAAAAAGGAGACCGCAACAATCCAGAAAACTACAGACCAATAACGTGTTTGTCAGTGGTGTATAAGCTGTTCACGTCGTTTGTAAATCATGCGATATATCGTCACTGTGAAGCCAATAATATTCTGGAGGAAGAACAGAAAGGCTGCTCTCGAGGGTCTGCAGGATGTAAACATCAACTCACTATAGACGCTGTAGTGCTAAAGCAAGCCCAAGCGAGAAGGAGGAATTTAAGTCTTTGCTATATCGACTATCAGAAGGCCTTCGATACGGTGCCTCACGATTGGCTTGTGAAAGTACTGGAGATTTATAAGATCTGCCCGAAAATAAAAGCGGTGCTCCAACATCTTATGAGTACATGGAGAACGAATATTCTGATAAATAACATCAATGCTGGAACCGTGAAAATATCGAGGGGGATATTTCAGGGAGATGCTCTGTCGCCGATGTGGTTTTGTATGGCACTAAATCCTCTGTCTACTCTTCTGAAGAACACTACCATAGGGTATAGACCAGCAATGAGGAATCCGCGAAAACTATCCCATTTATTGTACATAGATGACCTGAAACTATTCGGCGAGAACCAAAAACAACTTCACTCCCTGATAGATATAGTGCGCTCTTTCAGCAAAGACATTGACATGTCTTTTGGTCTCGATAAATGCGCCATAGTCAACATCAGGAAGGGTAAAATGGAGAACACTCAGGAACAATTTCAGGACATCCACAGTATGTTGCCCGAAGAGACCTACAAGTATCTGGGCATTCCTCAAAATCAACGGATTGACCACACTCGTTTGAAAGCTGAGTTCACTGCGAAATATAAAAACAGGGTAACCAAAGTACTCAACACCATGCTGTCTGCTAAAAACCAGATCGATGCCTTGAACTCTTGGGCTACGCCTGCTCTGACCTACACTTTCGGAGTCTTGAAGTGGTCAGATGCTGATCTGAATGAGTTGGACCGACTCACCCGTCGCCTAATGACAAAGTTCCGATGTCTGCACACCAAGGCATCGGTGAAAAGGCTTTATCTACCCAGAAGAGATGGCGGACGAGGTCTGTTGAACATCTATAAACTCTGCAGAACCCAGGAGAAAAACTTGAGGCAGCGACTGCTCGAGTCTGAAGATAGCCTGATGAAATTGGTGACAACAGAGGATAAGGGATACACACCTCTGAACCTACAACACAGAGAACTGACATTCGATATCACCACGAGAAGCGAAGATATGAGTATATGGCGGGAACAAGCTCTGCACGGCAGATTTCCCAAACACCTTGAGGGGGAAAATGTCGATAAATTAGCTTCTTTGTCGTGGTTGAATGCGGGACAATTGTATCCTGAAACTGAGGGATTCCTGACGGCTATCCAAGACCGAGTCATAAGAACTCGCAACTATGAGAAGCACTGTTTGAAGCTGAGCGTGGAGGACAAATGCAGGAAGTGCGGCGCACTTGGCGAGTCTATCGAACATATAATAGCAGGTTGTCGAGTTCTTGCCGACAACGCATATCTGGGCCGACACAACCAAGTGGCAAAAATTGTTCACCAGCAGTTAGCTCTTAGACATGGTTTTTTGGATACTTGTCCGCCGTACTATAAGTATCAACCTGCAGCAGTGTTGGAAACGGACACAGCGGTTCTCTATTGGGACAGACCCATAACAACAGATAGATCAGTGGACTACAATAGACCGGACCTTGTATTCATTGAGAAGGATCAGAAGTATGGGGTGATAATTGATGTGGCAGTACCATTGACTCATAACATCGGAAGAACGGAGTCGGAAAAAATAACGAAGTACGAGAACTTGGCAATAGAGCTGAAGAATATGTGGCAATTATCGAAAGTCACGATTATACCGTTGGTGATTTCGGCTGAGGGAGTCATGTCCAAATCATTTAAGAAAAACCTTCAAAAGATCGAGATATCCCAGAGGATCGCGGGATATGCACAGCAGGCTGTAGCTTTGCAAACCTGTCACATCGTGCGAAAATTTCTGAACTAGTGGGAGGAACTGAAATGTTTTTTCACTGGTTCATAGAAGTAATACCAGCACGAGCTGAGACCGGGAGACCGATGATGAAGAATAATAATAAACCGCACGGGTGTGGTGTAGTTTCGGCCATGCCACATGGGTGGTGACGTCCCCACGGCCCGAGTTACCTGGACCACCAAGGGTAAATGGTGGCAAACCCATGAACGAGAAGTGGAAACCGATATCACGGCAGAAGATCGAGATGCCACTCCACCTGCTGGCTCGTCCACCGTGAGGAGGACTGCCCGCAGTGGAGCCGCGAAATGAATATTGAAGGAATGCGAGCTTTTCATTACGTGAACGATTGCGAGGACAAACCACTTCCTGGATGGAGAAGAGAAATCTTCAAGGGATCGAGTTATCCCGGAGGATCGCGGGATGTGCGCAGCTGGCTGTGGATTTGCAAACCTGTCACATCGTGCGGAAAATTCTGAACTAGTGGGAGGAACTGAATTGTTTTTTCACTGGTTCATAGAAGAATTACCAGCTCGAGCTGAGAACGGGAGACCGATGAGAAGGATAATAATAACCGCACGGGTGTGGTTTGGTTTCTGCCACGCCACATGGGGGGTGACGTCCCCACGGCCCGAGTTACCTGGGCCACCAAGGGTAAATGGTGGCAAACCCATGAACGAGAAGTGGAAACCGATATCATGGCAGAAGGTCGAGATGCCACTCCACCTGCTGTCTCGACCACCGTGAGGAGGACTGCCCGCAGGGGAGCTCGCAACGCACGTATCCAGTGTAGCCGCGAAATGAATATTGAAGTAATGCGAGCTTTTCATTACGTGAACGATTGCGAGGACAAACTACTTCTTGGATGGAGAAGAGAAATCTTCAAGGGATCGAATTATCCCAGAAGATCGCGATGTGCACAGCAGGCTGTGGATTTGCAAACCTATCACATCGTGCGGAAATTTCTGAACTAGTGGGAGGAACTGAAATGTCTTTTCACTGGTTCATATAAGAATTACCAGCTCAAGCTGAGAACGGGAGACCGATGAAGAATAATAATAATAATAACAGTTCTTTATTTCATAATCACTTCAGGCTACACAGAATAACATGAACATGAAATGAAATAGTGTCAAAAAAAAGAAAACCTCAACTAACACAAAAAATCGTCAAGTGTATACGGCTCCATATTTAGCAATAAATGAAATATTTTTTTCTTAAATAACTTATAATCTTCAATTCCTTTTATATTGTTTGGCAATTTGTTGAAAAATGTCAGACATCTATATTCGACTTGTTTTTGAGTTGTTGTTAATCTACATTTTGGGAAGTTATATGTAAGGTTTCTTGTATCATATCTTAATTTCATATTTTTATGTTGACTGAATAAGACTATGTTTTTATGTACAAATAATAAACACTCCTGTATGTACAATGCATATAAAGTAAGAATACCTTGTTTTTTTAAAATAACCCCTACAAGACTGTATATGTGTTAAACTGTTCCAAATTCTAACCACTTTTTTCTGAAGTATGAACAAGGATGAAACATTCCCTGATCCATAAAATAATAAACCATATGTTAATTTTGACTCTATGCTGGCATGATATACTACTTTTATGATATTTTAACTCAAATATTTACAGACTACCCGAAAAGCATAAATTGATGAACCCAATTTTCCATTGAGGTTGGTTATGTGTTCTTTCCAACTCATGTCTTCCTCGATGTAGAGTCCCAAAAAATTAGTGGAATGTGCTGTATCAAAACGTGTTGCCCCCAATCTGACAGTGCTGGAAATCTCCATGTTAGAGTGTGGAGGATGGAAAAGGATCAAGTTGGTTGAGGATCATTTTGTTGTTGGCAAACCATGTTTCTGTATATTCTAGAACTTGCTGTGCTGTCACTTGGAGATCTGGCCAAAGTGAGTCAACTATTAGTAGATTTGTGTCATCCACATAGTTAACATTTCTTACTCTACTTTCATCACATTGAAATCCAGTGCTGAAGTCATTTATATAGACGAGGAAAAACAAAGGTCCCGCAATACTTCCCTGGGCTACTCCTAGTTTCAGATATTCAAGGTTAGATCTTACTATCTGTCCATTTGAACATATTTCTACTATTTGGGATCTATTTGTGAAATACGACCTTACTCACTCGAGGGCTGGACCCCTAATTCCATAATCTTGAAGTTTATTCAAAAGTCTCCCAGAGTTAATGCATTGGACAAATCGAGGAACAGTCCAAGGGGCAGGTTGTTGTTCTCCAAAGCATCAGTTATTCCCTTAATAAACTGGAATATGGCCGTTTGAATGGATCTTCCCTTCAGATAACCATGTTGGTTGACTGAGAACACTTTGTTCTTCACCAGAAACTCCATAAGTCTATTGCAGAAGGCTATTTCAAAGATCTTTGAGAGAGAAGATAATATGCTGATTGGTCTATAGTTTCCATACTCATTTACATCACCTTTCTTATAAATTGGTTTGACTATTGCAGTTTTTAACTCATCTGGGAAAACTCCTTGCCTCATTGAATTGTTTAGGATAATTTGTATGGGTTCTATGATCTCATCCGAAGTTTTTTTGATGATATTATTTGATATGCCATCAACTCCACTTGTGTGTTTATTCTTTAGGGATTTTATTATAGTTTTGAGTTCTTCTAAACTAACAGGCTTCAAATATAGAGATTCATATACTATAGGCACTTCGTCAAACGGGATATTATCCTGGGGGATATTCCTTGTTAATACTGTTGCACTGTTAACAAAATATTTATTTAAATCATTTGAAATGTGTTGAAGATTACCTTCAATTGGAAACTTATATTCATTGAAGGAGGTTTTTCAGTCACAAGGAACACAACTATACAGGGTCTTTCACGAGGAACCTCACCCATATTTATACGGGAAACTACTGAACGTATTTTCATGAAATTCAGCACTTATAAGTATTTCACGATGCTGATGAAATCTAAAATATTTTCAAGGCATGAGCACCTCCGGTTTTTCCGGAAATGACGTCAACTTCCGTTTTTCAAATTAGAACACCATTTTTTTATTGCAGAAATAGATTCCTTAGAAAATTTCAAGTTATTTTGATGTAACATTTTTCAGTTTTGGTTGGAAAATTCTCTCTGAGCGGGAAAATTCGAAAAAAAAATCGAAAATAGAGCTCCGCTGAAACAAGAATAACTTCGAGGTTTTTGGATGGAAAATTTTCATTTTTGGGATTTTTCAAGATGTAAGATCGATGTATCCACTTTAAAAATCGAAATCGCGATTCATGATACAGGGGGTGAAAAAATCGCTTTCAAAGTTAGGGATGACAAAATCGTGAAAATTCAATTTTTTCAAATTAGAACCCCATTTTTTTATGGCAGATATTGAATCTACGTTAAAAAATAATGTGAGTGTATGCATCACACCCTTGCCCTAAAGTGGATATTTTCTGAGTTATTCACAAAAAACTGTTTTTCGTCTTGAATTTTCAGCTATTTCTTTTCCCTTCACGCCAAAAAGATGAAATTTTCAGGAACTGTTACTTAAACCATGTTTTAGGTTTTACTACCCTAATATGCAAGAGAAAAAAGTTACAGGTTGTTCCTAAATAGATGGCGAATTTGGATTCGAATTTGTATCGGAAACCTCTTTATTTCAACTAATCGGCCATCGGTTTTCTCTCCAGTGATAAATAAATAATTCCTTATGAACCATATGAAAAAACTTACCATGTTTTATATTCTTTTTTTTAATGATAGATATCATTAATTACATGCTACTGAATAAAGAGGAATTTGGCAGATGTAATTAATGATATCTATCATTAAAAAAAAGAATGTAAAACATGGTAAGTTTTTGCATATGGTTCATAAGGAATTATTTATTTATCACTGGAGAGAAAACCGAAGGCCGATTAGTTGAAATAAAGAGGTTTCCGATACAAATTCGAATCCAAATTCGCCATCTATTTAGGAACAACCTGTAACTTTTTTCTCTTGCATATTAGGGTAGTAAAATCTAAAACATGGTTTAAGTAACAGTTCCTGAAAATTTCATCTTTTTGGCGTGAAGGGAAAATAAATAGCTGAAAATTCAAGACGAAAAACAGTTTTTTGTGAATAACTCAGAAAATATCCACTTTAGGGCAAGGGTGTGATGCATACACTCACATTATTTTTTAACGTAGATTCAATATCTGCCATAAAAAAATGGGGTTCTAATTTGAAAAAATTGATTTTTCACGATTTTGTCATCCCTAACTTTGAAAGCGATTTTTTCACCCCCTGTATCATGAATCGCGATTTCGATTTTTAAAGTGGATACATCGATCTTACATCTTGAAAAATCCCAAAAATGAAAATTTTCCATCCAAAAACCTCGAAGTTATTCTTGTTTCAGCGGAGCTCTATTTTCGATTTTTTTTTCGAATTTTCCCGCTCAGAGAGAATTTTCCAACCAAAACTGAAAAATGTTACATCAAAATAACTTGAAATTTTCTAAGGAATCTATTTCTACAATAAAAAAATGGTGTTCTAATTTGAAAAACGGAAGTTGACGTCATTTCCGGAAAAACCGGAGGTGCTCATGCCTTGAAAATATTTTAGATTTCATCTGCATCGTGAAATACTTATAAGTGCTGAATTTCATGAAAATACGTTCAGTAGTTTCCCGTATAAATATGGGTGAGGTCTCCAGTGATAAATAAATAATTCCTTATGAACCATATGCAAAAACTTACCATGTTTTACATTCTTTTTTTTTAATGATAGATATCATTAATTACATCTGCCAAATTCCTCGTATTTAGTTATAAAATCGATCACTATGCCTAATTTTACCAATGAAGATTATTTAAATCTCATTCTACTTCATGGAGAATGTAATAAAGTTGTAGATAGAACGATTCGACTGTTCATTGAGAGGTTTCCTGACCGACCCAGACCAACGAGAGATACCATTAACAGAACCATGACAAACTTGAGAAATGTCGGATCTTTCGTTAAGAAAACTATACACAGAGAAAAAAGTGTAGTAGAAGATGAGAACAACGAAATTACAGTTCTTGCATATTTTCGTGTGAATCCTCAAAATTCTCTCAAAGATGCCGAGATTGATCTGGGATTATCTCAATCGAGTGTTTGGAGAATATTAAAAAAACATAAAATGCACCCATATAAATTCAATAGGGTACAGCACTTGAAGGAAACTGATTTCGTCAGGAGAACAGAGTTTTGCGAAGCTATGATGATTCGATTTCAAGAGAATGAAAACTTTTTGGACTGTATAATTTGGACAGATGAATCTAAATTCACAAAGAATGGTTCTTTCAATAGGCATAACAGTCATTATTGGGATGAAGAGAACAACCACCACTTCAGACAATGGAACTTTCAAGAGACCTGGAGTTTCAGTGTTTTTTGCGCCATCAAAAATAATGCAATTCTCGATGTTCACATTTATGATGGGACTTTAACTGGTAAGCTAGAACACTACACATGTTTGCATTATTTAAAGAATGTTCTCCCTTAGGAGATAGATATTCTGACATATTGACTCAAATAATTGAGCCGCTAGTACAGAACCATAATGACTTATGGTATCAACAAGATGGCGCGCCTCCACACAATTCACTCAATGTGTCAAATATCCCCTACAGGCTATTTGAAGATCGATGGTTGGCGAACAATGGTCCACATCTTTGGCCACCACGTTCTCCCGATTTAACTCCTTTAGACTATTATGTTTGGGGTAGGATAAAAAATATTGTCTACTCAACTCCCCTGACTGATAAAGAGGACTGCATAGAACGAGTCAGAAATGCGTTCAGGTTTGTTTAGATTTTTAGATTCATAGTTTTGAAACTCAATTTGGTTTTTAAACCAATAATAAATGTCTAGAAATTAACGGTCAAAACTTTGAGCATCTTCTCTAGTTATAACTGCGAGAGTTTGCCATGGTTCTCCTAATAGTAACTTGAAGTCGGTTTCAAGAAGGGGTGAAAAATCTACAGCATGGTTCAAATAACAGTTCCTGAAAATTTCATCTTTTTGGCGTGAGGGGAAAAGAAATAGCTGAAAATTCAAGACGAAAAACAGTTTTTTGTGAATAACTCAGAAAATATCCATTTTAGGGCAAGGGTGTGATGCATACACTCACATTATTTTTTAACGTAGATTCAATATCTGCCATAAAAAAATGGGGTTTTCATTTGAAAAAATTGATTTTTCACGATTTTGTCATCCCTAACTTTGAAAGCGATTTTTTCACCCCCTGTATCATGAATCGCGATTTCGATTTCTAAAGTGGATACATCAATCTTACATCTTGAAAAATCCCAAAAATGAAAATTTTCCATCCAAAAACCTCGAAGTTATTCTTGTTTCAGCGGAGCTCTATTTTCGATTTTTTTTTCGAGTTTTTCCGCTCAGAGAGAATTTTCCGACCAAAACTGAAGAATGTTACATCAAAATAACTTGAAATTTTCTAAGGAATCTATTTCTGCAATAAAAAAATGGTGTTCTAATTTGAAAAACGGAAGTTGACGTCATTTCCGGAAAAACCGGAGATGCTCATGCCTTGAAAATATTTTAGATCTCATCAGCATCGTGAAATACTTATAAGTGCTGAATTTCATGAAAATACGTTCGGTAGTTTCCCGTATAAATATGGGTGAGGTTCCTCGTGAAAGACCCTGTATACCCTGACATCCCAAACATGATAATTCGTAGATGACGTTCGTTCTTAGAGGGTTTGGTGTTTTATCCTTATAGTTTTAGAAAATAGATGTGCATTTGTCTTCACATTGTATTTCACTATTTTGATCTCTGGAAAATTCTTGAAAAAGGGGATGATTCGGTTGGTCAGACCGTTCACCTGTGGCAGTTTCCTATATTTGAGAGTTTGTCCACTCTCTTCATCTGTCGGGCCATCGAAAAAGTTTGAACCATATATAACGAACGTCATCTACGAATTATCATGTTTGGGATGTCAGGGTATATATATATTGGACAAACATCGCAATGGCTGAAACAAAAAATTTCGAAACACAAAAGCGACAGTCGATTAAAAAAGAACTCTTGCGCCGTCGTTCATCACCAACTTGCGACCGGTCATAATTTTGATTTCGACAACGTCAAAATATTGGAACAAGAAGACAAATATAGAAGTAGATTGTTTCTCGAAATGTGTGAAATAAGAAAAAATAAAAATTGTGTAAATTATAATTCTGATACCAACCAACTCAGTAGTATATATTGTGGAATTTTGGACGCAATGTAATTTTGATGATTTTAGTGATAATTGACAAATAATTAAAGTAAACATGTATTAAAAAAGACCATACTCTATATCGGAGTGACATTTGTATAGACGTCACATATGTCTTACTGTATTCATTCTCCTTCATGAAATTGACCACGACAACATGTAAAAATAATTCTGAACCTTTGTTTTAATTTTAATGTATTGACTGTAATTCTGTAAGTTGATGATTCTTTTGTGAGTCATGTTTTATTGTAATATCCAATTTCCTTTCAGCACAACTCCTGATGAAGTCATAAATAAATGACGAAATATTGAGTAACTGAGAAAAACTTGTTTTAATTCAAACAGACCGCAACACCTGAAAATTTCCACATATTATCCTTTTTACGGTCGATTAAAATATCAATTATTTATAAAATAATATTCAAAAATTAAACATCAATAATGTGAAATTGTATGCGCCTCCACCAAATTACTCAAACAAAGGCAATCATAAAAATAAATTAAATTGGAATTGAAATTAGGAACGATACAAGCCATACTAACTTATATTCATTATCTCTATTTGTTAGTGATTTGACAATTGACCAAGTTGTTTTTTTTTATTATCAGAGTTCACTATCTGATTTTGAAGAGAGAGTTTTTTACGACTGATAAGTGATCTGTCATACTCTTTTTTCAGGACATTGTACACGGAAAGAAATCTATTCTCGTACCAAGTGGATAATATTTGATTGAAGTAAATGATAGATTCATATATGAGCAAGAATAAGATTTAGTCGATTCAAGTATACCTTATTCTCCGAATTCAAATAAAATAATTCTTTCGACTAAGTATATCATATACTTGAATTTAATAAATCACGTATTATTGATTCAAGAATATTCATATATTCCTTGTGAGTAAAATGAGAATTTTGAAATGAGTATTCGAAATATTTCATCTAAGGGAAACATAATCTCAAATGGAATTATTGTACATCTTAATCTCAGTAGTTTCTTCGTTCGAAGCAAAGATACCAAATACTTGAATGAACTCAATAATTTCACTCAATCCAACATCAGAAAATTGTTAAATTGAGTATATCATATTTTCAAATCAAATTTTATTCAATAATGGTTTTGAGTGAATATTAACTTCAGATTTAGTTTTCGGTCTACTTACAAGAAGTAAATACCTGTTTGGTCAAAACCATTTATATTCTCAATCTGAACCAATGAGAATTCTGAATATTCAGTTTCAGTATATTATATTCTCAAGATGAATAATGAGATTTATTTTATGCTTGTTTTGACAAATAGTGAAATTATTTGAAATACGATAATCGTTTAACATTGCTGTGATTTCAGGATGAGGATTATATTCATAAAACGAGGCTTATAAGAATTGAAAACAAATTTTTTATACTTCTGAAATAATTACAAACAAACAAAAGTATGAAAGTGATCACTGAAAACAAATAGAGAAAATGCTAAATTCAATATATAATCAACTGGACTAGGTACAAATAAACCCAATAATAACTGATGTGAAAAAATAAGTACCTATCACAAATAAAAACTCTATCCTATAAGACAAACCATAATCCTAAAAATATTATCACATATAAATAAGTATACAATCAAGAACAGAAGAAATATCAGAAGAACCACAAATAAAAAAATTATATATGTACACATCGCATTATAATCACATAAAGGTACTGGCACTGAAAGGGATAATTAACATTCAAAACGTGAAACAATTTGAAAATAATTTAGAATGCCTTACGTGCAGAGGAGAATTGATGGTAGAGGTTTTCAACAATAATCAAAAAGCTTTTCGGTTCTAATAGAAACTGTCCCAAAACCAACAAATAGGGCGGCACCGTTCCTTTCCATTGTATTGTTTTCTGCCTCTGCTCTTGGATAATATTTTCCATATCTCCAAACCTCTGCAAGACAAATGCTTATAAATTCTGTATCCTCTGAATTATTATCCGCATTCTATAATGAGTGATATGATGAGCTATTCCCCCCAAAAAAGATACAACAGTACTGTACGAGACCATTTCAATCCAATAATTCAAAATTCGTGAGTTACATAAGAAAATATGGTATAACTGGTTGATTATCGCTCTTTTTTTATTCAACGATGCTAGTACAGTATTGTGTAATTCGAAAAATCATTTTTAGAGGTAGTAAAAGCGAATTCATTTGATAAAAATAAAAATATTTCACTTGCTTCAGAATTCATCTCTTTAATTTTCATGATCATTGAGATTTTTTAAGAGCTCTAAGAAAATATCTCGTTCTGAAAAATTGATAATCCCAATGTAATAGGATTTTTGAAAATGAATGTTCTTAGAAATGTAAGAGATGTATTTCAAGTATTAAATTTATCGAAAAAGAAAACAGCTTGGTGATTCAAAACGTATAATATTCAAAGAAGAAATTATGTTTTTTTTTAAATCTCAATATAAATTTAAATCAATACATAGCTAACATATCTTACCTTGAAATAGCTTGCTAACACTGCCCGAGCATCCCTATTGTCCCAATAATTTTTCCACATTTCACTAAAAATTGGTAAACTTTCTTCAACACACTGAACTTGGACGAAAGACGCGATATGAACAAGTCGAATCAAGATCGAGTGTGATATCCCCTTTTGGGCACTGAATAGAGGGCGCTTTTTAGTATATTGTTGAATAATTTACTTGGATCTAGTGGATTGAGAAATTCATATACTTGGATTACGATAAAACCTTACTACCGGAAGGAGAATTGGCGTATTATAGTTTATCGCTGAATATCTTACTCGGACCAAGTGAATGAAAATTTTGTCAAGATTAGTAATATATAGTTTCACTTGAATCTTTAGTTATATAGAATTGTTCTACTTTTTATTTTAAAAATTTTGGAATTTCTGAATGTTCCAGATTGGATGATTTCTGTTTACATCTTTCAAGACACATTTTTAGGATACTTTGATATTTACCCTTATGAAAATTTACTATAAACGAAATATTTCATACTAAATACTTATATGTAGAAGAATATGGAAAAATTAGATACATTCTCTTCAATAAAAATTCATTAAAAATTAAGTTGGCTCTGCAATAACCTTGAAAAGGTTGAGGTGAAAACAAGATGTGATATCTAACAATTTTCACTTGAAACATATTCTTCTAAAGTTGATAGTTTTTGAGATAATTCAGTCTCAAGTTTAATGCCTATATAATGAAATCGAAGTCAAAATCGACAAGTAAGGGTGCTATAGAGCCCTTATTAATACTAGACCCTATCTGGGGTTGTAACATCCTCGAACGATTTCGACACCACATTCAATACCAATACTTTATTTGCATAAATACAGAAGTAAAGAGGTTTGGCATTGTTAACCCAAAGACCGTATCCAAAGACCGTATATTGTCGAATAATTCACTTGGATCTAGTGGATGGAGAAATTTATATACTTGGATTACGATGAAACTGCTCGCAAACGGATCACGGTTCCTCTTATTCATGCATGTTGCCTAACTACCGGAAGAAGAATTGGCATCTTAGTATATTCTGAAAATTACACTTGGATCGAGTGAATGCATGTCATTTCACTTAAATTTACAAATACGATGAATTTTTCAACAACTTCTTTCTTTCCCTTTCAAAATTATGGAATTACGCTAAGAGAAATGTTTTAAAGAGTGTAATAGATTTAGTGATTTTTTTTCTATAATGTTTCATCACATAATTTTATTATAAATAGATTTGTGAAAAGTACCTAATTGAAAATTTCTTTCAAATTATATTTTTACAATTTTTTTATGATTTCAACTTCATATTTCAATCCATACAATGTATATATGTATTTTGAAAGGGGAGTCTATCTATCTCAATGGTAACTTTTTTCAGATTTCTAACTTATCGTATACATATAATCTAAAATCTGAACGTTATCCTAGCAATATTTTATTTTCGATTTTATTCCATTTGGCGAAATATTCTCGAATCATTATTGATTGATTAATTAATTATTCAATTCATAATTTTATGTCAATTCATTATTTCATGTCAATCGAAATTATTATTTCAAGAAAACCAATTTCTTGAATATAACGCATGGAATGAGGATATTCCAATTCTCGAACTGAGAATATTATATTTTCGAAGTCAAGATATCATATAGTTACCTGAAATATAGAAGTACTCTCGAATTGATAAAAGTGAATAGTTTGGATTGAATAAATAATTTACTCCGATGGAGAATTTCATTCTTCAATCAAGTATATGTTTTTTGAGTAAAATAAATTCATTCCAAGTATACAAAATTTCCATTTTTACTTGTTTTGATTCTATATATACTTGAAACAACTCTAATATTTCAAGAATATTGGGATTCTTGATTTGAGGATAGATTTCTTTCCGTGTATTTACTCTGATATGATGGATCTCTTCTACTTAACTCCAACAGTACGTCTAATTTCTTTGTTATTTCTTCTATATTTGGATCAAGGTCTTTATTTTTATAGGTTGTGAGCAAATCATTTCTTCTTTTAGAGTCCTGTAACATGTTAATATTGAAATCACCAACTATTATAAATTGACGATTCTCATCATTATACTTATTCAAAATAATATTGAGCTTGTTTATCAATATTTCAGAATTGCCATCATTGTAGCAAGTTATACAGACTACCTTGCTTTTATCAATTTGAAATTCTACCCCAGCACATTCAAAGCAACCTTTTACTGAAATCTTGCTGATATCTTTACATTCTGAAGACTTAACATCTTTTCGGACATAAATTGCAACCCCTCCATGTTCTCCTTGTTGTCTACAGAAATAAGCAACAAGTTTGAAATTACTTATATTATAGTTGATTAATTCATTTTTTGATTTCCAATGCTCTGAGAGGCATATAATCTTGATGTTTTTGTTTTCATTGATAAATTCTACTATTTGTTCTATAGAATTTCCAATGGATCTGATATTTTGATGGAATACTGTAAAATTTTCTGATTTATTCTTGACTGTATGTTTTATTGATTTTTGGATTATTGACGGAGTGTTCAATTTCTTCCTAAAAAAGTGAGATCCTTATTATGTCTTTTATAGATATCTAATCTAAATCTTCTTATACCCACGTTTGCAGGCCAAAAGGAGGTATCATATAATTCTTTTTTTTTGTTGAGTGGAGCAATGACGACAAAGCTTTTTAATTGTGTATGTCCAGGTGGTAACTGTTTCACTTCAACGTCCACATTCTCAAAATTAGGTTATTTTTTTTATATGTTCTAGAATCATCTTGTCCGTTACTTGATCCATAACGCGATAAATATTGATCCAGACCTTTTTCTCGATTTCCATAAATCCACTTTTGTTTTGTTCTTCAACGATTCCAGTTCCCAATCGAACCTTCCTGGTCTTTCTTTGAAATCTGAAACCATTATCATCCTCTTTCTGCATTTTGTTCTGTTCCATATTTTTATTAGTCTTGACTTTGGAAGCATAAGTCTCGGTAGGAATTCCGACTTGTTGACTTTGATTATTCTCAGAAGTTGAGGTACAGTGTTTATTGAGATCGTTGACAGTAATGTCATTGTCAACTCTGGCAGCTTGATTACTTGGGCCTACTATATCTTGTTGACAGGTTGTGCTGGAACTACTGTTGGTATTATTAGTTCCAACGGGTAATACGTCAGACTTATTGAGATTGTCTTGTTTATTTTGTTTATTATTTTTTTTTCTGTATAGGTTATTTTGTTCCATGTCTTTAATTTTTTCATTAAGAAGTTTATTATTCTCAATTAAAATTATATTCTTGCTTCTAGAATCTTGAAGCAGTTCATCTAAAAGCTTCACTTGCATTCTTAGATACCCTACCTCAGAAAAATCATCCATATATTCCTGAGCGAAAACGACATCGGGATCTTGGACGTGTATACACGTTGCCGACTTTCTCAGATTTGCCTGTTTCAAGCAAGCCGGGTGGAGATACACCCTGCACTTCAAACACCTCACATAATCTACCACTTTCCCATTACAGTGGTCACAAATATTGATCTTATTTTCATCTGGATTATAACTTTTATCAGAGCGACCATCACCGTCTTCCGCACCGGTCGCCATCTTCACTACTATCACTACATACTACTACATACTATATTCACACAGAAACCTGGCACTCCTATCCCTTGAGGATAAGGCACAAAAATTTAGGAATATCTTTCCAAATACCAAAGATGAATTATTAATACATAGCCAACCTACAAAAAGACTGATTAATATCAGGCATCCTATCCTATACCTAATATGATATATTCCTTCCAATCCAAGCAATATCAATGTGCCAAAACGGAATGTTTTGTTTTGCTACGTAAAGTGAGGTTAGTTATCAGCCATCTAGAAACGTCAAACGTTTCAATCCTCGATTCAAAGCTCAAACCGAGCTATTTTCAGCGTTTGAACCAATCTCGGGTTGAACCCGAGGTTCAATGTTTATAATACGGAAATCGACAGTCAACCTCGGATTCGGACGTAACCGAGGTTTGAATTTGTTTTATAAAACCGGCCCTAAGATACTCAATTGAATAGGTACTAGTTTATTTACACAAGTAAATCGCGCGACAAGCTTTTATGATCATATAAATTGTGTATAATGAGGTTATGAGTTGATAGTTGAAATTTTAAAGGAACATTTTATTTTATTTGTTTTATAGCATTCAAATAAAAACTTTTTTCAAAAAGTTTTTTTTGCTTTTAATTCATTTTTTCACTTTTTAGTTATTTCAAAATATTCTCAACAAGCCCGTTCATTTGATACCCATATCGTAGAAGTGCATAAAAAATAACTATTTCGCCATCTTGGATGTTCCGCCATATTGGATTTAGAATGACGTCAACCTCATTTTGTGAGTTACTCTTAACAGGCATTTTCATTTGATACCCATATTGCAGAAGTGCAAAAAAAATAACTATTCCGCCATCTTGGATAATACGCCATATTGAATTTCGAATGACGTCAACATAATTTTTCGATTTACTTTCAACAAGCCCTTTCATTTGATACCCATATTGTAAAAGTGCATAAAAAATAACTGTTCCGCTATCTTATATGGTCCGCCATATTGGATATAGAATGACGTCATAAAGTTTATCGTGTATTGTCATCCAAACCAAACGTGTATACAAAATTTCAGCTCAATCGGTTGAAGATATCTGTTTCAAAATCGAGTAGCAAGGTTCCACCCGAACATACATACATACTACACATACATTGCAAGTTAAATAAAAGAAAGAGATTTCATAGTTTTGTTGAGGCTCACTTTGAAGCCCTGTTTCAGACACCCTGCACAAAATTCATAGTATACGGCACAAATTGGCACAAAATAGGCATAAAATTCCCAAAACAATTTGATACCAAAATTCGAGGGGTGTGTCACCAACCTGACGCTCCCCACAAACAAAACTCAAAATATCTCGAGAACTGAACGGGCACAAAATTCGTAACATACGGCACAAATTGGTAAAAAATGGGCACAATTTATCGAAAGAATAAAATTTTCAAATTTCCACAAGTGTGTCACAGCGTCAAGTTGGTGACACACTTGAAAAGCTTGAAATATCTTGAAAACGAAACGGGCACAAAATTCATAACATACGGCACAAATTGGCACAAAATGGGCACAATTTATCGAAAGAATAAAATTTTCAAATTTCCACAAGTGTGTCACAGCGTCAAGTTGGTGACACACTTGAAAAGCTTGAAATATCTTGAAAACGAAACTGGCACAAAATTCGTAACATACGGCACAAATTGGCACAATTTATCGAAAGAAGAAAATTTTCAAAAAAAGTGCCCAGGCAACACAGACTTCTCCGCGATATCTCTGAGAGGTTACAATGCGACTTTTATGGGAGCTCCTACCGCGAGGTCCCAGAGATCTCTATGTGATGTTACTAAGCGAATTTCCCACTGATGTGCCCATGCGATATCTTGGAGACCTCGCCATGCGATATCCTTGGGAACTCTCCATGCGGTAACTTGGAGAGGAGGGCACACCATGCGATTGACAAGGTCAATCTGTTCACGCAGGCGCTATTTGTCTATCAAATCGACTTGTATAAACAGCAAGTTTACCAAGTCATCGAGAGGGGTTTTGTGGATACATTAGTCAGTTGTGTTTATCGGTGTTAGTGGTGTTACTGTGCTGTGCGAGGTTCGTTATTGTGTGAAATTTCGAAGAGGATATTTGTGCTCCAAGTAATTGTTATTTTCATTAAATTCTGGAGTTTTCTCGCCTATTAGGACATATACCGTAACCATTTTTACCGCCATTTATGTTATCCGAGTAATTCAACCACCAATAACGGAATTGATCAATTTACATCAAACGATTTTCTACTTGGTTACTTGGTGGTATATTGGTGATCAGGATAATTATTTCTATTAAGAATATGGATGAGTGTAATAACTTCACAACAGATTTTACAAGAATGGCTAGTAGAGTCGAATATTCCACAAATTCAAGCTAATAAATCTTATATATATAAAAGAAAGATGTTGGTTACACCATTTATAACTCGAGATCGGATGGACTGTTTGTTATGAAACTTCATTTATGGATTCATCTACGGTCTGGTTATTATAAAATGCAAAAAAGAAAAAATCGATGAAAATTTCACTTATGCAGGAAATGCTTTTCCTTCTTTTGCATAAGGCCACTAGGTGTCGTTACCGTGGATGCGTAGTCGTAGATAGTTCATTTTACCGCTATTAGATGGCGATGCGTGATTCGCTTAGAACTCATAGTAACATGGAAGGCTATTACCAGATCAAAAAGCGGGTAAACATTTCAAGTTGGTGGAACAGTGAATTTTTACCGAAATATCAAGTAAATCATAAATCAATTTCAATCGTGAGTTGCCCATCTTCATCTTTCATTTTTGAATTTCTGTTTGGGTATTAAATATATTTGTGGAAATAACTGAATCCAAAATCGCCCGTAATTAGTAATTGACATTTTATTTTTGTGTTCATGTTTGCACAGGGACAATATTGTAAGCGTCAATAATTTTGAAACGTTTGCTCAACGGGCTTTCACTAATGATATACAATAACGTTTCATGGGTTGCCTAATCTGATCTGGTCGAAGGACCAATGACCATGAATAAATTTGAATGTGTGTGAGTTCAACACAACCGGCAGTGTTGATAATTTTTTTTCCTGCAGTTTGACTTCATTTGGACATCTCGATTTGCCTTCTAACGAGCTTGATATCATCAACTAAATTGAACAAATTGAAGAGGGATTGAACCCTAAAGTTATTGGTTATTTGCCGTAGGTATTGCTCGACAATAGAGAATTCACCTCTAATTTGGTCAACCTTTTAGGTAAGCATTGTATGTGATCATGGAATGTTTAAAAATATATGTTTCCATCCTTTTAGATTTTTTCAATAAAATAAATTGCCATCTACCGAAATTTTCCATTTACCCTTATTGGTAAACCCCTCCCAGCACATATATTTTGCAATTTAATTTTGCCTAATTTATCTCCTGCTTAAAAAAAATTCACAAAGCGTAATCACCGGTGATCGGAGCTTGATCTAGAATCAATTCGATTTGAGAATTCAAAAATCCGACAACCAAGCCGTTGATCTCCGATCACCGGTGATTGCGATTTGTGAAATCCACCGTAGTATCATTTAGGCGGAACAAAGTTCGCCGGGCCAGCTAGTTATTGATAATTCTCAAAAGGGATTGTTTACAAGTTCCTGTGGAAACCATTATTGCAAGTCCAATAGTAATAAGAGAAAACACATTAGTATTGTGATGACTAATGATTCGACCTTTCACGGGAACTGTTTGGAATTGGAATTATATCTCATTTTGTTTCAAGCTGATATATGAATGGGCACTGAAATGTTGTTGTTGAAATCCTCTTTGGTCAATTTGTGCTTCAAAAGAACTTGACACAATATTTATTCACGTTTTGATTAATGTATAAACCAGTGACCTTACAAAAGTGTTATCGATTTTCTTCTCAATCTACCGATCTAACGAAAAAGCACATAAATCTATCGAAATTTGATAGAGTGAATGTATGTTCTGATATTCTAGGAAATCATGACTCTTACGATATTATCTTGAAGATTTCCTAAGCATACCATAATGTGATACATTAGTTGAGTTATACGTTGACAAATCTTTATTTTTTTCAAGCATGCGTTTATTTTCAGCATATTTGCTGTTTTCAATGTGTTAATTTTTTGAATACCTATTTATTTTGTCAGAATTTCATTCGTAAAATAACCTTCTTGCCCAATATTTCGGATAAATGGTATTTCAACTTGAATAGCACAAAAAATACGTGAAAAGGTATTTTTTTAGAAAAATCTACCGATTTTTTTAAAAAATCTACCGATTTTTTTACAAAAATCTACCGATTTTTTTCAAAAATCTACCGAAATCTACCGATTTTTTCCGAACTTGTAGGTAAGGAGGGTGGCAACACTGCATACGTGGAGGACAACAGAGGTGTCTTTTCTCAAGATTGGCTGAGAGATTGTAACCAGAGGAAGAATGAAATGTAATGTTTTAAATATTTTTTTAAAATTTTTTTGTTGCAATTTGTTGATAATAAAGATTGAAGGATTTATTCGCTTGTTTTAGTTAACCTTCTGTTGCAGCCGAAAATAATGAATAACTTTCAACAATGTTTGTTGGATAGATCAATTCAATAATATAGCTAATATACAGATTTGCATCATAGGAATAGGACAAATCAAATTTAGTTTTTGACAAAAACTATTCGCAATGCGACCTGTATATACCAGTGCAAAGCGGCCTGTGTAGAAACTTCTTATACATCCTGCAATGCGACCTGTTTAAGAATGTCTTATACATCTCGCAATGCGGAGGTTAATAAGAAGTCCTCAAAGTCCTCGCCGCGGGAGGTGTATGCGAACTCTCAGTGTGGCTTGTTTGAGAATATCCACGTAGGATATCGTCAAGAGTTCTCTGGGAACTCTTTTGTGGCGGACATTTGGACGAGATATAGAGCTCCCTGCGACCTCCCAAAGAAGTCACAAAAGGCGTCACAACTTCCTTAAAAGAAGTCGCAGAGATTTCTCTGGGATATCTTTGTGTTGCCTGGGTGTGTTACAGCGTCAAGTTCGTGATACACTTGGACAACTTGAAATATCTCGAGATCGGAACGGGCAAAATATTCATAACATACGGCACAAATTGGCACAAAATGGGCACAAAATTCCCAAAACAATAATTTGATACCAAAATTCGACGGGTGTGTCACCAACTTGACGCACCTGTAATAAACGATTGAATTGTGTAACATTAATTTGAATACTCCGAATAATAAAATAGTGAAATACGATCCCGAATATCATCTAAAAACAACATTTCATTATCGGACATCCGGTATGTGGGTACAAATATTTGCATGATAGGTGGATTTTGCTTCCTTTCGTTTGCGAAAAATAATCAAGTCGATAGCTTGAAAAGAAACGAAGTTATAGACCATTTACGCCTATATGTATGATCACTGGCAAAGAATAGTATATTATTTCATTAGGAGGAGAAGTGTCACTTTTCGTGGCGAGCTTGAGTTTATCCGCCGAACGGAGTGAGGCGGATAATTGAAAGCGAGCCACGAAAAGTCACTTCTTCTCCGAATGAAATATGCTATTTTATTTCCAAACGTTTTCAAATTCATGAAAATTGTACATTTATATTGTAAGTTTATCAAATAAAAATGACGTTTGAATTGGAAGTTTTCGTATTCTATGCATCTATGTTCATATTGTTCATGGTAACCAAGTAATCTTTTTCGTAGCAACACTTTTCCTGCCGCCGGAGGGAAAAGTAAATATTTCTCCGCCTAGGCGGAGAAATTGAACTTTTCGATGATCCTGTCAGTCGAGAACTGACGTTGTTATCGTACGTTTGGAAATAAAATCCTTTTTTCTACAAACGTCAAAAAATGACAAGGTTCGCGCATAGACAACAATATGCGAAGTGACCCTTTTTTTCATTTTCCTTCGTTACCTTGACACCGTGCGCGAAGTAGTGTGCGAAATACTTACGTCGCACACTGCATGTAAACTACATGGGATTTTCATATTTAATTAACCTTTATGTTCCTCAATCCGGCAAAAATCCAAGAAATCATTTATTTATTACTGTTTAACAATAATTAAGGCTGTCAAATTGTGAGAACTACCTAATTTCGTTTATTATTTACAATTTTAACATTTATGGTGCAGTCAGTGCACGAACGTTTGTAGAAAAAATTTTGTTTGCATCTCATGCGCGAAATACTTTGGTGATCTCGACATTTTTTTTTAACTCGGCTGCGCCTCGTTAAAAAAAACAGTTCTCGATCACCAAAGTAGCATTTCGCGCACTAGATACAAAAATAACTATTTTCAATTCCAAAGGACAGATTCATTGAATGTGATAGCAACTCGTAGATGTATGCTATTGTGTAACATTCTTTATCCGACATTTTTCCAGGAAAACTCTCAATGAAAAAGAGGTATAAAGTGTTTTATATGAAATAAATTTTAACTGATGAAAATAAAAAAAACAGTGTGTTCCATTTGAAATAAGGAAACAGGGTTGAGTTTTTGATATACATAACAGGAAGTGCATTTCCACTTCAAATATTCTAGGGGTTGACCCCCTCTGACTACTACCGACCAGTGACCAGCAACATTTCAGGTGATGATATTCCTCAGAGAATATTTGTTGTTGAACTTTCAACCCAGTTTCCACAAGACATTCAATTGGAAAGGTCATCTGAATCCCAAATCATCAAATGACAATCATGAACTACACGAGATTCCATAATTTTCCTGATAGTTGTTCATAGACGAAGTGACCGAACGTTGGTACATAAAGTCCTTATCTGCATTGCCGTCATCACGCGAAGCTCGTATTTTATTAAGGAATACATAATGATAAAACTAATTTAAGCGTGAGTGCTTTACGAGGAGATTCTAAATGGAATGGAGAGCATCGTATCACATCATACGCGTTTGTGAAGTATCGATTCTATGGCCGGGACAAAGGGTCGTCAAAGCTAGTTATTTTGGTAGCGTTGTATGTTGAAGTTGATGCTTTATTCCTGTGGGTTGCTGTCCCCTTCCTCGGAGTTTGAAAGCGTGGATCGGAATGAAATTGCATAGTCATAGTAATTTAGGAGCAACTGAATCTTTTCTTTCGAAGACTAGGATACTCAACACATGAATCCCCTGCATGCACACTTTGATGAATCGTGAATTTTCAATCATTACGTTGTTCGATGAACGTTATGTGATCTTTTCCAATTTCCGGATTACATCAAATCAGAATTGCATACAATCAGTACCTATCATGAAATATTTTTGTATTCGATAATAATTCTGCAACCAACAAAGGTGATTGATCGAAAAATACCGGCCTTGATTTTCAGTTGCTGGAAGAATAATAAATATATGGATGTATCTACCTGTGACCGTTTCTCTCCACCCCTTGCTGAAAATTTTGAAACGAAATATCGAATAGGATTTCTTCTTCACTCAACGTGAACAATATCTATTTTTGATTTCATTTAGATAGCATTCGTAGTTTTGCAATGATCAGGAATACAAATTTTCGAATGTCCACATTACGAAAATGGAATTTTGCACATAAATGAACTTAAGGCATTCGGGGTTCGAACCTGCACTGAAAGTTTCTAGGTATTTCCGTTCGAGAGATATCATACTGTTTACGGCCGGATGGACCTAATGTTATTAATACTCAATATTCCAAAAATGTAGACATGTGATGGAAAGATATAGCCCTCGTTGAAGAAGAACGAGCTCTCAAATAAAAGTATGATCGGTTTATTTATTCAATTTCAAGTTCGTTAATAGGCAAAATTCGACGTGATTATGGCGGTCTAAATCTTTCCTGATAATTTCAAAACTACGAATTAGAACGAGAAGAAATTTTGCATTTAGATGACGTATTGAGTATTTTGTCCGACGCCATTTATTCTGAACTTCCACTTACATAATTCCATTCTCGTTCGTAACCAAATTTGATATATACAGGGTGAGTCTTTGACATGTACAAATATTTTAACTTCAGATTCCTGAGGCCAAAGGAAACCTTTCTTTCATTTTCCATTTTTCCGAATTCGGTTCTGTTAAAAAGATATAACCATGTGAAAAAAAAAATTGGGCCGAATGCGTGCCTGAAACAATTCTCTGCAAACACCTCAAAGTTCTTATCTTGAGGTGATTATTAGATGTTCTGGGTGATACAATTAGAAAATACTCAAGCATTAACCTTATTTGAATAAGAATGTTACAAACACGATATTTCAAAACAATAACAATTATTTTTATCCGATTATTTCTGCAATTGGAAAGCCATATTTCTCTCACCCAAATAAGTTCCTTATTCTATTTTTCTGAAGATTCGTTGTAAACACTAATAATTTGTTCATATTTTCCTCGATATTCTGAAATGATCTCATAAAAAATTGGTTTCTAACTAACCTATTCTAACTCTATTAACCTAGGTCATAGGATTCGAGGTCAATGACTTTACCTAACCCATCTTCTGTGATATTTCACAGAACTTTCGAGAAGACGATGCCAGATTGCCGATTTTCCCTTCAAACAATGGTATAGGCGAAACCAAGAAAGCAGTACGTCCCCTATCGTTAACGGAAGAACTGTCGCAGAGGCACTAGTTTTGTTTACTTTTCGCTAAAGGCGTCTAGGCGTTGCTCTTTGGAAATGCCAAACGAGTAGTTCTGATTCTCGCCGATAATGAGTGCCCTTGGCTCAGAGGTAGAGCGTTGGAATTAGGACCCAAAGGTTACGCCTAAGGTGGCGTAAGGACACAGTAACAAAGCCTACACAGAACACAACTGCTTACTCCGAACTCGGCACAAGTTACAAGCTTCGAAGCTTGTAGTTTCAGAGGGGTCTCCTCAGGAGACCTATCCTATCATATAGCGCTACGATCGTAATTTCAGTCACCTATAACGGTACGCTGCGATGTAGCCGCCACGCAAGACAAGCTGTTGTTCTGTGTCTCCAACGTTAGTCCCATCACAGGCCAGTCTGTGATCCCATGAACGACGCTTACGCGATGACCTTTGACCCATTGACTTAGAATGAGATTAGATTCTAAGTCAATGGACTTCGATTTATTTACAGAGAATAAAGCAAACAGGTGATGATTGTGATGTGAAGACTTTCAGTGAATTGATGTAATAAACCGTGTAGTGTCGATTAAAAATTCCAAGAGGATATTGTGAAAATAGATATTTTCCTGAAGGACCAGTAACAATAAATTTTTAATAGAAACTGTGCTTATAAAATGTGTAATTTCATTCTTAGAATTCAATTTCATCTCCTACATTTGTGGGATTTCATTATTACATCAAACGTTTTTCCATCATAAAGATTTTAGTCTTGACGAAGTTGATAAACATTCTGACAACATTGCTAGTTTGTTAAGAGACCAGAGAATAAATAATATTCGATGATATTTAATTCAGGAAAGCATTCAGATTTTTTATGAAATTCATGATTTTTTTTTCTCAAATTTCATCGTATACAATAAGGAATAACTCGAAAACGACGCGATTTATTGAAATCACATAAGATTACTTTTATTTTCTAAAATGGTTGATTCTTTCGAAAATATGAACCGCTCATCTTTTTCAAGAGGTTTTATATAGGGTGGCGCACCAATTGTGCTACAATAAGAAATTCAAATAACTTTTTTTCTAATTGATGTATTTTAATTATTAATTTTTCATTGGATAGAAAATTAAATTTTATTTCAAATAGATTATTGGTTATGGACCGCAAATCACCTCCACGCTTACCCACGCATATGCGGCACCTGCTCAAAAAATTGTTCATTGCGGTCTGAAGTTTGAAGTTGGGATCGCCTCAATTATTGTCGTAATCGACTGCCTTAACTCAGGAAATTTCCTGGGTTCCGTTTTGTGGACCTCCTGCCTGACATAACCCCATAAAAAAGTCTGGTACAGTCAGATCGGGTGACCTTGGGGGCCAGCGAAAAGTGGAGTTCCTGTAGATCAATTTGTTTGCGATTTTTTTTCTTGGAGCTCCGCAATAAATGGTCTGACTATATGTGCAGTTGCTCCATCATCTCGCTGAAAACAAATGCTGTTGAATAGGATACGTCTTCGGCGCAGTTCTGGGTGAAAAAACTCCTTCAACATCTTTGAATAACGATTCCCATTGACAGTTACTGTTTTCTTCGTTTTCTCCAAAGAAGTATGGCCTCCACACAGTGGCGTAACGTTCCTCAGCCAGGCCCCCCCCAATGATTGTCCCCGGGCCCCACTCCTTCTTCAGCTCCTACCACAATACATCTAATTACCCATTCTCTTGTACCATCTTTTAATTCATTATCAACGTCAATTCTATATTAGGTTTATCTCAATCCTCAATCATTTATTTTATATGACTGTTCAACAATTCATTTGTGGGTGAAACATAGTAGTCTATTTGGCAGAAACTATTAAAATTCCAATAAACCAACTGCATCAATTTTAACCGATATACTCTAACGATTTCCTTATAATTAACATTTTATAAGCTCTTTCACTTTATCATTCTAACTATTATTTGAAATTAATTTTTACACCTAGACTGAATCCGTGTAATCATATCAAACATTTATAAGTTTTTGCTCTATGATAAGCCTACCTCAACAATTTCGCTAATAATTCTAAACCTATAAATAAATTATTTCAAAAGAAGAAAACAGGATATGACTGAAATACATAATATGTTAATAAACAATAACGTTGGCTTTAATCAACTAGTGAATTGAACAAATACTGGGATTTCGTTTATAAATCTTATATATTTGACGCATGAGGGTGATTTTCAGGAATAGTTTAGATAGGTAATTAAAATTGTCAGAAATCAGAGAATTAATTAGGTACTATGAGTATTTTGTGTTTTATTATAATAAATATTTCTATGATTTAATTGGAAATTGTATGATCTTTACCCCGCGGGCCCCCACCCAACGGGGGTTCTGGGGGGGTGTACGTTACGCCACTGCCTCCACAAAACATCTTGATGGAACTGCGTACCACACAGTGACTCGGTCTGGGTGCAGTTCCGTCTCATGAAGCATTTCTGGATTAGATCATGGGGGTGTAACTCTCTAAGTACGGCCGAATTCATGCATCACTACCGCCACCTTAGCGTTGGTGCAGAACTAAATTCCATGATTTTCTGGTTCACGCTTGCCGCATGCGCGTAGACTCTTTATTCATTGTGACATGAAAAGTGTAAACAATAACAATGTTGGAAACGCCAATTTCATAAATATTTTAATCAATGCAATATTTATTAATTTATTTATATATATAAATGTATTTAGTATCTAAGTTTCTGAATTGGAATATACAGGCCATAGCTGTCGTATTATAGAAACTCTCAATTTACCAGGTAATTTAAATTAAAACTTCCAATTTCATTCACCTATTAAATTTATTCACCTATTAAATTTTGTCTCCTATTCCAGAGTATGTGAGTTCCGCAAACAATAAAGATATTGTTACAGTTTCAATTCTGCGAGCGACAGAAGAATAAAATAATTATAACACGAGAATTTGATGTATGGGATTATGAGGGGAAGTGAGTTGGATGCGGGCATGGCGGGAGCGACAGAGACGAAGAGAATAAATGATGTATCAGCGTTGATATCGGAATTCAACACATGAAAATTTTTAGTTTTTGAATTAATGCGTAAGGGAATGAAGTATAGACGATTCATAATTTTGAAATTAATTTTTCTGAGAATTGTTAATCCAGATTATTGGGATATAAAATTCACCTGCACAGTGCTCATAAAGATTACCTACCTGTTGTAGTATTGGTAAAAATTCTCCGGAATCCGGGATAGAGCAAGATAAGCATTAACTAAAAAAAAAAGCCACACAACAACCGAGGTCAGTATTTGAATTCTTGAATTCCGTTATATTGTGAAAGGGTTCTATAAGACAATTATAAATTAATTAACAGGCTTCACGTCGAGGGGTCCATCGCTACCCGAGTTTACCCTGTTCTCTACCTCTTCCGAACAACCACCTCTTCCATTTGATTTGAGATACAACTTTACCAGAAAGGACTTGTATATGAATGCTACGAAGGTACTGTAAATGTGAATGTATTGAGAACGATTATTTGACGCCTGATATTCTGTATAATTATAGATTTTATTTATGTATATCATCTGAATTCGAATTCCGTAGGCATTACCAGAATCATTTGTCAGTTGTCATAGGTCTTAATAAATAAGGGCATCACCCGCATGAAACGAAGATCTCTGTTTCATTAAAATCACAAAAACCACTCGAGAAACGAATCCACCCCAACCCTTCTGAGCTGGGGCGAGTGTTCTCCTTAACGAGAAAGGAGGATACTATAATTTTTTTGTAAGTATTCTGATATTCCAGCAGAAGAATGTTACAAAATGGCGCCCAAATTCTTGAGTGGTAAATAGAAATTCGAAATTTATTGGAAATATTTAATCTAGAAAATTTATTAACCTAAGCCATTTCATTTTCACAATTGTTTCAGTCTAATAATTCGAGAAAGGTAGAGAACATATGTTACACTGATAAGGTTTTGTTTATCGGCATATATTCACGCAAAATTATTAACATTTGGATATTGTTGTGATTACTCAATTGGATTTTTATCATGGCTTACTCGTACATTTGGAAAAACGAGATAAACCGATTAAATCAGGAAGAATTAAGTTATGAATTAGAAAGTAGAGGACTCAAACCTGGTACGGTTGAGGCTAATAGGAAATCTTTCAGAAATGTTCTGAGATTGGAAGCAAAAGGAGAATGGTCAACGATTTCATATCCTATCAAATTTGACGATGATATTGCTCATATTGTACTCAATAATAATGAGATAATTAAGCTCATATCCGATTTCGATGGCGATTTAAAGTCATCAAAGTTTTCACGAATATCAGCATTGGTTATGCATAATGGGCGAAGAATTCAAAATAGTGACCCCGGTTCTGTAGATTCTCAAATTTCTGAAAAAAATGAAGCCTTATTACAGTTGACTAATTTGAAATCTGATGTCGAAAAATTGATTCGAAAATTTAACCGTTCGTCCGCAGATACATCTATTGATATAGTCAAGCCAGAAAATAGTTCGTCGTCTAGTGAATCGGATGGTGATTCAGAATCGGATAATATTTTTCAGTCAACTCCGGTTAAAGTATCTTTGCCTAGCACGTCTAAGTCAACACCTGTAATTAAATGGAATCTCAAATTTTCCGGTGAAGATGATATGTCCTTGAGTGCTTTCTTACAACGCGTCGATGAACTCAGTAAAGCTCGAAATGTCGATCAAGAAGAGCTATTCAGATCCGCCTATGACCTTTTTATCGGAAAAGCTCTCACTTGGTTTAGAGCTAATATCAAGTTAGCAGTAGATTGGCCGTCACTCGTAGAATTACTTCGAGAAGAATTCCAACCGACAGATTATGACGAAAAGTTATACGAGGAAATCAAAGCTCGCACGCAAGGCCCTAATGAAACCATTGGAATTTACTTAGCTATTATGGATAGTTTGTTCAGTAGGCTGTCCTGTACAATTTCAGAAAATCGACAGTTGAGAATTTTACTACGCAATATTTCCCCCTTTTATCAGACACAATTGGGTCTTACCGAAATTAAATCTAAGCCCGAGCTTCTAAAATTGTGTAGATTATTGGAAGCGAAGAGAACACAGTTGGAAAAGTTCGAACATCCACCTTCTCCCAGTAATTCTAGGCTCTTAGAGCCTGATTTAGCTTACGTGCAACCATGTTCAAGCACCAGGGTACAAAAAAATGAATCAAGTTGTGATATAATTTGTTTTAATTGCAATCAGCAGGGTCACAAGAAAATACAATGTCCGAAACTCAAACGGCGGAATTTAAAATGTTTTAAGTGCGGAAAGGAAGATTTTACTGTAAAATCTTGCCCTAATTGTAACAGAGGCTTCCAAAAAAACTTCTAGATGGGTTGTTTACTCGAGGTGCAACCGTCATCAGCAAAAATTCCTCGGATACGAAAAATTTTCCCGATCTGAGTAATAGCTTGAAAATTCGTTTAGATTTTGTCCTAGATAATGTGGTAGACGATGAAAGACCATATCTTACAGTAAATGTTTTGGGAATAGAAATTAAAGGTTTGCTAGATTCCGGTGCATCGAAGACAATAGTTGGCAAAAAGGGCTGGGATATTTTGAAGTCCATGAACCTGCAAGTTAATTCTATCAATTGCAAAAATGTTAAGGTTGCAAACGGTGAGCAATGTGAAATTTTCGGTGGCATTTGTGTTCCTTTCAACCTCAGAGGGAATATTAAACTAATAGACGTTCTCATAGTTCCGTCATTGCCTCATGTTTTAATACTTGGATCTGACTTTTGGAAAGCATTCGGAATCGTTCCAGATTTACGTCACGGAGAATGGACTTTTTCTAAAAATTCATATGAGATTGCCAACATATCGGACTGTAGTGAATTGACTCCATTTGAGTATTCAAGGCTAAATTCTTTACTAAAGAAAATTTTCGAAACCATGCCTGATCACATCGGATGCACCGATGTTGTCGAACATAAAATAATAACCAGCGCAGAACCAATAAAACAGAGACACTATCCGATTTCTCCTGCAATGCAGAAGCAAGTAGATATCGAACTCAAAAAAATGCTCGATGAGGATATAATCGAACCTTCATCATCACCGTGGTCGTCTCCAATCGTACTTGTGAAAAAAAAAGATAACACGTATAGATTCTGCGTAGATTATCGTCAGGTTAATAAAGTAACAGTTCG
This sequence comes from Adalia decempunctata, assembly GCA_951802165.1. Lineage (NCBI taxonomy): Eukaryota > Metazoa > Arthropoda > Insecta > Coleoptera > Coccinellidae > Adalia > Adalia decempunctata. The sequence goes on along the minus strand of OX637699.1, from coordinate 40,757,061 downwards.
TGATGCATATCCCTTACCTTTCGTCAGTAGTATTTTAGATAAATTGAGGAATGCTAAGTTCATTTCCTCATTAGATATAAAATCGGCATTTTGGCAAATAAGAGTCTCAGAAGAGTCGCGTCCTATTACAGCGTTCGTAGTTCCCAACAGAGGGTTATATCAATTCAAAAGAGTTCCTTTCGGTTTGAACAATTCGGGTGCAACATGGCAACGAACGATAGATAAAATCTTAGGTCACGATTTAGAACCATTCGTATTCGTCTATTTAGATGATATCATAATTGTGACGGATTCGTTCGAAAAACATCTAGAAATAATAGAAGAAGTTTTAAAACGATTGACGAGGGCAAATTTAACAGTCAGTAAAGAAAAATGTCAATTTTGTAGACCACAATTAAAATATCTGGGATATGTTGTGAATAAACAGGGATTGCATGTGGACGCAGAAAAAGTTGAAGCTATTTTAAATTTGCCTGCGCCAAAGAATGTTCGGGAGACAAGAAGAGTTATAGGTATGGCATCATGGTACCGCCGTTTCGTACCAGACTTTAGTTCCGTTATAGCACCCATAACGTCCTTATTAAAATCAAAAAAAGGTCAGAAAAGAGGATTTGAGTGGACTTCCGAATGCGAATTAGCTTTCAAAAAAATTAAAGAATTGTTGGTTTCCGCTCCTGTACTATCATGCCCTGATTACGAAAAAGAGTTCATAGTTTCAACTGATGCTTCGGATTACGGACTGGGAGCAACTTTGTCTCAGATGTTGGATGATGGTGAACACGTCATAAGTTACATAAGCAGATCATTAACACGGAACGAAAGAAACTACTCCACAACCGAAAAAGAGTGCTTAGCTGTTCTCTTCGCGATTGAAAAATTTCGTCCTTACGTAGAGGGTACGCATTTCACTGTTTACACGGATCACTACTCGTTGAAGTGGTTGAATGAAATAAAAAATGCCACAGGTCGTTTGGCTAGATGGAGCTTGAAACTCCAACAGTATGATTTTTCTATTGTGCATCGCCCCGGAAAGGAAAATGTTGTTCCGGATATTTTGTCTAGATCAGTCCCACAGATAGATGAAATTAATGTAGATATTGAATCAAATAACGCAGAATTATTTAAGGACTACGTTGATCCTTGGTATGATAGGTTAAGGAATAATATACAGAAAAGCCCACTTTCTTACCCTGCATGGCGAGTTGACAATGATATCATATTTTATAAAACGAGAAACAGATTTCCCATTTTAGCCAATTCTGATTATAATTGGAAGACTGTGGTTCCAAAAAGTCATCGCAATATAATAATAAAGAATAATCATGACAATATTACTAGTGGTCATTCAGGCATTTTCAAGACATTCCATCGTATTGCTAATCGATTTTATTGGCCTAAAATGAAAGCCGATATAACCCGCTATATAAATCATTGTCACAAATGTTTGGCGTTTAAATCCGAACAAAAATTACCTTTAGGACAAATGTCGAGTCGTATGAACATTACGAAACCTTGGGAATTGATAACTATAGATCTAGTTGGTCCGCTTCCGAAATCATCTAAAGGTTTCATTTATATTTTCTCCGTGTGTGATTACTTTAGCAAGTTTGTCTTCTTTTTTCCGCTCAGAACAGCGACTGCTTCAAACATTAGTAAAATATTAGAAGATAATGTTTTTATGCTCGTTGGAGTCCCAAAATATATAGTGACCGATAATGGCCCACAATTCAGATCTTCGACTCTCAAAAATTTGGCGAAACTCTACAATGTGGAAATTAAGTATACCGCCTTATATCACCCACAATCGAATGCTGTAGAACGAGTTCATAGAGTCCTTAATACAATGCTTGGTTGTTATGCAGACGGCAATCACAGAAATTGGGATGAAAATCTTCAGAAAGTAGCTTGCGCAATTCGATCGGCTAAACATGAAGCCACGCAAATGTCACCATATTTTATAAATTTCGGACGAGAAATGAATATAACCGGTGAGGGTTCGGGTTATGCTGAAATTTCGGGCACGGATATGAAAGTCACGATGGATGAGCCACATCAGGAGGAGAGAGCTAAAGAGTTGAAATCGGTTTTTCAAGAGGTTAGGAAAAATCTTGATAAAGCCTCCATAAGAGCTTCAAAAACTTATAATCTCAGACACCGCAACGAACAATTTAGCGTTGGCCAGAAAGTTTGGCGAAAAAATTTCACTTTATCTGACGCATCAAAATATATTTCAAAAAAATTATGTCCAAAATTCATAGGTCCACTTACGATCCATAAAAAGGTTTCGCTTTGGACTTACATACTGAAGGATGAAAAAGGAAAAATTTGTGGTACTTATAATATAAAAGATTTGAAAAGTCACCCTCCGGAATAATGTCGGTTATCGAAATTTGTTCGAATTTTTTCATTCGGATGAGTTGAGATTTTTATAAGTAGCTTCAGTAAAATAAATGGAAAAAATTCAAAAAAAAACATAAAAATATAAAAGCAGAAAAAAATCATAAAATTATAAAAATTAAAGAAAAAAATTAAAAATATGAAAGAAAGGAAAAACTCAAATTTCAGCAGGGATAATCTGTGCTAGAAAAAAAATGATTCTCATTTTTTTTAGGGAAAGTAGGGATGGTATGTTACAGTTTCAATTCTGCGAGCGACAGAAGAATAAAATAATTATAACACGAGAATTTGATGTATGGGATTATGAGGGGAAGTGAGTTGGATGCGGGCATGGCGGGAGCGACAGAGACGAAGAGAATAAATGATGTATCAGCGTTGATATCGGAATTCAACACATGAAAATTTTTAGTTTTTGAATTAATGCGTAAGGGAATGAAGTATAGACGATTCATAATTTTGAAATTAATTTTTCTGAGAATTGTTAATCCAGATTATTGGGATATAAAATTCACCTGCACAGTGCTCATAAAGATTACCTACCTGTTGTAGTATTGGTAAAAATTCTCCGGAATCCGGGATAGAGCAAGATAAGCATTAACTAAAAAAAAAAGCCACACAACAACCGAGGTCAGTATTTGAATTCTTGAATTCCGTTATATTGTGAAAGGGTTCTATAAGACAATTATAAATTAATTAACAGGCTTCACGTCGAGGGGTCCATCGCTACCCGAGTTTACCCTGTTCTCTACCTCTTCCGAACAACCACCTCTTCCATTTGATTTGAGATACAACTTTACCAGAAAGGACTTGTATATGAATGCTACGAAGGTACTGTAAATGTGAATGTATTGAGAACGATTATTTGACGCCTGATATTCTGTATAATTATAGATTTTATTTATGTATATCATCTGAATTCGAATTCCGTAGGCATTACCAGAATCATTTGTCAGTTGTCATAGGTCTTAATAAATAAGGGCATCACCCGCATGAAACGAAGATCTCTGTTTCATTAAAATCACAAAAACCACTCGAGAAACGAATCCACCCCAACCCTTCTGAGCTGGGGCGAGTGTTCTCCTTAACGAGAAAGGAGGATACTATAATTTTTTTGTAAGTATTCTGATATTCCAGCAGAAGAATGTTACAATATATTTTTTGATACGTTTGTGAATAAAGATTATCAGCCACCAACTAGAAGGTTCTTCAAAGGTGTATGGAAGATGAAATCTCCCCCTGCAAAGTATCAGTGAAATTGCACAAAAGTTGATTTTTTCCATGGGGTTGAATCAAATGATGAACCAACAACTTCAAGTGGAAGATTTCAATCTGATGTGACTAGAGTTAAGGAGTACCCAGAAGGTATTTAGTTTTTAGAAAAAATAATGACATTAAAAACATCAACAATAAAGAAAAGGCTGCTCTGACATATCATACCTTCAAAGAGGGACACAACTTCAACTTCGAAGAGGTTAGTGTACTAGATATACAGGGTCTTTCACGAGGAACCTCACCCATATTTATACGGGAAACTACTGAACGTATTTTCATGAAATTCAGCACTTATAAGTATTTCACGATGCTGATGAAATCTAAAATATTTTCAAGGCATGAGCACCTCCGGTTTTTCCGGAAATCACGTCAACTTCCGTTTTTCAAATTAGAACACCATTTTTTTATTGCAGAAATAGATTCCTTAGAAAATTTCAAGTTATTTTGATGTAACATTTTTCAGTTTTGGTTGGAAAATTCTCTCTGAGCGGGAAAATTCGAAAAAAAAATCGAAAATAGAGCTCCGCTGAAACAAGAATAACTTCGAGGTTTTTGGATGGAAAATTTTCATTTTTGGGATTTTTCAAGATGTAAGATTGATGTATCCACTTTAAAAATCGAAATCGCGATTCATGATACAGGGGGTGAAAAAATCGCTTTCAAAGTTAGGGATGACAAAATCGTGAAAAATCAATTTTTTCAAATTAGAACCCCATTTTTTTATGGCAGATATTGAATCTACGTTAAAAAATAATGTGAGTGTATGCATCACACCCTTGCCCTAAAGTGGATATTTTCTGAGTTATTCACAAAAAAATGTTTTTCGTCTTGAATTTTCAGGAACTCTTACTTAAACCATGTGTTAGATTTTACTACCCTAATATGCAAGAGAAAAAAGTTACAGGTTGTTCCTAAATAGATGGCAAATTTGGATTCGAATTTGTATCGGAAACCTCTTTATTTCAACTAATCGGCCATCGGTTTTCTCTCCAGTTATAAATAAATAATTCCTTATGAACCATATGCAGAAACTTACTATGTTTTACATTCTTTTTTTTTAATGATAGATATCATTAATTACATCTGCCAAATTCCTCTTTATTCAGTAGCATTTTGTTAATGATATCTATCATTAAAAAAAAGAATGTAAAACATGGTAAGTTTTTGCATATGGTTCATAAGGAATTATTTATTTATCACTGGAGAGAAAACCGATGGCCGATTAGTTGAAATAAAGAGGTTTCCGATACAAATTCGAATCCAAATTCGCCATCTATTTAGGAACAACCTGTAACTTTTTTCTCTTGCATATTAGGGTAGTAAAATCTAAAACATGGTTTAAGTACAGTTCCTGAAAATTTCATCTTTTTGGCGTGACGGGAAAAGAAATAGCTGAAAATTCAAGACGAAAAACCGTTTTTTGTGAATAACTCAAAAAATATCCATTTTAGGGCAAGGGTGTGATGCATACACTCACATTATTTTTTAACGTAGATTCAATATCTGCCATAAAAAATGGGGTTCTAATTTGAAAAAATTGATTTTTCACGATTTTGTCATCCCTAACTTTGAAAGCGATTTTTTCACCCCCTGTATCATGAATCGCGATTTCGATTTTTAAAGTGGATACATCAATCTTACATCTTGAAAAATCCCAAAAATGAAAATTTTCCATCCAAAAACCTCGAAGTTATTCTTGTTTCAGCGGAGCTCTATTTTCGATTTTTTTTTTCGAATAATCCCGCTCAGAGAGAATTTTCCAACCAAAACTGAAAAATGTTACATCAAAATAACTTGAAATTTTCTAAGGAATCTATTTCTGCAATAAAAAAATGGTGTTCTAATTTGAAAAACGGAAGTTGACGTCATTTCCGGAAAAACCGGAGGTGCTCATGCCTTGAAAATATTTTAGATTTCATCAGCATCGTGAAATACCCAAACAACACACAAACATCTTTTGAACATTTTATAGACGACATGAAATAGATTATTAGATGATCTATAAAACATCAAAATGTATTGAATTTCTAACCTAGATTCGACGTAAAAATGTCCGCGAGATTTACGTTGAAAAATATCACTTTTTTAGACGTCTATTTTACGTAAAAAGAAGTATTTCTATAACAAGTGAAATTTCTTTCTTTTTTTAGTTTATCCTAACTTAGTATCACGTTTGACATGTAATAGACGTTTGACGATTTATGTTATTGTTATGACTCGCTTATGTCTATATTTCATTAGATTTTTGTCGTTTTTTTTCGATCAACAATCTGATAATATATGGATGATCCAAAAAACATCCACACTCATGACCTCTAAAATATATAACATCATAGACCTTTTTTGGAGCATTGTCGTCATGATCGAAATTGGACGTCTATTAGACGGAGTATTATTTTTGAAGATAGTTGGTGATATTGTACACGTTCATTAGATGACATAAGATGAACATTTGTTCAATGTCCCTAGAGAGTCTTTGTATTGTATAGTTTTTGACATCTAATTATTGTCAATTCCAAAACAATATTGATGATGTTGAAAAACGTCATATTAATGACCTGTTACTGATTTATTCCATCAGATTTTTCGAAGAAGGGTTATATGATCTAAAAATTCAAAGAAAATTGACATTTGATAGTTTCAAGATCATGGTTATCCTATAAGGAGATTTGGTGAGAGACTTCAAAAGTATGCAGATATAAATTTAAATTATTATTTTGAAATATAATTGCATCCATTAGATCAGATTGTGAGTATGAAGAATACATACAAATTTATTTTATCAATGAAAACTGTTTTATGTTTTTTGTTTCTCGTTTCATGTTTCTGTGGTGTGCGGCCCGGCTAATCAGATATAATATATTATTATCTATACAGTTGAAATCTCTCATAGCAGTAAGGAAAGCAAAAACAACTTCCGATATGAAAAAATAAAAAGGTATATTCATAATAATAAAAAAACAATGAACATAATTCAAATGTATCAAAAATATAAATTGTGTCAATGACCAATGTATTCGAGACAATTTGTTTAAATAAAAATATATATAACTGTGTCGTAGGCACTGGCACTTTGTGAGGATTTGCTCTTCGTTGTTTCATATTCGTATCGTCAAGGCGTAACCAGTCTTGAATTGCCCTTTTTATGGTCGTGTCGTTGAGATCTGACGTGTTTCACTCTCGAACAGATTATAAACAGCATCTGGAACCAACACACAAATCAAAATAAGTGATTTTTTTTCATTTTATTGAAATTAAGTACAACATTTAAAAACAATCACAACAAATGCTATATCTTAGAACAAAAGAATGGCAAAGTTTTGCAGAAAATTATTTTAGTGTTTTTTCAAACGATATACTTTTATATTGCTTTCAGTTTTTTCTAAGAAATCGAAAGAATTGAAAGTTTATGAATACAGAGTGTATTTTTTTTGAGATTTCTACCTATTCGTAATAATATGACCTTCCAAAACAACATCAGAAAAATGATAAATGATATTCTGAATTCAAGATGATCAAGAAATGTTAACAAGTAACTGTGAATAATCTGATAATTCCAAAATCGATAAAATTGCAATATTGTTTATTAAATCTATCCTTCATATAAATGCTACATTTTTTGACATTTATAATTATATTGAGTATTTATATTGAATAAATATCCTATTTTGAAACGATATCTGAAAAAGGGCAACATTCTACACAGAAATGGAAAACGCTTATACCTACTGCTATAATTGGGGTTCTAATGGTTCAATTCATACGAAAATTTTTAATTCGAACATCGAGTTACAAATTACATTTGAAGTCTAAGATGATCTGAAAAACATCTAAACATTTCCTCGAAGATTTCTAACTCTGGAAATTCAATTAATCAATAATTCTTCAAATCCTGATAGAATCTATTTTGTGCTCGACTTTTTGAAGTGTAATGGTAATAGTTTTCAGCAAGTTTTTCAAGTCGAGTGGTTGAGTATTATTCATTACTCAACCAATATCTCAAAGAGGTCTATCAATAGATTTCTTAGATAATATTCTTACCAAGTTATTTATTCAGAAAAATATTACTACTATGATAGGGACTGTTATAATTTCAGCCCTACGAAATCTCCAACGCAAATTATGAAATTCTATAATTTGAAATTTCAGATGATCTTGAAATATTTATTCATCCTTAACTATTTGAAAAAGATTTCAAAACCGATCATCGTGTGAACTATAAACATATTTTCAGAAAGAGTGGATTCGAGGTATTATATTCCTGGCATAATATCTAAATAAACAGAGTATTCAAAATAGTGATAACAGACATAACAGTTCAATGGAACGGTTATTCAAAAGATATCATTCAATAGACTTCTTCAGATGATCATTCTATGAAAGGTTTCAAATTTCTTATCACAATATACCTACCTAATTCATAATAATTAATCAACATATTCTCCAGTAGGACACATGTTATAGGTATAATTTACAGGGAGTAGTACCAAATCAAAAGTTATTCACTAGTGAACGGTTATCTGAAAGATATCATTCAATCGACTTTTCTAGATCATCTCCAATTTTATAATAATAAGCATATCTCAGTGTCAAGACATTATTCGGAGGAACACATTTTAGGTACTACACCGGGAATAGTAGGTTCCTATATAATTCAACATTACATATTATTCACTTTTGAACGGTTATCTAAAAAACATCATTCAATAGATCTTAATAGATGATCCATTTATGGAAGATATTTTCATTTAAGATCTACCATAATACCTAGATTTTGCTTGCATCCAAAAATGCAGGCTAGTTTTCGAAAATTATAAATAAATCTCATTTTTATAATAGTGAGCCCAGACCTGAACCTGCTTCATTTCAAGAGCTAAATGATGAAGAAATTATACTTACTAGAACTAGGTCCAATACGCAACATTTGCACTCACCTTCTTCAATTGTGATAGCACTAATCACTAAATACTATATTCACTAAGCTAAGGTGAAAGCGAAAACAATCACTATTCGACTTGACCTCTTGACGAAGCAGTGTTCTAACGAAATGATCAAGTTCAAATGTCTTCCTACCTATAACCCTATCCGCTATCCCTGTATGAACTTTAACATCGGCGGTTCGTTACCACGTGATCGAGCCCGATATAGATGTTCGCAACTCGCTCTCTTTTCTCATCGTGATTATACAGGGTCTTTCACGAGGAACCTCACCCATATTTATACGGGAAACTACTGAACGTATTTTCATGAAACTCAGCACTTATGAGTATTTCACGATGCTAATGAAATCTAAAATATTTTCAAGGCATGAGCACCTCCGGTTTTTCCGGAAATGACGTCAACTTCCGTTTTTCAAATTAGAACACCATTTTTTTATTGCAGAAATAGATTCCTTAGAAAATTTCAAGTTATTTTGATGTAACATTTTTCAGTTTTGGTTGGAAAATTCTCTCTGAGCGGGAAAATTCGAAAAAATAATCGAAAATAGAGCTCCGCTGAAACAAGAATAACTTCGAGGTTTTTGGATGGAAAATTTTCATTTTTGGGATTTTTCAAGATGTAAGATTGATGTATCCACTTCAAGAATCGAAATCGCGATTCATGATACAGGGGGTGAAAAAATCGCTTTCAAAGTTAGGGATGACAAAATCGTTAAAAATCAATTTTTTCAAATTAGAACCCCATTTTTTTATGGCAGATATTGAATCTACGTTAAAAAATAATGTGAGTGTATGCATCACACCCTTGCCCTAAAGTGGATATTTTCTGAGTTATTCACAAAAAACTGTTTTTCGTCTTGAATTTTCAGCTATTTCTTTTCCCTTCACGCCAAAAAGATGAAATTTTCAGGAACTGTTACTTAAACCATGTTTTAGATTTTACTACCCTAATATGCAAGAGAAAAAAGTTACAGGTTGTTCCTAAATAGATGGCGAATTTGGATTCGAAATTGTATCGGAAACCTCTTTATTTCAACTAATCGGCCATCGGTTTTCTCTCCAGTGATAAATAAATAATTCCTTATGAACCATATGCAAAAACTTACCATGTTTTACATTCTTTTTTTTTAATGATAGATATCATTAATTACATGGTACTGAATAAAGAGGAATTTGGCAGATGTAATTAATGATATCTATCATTAAAAAAAAGAATGTAAAACATGGTAAGTTTTTGCATATGGTTCATAAGGAATTATTTATTTATCACTGGAGAGAAAACCGATGGCCGATTAGTTGAAATAAAGAGGTTTCCGATACAAATTCGAATCCAAATTCGCCATCTATTTAGGAACAACCTGTAACTTTTTTCTCTTGCATATTAGGGTAGTAAAATCTAAAACATGGTTTAAGTAACAGTTCCTGAAAATTTCATCTTTTTGGCGTGAAGGGAAAAGAAATAGCTGAAAATTCAAGACGAAAAACAGTTTTTTGTGAATAACTCAGAAAATATCCACTTTAGGGCAAGGGTGTGATGCATACACTCACATTATTTTTTAACGTAGATTCAATATCTGTCATAAAAAAATGGGGTTCTAATTTGAAAAAATTGATTTTTCACGATTTTGTCATCCCTAACTTTGAAAGCGATTTTTTCACCCCCTGTATCATGAATCGCGATTTCGATTCTTAAAGTGGATACATCAGTTATACATCTTGAAAAATCCCAAAAATGAAAATTTTCCATCCAAAAACCTCGAAGTTATTCTTGTTTCAGCGGAGCTCTATTTTCGATTTTTTTTTCGAATTTTCCCGCTCAGAGAGAATTTTCCAACCAAAACTGGAAAATGTTACATCAAAATAACTTGAAATTCTCTAAGGAATCTATTTCTGCAATAAAAAAAGGTGTTCTAATTTGAAAAACGGAAGTTGACGTCATTTCCGGAAAAACCGGAGGTGCTCATGCCTTGAAAATATTTTAGATTTCATCAGCATCGTGAAATACTTATAAGTGCTGAATTTCATGAAAATACGTTCAGTAGTTTCCCGTATAAATATGGGTGAGGTTCCTCGTGAAAGACCCTGTATTTATATTTTAACAGAATATGGAAACACGCTCACATTTGAAAAGGTGCTATTCAAGTTATCGATTTCGTTTTTTTAAATTTGACTTAGATAGATAAATTGTCTGAAGTATTTCCGATCGTACCGAAATATTAGAATTTATATTTATATTTTATTTCCAGAGCACAATATGCGTCATCTGACAAGATTGCCAGATTCAGAGTATTATCTCTTGATAATTAAAAATGCGAATCTGATGTATTATGTAGGTATCGAATCGAGCAGAAAAAATGGCCTTTCTAATAATACTTTGTTTCCAATGCATTTGCATCTGAAGAAAAAGATTAACATTCCGAAAATATTGAAGGCTGAAGAAACTGGGAAATTTTAGACTTTTTTTGGGGGGGTCAATTTTTTTCCTGATGTTGGAATGAAAATTCAACGATGACATTTTCACTCATTTAGGACGAAACTGAAATAATAAAAAAAATCACATAATATATTATGTTAACAAGTGACACATATTTGTACTAAAATTGATATTTACAATAGAAATGTGAAAAAATATACCTAGTGCGCCATTTGAAAAAAACATAATAAATGCTGAATGCTGGAAATGATAACCTCCAGCCAAAATATGTGAACGTAGTTTACGTGTCAAGCATATCTGAAAAACGTCAAAAATTGCTCATTTCTCTATTGCATCAAATGGATATTCTATAAACATTTTGAAAACGTATGGTCGAAATGCAATATTTCCATCAACATCTTAAAAACATTTATAATCATTGGTTGAGAGACTTTATATAAATATAACTTCTTAAAGATGTTATTCAATTCACAATTCTTTGACCTTTGAAGTTAGATATTTTATATATGTATTCTAGATGACTAAATTATGTCGAATAATGATGTCTAAAATCGATGTGGCATGGCATATCTATTACACGTCAAAAAGTTATTCTTTTTTCGATAGTATCAATTAGAAATCTTATAAACGTTTGAAAAACGTGTGGTCGAATTGAACTACAATTTTCGACATATTTGAGACATACAAAACCGTACGTTTAATGACAATATATACAGTATATATCTAAAAAATGTCAATCAATCTAGTGTTTTATGACCATATGAGTTAGATGTTTTATCGATGTATTTTAGATGACAAAAAAGAGCCAAATGTTGATGTCTAATATACGTAAAACAAAAGATGTCCATTAAGCGTTAAATAAAATACCCCTCCACGATTTTGAAAATTTGATATTTAATACACGGCTTTTAAACGTGTAATCAAAAAGCTATACATTTTTGGATGTCTGCAGGATATAAAAAAAATTTCAGGTCTTAGATAATGCATCTAAAGGATGTCTTCTAGACATCATGTATAGAAAACATCTTATTTAGATAATCTAATTTCAATCAGAATTCAGAGCAAGATGGCTTTAGATCACTTTTGATATCGATTAGATGTCATTTAGATGTGTGTGTGTTGTTTGGGTACTTATAAGTGCTGAATTTCATGAAAATACGTTCAGTAGTTTCCCGTATAAATATGGGTGAGGTCCCTCGTGAAAGACCCTGTAGAGTCCAATGGTTACACAAGGAATGTAAGCGAGATGATTTTCATCAGAAGAAACGACACGGTGAATTTTAGAGAGGACGTTAAGAATCTGAGCTATTTTTATGATTTTTTACTTGACATAACGTAGTATAGTTCACTAAGACCATGTTTTCGGGAAAGAATAAGAATTGATGGTCTTACAAATTTGACATTAACTTGACATGTCTGTTTTCCGTCTTAATTAATTTCATAAGATTTTTTACGTCGTTGTTGGTTGCTAGAAAGTGTTTTAAATTTTAGAGTATTATGAATTGTAGATCTTACAGATACCTAAATGTTAAATCTCTGAAAAATTAATAATCATAAGGTTAGTTCTTGTCACATCTTTTGTGTTTGTTCGTTTTGCTGATGTTTTCCGTTTGTTTTTGTAGCCCTGAAGAAGGAGAAAATATTGTCTCCGAAACGTTGGCTCTGTAGATTTAATTAGAGAAATAAACTGTCCAGGTTTCTGATGAGTACTTCAATTTAATTAATTGCTAATCTTCAAAAATTGATAATTTGAGAGATGAGAATTGCCCTTAGACCATAGAAAGAGGAGACACACCTTTCAATAATAAATAGTGAAGCCAAGTTTCAAAATCATCAGAACTGAACTGGGTGATTGTAATACTACGGGATCAAAATGTAGTAGAAATTTTTGCAACGTTGTGACGTTCGTTGAATTTTCTAATAAATTAACTCTCAATCAAAATGAAAAGTTTCTTAGATTGAAATTCATTTACTCATTTGTGCGTGAATGCCAGAAACGAGTATTGGTTTCTTCCACTATTGTGCATTCTTCACATTACATATACTTAAGTATATGTAGATGTTCGCGAAACGGATCGATCTTTTTGCTCCAGATTAATGTATAAAAACGTTTGGCAATACGGTTTTTTGAATCTATGTCCAGTTCATTCATTAATTACGTGCCGCCATCTTTATTCTATGAAATTTCTGACAATTCGAACAGTGTTGTCAACAAGATTTTGAGCTTCATTGTATGTTAAAAGCGTTATTTGGATTTATTTTTGAATATCTCCAGCTAAATACGATAAGAAAATGGTTCGTAAGTGTCTTGTGTGTGGTAAATTGGACTATTTGAATGCTAACTTGAATTTACACAGGTATGTTCTAATCTTTTCATACTAAGTATCAGAGGCGTAGATTTTTAGAATTTCCGTTTCAGATTCCATTCTGATATTGAGAAGAGGAACATCTGGTTCTCAATCCTGAATATTACTTGATGATCTTTCTCAGAAACTGTTTGTATGTTCCGAACACTTTGAGCTAAAAGATTTCGTTATTCGAGTGAATGGTACCAGATATCTCAAAAATGATGCCAATCCCCTTCTTGCCAAACCAATCTTCGAACTTTCATCCTCAAGGTAAGTTTCTGGGAATTTCCAGAGAAAGAACCAAAATATTGAAATCAAATATTAGCCATTTCACCAAAAAAATCATCATTGTGCTGATACTCTGGAAACTCAACAGAGGGATGGATCAAATATAAGCATCTCACATATGATAAATTCGATAAATTGATAAGTCTCTTCCCAGTAGGTACCTGTTCTCCTACCGGCAGGTGGAATGGTTGTAATTTTTGTTGCATTAGTGATTAATTATATCTGGTGTAATCTGTTCTGCAGGGTTGAAAATTGAGCCAGTGGAGAAATGAAATTCATCTTCCCGTTTCACTGAGGCACCATCTTCTTCTAAAATTAGAAGAATAAGGTGAATATTTCATCTCAAATCTCTTAAATTCCATTAACTCTGACAACTAAGTCATGATCATATCAAAAAATCTTCTCTTCTTTTCAGACATTCATTAATTCAGGAGTTGCAAGGGATTCATTTCAAAGAATGTTAAAAGATCCAAGCGAGCAGGAGTACAACGTACAACCCATCATTGAAAGCCTTTTGCATTAACATTGGCCTCTTTTTTCCCCAAGAATACAATTCTGTGAGAAAAACATTCATCAACAGCCCTCCCCTTTTAGAAACTATCTCAAAGTATAGATCTGTGGATGGAAGTCCAGGTATCATAAAGGAAGCATTGACTGCTCTGGTCCAAAGACAAGAAGAAGTTTCATATCCCTGGTACTGGTACAAGATTCTCAGGATATGTTAATATTGGTACCAACTTGGATTCTGCCTTCCGAATAGAACTATGACTATCGAATGTATTTATATGGCTTTGAGAGGAGCAGTTAACAACAAATGGACCTGTTTTCAATATCAATGTTTATTTTAATATCGCATTCAGTAGATTTACTATGGTTTTATGATTGTATTATGTTCTTCTTCATGATGTGAATAGTGGATGAACCTCATCATTTTCTTCAAGAAATTATGCTAAATTTTGTGAATAAATAAAGAAGGCATGAATTATTTTTGCTTTTTTCATACTGAACGCCGTTCATAGGCATATAATGTACGCTCGGCAATTCGCCGCCTCGTAGATTTTCATCTCAAATATTGATGACTCGGTTTGATGCCTTTTGCAGCCATTACTTATCATATTTGTAATAACGTGATAAAATACCTCAATTTATTATAAAATCTCGTGAAGAGGAAAATCTGATTCCTTCACATGAATTTACACATTTTTGTGGTCAGTTTCAGCATTAAATGAATCGTGTAGTTTATTTCATATACCTTAATTGACTTCCTAAAGAATCAATTGTTTTTCATACTTATTTTCACTAATTCCAAGTAATATAAAAAAGCTACGCATTTTAATAGGTTCAATAATTCATTTGCATCAATTACGAATCTTCAAATATATTTATAGTATAGTACAAAATAATTTCACATTTCTATAAACCGCCCTCGTACCAATATTGAAAGAATTCGCCATGAAAAGATTATTAACTCGTTATTTTATTTCCATTTTTCAAAATCAATAACTCCACGCCACTGGATTTTTCAAAGTTAGATTCTGCAATGTTGCCACATAAATGTAAAATGATATTGCTATCTTCGTCCCACTCATTGAAGTCTGACTGAATTTTGGCTTCATCAATTCCCGAATTTATGAATGAGATGCTGTGTCTCCTCTTTCTATGGTCTAAGGAATTGCCAATCAACATTTTTTCATGTCTAATAAGGTCATTTTAATTTTCAGATATTATGAACGTAGATGTGCCATCAGGATCAAGAAAAGTCTCATTTCCTAAGGCAACTCAAAGCACCAGTGAAAAAAGGTAACTAAAATTGTGTTGTAGTCAGTTTCGAAGGTTAGGAGATCTATTTCAAATCAATTGCTAATCTTCAAAAATTGATAATTTGAGAGATGAGAATTGCCAATCAACATTTCTTCATGCCTAATAAGGTCATTTTAATTTTCAGATATTATGAACGTAGATGTGCCATCAGGATCAAGAAAAGTCTCAATTCCTAAGGCAACTCAAAGCACAAGTAGAAAAGGTAACTAAAATTTATCTCAAATTAATTGCTTATGATTTATTTTGAAATAATTTAACTTTCAGTGTTTCATGGCAAGCGGATGGCTCCTGGGAAAGAAATTCCTGTGCTGAGGGAACTCAGATAGTACTCGATAGTGTTCAAGTTTGAAAAAGGTTCAAATTTAATGTGTGTAATGGATGCAATGATTTGTTACTGATATTTCTCTAAAATAAACATTTTATTTTTAATATTCGATCTTTTCTTCTGGCTTTCATTGAATTTGGTGACAATTTCTTTCAAGTTGTCACCCAATTTGATGAAACCTCACCTTTAATTGATTTATTCTCCACCTTTTGTTCATACTGGTACTTGATATGCGAACCACTAGATGGCGTTTGTAGACGGTTAGGGATCTGTAATTTTGTCCAATGTTTTCCAAAAATAGTGTGTCTACACATCATAGATGGCGCTTTTTAATGAACCAGAAATCGAAGGGGAGTTGCCTATCTATAGATATTCTATGGATTAGATTCACTCCATGTAAGGCAATTTTAACCGACATGATTCACTTTGGACGGAAATGACGGACTGCACACGGTACCGTTGCACTATCCGATTTCTTTTTTCAGTATCCCGAATATTCATTTTTATAAATATAAATAGTAACCTTTAAAACAGAAAAAAATGAGCCGATTACTCACACAGAAAAAAAGTTATTTCGTTTTATTTTTGTAGCACGACTCATGCGCCACCCTTTAGTATATTTGCGTGAATTTATGAGTCGACTACGATGTAACTTTCATACCAGGAGAAATATTGAATGAGTTTCAATTCAGGAATATGCACCATGAATTGTGTAAACAATCAACCAAAATTCAGTTCATTCGTGAATACAGGGTGAGTTTTTGACTTGTACATATATTTCAACTGAAGATTTTCCTCATCAAACGAAACACATTCTTCTCATACCATTTTTCAAAATTCGGTTCCGTTTGAAAGATACAGGGTGTCGAAAATCCATGAAATTAACTCTATTCTCTCCATATATTCGGAACCGATATTTCGAATGAATGGAATTTCGGTTGATTGTTCACTCTATTCATGGTGAATATTCCTCAATCGAAACTTAATCAATATTTCTCCTGATATGGAAGTTACACAACGCGTCGTTTTCGAGTTATTCCTAAATGTATACGATGGAATTTGACGAACCGCACCGTTATAGGCGACTGAAATTGGACTTGTTCGGACTTGGCCAGTAGATCAGGGGGGTGTAACTCTCTAAGTACGGCCGAATTCATGCATCACTACCGCCACCTTAGCGTTGGTGCAGAACTAAATTCCATGATTTTCTGGTTCACGCTTGCCGCATGCGCGTAGACTCTTTATTGAAGTGACATGAAAAGTGTAAACAATAACAATGTTGGAAACGCCAATTTCATAAATATTTTAATCAATGCAATATTTATTAATTTATTTTATATATACATATATTTAGTATCTAAGTTCCTGAATTGGAATATACAGGCCATAGCTGTCGTATTATAGAAACTCTCAATTTACCAGGTAATTTAAAACATTCCAATTTCATTCACCTATTACATTTTTTTTCCTATTTCAGAGTACCTACGTGAGTTCCGCAAACAATAAAGATATATTTTTTGATACGTTTGTGAATAAAGATTATCATCCACCAACTCAAAGGTTCTTCAAAGGTGTATGGAAGAAAAAATCTCCCCCTGCAAAGTATCAGTGAAATTGCACAAGAAGTTGATTTTTTCCATGGGGTTGAATCAAATGATGAACCAACAACTTCAAGTGGAACATTTCAATCTGATGTGACTAGAGTTAAGGAGTACCCAGAAGGTATTTAGTTTTTAGAAAAAATAAATTCCTTGATTGAATTATTCTGAAATCAAACCACATCAATCTTTAAAAATTGATAATTTGAGAGATGAGAATTGCCAATCAACATTTTTTCATGTCTAATAAGGTCGTTTTAATTTCCAGATATTATGAACGTAGATGTGCCATCAGGATCAAGAAGAGTCTCAGTTCCTAAGGCAACTCAAAGCACAAGTAGAAAAGGTAACTAAAATTGTGTTGTAGTCAGTTTCGAAGATTAGGAGATCTATGTCTAATTAATTGCTAATCTTCAAAAATTGATAATTTGAGTGATGAGAATTGCCAATCAACATTTTTCATGTCTAATAAGGTCGTTTTAATTTTCAGATATTATGAACGTAGATGTGCCATCAGGATCAAGAAAAGTCTCAGTTCCTAAGGCAACTTCCAGCACAAGTAGAAAAGGTAACTAAAATTGTGTTGTAGCCAGTTTCTAAGATTAGGAGGTTTATCTCAAATTAATTGCTAATGATTTATTTTGAAATAATTTTACTTTCAGTGTTTCATGGCAAGCGGATTGCTTCTGGGAAAGAAATTTCTGTACTGAGGGAACTCAGAGTGTACTCGATAGTGTTCCAGTTTGAAAAAGGTTCAAATTTAAAGTGTGTATTGGATGCAATGATTTGTTACTGATATTTCTCTAAAATAAACATTTTATTTTTAATATTCGATCTTTTCTTTTGGTTTTCATTGAATTTGGTGACAATTTCTTTCAAGTTGTCACCAAATTTGATGAAACCTCACCTTTAATTAATTTATTCTCAACCTTTTGTTCATACTGGTACTTGATATGCGAACCACTAGATGGCGTTTGTGGACGGTTAGGGATCTATAATTTTGTCCAATGTTTTCCAAAAATAGTGTGTCAACACATCATAGATGGCGCTTTTCAAAGAACCAGAAATCGAAGGGGAGTTGCTTATCTATAGTTAGTCTATGCAGTAGATTAGTCGAGTAGCGAATGATTCTGTAATTTCCCGTGTGCGAACGCCAGCAATCGAGTCGAGTAGAGTCACATGATGATGTACCTACTACCTTATACTGTTTAAGAGTCTTTGATACTGTGATAGAGTGGTCGGTGGGCGAATCGACTCTCCCACTCGACTAAAATACTGACCTAGTCCGAACAAGCCTTAAGATCGTAGCTCTATATCGGCGAGAATCAAAACTACTCGTTCGGCATTTCCAAAGAGCAACGCCTAGACGCCTTCAGCGAAAAGTAAACAAAACTAGTGCCCTTTTGATAGTTCATCCGTTAACGATAGGGGGCGTACTGCTTCCTTGGTTTCGCCTATACCAGGGGTCGGCAACCTTTTGAGTCGGAAGACCCAAAAATAATAATTAACAAAATTTCAAAGTTTCTAAAGAGTCACGAAATTTTTTGCCAACAATAAATAGTACTCGCATAAATTAAGTTTAAAAAAAAAACGATCGATTCATTCATAAAAAAATATAATTTATTTATATATAAGTAGTTTTTTCACAATTATCAAACTATTTGTGTGAAAATTTAAAACAATAAAACATTTATTCGCAATTTTTACTTTCACTTCAAAAACAAACAAACAAACAAACAAACAATTCAATGGGAGCTTTGGCTCTGCATTGCTTCAGAAAGTTAGGATAGATTTGGTTCATAACTCGTTGTTTTAAGTTCCAAACATGACTCCAAATTTTCATCTGTAAGTTGGCTCCTTACTTCACTTTTTATTATATTCATGCAAGAGAACGCTTGCTCGCACGAATAGGTCGATCCCAAGATAGTCAGCACTCCAAATGCCAACTTCTTTACCTCACTGTAGCAATCAGGAAGACTATTTCATGCGTCAAATATAAGTGTCTCAATTCGCGGCATTTCTTTTAAAGCTGTCCACTTTTTTTGTGTTACATAAATACATTTCTGGACCTCCAGCTCTTCCAACTTGCTTTTCAACTCTGTAAATTTTCCACTCCACAAAGTTTTACTTTTTAAATCGATCAATTGCATTTCTAGAGATCCAGTATCAATTCCAATTGGCTCAATGTGAATTTCGTTACTATTTGCGTTGAGAGGATTCACTATAAACGTTTAGTGGTTTTGTTGGTTTTGAATTGCTCAAATCTGTCCGCAAATTCATGTACCAGTACCTAATCCGCAATCGATTCAGAATGATTTAATTTTTTTTATAAAATAGATAATACATATTTCGTATGGAGCTAAACAGCCGCAGGCTCACATCCAAAGAGCCGCAGGTTGCCGACCCCTGGCCTATACCATTGTTTGAAGAGAAAACCGGCAATCTGGCAACGTCTTCTCAAAAGTTCTATGAAATATCACAGAAGATGGGTTAGGTTAGGTCATTGACCTCGTATGACCTAGGTTAATGGAGTTAAGTTAGGTTAGAAAGAAAATAATGCTTTTCTAAGATATTTTTGGAATATCGAGGAAAATATGAACAAATTATTAGTGTTTACAAACTAATCTTCATGAAAATCGAAGAAGGAACTCATTTTGGTGTGAGAAATATGGCTCTTCAGTTGGAGAAATAATCGGACAAAACTAAGTGTTTTGCTAGGAAATATCGTGTTTGTGATATTCTTAGATATACAAATAAGGTTAGTGCTTGAGTGTTTCCTAAATGTATCCAATAATCACCTCAATTTCAATCGAAAAATATGAAATTTGAGGTGTTTGCAGACAACCGTTTCAGGTAAGTATTTGGCCCCATTTTTTTTTTCAAATGACTATATCTCTTCAACAGAGCCGAATTCGGAAAAATGGAAAATGAAAAAAAACAAAACACAAAACACAAAATGTTATTAGTGCCAACACCAGGTGCATCTTTCACTAAAAGTTAACTCGATGTATTTCTGAAATTGTGGTGGACTGTTGGATTAGGTTGAAAGGTCTTGCAATACTGACTATTCCACTATTCGAAAAGAAGACTAATCCAAGCAAACTGGTTTCTTCAATTCATATTATTTTTATAAACTCTCCCCAATTTCGTCGCAAATCGGGGGAACCGTACTCTTTCCCGAACTTATTTCCGGTTTTCCCGTTGAAAACCCGCACCGGAAGCGCGATAAGGAGGACATAAACAAGTGAAGGCAGGGCGGGATCTTATGGCCTGCGACCCTTTTTAACTGAGATAAGCGATAGCCTTAATCGCAGCCATAACTTACCCCCTTCCTTGGTGGGTGGTTGAATGCCGCGTTTTTTATTCCGAAGGACCTCAGGTGCGTGGTACGCAGGACGAACAGGAGTGTCGTAAATTCGGACCTCTTGCAAATTGTGTCTTTGGGATGGGTATTCCACGGTAGAATTCTTGTAATACCAGTATCCTTACAGGGCGATCGAATTTCAACATTTTTTTTAGGTGAATAAATTTAAATTGCTTACATCCCGGTATACAATCTCAAACAATTCGCCTTTTCCAAATCAAATGAAACCCCAAAAACGACTGAATCCTGGAAGGCCTTTTTTTTATCAAAGTAAATACGTCTGTCTACCTATAAGGCACATTTGAGAACAACAAACCCCAAATTTCCCGTTTTCAGTAGTAATATCCCTAGGACCTTGATAATAGACGAGATAATTTTATGACCATTGGTAATGAACGAGCTTGAGATATTGGTTATAAAATGATGAGGAATATTCGGCAGAAATTTTTTGACAGAAAAAATGTATAACTCAACACAACAAAACATTTATTAATTCATTGAAAGTACAATTAGTGCAAGTGCAATTCGTAAAATTCAACTCAACATTAGATTCGTTGCTGTTCTCTTGTATAGAAGATCTATTTCCATGCATAATATTTATTATCTTGTTGTGGTGTTCTTGATCGAGGTTTAGGTATGGTTTGATAGAATTTTGATTGCTATGACCAGTAATCTTCAGCAATTGTTGTTCCTCTACACCACTTTTTGCTAATTGACTGACAGCTGTTGATCTATTTGAATGATTCGATATCTTTTTGTCCTTGACATTCAAGCCTATTGCTTCGTCAGCATATTTAGTCCATTTATTGATTTATTTATGGTATTCCTTCCAACAGGTACATTATCGTACTATTTGTCAGTTTCATTTTTCCAATATCGATTTGGTTTCAAGAATAGTCGTGGTGAGGTAATATTTTCGCCTCGTTTTGATATTAGTTTATGAAAAAGACGTACAGGGCAGCTTTGTCTCTCACTATTGGAAACCAAACATTTACTACTTGTACAGCTTTTAGAACCACCTTGGCACGTTTTACTAAATACCGGATCGTATTCAATGCGATTTGTTGGAGAACCATCGTTATTCTTCTCGATTTGAAAAAAATTCACCAAACAAGCAACTGCCTCTCCTCCTCGCCACGCTAGTTCTACTGCAGCAATATGATACAATTTACGCATAAGACCTTCAGGAGTATTTTCATACCATAGCAATATTATTCTGTTAACTTCAGACAAATTTAACGAAACTGAACTGGATTTACGTTTACTTGGGTCTGCTTGCAATCTTTTTTCTGATTGCATCGCGGGCATCTGGGGCTGGTTTAAATATTATATTAGTAAACGGGTCAATCATAATGTTGTAGTCCTTATAATACTTTTCTTGTAAGAGTTTGCTCGAAACATTCCACATTGTCTTTACCGTTGCTTCTTTGAATTCTGTTCCGTCTTTTTTTCTCATATTGACAGCCCAATCTTTGAGTACCTATAAACGCCAATGGGCGTTTCCAGTGATTTTCAGAAAAATCATTTCGGTAACATTTGACCCTCAGAATCCCGTAATAATTTTTCTTTTTTTTTTCTGTTGTCTATTTTTCGAGAAAAAAATTATTGAAAATACCAAAACGAACGTCAAATTCAAACGAGTATAAATGGCGGCAATCATAATTTGATTGGTTGGAACAGTACAGCGTTGCCAGGTCGCCATCCTCCTAACTATCCGTTCTTCTCTATCACGGAAGATTCGTTCTTATCATGGTTCTGTTATCACAGTTTACTTAAGCGGCTGCCAAGCTGACATTGACATAAGTGCATTGATAGGACGAGATGATAGATAACCCAAAAAAATCCAACGTTGCCAGTTGTATCATCTACATTCACGGTATCTTCGGTCATGGCCTACTTCAGAAGACCGTGCTTCTGCCAAGTAGGTTAGGACGCGAAATATTGATATTTTGAATTTGCCGCTATTTGAACATTATTGTAACCAGTGATATTCTATATTAATTATATTATCTATACTAAAATGCCTTTTATGTGCAAATTGATATTTTTCCTAGTTCCGCCAACGTAATAATTCCACTTCAAGCAAAAAACTCATGAGTACAAGTATTATTAAATCTCCGAATAATAATTTTTTTCTCAAAAGAGTACAAGAAAGCTTGCCCTTTCTCATGATACTGTTGTATTTTCAGACGCTGAAAGACAAAAAACGTTAAGTCGTACCAAAATACGTCAGAATCTGACAATTTTTGGTCAGATTGAATTTTCATATTTTTCAAAGGTTAATAATGGGGCTTTGAATGTAGTTTTTGTATTTTCATATTTTTCAAAAGTTAATAAAAGGACATTGAATGTAGTTTTTTCAGGTTTGTGCGAAGTTAAATTCGAGTTATGGATCGTATTGAATAAATGGTACTTTACTTAAGGATAAAAAAACATCATGTTCATTTTCTAAATGATATAACATTATACTTTATTATTCACCTTGAAATGCTTTTGCGAGCTTGTTCATTCGCTGTATATGCTTTAAATTTTTAAGACTATATCTAGTCGACCATCCAGATTCAAAAGTGACGGAGCGGTGCTCTCCTCAATATAGATAAGGGTGATTTACAGAGCGACTTTTTTCTTTTGAAAAAACATGATGTGACAAATAAAAATCTTTCAATATTGCACACGTTCGTGCGCATTGTTATTCTACTCCTAAATATTACATTTCAAATCAAAAGGATTTCTAGTTTTTAAAATACAGGAAAAGATTAATTTCAATTACCAATAATTCCGGAACCACCACAATCATTCTGCTTATTATTAAGGAACTCAACTGAGATGCCCAAAATTTTCCATGGGAAAAAATTTAAAACCCCCATCTTATTTTCTACAAAAAATTTAGTGAATACGGACTGACGGACGGCCGGCCGAAAACCGGCAAATTATGGAACCTGGAATTATTTTCCAGGGATTGATATCCAATCATTTTCGACCATTTTTGGCTTGAAAGTCTAAAACTACACACATATATAAAGCAAAGTGATAGCACATTTTAGCATAGAACAAGCGAAGTGAAGACGTATACAACAATCTTAAAAAATAACTTCAACAATATTGATGATCATTCAGTGGCTCAGCAGATATATACAGGGTGGGGATAAAGTATGGGACCAAGTAAATATCTTTTAAACGAAAAGAACTATATTTATGAAAATTTGCAGGTGAGTGCAGTAGAACAACATGCATCTGATGTACATTTTTTGTTGATAATTTACTTCCGGTTTAAACGGAAATGGCCTCAACTTCTTTAATTCAATTGGGGCACCCTATATATTTTCACAGATTTTGAAGGAGTTTGTTATTTTGAATTCATACATACTGAGTTTAGTGTAAAACAAATTGTAAAAACGAGGTATTGGTCAAATGAGAATCCTCATTGGATTCATGAACCACATACCCAGCATCCACAGAAAATAAATGTTTGAATGGGAATTGTTGAAAATAGGCTTATAGGCCCATTTTTCATCGACGGAAACTTGAATGGTGACAAGTATTTGGATCTACTGAATAACGAAATTATTCCTGCACTTCAACAGAATGGACAATTACCACAAAATGTTTGGTTTCAACAAGATGGAGCACCTCCCTACTATGATTTTTTTACACCAAACTCAGTATGTATGAATTAAAAATAACAAACTCTTTCCAAATCTGTGAAAATATATAGGATGTCCCATTTGAATTAAAGAAGTTGAGGCCATTTCCGGTTAAACCGGAAGTAAATTATCAACAAAAAAATTTACATCAGATGCATTTTGCACTCACCTGCAAATTTTCATAAATATAGTTCTTTCGTTGATATTTTTCATGCAACTGTCAGATCATTCATCCTAGAAAGTATTTCTATGAATATCATTGCTCCTCATAGTCGGTTTACTAGTTGAATTAAAAATCGAAAATTACTGGAAAACTATTAGGTTTAGGTTTAGGGAAACTCAATAAAGATAGTTTCGATATTAATTTTTACGTTCAACAAGGTACAGAAATACTGGGTGTGCCATTTGAAATAAGAAAATTTTTGGCCATTATTTGTAGTTAATGTTTGAATATTAATTATGATCACTCAGTATATTCCAGAGTTAAATTTTTTTCTTTCGCATGAGGGTAGCCAATATGTCTACATGAAAAAACATTGTCTGTCTCGTTGGCTTGAAGGGTTTATTCATTACTTGCAAATTAAAAATACTCCTTTTTTTTCGATTTTTCGCCATTTTCTCCTAAATGGTTCTCCTAAGGCATAAAATGTTCTTTATAAACTCATCATTATTTGAGCTTGCCATTCAATTTTTTAATTCATATATAGGGTATTACATTGAAAAAAGTGTAAATATGGTCTATATCTTTGTTATCAAACACCCTGTATGTGAAAACAATTTCAAATTGTGCATCTGCTTGCCCCTTACATTTTAGGAAAAAAAATTTTCATAATGTCTTCATTCACTGCCTCGAAATGAGAACCGCGTCTGAGGTGGGCCACCCTGTTTATATGAGGTCCTTAATTCTTCCCCAGAGGTAAAAATCCAGTTCATTGGGCGGCAAGATCCCCTGATCTTACCGCCCAATGAACAGGACCCCGGTTGCCAAGCCAATTATTGTTCGTAAATATTTCGTTATGGCAGGGTGCCCCGTCTTGTTGGAAGTATACGTCTCCAATTTGTTGTAATGGCAAATCATCCATTTTTGGTTCAACAAATTCCCGCAATATTTCCAAATATCGCGCTGCCGTGAGGTTACCCTCATAGATATAGGGACCGATAAACCTTCCTCTAAAAATACCGACCCAAACATTGTAACTTCATCGACCTTGATTTTGTGTCTCCACTATATCTAAATCTAATATGTGGATTTGCCAAAGTTCAAATGTAGGAATTGTATCTATTGAAAATACCAGAGCTTCATCAGTCCCTACGATCTTCTGTCCAAAGTTTGGGTTTTCAGAACATTTTCCTAAATACCATTGGCAAAATTCGAGCCGGAATTGTAGGTCATTGGGTAGAAACTTCTGAACTTTTCTAACTCCATACGGTTTGAATTTATTTTTTTTTTAATTCGCATTACTATATTCAACTGCATTTTGCGGAGTGAAATTGGGTTAGTTTTGTATTTCCCCCAAAACCGTTATTTCTTCTAACTCTCTATCTCTATTGCTGGCTTCGTAAACTATTGTCCTTGATTTTGAAAAAGTAACGTAATTAACTAGGTTTTGCTGCAATCTAGTGACCATATCCGGAAACGGTTGTCTCCTTCCAAGATATCGGTCAAAGTAAAGATTGCTGGCAGCCTGAGCATCTTTATGCAATTCCCAATAACACTTAAGCATATCATATTGTTCGTAATTTTCATACATTTTGAATCAACAGGCAGATAAGTATTCTAGTATGTTCAAAACTCAGTTCAAAGAAGCACACTAAACTTGTGAAGCAAGCTGCACTTAATGATAATTGTTTGTCAGTAAGCATAGACTGTGGTTGCTAAGGTAATTTGTTTCATATTCAGGCATGGCAACCCAGATTTTGAAAATACATCTAAAATAATTCGAAAACAGCCAGAAAATGAATGTTTTCATTTCAAGCACGAATATGTAAAAAAATATAAGGTGGTCCATAAGAAAAAATACAAGTTCATGTTATAGCTTGAAAACCATATTTTTTAATAAAAAACTATGAACACTATTGGATTCCTTTCAAAAAAGTACCTCGAGAATAATTTCGCAGAAACAAGAAATATTCAAAAATAACCAAGTTTAGGGGGTGGGTCAGAAATGCACAAAATTGAAAAACACCTTGTATCTTTAGAAAAAGTCAAGATATCAATGTGCGGTTTTCGGCATTCATTTCCTCACAAAAATAGATCTCGTAGCATGTAGGCTAGTTTTTCTCTAACTCCTCTAAAAATGGGCGTGACCTATCAAAAGTGTCCAATTTGGACCACTCTGTACATATATTTTAACTGTATAGTCTTGAGACCAAAAGAAGTTTAATTTTCCATTTTTCCGAATGAGAAACAATTATTATCGGCGTGCTGACAATTTCTTTTTTAAACCCATGCAGAGCAGTAGAGCAATTAACCGGCAAACAAGAAACGCAGGTTTAATTCCTGCTAGGGGTGTTACCCTTTCTGCTGTTCCAAGGAATTTGTCTGCAAATCGATAATTCGTTCTCTTATACAAAATACTGATGAGTTTTATGTAATCAGTAAAAATACGGATTGAACAATGTATTCATTATTTAGCAATCGCCTGTTCGCTCAGGGTGCGGATTCGGCGGCTGGTCAAGAAATTACAGATAATGGTGGAAAATCAAAACGATGTTGGCCCTTGCAATTCACTGGAGTAATAATTTTGTCTGGAAAGTACCTCTGCTCTAAGACCGTGATATTATGACTAAATATGTTATCATTCAATTTTCGTATATAAATTTTGCTCGAATACATATTTCGAAAATTCGAGCTACATATTATATGTTTATGGGCTTATGTTGAAATAGAATTTCTCATTGAGATACATTTTACTATCGAATGTTGAAGCCTTGCTAGTAACAAGTGGACCACCTGTAAAGCACAAGACTATTTTGAGCAGTTCATTTCCAAATATTCCTATTTCTATTATTCTGTTGTTTTTTAAGCAACATATTGGAAAACATTTGATGTTCGCTTTTATTTTGGCGGCGACAATTAATTCAACTCCGAAGAATATCGATAATGAAAGTGTAATACCGTCTAAGTCGAAAGGCATAAAGTTTTCAGTATACACAAAAACCCTCCTGAATCACGTAATTTCAACTCAATTCACTCCAGGTTGCTATGGTTCAATGCTAAAGAAATAAGAATTCTATGAAACTTAACAATTCGAACGCACCAAGAAGGTGCGCGTATTTTGCTTATATAGCTCAATCCCTATTTTCGACCGATACTCGACCAAGACGATTTTACAACATCTCTATCGATATCTTCTTCATATTTATCTTCCTCAGCCATTTTAATGATATAATGTAGTTTTGCTGAAATAATTATGAAGAGTTTTCGTCTGCAGCTACCAGCAAGCAATTAGGAGACGTCCTGGTTAGAGAAAAATTGCTGATCGTTGTTAAATCATATATCGATATCCGCATTTGTCAATCGAGTACATTCATTTTAACGTACCCCCTGTATCACCTGTTCGTCAATCATCTCGAATGAAACAACAAAACATAATGGGAAATGGAATACTGGGATACATATTACTGGCGACGCGACGTGGCAAAGCTTCTCAAGTCTGTAAGCAAGAACTGTGACAGTCAATAAAAAATATCGTCAACCACCAACAGCAACGGATGTCCTGTTTCGAGAATAAAAGTACCGAAGAGAAGTAGCTCCAACCGCACTTTAAAGATGTCCTAGATCATAATAAGAAGAGAGAAAATTTGTTTCAAGTCAGACAATTATTTCTTTGAACATTTCAATACTTCGAGTATTAATCGATCTTCAGTGTAAACTGGAGGCAAATCCTATGTTATGCGCAGATCGAATTGTAGAGTCTATCGAATACATTCTTTGAAAAATCATAATACAACTTCGGAGTATCAGATCATAGAGAATATGAAGAAATAAAATTTATTTTTTATTTAACAACTATTTCACAAGATCATTTCCGTCTGATTCTAGAAATGTTCTACCCAGGTAGAGATGTTTTCCCCATCTAGATGCACATCTTACAACGATTATCCATTCATGCATTGAAAAAAGGAAACACGATTAGTGATTCACGATCTGTCAAACAGAAAGCAAGATAGGAATCGTCGGCCATGTGTAATGCATATTAACTAGCTGTGTGCTAGCTCTCTGGGGATCTTCAACGGATGAATTAATCCGAAACGTTCACAAGTGGTTGGTTTCGAGAGACTTCCAAGCCACTCTCATGCCCCTTTTTTGTTTAACTCGAGAAGTTTGAAGATGTATTATGTCCCCTGCTGTGTTTGCCTAATGAATAGAGGAATAGTGGCATTTATTTGAATGAGGTAGAAGTTTAATGAAGGAGATTAGTTGGCTTGGAAAGGATCGCATTAATTTTGATAAAGTTGTTAGCCTCTCGAAGCTACAATCACCTACAGTGATAAGAGGAATAAACTTGATTTTTAAATCAACATTATTCGTCTTTTGAAATAGTCTTCTATTTTCACATGAACACCAACATAGATTTCTGATGTTTAGGAGAAGGAAAACATTCATAATTGAACTCAAAAAGTTTGCCTTGGATGTGAATAAAGAAGTATATAGGATTCGGTATTTAGGCAAATGGTTTCTACTTCAAATGCGATTTATCGCGCTACAGTTTCGGATCATCTATGGATCCTTCTTCAGGCTAAAAACATATTACAAATTTTAGAAAACTTGAGGAGGTTGAGAAACAGACACAACTCACCGATATAAATCGATTAAAGCTAAAATATACATTAACTGTGAAGCATTATACTAGTGAACGGTAATCATACATCGATTTTCTAGAGTGTAATTTAAAAACGTATTCTTCTCCTTTCTTCAAGCAACACATGATACAATGAGGTGACATACAAGTGAGATAAAATTCTAAATGTCGATTTTAAAAAGTTATTATAGAGATAAAAACAAATAATTGTGATTTAAATTATAAATCACTAGTCAAACAGTTCGTGTTAAACCTTCACGGTGATCACATGTGCATTATCTTATCTTAAGAGTCGATTTCCATACGTAAATCCATGCGATAATTCATCAAAAATTAAACTGCTACTACAGTCGAAATTTCAAATAATTCCTCTGAAACTCATATAAAAATGGATCCCGAAGACAGGATGGATATTGATCCCGGAGGAAGAAATAAAAGAACCGCCAGTGAAGCGGAATTACTTGAAGCCATTCAGGATTTATCTGATGAAGAGATAACGGAACTGATAGGATTCACAAAAAAACACATCAGGAGTCCAGATGTTCGAAACAACGACGAATTCATTCCAGTTTTCAAAACAAATCAAACGACCCACAAAGTTCAACCACCTGTTCCACAAACACAAGATGTTCAACATAAACAAAATTTAATTCCGCCAAACGAAATTTCAAATAACCGCCAAATAAATCGCACCAAAAACAATTTTTCGGAAAAAATGAATGAGATCACAAACAAAACATACAATACGCTTTACTACATAAACACAGAGACCAATATCGACACCAGAATTCAAATGGCGAATATATGGGAATCAGTAAGACCGAAAAACAAAGATGTAATATTGAAAACAAAAAAAGGATTTCTGCTCAAAACAGATACACCAAAAGTGATAATAGAAGAAACACTGAAAAAAATGAAAAACAACAATAACATCACAGGATTTTCAATTGCAACGCCATACACCCAAAGAAATAAAGACAAAACACTTCCACTACCACACTACTCGTGCGTCATAGGAAATGTCGAGAGGGAAATTGCAGATACCGAAATCGACCAATTCTTGAAATAGAGCCTGATAACGGATATTGATTTTTCAAATACCCTACCAAACCCAATCCCCGTGATACCACCATGGCACAAAAAGGTTCCAGCTGTTGACACATCCTTGTCAAAATTTTCTAAGCGTGTAACTCCAAGTCTCGTAATCCAACAGGAATTTCTCCAAAAAATACACGGAAGGTCATACGACATTATTTACTACACCGATGCCTCGAAAAGTGATGCAGGACTGTTCTGCTCTG
Organism: Adalia decempunctata; assembly: GCA_951802165.1. Classification (NCBI taxonomy): domain Eukaryota; kingdom Metazoa; phylum Arthropoda; class Insecta; order Coleoptera; family Coccinellidae; genus Adalia; species Adalia decempunctata. The sequence goes on along the minus strand of OX637699.1, from coordinate 40,726,524 downwards.
TGACTACTGCGAATAGCGTCCTTCAACAGTACAAGCTACCAAATTTTGCAAGTATCCTTACGGGTGAACTATATGCCATTCTCAAAGCGATAGAAAACATAACTGCCAATCACCATAATGTTGCCATATGCACCGACTCAGCATCCTCCGTAGAACACATCAAAGACCGACATACTCAGCATCCTATTGCCCAAAATGTTCATGACCGCTATCAACAGTTAATTGAAACTCATCACAGCCTGACAATAATCTGGATTCCCTCACATGTAGGCATACCAGGAAACGAACTTGCTGACAAGGCCGCAAAGAATGCTTTCCAACACCTCACCGAAACATCTAACATCACCACACACAAAGACCTTCAAGTACTCCTAAAGTCCAATATTAAGGAGAAATGGCAGCAAGAATGGGACTGCAATTCCTCCAAACTACACGATATCCACCCAGATGTGAAACACCTCAAGTTCACCATTTCTGACAGACGGACCACAGTCATAATGAGAAGACTCAGAATTGGGCACACCAAATACACCCACAGTTATCTCATGGCTTCATCCACTCCACCATTATGTCAACACTGCAACACACTTCTTACTGTCAAGCACATTCTAATGGACTGCCCCTCCTTCACTGCGAACCGAGAACTACATGGCCTTCAGGGAAACTTAAGTGCAGACCTCACCAAACCGGACTTTAGTGCTAACATAGTGAACTTTCTCAATAGTCTATCCATAGCACATTGTATTTAATTTACCCCATTGTTAATTTTTTAGAAATTTCTTTTTTTTCTTTGTGTCAATGACCATAGCAGTCGAGACACCTTTTTTTTTTCAATAAAAAAAAAAAAAAAAATTCTTGAAATACAGCAAACTCGAATTCAGATACTGCGAAAGAATCATTTCCGAACAAACAAATTTACCAACTACCATGATAAGACTGATAACAGGAAACATCAGCTCATATGAAAAACTTTTATCTGAAGGGATATTCTATAAAAGCAGACATTATGCAGTGAACCCCAGCAACCCCTCTGAACCAGCCCCACTACCTTGTAATAGGTGCATGAAATATACACACGATAGTAAAGATTGCATGGAACCAGTCAAGTGCTCAAAATGCAATGAAAATCATTCCACCATAAAGTGCAAAACAAGTCTACCACCGAAATGTAACAGCTGCGGTTCAACAGAGCACCAGGCATGGTCTTTCAAATGTCCAAATCGCCCCACACAACCCATACAAGGAATACCTAACTAACCTGTCAAAACACTGAACAAAAAAAGCAACCACATCAGCTCAGAGATCACCAAAAAATCAAGAATACACGCACCAATAACGATCCACGATACAATTGTAAACACATACATTGGCGAATTGAATACTCCCAAAAACAACAACAGAGACGAACTTATACAAGAACTAAAGAAAAAATTCATCACTGAATACAACATTGAAACATCGGTTACATTCGTTGGAAACAATTGGGTGTATATATTAATGTTTGATTTAGACCTTGATGAACCAATCTCTCCAACCGAAACTCTACATCAAAACATGAGTCGACAAATTCGATTGTGAACTGGATTTGATCTACTGCAATATCAATAGCTACAAACCAAAAAACTATCTTATAAAAAACACACTCGAAAAATACAATATCCAAGGAGCACTTTTCGTAGAAACTAAAACTAAACAAGAGGACAAAATAAGCTATAGGAACTGGGACATAAGAAGACACGATGGTAATATAACAAATCAAAATGTAAGAGGAGGCAGTTTAGCTATGTTCCATCTATCTCTGCACATGAAAAAATGCAATGGACCAAGTATTACTGACCCATTGAATGAAGCCCTACATATCTCAATAACATTAGATGGCGAAGAACTACAAATTTTTTTAGTTTATATTCACCCCTTATCACGAATGGAGGAGGCTATTTTCAGGATGGCCTCGAATCACAAAAACTCATTGATTATTGGAGATTTCAAAAACAACACGGCATCAAAACGCAGGAAACTCAATGAATTTCTGAAAAACTCCAATTTCACAATGGCAAAAACACCCCCAACTTTCCTGATGCCCAACAATAAGGATAGCACCCCCGACCTAGTCATCTACTCAAATTCACTCAAAAAAAAAAAGCTTCAAGAAGATAGATCTAACGCCTGATCTGGGTTCCGACCATCTGGCCATCATTTTAAAGATACAACTCAAAACAGGACAAAATATAGCAGACAATACTCAGTATAACTTTCACGAAACAAACATAGATAAAATAAACAACACAATGGAGAAGTTGGTGGAAGAGGTTGAACAACACCCAATAACCAGAAATGTGATATCTGTATTTATGAGAACCCTGGAAGAAAGCACTCTTCATAAAACACCCAAAAAAGCAGTTGAATACTTCACGCACGAACTCCCAACATTCATAATAAATATGATCAAAACCAAGAGACGAATGTATAGAGAATACAAAACCAATCCTATACCAGAAATAAAAACAAACATTAATAACTACAACAAGCAAATACACAGATCTATTCAACAATACAAACAGAGCAAATGGTTGAAGACATGTGAAGAAATAAATAACTTGAGAGGAAAAATGTTCTATCAAAAAATCAAGAAGCTTTCAATGTACAAAAATTTGAATCCTAAAATGATTATACAAAATAACGGAAAAGAGTACAACACAGCAGAAGAGCAAGTGCAGTTATTCAGTGACCATCTCTCCAAACAATTTAAAAATAATGACATGAACCAATTTGATATAAACACTGACACTATGGTCCATAGTTGGTTTGAGCAATCATTCAAAAACTACAGATAAAACATTGAAGAAAGTGAAGTCGATGTTAACCAGGAGGATTATTTCAATACACTTAAAAATCAGAAAAATACATCTCCAGGTCCAGACTCAATCTCTTGGCGGGTGGTGAAGAACTTAAGCTTAAAAACTCACCAATTCCTAATGAAAATATTTAAATACTGTTTAGAAACACAATATTTTCCACCAGAATGGAAAAAAGGCGATGTCATTGTAATCCCTAAAACAAACACCAACCACAAAGATATCAACAATTATAGGCCAATTACATTACTGCCAACTATAGGAAAACTGTTCGAGAAAACCATAAAACAAAAATTAGAAGTAATAGTAGCTGACAACATCCCAAAACAACAGTTCGGTTTCAGGACACAATGCTCAACACTACATCCCCTGGCAATTTTATCGTCAAACATTCAAACTGCCAAATTGAACAACAACAAATCTGCGGCCTTATTCTTGGATATTAAAAAAGCATTCGACACTGTGTGGCACAAGGGACAACTTTATAAACTAGATCAACTGAAAATCCCCAAATATCTAATAAAAACCATTGAACAGTTCCTTTCAAATAGAACCTTGAAAATAAAAATAACAAACGCACGTTCACGACCATTTACTGCTGAAAGAGGCCTTCCTCGGGGTTCACCACTTTCCCCATTTCTTTACAACATATATTATTATGACATAACGAACAAAATGAACATTGATATATATCAAAAATACATGCTCCAGTTTGCTGATGATACAACATTAGTCGTCCACATAAAACCCTAGCGGATAAAATGGAAACCCTACAGATGCTCACCGATACCACCCTAGATTGGCTCAATAAATGTAAATTGGAACTGAACCCAAAAAAATGTGAATTAATGATATTTAATCACCAAATCACAAATTCATCGCCATGTGTCACCATTGGGCAACACAGAATCAGACCGAAACCATTTATTAAATACATAGGCCTTCAAATTGACCACAAACTAAATTTTAACCATCACATAAAAAATTGTAAGAAGAAAGTAGTGACCAGAGCCCAACTTTTCAGAGGTCTGACATATAAGAACACAGGAATTAGCACCTACACAGCAGCCAAAATCTATAAAACAATATGTAGACCACTTCTCGAATATGGACATATCATATATTTGAACTGCCGACAACCAGCAACGAAACAACTACAAACTGCCGAAACAAGCGCTCTGAGGAAAATAACAAAAATGCGACATCCCAGAAATCCATTGCACAATCCACCAAATACACTGCTTTACGAAACGCTTAAAATAGGGCCGATCACGGACAGACTTAAAAAGATCTCCAGAAAATTCGCCAACAGACCACATAACCGGGAAATTTTGAACAGCTTCCTACAGCAGAGAAATTCTAGTACAAGATCTAAAGCCAAATATCCACTCTACACCATCAGAGAACACCTAGAACAACTACAAGAAACTTCGACTTATTTTTTGATACCATGCAAATAATATTACATTGTAGATTGGTGGATAAAACTGTTTTTTTTATACAGTCAAATAAAAATAATTATCCTAAATTCAATTATATATATAAAATACTGAATCGATTCAGATAATTATTGTAAATATTTCCTGGCTGCAGGACTGATATGTCGATTGCCGATTGGCCTTTGGTCAATAAATAGCTTTTATTATTATTTTTCACTGGTCAAAAGTATGGATAAAAGAATTGTCCAACAACAACCAATTAAAAACAGAAGAGAAATGTAAAACACTCATCTTCGAACATTAACAATTGTACGCGTATTAAAATAGTATATGAATCCATCGTATAAGAGAAAGAAACAAGAATGCATTGAAAACAAAAATAACAACATAACCTAGAGAACACTGGATCAAATTTTGCATATATTTATTATACCACTATATATGGAGCTTAAATTATCAAGATCCGATCTAAAATTGACACAGTTGGTTGATTTCCTAATGTAAAACATGTCAGCGAAAAGCCTTTTCCTGTAATTATTTTCCCTGTGGAGAATATCTACTCGTATGTCGTCCAAATCAAAATTGAAAGAATGCCCTGTTCCGAGGCAATGCTCAACTGATGCTGTTTTCTGATAAGATTTTATCTTACATGAAGGCTTGTGATTTGAAACTCTACTGGTAAGATGTTGTTTGGTCGTGCCAATACAGCATTTCTCACAATGACAACATTTAATTCTGTAAACGATGTTTGATTGGAACTACTGCGAAAGAATCATTTCCAAACAAACAAATTTACCAACTACCATGATAAGACTGATAACAGGAAACATCAGCTCATATGAAAAACTTTTATCTGAAGGGATATTCTATAAAAGCAGACATTATGCAGTGTACCCCAGCAACCCCCCTGAACCAGCCCCGCTACCTTGTAATAGGTGCATGAAATATACACACGATAGTAAAGATTGCATGGAACCAGTCAAGTGCTCAAAATGCAACGAAAATCATTCCACCATAAAGTGCAAAACAAGTCTACCACCGAAATGTAACAGCTGCGGTTCAACAGAGCACCAGGCATGGTCTTTCAAATGTCCAAATCGCCCCACACAACCCATACAAGGAATACCTAACTTACCTGTCAAAACACTAAACAAAAAAAGCAACCACATCAGCTCAGAGATCACCAAAAAATCAAGAATACACGCACCAATAACGATCCACGATAAAATTGTAAACACATACATAGGCAAATTGAATACTCCCAAAAACAACAACAGAGACGAACTTATACAAAAACTAAAGAAGAAATTCATCACTGAATACAACATTGAAAAATCGGTTACATTCGTTGGGAAAAATTGGGTGTATATATTAATGTTTGATTTAGACCTTGATGAACCAATCTCTCCAACCGAAACTCTACATCAAAACATGAGTCGACAAATTCGATTGTGAACTGGATTTGATCTACTGCAATATCAATAGCTTCAAACCAAAAAACTATCTTATAAAAAACACACTCGAAAAATACAATATCCAAGGAGCACTTTTCGTAGAAACTAAAACTAAACAAGAGGACAAAATAAGCTATAGGAACTGGGACATAAGAAGACACGATGGTAATATAACAAATCAAAATGTAAGAGGAGGCAGTTTAGCTATGTTCCATCCATCTCTGCACATGAAAAAATGCAATGGACCAAGTATTACTGACCCATTGAATGAAGCCCTACATATCTCAATAACATTAGATGGCGAAGAATTACACATTTTTTTAGTTTATATTCACCCCTTATCACGAATGGAGTAGGCTATTTTCAGGATGGCCTCGAATCACAAAAACTCATTGATTATTGGAGATTTCAATAACAACACGGCATCAAAACGCAGGAAACTCAATGAATTTCTGAAAAACTCCAATTTCACAATGGCAAAAACACCCCCAACTTTCCTGATGCCCAACAATAAGGATAGCACCCCCGACCTAGTCATCTACTCAAATTCACTCAAAAAAAGCTTCAAGAAGATAGATCTAACGCCTGATCTGGGTTCCGACCATCTGGCCATCATTTTAAAGATACAACTCAAAACAGGAAAAAATATAGCAGACAATACTCAGTATAACTTTCACAAAACAAACATAGATAAAATAAACAACACAATGGAGAAGTTGGTGGAAGAGGTTGAACAACACCCAATAACCAGAAATGTGATATCTGTATTTATGAGAACCCTGGAAGAAAGCACTCTTCATAACACACCCAAAAAAGCAGTTGAATACTTCACGCACGAACTCCCAACATTCATAATAAATATGATCAAAACCAAGAGACGAATGTATAGAGAATACAAAACCAATCCTATACCAGAAATAAAAACAAACATTAATAACTACAACAAGCAAATACACAGATCTATTCAACAATACAAACAGAGCAAATGGTTGAAGACATGTGAAGAAATAAATAACTTGAGAGGAAAAATGTTCTATCAAAAAATCAAGAAGCTTTCAATGTACAAAAATTTGAATCCTAAAATGATTATACAAAATAACGGAAAAGAGTACAACACAGCAGAAGAGCAAGTGCAGTTATTCAGTGACCATCTCTCCAAACAATTTAAAAATAATGACATGAACCAATTTGATATAAACACTGACACTATGGTCCATAGTTGGTTTGAGCAATCATTCAAAAACTACAGATAAAACATTGAAGAAAGTGAAGTCGATGTTGACCAGGAGGATTATTTCAATACACTTAAAAATCAGAAAAATACATCTCCAAGTCCAGACTCAATCTCTTGGCGGGTGGTGAAGAACTTAAGCTTAAAAACTCACCAATTCCTAATGAAAATATTTAAATACTGTTTAGAAACACAATATTTTCCACCAGAATGGAAAAAAGGCGATGTCATTGTAATCCCTAAAACAAACACCAACCACAAAGATATCAACAATTATAGGCCAATTACATTACTGCCAACTATAGGAAAACTGTTCGAGAAAACCATAAAACAAAAATTAGAAGTAATAGTAGCTGACAACATCCCAAAACAACAGTTCGGTTTCAGGACACAATGCTCAACACTACATCCCCTGGCAATTTTATCGTCAAACATTCAAACTGCCAAATTGAACAACAACAAATCTGCGGCCTTATTCTTGGATATTAAAAAAGCATTCGACACTGTGTGGCACAAGGGACTACTTTATAAACTAGATCAACTGAAAATCCCCAAATATCTAATAAAAACCATTGAACAGTTCCTTTCAAATAGAACCTTGAAAATAAAAATAACAAACGCACGTTCACGACCATTTACTGCTGAAAGAGGCCTTCCTCAGGGTTCACCACTTTCCCCATTTCTTTACAACATATATTATTATGACATAACGAACAAAATGAACATTGATATATATCAAAAATACATGCTCCAGTTTGCTGATGATACAACATTAGTCGTCCACATAAAACCCTAGCGGATAAAATGGAAACCCTACAGATGCTCACCGATACCACCCTAGATTGGCTCAATAAATGGAAATTGGAACTGAACCCAAAAAAATGTGAATTAATGATATTTAATCACCAAATCACAAATTCATCGCCATTGGGCAACACAGAATCAGACCGAAACCATTTATTAAATACATAGGCCTTCAAATTGACCACAAACTAAATTTTAACCATCACATAAAAAATTGTAAGAAGAAAGTAGTGACCAGAGCCCAACTTTTCAGAGGTCTGACATATAAGAACACAGGAATTAGCACCTACACAGCAGCCAAAATCTATAAAACAATATGTAGACCACTTCTCGAATATGGACATATCATATATTTGAACTGCCGACAACCAGCAACGAAACAACTACAAACTGCCGAAACAAGCGCTCTGAGGAAAATAACAAAAATGCGACATCCCAGAAATCCATTGCACAATCCACCAAATACACTGCTTTACGAAACGCTTAAAATAGAGCCGATCACAGACAGACTTAAAAAGATCTCCAGAAAATTCGCCAACAGACCACATAACCGGGAAATTTTGAACAGCTCCCTACAGCAGAGAAATTCTAGTACAAGATCTAAAGCCAAATATCCACTCTACACCATCAGAGAACACCTAGAACAACTACAAGAAACTTCGACTTAACTTTTGATACCATGCAAATAATATTACATTGTAGATTGGTGGATAAAACTGTTTTTTTTATACAGTCAAATAAAAATAATTATCCTAAATTCAATTATATATATAAAATACTGAATCGATTCAGATAATTATTGTAAATATTTCCTGGCTGCAGGACTGATATGTCGATTGCCGATTGGCCTTTGGTCAATAAATAGCTTTTATTATTATTTTTCACTGGTAAAAAGTATGGATAAAAGAATTGTCCAACAACAACCAATTAAAAACAGAAGAGAAATGTAAAACACTCATCTTCGAACATTAACAATTGTACGCGTATTAAAATAGTAGATGAATCCATCGTATAAGAGAAAGAAACAAGAATGCATTGAAAACAAAAATAACAACATAACCTAGAGAACACTGGATCAAATTTTGCATATATTTATTATACTACTACATATGGAGCTTAAATTATCAAGATCCGATCTAAAATTGACACAGTTGGTTGATTTCCTAATGTAAAACATTTCAGCGAAAAGCCTTTTCCTGTAATTATTTTCCCTGTGGAGAATATCTACTCGTATGTCGTCCAAATCAAAATTGAAAGAATGCCCTGTTCCGAGGCAATGCTCAACTGATGCTGTTTTCTGATAAGATTTTATCTTACATGAAGGCTTGTGATTTGAAACTCTACTGGTAAGATGTTGTTTGGTCGTGCCAATACAGCATTTCTCACAATGACAACATTTAATTCTGTAAACGATGTTTGATTGGAACTACTGCGAAAGAATCATTTCCAAACAAACAAATTTACCAACTACCATGATAAGACTGATAACAGGAAACATCAGCTCATATGAAAAACTTTTATCTGAAGGGATATTCTATAAAAGCAGACATTATGCAGTGTACCCCAGCAACCCCCCTGAACCAGCCCCGCTACCTTGTAATAGGTGCATGAAATATACACACGATAGTAAAGATTGCATGGAACCAGTCAAGTGCTCAAAATGCAACGAAAATCATTCCACCATAAAGTGCAAAACAAGTCTACCACCGAAATGTAACAGCTGCGGTTCAACAGAGCACCAGGCATGGTCTTTCAAATGTCCAAATCGCCCCACACAACCCATACAAGGATTACCTAACTTACCTGTCAAAACACTGAACAAAAAAAGCAACCACATCAGCTCAGAGATCACCAAAAAATCAAGAATACACGCACCAATAACGATCCACGATAAAATTGTAAACACATACATAGGCAAATTGAATACTCCCAAAAACAACAACAGAGACGAACTTATACAAAAACTAAAGAAAAAATTCATCACTGAATACAACATTGAAAAATCGGTTACATTCGTTGGAAACAATTGGGTGTATATATTAATGTTTGATTTAGACCTTGATGAACCAATCTCTCCAACCGAAACTCTACATCAAAACATGAGTCGACAAATTCGATTGTGAACTGGATTTGATCTACTGCAATATCAATAGCTACAAACCAAAAAACTATCTTATAAAAAACACACTCGAAAAATACAATATCCAAGGAGCACTTTTCGTAGAAACTAAAACTAAACAAGAGGACAAAATAAGCTATAGGAACTGGGACATAAGAAGACACGATGGTAATATAACAAATCAAAATGTAAGAGGAGGCAGTTTAGCTATGTTCCATCCATCTCTGCACATGAAAAAATGCAATGGACCAAGTATTACTGACCCATTGAATGAAGCCCTACATATCTCAATAACATTAGATGGCGAAGAACTACACATTTTTTTAGTTTATATTCACCCCTTATCACGAATGGAGTAGGCTATTTTCAGGATGGCCTCGAATCACAAAAACTCATTGATTATTGGAGATTTCAATAACAACACGGCATCAAAACGCAGGAAACTCAATGAATTTCTGAAAAACTCCAATTTCACAATGGCAAAAACACCCCCAACTTTCCTGATGCCCAACAATAAGGATAGCACCTCCGACCTAATCATCTACTCAAATTCACTCAAAAAAAGCTTCAAGAAGATAGATCTAACGCCTGATCTGGGTTCCGACCATCTGGCCATCATTTTAAAGATACAACTCAAAACAGGACAAAATATAGCAGACAATACTCAGTATAACTTTCACAAAACAAACATAGATAAAATAAACAACACAATGGAGAAGTTGGTGGAAGAGGTTGAACAACACCCAATAACCAGAAATGTGATATCTGTATTTATGAGAACCCTGGAAGAAAGCACTCTTCATAAAACACCCAAAAAAGCAGTTGAATACTTCACGCACGAACTCCCAACATTCATAATAAATATGATCAAAACCAAGAGACGAATGTATAGAGAATACAAAACCAATCCTATACCAGAAATAAAAACAAACATTAATAACTACAACAAGCAAATACACAGATCTATTCAACAATACAAACAGAGCAAATGGTTGAAGACATGTGAAGAAATAAATAACTTGAGAGGAAAAATGTTCTATCAAAAAATCAAGAAGCTTTCAATGTACAAAAATTTGAATCCTAAAATGATTATACGAAATAACGGAAAAGAGTACAACACAGCAGAAGAGCAAGTGCAGTTATTCAGTGACCATCTCTCCAAACAATTTAAAAATAATGACATGAACCAATTTGATATAAACACTGTCACTATGGTCCATAGTTGGTTTGAGCAATCATTCAAAAACTACAGATAAAACATTGAAGAAAGTGAAGTCGATGTTAACCAGGAGGATTATTTCAATACACTTAAAAATCAGAAAAATACATCTCCAGGTCCAGACTCAATCTCTTGGCGGGTGGTGAAGAACTTAAGCTTAAAAACTCACCAATTCCTATTGAAAATATTTAAATACTGTTTAGAAACACAATATTTTCCACCAGAATGGAAAAAAGGCGATGTCATTGTAATCCCTAAAACAAACACCAACCACAAAGATATCAACAATTATAGGCCAATTACATTACTGCCAACTATAGGAAAACTGTTCGAGAAAACCATAAAACAAAAATTAGAAGTAATAGTAGCTGACAACATCCCAAAACAACAGTTCGGTTTCAGGACACAATGCTCAACACTACATCCCCTGGCAATTTTATCGTCAAACATTCAAACTGCCAAATTGAACAACAACAAATCTGCGGCCTTATTCTTGGATATTAAAAAAGCATTCGACACTGTGTGGCACAAGGGACTACTTTATAAACTAGATCAACTGAAAATCCCCAAATATCTAATAAAAACCATTGAACAGTTCCTTTCAAATAGAACCTTGAAAATAAAAATAACAAACGCACGTTCACGACCATTTACTGCTGAAAGAGGCCTTCCTCAGGGTTCACCACTTTCCCCATTTCTTTACAACATATATTATTATGACATAACGAACAAAATGAACATTGATATATATCAAAAATACATGCTCCAGTTTGCTGATGATACAACATTAGTCGTCCACAAAAAACCCTAGCGGATAAAATGGAAACCCTACAGATGCTCACCGATACCACCCTAGATTGGCTCAATAAATGGAAATTGGAACTGAACCCAAAAAAATGTGAATTAATGATATTTAATCACCAAATCACAAATTCATCGCCATGTGTCACCATTGGGCAACACAGAATCAGACCGAAACCATTTATTAAATACATAGGCCTTCAAATTGACCACAAACTAAATTTTAACCATCACATAAAAAATTGTAAGAAGAAAGTAGTGACCAGAGCCCAACTTTTCAGAGGTCTGACATATAAGAACACAGGAATTAGCACCTACACAGCAGCCAAAATCTATAAAACAATATGTAGACCACTTCTCGAATATGGACATATCATATATTTGAACTGCCGACAACCAGCAACGAAACAACTACAAACTGCCGAAACAAGCGCTCTGAGGAAAATAACAAAAATGCGACATCCCAGAAATCCATTGCACAATCCACCAAATACACTGCTTTACGAAACGCTTAAAATAGAGCCGATCACGGACAGACTTAAAAAGATCTCCAGAAAATTCGCCAACAGACCACATAACCGGGAAATTTTGAACAGCTTCCTACAGCAGAGAAATTCTAGTACAAGATCTAAAGCCAAATATCCACTCTACACCATCAGAGAACACCTAGAACAACTACAAGAAACTTCGACTTAACTTTTGATACCATGCAAATAATATTACATTGTAGATTGGTGGATAAAACTGTTTTTTTTTTATACAGTCAAATTAAAATAATTATCCTAAATTCAATTATATATATAAAATACTGAATCGATTCAGATAATTATTGTAAATATTTCCTGGCTGCAGGACTGATATGTCGATGGCCGATTGGCCTTTGGTCAATAAATAGCTTTTATTATTATTTTTCACTAGTCAAAAGTATGGATAAAAGAATTGTCCAACAACAACCAATTAAAAACAGAAGAGAAATGTAAAACACTCATCTTCGAACATTAACAATTGTACGCGTATTAAAATAGTAGATGAATCCATCGTATAAGAGAAAGAAACAAGAATGCATTGAAAACAAAAATAACAACATAACCTAGAGAACACTGGATCAAATTTTGCATATATTTATTATACTACTATACAGGGTCTTTCACGAGGAACCTCACCCATATCTATACGGGAAACTACTGAACGTATTTTCATGAAATTCAGCACTTATAAGTATTTCACGATGCTGATGAAATCTAAAATATTTTCAAGGCATGAGCACCTCCGGTTTTTCCGGAAATGACGTCAACTTCCGTTTTTAAAATTAGAACACCATTTTTTTTATTGCAGAAATAGATTCCTCAGAAAATTTCAAGTTATTTTGATGTAACATTTTTCAGTTTTGGTTGGAAAATTCTCTCTGAGCGGGAAAATTCGAAAAAAAATCGAAAATAGAGCTCCGCTGAAACAAGAATAACTTTGAGGTTTTTGAATGGAAAATTTTCATTTTTGGGATTTTTCAAGATGTAAGATTGATGTATCCACTTTAAAAATCGAAATCGAAAATAGGGATGACAAAATCGTGAAAAATCAATTTTTTCAAATTAGAACCCCATTTTTTATGGCAGATATTGAATCTACGTTAAAAAATAATGTGAGTGTATGCATCACACCTTTGCCCTAAAGTGGATATTTTCTGAGTTATTTATAAAAAACTGTTTTTCGTCTTGAATTTTCAGCTATTTCTTTTCCCTTCACGCCAAAAAGATGAAATTTTCAGGAACTGTTACTTAAACCATGTTTTAGATTTTACTACCCTAATATGCAAGAGAAAAAAGTTACAGGTTGTTCCTAAATAGATGGCGAATTTGGATTCGAATTTGTATCGGAAACCTCTTTATTTCAACTAATCGGCCATCGGTTTTCTCTCCAGTGATAAATAAATAATTCCTTATGAACCATATGCAAAAACTTACCATGTTTTACATTCTTTTTTTTTTAATGATAGATATCATTAATTACATCTGCCAAAGTCCTCTTTATTCAGTAGCATGTAATTAATGATATCTATCATTAAACTGCCATTTTTTCAAACAGCCATCATCATTGAATGTTTCTAATATATGGTTTTCCAGACGAAGTGAAAACAGGTGCAAGTAGCAGAAACATTGAACTGACGTTCATTCACGCTTAGTCTTACTTCTGAAACAGAAGCATTGTCCAGATCTTCTCTAAGACATCCCTCAAAGTGCCAGAGGCGAATTCAAAATTTACAAGGGAACGTTTTTTACACGCCATTCCCAATTAAATTTAATTATACCCCGAAGGGAGCCTTTCTGGAAACTGAAATTGCATTTTTTATAGTGGATTCCGAATAAACTTCAACGGGTCCCGGTCCGCCTTATCCGTCGCTAAAACGGAATTTCACTTATTAATCATAAAATTTCTCTGTTATCGCTCGTAAACTCAGGATTCACTTTTTCAGTGTTCGCAAGCCTTCGTTATCTATTGTTCGGGTAAATTAGAAGCTCCCGTTCGCTTTCTTCTGTTTTATGGAGGGGTGAAAAGTTTTTATTCCGCTTCTTAAATTGTGCATATGCTTTTTATGGAAGTTTAGGTGAAACTCGACTCTGGAATGAAGTGCGTTAAAACATTTCCTTCTCATAGAAATATAATGGTGCATATGATTCTAGTTCAGGAACTAAGTGTAGTTGTCTCTCGAGGAGACACTTCAGAAGCTTGTGTCTTGTGTGAGTTAGGAGAATCATTTGTGTTGTGTGTAGGCTTTGTTACAATTTTTCAAATGACTGACGTTTAATTTGAATTTTTCCCCTTTCTGGGCCCATCTATCGACATCTTGCAATCTGATTAGAACTGTTTCATCCTCGTAAACTTATCCTCGAAATAACCAATGGCACATACAAAGCAAAACCTATCATACAGAGTAAAAAAAAAAGCATACAGCATAGGAGCTAATCAATGGGTTATTTGAGTTATTTGAGCTAGGTGGTCATGGTGCATGCACCGGTGGTAGACCTTTTCAGTCATCATCAACCAGCCTTCAAAACGTCCACTGCTGGACATAGGCCTCCCTCATGGCTTTCCACCTGCGTCTGTCCTGGCCTGTGTGGATCCAGTTTCCTGCAGTTCTTTTCAGGTCATCCGTCCAACGTGTAGGTGGTCTTCCTCTGCTTCGCTTGTCATTACGTGGCCTCCACTCCAGCAACCTTTTTGTCCATCTATCGTCGCTCATTCTTGCTACGTGTCCTGCCCAGTTCCACGTTCAGACGGTTATTCGTTTGACGATGTCTTTTACGCCGGTTCTGCGCCGCAGGTCTTGGTTTGTGATGTGGTCTCTCAAACTCGTTCCAGTCATGGGTCTCTCCATTTTGCGTTGTGCAACTTGGAGTTTTCTTGCGGATGTTTTTGTTAAAGTTAGTATCTCCTCGCCATATGTGAGTACTGGAAGGACGCACTGGTCGAACACCTCCCTTTTTTGACAAGTAGGGATATCGCTCTTGAATACATGTTTTAACTTTCCATAGGCCGCCCATCCGAGGCTGATTCTTCTGTGCAGCTCACATGTCTGATTGTCTCTAGATATTTTGATTTCATGGCCTAGGTACGTATATTTTTCGACCCATTCAATTTCAGCATCATCGATGTTAATACCATCACTCATAACGAGATTTGTCATGATTTTCGTTTTGGAAAAATTAATTTTCAGACCAACTTTGGAGCATGCATCTTCTAATTCATAATACATTTGTCTTGCCTCTACCATGTCATCAGCTATTAAGACAATGTCGCCCGCATAGCGGAGGTGGCTAAGTTTCTGACGATCTATGTTTATTCCCTTTGTATCCCAACTAAGTTTTTTGAAGGCATGTTCTGAGACGGTGATAAATAATTTTAGGAGACATGGTGTCCTTGTCTCACACCTCTTTCGATTTTGATGGGGTCGCTGTCTTTATGTAGTCTAACTGACATAGTAGCATCTTTGTATATATTATAGACGAGTCTTGAATATCTATAATCTACTCGGCCCTCTTCCAAAGCGTCTATTATAGCGTTCATCTCAATCGTGTCAAAAGCCTTGTGGAAGTCTATGAACAAGAGAACTATTGGTCTATTGTATTCTATGGTTTTCTCAATGAGGGTCTTAATACTTTGAAGGTGGTCATTTGTACCGAAGCCTGACCGAAAACCAGCTTGTTCTCTAGACTGATAGAGCTCGAATTTATTGTCTTGCCTTGACGTTATGTTTCTAATGAACAATTTGTATAGGTGGCTGAGTAGAGTTATTGGGCGGTAATTTTCCAGGTTCGCTTTATCCCCCTTTTTATAGAGCAGTATGGTAGTCGCTTCTTGCCACTTGTATGGGATAGTACTTGAGTGTAGGCATAGGTTGTAGAGTGTTCTTATTTTCTCTGATAGCAGCGAGCCTCCAGCTTTGATTGATTCTGCTATTACCTCGTCCTTTCCTGGTGCTTTGAGATTTTTCATTTTTGACAGTGCTCCTTTAATTTCCTCGATGATTATATCTGGCATCTCTTCGGATCCTTGATTTACGACACCTCTCTCTTTTGAAGCTACCTTGAAATTCGTTGTAAAACTCCTTCAAAATACTCATGATTTCGTCTCGACCTCAAGTGATTTTGCCATGTTTATTTCTTAATTTGATTATTTCGGATTTGCCCTCGGTAAGATTATTACGCAGTACTTTCATACTTCCATTTTTCTCTATTGTTTCTTGGGTTTTCATGTCACGGTATTTTCTGAGATCCCTTCTGATTGCTTTAGATATTTCTTTGTTTTTAGCTCTCATTTCTTCATTGGTGGTATTCCCAAATTCTCTCATTTTGTTCCGTTCGAGGATTAGATTTTTTGTGGTTTGGCTGATTTTCTCTACTTTTTTATTACGGTGGCAAAAAATATCTTGACCCTCTTTCAAAGCTGCGGTTATTTTAGGAGCAACGAAAGGTCTTGAAAACACTTCGATTATTTGGAACTATATATTTTAATCATACAGGTGACATGTTTCGGCTGTATCTAGCCATTCTCAAACCATGGATATCTAAAATACAATAAAACAATTTTTTTTTTAAATCGAAGAAATAAAATGTAAATATAACCCTTGTAGGTTATACATTATTATAAATGAATAAAAAAATAAACAAATCAATACAGAAGTGAATGAAATAAAATTAAACAAATAAATAAATAAAACTCACGATTTTTAGTTCGAAAATGTCATGATAGTCGGTCATTAAGTTAAAAGCATTTTAATTTTGCGTCAACTAGAAGATCAAAATAAAATAAACATTCAGACAACACAAGGGACAGAGACTAATCAGCAGGTACCACAGGCGACACGTCAAAACAGACAGATGGCTGAACACAGAGCTAATTGTTTTGTATCTTATATACAGAGCGAACACTAAAAGTTTCCTTCCTCAGGCTCACTCAAGCTCTCCTGCTAGGTTACAATAATTTGTATGTTTTTTTAATATTGTTGATTAACATTGCATTGAGAGTGTTACATTGGTTGTTCTGTAGATGTTTGAATATTTCAACCTCCTCTAATATTTCCTGTTTAAACGCGAAATCCCAATGATGAATCAATTGAACATTGGTGTTAATATCAAAGCAGTGTTCCTCTTCTCTAAGGTGTGAACCGAAAACCGATTTGTTGTTGTTAGGATTTCTGAGGCTATAAAGATGTTCCTTTGTCCTAGTTTTTATAGACCTACCACTTCTACCCACGTATACAGCATTGCAGTCAGGATCACCACATTCAAGTCTGTAAACCCCTGGTTTTTCCAAGTTGTCTATATGAGTTTTATTTTTATTTTTGACCAAGAACTGTTGTAAAGTGTTTTGGGATTTGAAGGCTATCTTCGTATTCTCTATATTCCCCAATGCTGTAGCTGTTCTATGGGATATGTTTCCATAGTACGGAAGACTGCAAAATTTCTTGGTTGTACTGTTAGTTCCGCTTCTGTACTTCTTCTGTGTGAGATGTCGTTGGGGCGTAAACCTTCACGATCTTGATACTGTATTTTTAATTAAGCTTTATTTCTAGGTAAGCTACTCAAGTTGAGATTTTCTTGACTCTCTGGATTTGATGTTTCAGGCGTTTGTTGATGAGGAAGCCGATACCTTCTTCTGATTTGTCATCCTCACCATCATAATAAAATGAATGACCAGAAGTGCTATTAAATTTTCGCCTCGCCTCCTGACTTCACTGAGTCCGATAACATTCCATTTGATCTTTTGCGTCTCTATTTCTAACCCAGCTAGATTTTCTTCAGAAAGTAATGTTCTCACGTTGTATGTCAGTATGTTCAATCTTTTGGTGTTGGTACTTTTCGTTGAGTCTGTTTTGTTGGTAGATTTTGATAGCGACTTTTTGCCTCCCCCAGAATCCTTGAGGCAGACCCGTTTAGGGGTGTGGGAATTTCCAGCGTGTGGTCCACCCACCTGGGGTACACTTCCATTTGTTTGAAAAATCGCCATAATCGGGGGTTTTGGCCGTAAATTCACCACGCTGGCCAGACGGGTCGGCATATGTTTCTTCAGCCACTCCAAGCATGGAGAACAGACGCTGTTTGCAGCCGCCCATTCTGGGTCAGACGCTGCGTGGGAAGCTTCACAGCTTCACCTCGACCACTTCGAGACCTTACCGGCAAGGGTGTCCCTACCAGTAGCTACGCTACGGCCGGCATCGTTCTCTAAGGTAACTGAGCCCTCTCATCGACGGCAAGGTGATGCTTCCCACCTTTTCAGTAGTATAATGAAATAGTATCAGGTCAGTGCGACCAATAAAACGTACAAATTACACGATGATGCACTCCGTTAATGCTGATGTTGATGTTTGAGTACACAGAATTCATCTTTGTTTATCCTTTTTCAGTTTTATCGTACAAAACAAGTATCTACTTTTCTTTAAGCTGAGCTAGATAAACTAAAACTTCAACATTCAGCTACGTTGCAATTTTTCTGGAAAATATTTCCTTAATTATATCGTTCAATTCCGTTTACGGAACAAATTATATGTTTCATTCAGAGTAGGAGCATTTTTGTGGTTCCCCTGTAATTATTCTCAAGCATTCAGTCTGGCCACAACAAATCATAATGCTAAAACAATTTACGTACTATTTTGAAATGCTTGGTTGTGCTGCGATCAGTTGCAGTAATTCTGGAAAAAAAAATTGAGATGAAATATTTTCCCGAAGATCAATGCATAAATTATAATTGAAATTTTGTATAACTCTGTAAATGATGAAGTCGTTCAATAAAATGATTCTCGATTGGGTATAAGGTCGTCGGGTTTTAATGAAGTCTAATTCTCTTGGTTTTTTGTGCTCTCTATTAAATCCTTAGCTTTCGCCAACATTTGTGAGGCTTTTTCAGAGGTTCAATGTGAGCTTGACCCTATGAGCTCCACATATAATTCAGTTTAAACGAAACAGAAAATAAAACACCATATAATCTAAAGATCTCCACGAAATTACTCATTTCTTCATAAAGCTTTATCAAAGAATTAAAACAAATCACTTTTTCAAAAATGCGTAAGGTGAAGCTCACATTGAACCCCCGAAGAAGCCTCGGAAATGTGGGCGAAAGCTAAGGATTTAATAAAGAGCACAAAAAACCAAGAGAATTAGACTTCATTAAAACTCCACAACCTCATACTCAATCTAATAAATAGAGTCGCTAGCATAACCTTAAAATGATTCTATTCTATTATCGAAATGAAAAATCGATTTTTTTTTAATGAGGTGAGACGCTGAGTTCCCATCATTTGTTGAAGAGCCCCTGCGAAATTATTACTTCCTGATGAAGATGTATTGCTGAAGACCCCCAAAAGGCCAGAATATTTGATAAAAGCATGGATTTTAGAAACTCTTCTATTTTATGACAACCAGGCACCCATCACTTAGGAAGTTCAACGAAGAGCTCATATATGGAAGTTGGTTATAACAAAATTTGGAAACCATGACAAACAGGCACAATCAGTGTTGAAACTTCGTTGTTGCAATTAGTGCCGAATGGTGGTCAAGCAAAAAGTATTAGGAAATTAATTTATGTATCACAAATCACAATATCAGCCGAATGCAAATAACAGCATCTACGAAGAAAATGAGAGAGATTTTAAATATTCTCTATGTACTTTTGAAGACCGCAAAGCCAGACAAATTCCCAATATTTCTGTTATAACATATCCGGGATCATGGACGATTTTTTGACAACTGAAAAAAATTTCAATCCACCAGGGCCACTATTCTTGAAAACCAGGGAGTAGAACAATCGAGAGAACGGTGACGTGGTTCTACTGATAATTTATAAGTGGTATTCTTGAATGTCTTTCTATCGGACGGTAATAAAAGGATGGCTCCCTGATGCTTCTACTGGGTAATTTCAGGGGATCAGCCGGGGAAGACCAATAATTTGACATTTTAGGATACATATCCTTACTTATTTCTTTGTTTTTGCTTCAATGATATCTATTAAGGAAAGATATAACGGCAAGCAGACAATTGAATATTTTTGAAATTGTCTGCTTGCCGTTATATCTTTCCTTAATTATTATTTACAGACGTTAAACCTATCTTCATGTAATGATATCTATCTTGTGTTAAAGATATCTACATAGCTCGGATTAAATTAAATAAGATCACTGGTTATATCGGCTAGCTACTACGATAATAATGAATAAAAATCTTCAATCTTCGATCTGCCGATGAAAAAATTCGAAAGTTATTTAGACTTACAAAGCCTTTGTGTAAGAATCTTATAAATATGGCCTTACATCCAAGAACCCACTAGAACATCAGCATTAACAGTCCATTCTATATGGAAATGTAAAAAAACTCAAGCAAACTAGGCTCATGATGAGCCTTATGAGCATGGATTTATATTGTCATACAAGGGTAAAATAGTTATTGTCAATAAACAATGACAATTTCTATTGTATTATAATAAATAAGGAATATTATTAACTTAATTACAAGTAACCTCAATGACATTGTACAATCATTGCAGTTTGTAGATACATTGGGTTACATTTCACATTTTCGTTGAGTTCCATTACTTATTATCAATTTATACATTTTGAAAATATAAACGACTAAAAACGGGATGACAATTATGACATGACAGCATTATCTGTCGAAACATTCGTATTTATGATTGGTCAAGAAATTCGGCAACGCTGTAGTTTGGTTCCCCCATTTCATGCTCCTTCTTTTATGCTCGAGAATACGGAATTACGATTGTAGGGAGCAGCAATAGAGTAGAATCGAGGAACGATCCCCGGTGAACGTTCTATTCTATTGCCGTCAAGAATCGACACCCAGGTTAGAATCCCTGATCGAAATCCGTGGTCAAATTAAGTCTGCGAACACGAATGGATAAACCTAGACGCTCGAAGTTTTCAGTGTTATTTCGGATCTGGAATTTAACAATTGTAGCTGGGTCAGGTACGAATCGCGGAATCGCAATATGCGCATGAGCAGAAAATTTCTTCGAAAAAACACGCAATAGTCAACACAAAACGTCAAAATGTATAGGAATATATTCATCTAACCTTCAATGCGTCGTGTAACAAACATTGAAAATTCCCTAACAGAATACCTTTGAACTTGAACAATTTCATTAATTTCGCTCTACGGCTACCATCACAGGCGACCGGCCAGTATACATAACGCGGAAAAAAGAGGAGAGTTCAATTGAAATAACCTTGCAGGCAACCAGCGATGGAAGGCATGATGTTTGGGTTGCATAGATTCAGTATTGGTGAGGGCATCGTGGAATCCAATTCGAATGCTTTCGTTGTGAAATCTGTAGTGTTTTGATTTCCTTGAATAAGTAAATTAAATATATTATTTGACGATTTCATAATTATGTACATATGCATATTGTATATATCGGAAATGCTTGGTTGAAACTTTTGCGAGTAATCCGAGAATCGAAAAAACAAATTTTGTTGATTGATATAATAGATTTAAATGGTTATGTGGATCGATCCCATTCTATTGCTCCTCTTCATTATTCTGTTCTTGCTGGACAATGTGATATTCGTTTGAAAATAATTCACAATGAAAATGTATCTTGAAGTACAACATCTTGACTGATTAAAAATATTCGACATTAAATTCCGAGTCTACGATACTACAGACTGGTACTAGAATCGTTTCTATGGTAAGTAAATTCCGAAATACGTTAAGTATTAGTTAGTAATTAGTAATAACCAAACTGCTCGTCAAAAGTTAACAATGAAAAAGGTAAGGAGACTACCCAGAATTCCCAGAAGAATATCACGTCTACCTACTGAAATCAACATCCTCTAACCATTGGAACAAATGGATTAAAAGCACTCAAGATAAAAAAATGTCAAATTCAGTTTTGGGTTTTAACAGACTCTTTATTGTTTCCTCTCAGAACACACTCAATTTGTCAGGCGTTGCTTTCATTTCCTTCGATCACAAATATTCTATTCATAAATAGAAATATATTTATATGCACACAATTTACTTCGAACTCACAGAAACAAAGCGATAAGATCTTAATTCCTATTACTTCTCTGTAGACGATAGAATTTAGGTTTCACGCAGTTTTAGTCGGGAAAATGCAAATGGGTGTTTCTTCAACGAAAAAAGTCTGTAAACCGAAGATATTCTGAAGAAAGTCGTCACCTTCACGTTGGGAACTGAAGCGTCATAGGTTTTGTATAATAATAATAATCTTCTTTATTGTTGATCTTTAAACAGTAAAAAAAAAAACATTACTGGCACCAGGGCCTACTTATAATAGGTACATATTATAATTAGAAACTAGAATATAATACAAACAAAATAAAATATTCTCAACTCATCGACAACTTAAAAGTCTATTCTAGTTTCAAGAAATGTTTAAGGTTATGGCATAATTCCTTACAATTTCTGACGTTTATAATATTTGGGGGGATGGAGTTAAACACATTGATGCTTCTAAAAATAGGGGAATTCTGAGTTTTATTTGTTTTTCTAAATTTATTTCTGAATGTCTCTCTCTGTCTGCTCAAATGATGATGACATTGTATTGTCTGTTTCAATTTTATTTTCATTTTTCAGCTCCTTTTTCAAATCAATTAGGAAACAGTCGGCACGGAAGTCATAACTCATACCTACAATGATAAAGAAAGAGAATTGGGAGCATTTTTGAAACACATTTAACTCGAACTCCGATGCTTGACATCTTCAGGGGGTGCAACTGGCGTAGTGGAAAGTACCTACGGATGGAAAAGAATAGGTCCGAGCGAAGTTCCTGAAAATGTGTTTCGTTTTCAGTTGTGCACTCTTTATGTGGATAGAAACTTTCAGCAGATTGAGGAGAATAGTTTACGCTACCGAAAATTTTTAAAAGTATTCTTTTCATTCTTCTAGTGATATGATCGTTACAAAATTCCGTATAACCTTTCGTATCGTCATGTTACAACTAACTACTAAGTTTTAATTGGGATGGGCATTTTCCGAATTATTGAGATAAAAAAATCAGGTGTCTGATCCTCTAAACTAGTCTAAACTTTTGAAGAGAGTTATTCCTTTAACGCATTAAGACCTCAAGCGTACTCTTATAAATTTCAAAACTCTAGTTTTTTCTCCATAGAAATATCGTTCTCTTCTTTGAATAAGGGTTATTTTTTTTAATTTAATCGAAAACATATTGTATACGAGCGATTTTTTTCGATAGCATGTTTCGGTGCTGCTCCCAGAGAAAATTCCCAATAGAAGGCATCTACAATGAGTTTCTGCCTTTTGGGGAAACATTTTCCGTCAGCTTGTAGTCAATTTGCGCAAGAACTCGAAACTAGTGCAGATAATGCTTTGTTATATCCTTCATGAATGCATGGAAATGGAGTCGAGTGAAACACTCTGGCGTCTGGCGAAATATGCTAGAGAACTGCAACTGTGCATTGCATTGTCACATTTTGAATGAATTTACACTGAAAGCTATCTCCAGAGAATTTGCCTTATTCCATGCGGTCGACTTGGGACTTCAATCCTAGTCGTACGAAAATTTAGAGGATCTGTGGACTAATGCCAAAAAATTCGAGATGTTATTGCTATTGTTAGGATAATTGCCTTTCATTACAAAATAGACTACCATTTTATTAATATATTCTTTTAAAATAACTTATTAAAAATAAAGACATGTTTATCGCGAATAAATATAATTCGTCCATATTGCTTGTTTATTAATTTGAATATTGTAGTGTTTTGCTGTGTACACGTAATCGAATAATGAAACAAGTTTGACTTTGTATGTAATAGGTACGTGTATTTGTTTTCTTCAGGTAGAGCGCTTTCGAATCCTAAAGTCATCGTCAGTACCTTAGCACAATAAATATTCAAGTCTGATAACACAAAAACATCCAGGGTAATGATCAACTTACATCATCCCATGGGTCAAACAAAGAATACCATCGGCGACCAGGAATGAAATATTATTACATATTTTATTTCTCAGTTCTCTATCGTTAATTTATTCCAATATTCGAAATTAATATACTAACTGACAAAGAGACTGCAACACCAGAAGGAGATGTTTAAATTTTAAATTTTTTTTTGGTGAAACATATACATATAGTATAGCAAGGAGTGAATGATTAAATTTGCAGAAAACATCGTTTTTTCATGTGAACATTTTTAGTTACTCAAATATTGTATTCGTTTTTGCCAATTTTTTAAATTTCACAACGAACCAGCAATCCGTTGTTCAAATGCCTAGAGCACGTGTCCGCGGAATTTATCGCCAGCTAAATGAATTTGAAAGAGGTCGAAATATTGGTCCACGGAAGGCGGGGTCATTTCGAGAAATCACTAACCGTTTGAACACAAATCCAACCGATTTACGATAACTCGATCTTTGGCTGATCAGTGGTTAGGAGAACAAGGCCATCCTGTTACTGTCCGAACGGTTTACCGCCGAATGAGGTCTTTTGGACTGCCGCATTAACGATCCCTCCCATCAACCGTCAGAGGTAGACGGTATATTCTTGAGTGCAGATGATGGCCGAAGAAGGGTTAGACGACGTCTATCAGGGAGAAAGACATGACCCTTAGTTTGAGCTCTGAGACATGAAGTACAGAGAGAGAGAGAGAGAGAGATTGTTCTTTATTGACTGAAAACAGACAATGAGCCATTGACCTACGGTCCTTCCGCTCTTTCGGTTATATATAACATAATGTTGTATCCAAAAAAAAAAAGAAAACATCAATAATATTCATAAAACTATGGTTCATCTCCAAAATTTGCTATAAGCTTTTGGATGGTTGTTGCTTGTGGGAATTTTCTTGTGATATTTTTATGTGGGTCTTCATGAAAGAGTTCATTAATGTCAGGCATTTCTTGCAATCTTTTATAAAATTTTTGGTTCAGTTGCATTATTAGTCTTGATCCCATTGGTTCAATATTGGTTTTCATGTACAGCAGGTCGTTTGGTGGGTTGTGTAGTTTGTTATCAGGGTGTCTTAATCTAGTTATTTTCTGAGTGATGTTGTTTCTGCTATGTTTTGGTGTGAATAACTCGCTGCAATAAATATTATAAAGAAATGGAGACAATGGTGATCCTTGTGGTAAGCCTTGTTTTGGGGAGAATGTGTTCGATGTTGAGTTGTCTATTCTCGGAAATTGTTTTCTGTTCTCTAGGAATTGTTCGATGATGTTAATAAGATATCTCGGTGTTTTCAGTGAGGATAGTTTGAATAGTATTCCCTTGTGCATGAAGTACAGCCGTACAGGTAGCTTGGGATAGTATTCCTGAAGAAGAAATAGACCATTGTAACGTTGTTCGAGCGGTATTTTTATATTAATTATCACAATGAAATCGGTAGAGAGTACAACATAAGTTTGTTCTTTAAGACTGAATCAGCAATTGACAATGGTTGGTTTCTTATCAGGTCATGCGTTGTATATCACAGAACAATCGTATTAGGTACAATCACAGATTATAACAATTATAATATTTTATGGACTCAGAATTGACAATAACCTTACAACCCCCCTTTTTAGTTTTACAATTCTAAAAATATTTCATAAAAATTAATGAGATCCAATTCTATAAACAAAAAAAAATCAAAATCAACAAGCTACGAAATTACATTTCAAAATTTCATACAGTATCAAACAGTATCAAAATAAAATTCAATTGGGAAATCTATCTGGTTTCCTTAACAAATTTCTATTTCGCAAATAATATCTCGAACTATCATCAGAAAAATTTAAATTTTCATCAAATTTCGAACCATCATGGAAAAATTGTTCCCTATTCCTTCTATACAGCCTATTATTTTCATTAGATTTTATATATGATCTAGTTTCATTACATTTAGATAAAATTTTTCCTTTAGGCCAAGCAGAATTCAATTTGAAATAAACATTTTTCCTATCACTTTCATCCTTCAAAGGCCTACTGGTACGGTCGTAATAGTATTTTTGTTTATTTTGACGCTTGGTCATGTTTTGTTTTAAATTTTCAATGTCAATCATTCTTGGTAACAGAGGAGAATCCTTAGTACGAAGTGTATCCTTGAGACGTCTATTCAAAAATAATTGTGCTGGCCATAAACCAATATCGGTATCTGGTGTGTTACGATATTTAAGCAAATATAATTGAACATTGCCATTGTCCAAACTCGATTTATTCAAAATACTTTTACATATACTAACTTCCTTCTGAGTCATACCATTGCTTTTGGGGTAGTTAGGACTTGAATGAATCAATCTGATATTGAAATTTTCAGCAAATTGATTAAAACTAAAGGAATTGAATGGATTATTATCCGACATTATTTTATTTGGAAATCCAAAAATAGAGAATATTTCCATCAAAGAATTTGTTACGTCTTTTATATTTTTTGATTTCATATGTTTGAAATCAACCCATTCAGAATGGTAGTCGATTACAGCGATATAAGATTTATTTTGGTAATCGAAAATGTCAATTTCTATTTTCTCCCAAGGTCTGTTTGTCAATTCATGATGTATTAATGGTTGTTTAGCATTATTATTTCTACAACGGTTACATGTATCACACTTGAGAATGTATTCTTGAATCTGTTTTGACATTCCTGGCCAAAATAAGCTTTCTCGAGCACGAGCTCTACATTTATTTATACCAAGATGACCCTCGTGTATTTTTTCTAAAATTTCAGATCTAATGCCTTTTGGTATAATTAACCTATCTCCGTAATTGGCTTAATTTGCGACCGCAAACAAGCTCATCCATTAATATTCATAAAATACAGTTGAACTTCGATAACTCGAATCACGATCTGCCAAAAAAAAATCGACTTATCAAGACTTCGAGTTATTGAAACAAACACATTTTTTTTATGTATTGTTTATGTGGGTTGTTTTTTTAGGCCTATTGGAACTCTCACAAGCACCACCAATTTCAACTGCACTGATAATTATTTCCTTTTTTTTAATAGTAGATATACGGTGTTTGCCGGAGCGCCATACTTCAAAGCTACATCTTCCTTTCGTGCACCACTTTCCACTTCATTTAAAAGTCTATATTTTTCATCAAGAGATAAAATGTTCGAAGTACGTTTTGACGAAATATTGTTAGCGATATTGTCGTGAAACCTCACAACTTATAACTAAAGAACTCAAGTGATTTCAGTGCATACGGTTAAGCTAAAATAATAATAATAATGATAATAATAATAACCCGCACGGGTGTGGTTTGGTTTCTGCCACGCCACATGGGGGGTGACGTCCCCACGGCCCGAGTTACCTGGGCCACCAAGGGTAAATGGTGGCAAACCCATGAACGAGAAGTGGAAACCGATATCATGGCAGAAGGTCGAGATGCCACTCCACCTGCTGGCTCGACCACCGTGAGGAGGACTGCCCGCAGGGGAGCTCGCAACGCACGTATCCAGTGTAGCCGCGAAATGAATATTGAAGTAATGCGAGCTTTTCATTACGTGAACGATTGCGAGGACAAACCACTTCTTGGATGGAGAAGAGAAATCTTCAAGGGATCGAATTATCCCAGAAGATCGCGATGTGCACAGCAGGCTGTGGATTTGCAAACCTATCACATCGTGCGGAAATTTCTGAACTAGTGGGAGGAACTGAAAAGTTTTTTCACTGGTTCATATAAGAATTACCAGCTCAAGCTGAGAACGGGAGACCGATGAAGAATAATAATAATAATAACAGATAGATCAGTGGACTACAATAGACCGGACCTTGTGTTCATTGAGAAGGATCAGAAGTATGGGGTGATAATTGATGTGGCAGTACCATTGACTCATAATATCGGAAGAACGGAGTCGGAAAAAATAACGAAGTACGAGAACTTGGCAATTGAGCTGAAGAATATGTGGCAATTGTCGAAAGTTACTATTATACCATTGGTGATTTCGGCTGAGGGAGTCATGTCCAAGTCATTCAAGAAAAATCTTCAAAAGATCGAGATATCCCAGAGGATCGCGGGATATGCACAGCAGGCTGTACCTTTGCAAACCTGTCACATCGTGCGGAAATTCCTGAACTAGTGGGAGGAACTGAAATGTTTTTTCACTGGTTCATAGAAGTAATACCAGCTCGAGCTGAGACCTGGAGACCGATGATGAAGAATAATAATAATATTGGGACAGACCCATAACAACGGATAGAACAGTGGACTACAATAGACCGGACCTTGTGTTCATTGAGAAGGATCAGAAGTATGCGGTGATAATTGATGTGGCAGTACCATTGACTCATAACATCGGAAAAACGGAGTCCGAAAAAATAACGAAGTACGAGAACCTGGCAATAGAACTGAAGAACATGTGGCAATTGTCGAAAGTCACTATTATTCCATTGGTGATCTCGGCTGAGGGAGTCATGTCCAAATCATTTAAGAAAAATCTTCAAAAGATCGAGATATCCCAGAGGATCGCAGGATATGCACAGCAGGCTGTAGCATCGTGCGGAAATTCCTGAACTAGTGGGAGGAACTGAAATGTTTTTTCACTGATGGTTCATAGAAGAAATACCAGCTCAAGCTGAGACCGGGAGACCGATGATGAATAATAATAAGTTTATTAATCCTTCAAGACATAAAAAATTATGTATAGGACATGTCAACGAAAATCAAGTATTCAACAATTTTCAAACTTATCACTAAGATACTCATTTACAGTGTAAAAACATTTTTTTAACAAAAATTCCTTAATTACTTTCTTAAATCTGATTATACTAAGCGATTTCATGTGGAGAGGTAAATGATTAAAAAGTTTGATGCTATGGTAGATTGGAGACGATTCAAACTTTGAGGTCCTGTGCATAGGAACATTCAAGGTATCTTTATTTCTCGTATTGTGAGAATGGAAGCTAGATAGTTTGACAAAATTGCTCTCATTCTCCTTCACATATACAAGGCATCTCAGAATGAATATACAGGACACAGTGAGGATGCCATTCTCCAAGAAAACAGATCTGCAGGAGGATCGTGGAGCGCAGTCGAACATTAAGCGAATTATTCGTTTCTGATTTATAAAAACTCTGCCAATGTCAGAGGAATTACCCCATAGTAGAATGTTGTACGCCAAGTGACTGTATACCAAACCATAATAGACATTAATTAATCTTATAGGAAGCGAGTTTTTAATCCTGCTCATAGCATAGAAAGAACTATTAAGTTTTTTACAGATCGCATCAATATGTGTATCCCACCTTAGATGTCTATCGATATGGATTCCTAGGAATTTCGTTGACGATTTACATGGAATTATTGTATCCAGATTTCGAATAATTGATGTATTCTGATCTTCGCTAGTCAGCGAAAAGTGAACGCATACCGTTTTTTCAATGTTCACTACGATTCTATTTAACTGGCACCAATCTTTAAAGCTGTGAACTAGCATTTCGCACAAACTCTGTAATTCTTCCAAGGTTTCTGCAGTGATCCCTATAGAAGAATCATCAGCAAACAAGATGAATCTGAGTACTCTGTGTAATAGGCTGTTATAGCCTGATATCTTGACGAACAGTTTTCTCAGATTTACTGGAAGGTCGTTAATGTATAGCAAAAATAAAAGTGGCCCTAACACAGATCCCTGAGGTACACCCAATTTAATGTCATGCTCACTGGAAAATGAGTTATCCACTCTTACAGACGCGACCCTACCCTCGAGATAACTACGGATCCACTTCAAAAATACACCTCTGAAACCCAGACTATATAGTTTGTCTAGTATAAACTGGTGTGCAAGACCATCAAATGCCCGAGACAAGTCAAAAAATAATCCCGCGACGTAAGAGCCATTGTCAAGACATTCATAGACAAACTCAACAAAGTGTATAGCCCCTGTTTGAGTTGAACGCCCAGATCTGAAACCGTGCTGGGCATTATCAAGAATTTGGAATTTGTCGAGGTATTTCATCATTCTACTCATCACTATTTTCTCGAAGACTTTGGAGAAGACACTGAGAATGGAAATTGGTCTATAGTTCGAAATGGCGTTTATATCGTTCTTTTTGTGGACCGGAATAATAATGGCCTTTTTTAGTAGTTGAGGAAATACACCCGTGCTAACTGATAGGTTAATGATGTGTGCAAAATGTTCACATATTTCCCCATTCATTGATTTCAATATGCGCGCAGAGATGAAATCAACACCTGAACTTTTTTTATTTTTGAGTGTTCTTATAACGTCGAACACTTCATGTTGCAGAACCGGATGAAAAAAAAATGTGGTACCTAATATAGAAGAAGTTGTACACGATGAGGATAATGAACCTTCATAAAATCTGAAAAGAGTGGTCTCTGCGACCGATGTGAAGTGTTTGGCGAGAATATTCGCCAAGACTTCAGGTTCTTCATATGAAACACCCTCAATATCAAGCTTGATAGATCTTTGTTCCTTATTTTTGCGACCTGTCATAGCATTTACCATGTTCCACACAGTTTTATTTTTATTATCGGATTTTTCAATAATTTCACTATGGTAATGGAATTTCGTACTTCTAATTAGTGAATTGTAAGATCGTTTTGCTTGTTTATATAAATCATGAGTGGATTGATTTCTGAGATTACAATGTAACCAATAGAGATTATTTAGATCTCGTTTAGCCGTGACAATCTCTCGAATAATCCACTTCCTACACTTTTGATTGCTGTCACTATCAGTATACCTTACTAATGGGCAACAAACTTCAAACAAAGCACGAATAATATCAATGAATGTCTCGAAACATACGTCTATGTGATTGGACCCATACACATCCTGAAAATTACTACACGAAATACAAGAAATGAAATCATCAAGATTATGTTGACTCAAGTTTCTGACTAACCGCGTTCCATTATTTGTCTTCTGGATGAAAGTAATGGGTAGCTCAAGTGAAAGAACTCGGTGATCGCTGATATGAGCCTCATAAACCTCAGCTTTACAGTTCAATAATTTAGTATCTGTCAAGATGTAATCAACTTTTGAGGTAGATGTATGTCCCGTTATATCCGTGAAAACCCTGGTAGGTTCAATCGATGACACATTAAGATTGAAAGATTCTAGTATATCTACAAGTAGTTTACGATTTTTGCATTTGTCTTTCAAGAAATCAACATTCAAGTCACCACAGAGAAATATCATATCAGTCACAGTACAACAAAAATAGAGGGCAGCTGATAATCTGTCCAAAAAAATTTCAAAATTACCAGAACAAGGTCGGTAAACACTCAAAATGCCCAGCCGGTTGCTTTGAGCTATCACTATGGTTCCACTTATTTCACATACCATTTCTTCGGAAAATCGCGACACATTCAATCTTTTCACCTCTACACCAGTTTTAACGTAGATCATCGAACCTCCATGTGCTCTATTGGGGCGACAGTAGAAGTCAGCTTGTAAATAGCCAGGGATGGTCACGGTTTTTATATTTTCAGAACAACTATGAAACGATTCGTTAATAGTATATTCTAAAACTAGTTGCAGAATGGGCTCCTATTCCAATACGAATGCGAAATTCGAAAACGAGCGACGAAGGAGCGAGTTTTCGAACGCATGAGTATTAGCCGATATTTTCTCTATTTCACTCAAATTTTGTGAAATTGACGTCTGCTGAAATTTAAAAGGATCGGAAGTCATTGCTGACAACCACAAAACGAAAAATGTAACTGAAAACGATGCTGTAATGAAATCATTACAGCACTGTTTTTAGTACTGTAATAAACTCATTACGATACTGAAATGAAGAAAATCATATACAAACAGTAAGCAAAACAACTCTCGCGAATCAAATTCAAAATAGCTCGAAATTTTGCCGTTTTTCATCCGTAATGTATCCGTGAAATAGTAAATTTGGCCGGTCTTGTATTCAAAAAATTATGAGATGTGTCTCTAAGTTCATATCAACTTAGCGAAACGAATATCCGAAAAATGTTTTCAGCAAAAATCAAACAAGCTCATAATTTTCAGTGATTTATCCGTAAATCATCGGTGGAGAAAAAAACATCGCCACTCTTGTATTTTAAGAAATATTAGATGCTTCCTTTGCTTGATATCCATTTAGCGAAACACATATTAAAAAAATATTTTCAGCAACAAAGTGGCTCATCTTTTTCAGTGATTTATCCGTAAATTATCCGTGGTGAAAGAAAATTTGATTGATCGATCTGCAGCCGTCGAAACGTAGGTCGGGCATTTTTCTCTTAAACTATGAATGCAAAATTCTTGAGATTTGGAAGAAAGATAAAGCTTTTCATCTTTTATTTATCGGCGAAAAATAGAATTGTGCCGCTTTCGTTAGAAACAAATATCTGCTGAACTTTAAATCAAATTAACAGATCAATTATTCAAAAAATTATTTTATCAATCAACCAACTGAATAATCTTTTGGATAAAACATTGAAAAAATCTGTTGATTGCTAAAATATTTGTTTTTAATATGTGACCTGGTAATTTGATATAGGTTTACTTACCAGTGCACGTGATATTTTTTTGAAACAGAAACGGCAAAATTTTTCATTGTGGTTTCTACTGTAAATCTTTTTTATTCTTATTAAAATTCATTCATTTATTGTTATTCGGAATACTATTATTATTATTACTTGTCTTAAAAGATTTTTTATTCATATTCAGTGCATCAATGGAATATTCTGGTTTGGTTTCATTGATGGGTCCGTGAAGTTAGCGAAAAGTTGGAAGCACTAATTATGAAACTATAATCAATATTTAGTGCTTAATTAGTGCCTTTTAGTGCTTCATCAAAATCTCATTCCACCATCATAGTTTTTGAGAAATTGACAATTGAAGTTTTTGGTGCTGACTTCACGCTCAGCACCAACAGGTTCAAATTACTATGAAATTAATATGCCAATATTTAGTGCTGAATTAGTGCCTATTAGTGCTTCATCAAGTTCTTATGTCACCATTGTAGTTTTCGAGAAATTGGCAATTGAAGTTTTTGGTGATAACTTCACGCTCAGCACCAACATGTTCGAATTACTATGAAATTAATATGCCAATATTTAGGGCTTCATTAGTGCCTATTAGTGTTTCAGAAACGGCTGAGATATCATTTCTAGTTTTGAAGTAATTGAGTGTTGTTTTTAGCCAAGCGTGAAGTTAGCGAAAAAGTTGGAAGCACTAATTCTGAAACTATGTCAAATATTTAGTGCCTGGTTTGTGTGAATCACTGCTTCATAAAGCTCTCATTCCACCATTGTAGTTTGTGAGATAAACGCAATTATATCTTTTTATACTGCGTCGCCATCTATGGGACTTGGGCGAGTCGTTCCGTCTCGTAGATTCGGCTCTATTACGTCGTAATATCATCAATGCCTAAAGGGGCTCACGGACGCACGAGTTGGGTTGCCAAGCCAATTTCAATATCGAAGAAAGAAATTAATTTGTGGAGGCAAAGCCATTCTCTGCAGTATATTCATGTATCGATTATATGAAGTGATGAAATCATGAAATCATTTAAGAATACTTTTCGAGTCTTTGTGATGAATAAAAGAATAAAGTGAATAGAAGAATAAAGAGAAATGCTCGTGCCATAACAACAAGAGTAGGTACAGGTAGTAGGTATTGCTTTTTTTTTCAATTAAAGTATAAGAATTCGAACAGAAAAATTTGAAGTGCGATAAAAAATGGGTGTTCCTAAATTGGAGATACAAACGAAGAAGGGAGTTTCCTCAGTTATATTACGAAAAAAAGTCCAAAAAACATGAGGACGCATACTTCACGGACCCGTTGAAGGTTGAATATTTTTCAAGTTTTCTTTCTTGGTATCTACACTTCACAAGATATTCAACTGAAATTTGGCATAGATATTACAATTGAGAGTTTACACCACATGACATGTACTTTAGAAACCTCCCCACTTCGTTTGTACCTCCAAGTTAGGAACAACCTGATAATGGAGATATAGTATGGTAGTTTAATTTATATTAATGATGAAAGGTTAGGTATATGAAAATTGAACTGTTTCAAAACGTACATAAAAAATATATTTCGGGTTCTTTATACAAAAAATATATTATTACTAGCTGGCCCGGTGAACTTTGTTCCGCCTGAATGATACTTGCGGTGGATTTCACAAATCGTAATCACCGGTGATCGGAGATCAACGATCAACTGATTTTTGAACTGTCAAATGTTTCCATGGATATGAGCTATCACACAGAACAGATACACAAAAATAATATGTCATAATATGTCAATCACTAATAATGGCAATTTTGGATTCAATTATTTCCGCAAATATATTTATTACCCAAACAGAAATTCAAAAACATTTTAAAAATAATGAGAAAAGATGAGAATGGACATCTCACGATTGGAACTCATCGCCAAAATCCGATTTACTTGACATTTCGATAAAAATTCACTGTGATATTCACCCGCTTCTGGATCTGTTAATAGCCTTTCATGGTACTATAAGCCATATGTAAATTACACAGTCATCATCATCATCATCATCACTCAGCTATTTAAAGTCCACTGCTGGACATAAGCCTCCTTTAAGCGTCTTCATTCATTTCTGTCCTGTGCCGCCGATATCCAGTTCGTTCTCAACCTCTTGATGTCGTCTGTCCAACGGGTAGGTGGTCTCCCTCTGCTGCGTTTATCCAACCTTGGCCTCCATTCAAGAATTCTTTTGACCCATCTGTTATCGGTCAGTCTCGCAATGTGACCCGCCCATCTCCACTTCGCTCTAGCTATGCGCGTGAATAGGTCCGCTACACCAGTTCTTCTACGAATCTCAATATTCGGTATTCTGTCTTGCAATTTTATTCCCAGCATTGATCTTTCCATTTTACGTTGAGCCACCTGCAGTTTCCGGATTGAGGTTTTCGTTAAGGTTAGGGTTTCCGCCCCATATGTGATCACTGGGAGAACACACTGATCGAAAGTTCTTCTTTTAAGATTAATGGGTATCTCCGACTTGAAGATATCGCGCAGTTTCCCAAACGCAGCCCAACCACTATTTATCCTTCGGTTCAGTTCACAAGTCTGGTTGTCTCTTGATATTCGTATTTCGTGTCCCAGATAGATGTACTTATCAACCAATTGAACTTCATCAATTACATCACTGTGCATGCTTTCACTAGGTACCAAGCTAGTCATAAACTTCGTCTTTGCAAAGTTCATTTCAAGGCCAACTTGGTTTGCTGCTACTTTGAGTTCATGAAGCATAGACTTGGTCTCGAAAAGATCGTCCGCTATCAACACAATGTCGTCTGCAAAACGTAGGTTGTTCAATCTTTCGCCCTCAATATTCATCCCTCTGTTCTCCCATTTCAACCTTTTGAAAACCATCTCTAAAACTGTGATAAACAGTTTCGGAGAGATAGTGTCCCCCTGCCTTACGCCTCGCTCAATTTTTAAATCTTCAGTTAGATTGTGAAGCTTTACTGTTGCTGTTGCATTTTTGTAGATGTTCCTTATTATTTCAGAATACCGGTGATCGATCCTGCATTCCTGCAGAGCCTCCAAAATAGCCTTGAGCTCTACGGTATCGAACGCTTTTTTGAAATCGACAAATATCAAAACAAATGGCCTATTGTACTTTATTGTTTTTTCGATCAATATCTTTAGGCACTGCAGATGATCATTGGTGCCAAAACCCGACCGAAACCCAGCCTGTTCTTTTGATTGGTAAAAGTCCAATTTGGCCTCTAATCTATTGGCTAGTATGCGAGTGAACAACTCTTACAAATGGCTAAGCAAGCTGATCGGTCTATAATTCTCTACATTTGCGATATCACCTTTTTTGTGCAGCAAGACCATTACCGCGCTATTCCATTTCGAAGGGACTGACTGACTATGCAAACATAAATTGAAAAGTGTTGTTATTGTCCATATCAGTTCTGGACCTCCGATTTTTATCGCATCAGCAACTACACCATCCTGCCCAGGGGCTCTGTTGTTCAGCATTTTTTTCAGTGTGTTGTGGACCTCACCTATTGTTATGTCAGGAATATCTTCTGATCCTATATTAGTAACCTTCTGTTGGATGAAAGTTTGATTCGCTATGTTTCTAGTCCTGTATAGATCTGTATAGAAGTCTTCTACGATGTGTATTATTTCTTCCCTATTGCTGGTTAGTTCTCCGTTTTTGTTTTTAAGTTTAAAGATCTCACTTTTACCATTGGTCAGCTTTCGTCTCAGTACTCTCATACTTGAATTGTTTTGTATGGTTTCTTCAATTTTTCCTGTTTGTACTACCTCAAGTCCCACCTAATAGCTTTCGAAATCTCTCTATTTATTTCGTCAAGTTGCTGATGATCGCCATTCCTGTCGCTTCTCAGTTTTCTTCGTTCTTCAATTTTCTGTTGGGTAGCCAAAGTTATTTTCTGTTCTTTTACACAGTAATTGATGTCATATGTTCTTTTTTCGACCATTTCAAACCACGACGACCGAAATGCTCGAAAAAAGAACAGATGACATCAATGGATGATGTCAAATATAGAACCCTCACGATTACGTTATTTGGAATAAATAAAACTATAAAAATAACTAATAATAATCAGTCATAATGTGTGAATAGCGCCGTCTGAAGTGGTTAGAACGAAACTTTTCTCATATCTCAACGAAATCTAATCATTTTAGACATCTGTACTCCTACGCTAAGACATTTTGGTTTTGCCCAACAGCGCAGAGTTGTAGGCAACTCAAATAACACACTATTACAGTGACTATACAGGGAATATAGTCACCGTACACACTATTTGTTTATATCGCCATCTAACGCGGAGAATATCAAATGAAGTACAAACAAATAAGCGGTAGCGTATCTGTAACTGTAGCGACATCTAGTGGCCTTACTCAAAAGGAGGAAAAGCATTTTCCGTATAAGTAAAATTTTCATCGATTTTTTCGAAGTTTTATTGAATTTTATAATAACCAGACCGTAGACGAATCCATATATGAAGTTTCATAACAAACAGTCCATCCGATCTCGAGTTATAAATGGTGTAACCAACATCTTTCTTTTATATATATAGATATAAAAAAACTTATTTAAATAGTATACAATAGCAAATGTGGGTTTACTACAATGTCGTTTCTAACTACATTGTAGTCCTTGGATAGGCCATCATATTCTTCCCACTGCCCACCATTTCTTCTGCAATAGGAATTATATATTCAACCTTTATGGCACGAGCAATTCATTTCACTTTATTCTTTTATTCATCACAAAGACTCGAAAAGTATTCTTGAATGATTTCATCACTTCATATGATCGATACATGAATATACTGCAGAGAATGGTTTTGCCACCACAAATTGATTTCTTTCTTCGAGACGGAACGACTCGCCCAAGTCCCATAGATGGCGACGCAGTATAAAAAGACATAAGTGCGTTTATCTCAAAAACTGCAATGGTGGAATGAGAGCTTTATGAAGCACTTATTCACACTAACCAGGCACTAAATATTTGACATAGTTTCAGAATTAGTGCTTCCAACTTTTTCGCTAACTTCTCTTGATAGCTTCCATCACAAATTAGATTGGTCATGGATGTGTACGTCATCACGGCAGTGTCCAATGAGGTTCCGAGGATAGCTACGTCATCATGGCGCTAATTCGAATTTCAATAGTATATTAATGATAATAATAGCAAAAATGCGCAGAATTGAAAGTGAAAAATTGGTTAGGATTATGTTTTGGACTACTTTTAATATATTTATGTAAAAGAAAAATGGAATTCTTAATGTACTGGAAAAGCCCATTGCTGTCGTGATGAGTGAATATCTCTAATTTCTTCAAGATATTTCAAAGCATTCGAAAAACCAAGAAATATTTGTGGCGAATTTCCGTCCAAAAAAATTCCCACAATTCGAAGTAATGCCTCGATCCATTTTCGCACGACAAAGAAGAACGAATTCGCCTCCTGTTCCCGCTCCAAATAGGCACTTTCGTCGGCTCGAATCGCATATGTATATCTGGAAATGTGCTCGAGGAAAGTCATAACTTTCTCGCGAAGAGCGCTTAATCATTTCCATATGTATATAGGCCTTTATATCAATAGAACCGTCGATCATAGAATGGCGCAGACGTTCCAACGTCTGTTGATTTCCTCTTGTATTTCTGGAGCACCAAATTCGATTATCTGAATACGTTTTTTGGGGGCGATGCCACTCCAATTTCGCTCATTTCTCCATCTGTCTCCAAACGGGTATTTGATGAATAGGAGGTTTGTTGAAAAGAGCACCTTCTTCAATGCTGATGGTGGGGTGGCGGAATATTGAGGAAAGCTAGAAAATCTTACGAAAATCTAAGACTAAATAACAGCGAATATTGTCAACATAAAAAGTCACTTTGGAAAAAGGTAATGGTGTTATATTAATTGAAGGGTTGAATTCGAAAATTGGGTATTTGGGGGCACGGCAGTGGCCCGGCCAAGTCGAGCGCGAAGCAAACACTGCCGTACTATCTTTACCCGAACCATTTCGCCTATAATAATAAAGAAATCGCAGTAAGGAGCCTTAAACTTGGCTCGACTTTTTCTAGATTTCATTACTTTTTAGAGATAAACTAGCAGCTCCATCGAGACTTGGCTAGTTTTTACAGAATGTTTTTGGTGGGATGTAATTTTCAGAATGGCCGTATTTATCAATTCATTGTTAAGTGACAATGAACGATTACCTAACGGCCAGTTTCAAAACTGTCCTCTATGTGAAAGACTGCGTCTTGAAGAAGATCTCTTTACAGATACTTCAAAAAGTGGCATTGGATTCTTACTCAGCATTTCGTATGGTAAACCTCACGTGAATAAAAACCATCATGATATGCTCGTTGAATAATTCATTATTGGCAATCCTGAGATCTACACCATTTCCAAGTGTATTTCAGAAAGCGTCAATTGTATTTCAGAATAGTCAATTGAATTTCAGATTATATCATATGTATTTCAGAAACAGTGTTCCATCACTCGATATGTAATATTCATTCTATAACACCCAAATCGATTTCAAGCAAATAATCAGTAATGGCAGCGGTTGTTGTTCAGTTTGGTCCTTGGTTTTTCCCTTTTAGGGAATAACCACGAATAACCAACTCAAGCTTGAGTACAATCCTAGTTTTTTAAGCATTTTGACTGAATTTCATTCCCACACACTGTTATGGAATATTCATTCCGTTTCCGTAACACTTTTGAAAACATACTCGTGATTCCTCAGGCTCGCTCTCCGAATAATTCACTCGTATCGAATTTTCATTCTGCCCTTGTTACAGAATATACTATTAAAGCACATAGAAATGTGAAAAAGTATGACTTCGAGAAATTAGTCAAAAGTTCAATTCAGTTTGCAATTTCCAA
Source organism: Adalia decempunctata (assembly GCA_951802165.1). NCBI lineage: Eukaryota > Metazoa > Arthropoda > Insecta > Coleoptera > Coccinellidae > Adalia > Adalia decempunctata. Next base: position 40,686,798 of record OX637699.1, on the reverse strand, counting down.
CAATGAATTTAAAGGATAACTGTGCAATTTGTCGTGTTCCAATGTTGAGAAATGCAGTTATCAAATTGCATCCATGCATTTATTTCACCTGAAATATCGCAGTCATCTCGCTTTCAGTCTCGGGACACGAAGGACCATTTCCCAAATACAATTGACGATTTCTGAAATTACATTGACTGATCTGAATTACAAGTGATGTTTTCTCAAATGCAATTGATAATTTCCGAAACACATATGATATAATCTGAAATGAAATTGACTAATCTGAAATACATTTGATGTTTTCTGAAATACAATTGACGCCTTCTGAAATACACTTGGAAATGGTGTAGTGATTTTTGGGGACATCGATTATTGTGGGATTGAACTCTGGTCAAGAACCAAAGAGATATCTTTTCACGGAATTGATTTAATGGAGGCTTTTTTAGTCCAAAATTGTGTAGCATTTTATACAAAAACCAGAAAAAACCTTTTTTTTTATTTCAAATCCGAATTTGGTTTTGTTGAAAAGTTATAGCCAGCGATTGATATCAGTAAACAGTGTTCCCTTCAAAAACTGACAGCCAGGTGACCACGCACGATTGGTTTACATCACGAGAAAATGAACAACGATGAAACTGAAATTACTATAAAGCAGTTATATGATGAAATCGTAAGAAACAGGAGAGAACTAATAGCCCGGGAGGCATATTCATATCCCACGTACCGTATCGCAGCTCGGAGACAGCCGAAGCTTACTCGATAAACCACGCGCGTGATCGCGTCTTATTTGGCGATATCAGTCGTGGAATATGAATTGGGATTATACGTTATAATGATACCCCGATTCTTTTATTTTATTTCAGTTCAAATGATAACGATTAGGTTTTTTCCATATTCACGAATAATAACGGCTAACTCTTATTCACGAGTGAATGCTTTAAGGTTTTCAATTTATTGGGGTGAAAAAATAAGTAAATTTCGAATAGATTTTATACTGAAGCCAAAAGAATGATCGGAACCTTCTCTTTAATGGTATATTTTTTCAAACTTTTTGAGGGGTGTTCTAATAGTTGTTGTCATTGATCGAGTCACTTTTCTTGCATTCATAAGTTCGGCCTCCCACTTCTGAAACGAATTGACAAAATTAATTACATAGCTATCAAGCAAATTGAATTTTGTGAGTAGGTACATACGAGGGCGGATTGATATTGAAGCTACCTAGCGCTAGATAGCAGCACAAACACAAAAACTTTTTCTTTTTTCGAAATCGCGATCTGTCAAACGTCGGCTGGTAAAATTTCACCAAAATTCATCGATCAGTTTATTTGTTGTAGTCGTTTGAAATAAGCAACTTTTGTGTTTCTTGAAAAATGGAAAAAAGCAAATTTCGTGCAGTGATTAAACACTATTATTTGAAAGGGAAAACGGCGAAAGAGACAAAAGAAAAGCTCGATAAACATTACGGTGAGTCTGCTCCGTCAGATTACATGATAAAATATTGGATTGCTGAATTTAAACGCGGCCGAACAAGCACTGCAACAATACCATCCACAGGACGGCCAAAAGAGGTGGTTACTGAAGAAAATATCAAGAAAATCCTCGATATCGTTATGAATGATCGCCGAATCAAGTTGCGTGAGATTGTTGAAATGGTGAACATATTATATGAACGTGTGTTCAACATTTTGCATGAACATTTGCATATGAAAAAGCTATCGGCAAGATGGGTGCCGCGTTTGCTCAGTGTCGAACAAAAACGAGTTCGACAGACCACTTCACAGCGGTGTTTGGACAGGATAAAGCGTAATCCTGTTGATTTTTGGCGTCGATTTATAACTGTTATGAAACATGGGTCCATCACTACACACCTGAAACCAAAAATCAATCGAAACAATGGGTGGAAGCTGGTGGAAGTGCTCCGAAGAAGGCGAAGGCAGTGAAATCGGCTGGCAAGGTTATGGCCACTGTATTTTGGGATGCACCCGGAATATTGATCATTGATTATCTTGAAAAAGGATCCACAATCACAGGAGAGTATTATCGTGCATTATTGGATCAATTGAATGATGCAATCAAGAAAAAACGACCACATTTAAAGAAGAAAAAAGTGCTCTTTCTTCAAGACAACGCACCGGTTCACACAGCATTAGATACTATGCTCAAATTACGTGAAATACACTTCGAATTGGTTGATCATCCACCTTATAGTACAGATTTAGCTCCTAGTGACTTTTTCCTGTTTCCAAACTTGAACAAATGGCTCGCAGGAAAAAGATTCATCTCAAACGAAGAAGTGATTACAGAAACTAACGCGTATTTTGAGGGATTTCCGAAATCGTATTATTCAGATGGTATAAAAAAGTTGGAATATGGTCTTACTAAGTGTGTCGAAGTAAAAGGAGACTATGTTTAGAAATAAATGGTTTTTGAAAAAAAAAATGTTTTTTTCCTACTTAGGTAGCCTCATTATCAATCCGCCCTCGTATTATATTCCGTTGCTGTTGCAAAGATACACAAAGTAAAAAGCCGTTGAAAAGAAGAATCACTGAGCTTAATGTACACAATTGATAGGGGAGTTATGAACTTCAAAAGTTGTCAAAAGGAGAATGGTATCAAAAAAGAATATCACTTAATTGAGATAAGTTGTCCTACAGTGGCTTTATACAAGACAGTGGCGACAATAGGGTCATAGAACACGTTTTTGCACAAATATGGCGGATATTTGTTTACATTTGAGTGTCGTGCTGTTTGACATTTGACTCGATCTTGAGCTTTATGTTTAGATACATGACAACAAAACAATGAAAGTCCGTCATTAGTGGTCGAAAACAGTCCGACCAATCAAAACGTGAACGTCTATTGTCGCCACTGTCTTGTATAAAGCCACTGTATATATTAAGTTGTCCAACATACCTGTCCAAATGATGATTCAGATCGTTATAACAAAAAGTAGTTTGTAAGGAGTACCTAAGAGTAACCCCATTTTACCTGAATGAATAGGAAAATAAGGAGCTCAGCTATATGTCGATATAAATTTCATTCTACAGGGTGAGTCTTTGACTTGTACATATATTTTAACTGTAGATTCCTCTCATCAAACGAAACACTTTTTTTCCATACCATTTTTCGAAATTCGGTTTCGTTTGAAAGATACAGGGTGTCAAAAATCCATTAAATTAACCCTATTCTTTCCATATATTCGGAACCGATATTTCGAATGAACTGAATTTTGGTTGATTGTTTACTCAATTCATGCTGCATATTCCTCAATGGAAACTTATTCCATATTCCTCCTGGTATAAGAGTTACAGCCTACTCGTCTCATGAATTCATGCAAAAACACTATAAAATCTCTCGAAAAAGAAAAACGGTTCATATTTTCGAAAGAATCAACCATTTTAGAAAATAAGTATTCTTATATTTTTTCAATAAAACGCCTCGTTTTCGAGTTATTCCTAATTGTATACGAACAAATTCGAGGAAAAAATCATGAATTTCATAAAAAATCTGCATGCTTCCCTGAATTAAATATCATCGAATATTATTTGTTCTCTGATCTCTTAACAAATTGACAATGTTGTCAATGTTTATCAACTTCGTCTATGATGGAAGAACGTTTGATGTACCTAATAATTGAATTCCGACAAGCATGAAATTACACAGTTTATAAGCAAAGTTTCGATTGAAAATTTATTGTTACCGGTTTTTCAGGAGAATATCTATCTCAACAATATCCTCTTGGAGTTTTTAATCGACACTACACGGTCTGCACATCACAATCATCACCTGTTTGCTTTATTATCTGCAAGTTGATAGATAAATAACAGAGCCGAATTCGGAAAAATGGAAAAAGAAAAAAAGGTTTCCTTTGGCCTCAAGAATCTACAGTTAAAATATATGTACAAATCAGAGACTCACCCTGTATATATAATCCGCAATCCCTCAGTTGCCCGCCCATATATTATGTTTAGCTATTGGTGAAAATAATTTATAAATATGAAATTTTTTTGGGTATGATATTTTAAGATTATTAAATTTTTTTCAAAATTAACTTCTTTACAATTATTTCCATTCATCAAATAAATGATGATTCTTTATGTTTTTCCATTCAGAAACTGCACTTACCAATTCATTATTCAGTCTCCCATTTTATTTCAAGATTTGATTTTTAATTGTAGTTAAAGAAGGTCTTGATGTAATTCCCTCTCGTTTTTTGATTCGATAATTTTTCGAATTGCTACTATGGGAATATTACGCAAAACCCCTCACCTCAGTTTCAATTTCCCCTTCTGTGGCTGTTTTCGTTCTTACTGTTTAATCATCGATTTGCAAAAAAAATCTGCGCTTATTTTCTTCAAAAACTCTATTTGGTAACAATGCGATAGCGATCCCATACAGGCCATAAAATACGTTCAATACCGCAGGAACGGACGCGATCTCTTACGTTGAGTTTACTTCGGCTTCGGGTGAATTCGGACTGCGATACGGTACGTGGGATATGAATATGCACCCGGGAGCCAGTGATACTTTTTAGTCAGTCAACAGTGTTCCCTTCAAAAACTGACAGCCAGGTGACCACGCACGATTTGTTTACATCACGAGAAAATGAACAACGGTGAAACTGAAATTACTATAAAGCAGTTATATGATGAAATCGTAAGAAACAGGAGAGAACTAATAGCCCGGGAGCCAGTGATACTTCTTAGTCAGTCATTCTAACCCTGGCCATAATTTGTATATAGCTTGATTTGGTTGTTTTCTTAGCCAAAGTGACCGTCAGCTGACTCAACAGTGGTGGGTTTGCCAATGGGAGCAACGAAAACATGTAAAAAAAATATTGAGTTTCAGTCATATTAACCCTGCTGAAATTTACAGAGATGGTAATTTGTATAATTAGTCGAATAAAAAAAATCGTCCGCTGTCTGTACGTTGGTGGAAAACCCGTCCGCTGGACATGAAAACCTGTAAAAAAAATTTGAGTTTCAGTCATTTTAACCCTGCTGAAATTTACAGAGATGGTTGTTTATATAATTATTCGAATAAAAAAAAATCGTCCGCTGGCTGTACGTTGGTGGAAAACCCGTCCGCTGGACATGAAAACTTGTAAAAAAAATTTGGAGTTTCAGTCATTTTAACCCTGCTGAAATTTACAGAAATGGTAGTTTATATAATTATTCGAATAAAAAAGATCGTCCGCTGGCTGTACGTTGGTGGAAAACCCGCCCGCTGGACATGAAAACCTGTAAAAAAATTTGAGTTTCAGTCATTTTAACCCTGCTGAAATTTACAGAGATGGTAGTTTATATAATTATTCGAATAAAAAAAATCGTCCACTGGCTGTATTTTGGTGGAAATAGTATATAACATTACTAGCAAGGTAAGAGGGTTTTTACTGGCGAATGGAGGATATAACTGACGAGCCGCAGGCGAGTCAGTTACCTCCTTGAACCAGTAAAACCCGTTACCTTGCGTGTATTGTTTTATATTTTATTTGTTTCTCATTTGTGAAAAGGTTAGATAAATTCCAAAAAACTCTCAATAATTTGTCGCAAATGTCGTAAGCTATGGAAGCGTTGCCATGAACATGTCTGTTTATTTTTCTTTACATTTGTTTTGGCGAAAGCGAAAATGAATGTACCAAAAGAAATTATTGAGGCAGCCAGCAGTGTAGCTTCAAGTTTATTACCTGCAAAATCAGCTTCAAGGTACGAGCGAGAATACGAAGACTTCAAAAAATGCAAAACAAAAATAGTGTGATTAGGGTAACTGAAGATGTTTTGTTGGTCTACTTGAATCAACTATCAGCTAGATTCAGCCCTAATACTTTATGGGCAAAATGGTCTATGCTGAAAAGCTGCTTGGAAATGAAAGAAAATGCCCCTGTTCGCAGGTTTGTTTTCCTTAAAAAATTTATTGAAAAATATGACGTTTAGTTGTCATTTGCAGATTTCAAAAGGTAATAGGTAGCGTTTCTGAAACGAAAAAATGAGCGTTATACGCCAAAAAAGGCCAAGGTATTATGTAAAGAATAGGCTGATCAATTTCTTTTACATGCTCCTGATGACCAGTGGTTGCTGGCGAAAATTGTAACAATATTTGGGATTTTTGGATGTTGTCGATGTGACGAAATTCTCTCCTTGAACATGAATGATGTAGAAGATACGTTATGGTGACATTGCGGCAAACAAAAAATTCAACAACCAGAAGATTCACCATAACCGATGATGGCTGCAGCTTCAAGCCCTGCATGTTATACAGAAAATATGTAAATCTTCGGCCTCCTGGAACAGAAAGCCTAAGATTTTTTTTGACATACCGACATGGAAAGTGCATTTCCCTTAATGCTGGCCAGCACACTATTGGTGGTGTCCCAAAGCAAATAGCGAAATATTTGGGTTTAAAAGACCCAGAGTTATACACCGGCCAGGCCACTCTTTTCGCAGAACTGGAGCCACTATGGTTGCGGATTCGGGTGGAGATATTTTAGCACTAAAGCGTGCAGGAGGGTGGAAGAGCACCGAAATTGCGATGAGTTATGTCGATGATTCGGTCAACAAAAAAATCGAAATGTCTAGCAAATTATTTGGTAGTAAGGAGAGTACAAATGTTCTGCAGTACTCGAGTTCAGCAGTTTCTGAAACAACAGATGGTTCATCATCATCAGTATCAACTCTTTCGTCATCAAAAATCTGTGTTACTTGAAATAACATTTGTACCATGATTTTCAACATATATGACGATGAAACAAAATTTTCTAATGTAAATAATACTACAAACTTGTAAAAATTTTGCAAGTTAACTGTCAGTTTTACAAGTTAGTGACTTGATAAAATAAACTTTCTTGATTAATATTGTGTTTTTGGAAACTGACGTTTACAAATGAGAAACAAGTAAACAAGTTTTCATCTCCAGCGGACGAGTTTTCCACCAACGTACATCCAGCGGACGATTTTTTTTATTCGAATAATTATATAAACTACCATCTCTGTAAATTTCAGCAGGGTTAAAATGACTGAAACTCAATATTTTTTTTACGTGTTTTCGTTGCTCCCGTTGGCAAACCCACCACTGGTGCGCCAGCTGACGGTCACTATGCTATAAGACAAATGCAAATTAAGCTATATACAAATTATGGCCAGGGTTAAAATTGGTCAACCAAAAGTATCACTGGCTCCCGGGCTATAAACAAACTCGGTTGAGGCTAGTGGAGCACGCGTTTCATTGAAAATTTAATCGCTCAATAATAAAATAAAAAAATTAGAAAAAAAAATCTTTAACTGAAAAATAAAGTTGAAATTTTAGATAGAGACGATAGAAAGAAAAATTTGATAATCCGAGAGAGGTATCCGTTCCTTCCATCTGCGGTGAAATAGGAGAATTACTATCTGTTAACGTAACTGAATAAGACATCAGTAACATACAGGTTCGGTAAATTATTTCCTAGACATAGGGATTTCAGCGTTAGATGAGTGGATGATTATTTTCTAGCGGACCAGTAAAATAATCAAAACCCTTGTTCACGCCAAGTACACGGTTCGAATAAACTTTTCCGAATTTTTCATTTTCATTTCAAATTAATTTAATTTCTCCGATACCAGGGGAACTCCCATATGCGAGAAGAAATCGTCAGCTGTGCAACTCATATGTCGCATTTTGTTTCATTTTCGTATTTTTCATTCAGTTCATTGATTGCCTCAATCGTGAATGTATCTGCTACCGCTATTTAAATTTCTTCTGTTTCCTTTCGTGAATTTAGAAAAGATCAGTTTTTCTTGTGATTCACAATTTTAGTGATTTCGATTCATTCGAATTACATTTAGTTGAGAACATTCGTTTGTGCGAGTTTGGTTCAAAAAAGACTGTTACCAGAGGCGAGGTTATTATTATACCACAAGGATAAATGTGCTTATAATTTGACACCTTTAGCAACGGATTTTCACGTCAGATTCATTCCATGTTCGTTTGTCGAGCTCGATCACTCTGTTCATGGAAATAGGAGTAACCGACAAGATCTGGTTGACCGTTTTGCAGAACTAGGTAAGACCTTGCAATTGTTAATTTGGGTACATTTATGCTTCCATTTGTGTTGGGTTTCAATAACTATTTATATTCATACACAGTCCATTAGCTCTCTTATTTTTCTATTCGGAAATTTAGTAAATTTTTCATTAAATAAAATTGAACCGCACTTCAGTTGGTGAACTGAAACTCTACCCAACACCACCCTCAACGCAATACGAAAACGAAAAAATGACTGACTATACTCATTGGCATAGGAGACTGAGTGGGGATTTCGCGCTGACGTATCGTATCGTGTCAGTTGATCAGTTTTGTCCACAGACTACATACTCTACAGGGTCTTTCACGAGGAACCTCACCCATATTTATACGGGAAAATACTGAACGTATTTTCATGAAATTCAGCACTTATAAGTATTTCACGATGCTGATGAAATCTAAAATATCTTCAAGGCATGAGCACCTCCGGTTTTTCCGGAAATGACGCAACTTCCGTTTTTCAAATTAGAACACCATTTTTTTATTTCAGAAATAGATTCCTTAGAAAATTTCAAGTTATTTTGATGTAACATTTTTCAGTTTTGGTTGGAAAATTCTCTCTGAGCGGGAAAATTCGAAAAAAAAAATCGAAAATAGAGCTCTGCTGAAACAAGAATAACTTCGAGGTTTTTGGATGGAAAATTTTCATTTTTGGGATTTTTCAAGATGTAAAATTGATGTATCCACTCTGAAAATCGAAATCGCGATTCATGATACAGGGGGTGAAAAAATCGCTTTCAAAGTTAGGGATGACAAAATCGTGAAATATCAATTTTTTCAAATTAGAACCCCATTTTTTTATGGCAGATATTGAATCCACGTTAAAAAATAATGTGAGTGTATGCATCACACCCTTGCCCTACAGTGGATATTTTCTGAGTTATTCACAAAAAACTGTTTTTCGTCTTGAATTTTCAGCTATTTCTTTTCCCTTCACGCCAAAAAGATCAAATTTTCAGGAACTGTTACCTAAACCATGTTTTAGATTTTACTACCCTAATATGCAAGAGAAAAAAGTTACCGGTTGTTCCTAAATAGATGGCGAATTTGGATTCGAATTTGTATCGGAAACCTCTTTATTTCAACTGATCGGCCATCGGTTTTCTCTCCAGTAATAAATAAATAATTCCTTATGAACCATATGCAAAAACTTACCATGTTTTACATTCTTTTTTTTAATGATAGATATCATTAATTACATCTGCCAAATTCCTCTTTATTCAGTAACATTTTGTGTTTACTATTAATTTGGTGATAATTCGTATTAAGTTATAAAATCGATCACTATGCCTAATTTTACCAATGAAGATTATTTAAATCTCATTCTACTCCATGGAGAATGTAATAAAGTTGTAGATAGAACGATTGGACTGTTCATTGAGAGGTTTCTTGACCGACCCAGACCAACGAGAGATACCATTAACAGAACCATGACAAACTTGAGAAATGTCGGATCTTTCGTTAAGAAAACTATACACAGAGAAAAAAGTGTAGTAGAAGATGAGAACAACGAAATTACAGTTCTTGCATATTTTCGTGTGAATCCTCAAAATTCTCTCAAAGATGCCGAGATTGATCTGGGATTATCTCAATCGAGTGTTTGGAGAATATTAAAAAAACATAAAATGCACCCATATAAATTCAATAGGGTACAGCATTTGAAGGAAACTGATTTCGTCAGGAGAACAGAGTTTTGCGAAGCTATGATGATTCGATTTCAAGAGAATGAAAACTTTTTGGACTGTATAATTTGGACAGATGAATCTAAATTCACAAATAATGGTTCTTTCAATAGGCATAACAGTCATTATTGGGATGAAGAGAACAACCACCACTTCAGACAATGGAACTTTCAAGAGACCTGGAGTTTCAATGTTTTTTGCGCCATCAAAAATAATGCAATTCTCGATGTTCACATTTATGATGGGGCTTTAACTGGTAAGATAGAACAATACACATGTTGGCATTATTTAAAGAATGTTCTCCCTTAGGAGATAAATATTCTGACATATTGACTCAAATAATTGAGCCGCTAGTACAGAACCATAATGACTTATGGTATCAACAAGATGGCGCGCCTCCACAATTCACTCAATGTGTCAAATATCCTCTACAGGCTATTTGAAGATCGATGGTTGGCGAACAATGGTCCACATCTTTGGCCACCACGTTCTCTCGATTTAACTCCTTTAGACTATTATGTTTGGGGTAGGATGAAAAATATTGTCTACTCAACTCCCCTGACTGATAAAGAGGACTGCATAGAACGAGTCAGAAATGCGTTCAGGTTTGTTTAGATTTTTAGATTCATAGTTTTGAAACTCAATTTGGTTTTTGAACACTTTTGCAGATCTCTTCCTCCCGATGAAATAAGAAGAGCAACGCACGAAGCATTCCTGAGACGTATAAATAAATGTCTAGAAATTAACGGTCAAAACTTTGAGTATCTTCTCTAGTTATAACAGCGAGAGTTTGCCATGGTTCTCCTAATAGTAACTTGAAGTCGGTTTCAAGAAGGGGTGAAAAATCTACAGCATGGTTCAAATAACAGTTCCTGAAAATTTCATCTTTTTGGCGTGAAGGGAAAAGAAATAGCTGAAAATTCAAGACGAAAAACAGTTTTTTGTGAATAACTCAGAAAATATCCATTTTAGGGCAAGGGTGTGATGCATACACTCACATTATTTTTTAACGTAGATTCAATATCTGCCTTAAAAAAATGGGGTTCTAATTTGAAAAAAATTATTTTTCACGATTTTGTCATCCCTAACTTTGAAAGCGATTTTTTCACCCCCTGTATCATGAATCGCGATTTCGATTTTTGAAGTGGATACATCAATCTTACATCTTGAAAAATCCCAAAAATGAAAATTTTCCATCCGAAAACCTCGAAGTTATTCTTGTTTCAGCGGAGCTCTATTTTCGATTTTTTTTTCGAATTTTCCCGCTCAGAGAGAATTTTCCAACCAAAACTGAAAAATGTTACATCATAACAACTTGAAATTTTCTAAGAAATCTTTTTTCTGCAATATAAAAATGGTGTTCTAATTTGAAAAACGGAAGTTGACGTCATTTCCGGAAAAACCGGAGGTGCTCATGCCTTGAAAATATTTTAGATTTCATCAGCATCGTGAAATACTTATAAGTGCTGAATTTCATGAAAATACGTTCAGTATTTTCCCGTATAAATATGGTTGAGGTTCCTCGTGAAAGACCCTGTATAGACGGTTCACGACAATGTTAATTGATGTGATGAAAATCAGCGCTTCAAGTGTTTGGTATCGGTACTATTGTAGACGTGTTTATTCTTGATGTCCGATGTCTGCTTGTTTGATTTTGATCTTAAGATCTTTGTACTTCTAGCTTATATAGAGGTTTTTTAAGGAGTTGTTTATGTGATTTGTTTAAGTGATGTCTAATTTTTTCACTTTTATGCCTGAGGAAGCAGACGAAATAATCTGCGAAATGTCGCCGAATACATAGTTTAGAGGTCATTCTTATTATTTTGTCCTAGTCCCACAAATTTTTTTTTTTCGATTTCGTATATTCTTGGAGGACACTATAAGAAAGTAAATAGTTTATTATAATTAATATCTATAAACCAATAGCGTGAGTTATAAAAACTCACGCCTATAACGAACTCTAATACCAATAGGAAAAATGAAATTGCTTACGAAATTAATCGGATCAATCGGGCACTCTATTTCAGACATCAAGGTAATGTTCTCGCCATTTATTTCTACATTTCCTTGGGTCTGAATATCCGAAAATGGCATTTTGAAAACGTGAATTTTCGACGTTTTCAAGGCGATTTCTCGACCACAGAGATCGCTATTGACAACTTCGAAAATGCAGATTAATTCTTATTTTACTGAAGAAGTCTAGTGATACAAAGCCTTACAGAAATTATAGTAGATTTTTCACTGAAGATGCTAAGGATATTTTTGTTACTAGACTTCAACAACAAGATTGGAAATTGATTTATGATATAGATACGGCAAATGTATGCGAACAATGGAACCAGTTTATATCAGTTTTTTATGGTGTCTTCTGTGTGTTTTCCACTTAAATTGGTATACAACAAACAACGGAATATTCCTCCAAATCAGCAAATCCATGATTTAAAAAATCGCTTGGACATTCTTTGGAGACTAAGTAGACACAACTCTGAGTACTGTGAGTCGTATAAAACAAAAAAAAAGGAATATGATAGATTACTTAAGAACTTAAAAATACAAAATTATGAGTATAGGATAAATAGGTCTGATAATAAAAGCAAAACTATGTGGGCTGTATGTAACGAAATAAGGGGGAAAAATAAACTGCAAAGTGATTGCCAAATAGAGGGAGAGCCAATAGTTATCGCGGATGAATTTAATGAATATTTCAATAATATAGCGCTGGAAATGTTGAAAGAATTAAAAGATACACAATTTGATGTCACTCAACTAAGGAAGAACAACCGATCAATGTACCTACGACCTACTAATCCATTAGAATTAATAGAGTTAGCAAGATCCCTGAAAAATAAGCTCAGTTGTGGAGAAGATGAAATACCGGTTAGTATAGTTAAGATGTCTATCACAAGTATTAACAAAATATTGTCATATATTATGAATAATTCATTCAGAGAAGGCATATTTCCCCAACAGTTGAAGCGGGCGTTAATTAAACCATTATTTAAAAGTGGTGATCACAAACTCGTTGGAAATTACAGACCAATCTGTTTGCTATCAAGCTTCTCAAAAATATTCGAGCTTGCAATGTGTTCAAGGGTATTAGAGTTTTTGCATCAAACTGACTTCTTTGAGGAGAGTCAACACGGTTATCCAAAAAACAGATCAACTCAAACAGCCATGTTTCAGCTTACGAAAAGCATAGTTGATTTGATAGAAAATGGTAATATGGCATTAGCAATGTTTTTAGATTTATCGAAAGCATATGATTCAATCAATCAGGAATATTTACTGCAAAAACTAGAAATATATGGAATAAGGGGAAAAGTTAATGATTGGTTCAGATCATATGTATCTGAAAGAACACAAAGAGTAAAAATAACGAAGAATGGTCGCACTGTGAAATCTGCCATGTTAGTCAACAAAACTGGTATAGCACAGGGGAGTGTGATTGGGCCTCTTTTGTTCATAATCTATTTAAATGACCTAAGCAGAATAGTACAGAATGTTGGAGAGAGTATCGTAAATTTTGCGGACGATACTAACTTAGTGGTGGGCGCATGTGACAAAAATGAGTTGATTAGAGTAGGAACAGACTATTTCGCCAGAGCAGAAAAATGGTTTTCAAGGAAAAAAATTTTATTGAATTCAAAGAAGTCTAATTTTGTGATCTTCAGTACAGTACAGAAATAGGAAAGAAAAACCCGATAACATAACATTACATGGCGAGGAATGTAAGTTTTCAGAGCACTCGAAATTTTTGGGAATATTTATTGACAACTTTCTGAAATGGAGAGCACACACTGATTATGTTAAGCAAAAGCTAAACAGAATCAACTTTGCAGTGAGAACAACCAGTAAATATATGAATGAAAAAACCCTGAAAATTTTATATCACGCCAATTTTGAGTCAGTTCTGAAATATGGGATCATGTTTTGGGGGATGGAATACAACCTGGAGGAGGTTTTTATTGTCCAGAAAAGAATCATGAGAATTAGGTATAGATTACCTTTTAAAAAATCTTGTCGAGGCTTGTTCAGGGAAAAGAACATTCTAACGGTTTTTGGTTTGTATATACTCGATTGTCTAACTTTTTTGAGTAAAAACAAGGAGAAGTTCACAGAGGGCAGCATAAAATCATATTATAACACAAGAACACTCGATTACATTTTACCGATACACCGTCTAACTCTTACGGAGAGAAATCCATCATATATGTGCATGAAACTTTTTAATAAACTTCCAAATGAAATTAAAGAAATCAGGATTACCAAGCAATTTATTGAAAGGGTTAAAATACTCTTAATAAATAGAGAACCTTACAACTTGAAGGAGTTTTTCAACATGTGAATTTTTGGTTTCTGGGTAAAAATGATTTTTTTTTTTGTGTAAGAAATACAAATTGTTAACGAAGATGTGATATTTTGACGCTATTTTGTTTGATGTTTTAGGTGTAGCTCAAAACTCTTGATGTTATATGTGGAGATCATTCAAAATGAAGTTTCTTATTATTATTCTTCATCGGTCTCCCGTTCTCAGCTCGAGCTGGTTATTCTTCTATGAACCAGTGAAAAAACAATTCAGTTCCTCCCACTAGTTCAGAAATTTCCGCACGATGTAACAGGTTTGCAAATCCACAGCCTGCTGTGCACATCCCGCGATATTCCGGGATAATTCGATCCCTTGAAGATTTCTCTTCTCCATCCAGGAAGTGGTTTGTCCTCGCAATTGTTCACGTAATGAAAAGCTCGCATTACTTCAATATTCATTTCGCGGCTACACTGGATACGTGCGTTGCGAGCTCCCCTGCGGGCAGTCCTCCTCACGGTGGTCGAGCCAGCAGGTGGTGTGGCATCTCGATCTTCTGCCATGATATCGGTTTCCACTTCTCGTTCATGGGTTTGCCACCATTTACCCTTGGTGGCCCAGGTAACTCGGGCCGTGGGGACGTCACCCCCCATGTGGCGTGGCAGAAACCAAACCACACCCGTGCGGTTATTATTATTATTATTATTATTATTAAGTCGAAGATAATGTATAGTATTAAATTCGATGTGATGGTCACAACATACTTGATGATTTATACCGCAAAATTCATCTGTGGGTGTTTGGCTTACATTACCGCTCGTTGTGTAATATACTATTATCGCATTTTTGTACTCAGATTGTTTAGTTAATTCATCTATCAGAGATATTTTTGCCTTTTCGAAAACCAAATTCGAGTGATATTCAATAATCGGTACCCCTAAGGTTGTACCTGATGTATCATTCAACATTCAACATTCATTTATTGTCATCAAAATAATTACATGACACGTCAAATAAGAATATGTGCACAACTGTAAATCCATGAAGATATACATGCACAGAAAAATTCAAAAAATTTGAAAATATTTGAAACAATGTATATAAAAACAAACAATTACTAAAAATATGACACAGACCAAAACTGATACAATAGGGTATACAGACACTTAAATATTGCGAGTATACAAGAAATCAGTCGAGGAATTCATGCCAATAATAAATGGTGTTTTCTAATAACAGCTTTTTTACTCTCCTATGAAACTGCACCCCCTCCAGGCTCTTCATTTCATCCGGTAATCTGTTATAGAATCTTAGGCCCAAAAAATTTGGACCCAGTTCCTCCTTTTTTATCCGAAGACGGGGTAGAGCATACTTATTTTTATCCCGGGTGTTGTAGGAATGAAAATGCGAGTGTTTTGTGTATTTCTCTCTGTTGGCATGGACGTATTCTACACAAGTTAATATGAAGACAGAGATGATGGTGAGTATGCCTTCTCTTTTAAATACCTCTCTACAGCTTTCCGTACTTCGCATATGGAACAATGTTCTTAGAGCTTTCTTCTGTTTTACGAGGACCCTTTCTGCTTGACTACTCTGCCCCCAAAGAATAATACCATATATAGCAACACTATGAAATGCAGAGTAGTAGGAATGTTTGGCTGTTGTTTGGTCAGCTATCTCTTCCATACGACGTATTACAAATATCGCAGTTGAGAGCTTTTTGCAGAGTTTGTCAATGTGTGCAGTCCAGCTTAGGGAAGATTGAAAGTGCAGTCCCAGGTAGAGTATAGAGTCTTCATTCGGATCTTTGTTGGTGAAAATTAATTTTTGGGTTTTGTCTGCATTGAAGACTAAGCCGTTGGATGAAAACCACGAGCGTGCATCCCCCTCCGCTCTAATAGACTTTCTCAGGAGTTCTTGGTGAGATCCTGATCTGTTGACGAAAACAGTATCATCAGCGTAACAGCACGTTCCATCCGAGTTTACATTCCGAAACAGATCGTTCATATACACGATGAACAGCACCGGCCCCAGTATGGAACCCTGCGGGACACCAATCCCCACGTCCCTGAACCCAGACATTGCTCCGGCAAATTGGACCGCCTGCTTCCTCTTTGTGAGATAGGATCTGAATATACCATTTGTTTTTCCTCTGATTCTGTAGTGATGCAGTTTATTGAGGAGGATTTCATGGTTCACGGTGTCGAATGCCTTGCTCAGGTCCACACATGTAAGTTCTGCCTCTTCCTTGTCTTCATAGGCCTTCATGATTTCTCCGAGCACCTCGATCATAGCTGTTATCGTCGATTTACCTTGTCTGAAACCATGCTGGGAGTTGTGAATTATCGAATGTTTCTTCAAGAAATCAAGAAGACGGTTCTTCAGAATAATCTCGAATATTTTCGATAAAGCTGGAAAAACTGATATGGGCCTATAATTAGAAACGTCTTCTGCATCACCCTTCTCAAAAACAGGACAAACCCTAGCTGTTTTGAGTTCTTCAGGGAAGATCTCTTGAGTTATGCAGTCATTTAATATTTTGCATAAAGGTGTAAGGAGCAAAGGAACAATTTTTTTTCAATATTGCGACAGACATGCCATAAATATCATGTGAATTCTTACTTTTGAGATCATTGGACACGTTCAATATTTCCAATTCTGATATGGGGAACAAAAACATGGACTCCTGGACTGACTCATGTTTCCCTTTAAGTAATTCCTCTGAGTCCTGTGTAGAAAGGCTGGTATGACTGCTGATTTTTATCCCAATAGAGGCTAGGTAGGCATTCATCTGATCGGCTGTGATACTTTTTCCTATCCTTGGTTTACTTTTATTCGTTTCTTGACGTATCAACTTCCACATGATTTGAAGTCGGTTGTTAGATGTCGACAGTTTATCAGCATTTCTCTTCTTCGCCGCTTCTCTCATCTTGTTTCGAAAAGATTTAGTCAAGGACTCGTAAAGTTGTTTGCTGTCTTGATCTTTTCGGACTTTCGCTATAGTGTCAGCTGTCTCCAATCTATTTCTCATTGCTGCCATTTCCTGACTCTCGAAGAATTTCTTCTTCCTGTCAACTCTGATCCTCCTTTCAGGGAAACACATCCGGAAAATATTCAACAGGCGGTTGTGGAAACTTGTAAACTGGAATACCGCACTATCCGAATATGTTCTCGACCAGTCCTCGGTTTTTATGTAGTCAAGGAAGTAATGTGTATTTTCTTCACTGAATTCCCTCACAAACTCGTATTTTTTTCTTTCAGGTTCCAAGTTCTCTATTGGGAACCTCAATATTTGGGCCATATGGTCGGAAAGGTGGGGCTGAAAAGTAAATCTTTCGTCAGGGCCGATGCTAATGTTGGAAAAAATGTTATCTATGCATGAGCTTGATATGTCTGTTACACGCGACGGCTCGGTAAACATCCTATCCAAGTTGAACATTTTGAAGATCTCAGCAAGTTTCTGTCGTTCCTTCGAGTTCTTTTCAAGATCGATGTTAAAGTCACCTGAAATAAACAGTCAGTCGGGTATGAATCCAGACACAATTCAAGTTCTCTTGTCAAAACATCCATGAACTCCGATACATTACCACAAGGCGGTCTGTAAATGGAAACAATCAAAGTTCTCAATTTCGTCAATCTGACACCACAAATTTCGATCAGTTTTTCAATTGAGTTAGCCTTTACATCTAATAGTTCTTTAAGCTGTAAATCTTCACGAAGGATGATAGCAGAGCCTCCGTGGCGTGAAGACTGTCGGCAAAACGAACTAGCCACGATGAAGTCCCCCAGATGCACCCTCGCAAATAAATCAATTGTAAGCCAATGCTCCGTGAAACAGGCCACGTCAACAAACCGTGATTCCAAAAGATGACCAACGCTGTCAATTTTATTTGCCAATGATTGCAGATTCAAATTCAAAAGAGTAATCTGCTTATTTCTTTCATTGATTTTATCTTTATTTGTTATAGTTTTTTGCTCGAAAAAATGTGAACCGCCTTATAGTTACCCCCTCCGGCCAGTTACATCCTTTATACAACTCCTCTTGTAGATCAACATCTCCACCCACCTTAAAGGACATCCTCTTCGAACTAGCCCTTGTTGGTTGAGCCTCAACGGCAAAAGAGCGGCTTGGGAAGACCCTAGTCAAGTGCTTCATGATGGATTCCTCAGTTGTTTCAAGTTCAACCCTACCGATGTGAAGCCATACTTTCGGTTTAGTACTGCAGAACTCTTGAGACTCACCATCTGATTTTCCGGTACCTTTTACTATCAAAGATCGAGATTTAGTATTATGTGTATGAATTTTACTCACCGAAGACTTTAACGATGTCTCATGAACAGATTGGCCTGGGAGAACTCTCTTACTTAATCTGGACATTGGCTTCTTTCCTCCTTTGTTATTGTTCTTGTTACGTCCATGTTTTATGGGTTGCCAGACCCCGTTTATCATAGGATCCTTGTCAACAACGGTTGCACATATTGTTTGCGATGCAATGTTTGAATCATCCTTATTTAACTCCTCATTATCACAACTCGACATACCGGGATTTCCCCATGCATTGTTTACGTTGTTATGTTTTATTTTAATATTCCCTTTTATTTCAGGCTGTGAGTTTTCATTAAAGCCCGCAACGGACGGCGAGCGATAATATAATATATATTATAGCTTTGCATTGACATATGTCATTTTAGTATGGAAAAATATCGTAATATAGAAATATATATTATAGCGTCGTCCGCGGGGCTTGGTGCATTTTCATAAGGAGCGATATTGGTGTAATATATGAGATATAATATATATTATATTATCGCTCGCCGTCCGTTGCGGGCTTAATACTCGATTTAACATCTTGGAATTTCTCAAGAAGGGAGACGTGCTTTTTCAGAATTCCAATCTTGTCATTCAATTCAGATATTAAAATATCCTTCTGTTCAATCAACAATTCCAGACATTCTAACCTACTTCCATTTTCATCCATAATTTTAGGATTGTCATATCCACCGTCGACAACTTCACTTGATTTCGCAGCATCAGGGCAATTTTGTTCTAATGCCAAGGATTTTTCGTAAAGAGATTCATTAACACTAGGAATTCTCATCTTCAGCTCTTCAATTTCTTTATCCTTAACCTCACATTTACACTCCTTTCGGTTTTCACATATTATTATACCCTGTCGGTTGACGAACCTGACTTGGGATTTTGTTCTCGAGAGAATCTATGAATCTTTCAACTAAAACGATGCTCAATGAATACCCGTTATCTAATATCTATCTAATATTGTTGAATCCGAAATAATTTTGCTCGACAAAATATTCAATAAATAGTATACTTTTTATTGTATAACCGATTTTGTTCTGATTTTCTTTCTAAAAGATTCGTTGTCTCTAAAGGGAGAATATCAGGAATGAGGTTCCCAACGTCCTATGGTATTGGTTTAGTATCAGTAGAATTAAATCGAAATTTTGTGGGATAATTCCGATGAATTTCTTATTGAATATCTGGTGAAAATGTGGTATAGATTTCACAGACTACAATAAGGTGTCGAGATCAATTTAAGACAGAGGCTTCAAAATATTATAGTACAGGTATGATAGGATTTTTTTCGTTATTTAATGAATGTGGATAATTCTGATGGTCGAGGTTACTAATTAAGGAGAGAAATAACGACATGCAGACAATTGAATATTTTTGAAATTCCGGAAAAAGTCACACACCGTGCAGGAATCGAACCTGCGTCTCCCTACTTTCCGGGCGGGGGCTCTGACCGCTAAGCTAACGGTATGTATGATACTTTTCCCGTCAGCTTAGCAGTCAGAGCCCCCGCCCGGAAAGTAGGGAGACGCAGGTTCGATTCCTGCACGGTGTGTGACTTTTTCCGGAATTTCAAAAATATTCAATTGTCTGCATGCCGTTATTTCTCTCCTTAATTATATTTACAAACGTTAAACCTATTCTCACGAGGTTACTAATTTTCAAATTGCATTTTCCGTTGTCTGCGATGATCATATGGTTCTTTGAAATTTCTAAGGTTCTTTGTTGAAGATTCATTTCTTCTTATTATTTAAAAAGAAGAGAGGCGTTGGTTCTTCTACATTTTCTGTTTTTCAATTAGTTTTCAGTTTGTTACAAATATTCTTTGTAAATCTGTTGAATTAAATTGAAATCAACTATACATCTTCTCTTCTATTATATAAAATTCTCCTGTTTGCACTTTGTGGCCGAACTCCTCCGAAACGGTTAGACGGATTTTCGTGAAATTTTGTATCCATATAGGACCGGGAATCGGCCAACGTCTGTTTTTCATCCCCCTAAATGTAAAGGGTGGTCCACCCCAAAATTTTATTTCGATTTTTCTGAACGATATTTTAATTTTTTTATGATACAGCAGACAAAAATACATACAACCCCAAATTTCCACCCCTCCACCTAACCTAACGGGAACGTGGTATAACAAAAGGCGGAACGGAGTTCGCGGGGTCAGCTAGTTTTCCTATAAATTTCGAACCACGAAAACTGTATACTTTGCACTCTTATAAAGTTTTTCAGGTAAGGACGAAACGAATGTCAATGCGGAAAAAATTAAGTAGAAAAATGTAAACAAGTATTTCATTATATTAAATGTACTTTTTTCAATCATCATTTTCAAGTGCGGGCGCTAATGACAAGTTTTGACCCAGATCATTTTAATCTGTTTAATGCTTTTCATTATGAAAATATTCAAGCACCTGAGAGTGGTTAAGAGTCTTCAGCCTTCGAAATAGAAACGCATACCGCTAGATGGCGGTGCAGTGCATTAATTTTTATTTATTGGATTATTCAGCTTAATAGAACAAATGTTGGGGCGCAGTAAATATCAACAAGGAATCCTACCCTGAACTAGATCTCACACTGACTGTATAATACACTTATTTTCCTTCACCTGTCATCTGGGAGTAGATACCTGCGGGGCGTGTCATTTAAAAAAAATTCAATTCCATGTCAAAATCCATAATTGTAAGAAACAATTAATTTTCACTAATCGATGGCTAACAAAATCCTTAATAAAATGTCTTTGTTAAAACTGAATATTTATCATTTCGAATAGAAAAATTCAGGGAAATAAATTTTGCGAAAACAACACATTGTTATTATATAATTTACAAAAAAACGGCGAATTCTGAGAGAAAAAGAAGATAGACATTTAAATAACTAAATGATAGACTCCAATACTGAAATGAAAAAACACAAAAATATTTGTTCGTTTTGATGGTGGAAATGTAGAAAAATCACCAAAAATGATGGGGCATATCCTTTTTATTCATTTAATACTTATAAAATATTTTTTTATACTTTTTTCTTTATACACTCATACATCCCTTCATCAATCAGAAAAAAATAAATCGTTTCTGACTCCCTTTTTTTCAGGGACGTAGACCCTTAACGATTTCTTTATAAACACTGGGCAACAGCGTCAACAGGTTTTATCAGAGAGAGGTAGCGTGAAAAGAGAAAGATGTCATCGGATTATCGACTGACATTCAGTTTGAATCATAGAGTGTTAGTACAATATATATATATATATATATATATATATATATATATATATATATATATATATATATATATATATTCTTATGAAATGGAGCTGTACAGATTTGATTCCAAATATGGCATGTGTCTCGAAAAGGCAACAAGGAACAGATCATTCAAACAAACATATTGATCCATTCCCCACTCCTAATCTCAGTATTAGCAGAGGAATGTCAAACGGGGCACCATACAGTTCTGCGTATGATGCAAGAGCACACATAAAAACCTCAGCAAAAACTCTGTCTCCCCGTATAAGTGTAGGGATATTGGATTTGTGTACAAATATTCATATTGGAGGGCATCTTCTTCGAATGTAAATCCTTCTTCATTTCTTCAAAGGGGTTGACAAAGCATTTTTAAATAATCTGAAACAAAAACCAATGGGAGAAAAAAGGAAAAGCAAAATCCACTAATATATTCAAATTGTTTTGAAGGTACCAACCCATCTCAAAAATGAATCAGATACTGAATGAATAGAGTTGAAACCATCTGAAAATTTATATATTGGACAATTATTGACCAAATGGTCAATAGTTTGCTCTTCATGCCCACACTCACATCTCTGGCTATCAATGACATTCCATTTGAAGAGCATGCTATTACAACGTCCATGACCTGTCCTAAGACGATTCAGAAGACACCAATTTTTCCTAGACAGATGAAAACCGGGAACTTTCTCTGAAGGATCGAGAATTAAACTTTTATTGAAAAAATCATATGAAGTCCATTCCGAACTCCAAATTTCTTTATGATTTTTTTTAGAATAAAGAAAATTATTTATCCATAGAGGCTTTCGAGATTTCAATCTAGCCAGTCTTGTATCTGGCATATAACTCATAATAGGAAATGAATTTGGAAAGGAATGAAATTTATCCCAAGACTTCATGGCAGCAACCTGTCTACGAATATGAGGAGGTATTATATTAGAAAGAACTGGTAACCAAGCTAATGGAGTAGATTTAATGGTTCCAGTTATAATCCTCATAGAAATATTGAGTTGCCCATCAATTTTATGGACATGGGAACTATTCAACCAAACAGAACAGCAGTATTCAGCTGCAGAAAAAACCAAGGCTAAAGCAGCCGTACGAAGAGTGGTAGCATCGGCACCCCAGGATGTACCAGCTAATTTTTGAATTATATTATTCCTCGTCTTCAACTTTAAACGTAAACTTTCCAAATGAGCCTTAAAAGTCAAAGAAGAATCTAGTTTTATTCCCAGATACTTGGGAGTGAAATTATGATTTAAAACTGTATTGTTGAAACTAACCCTCAAAGTTTTATGTTTTTGATGATTATTCAAATGAAAACACGACACCTCTGTTTTAGTGAGACTCGGGCATAAACGCCACTCCAGAAAATAGTTCCTCAAAATTTCTAAATCTTCAGTTAAAGTATTCTCAAGAATGTTGAAATCAGAATGACAGAAGGCAAGAGCAATATCATCTGCATAGATAAATTTCTCGGAGGAAGTATCAGGAATATCACTCAAATATAAATTAAAAAGAAGAGGTGACAACACCGATCCTTGGGGAAGTCCGTTGTTCAAAGTTTTGAAACTACTACTATCACCATCAATAAAAACACGAAGTCTCCTATCCGTCAACATATTTTCAATTAAACCAACCATTTTCCCACATTTCAAATGCTTAAGAAGTTTGAAAATTAAACCATCTTTCCAAACAGTATCATAAGCCGATGATAAGTCGACGAATGCTGTTCCTGTTTTTCATTTCTTATCAAAACCTGATTCGATGAAAGTAGTGAGACTAAGAACCTGATCAGAACAATTCCTATTTTTCCTAAAACCTCCCTGACAATTCTGTAAACCATCTTCAACATGGGATTCAATCCTAAAGAGAATCAATCGTTCTAAAATTTTGAAAGGGACACTCAATAAACTGATAGGACGATAACTACTTGGATCTGAAGAATTTTTACCACGTTTAAGAATCGCTATAACTTTCGCTCTACGAAATTCAACTGGAAAAAGACCAGAATTCAAAATATCATTATAA
This sequence comes from Adalia decempunctata, assembly GCA_951802165.1. NCBI lineage: Eukaryota > Metazoa > Arthropoda > Insecta > Coleoptera > Coccinellidae > Adalia > Adalia decempunctata. Next base: position 40,663,185 of record OX637699.1, on the reverse strand, counting down.
AAAGACAACAACCAGGATAAAGCCTTCTTTCCCAAATTTTTTATAAACTCAGGATAAATTCCATCAAACCCAGCTGCTTTTCTAGACCTAGTACATTTAATTGCAGATGTTAATTCTTCCATGTTGAAAGGACTAGATATAGCATCTGAAACAGATGTCGATGTTCTTAACCTATGCACATTTTTCTTCATTTCTTTTATTTTAGATCTAGAAATTTTAACTGAGTTCGAAACATTTAAAAGACGACGAGCAATTAATTCAGGATTTACTTTCGAAGAGGGCTTTGCAAGAGGAGCAGCTTCACCTAATTTTCTCAAAACATCCCATGAACTTCTACTGGAATGAGTAAAATTCATATTGCTCACAACATCATTCCATTTCTCCTTGCGACTAATGTTAATTGAATTTAACAACTTTTCTGATTTCTGATCTGTTGGAAAATTTTGGAAATCCTTATATAAATTCTCAGTATCATTTGACCACCCAGGAATATAGTTTTGACGGAAGCCTCTTGGAACGAATTTCTTTGCAGCAGCTTTAACTACACCAATAAATCTAGAATAATTTTTATATGTAGGACGAAACCATCTGATATCACTATCTATTTTTTCCCTAAATTTATCCCATCGAGCTTTTTTGAAATTCCATCTAGGCTTAGGTAGAGATGAATTAATATGAATAGCATCACCTAAACAATGTAAAATTGGTCGATGTTGACTGTGTGGGAAAGCACTCAAAACTTTACGACTTACAGAAAGAGGTTTTGAGTCCACATCACTCGAAACTATACACAAATCAGGATTATATCCCCTGTTCCACCTTGCGGATTGAAATGATGGCCTGTCTTTAGCATCATAAATTAAATGGAAATCATTGTCTTCCATCCATTCAGTTAGAGACAATCCACTTCTATTATTAACAGCATAGCCCCACATGGAATGGTGTGAATTGAAATCACCACAAAAAATTGAAGGATGAGGAAAGGTTATATCAAAATTTCTTTGCCAAATAGAATTGGTACAATAGAATCACACGATAGATCATCAGAGTAGATCTGGCCTCAGCATATTGTGATGTCCATTCATAGGAGGTACTAAATTCCAATTGCTCACGCGGTGTCACTGACCATTTTTAAAATCTTTCATTTAACTTGCAATGTATGTATGTACCTATGTATGTTCGGGTGGAATCTTGCTACTCAATTTTGAAACAGATATCTTCAACCGACTGAGCTGAAATTTTGTATACACGTTTGATTTGGATGACAATACACGATAAAATTTTTGATATCATTCTATATCCAATATGGCGGACCATACAAGATGGCGGAATAGTTATTTTTATGCACTTCTTCAATATGGGTATCAAATGAAAGGGCTAGTTAAGAGTAACTGAAAAAATAAGGTTGACGTCATTCTCAATCCAATATGGCGGAACATCCAAGATGGCGAAATAGTTATTTTTTATGCACTTCTACAATATGGGTATCAAATGAAAGGGCTTGTTGAGAGGAACTCGAAAAATAATGTTGACGTGATTCTAAATCCAATATGACGGGACATCCAATACGGCGGAATATTTTTTTTCATGCACTGCTGCAATATGGGTATCAAATGGAAGGGCTTGCCGAGAATATTCACAAATAACTAAAAAGTGAAAAATAAATCAAAAGCAAAAAAAACTTTTTGAAAAAGGATTTCATTTGAATGCTCTGAAACAATAAAATAAAATTTTCCTTTAAAATTTCAACTATCAACTCATAACCTCATTATACACAATTTATATGATCATAAAAGCTTGTCGCGCAATTTACTTTTGTAAATAAACTAGTACCTATTCAATTGGGTATCTTAGTCTGCTAAATGCAATTTTTTTATTTATCAGTTTATTAATTAAATACTTACAGGTACTACTTACACAGAACTCGCGACAAGCTTTTATGATCATATAAATTGTGTATAATGAGGTTATGAGTCGATAGTTGAAATTTTAAAGGAAAATTTTATTTTATTTTTTTAAATCATTTAAATGAAAGCTTTTTTCAAAAAGTCTTTTTTGCTTTTATTCGAACTCAGAACTCTACAAACGTATCAGGTCTTGATGCATTAACCCCATTTTTTATGTATGTCTTGTTACACCAGGTGATCGATAGGCCAAGAACCATATTATTCATTTGTCTGTCCCAACAGTGAACATTCTGACAAAGCTTCGTACAAGCTTCATGTGTCTAATGTGTAGTAACGACAGTTATGACAATTCATTGTTCTTTCCAGGTAAAATGTGGCTACATCGGCAACAATCATATTTGAAATTCGTCTTTCGAACTTGGTATGAGGCAAAAGGGAGTACTTGGATAGCTTATGAGGTGCTTCACCCCTTGACTTACACTTTTCTATTCTTTCTAGGACATCAAGTATAATGAAATTTTTCTATTCTCCCGGTCGCAGAAATTACCTTTCTCGAGTCATCATTTTTTAATGATACACAGGGACGGAGGTCACAATGTTCTTCTCAGCGTTGGTTCTACTTACATGCACTGGCGGATCATGGTAGTTTTTCAGTGGGGGGCATGAATTCTTTCAGGGGCGGCCATCAATAGATAGAAATTTTTTATCAACGTTATAGGACTACCAATAAAGGAATTTTTGGCAATTTCGAGGTCCAAGGGGGGGGCGTTTTTTTGACGGAAAGATTGTCACAAACTAGTGATTATATCTTCAAAATCCCTCATTGTAGGAAACAGTGGAACAAAAGAAAGTACGCTGATATGGCTTCTTGTACAAATTATTAGGAAATATTATACAGGGTGTCTCAAAAAGGGCTTCAAAGTTAGCCTCAACAAAACTATGAAATCTCATTTTTTGGGAACCATATAATTTTGTAATTCCGATCGATTGCTCGTCAAAAACTATCCAGAGTGTGCCAAATATTTCATGTCTTTAAAATCAGTAGTTTTGCCGTTATCGAATAAAATTCGAATTTCAGGAATGAATCCAGTTTTCTTTGTCTAATCATAGGTTTATTTAGATAATTTAGAAGTAGGATATGTCAATATTTAGAATATGTCACTTCATTCATAATGCACTGTTGATGACTGTCATTCATACTTATTACTTCTTAATTGTTTGAATTCAGGGCATTCGGGCACTATACAAAATCAAAATAACAGTAACAGTGATGTATTAAAAATATGTTCTTCATTTATGTTGAATCTAACAAAATTGAAGAAAGGGTATTCAGAAAGAAATCCACATTTAACGCCTTCAACAAAATCAGAGTTCTCAGAAGAATCAATAAATGTTTGGAGGAAGGGGGCCAACATTTTGAAAATTTATTAAATTTCTGTCAAATTTTTTTGTTGTTATCTGCTTTGTTTATTCGTCACATTCGCTGCAAATAAAGGACAGGCTTTTGATATTTCATTCTATTTTAATGTACCTAATTATTATTGCATGTTTTCCATAGTGCTGATCAATAAAAATACTCCTACTTTGTAAAAGACGTGCATACCAAAATTTGACTGAACGAAACCTGGCTTTAGTCGTGAAATTCGAATTTTATTCGATAACAGTAAAACTACTTATTTTAAAGACATGAATGTTTGGAACACTCTAGCTAGTTTTTGACGAGCAATCGATCGAAATTACAAAATCATATGGTTTCCATTTGATGATTTCATATTTTTGTTGAGGCTAACTTTGAATCCCTGTTTCAGACACGCTGTACAATATTTCCTCATAATTTATACAAGAAGCAGTAACAGCGTACTTTCTTTTGTTCCGGTGCTGCAAAAAAAAATTTTCACAATGAGAGATTTTGGAGATATAAACACTAATTTGTGACAATCTTTCTGTCAAAAAATTTGAGAATCAGACTATAACTCAAAAATCGCTAGATGTGTTTGCGCATATCATACATCAAATCATTTCAGAATTGCACGAAGAATTCAAATATGTATAGATATAGTAGTATACAGAGTGTTGCATTTGAAATGACGAAGTTCGCATTCGTTTCCGGTAGAACCGGAAGTAGATTCCGCTTGAAAATATTTTACAAATTGAGTTCATGTGCTCTAAAACAAAAATACAACATTCAGAATTTGTATCGCAATTCCTTCCTCGAATGCGTCTAAAGAAATACTTAAAAAAATCACCCTGTATATCCATCACTTTGCCTTTTTAACAATGCTCGTAATTTTGAATATTTACTGATATCCACACCATTTTTGATATCCAGTGTAGATCTCAACATTGAATACTGTGACCAAAGAGTGGATGGCTTGACGGCGTTCGTTAAATTTGAGAAATACGCCATAAGAACACTCTCCGCATAGTTTTGCACATTTTTTTCTTTACACCAATCCATGCATCGCTGATATGCAAGTTCATTAACTTGGCGAGATTCGGGTGGCAGAAGATTTAGACATACTGCTTCGGCACTTTCCAATATATCCGCAGGTATATTTTCATCGAGTTCGGGAATCATGTTGAAAGTAGTGTAAAAACTACTACAAAAATTATATGATTAGTACGTCTACTGACGTCTACTTGACAATCAATATATTTACCAACAATACCATATTGGTTGGAGAAAAAAATATTTCTTTTCTTATACCCTCTTTCAAATCAAAATCTGCTGAAACGAAACTAGTACCTGCATTTTAACTTTTTTAGGGAATGAAGAAGGAATTTGGCAAGTTTTTGTCATACATAAATTATGGAATTTGAAAGTTACAGTCGAATTGATATTAGAAATTGACTATTCTTTGCTCCTTATTCATTATAAGAACTAGCTGGCCCGGCGAACTTTGTTCCGCCTAAATGATACTTGCGGTGGATTTCACAAATCGTAATCACCGGTGATCGGAGATCAACGGCTTGGTTCTCTGATTTTTTAACTGTCAAATGTTTCCATGGATATGAGCTATCACACAGAACAGATACACAAAAATAATATGTCAATCACTAATAATGGCAATTTTGGATTAAATTATTTCCGCAAATATATTTATTACCCAAACAGAAATTCAAAAACATTTTAAAAATTATGAGAAAAGATGAGAATGGACATCTCACGATTGGAACTCATCGCCAAAATCCGATCTACTTGACATTTCGATAAAAATTCACTGTGATATTCACCCGCTTCTGGATCTGTTAATAGCCTTTCATGGTACTATGAGCCCTATGTAAATTACGCAGTAATTGATGTCATATGTTCTTTTTTCGACCATTTCGAACCACGACGATCGAAATGCTCGAAAAAAGAACAGATGACATCAATTGATGGCCGCTAAAGCCTCAACAAATTCATCGCCATTTAATTGTGATAATGTCAAATATAGAACCCTCACGATTACGTTATTTGAAATAAATAAAACTATGCAAATAACTAATAATCATCAGTCATAATGTGTGAATAGCGCCATCTGAAGTGGTCAGAACGAAACTTTTCTCATATCTCAACGAAATCTAATCATTTTAGACATCTGTACTCCTACCCTAAGACATTTTGGTTTTGCCCAACAGCGCAGAGTTGTAGGCAACTCAAATTACACACTATTACAGTGACTATATTCCCTCTATAGTATACACACTATTTGTTTATATCGCCATCTAACGCGGAGAATATCAAATGAAGTACAAACGAATAAGCGGTAGCGTAAATGTAACTGTAGCGACATCTAGTGGCCTTACTCAAAAGGAGGAAAAGCATATCCTGTATAAGTAAAATTTTCATGGATTTTTTCAAAGTATTTTATTGGAAAACCAATATTGGGAATTTTGGATAATTATTTATTCAATTGTTCACTTGTAACAACGCCGACGTTTCGAAACGATTCTTGTTTCTTTATCAAGGCTAGTCACGGTGACAATATTGTCCAGCATTAAAATCTTGAAAGTAACAAATAAAGGAAATCATCATAGGTATAACAAGCATGTAAAAATCACAAAATTGGTTGTGATTTTTACATGCTTGTTATACCTATGATGATTTCTTTTATTTGTTACTTTCAAGATTTTAATGCTGGACAATATTGTCACCGTAACCTAGCCTTGATAAAGAAACAAGAATCGTTTCGAAACGTCGGCGTTGTTACAAGTGAACAATTGAATAAATAATTATCCAAAATTCCCAATATTAGTTTTCCAATTATACTTATCATGGATAATAATCAATTTCCAATTGTATTTTATAATAACCAGACCGTAGACGAATCCATATATGAAGTTTCATAACAAACAGTCGTTCCGATCTCGAGTTATAAAATAAATGGTGTAACCAACATCTTTCTTTTATATATACAGGGTGTCCGGTAAACCTTGTACAATATTGAAACTGGTGATAGACTGTTCAGAATATCAGAATTTCACCCCAGTAAAAATATCACCATTTTCGAGATAATGGGCATTTTCTAAATATCTAGAAAATAAGTACCTCACCTCCGTTTTTTGAGTGCTATGTCTAATGTATCAAGTTCTGAAAAACTGTTTTGTACGTCTGAAAGCATCACTCATCATTAATCTTCAGCAACAAAGATATTTGAATTAGTCTCAATTTGTAGACATAGCACTCAAAAAACGGAGGTGAGGTAGTGATTTTCTAGATATTTAAAAAATGCCCATTATCTCGAAAATGGTGATATTTTTACTGAGGTGAAATTCTGATATTCTGAACAGTCATGACCTGATCTATCACCAGTTTCAATATTGTACAAGGTTTACCGGACACCCTGTATAGATATATGAATTTAAAGTTGTCTTTGAAATCATAAAAATTCTTTTTCATCATCTATTGAAGCATAGTTTTAGTGCTTTTTTTAAGCATATCGTATCCTTTTCTGATGAGAATAATTAAAAATCAAAATCAAACTTGGTCAACGTAGAATGAATTTACGTATGCGTATGAAGTGAGGTGAGATTTTTTTCAAAAACACAAGAACTCAAATATCCCGGAAACTGTCGATATTCGGATATCAATAAATATGACTCAAATGACACCAAATGAGAGTTAAGGTGCAGACACATTGTTGTCACGTCACGTGAGCTCACGCGAGGAAATGAGAAGAAGATATGGAGAATATAGCTGCTTTTACAGTTGCTGGTGATTCTCATAGAAGGGATTCGATTTACCAAATGAATCAACGAATGGAAGAAGTGGGGGAATGCCATCAATTAATTCAAGAATTATTGAATGAGCACCCAGATCGGTATCAAATGTATGTCAGAATGACATTTCACAAAATATCAGACGTGATGTCACGTGCATTCAGAAAATGTAAATTTGCGGAATAAAGATCTTGCGTTTTCAGTGCTTTAATGTGTCAGCAGATACAATGTCGCAAAAATTTTTACTACATTTTGATTCCGTAGTAGTATAATCACCCAGTTTAGTTCTGATGATTTGGCTTCACTATTTATTATTGAAAGGTGTGTCTCTCTTCCTATGGTCTAAGTTCCATGCATTGTCGTGGTTGCACATTTTGGGAAGATGACGTGATGTGCACCATTAAAGGTGCAGACACATTGTTATCACGTCACGTCACATCACGTCATCTTCCCAAAAGGTGCACCCACGATAATGCATGGAACTTAGAGCATAGGAAGAGAGACATACCTTTCAATAATGAATAGTGAAGCCAAATCAACAGAACTAAACTGGATGATTGTACTTCTACGGAATAAAAATGTAGTAAAAATTTTTGCAACATTGTATTTGCTGTCACGTTATAGTACTGAGAGCATGCAAGATCTATATTCCGCAAATTTACATTTTCTGAATGCACGTGTTATTACGTCTGATATTTTGTGAAATGTCAATCTGACATACATTTGAAACCGATCTGGGTGCTCATTCAATAATTCTTGAATTAATTGATGGAATTCCCCCACTTCCTCTGTTCGTTGATTCATTTGGTAAATCGAATCCCTTCTATGAGAATCACCAGCAACTGTAAAAGCAGCAATATTCTCTATATCTTCTTCCCATTTCCTCGCGTGATGTGACGTGACGTGACAACAGTTTGTATGCACCTTAAGGTGCAGACACATTGTTATCACGTCACGTCACATCACGCGAGGAAATGGGAAGACGATATGGAGAATATAGCTGCTTTTACAGTTGCTGGTGATTCTCATAAAAGGGATTCGATTCACCAAATGAATCAACGAACAGATTGACATTTCACAAAATATCAGACGTAATATAACGTGCATTCAGAAAATGTAAATTTGCGGAATATAGATCATGCGTGCTTTCAGTGCTATAACGTGACAGCAGATACAATGTTGCAAAAATTTTTACTACATTTTGATTTCGTAGTACTATAATCACCCAGTTTAGTTCTGATGATTTGGCTTCACTATTTATTATTGAAAGGTGTGTCTCTCTTCCTATGGTCTAAGTTCCATGCATTATCGTGGTTGCACATTTTGTGAAGATGACGTGACGTGATAACAATGTGTCTGCACCTTTACCAACACATCCGTGACATTCACGTCTAATTTGGCAACACCCTGTTTAAAAATCAATAATCGAAACTTCCTACAGATGGTTCACATTCCAGAATTCTTCATTTGATTGCAGAACGACCATTATCGATTAATTAGAATCCGTTTTGAAGGCAGTATTCAAAAAGCGTCTGATTGTGGCGCCGCAACAAAGGGAACGTCGACTTTTTCCCGATTTCTTCGTTTAATATGAGAAATCCCAAAGTTTTATTCTCCCATTCGTGAGGCCTCGCAATTTTGGGAGACCCTTCAAGAATAGAAGAGACATTTCTACGGAGAAAAGCTTATATTAGAGAAACTTTTGTGTCGTGTAGGTTCAATATCCGCTTTCCCTTTTTATTTAACATGGAACTCAATAAATGCAATTTCCGTCTGCATTTTTCCATCGAAATATGGACGGACGTTCGAAAAGAATAATCGTGAACGATTCACAGCAAATTGGATACTGAGGACACAGAGTAGGGCTTTCGAAAATCCCTGACGGTACTTTTTCCTAGCACTTCGAAAAGTTTCCTTTTTCCGCGCAGATTGATTTTGTCAGTCCTAAGGCTCCGACGCTTCTGTTGAGGGTACTATATAAAAATAAAGAAACTGCAACACCCAGAAGGAGCTGTTGAAATTTAAATTTTTTTTGGTGAAACATAATGTATGGCAGGGAGTTAATGATTAAATTTGGAGAAAAAGTCAAAAATTTTCAGGTGAACATTTTTTGTTACTTAAATATTGTAGTAGTTTTTCACACATTTTTTAAATTTTACAACAAACCAGCTGTTCGAGAAGATCTAAAGTCGATTTTCAGTTGTTGTTAAAATGCCTAGGGCACGTGTACGCGGAATTTATCGCCAGCTAAATACACCCGGTATTCCTAATATATTTAATGCTAGCATGGCTCTATTTCTTATTTGGGTTGTGCAGCTTGCACTTCCTGAGCCTCATAACACCTGGGCGGCCACAACCATAACATTTTATGTCTTCAGGTGTCCTTGTTGGCGTGTCCTTTTTTTCTAGGAATTGTTTTTTCTTCTTCCTGCATTCCTCCTCTGTATGGCCAGGAAATTTGCAGAATGTGCATTTCTTTCGCTTGTCATCTTTGTTTGAACTTAAACCTTTATCGTTGTGGTTTTCTCCAAGATCTCCTTCTACTCGGCGTCCTGCAGATCTTGAAAACTCGTCACTTGGTTCCTAGGTACGTGACTCCTAATCGATATTTGGATGACGCTGTACACAAGGTCTAATTGGAGTTCTTCGTTTCCATCTATGGCGGCAATTTCAGCTAGAAGTGATCGTTTTTTGTTTAAAAACGCGTCCAGGGGTTCTCTTTCTCTTATCTCTCTCTCTTATCTCTCTAAAAATTTTGTATGCCTCTCTTTTCGGTGCAAACTGTGTTTCGATGGCCTCTGTGGCTTCTTTCCAAGTTTTCACCAGAGTCCCTATACCTCTCCACCAGGTGATGGCTTCGCGTGTTAGCACTAGGGGTAAGCTATCTAATGCTTCCTTGTCGGTGATAGCTTCTACGGTTTTGTATAGATCTACGACTTGCAGAAACTCTCGTACTTTTTCGAGATCCTCTTCTCCGCTGAAACGTGCAGTGCAGGCCGCAAAACTTCGCTGACGATTCCTACCAAAGAGCTGGTCCAGCTGTTCCTGTGTGATCTGGATCGCCTTCTTTGCACTAAGTCGCGGGCTCTGTCGTCGTTCTGCCGTTATGATCATTTTTTCCACTCTTCGAGTCCGTAAACGTTATAAGGAAAAAATAGTTCACTGTGTCCGACCCCTTTCTCGTGGCCGTAAGTTCACGCCCTGAAGTTGGGCGCCAATTTGTAAGGGGATTTAAGAAATAACCAATTAACGTTAGTTATAATCTATTCTCCAAAGTCTCACTATAGGCGCATTCGGTATTCCCTTTCGGAGACGGATCGGACACAGAACATCGAATAATTCGGATCTCTCTCTCTCTGGCTGAAAGAGAGGAGAGAGAGAGATCCGTATTTATTAGATGTTCTGTGTCCGTTTCCTCTCCGGATTGGTAATAACGAACGCAGTAATTAAGTTGAATAAGTGCGGTTTTTACAATAGAAAGGTAATTTAACAGTTTAACACAAATACAAGTCATAGGGGGCGCGATTGAAGCTAATCGTCCACGCACTGCTTCACCTGCGAACGTGATGTAGCAATCTCGTGTAAGAGTTCCGCTGGGGATGCTCTTAGTATCTACCTAGACTCTAGGTAGGGAGGGAGGATAATGAAAGTCTAATAATTAGACTTTCATTATCCTCCCTACACCAACTCTTCAGAATGGAATTCTATGAATTGTTATTGGTTTCCAATCATTCTGAGAATAAAGGTTATTATTATTCTTCATCATCGGTCTCCTGGTCTCAGCTCAAGCTGGTATTATTTCTATGAACCCTTGAAAAAACATTTCAGTTCAGGCTACAGCCTATTTTGCATATCCCGCGATCATCTGGGATAATTCGATCTTTTGAAGATTTCTTTGAAATTATTTTGGCATGACTCCCTCAGCCGAAATCACCAATGGTATTATAGTGATTTTCGACAATTGCCACATATTCTACAGTTCTATTGTCAAGTTCTCGTACTTCGTAATTTTTTCGGACTCCGTTCTTCCGATGTTGCTGCCACATCAATTATCACCTCATACTTCTGATCTTTCTCAATGAATACAAGGTCCGGTCTAATTTAGCCCCCTGCTCTATCGGTTGCTATGGGTCTGTCCGTTTCCAAAAATGCTGCAGGTTGATACCTATAATATGGCGGACATGGATCCAAAAACCCATGCCTAAGAGCTAACTGCTGGTGAACAATTTTTGCCGCTTGGTTGTGTCGGCCCAGATATGCGTTGTCGGCAAGAATTCGATAACCGGCGATTGTATGTTCCATAGACTCGCCAACTGCGCCACACTTCCTGCATTTGTCCTCCACGTTAAGCTTCAAACAGTGTTTCTCGTAGTTGCGAGTTCTTATAACTCGGTCTTGAATAGTCAGAAATCCCTCGGTTTCAAGATACAATTGTCCCGCATTCAACCATGATAAAGAGGACATTTTATTCTCTCCCTCAAGATGTTTGGGAAATCTGCCGTGCAAAGCTTGTTCCCGCCACGCACGTCTATCCTCGCTTCTGGTAGTGATATCGAATGTCATATCTTTGTATTGCAGGTTCAGGAGTGTGTATACCTTATCTTCTATTGTCACCAATTTCATCAGATTATCTTCGGACTCGAGCAGACGCTGCCTAAGATTTTTCTCCTGGGTTCTGTATAGTCTATAGACATTCAACAGACCCCGTCCCGTCTCGGTAGATAAAGCCTTTTCACCGATGCATTGGTGTGTAGGCATCGGAATTTTGTCATCAGGCGACAGGTGAGTCGGTCCAATTCATTCAGATCAGCATCTGACCAGTTTAAGACTCCAAATGTATAGGTCAGAACTAGCGTCGCCCAGGAGTTCAACGGACGGATGAGGTTTTCTGCAGACAGCTTGGTGTTGAGCACTTTGGTAACCCTGTTCTTATATTTCACCATGAACTCTGTTTTCAAACGTGTGTGATCTATTCTTTGATTCTGTGGTGTGCCCAGATATTTGTAGGTATCTTCTGGTAACATTTTGCAGATGTCCTGAAACCCTTCATGAGTATTCTCCACTTTACCCTTCTTGATGTTGATGATAGCGCATTTATCGATACCAAAGGACATGCCAATGTCACTGCTGAAGGTGCGTACGGTATCTATGAGGGAGTGAAGCTGGTTTTGGCTCTCGCTGAAGAGTATACAACAAATGGGATAATTTTCTCGGATTTCCCTTTGCAAGTCTGTAATCCTTATTCGTGTTATTCAGAATTGTCGACAATGGGTTCAGAGCCATACAGAACCACATCGGTGACAGTGCATCGCCCTGAAATATCCCTCTTGATATTTTTATGTTTCCAGCGTTGATATTATTGATTAGGATATTTGTTCTCCATGTACTCATAAGATGTTGTAGTACGGCTCTTATTTTCGGACAAATCTTCTAAATCTCCAGCACTTTCATAAGCCAATGTTGGGGCACCGTATCGAAGGCCTTCTGATAATCGATGTAACAGACACTTAAATTCCTCTTCCTCGTCTGGGCTTGTTTTAAAACTACAGCATCTATGGTCAGTTGATGTTTGCATCCTGCAGATCCTCGAGTGCAGCCTTTCTGTTCTTCCTCTAAAAAAGTATTAGCAACACAATGACCATATATCGCATTATTGAGGAGCGAGGTAAATAGCTTGTACACCACTGTAGTTATCCGGCTTGCTGCAGTCTCCTTTTTTGTGAAGCATGTAGGTATTGCCTTGAGTTAGGAAAGTTGGAATTTTGTGAGGGTCTTCCAGGGCCTCCGAAAAACATCTAGCCAGACTTGGGAAACATGATGAAAACTGTTTAACCCAGAAGTTGTGAAGTCGGTCAGGACCTGGCGATTTTCAGTTACTGGTTGATTTAATTTGGCTGGAGATTTCATCGACTGTGAAATGATCCATTTTCATTTCAATGAGTTCCGATGTCCGTTGCTCGATGTCCCTCAGCCAGACAGTATTTCTTTAGATTTGTTCACTTTCCGACCATAAAGAGCTCCAATATTGCCGTCTCTGCTGATGTCAGCTTGCAGATTGACGGAGATTTCGGCTGGTTTTTCTAGACTCCAAATGTTTTTATTTCGTCCTTTGCAAATTCGGTGTTCTGTTGTCTTCGCTTCGATAACTCGTTGTATCTTCTTAAACGAGCACCTTTGGCTTTAGCTTTTTGTCTCAAGCGATCTTTCAATTCGACAATCATTTCTTTTTGTTTCGGAGACTCTAGGTTCACCCCAGTACTTTACGAGATCTATTATTTTTCAGGAGCTCATTCAAGACATCTACTTGTCCTCGAAGTTTATCGGCATCCTGCATTAATCGTCTTTTCCAGGAAGGAATTTCAATTTTGGTGTTTTGTTTGCTGGTTCCGGGCATGTAGCTTTTCTGCGCATTTTGTTCGATGACTGTAATGGCAGCACAGTACAGAGATAAGTGGACTTTTTTCAATGTCCATTGAGTGCAAAGGTGTTCTGCCAATATTTCGTTGAGTCACACAATATTATTTTTGGCCGTAGAGTTGAAGATCAATTTTGGAAGGACGGGGCGGTTGAGTGGATCAGTAGATTCGTATCGGGCCAGGTTTCTATAAAAGGTCTCATACAGTAGGCGATATTGTGGGCAATCTTGGTAAGCAGTTCGTGTGACAGACTGTTTCCTCGTCATTTCAGCTGGTCTTGCCAACGGCTCGTTAGGATCTTCATTATGATTTCCGACAATCTGTTCTTGATTGATTGTATAGCCCATTCCTCTCTTGATCTCATCTAGTTCTTGTCTTATCAAGTAGCTTTTTCGAATTATAACATTTTTCTGGTCCGCAATGTTTCCCTCTGTTAGCTGAAGTTCTGAATGCCTCTTGGTGAACTCGGTATAGAAGGAGTATCTCCATCCAGGAAGTGGTTTCTCATCGCAATCGTTCACGTAGTAAAAAGCTCGCATTACTTCAATATTCATTTAGCGGCTCCTCTCGATACGTGTATTGCGAGCTCCCCTGCGGGCACTCCTCCTCAGGGTGGTCGAGCCAGCAGGTGGAGTGACATTTCGATCTTCTGCCGTGATATCGTCTTCCACTTCTCGTTGCTGTCATGGGGCTGTATTTTGTTTAATGACAGGGGCCCGCTTCCTCAGCACCCTGCCACCAATGGCTCGCATGCTGTCATGCCCAGCTTCGGCTCCGGACATGCTCTGGCGCTCCCCATAGCAGCAACTCTCTTCCGAGGCTTAGTAAGTGCTCCATTTTCATGGGTTTTCCACCATTTACCCTTGTTGGCCAAGGTTACTCGGGCCGTAGGGGAGTCACCCCCATGTGCCATGGTGGAAATCACACCACACCCGTGCGGTATTGTTATTATTATTATTATTTTTATAACTGTCATTGCACAAACTACCAGATATTAAGGCAAAATACCCTCTCGTCAGCTCATGCTTTGAATTATTTTCTCGTAAATCCTTGAGTTTTCGAAAACACTTGTAGAAATATAAGAGTTTGTGTATTAGTTGGGCTTTTCAGCAATGATTTTTCAAAAGGAAAATTTCCAACAAAAAAAAGCGTGAGAAAAAATATCTTAGAGGGTTACTATTTCAACCCTTTCCGAGCATACTTCGGGTTTGAAAATATTCCAACATTTGTAATTTCATTGATAAATGATAATCACCAAGTTTCGTGTTCTCAGCTTTATATACAGGGAGAGGCACACGGCCGATGGTTTTAACGCCCAGGTATATGCCGACGACATAGTGGTGACTGTTAGAGGCAAGCATGCAGGCTCATCAAGCAGCCGAATGCAACTTGCTCTCAGTATTATAAAAAAAAATGGTGCGAAGAAGAGGGGCTAACTGTCAATCCTCGAAAACAATACTAATTCCCTTCACTAGAAGGAGGAATCTCGATCTCAGAGCGCCGGTTCTAAATGGCCATACTCTGAACTTCTCTAGTGAGTGCAAATATCTAGGTGTCATCCTGGAGAGTAAACTCAACTGAAGAAAACACATAGAAAAAACTCTTTTCAGAGCCACGGCGGCCATGTGGGCCTGCAAAAGACTTTTTGGGAAGGCATGAGACGTGAAACCAAAAATGGTTCTGTGATTATCCTCAGCGGTAGTACGCCATATTGTCACCTATGCTTCCTTAGCATGGTGGACGAAAACCGAAGAGCTCACCATACGCAGCCGGTTGCAGAAACTACAAAGGCTGGCCCGTATTGGTGTCACGGGAGCTATGCGTACAGCTCTTACAGCAGCACTTGAGGTCATACTCGATTTGCCTCCCTTACATCTACATGTGAGGAAATGCATCCTGCTGGACCTGAGCCTTTCTATGGGCTTGGAAAAGACCAATATAAGGGAGCAGTTCAACAATGGGAGTTGAACAACAGAATAACCCTCTGAAAAAACACTCCTGGACTTACTCAGTCCAAGAAATTCGTGATGATTTCACCGACCTATACCAGTAATCTCTTAAAGCTATCACGAGCTGAGCTTAGGGTGATGGTAGGTCTGCTGACAGGGCACTCTCGGTACAAACATCATTTGTACAGTATGGGGAAGTCAACAGGCCCCTAAGGAACGCCGTAAACGTGATATCACTGATATCCCGTGAACGGAAAAACCATATGTAATTTTTTTGCAGCCCGGAAAAACTGCAATTACTATGTTCGAATTCGGATCCTTAATTAATCTGCAAATTGCAAACGTATCAGTTCACTAACCACAATAATCCCCCCTTTCGCATTACCAGTGGTAATGACAAGCTCAAAAACATTCCAAATCAGACAGTACGTTGCAATAAATCTGCCGAGAAGCGAAATAACCACTAAATAAATAAAATCCCGGAAAATAGCCAAAAACAAGTCGTCGCAAAAACCACACACATAAACTTCTCAGGTTCTTGTTGCCACGAGAATAAATCTAGTGAGGAAATTAAAAGCAACTGAAAGGGTTGAAGAGAAAAACGAAGAGAGGAAAGCGGGAAACTTTAATCCATTAAGAAAAGAGAAGGGGAATATGCCACGAAATACAGCACGGGTAGGTTTGAAATTACGATAGCGGATAAAATTGGGATTATGTGCAAAAATTTATTTCCGCATTTTAATATTCACTCAGCAGCTTGTGGGGATTTTGTTCGTAAACGGGTTGAAAGATTGCTCTGATTTAGGAATGGCATGAAAATAATATGATTAATGAAACTGCAATAAAAGCAGTTCCGAAGTGAATCAACGGTTTCCTATGAAATACTGAAATTCTCTTCAGATTGAATTGCCATTCCCGAATATTCCAGGATTTCAAACCAAAAAAGTTGGGTAAATGCAATCAAAACTCGAATCAAATAGATTTCTATACTCCATTCACTTTTATAAAGTAGCCCGGTTGGCCCTGGAATTCTGACACATTTCACCGTCTATATTTTGAAAATGTTAGGTTATAGTCATTCGTCTGTCAGATATGAACGCAGTAGCCGTTTCCATATATGAATCGTAGAAATAACGTATTCATCAAAATGTTTATTTACTTTGGGAAAACAATGAATTTGAGGAAATATTATGTGAGAATTCAATAATTCCAAAGATCTGACGAATATTGAAGAAACTTTTCTCTCTGTCAATACTGGAAATATTTCACGTGTACGAGTATAACCATGATTGGAAGATTCAGTTATGCTATTTGCTTGTACGGAAATCAAGAACCGAGTGTTGAAATTTTACTGAAAAATAATGGAACGAATAGTCCGTTACTTTGTGATAGTTCATTAACCCGACAGAAAACTTTTAGACGAACAGAACAGAAATCCCCACTTTTCAAAATGCTCAAGAAATAAGCCTACAGACGACAATTAAATACCTCTTTGCGCATCTTGAAATACTACAGTATGAAAATGTAGTGGTACTACAAATCTTGTGTCACAATTAAATCTTAAAAGAACTAACCCCATTCACAAAGTTAAATAAAAGTAAATAGAAAGTAGACTTGGCAATGTCGCTTGATTGCCAACCTGCGTCCGTTTCAAGTGAAAGAACTTGATAAACCTAAACCATGGCCCACCAAGATACTTTATAAAAGACAATGGAGTATAGCTATAATTTTCCTCTATTCTATGGATTCTACAATCGTGAGTCTTCTCGAAAATGATCAGAACTTTCTCTTGAATATAATCTTGATGGTCGTATAGGTGTTATACAGTGTGACAATCAAAACCTCGGACAAACTCTTTTTCATTTAACTTTATTAAACAGAAGAAATTGAACAAAACAACAACAAATAATAATAGCTTGAACATTTGTCAATAATATATTCAAGCCGTTTCGAAGTTGATTGATTTTGACCCCTTGATCCACGAAAACTAAGGGAGTTTTACCACTGTCGCAAATTCCACCCCAGACCATGACGGATTGCGGATTTTGACGGTGTTCGACGATGGCCGATGTACCGGGAGCATATATCTAATAATTCCTTTATGGGTAATAGCCAATCAAAATTGAAGCTGGGCTTTGGTAACAATCCAGATCTGCGCATGTGCAGAAATATTAAGAATAAAAATTACGTAGTTATTCTATCTCTCTCTGGCACCTTGTATCATGTCAAAGACGTAAAATTAATGATGTGATGTATTATTCCATGTGGATACTTACGCTCATAACCAAACAAATTATTTATTCCGTTTGTGAATTTTAATTCTCCTATTGAAAATTCGTTAATCAATAGTTCGTTCGTTGTTTATCCTCGTTCGTTTTTCACTTATAATCGTTGTTGTTAGTGTTCATTTTCGGGTTTAATATAATCATAGTTTATTTACCTACTTGAATTGGTTAGTCTTTATAGGTAAAGTTGGTCCGTTTTTGAATAGTATTTATATCTAGTTGAAAATGTTGTTGTGTTCTTTTATATTCAATAAGGAATTGAACATGTCTTTAAGGGTCTACATCCCTGAAAAAAAGGGAGTCAGAAACGATTTATTTCTTTCTAATTGATGAAGGGATGTATGAGTGTATATAGAAAAAAATAATAAAAAAAAATTTTATAAGTATTAAATGAATGAAAAGGATATTCCCCATCATTTTTGGTAATTTTTCTACATTTCCACCATCAAAACGAACAAATATTTTTGTGTTTTTTCATTTCAGTATTGAAGTCTATCATTTAGTTAATTAAACGTCTATCTCCTTTTTCTTTCAGAATTTACCGTTTCTTTGTAAATAATATTACAACAATGTGTCGTTTTCGCGAAATTTATTTCCTTGAATTTTTCTATTCGAAATGATAAATATCCATTTTCACCAGAGACATTTTATCAAGGATTTTATTAGCCGTCGATTAGGGAAAATTAATTGTTTCTTACAATTGTGGATTCTTAGGTGGAATTGAATTTCTTTTAAATGACACGCCCCGCAGGTATCTACTCCCAGATGACTGGTGAAGGAAAATTAGTGTATTGTACAGTCAGTGTGAGATCTAGTTCAGGGTAGGATTTCTTTTTAATATTCCCTGCGCCCCAAAATTTGTTCTATTAAGCTGAATAATCCAATAAATAAAAATTAATGCACTGCAGCGCCATCTGGCGGTATACGTTTTCTATTGTGGAGGCTGAAGACTCTTAAGGAGTTCTACTCTACTCACAAATGTTACATTTGTGACCCTACACGCTCGAATTCATATCACAGGTAAAAAATTCAAATACAACTGTTATACGTTCATGCGTATAAGCTTTGTTTTCTCAAGGCCTAAAGGAATCGGACGAGTCGTTGAAAAAGTTAAGATATTTTTTTTCTTACTAGTCTTTGAGTTGGATATATTATTTTTCTTTAATTTACCTAGAGTTTTACTTTTCTGTTGGTAATATTTGATAAGAACTAAACTTTGGTTATTTATTTTGACGCTTATTCTTTTATGTCGGAAAAAACCGGTAAACCGGTAATTTGTCAAATAATTTACCGAATTACCGGTAAATTCAAATTCGGTAAATTTGCAATCCCTAGTGAGGAGTTGAACTTTTTGGAGCTTGTATGGCTTGAGGTTGAGCTCCTTTTTGGCAATTTGACGGACTGATTCGCGGTTGAAACCGGTCTCACAGGCTATTTTCCTCATGTTTCCTCTAAAACTTCCCTGAATATGAACTCCGAGTAAAGATTGAATAATAATGGAGAGAGAATGCAACCCTGTCTTACGCCCCTGACCGAAGCAGACTGATTCCAGTACAAATCAGCTATCACTCGAATGTCCCTTCCATCCAAGCCAATGTCTTTCAGTATCTGTAGTCCAGTCATATTAGTCAAAATAAGGTAAGAATCTCGGAATGAGAGATACCCAGCTGAATATTTGTATAAACCTTTATTTTGACACCCTAAAACATGTCTCAAAACCTACATATTGTAAGGTGTCCGCGTCTGTCGAAAAATAAGGTCAAAGGTCACAAAAATCGATTTTTTTTTTTTACGTTTTTTGCAAATATCTCGTTTTCTATGAGGTTTACGGGATTTGTATTCATTATCAATATTATAGAAGATAAAATTCTCTACAACTTTTGTCTCGAAAGTTTTTTTATACGTTGAGTCGTTTTTGAGATAGAGGGCAGTGAGCGCTGTCTTGTATAGAGTTTCGACCGTTTTCTTTATCAAGGAACCACTTTATAGTAACCATGGTTATTCGTAAGTTTAAATCGTATCTTGGTAACTACGTACGTACTATTTCAAGAATTATGGCTGATGTGTGTTTTATATGTAATAACTCTGATTCAAAAGATGCATTAGTTGAAGTAGTGCGCGGCTTAAAGACTTTGAGAAAGGCAAGTATCGAAAGAAATGAGCAGCATCGACCATCTGCGTTATACCCAATATATTAAATTTACAAAATCAAATAAACCTGTGCAGTTGTCAAATATTCCACCAACAAGTGCTGCAGCTCATCAACATCTTAATCGTGTTTATTATCAAGTCCAAACTTGTTTAGGGCAAAGAGTAGACACAAGAGACCTCACTCCCCCTATTTATAAATGAAATCGTGAACATCGTTTGTTTGACCTTGAAAGTCATTTGTGAATGACGAGGTCTAATCGAGAGGTGCCAATAACAGCCCTGTATCGGCGTAGTATTAGTCAAGGTCGAAGAACTGATGTTTGCCGCCAAGCCCAAGTGATTTCTCTTGTGTCTACTCTTTGGTTAGGGCATGATTTGGAACCCCCGGAGTGGGGTTGGACAATGCGTAATGAATTCCTGGAACCAATCACAACAATTTTATCACCTGCTCCAGAGGAATTGCTTAACACAATATTCTGCAACTGCAAAAATGGTTGTGGTTCGCGATGTGGTTGCAGAAAATCGGGGTTGCAGTGCTCTTCAGCTTATGGCCAGTGTAATGGCCAAGCTTGTCTCAATGCTCTGCCATACCAGAGTGATGTCAGTGAAGATGGGACCTTTGACCCTGACATCATGGAAGACCTGGAGACAAATGTCGTTGAAGAAGAAAATGAAGAAGAAGCGCAAATTCAACCAGAAGACGATGATAATGAGAAAGAAGAAAAAAATTAAAGTCAGAGTTTGTCGTTGTTTGAATAATTATTCTTTTTATTTAGTTTATATTGATAAATGTATCGATTAAAAATTTTTCAAAAAAAACGTTAATTAGAAATTTATTTCATTTCTTCATTTTTACTTATTTCAGTAATTAGTATAGCTTTGATTAACATTAAAAAGGTGCCTTCGTTACTTCTAAGTACACAACCAGGTAAGTGTGTAACATATCTGAATTTCCTACCCTGCAAATAAAATGCACCGTTGCCAGATTCCATGGCTTCCAACTTTGCAACGTCTATTGTCGAAACGTGGAACTACGTTGAATGAACGAACTTATTTGATATTATTTTATAATTCTATGAATGATGAATATTAGTACGACTTCAATCAATACTTTAGGCAATTCGCATCTTTATAAATAGGAGATTTCAATCATATCGAAGATCCACCATGAAGTAAACTTGTTCTTCTGTGACCATCGAAGAAATACGATTCTGTGACAGAAAAACTAACCTCTAAAACGACAACGAATGGAAGGCTCTCTTTCACTTGACTTGAACGCGGCTGCTGTGTGTTTTTCACTTTTTTTCATGCTGGTGTCCCTTCGAAATGGAGTTCCTCTTCTAGGAATCCGCCATTTTAGTATATTTTTAAAGACGCTTCTTTGTTATCTGGTATGTACACGATCTCCATTTAAATAACTGTTTCATTTCACAGGATTTAATCTCATGTAAGCTTGTTCTATTTTATTATTGCATTTCTATTGAATATTGTGGAACTCTGTTCGGCTACCAACCCATTTGAAATATTCTTATACTGTTCGTAAGGGTTACTGCACATTTAACTATTCACTCGACATTATGGTTTAGGCATTTGGAGATGTTGCTTTTAGGATAATATTTTACGTACAAATATCACTGGTTTGGAGGCCTAGGGTAAACTGTTTATATCGCCTGTGCTAGGGAAAATATCCCCCACAACAGTGGCCAGTGAAACTTCCCCTGAGAGTTCTTTTGACGAACGTCCTCAGAAACCAAGCCTCGCCTTCGGGCCCTTGGCGTACCCGATAAGCAAGGAAAGCTTTGAAGTTGCCATCGTTCATCAGTTAACAGGAAATATAAAGAGTCTATCGTCACTTCCAAACCAACGCGACTACTATGATCTCACACATAACACTTAGAAGGAAGGATTCTCACTCTAGGAACTACAAGGATACTGCTTATGAATTTCATTAATAATCAGGTGGCACACTCTATATGCCTATAAGCTTTGGATGTATTGGATTCTGCTTTTTATCACAATTGTGCCAGTAATAACCTTACCGGAGTATAGGAAGCTCCATATTGTACATATCACCAGTGCTCGTCTTATTAATAATTGTTCTATGGATTGTAAACATATCATCTGTAATGCTAGAAGGTTTTTTGCTTTGAGTTTCAATTGATTCTCGTTCGTTTTTCCTTCATATGGCTATAGTTCCTCGAACTATGGTGCTGGACGATTAAAGGCTCTTGTTCCATCTTTATGTCCAATCTTGTGTATTATTTATCTATTTTACCTCATTATTTCCCATCCTATATTTCACTAATCTGAGTTATTACGAATCTGAATTACTACGACATAACGTAGAGTTCTACCAATCTAGACGATCACATCACAAGCCAAAAATATAAGTATAAAACCCCCTTTAACGTAATTCTACCCTCAGCTCTTCAGAGCAGGGTTGCCCCTTTTCTCTTTTTCATAATGTTCCGAGGATTTACAAACTTGGAATGTTACAAGTGTGATTAAATACATAGATACTTAATTAACAATAGATAAGTCATAAAAAAACATTAACTATAATGTAATTTTCGAAAAAAAATATAATAATTTATAATTATATATTTCTGAACATTTTATAAACTATTTGAGACATATTTTTGATCGGACCTACCGGTTGACCTTTAAAGATCCTCTATATAGTTAAACATTGCGCGCTCACAGCCCTCTATCTCAAAAATGATTCAACGTATAAAAAAAATTTTCAGACAAAAGTTGTAGAGAATTTTATCTCCTATAATATTGATTATGAATACAAATCCCGTAAACCCCATAGGAAACGAGATATTTGCAAAAAAACGTCAAAAAAATCGATTTTTGTGACCTTTGACCTTATTTTTCGACAGACGCGGACACCTCACAATATGTAGGTTTTGAGACATGTTTTAGGTTGTCAAAATAAAGGTTTATACAAATATACAGCTGGGTATCTCACATTCCGAGGTGAAACTACTAAGATGACTGGACTACTGTATCATTTTATGGTGTCGGACTCGATCAAAGGCCTTCTTATAGTCGACGAAACATGCATACACAGAGCAGTTCATATCTCTGCATCGTTGAAATAAAACTTGTATGCTGTATAGTGCTTCCCTTGTTCCTACTGCATTTCGGAATCCAAACTGAGTTGGAGACATCTGTTCCTCGCACTTTCGGTATATTCTCTTATGGATGACCTTGAGAAACAATTTCTAAAGATGGCTCATTAGACTTATAGTTCTATACAATGTGGAATAAAACCGCAAAATTAATGCAAGAGTTGTACTATGACCAATTAAATAGAAGATTCGACCCATTCAATGATATCGAATTCAAATCCACCAGATATGCTAAAAACACCAAGCGTAAGTTAATACAGAAAGAGCTGTAAAAGAGGAAATAAAGTTCTGCAAGTTTGAGCAAAGGAGATCTCTTGGACATGATAAGACTCAACGACGAAAACACACCGTCTGGCTTGCAGAAGAAATTGTATTTTTTATGTTCAAAACTTCAATACATCCTAATTTGAATAACTCATTCTGTTTATATTGAGTCGATTTATATAAATTTGTTGAATAAAAATATAAAATCTCAAAAATGATTTTAATTGTAACGTCAGAGAATAACGTCAAAAAATAATCCATCGAATACCACACGAGAGTTCGGTAAATTAGAAAATAAATCTCCAGGCATTTTCTCAAACTTGTTGCCATTTGGCAATAGCCACTCGAGTCTCTATTGCCTGGCAACAAGTTTTCTAAAATCTGTCGAATTATTTTCAATTTATTCTCACTTTCGTGTGATATTACTACTGAAAATTCACATATTAGTACAGAAAAGTGTATAGAAACCAAGAGAATAAAAATTATTTGGCTGCGCTGAAATACTTTCGTTTCAGACCACAGCAAAATTTGTCAGAAGTTTTTCTTGTCACCTTGTATGAATATTCGATGATAATGAATAGTTTCAAATAAACTTAGTCTAAGTTCTGACGGAAACATGCATAATTTCCATCGCATACACACTGATGCTGAATTCAGGTCGGAGCTAATTTTTATGAACCATCGCCTTCGCCATTTTGTACCAACAATAATTTATTCTCTCCATTCAATTTTTTCGTTGCTAGACCATTGAGATTTATCATCGAATCAAAAACATGATCAATATTTTCTGCATAAAATGAAAATATTTTGTATTATGGATTCATCCCTAAATGGCCTTTTTCAAATACAATATATTATATTTTTTAGATAGGTTTGCAATGAAACACAAAATTAATTATCCAGGAAATCGTTCCCGTCGTGTCATTAGAAGATCAGGAAATTGTTCTCATCTGAAAACCAAGATGCGTTGTGTGGATTCATTAACTCAGGATAATACTTTCTGAACTATGTAGTTGGAAAATAGTTGCAAAATTTTCTTTATAATAATATTGAATTTTTAAAATCTAGATCTAGAGCTTATTTTGGAGTTCAGTATTATCCATCTGATTTTGATTATTCAGAGGATATGTAAAAATGCCACCTCAACTTTTGTGAGATATTCCAACTAGGACCGAGATCTTAAGAAAATGAGAATTTTCAATACTGCCCAAGATATAACCGAAACCTGAGAACAAAATACGGCTGGAAGGAAGGAGAACATTCATTCATAGAATTCCTTGATAAGCCGAACAATATTCCCACTGATCTTCAAAGCACGGCGTTGTTCCAAGAAACAGGACCAGAGAAATTAAGAACAGTTGTTGACCGTTGGGGTGAAAAAACAATCGTTTCTGAGACACGATGTACAAAGGCGAGAATTCATTCGTTAGGAAATGCCTACCGAATTCAGGAATTTTGTGGATAGGGGCATCAGGGATGGATTGAGATTCCCGGGATTCCTTATTTCGAAACTGAACTGAATTTGTGGTGAAATTCAATTGGAGGTTGAAGCGTATACTGGGTGGGGACAAACTTCCCTTATATGTGTTATATAAAAATCTGTTGATACGCACTCATTCTATTAACCTTAAAATTTGACATTTAGTTTTTCAATAATAAAACGTCGATACACTGGCGGATTTGATGGGAGGCTGGGGAGGTGGGGACTTCATGGAGAGCATGTCGACAATAAACCCCTGATGGTTGTTCAATCAATTTCTATATTCGAATTTCAGACAAATCATTCGAATAATTATTATTTAATTCTCTGCATATCATCGACCACGAATGAAACGGAATAATCTAATATAGATCCGACTTTTATCAAACTGAAATACTCAACAAAATCATAAATTCAGACAAGGGTGTCGGAATGTGATTTCATCTTAGGTATACTCAAAGGTTCCAAGTCTAAAATGCACTATCATTCGAAACAATCTATTTTTCGGTTGACATGTTTCGAAGATACAGTCATCTTGAAGAAAATAGGTGACATATTTCAGAAATATAAAAATGAGATGACTAATAGGAACACCCTTTTATCTCAGACTACACAACAAGAGAAGAGTAAAGAGAAAAACATTTATCAGCCTTCCCTACCACGGATTCAAAGGTATCGACAACATTCAAATTTCGTTTAGATCTTCCGATACACTACAAGAACAACTTGTCAAGAATAAGGACCAAATCAACAAACTCGAGAAATCAAGAGTATAAAGATTGAAATGTAAGAGCTATAACACCATTTATGTCGGTAGAAGTGGCAGAAACAACAATACTAGAGTTAATGAACATCTTGTGAGCTCTAGAAAGAATAGTAACGATAAATCTTTTTCTCTATTACACCATCTTTTTCAGTAACATTTTTCGTTTTGTGGTTGTCAGCAATGACTTCCAATCCTTTTAAATTTCAGCAGAAGTCAATTTGGAAATGTCAATTTTCGTATTTCCTAACATTCACACCAACTGCCAAGATACAATATGAAAGTCACTAGGACCTATAACTTGAATTTTTTCATTGAATTTCACAAAATATTACTGGAAATAGAGAAAATATCGTCTAATACTCGTTGCAGAATGCAATTCCAATACTCATGCGTTCGAAAACTCGCTCCTTCTTCGCTCGTTTTCGAATTTCGCATTCGTATTGGAATAGGAGCCCATTCTGCAACTAGTTTTACAATATACTATTTTGGTGTACAAGCATGTGAGGGAGAGTAAACATACTACATTATCACATCAATGTGATTTCGGAAAGAGGTTGGAAATTCTTTGAGATGTGGAAATCTACAAACACATCAACATCCCTCAATTCGATACTCTCAATGCCAAAATGGTCAACACATTTCAAGACACGTTTAAGCTATTGGAAAAGCGCCATCTATAGAAAAGATCAAACACGATACTGAATTTTGGAAATTGAATAATTATAACTTAAACCACATGCACAGAAGAGGACAGACGTCACCACCTGTCAGGCCTATTTTAATTCATTTCATGTCAAGCATGATATCTTTCAGGATTTTATTCAAAATGACTTAAATCTTTCGTTTTTAATTTGTCAAGTTTCGGACCTTCGGACTGAGAAATCGACTCTGGGCAGGAACATATTTGACTGATCCTCTGTTTTATTTATCTGTAAGTTCTGGATTCATCTTTCAATTTGAGTATTTACATTGGTTCAAATTAAATAAGCTGCAGATTCGAGCTGCTAGATATTTGATGTCGGTATCTGGAGGCTGGAAATTAATTTTCATGGAGAAATTTTTTTTCACAACTGTTCAAGGCTTTTCTGGGGCTTGATTGGTCTTTTTTCCTGTTTTTTTTTTTCATTTTATTTTCCACTTGCACATATAAATGTAAGGCCATTGGTAGCAAAGTTTGGACCATTTCAGGATCATGTATTGTAGGAAGATTTTGATATTGTGGCGGTTACAGAGACTTTGTTGACCGATGATGCTGTGAAGGATTACGATTGGTATCGGAGAAATTCTTTAATCAGAATAGGTTAATCGCCGTGGTGGTGGAGTGGGTATTTATCTCAGAAATGGCACAGAGGATGATATTTTGCTAGCTGGGTCACATGAGTTCATGGAGTAAATGTGGATTAAAGCTATCATTGAGGACCAAATGTTTATCATTGGTGTTGTTTATAGACCTTCAAATTCGGACATACAGCGGTTCTTTTCTCATATTGAGAATCTTATAAGTAATATTACAGAATATGATAAACTAGATGGCTTGGCCGAGTTTAATATTAACATGTTGAATGTGAATATGAATTCACCAGTACAGTTGGAGAATATATTTCTTTCTTATGATATGAAACAGATAATAAAAGTAACCACACGATTATCTCTGAATTGTATTTCACTGTTAGATTTAGTGTTCACAAATTTGGACGATTTGAGTGATGTGGAAGTGTTGGATGGTGGAATTTCAGACCATTTCACAGTAACGGTGGATTTCCATGCATCCGTCATCCGATGATACGATCGTCCGAAAGTGTTGTGATTGGCGGAAATATTCAAAATTGAAAGAGCGCCAAACATTGGTCCGAAAGTTTCAACTCTCTACCGTTATCGGAGAAAGTTGAAAAATGTTTAACTTTTGTCCGTTATCGTATCAAATTTGACATAACTTTTTGAATGTATGGCGTTCTCTTGTTATTGTTGCTTTCGATTCTTCTATTGAAAAGAAAGAAACCTAAATTACGGGTGAAAGATATTTTTATGAGCAGAAAGGCCCAAGGAATGTTCAATAACTTGGTGCAAGAAATGCGATTGTCAGCAGTATTTCAATTATTTGAGAATGAGCAATATCACATTCAACAAATTATTGAGTATTGCTGGACCATCTCTCACAAAAATGTACCATATACGAGAACCCATCTCACCTTTGTAATTTGATAATTCAATAATTATACAGTTCGCGTCAAAATTATGGAACAAATTCATTCTCTCAGAAGAAAAATATTTGGCAACAAAAATCCTTCGAAAATGCATAAAAATTTGGTAAAAGTGAAACAAAAATTTACCTGTCGCATGATTTTGTTGCCAAATATTTTTCTTCTGAGAAAATGAATTTGTTCCATAATTTTGACGCGCAATGTATATACAAAATGTTACCATTTTTCTCATTAAAACACACGATAACGTTTTGAAAATTCGGATGGATGGAAATTGACAGTTTCGTCCGAATCGGACATCGGATGACGGATGCATGGAAATCCACCGTAAGTTTCAAATTTCTCACTGGCAGGTCAGTGTCAGAACCAAGGACATTTTTATAGAGCTCTAAAACGAATCAATTTTGAGGCGTTGGCTGGATTTGCTCGCCGGAGTTGTTCAGGGTATATTGGGACCGATATTGTACACCATATACAGGGTGATTCACGGTGGATGGCACATTAGACGTTTCTGGAGAACCAGACTTCGGATCGGTCTGAAAATTTAATGGAATGCGTTATCGGACCTGTTCTACCCAACTAAAATATTTTCGTCAATGCGGTGTTGCCACTTCTATTAGAAAGTAGTAGCAACTTTGCTTTTTCAAATGGAACGCCCGGTATATTATATTATTTTTGGAATCTCCAACAACTTCTCGACAACTTTTATTGACATTTCCCTATACCTATCTGTTGCCGTTTTCCAAATATAAATTAATTTCTTTTTTTTTACCTAAAATCATGACCTCCAAAAATGCTGATAACTTCGGGTTGAGAGACACCATGGCATTGAAATTTGGTTTGAAGTTAGGTGATACATGAATGCTTCCAACACTCCAGCCTGATTTACGTTAATTCAATACAGGGTGATAAAAAAATACAGTCTTTTCGGTTGCTAGAAAAAGTGACTGAAAGTTGTTTATTTCAAATGGAACGCCCGTATATTATTGGAAATTCGGAAACTGATGCAATTCGCTTTCATTCTATGTATATCATGCCTATACCTAACTGGTCAAATTTCGGACTTATTAGCATTTAGTTGTCGAAATGTCCCTTCAGAATGGTATTTCCATTCGGTATTTGGTAGGCAGGCCATGATTACTATTTGACAGTACCTTGTGACATTCTCCTAATAATAAAGGCACCAAGAAGCTTGAATTTCGACATTTTCTTCATTTCAGAAGTTGCAAATACCCTCGAAACGATGGGAGAAAACTAATCAAACGAAGTGCTCATGAATTTGCTCATTATTATTAACTGGAGAGACTTTCTGAAGATCGGTGGATAAGGCGCTTGGGACCATGGAATTGGCCAGCAAGAATACACGATCTTAGTCCGTTAGATTTTTATCTGTGGGGAATGTTGAAAGAAAAAGTTTACAAAACACCCGTGCATTTGAGAGATGATTGGTTGGAAAGGATTGCCCAAGCATTTGAAGATTCGGATTTTAAAGAAATACGATCTGCCACCACGAAAGCAGTCAACATCCGCATTTTGAAGTGCTTGGAAGTGAACGGCCAGCGATTCGAACATACTTTGAAGTATTCGACATGATTGTTCCACTTTTTCACAATAATTCATATAAATAGTTTGACTCTCAAGTTTCTTGGTGCCTCTATTATTAGGAGAATGTCACAAGGTACTGTCAAATAGTAATCATGGCCTGCCTACCAAATACCGAATGGAAATACCATTCTGAAGGGACATTTCGACAAATAAATGCTCATAAGTCCGAAATTTGACTAGTTAGGTATAGGCATGATACACATAGAATGAAAGCGAATTTCATCAGTTTCCCGAATTTCCAATAATATACGGGGCGTTCCATTTGAAATAAACAACTTTCAGTCACTTTTTCAAGCAACCGAAAAGACTGTATTTTTTTATCACCCTGTATTGAAGTAACGTAAATCAGGCTGGAGTGTTGGAAGCATTCATGTATCACCTAACTTCAAACCAAATTTCAATGCCATAGTGTCTCTCAACCCGAAGTTATCAGAATTTTTGGAGGTCATGATTTTAGGTAAAAAAAAATTGAATTAGATTATATTTCGAAAACGGCAACAGATAGCTATAGGGCAATGTCAATAAAAGTTGTCGAGAAGTTGTTGGAGATTCCAAAAATAATATAATATACCGGGTGTTCCATTTGAAAAAGCAAAGTTGCCACTACTTTCTGACAGAAGTGGCAACACCGCATTGACGAAAATATTTTAGTTAGGTAGAACAGGTCCGATAATGCGTTCCATCAAATTTTCAGACCGATCCGAAGTCAGGTTCTCCAGAAACGTCTAATGTGCCATCCACCGTGAATCACCCTGTATATACTCCATTCACTTTTATAAAGTGGCCCGGTGGGCCTTGGAATTCTGACACATTTCACCGCGTATATTTTGAAAATGTTAGGTGATACTCATTTTTCTGCCAGGTATGAACGCAACGTTGCCGTTTCTACCTATAAGAAGTAGAAATCACTTATTTATCAAAATGTTTATTTAGGTACTTTGGGAAAACAATGAATTTGAGGAAATATTATGTGAATTCGATAATTCCAAAGATCTGACGAATATTGAAAAAACTTTTTTTCTGTTAATACTGGAAATATTTCATGTGTACGAGTATAAACATTATTGGAAGATTCAGTTATGCTATTTTCTTGTACGGAAATCAAGAACCGAGTGTTGAAATTTTACTGAAAAATAATGGACAGAATAGTCCGTTACTTTGTGATAGTTCATTAACCCGACAGAAAAACTTTTAGACGAACACAACAGACGGACGTATGGAAATCTCCACTTTTCAAAATTAAAGAAATAAGCCTAAAGGGGACAATTAAATACCTCTTTGCGCAACTTGAAATACTCCATTATGAAAATGTAGTAGTATCTACTACGAAATCTGTGTCACAGTTAAACCTTAAAAGAACTAACTCCGTTCACCAAGTTGAAAAAGAGTAATAAGAAAGTAGACGATTGATTTTCACGATTGCCAACCTGCGTCCGTTTTAAGTAAAAGAACCACTGCTAAGCTGGTGATACCCAAATCTATTACTCGTTTCCTGAGGAGGATGTTGATTCTGCTGCGGAGATTCTCAATGACGAATTGGAGTCATTTTGTAAGTGGGAGGCTGATCATTCGCTTTTGTTGAATCCAGACAAATCAACCGTGTTGATATTTGGAAACGATTCACCAATAGATAAAGTCATTTGCTATCCCATTTTCTGACACCGGTAAAAGTCTGGGACTCATATTGGACTCGAAGTTGCGATTCAGGGAGCATGTTACTTCAAAGCTATGACTGGCATATGGCGGCTTGAAAAGTATTTATGGCCATAGACATTGTCTCCCAGTGAAAACTAAAAAAATACTTCTAGATTCCATTGTACTTTCTCATTTTAATTTTTGTTGCTCCGTCTATGTTCCTTGCTTGGATTCCAACTATCTTTATCGAATACATAAGGCGCAAAATTCTTGTGTCCGACTTCTTCATGGCGTAAAAAGGGTGGAGCACATATCCCCTTATTAGAATAAATCGGGTTGGCTTAACATGGCGAAAAGGTCAAAACTGTACATGTGTTTTATTTAAAATACCTCCCTACTTACATCATAGGATAAAATTTCGCATCGATGTTCACACGTTGAACTTGAGAAGGAGGACCCGATTTACTATTCCTGAACATAGAAAAGAAATATTCAAGAGATCATTTTCCTACAATATTGTTAATTGCATCAATGCATTGGATGCACTAGACTTGGATCGGTCCCTCTCTTCTTACAGGAATCATTGTGCGTCGCCTAGTTGGTAAAAATAAGTTTTTTTCACAGGATTTGTCAATTTGGTCCTGGTTTACTGCCTTTCCCTTCGTTTTAACTTCAACTTGTTTATGTTTGATATTTCATTTTTTGTGATTGTAAGCTTCTAAGTTTTTCATGTCATCGAAATTGAAAACCATTCAACGGCCTGAACAGAATTCAGTATGGAATTCTGAGAACTGTAGGCCTTTTGTTCACTCTGAATTGGATTTTATTTCGCCTATTATTAATATATGTACTTGTATATTTTTTTGGTGGTAAAAACAATAAAGTTATATTATAATTATTCTTCATCATTCGTCTTCAGGTCTCAGCTCGAGCTGGTATTACTTCTATCATTGATAAAACATTTCAGTTCCTCCCACTAGTTCAGGAATTTCCGCACGATGTGACAGGTTTGCAAAGCTACAGCATGTAGTGCATATCCCGCGATCCTCTGGGATAATTCGATCTTCTGAAGATTTCTCTTGAATGATTTGAACATGAATCCCCCAGCCGAAATCACCAATGGCATAATAGTCACTTCCGACAATTGCCACATATTCTTCAGTTCTATTGTCAAATTCTCGTACTTCGTTATTTTTTCGGAATCCGTTCTTCCGATGTTATGAGTCAATGGTACTGCCACATCAATTATCACCCCATACTTCTGATACTTCTCAATGAACACAAGGTCCGGTTTATCTGTTGTTATGGGTCTATCCCAATAGAGAACTGCTGCGTCCGTTTCCAACACTGCTGCAGGTTGATACATATAATATGCCTAATAGCTAACTGCTGGTGAATAATTTTTGCCACTTGGTTGTGTCGGCCGAAATATGCGTTTTCGGCAAGAACTCGACAACCGGCGATTATATGTTCAATAGACTCGCCAAAAGCGCCGCACTTCCTGCATTTGTCTTCCACACTTCCACGTTCAGCTTCAAACATTGATTCTCGTAGTTGCGTGTTCTTATAACTCGGTCTTGGATAGCCGTCAGAAATCCCTCAGTTTCAGGATACAATTGTCCCGCCTTCAACCACGACAAAGAAGCTAATTTAGCCTGCTAACAACGTGAGAAGATCTTTTAGGAAGAGGCTGATACTTTGTGTTAACGAAGATGGTCATCATTTTGAACATTTGTTATAATTTCAGTGTTTTTAGCCGAAAAATTTCATATTTCCTTATAGAACTGATGAATTTCGTGATTTTTATGTTCTTGTTGTGTTGTCAGTGAATATCCTGCTTGCTCATAACTTTTCATCATTTAATATTTTTTTAATCATAAAAATTGGATATTACAGTGTTAGTTATTTCGGTAAATCCCCAGGGAAATGATGAAAAGATGAAAAAAAATCTCGAAAAAAATTCAAACTTGCTAATAAATCCGAAACTGTAAGATTTAGGTCCGACAAACCACAATAATTTTTAAAAGGTAATTAATTTTGCTATCGAATGAAAGAATAAAATACAGGGTGTGCCATTTGAAACAAGACCAAAATCATAATTTGAATATGTCGGCAATAAGCTGCCTCGTTTTGAACACCCAGTAGTTTTGAATTATAGTGATAGATGCAGCGTCTATTGTCTTTATTCTAGTAGTTTCAGCCAAAATTCCATTCCACCAAATTCGTTTTAGACGAATTTATCGAGTATTTTCCGAGACCCTCAAATTTACGAAAATTCCAAATATCTCACTAACGGAAATATTTGAGAACGTGAAATGTCAAATGCACTTAGTCTTATTTTCACTATGCTTTCTAAATCTGCAGAATAATAAAGGGTGTTCCATAAGAAAAATATATGTTTGGTTCCTACCACTTTCCTGAGACACCCTGTATATTTCAAAACGATTTAAAAATATAGCCCCAGTTGACCTTAATAATTCCACGTTAAAAAAAATCGAAAATTTCACTGCTTACGAGTAATCGAGATCCGCGTCACCGGTGAAACACCCTGTATATATTGTTTTTCATAACATCTATGAATTCTAAATCCGATACTATGACCAGAGATACAGGGCGTAAAAGTGGAAAATTACCGATTTAAAATGTTTTTTCATCAAACAAATTGAAATGTCGGATTGATTTCATGTTGCGCCTATGAGTTCAGGTCAGATGTAAATGGAAAGGTTTAGCTAAAAATATTTACAGGGTTATCCACGAATAAATAACCATAGCTTTCGCAAACAATAATTCTACAGTTCCGTCACAGAGAAATTATTCCATTGATTTAATACCTAGTCTTTTACAATTTTGAGTCTGAAATACTTCACTATGATTTCTTTCCATACAGGGTGAGCCATACAGACAACCATACCAAAAATAATTATGCTTCGAAATAACTGAAACTGATCAAATCAGTAATTCTCCACTTTAACGCCATGTATCTCGAATACTGGACAAAGAATCGGATTTAAAATGAGATGAGAAGTAGGTATTTTGAAGGGATCCTGGGATCTTCGCCTCGGAAAAATATCTAGCCAGACTTGGGAAACATGATGGAAACTGTTTAACCCAGAAGTTGTGAGGTGGGTCGGGTCCTGGCGCCTTCCAGTAACTTGTGTTTTTGACAATGTTTGAAACTTCCTCGACTGTGAAAAGATCAGTCCTCATCTCAACAATTTCAGAAGCCTGGTGTTCGATGTCCCTAGGTCAGCTAGTATGCTTCTGAAATCGACCAGTCTCCGACCATAAAGAACTCCAATATTGCCGAAATTCGTCATTGCTGATGTCAGCATGCAGATTGGAGGAGATTCCGATTAGCTTTTCAAGACTTTCGAATAACTTTTTTCTGTCTCTCATATATTCAGCGTTTTGTTGTTTTCGCTTTGATAGCTCGTTGTATCTTCGTAGGCAAGCACCTTTCGCTTTAGCTTGTTGTCTCAAACGATCTTTCAGTTCTACTATCAACTCTTTATGTCGTGGAGATCTCAGGTCTACCCCTGCGGATGTGGCTATTTTTCGCACTTTGTTCAATACTCTACGCGATTTATTATATTTCAGGAAGTCATTCAAGACATAGACTTTTCCTCGGAGTTTATCGACGTCCTACATCAATCTTCTTTTCTAGGCACGATTTTCATTTTTAACTTTCTGTTCACTGGTTCTGGGAATGTAGATATTTTGCCCATTTTCTCCTTTTACTGTGATGGCAGCACAGTACAGAGATAAGTGGACTTGTTCCAACGTCCATTGAGTGCTTAGGCGTTCTGCCAATATTTCGTTGGGCCACTCAATGTTATTTTTGGCCGTAAAGTTGAAGATCAATTTTGGAATGATGAGGCGGTTGAGTGGATCAGTATAGATTCGTATTGGGCCAGGTTTCTATAAAAGCTGTCATACAGTTGGCGATATCGTAGGCAGTCTTGGCGAGCAGTTCGTTTGACAGGCAGTTCCCTCGCCGTTTCTCCAACGGCGCATTAGGTTCTTCATTACGATTTCCGACAATCTGAGCTTGATTGATTGTATAGCCCATTCCTCTCTCGATCTCATACAGTTCCTGTCCTGTCACGTAGCCTTTTCGTATAATAACATTTTCACGATCAGCAATATTCCCTTCTGTTAGCTGAAGTTCAGCATGCTTCTTGGTGAACTCGGTATAGAGGGAGTATCTCCATCCAGGAAGAGGTTTGTCATCGCAATTGTTCACGTAGTAAAAAGCTCGCATAACTTCAATATTCATTTCGCGGCTCCACTTGATACTTGCATTACGAGCTCCCCTCCTCACGGTGGTCGAGCCAGCAGGTGGAGTGGCATTTCGATCTTCTGTCATTATAACGGTTTCCACTTCTCGTTGCTGTACTGGTGCTGTATTTCGTTGAATGACAGGAGCCCGCTTCCTCAGCACCCTGCCACCGACGGATCGCATGCTCAGCGTCGGCTCCGGACATGCCTTGGAGCTCCCCAGGCAGCGACTCTCTTCCAAGGCTTACTTTATTCACCATTTTATCCCATTTTCTTACAGCACTTTTTTCTGTAGAAAATAATTGTGTAAGTAGTTTTTCCAAAAACCTAACAAATAATTAGATATATTCACATAAAACACATAAGAAGTGTCGAATAGGGTGTGGAATATTTGGAGTGAAATGGCATCCTTAACATATGGTGTTGGCAACATGGCGAACCATGATAATTTCTTCGCGGAGTTGAACAAACTAACAAAATTAAAGTTAATAGAAATATTATTTAATAAACGCATTGGTGATGACGTGATAGTGAGTGAAGGAATAAGAAAGCATATAAATACAGGCCAGGAACCTTGTTTTCAAGACATTTCATGTGAAGAACCAAATAACCTCAAAATGAATGGGGATTTCATTAAACTTAAAACTGAACTAGAGGTCACAAAAGTTAAGTTGGCATCTGAAGTTCGAATTGTGAGTAACCTTCAGACTATAATTGATAATCAGATAATGATTATTGAACTACAAAAAGAAAATTTACTTCTTGTAAATAAACAAACCCTGTCGAGTGATGAAGGCGACGTTGCCGCTACTCCTGGGTTTTCTCAGATTTTAACTGAAGATTCACCGATTCCATTGAAGTCGAAGAACAAAAAGATTGATGACTGTGATAAAACTTATTCGCAAGCTCTCAAAACAAATAATAAGCGAACAGATTCTCAATCCCAAGAGGTTCTTCAGAATTCTGTCCCAAATTCAACAATGAATGCCTCAGCTAATCAAGTTGATAAGGGGATTATGCAAGCTGAAACCTTGGGAAAAACAAAAGATGTGATTCAACCCGAAAATGTAAACACATCTGAGAGGGATAAGGGAAATAGTTGGCAACAAGTGCCAAATAGACGTCGGCGAAGATTTGTTATTGGTAGAGATGAGGAAAGTACGAGCCAGGGTTTGATAACTGTACCCAAGTTCTCATCTCTGCACCTCACCAGATTGGCACCACAGACAACACCTGAAGACCTTCAAAAATATCTACAACCGCATTTTGAGGATGTCAAATGCGTAGCTCATCCATCCAAACATCCTGAGTTATACTCCTCATTCAAGGTAACAATAAGACAGGATGACCTAAAAAAAGCTTGGAAGAGGGATGCCTGGCCCAGTGGAGCGGTAGTTTCTAAGTTTTTCGAGAAACGGAGGGTGCCATCAAGACTGGTGGACCCTCAAACATAAACAGCTCTTGTAATTCAGCACAACAAAAGGTGATTTTAAAGGTATACTATCAAAATGTCCGTGGCTTAAGAACTAAGGTCCATGACTTCTATACTAGTGTTTTATCTGAATCCTTTGATATTATTGTCATTACTAAGTCATGGTTGACAGCAAGTTTTTATGATGCCGAGCTATTTGATGATAGGTATCATGTTGTAAGAAAGGATAGAGATAACCAGAAATCCAGAGGCGGAGGACTCATTGTAGCAGTTAAGAAAAATATTGCTGTTGAAACTGTAAATTTTAATTCCAACTGTGATATTGAGTGCCTAGTTACAAAAGTTAGATTTAAAAGAATTATTATGTATTTGTTGTGTGTATATGTTCCTCCAAATACTGGTAGCACAATTTTTTCAAATTTCTTAGATGCTGTTGAAGAAAAACTTTGTGGCAATTTTGAAGTGTTATTGATAGGTGATTTCAATATACCATTTTATATTACAAATGGCTGTGAGAGGAGTAAGATTTTAAATGAGTTCCTAAATATTTGTGATTTTGAAGAGAATAATACTGTGTTGAATCATATGGGTAGAAAACTTGATTTAGTGATAGGTAATGTTGAGTTTGCGGATTTTAGTAGATGTAATAATCCTTTGGTACAAGAAGATGATTATCATCCCTCCTTGAACTTCACTGTGCAGTTGTGTAAGTCAACAATTTCTGACAATATTCCTATATCTATAACTACTCTAAGGGGAATTTTGATCTCTGGTATGACTTAATTCGTCTCTTAAATTGGGATGATTTGCAAAATGAGAGTGCTGATGAAGCATTCCGGCTTTTTTATGAAAAGCTGTA
The DNA here is from genome assembly GCA_951802165.1 of Adalia decempunctata. Lineage (NCBI taxonomy): Eukaryota > Metazoa > Arthropoda > Insecta > Coleoptera > Coccinellidae > Adalia > Adalia decempunctata. The sequence continues at coordinate 40,625,618 of OX637699.1, read as the reverse complement.
CTCTTGCATAGATATAGCAATACCGAAAAGACTGGTAAGTAGTAAAATTAAGGTAATTATTTAGAACTAAAAGAACTGTATTTGGGACGTGAAAAAATTTGTACTCACCAAGTTTGGGCCCCAGATTACGAAAATGAAAACGAGAAGTCTGCAATCCTCTTAGTTTTTCCAAAAAAAAATCCCAAAGTTACGGTTGGAAGGTGAGGTTATATATAGTTCCAGCCAGTTTTATCCTATTTTCTCAATGAATACTCATTGGAAATGGTTCATTTAAAAATCTCTGAGCGTTTCATGCAAAATAAAGCTTTATTTTCGTCGAAATCGACGATTTTATTCATTGTTTACATTCGTTTGGGAACGCCATATTTCCAACTCCAAACTGTCAAACATCGCGAATTCTGCAACGTTGCCAATGCCTCGAACCGACTTGCCGGTAAGCATTTTTCCGTTCCCTATACAGTCAGCGCGACAGGTCGCTCTCACCGTATAGGAAACGGAATGTACGATGGAACACTCCGTTCCCTAGCAGATATGCGCGATGTGCTCACTGTCCTAGTCTTCTGAGTGCCGATAGGACAAATTGCAAATTATTAATAAAGTTTTCTTACTTACTGTATAGGGTATTAGGTAGAGTCTACCACATTTTTCCTCTGTGAACATTTTGTAGTTGCGGTTTTTTTTTCAGCAAACCTCTAGTAAGTCGACCATATTTTCATTTTTTTTTAATTATACGTAGGCACTCTTTTTTTGTAAAATGCAATCATAAAAACAATCTGGAAAAAATGAGAAAACATGATTGTCTACCAATATAAACATGACTGAAAATCGCATTTTTTTAATTATTAATACACTCCTGATTTTTTCAGAATCGGTTGATATAACCATATGAAATATGAAAATGGAATTGTCCGACAAAAAAATGTGGCGTTTTTCTTGTCCGACAGATGAAAATCGATGATTTTTTTGAGTTTTTAAAATTTCGGACAAGAATGAATTTATATTTTAGAGAGATTCGTTTCATAGAAAAAACAACTATCCACCATATAAAATGCGGCGAATCCTTAGTCTAGTTGAATATAATGGTTTTGTTTCAGAATCTTTTTTCGATTATTACTGAAATGAAACTATTGAATTTGATTGAAAGTTTTTAATTCAAATTGTTTACTGACATTTTTATTCAAATCTAATAAAAAACAATGAAAATACTCCTTCCTCACATTCAATTCGTTGTAACAAGACGAATGGTATCCAGTAAAAGTATCACATCAATCGTCAGGTAAAATGACATCTTTATATTTGTGATTATGATGTTCTCTTGATTCCAGGAATATTTTTTACAGTTAAAGGATGACACTTCCTCCTTTTTCGCTTCAAAGCCACGGATATATTTTAAATGTTTGCACAAAAAACACTCCATCATATTATATCGGCAACAACCAACAACTGAAATTGCCGAACTTTATTCGTCGGACAGCTGGATGATAGTATTCAGCACATCCTTCTTAAATGGTCCTCAAAAAAAAAACAAATGTTTATTTGTAACATGAGGGAAGTTATATCCGATAAATGGATATAGTCTATTCATAACCAAATCAGAGCAGTGAATTCTTTAATTTTTGAATGAACGCCACATTTTTTTTGTCAGACAACTGGTGCCCTACATTGTATTTTTAAGGTGGAGAGAAAATAAGAAAAAAAGATATTATCGATGGACTATTCTCGTTCCTTCCAGAATTTCTTGAACTAAAATGGATCTCGGTGTAAGGAACTGAATAAAACTCATTGGATTCTAAAGCGACGCTTCGGCGTTATATTTCGCCTTCCTCAGGACACAATAAAATCAAAACTAATTCTTCCATTGAAGAATAAAGGATTTCTCAGGTAAGAGATGAGAGAAATAATGTTCCACAAACAATCTAGTCAGTCTCCGAACAGGGAATTTCTTCTCTGCTTATTTTGTTGAAGATTCGATTATGATTTTTAAAAATTTTTTAATTTTTTCATTGTTTTCACCACAAAGTCACACACATATTTTTAATTTGTTCTGATTTTATTGTAGCATGAGGAAGGCGAAATATAACGCCGAAACGTCGCTTTAGAATCCAAAGAGTTTTATTCAGTTCCTTACACCGAGATCCATTTTAGTTCAAAAAAAGACATTATTCATAATTTTTTCATCCCAAAAAATCTTCGTTTTCCATTTGTCTGACAAGAAAATCGCCACATTTTTTTGTCGGACAATTGCTTTTTCATATACTTCATATGGTTGTACCGATTCTGAAAAATTCGGGAGGGTATTAATACTTTGAAAAAATGCGATTTTCAGTCATGTTTATGTTGTTAGACAATCATGTTTTCTCATTTCTCCCAGATTGTTTTTATGATTGCATTTAAAAAAAAAGAGTACCTATGTTTGATTCAAGAAAAATGAAAATATGGTCGACTAACGAGAGGTTTGCTGAAAAAAAAAACCGTGACTACAAAAATGTTCACAGAGGAAAAATGTGGTAGACTCTACCTAATAAAGCTATACAGAAAGTATGAAAATCTTAATCATAATTTGCAATTTGTCCCATCGGAACCCAAAGACTAACAGGGCAGTGAGCACATCGCGCATATCTGCTAGGAAACGGAGTGTTCCATTGTGCACTCCGTTTCCTATACGGTGAGAGCGACCTGTCGCGCTGACTGTATAGGGAACGGAAAAATGCTGCCGGTAACATTCAAATTACTAGTGGTTGGGATTTGTTTACTTTTCCAATATGTTATGGAAATAGCAGCAACTAGGTATATGGTTAATATGCAGATTATTCTTTTCACCTTTTTTCAAAATGTTTCAAAGTCCGGTTAAACGGCCTCGTTTTTTTTTCTTTTGCCAAATTTTGCTTCGTCAATTTCATTGATTGACGAAGCAAAATTTTTTGTTTAGTGTAGGGGGGCCGGGGCCCGACCCGGTAATACACCAAGGCCTGACTCCCCTAAACGCTCATTATTTTATGTGTAATACACCAAACATAAAATTTTGCTTCGTCAATTTCAACAATTTGCCCGGCGCGCGCCGGGCAAATTGTTGAAATTGACGAAGCAAAATTTTATGTTTAGTGTAAGGGTTAAACGCTCATGATGGAAACGGCCCCTTTTTTCTTCTTTAGCCAAATTTTGCTTCGTCAATTTCAACAATTTGCCCGGCGCGCGCCGGGCAAATTGTTGAAATTGACGAAGCAAAATTTTATGTTTAGTGTAAGGGTTAAACGCTTATGATGGAAACGGCCCCTTTTTTCTTCTTTTGCCAAATTTTGCTTCGTCAATTTCAACAATTTGCCCGGCGCGTTTCAATAATGAGCGTTTAGTGGGTCCGGGCCTTGGTGTATTACACAGAAAACAATGAGCGGGGCCCGCCATTTCAAATTGGAAATAAAAAATTTAAGGTACCACCAGCTCTGAATCAAGCAAATTAACTCTTGCCAGGTGTTTCAACAAAAAAGTGGCGCGAAATGAGAACCCCCTGAATACGTCATTATCTCGAAACTACTTAAATTTAACTACGAGCTTGAAACATTGGCAACGTTGCAGAATTCGCGACGATTGGCAGTTCCAACTAGGAGCATAGAATGCTCCTAGGTTTCAAGGTCGAAATATGGTGCTCACAAACGAATGTAAACAATGAACAAAATCGTCGATTTCGACGAAAATAAAGCTTTATTTTGCATGAAACGCTCAGAGATTGTTAAATGAACCATTTCCAATAAGTATTCATTGAGAAATTACAATAAAACTGGCTAGAACTATATATAACCTCACCTTCCAAACGGAAACTTTGGGATTTTTTTTTGGAAAAACTAAGAGGATTGCAGACTTCTCGTTTTCATTTTCGTAATCTGGGACCCAAATTTAGTGAGTACTAATTTTTTCACGTCTCAAAAACGGTTCTTTTAGTTCTAAATAATTACCAAAATTAAGTTTAAATACCCTAAATTCTTTTCACCTGATTTAATTGAAAGAATAAAGTTCAAAAATAAAACTCATAAAAAATTGCAACAAAATAAAAATGATGTCGAGTTGAAATATACTTTTTGCTCTGTTCGAAAGGAAGTTAAAGCTCAAATTCGGCTTGAATATCAAAATTATCATACATCAATTGAACGTGGTGCAAATGAGGATCCAACCAGTTTTTGGTCTTTAATCCATTCGAAAAGTAAATTAAATGGTATACCCCAAACTATGTACCTTAACGATAATATTAAGGCTGATCCAAAAACTATAGCAGACGCCTTTGCACAGTATTTTAGCTCCGTCTATGAAGGCTCAAATCTTGTTGAAACATCAAACATATCAGGAAACTTTGAATTTTCTGATATATCTGAGGATGCGGTTAGAGAAAGTATTAAGGAATTGAAACCCAAGAAGTGCACAGGAGAAGACAATATTCCCTCATATATATATAAAGGCTGCGTTGACTTTCTTGTGCAGCCTCTGACTTGTCTTTTCGGTAAGTCAATTGAAAGTGGAATTTTCCCACATGTCCTTAAAAAATTGGTAATCACTCCTATTTTCAAGACAGGAGATAAGAGCCAAATTCGAAATTATAGGCCAATCAGTATTTTAAATTCCATAGCCAAAATCTTTGAATCGATAATTTATGTCAATATATTTAATGAATTTCAATCTGAATTTTCCCATCAACAGCATGGCTTCTTACCCGATAGATCAACAACTACCAATCTACTCTTGTTCTCGCAATCTGCAGCAGAGGCAATATATAACAAACAACAGCTTGATACAATCATGACAGACTGTGCGAAGGCGTTTGATAAAGTAAATCACAAAATATTACTTGACAGGTTGGGTATGCTTGGATTCTCGCAGCATGCACTTCAGTTTATGAAGTCTTACCTTTCGGACAGACAACAGAGAGTTAGGGTGGGACAGTCTTTGTCTTATGAAATATCTGTAACATCTGGGGTACCTCAAGGCAGTAACCTAGGTCCTCTTCTGTTTACAATTTTCATTAACGATCTGCCTAAGGTTTTAACTTACTCATCTTGTCTCATGTTTGCGGATGATTTTAAGTTGTATAAGTCAATTTCCTCATTGGATGATTGTGTGAAGCTTCAGTGTGATTTGGATGCAGTTTGCCGTTGGTTTGATAGAAGTAAGCTATGTTTGAATATTGACAAGTGTTATGTGGTGACCTTCACTAGAAAAGTTAACTACATTAATGCCTCCTATAATATGGCCCATGAAGAACTTGTCCGAAAATCTAATTGTAAAGACCTAGGTGTTTATTTTGAGAGTGATCTTAAATTTAACGTTCATTATGAACATATTGTAAATAAAGCTTATCGGTTACTCGGCTTTGTTATAAGAAATACAAGGTTCTTTAGGGAAATTGATAGTATTATAAAATTGTATAATGCTCTTGTAATACCCCATCTTGAATATGCTTCTGTTGTATGGTCACCACAAGCAGAAACCAACATAAATCTAATAGAAAAGGTACAGAAAAGATTTCTCAGGTACCTATACTTCAGAAAGTATAAAGTGTATCCTGTGTATCCATTAATGATTTCCTACAGAAGCATGCTCAAAGATTTCAATATTGTATCATTGCAAAGCCGCAGATCATTACAAAGTGTACTCTTTGTATACTTTATAGTTAATGACTTGAAATACAGGGGTCTACACTTAATAAATGATATTAAAATATCAGTTCCTAAAATAAACTTGCGGATGCTAACCAAAAAGATATTATACATTGATAATGCTGATTGCTCTCCATTTAGAAAAATGATGGAGCAGAGTAACTTGTTCTTGCAAGTATGTAGCATCGACCTGTTTGATGTCAGTAATGCCAAAGAAATTAAAAAAACTTACTTCCTCTTACAGCAGTGAACTATTTTTTATTGAGTTTTGTGTTCAGTTTGTTAACTATATATACAGGGTCCGGCAGAGATGTATGACGTTTTTGAAAAAATCATAACTAAGTGAGATTTCGAGGAAAATGAAATTTTATTTTTTTCAAATGTACATGAGAGTTTGCCATTGATACCACATCAAAAAAAAAGATGAAAAATAATCATGAACGGAAGATGATGTCATATAAGTAGTTGCCCTGTTTTTCCACACACTCCTGCAGCCGATTCGTGAAGTTGTCCATGCATCGTTCCAGCATGTTGTTTGGAATTGCTTGAATTTCGCTCAACGATCCTCTCGTCCAGAGATTGTGCACCCACTTTAGGATGGTGTTTCGTGAAGGAACACGTCCATGCCTTCCAACATTAAAATGTGTTCGAAATCTACGTTGAGTTGCTACCACAGAACGATCGGTTTCAATGAAACTCTAGCCTCCACGGCTCCATGGCGACTGAACAAGAAATAATGGCAACTCCTTGCGGTCACATATCAACCATTGCGAAAAAGTTAGGCTTCCCCTTCGCCGAGTTATACGCATCCAAAAAACGTCATACATCTCTGCCGGACCATGTATATATATTTTTTTTTTCTTTGTCTCTTTCCTATAATTACAATTTATATTTGTGTTGGTTTGAGAATAAATAAATAAATAAATAAATAAATAAATACTGGAAACACATACCTTCCTTCTTATTTAAATGGCACATCCTTAATAGTTCAGAAATATTGAAAATAGCACGGAATTCCCATTTAAAAAATATGCCTTATTTAGAATTATGCTAAATAGATAACAAGTTTGGTCATATATCAACATTGAGGCGGTGAAGAATAGAATCGGAATGTTTCTTGAAATATATGGTAAATGTGAGAACGTGATTCAGACAGAGAAAATTTCAGACACAATATCAAGTTCTGTATATTTTTAGAATGGTAATCTCAAGCTCTATTGAAATATACAAAAATCTCAGAATGCATTAACCTATTTGATGTGAAATTAGTGTTCTCTGAATAAAAATGGTTAAGCATTATTTCACGAAAATATACAGACACCATTGAATGGTACATAAAACAAGCCAAAGAAACGTTTTCACAGAAACGCAGAATTTTGTACCGGAAAAGTTACAGCCACTTTTCAAAAAGGCACATTCACAAAAAACACTCTCTAACACTAAAAGGATAATACAGCGTCGTCAGTTTTCAATCAATCAGTTTATAACACACAGCACAACTGCTCCTCCGATTTCGTACATGTAGTTTCTGATGGGTCCCCTCGGCAGACCAAGGAGTAATCAGTAAAATCAATATCAATATAAATCGGACAAAATTTCGGAGATAGGGTTTTCTCCATCTTCAGGTCATCATAACATTTTTGAAATAATAATGATGGAACAAAATTACTAAAAAAAGTCCACAAATAACTTGAGGTTTGATATCAACAATGAAAAGAAAGTGTTTGAAGTCAATTTTGTGATGGTGGGTTGCTTTCGCTCTGTTCCACTTTTTACCGTATATTGACCATTTTACTTTGTTTTTTAGTAATTTTGTTCCATGATTTTTATTTCAAAAATTTTATGATGAAGATTGAGGAAACCCTATTTCCGAAACGGTCGTCCGATTTAAGCGAAATTGAAGATTTTATAAAAGGAGTTTTTACTGATTCTAAGCCTTCATTTTTTTTTTGGAAATTTCGAAGATTCGCACTTTTCGTAATTCATAGATGCATAGAATCCCTGGTGTTGGCACTAATTAGATATTGCTTGAAACTTTCTTGTCGATTGACAAATTCAGATGGGGTCCTACATCTCATTCTCCCGAAGGGGGTCCTACTTTTCATTTCTCCCGAAAGGGTTCGCGACCGTGAGATATTGCGTGAAATTCTTGCGCTCACCGGATTAGTGAGCGGTTAGGAGAAATCATCTACGAAACTTTGGCATAGCCTTGAAACAAGTTCACATACAGGGTGTGTCCCATTTATAAAAGTGTCCACCCTCAATAACTCAACAAAGAATCAGAATTTGTGAAAACACTCAGACACGTCGCTTTTTGATGACAAGGGGACATGATCTGGTATACAAAGCTTGTTTCTTCTAGCAATCCCTAGAAGAGGGTTGCAACCCCATCAGGAATTTGAATAGGGAAAGTGGGTAGTTTTGTAGCTGAAAACTATGAATGCATGGATTCAAATTTGTATGAACCTGCAGTTTGTGTTCTTACAAGTGAATATTCACAAAGTTACAGGGTATTTTTTATGGAATTATGGTGAGTAGGTACTATAAAAGAAAAATATTTTTAACAGTATAAGTAAAGCGTTCTCTAATTATCAACTGACTCCATAGATTATATAAATCTTATAATTGATGATAATGATTCTATAAATCCGAGGCGACCATGAAATAGTTCTGATAGCACCCAGCTATGTGATAACTTAAACCTATGGGAAGATAAGGAATTCTATCAGGATTTCTTCTAATCAATCTAACAGTTTCAGTTTCAAAAACTAGAATAAAACTCACCGTACTTGATGAAACTGAATAAATACTAGTAGCAGGTTTCACAAAGCGCAATCAGCGCAGATCGGAGAATCAACTCGATTTGACTATTCAAAATCAAACCCGTAATCCCCGATCACCGCTGATCTCGCTTTGTGAAATCCAGAATTGGAATAGGTTAATCGGTGACCTTCATATAAACATTTCCGGATCGGTCTTACCAGAGTAATAAAAAACCTTTTGAATGATCTTCTATTTCTCTGAGGTTTTCGCCTCAACTTTATTCATCGGCTTTCTTTTGCACTATGCATCTTTGTCATCGAATTGTACTGACCTAGTAAAAACTGATTTTCGTCAAAGATATGTAAAAGTCTCGGGCGTCCGGAGAAATAATTCCCAGGGAAAGGAGGAGAGGCATAATCCCTGGTATTATTTCCTCTTCCTACGAGAGGATGTTTTTACCCCCAATGCTCAACTCATAACCTCATGAGGTGAACAACAGCAATCGAATATTGATTATTGAAAATAATATTGAAAACTAACACAAATACTCTGTTATTGAGCTTCAAGTGTGTCGACAAATATCTAGGAATGATAAAATGCTGTTCAATTCCATTCAAGTTACTAGCCCAACTTTATCGACATCTTGATTAAAGATTTCTATGTCAGTGGATTGGAGGAAGGAAGCCACAGTCATGGTTGTTTTGAAGCTCAAAATGTCGATTTTTCACAAAAAAATACTACAAGTGCCATGAAAACACCACTTCATTTTCAAATACTTAGTTAAGAATATTTCGAGAACTAATGCATAAAATGAAAAAACAATTACTGTGCTGAAATCAGTATAAAAATACCTTTCAAATGAGGTATCACTCACCCCATCTTCTCTATTCAAAAATTGGGGGTGAGGGTTGTAGTAGCAAGGGTTGAAGCGCTATGCGTCCGTAACCTACATCTTAAGTTGTCCCCCTCGAAACAGAAATCGACCTGTCCGAGCATTTTTATCGCAAAAATTTATTTCGTCTGTAATCTCGTCTGTTTCGTTTTCAAATGGCCACCCTGTATAATATGCTAGCGAAGCATTGACAAAAATAATTCCCAATATTTTTGTAATAACCTAACCGGGATCATGAACAGCTGCTGCCAATTATTGTGAAAATAATTCTGGACATGCATGAAGCTTCGATTAGTCATTTTCCATCTGAGTGTATAATGTCATCTCTGTTTCCAAATGCGCGACACATAAACCCTGGGTTTATCCAAAGACTCTTTGTTCACCTTTGGTTTAACACAGCGTTGATCGGAGAACCATGTTTTCCATAGATTTACCGATCAACGGTTGGAGAAACCAGGATTATTGTGCTCCAATATCTTATCTATTACTATAGTCACCGACAGACCAGACTCCTACGTGTGAAAGAGCTTATTATTGATGATCATTATCAGAAATTCCAAAAAATACTCTCGGTGTGATTTTGTATGGCAATTAATCCTGGATCTACTCTTTTGAATAATTGTATATAGATGATCTGAAACCGAGGTGAAACTATTTGGCAAGAATCGAAACCAACTTCACGAGCACATATAAACAGTGTACAGCATCAGCAGCGACATGACTTCCGGTCTCGATAAATGCGCCAGTCAACACCAGGAAGGGTAAAATGGAGGACACTCTTTAACAATTTTAGGCATCTGCAGTATTTTGCCAAAAGAGACCTATAGTATCTGGGCATACCAAAAACTCAACGGATTGATCACACTGATTTGAAAACTGAATTCATTGCGAAATATAAAAGCATTTGCATTATTTTCCCTTCCAACGAGAGGAACGTTTTACCCCAAATGCTCAACTCATAACCTCATGAGGTGAACAACAGCAATCGAATATTGATTATTGAAAAGGATATTGAAAACTAACACAAATTCTCTGTTATTGAGCTTCAATTGTGTCGACAAATATCTAGGAATGATAAAAAAATTCGCTGTTCAATTCCATTCAAGTTGCTAGTCTAACTTTCGAATTGGCTCTTTCTTTTCGGGAGTTCGCCTTACTTAAACAAGGCTACAACATTTTGTTACGATATCTGTATTTTTCTACTTTCAACTCGAGAATGGTCTGAATCGACCATGTTCTACCCTCTGGCCAGATCGCTTTACCATAAATATACAGGGTGTCCCGTAAAGACCACGTCAAACGAAAACGGAAAGTAGATCAGAATGTGCTCTACCTGATGTGGAAAAATCGTTCACATGAAAGTCTCACAGTTTTCGAGATATTTGATGTTTTGTGAAAATGTTGAATTTTTACACTTAAAATGCTTTCTCTCTTGCGGAAGCTACAATTGAATACTTTTTGAATCAGTTTTTTCCGTAAATATTGTTGAATGGTTACTTCAATTTATGCAATGAAAAATAGCACAAAATATTATACAGAGATTCAAAAAAAAAAAATTAAAATTCATGTTTTGAAGGATGTGTTTTTTTGTACTGAATTCTATCTGACGTGGTATAAAAAAAGACGCTAGACCTTTTCTGCATATTACGTTGAAAAGTTGCCCAGGTTGTGAGGATTCCGAAAATAGAGGTGATAACCTTCTTCACGAAAAAAGATATTTGAATGTTTATCGAAAATTTCTGTGAAAAACTGATTTAATGATTCAATGATATAATGTAATAACGCACAGGACCTTCAACATCAACAAATCTATTGTGAAGAAACTTTATAAAAATATCTATAATAAAAATTCAGGATTCTTATTAGAGCAAATGAGCAAATGCTCAAAATGACCACCTCCTTCGCTAATACATGCCCTGCATCTATTGAGAAATGACCTTTTCAAACAATACAAACTTCTCCCCGCTATTTTGGCTGCTGAAATACGAATGCGGTCCCGTAGTTGTGCTTCATCTCTTATGGAATTCGAATAAATTTCATTTTTCAAAAAACCCCAGTGAAAAAAATCCAGAGGATTTAAGTGAACGGGGAGGCCACAAAATTTCACCGCCCCTTCCGATCCACCGGTGGGGATATTTTTGGTTTAAATATTCCCTAACATGACGACTGTAGTGTGCTGGGCACCCGTCGTGTTGAAACCATAGATTACGTCGCATTTCCAGAGGTATATCTTCTAAGAGTAAGGGTACACTGTTACTTAAAAAATTCAAATAGTTGGTGCCGTTTAATGATTGCGGCAATTCTGTCGGACCGAATATTTTTCCATCGTATATTTCAGTCCATAAATTCACCGTAAATAATCGATATTGGGATCTATCTTCCCTTATATTGTGCGGATTCTCGATGTTCCAACTATGAAGATTATGCAGATATTGCAGATTGATATACCCGCTTTGAGTACAGGAAGACTCATCAGTCTGAAGGATATTATTGAAGAAGTCGGGATTTTCAGTATGGTTTAGCAACATTTGTTGACAAAATTCTACTCGGGCTTGATAGTCTCTTGGTAGTAGGTGTTGAACTCGCTGAATATAGTAGGGGTGATATTTGTGTTTCTTCAGGATTCTATGGGCACTTGATTTTGATATGCCTGTCATGAGCTCTATCATTCTGGTTGATACTGAAGGATTATTTTCGACTTCATTCAAAATGGTGTCATCCTCCACGATCGAAGGCCGGCCACTACTTTTACGACTCCCAGGAACTCTTCCTTCGACAATTATGGGTCCGGATAAAAACCTCGTAATTGGGATGTCGCTCTGAATAAAGCCTCGATGCTGCTCTAGCATTAAGACGTACGTACTTCTCCATAAATAAGGTGCATGTGCGTATTCTCTTGCAGTATACGAAACATTTTCTGTAGACATTTTACCCCAGTAAACTGATAGTCATTAACTTCCACCTGATGAAAATTAACGTTTCCATAGATACCTTAATCATTGAATCGCATCACATCATATGGATGTTCGGGAGTTCTTTAGGCAAAGAAAAAGAAATAAAAAAACTCAGTCAGTGAATTGGCATCTTAATAACATTTTATTGATTTATTGATTGATTATTTTCAGCGGGAAGTGCAAAATGAAAGTATTTATGGAAAAGGTGAAAAATCATATTTTCACAGAAATGCTCCATTTTCGATAAACATTCGAATATCTTCTTTTCTGAAGACGGTTATCACCTGTATATTACCTTTTCGGAATCCTCACAAAATGGGCCACTTTTCAACGTTATATGCCGAAAAGGTCTAGTATCTTTTTTTATACCACGTCAAATAGAATTCAATAGAAAAAACTGTTCCTTCAGAATATGTATTTCAATTTTTTTTCAGAATCCCTGTATAATATTTTGTGCTATTTTTTATTGCATGAAATGAAGTAACCATCAACAATATTTACGGAAAAAAACTGATTCAAAAAGTATTCAATTGTAGCTTCCGCAAGAGAGAACGCATTTTAAGTGTAAAAATTCAACATTTTCATAAAACATCAAATATCTCGAAAACTGTGAGACTTTCATATGAACGATTTTTCCACATCAGGTAGAGCACATTCTGATCTACTTTCCGTTTTCGTTTGACGTGGTCTTTACGGGACACCCTGTATATAATATGCTAGCGAATCATTGACAGAAATAATTCCCAATATTTTTGTAATAAGCTAACCGGGATCATGAACAGCTGCTGCCAATTATTGTAGAAATAATTCTGGACAAGCATGAAGCTTCAATTAGTCATTTTCCATCTGAGTGTATAATGCCATCTCTGTTTCCAAAATGCGCGACACATAAACTCTGGGTTTCACCAAAGACTCTTTGTTCACCTTAACACAGCGTTGATCGGAGCACCATGTTTTCAATAGATTTACCGATCAACGGTTGGAGAAACCAGGATTATTGTGCTCCAATATCTTATCTATTCCTATAGTCACAGACAGACCAGACTCTTACCTACGTGTGAAAGAGCTTATTATTGATGATCATTATCAGAAATTCCAAAAAATACTCTCGCTATACTGCTCTGAGTCCCTCGTGGCATTCAATATGCGCGACGCAGCGGACCATTTAAGGAAGTTTCGAAGGCAAAAAGTCATCGAAGAGAAAGAGGAGTCTGACGAAGTCCTGGACAGAATTTGGGCACATTAAATTATTTCGCAGAGAGGGTATAAATCTGAAAAAAATAGCTTTGTTGCCGGTTCCGCCAAAGGAACGATTAAATAAAGGCGATTACCAAACTTTCCAACTACGAGTCGTGTTTTCACGAGCAAATTGAATTTGAGATTAAGCCTCGTATTTAAATTCGAATTCTATTCTCTTCAGATGGGGGATTGAATAAGATGGATTGCCTTTTCGAGGAACTCAGGAACTCATTGTCGTCGGTTTTCCAACACTGAATGAACATAAAGGGATGAAATATCCATTTCTAATAATTTAAGAAGAGAAGCTTTGTTGAATCTTCAAATTCGATATTTATATCTCGACAAAGTGACAGTGCTTTTCAGTATTTTCCATCAAAAAACATTAGTCTTCCTTATTCGGGGCGAACGAACTGTATGGGGTGTATGGGGTATTCCATTTGTTCGACATTTTAGAAACACATATACCAAGCTAATATACAGGGTGAGTAAATAATGCTATGCTCCATTCACTGTCATAAAGTATCCCGGTGGGTCATGAAATTATGACACATTTCACCGCGTAGAAAACGTTAGGATATAGTCATTCCGCTGTCAGATACGCACGCAACGTTGTCGTTTGTATATAAGAATCGTAATAATTACGTATTTATCAGAATGTTTATTTACTGTGGGAAAATAAAGAATTTGAGAAAATATTATGTGAATTCAGTTATTCCAAAGACCTGGCGAATGTTGAAGAAACTTCTGTTAATACTGGAAATATTTCACGAATATAAGATTTCAGTTATGCTATTTTCTTTTACGGAAATCAAGAAACGAGAGTTGATATTTTACTGAAAAATAATGAAAAGAATAGTCCGTTACTCTGCGATGGTTCATTCGGAAAAAAAGTTCTAATCGAATAACCCAGAGAAACGAACAGAACAGACGGGCTTATGGAAATCCTCACATTTCGAGATTTTCAAGAAATAACAGAACAGAAGACATTTAAATACCTTTTTGCACAACTTTAAATACTCCAGTATGAAAATTATGTAGTACTACGAAGCCTGTGTCACAGTTAAACCTTAGAAGAACAAACTCCATGTACAAAGTTAAAAAAGAGTAAATATAGAAAGTAGCCTTGACAATGTCGCTTGACTTTCAAGAGCGCCAACCTGCGTCAGTTTTAACTGAAAGAACTTGATAATCATAAATCATGGCCAACCGGGATACTTTATAAAAGTGAATGGAGTATAGATTGGTCGATAACATTTGGAAATTTTGGCCTAGAAGAATGATTCAAATTTTGACGAAATCCACAGTAGTCAGCGCATTAGCTTAAATTATTTTTCACTCTAAGGCCTGGTTCGAAACACGATACACCCTGTTTTTTCAAACGGGAATGTCCAATTTGTATATCATACTCATAATCTCCATGACATTCTGATTTCAAAGTAACTCAACAGAGATGCATGAAACCCTGATGTAAGAACTTTTAACTAAAAATCGGGATCAAAAATTGTAGATCAAATGGGGCACTCTATTTGGTAGATCGGGGTCCTAGTCCCGGAATTATCCGCAATATGTTGCGGTCGTGGAGCTATTGCGGGAAAGAAAAACAAAGCGACCCCTTTCGGGAGCAATGAAAAGTAAGAACCCATCACAGATTTTCGATTCATTGATGAGATGAGAAGGCGAACTGGATTGAGGGATGTAATGGAAGAGATAGCCAGCCTCAAGTGGAGATGGGCAGGTCATTTGGCTAGACAGAACCCAGAGAGGTGGACAGTGCGAGTCCTACAGTGGGGACCAGTCGAGGGAGACCGCAGCGCAGATGGGTGGATGATATAAGGAAAATAGCGGGTAGAAGCTAAAGGCTCTATTCGACTAATTTTGGTTTGGGTAAAAGAAATTCAGTCAATTTTTTCTAATATTCTATATTTCGTACCTAATTTTGTTTTGAAGAAAAAATTGACTGGATATCTTTAGCCTAAACCAAATTAGCCAAATAGCCTTCACAAAACAACTTGTATCCTAGGATTATTACTAATTCACTATACATATAAGAATGTATTATATTATTATATCCTAAGACTAACACTGTTTTACTATAAATATAACATTGTATTCAACTGAATTACTTATATTCCAGTGTGAAATGTATAAAACAGGGGGTGGTACATTCCAATCCAAAACAACTGTAGTGGATGAAAAAGTTGTATCTGTGTTGGCAACCCAATTTCAGCCTCCACATAACTCTTATGATTCTTCTGCACGTCATTATGAGAAAGGTAAATGAAATGCAATTTCCTACAAAATTTCTAAAATTTAATAAGAATATCTCAATAAAAAATCTCAACTAACTTAAATTACAGGTAATGAAACAATGAGCCAACCGACCCCTAATTCCGAAATGGTACAGATTGAGCCAATTTCACACAACCAGATCCTAGATCTCGAGGGTGTAGAGAACGAGGGTCTGACCACAGAAGTGGAGAATGTGGAGGAGCATTGTGAACCTGTAGGAGAGCAATGTCAAGCTGGTGCTCCACTACATGTAATCGTCACAGAACAACAGCCAGCTCCAAGATGCAAGTCGTCAACTGAAAAAAAGAAAAAATCAATAAATAGCATCACTCAATCAATAATTAAGAGGAAATCGGATTAACAGACCAATGATGATCTATTAACGGCAAAAAAAATTGAATTATTGAATGTTCAAATGGTAGGAGAGAAAATAAAAATGAAGAAAACTGAGAAGTTGTTGGAGTTGGATATACAAATAAACCAATTTAAGTGCAGACGAAGCAAGCTGAGCTGCAATTGAAATTAAAAGAAGTTGCACATTACGAGGCTTCAAATGTAAATTTGTCAACAAACCAAAAATAAATAATTGTATAAGCTATTGTTATAAATTCTATTCCAGCTATTACCTACCTAAAATACTGGTTAACAATTGTTCTTCGAAGTGTATTTCCCTCGATTGAACCAGGCACTTCATTAGAAAGAATGATTCTTGACCTTCCTCAACATCAAAAGAGTATGTGTTCTCCAAAGCTATATTGTGAAGGACTGCTGTGGCAACAATAACAGCAAGTGCACAATCCAGCTTAACACGAAGTTTCTGGGAAAGACAGGAAAATCTTCGTTTCCACACACCAAATGTCATTTCAACAGTATTCCTTGTTTTGATATGAGCCCTGTTGTATTTTTCCTCTGCTCTTCCTACTGGATTTAAAAATGGTGTGAGCACATTCTTGTTACAAGGATAAGCGCTATCTCCTAAAAGATATCCATTGGAAAATTCATTGTTTTCCAGTCGAGCCCGTATTAACGAATTGTGGTATATAGTGCTATCATGTGTGGAACCATACCACCTTGCATCTATGTCTCTTATGACTAGCTTAGCATCACACACTGCTTGCACATTCAAAGAAAAATAGGCTTTTCTATTTCTATACAGCTCAGCATTGTTTCCGCCTGGAGACTTGATAGGTATGTGACATCCATCAATGCAACCTATCACATTAGGAAATCCTGCTACTTCATAAAAGAGGGTTTTTGTTTTTTCTATTTCCACTTCATTTCTTGACATAAAGATGTGTCTAGGAGCCAGTTTGGCGATTTCTTTGCGGACCTTATATACCACTCTGGACACAGTGGTTTTGTGAATATTCAGGTCATCACCAATGACGATTTGAAAAGTTCCTGTCGCATAAAAGCGTAGAGATATAAGTACTTGTTCTACGACACTTAGGGTGAACTTCCTTCCAGATATTGGCTTTAGCACATTATTCATCACACTGCATAGATGTGAAACGGTTTGTTTGTTGAATCTGTACCTCATTTTGAATTCATCATCTGTGTACATTTCAAGAGGGGATCTACGAACTCGCATAAATTTGGGTATTGAAATATTGTTGATGAATTCCATTGCTTCGTCATCTGATGAAGAACTAGAACTATATGATGAGGATAATCTTCTTAAATTTTCCATTATCACTCAACAGTACAATCAACTTTCACATTCAAACGTGGTAACTTGAAAATGACAACAAACAACACGGCAAAAGTGAGGTTGGAAACGTAACGAAGGTATATTTCATAGAGTCTATGGCTATTTGCTCATGCGTGAGATAGTTAACGAACACATAACCGCCCATTTCTTCCCAGTTAAAATAAACGAACTTTATCGATAGGTTATCTTTACGAGAGGTCCTCAGAAACCGAAATCTACAGTTAACCTTCCGTCAAATTTATCGGATAGATATACTTCCATTAAATGGACCTCAGAAACCGACCATTAATGGTTTTCAATCGTTATTACCCTCCCTCAAGATCTTTCTTAACCCTCCCATGAAAAACAGCTATATCCGCCCTTGGCTAGCGTCCCACTACAGGATTTGAGAATAATGAATCGAAATCATCATCCAAAAGGTCTTGAATTGTGTTACATTAATTCAGATGTTAATAAATATTTGTAGGATCCAAAATGCCTTTTATCTTTAAAAATTAACATATAAAAATAATAATATATTGTATTTTTAAACGAAACAAACACCTAAATATTCAATGCCAGGTTTCAAGGTATTCTGCCCCACTGTGCGGCGTATCGATCAATCCTGAGCTCGCTGGAACACCGATCATTCAGGCGGACCAAAGAAGCCTAGCGAGACTATCCGAAAGTCTCAGTCGGATACATTACTCGAACATCATCTGAGTAAGAACTTACACTCCATATATTTCAGGAGTTCAAAAGACCAGGACCTGTCTGAGGAATTGTCTTTCGCCTATCTAAGGTCCGCTAGCCTTAAGTCAGAGACGAAGGGATTTGTGATGGCGTGTCAAGATGGAGTACTAAATACGAGATGGAATAAAAATAACATAATGAAAATGGACACCCCAACAACTTGAAGGGCTTGCCATAGGCAACAGGAAACGATTATGCACATCCTTTCCGCCTGCAGAGTCCATGCTTCCTCAGGGTATGTAGAGAGACACAACGCGGCACTTCGAATTCTATACTTCCATCTGAGAGCCGCGCATGGAATAGACAAAGAACCGGTGCTACCGAATGTGCCTCTGGAGATTGAAGCGGTGGTTCAGAACGAAAGAGCTCGCATATGCTGGAACTATCCTGTCTCAACAACACGGCAGACCAATGCTGTTAAGCCAGACATACTTCTGCTGGACAAAGAGCTGAAGGAGTTATTTGTCGTGGAATTCTCCCCCCCTGCTGAAAATAATGTTGTGATGAAAGAGGAACAGAAGAGGCAAAAATACAAAGACCTTATGTTCGAGCTTGGAACTTTATACCAATGTCATAAAATTAGGATGGTCGTACTAATCATAGGATGTCTCGGTGGAATGAGAGCTAACAACGTAGATGAACTGAAGATTATCCCGGTCTGTAGATCACTGGCCGAGGTATTGGCGCACAGAATGCAGAAAGCAGTGTTGATCGGGTCACTTCATATCATCAGGTCTCATGAACTCTAGAAGCCACTTGCAGCTCATCTCTTTTGTTAAGGGACGCTACGAGGGCAGGATGAAGAACTCCATTGAATGTGTGAGGGCTTTTTAGTGAGTAGCAAAACAAGATCTTGGATTCTCACACTACCGAGAGTGCGGACCCTCTCGGTGCCCATAAAGGGGTTTCCCCTCACACTGACGTTAAAAAAAGTAACTACAGGCCCATAACATGTTTATCAATAGTATACGAGCTTTTCACTTTGCTTCTCAATAAGGCGAAATGTCATAAAAATATCGAGAAGTATATTTCAGTCCTGTCACCGGTGTGGTTTTGTATGGCACTGAATCCTCCATCTACTCTTTTGAATAACCATCTGAAACCGAGCTGAAACTTTTTGGCAAGAATCGAAACCAACTTCACGCGCTCATATGAACAGTGTACAGCATCAGCAGGGACATGTCTTCCGGTCTCGATAAATGCGCCAGTCAACACCAGGAAGGGTAGAATGGAGTACACTCTGGAACAATTTTAGGCATCTGCAGTATTTTGCCAAAAGAGACCTATAGTATCGGGGCATACCAAGAGCTCAACGGATTGATCACACTGATTTAAAAACTGAATTCATTGCGAAATATAAAAGCAGGGTTACAAAAGTGCTCAACACCGTGCTGTCTGCAAAAACTAGATCGATGCCTTCAACTCTTGGGCTACGCCAGTTCAGACCTACACTTTCGTTTTGAAGTGGTCAGATGCTGATCTGAATGAGTTGGAAAGACTCACCCCTGAACCTCCAACACAAGAAGCGCGTTCGGCAATGACATCTGACTGGTCGGATTGATCTAAACCGTTCGTTTATTACATCCAGATTGAGAGGAGTACACATCTAGACCGTTCGGCAATAATATCTGATCAATCGGATGTAGATCTTTTTTCTCGGTGTATTTCGACGGAGCAAACGGATTTTTTCCATGGAACAGAAACAGAAATTGCTTTTCTGCCTTTGTCAATGGATTTTATCTGCATTTATGAGTTTCCTGCTTCGAATATTCTTGCACAGTCTGTTAAAATTTCGTGTCTTATGTTATTTGTTGTGTAGTAATAAATAAAAAGTGTCGTTTGATAAAAAAATAATGATTCAAAATATTGAATCATCTCAACCAAGGGGTAGAAGTGTTGAGAGCTATAACGAAAGAATTAAAATAGAACCCAGACTACCTCTACGGCCGAATAAACCTTCAATCACTAATTTAATATCTGGCAAACAGAAAAAACGATCTGAAAGCTCCGTACCGTTCGTTTATTACAGAAAAATCTGACAAATCTGTAAAATCTGTGATCACGTGATTAAAAAATCCGTCCGCTCTCAGATGCTATTGCCGAACGCGCTTAAGGAAATGGCGTTCGATATCACTATCAGAAGCTGAGATAGAAATATATGCGCAGCAAATTTCCCAAACACCTTCAATATGAATTAGCTCCATTTGTCATGGCTGAATGAGGGAGAATTTCTGACGGCCAAGATCGAGTAATAAGAACCCTATACTACGAGAATCACTGTTTGCAACTGAACGTGAACGACAAATGCAGGAAAGCGGCGCAATTGGCGGATCTATTTAATACTAGCTGGCCCGGCGAACTTTGTTCCGCCTAAATGATACTCACGGTGGATTTCACAAATCGTAATCACCGGTGATCGGAGATCAACAGCTTGGTTCTCTGATTTTTGAACTGTCGAATCGAGTTGATTCTATATCAAGCTCCGATCACCGATGATTACGCTTTGTGAAACTCGCCGTTAAAGTTGTATCAACTAATCATTGCTATTTTTTCAAGCAGGAGATGAATAAGGCCAAATATACAAAATTTTAGTAACATTGTTATTCGCACGAAAAGAATTCTCTTTATTTGAGCGGTATCCAATTATTGTTGAACAAATAATTTTTCTCATAGCTGTACCTGAATAAAAATATAAATCACGATCGAATTATATGGATGAGAAAAAGTTCCAATGATTAATTACTTCTGATCACTGTAGAAACCATTTTACTTCTCCCAATACAAAGCTGAAAATTCGAATTGAAATACTTTGTCTACGGTACTTTAATCTCACTTCACAGAATACAAATTCGCTGAGACGTTTTCTTATTTTTCTTCTTGACTAAGACATTTTTATTTTGGTCCACAGCACAGAGTTGGAGGCAACTCAAATCACACCGTTTTTGTTTACATCGCCATCTAACGGGGAGAATATCAAATAAAGTACCTACGAATAAGCTGTAGCATAACCTTAACTGTAGCGACACCTAGTGGCCATACTGAAAAGAAGGAAAAAAATTTCCCGTATAAGTAAAATTTTCATCGATTATTTCAAAGTTTTATTGTATTTTATAATAACCAGACCGTAGACGAAACCGTATATAAAGTTTCATAACAATCAGTCCATCCGATCTCGAGTTATAAATGGTGTAACCAACATCTTTCTTTCATATATATATATATATATATAAATTGTAGGTTGAGTTTTCTTGGGTTTAGAGCACAGTAAAACTATCATTCCTATATATATATATATATGAAAAAAAGATGTTGGTATATATATATAATGAAAGGGTAGTCGTTTGACTAGTAAGGAGTATTTATTATACGTTATTTTAGTGGGATAGTAGTCACAGGTAAAGTAAAACTCTTGTTTCCTTTACTCGAGCTTTCGACAATTTATTTTTGTCTTCATCAGGAGTTGCTAAAATATAATAACGGTCAACATAAACGATGAAATATACAGAAATCCACTCACGAAAATGAGCGAATCACAAAAAGATGTTCAACATTAAATAAAATTTCAATCATCGTTAAAAATCCGCATCTGGCAGCAACAGGAACAAATTAGAGGTTAACAATCTCATGGTTGGTCACAGACAAATACCACAGAATATGCCACTGACAGCAGGTGATGGAGGATCCTCCTGGTCTCACACAATTAAAACAAAGGGCCAGCAACCGCTGTATGACGTCACAAATATCAATTTTGCACTATAAGTTAACAATTTAAAATGCGAAGTTATGAAATTTTGAAAATTGTCCCATAATATAAACTTCCTTTCCTACAATTAATTAAAACATACAATAAAGTTCATTCTTTATTAACCTAGTCCTGAACCATCCAAACCTGACCATTTATACATCAACAAATTATTATACGGACAACAAGGTCAATCATCTCCATGTGAACAATTATACACTATATAAGCAATTATACAATTTAAGCCAAAATCTATATACAGGGTGTTTGGAGGGTGAGTAGCCATAGGTAAATGGTGGATAGGTGATGCTCTTGGCTACTTGTTGCGCCTAATAAGATATTATTTTGCCCAAAGTTCAAGGTGTTATAATTTTTTTACCATTTATCTAGAAATTTCCCATTTTCTCATTAAAACCTTGAATTTTTTCAAATTTAATGCTCGAGGTGCCTATAAAATGTTTTATTTCCTTAGTCTAGTCTTGTCTTATTCAGATCGAATCATAATTTCATACAAACGTCTTCAAAAAACCTGACAGCGTCGTATCAAACATCAAAATGAAAAAAAAAAATAATGTTGTGTCCACTTTACAAAGTGAAATAAAAAAAAATTTACATGGTGTTGGGTTTTGAAATGGCTTTAAAAACTTCTCTAGTTAATACTCTTTGCAATGGTATGTAACATGTACCATTAATAATCAGATAACTCAACAAAAAACCGTTTTGTCTTCAAGGATGCCTTGAAAGGATGACGACAAAACTATTCCATTGAGCAGGCAAAATCTTTTCTCTCATTCTACCACAGCTGAAAAAAGCGTGCCCTCTCTATCATCGGCTAACAATACTCCCAAGGGCGTCGCCAGGGAGAGGGCAGCTGCCCCCCGTTCAAGGTTTTAATGAGAAAAATGGGAAATTTCTAGAAAAATGGTAAAAAAATTATAACACCTTGAACTTTGGGCAAAATGATATTTTATCAGGCGCAACAAGTAGCCAAGAGCATCACCTATCCACCATTTACCTATGGCTACTCACCCTCCAAACACCCTGTATATATATATATATATATATATATATATATATATATATATATATATATATATATATTTTTTTTTTAAACCACCATTATGGGAGTTTGTTCTAGAAAGACCGGGTCTGCATGACCAAGGACTTCCTAGGCAGCTGTGCTCTACTTATCAGCTCCTGATCCAGTTCCAGGAGCTGTGTGTTCTCGGCCAGGTGGCGCTCAACCAATCCATTCGTGGAGATTACTAGGGGCAAAATCCATACCTTTCTTAGCTGGTGTATTTCTTTTATTTCAAAGGCTAGGTCATGGTACTTTGTAAGCTTTTCTATATACGCTTTACTGATGTTATCATCTGCCGGGACGGTTATATCAATGATGGTTGCGTTGCGGTTTCCTTTGTCGAAGACTACGATGTCAGGCCTGTTGTGCGGCACTGATCTGTCCGTTATTATCGGGTTGTCCCAGTAGAGTTTGAACTCACCATTTTCTAAAATGGGCTTGGGTAAGTATTCGTGCACCCTTCGAGAGGTGAGTATGAGTCCTGCTTTTATGGCAATCGCCTGATGAAAGACTTTTGCCATAGCATTGTGCCGCTGGGTGTACTCTCTGGGTGCCAGGATGGAGCACGAGGACGTTACATGTTGTATAGTTTCCAGGGCTTGAGAGCATTTCCGGCACCTGTCTGTTGGTATGTTCTTTTTTGCGATATGCCTCATGTACGCTCTCGTCGGCACAACCTGATCCTGGATTGCAGCAAGACGTCCTTCGGTCTCCGGAAACAAATAACCGGATTTAAGGTAGGTAAGTGACTTCTCTTTGTTTACACTTTTATCTTTCAGTGCCTCCGGATACCTGCCATGCAAGGGTTTGCCGTGCCACTCCTCCAGCAGTTGGTCAGCTGAGGGCGTCTGTGGCGGGTAACTTCCGCATGCCAGATTTAGAGCCGTGATGTTGTGGTCTTCTTGGCATATTGATTGGAAAAACGGTGAGTTTTTTGAGTGAAAATATTTTCTCAGTTCTGTTACCGCCTTGTTGTGGGCCATCTCCACATTCTGTAAACCCCTACCTCCCTGGTGCCTAGGCATGTATAGTCTGATCTTCGATGAGTGAGGATGGTGAATTCCGTATTTGGACATTAGCACTCGTACCTGCGTGTCAATTGCCTTCAAATCTGTACTTGACCATTTTATCACGCCAAAGGAATAGGCTATGCTTGGAATTGCCCATGTGTTTATTGCTGTAAACATTGCCTTCGAGTTCAGTTTGCTGCGGAGGATTTTTTTTATTCTATCGAAGAATTTATTTTTGAAAGTTTCTTTCTGGTTAGATGTTCTTATCTCCAATGCCTGTTGTATACCCAGGTACTTGTATGTTTCTTCTGGGTTTAGCTCTTGTATGGATTCCTCATTTTGAACAAGAATTTCTCCTCCGTGCGTTAACTTTCCTCTCTTGACGTGTAGTACGGCACACTTGTTCAGCCCCATCTCCATCCTGATGGTGTTTGTGAAGGATGTTACTGTTGTTAGAAGGCTTCTCAGCTGCTCCTCATTCGCGGCGTATAGCTTGAGGTCATCTATATATAGTTGGTGAGATATTTTGATGTTTGACCTTGTGTCCACGACGTATCCGTATGTATTCTCATTGAGCAGCTTACTGAGGAGGTTCAAGGCCAGACAAAACCACAATGTACTCAGCTTATCTCCCTGAAAGATACCTGTTAAGATCCTTATCTCAGGAGTATATATATATATATATATATATATATATATATATATATATATATATATATATATATATATATATATATATATATATATATATATATATATATATATATATATATATATATATATATATATATATATATATATATATATATATATACATATATATATATATATATATATATATATATTTTTTTTTTTTTTTTTTTTTTTAATAAACACCACTCAGGGGTCTGGCTGCACCGAAGACGTCGGATCTAACCGACCAAGACATCTTCAGTTAGTCACCCGGTCGCAAGGAACCCTCGGACCATCCTCGTTGTCCCCAAGACAACTTCTTTCTGTGCCACACTTATCAGGTTCTCCTCCAACCCCAAACGAGTCGTGTTCTCCAACAGATGAGACTCCACTAGACCGTTGGTCGATATTATGAGTGGGATGACAAACACCGACTTTAGTCCATAGATCTCTTTAAGTTCAACTGCAAGATCCTGGTATTTGGTGAGCTTCTCAGTGTATGCCCTACCTATGTTGTCATCTGCCGGGACAGTGACGTCGATTATATTCGCCATCTTTTTGTCCTTGTCGAAGACCACTATATCCGGCCTGTTGTGTGGGATCGGTCTGTCCGTTACCATCAGAGTGTCCCAATAGAGTCTAAATCGGTCGTTTTCCATAACCTCTCTTGGTGTATATGCGAAAGGTGTTTTTGAGGTGAGTTTTAGTCCTGTTTTTATGGCAATGGCCTGATGGTACACTTTGGCCATGGCGTTATGGCGCTCTGTGTACTCCCTAGGAGCTAGAATGGAGCAGGAGGATGTGATATGCTGGATGGTCTCGAGGGCCTGCGAGCATTTTCGGCATCTATCCGATGGTAAGTATCTGCCTGTTATGTTCCTTATATACGCTCTGGTTGGAACCACCTGGTCCTGGATCGCCACAAGTCTCCCTTCAGTCTCCGGATAGAGGTACCCCGCCTTTAAATAATTAACTGATTTCTCCTTTATAATCTTATTACTTTTCAGAGCTTCCGGGTACCTACCGTGCAGTACCTTCTCGTGCCACTGCCTGGTCAGTATTTCAATCGATGGTCCTTCAGTTGGACGGTCTCTGGACGCTAGATTCAAGGCCGTTATGTTGTCGTCTTCCCGGCATACTACTTTGAAGAAAGGTGAGTGTTTAGAGTGAAAGTAACCTCTCATATCCTTTACTATTTTGTGGTGGACAATTTCAATATTCTGTAGACCTCTACCTCCGTCTTGTCTAGGTATGTACAATCTATTTGCCGAGGCATGGGGGTGGTGTATCCCATACTTTGTTAGGAGTACTCGAACTCTGGTGTCGATGGCCTTGAGCTCGGTGTTGGACCATTTGACAATTCCAAACGAATATGATATGCACGGTATTGCCCACGTGTTGATGGCTGTGAACATCGCGCCTGAATTCAACCTGCTTGCGAGGACCTTCTTGAGCCTACCGAAGAACCTGTTTTGGAAGCTGGCTTTCGCTTCAGAATGTTGAATCTCCAGTCCCTGTTGTATTCCAAGATACTTGTACCTCTCGTCTGATCCAAGCCCCCGGATCGCGACCTCCTCCTGTATCCTCATCTCATCTCTCACCGTCATCCTTCCCCTCTTCACGTGAACCATCGCGCACTTATCCAGCCCCATTTCCATTCTAATTGTTTTCGAGAAGGATGTTACTATTCCAAGTTGTCTCCTCATCTGATCCTCATTTGCGGCATACAGTTTCAAATCGTCGACATAAAGCTGATGACTGATTTTCGTGTTTTGTGTTTTTTCAATGACGTAACCATAATCGTTCTGCCTCAGTAATTTACTTAAGAAATTAATTGCCATACAGAACCACAGTGGACTTAACTTATCTCCCTGGAAGATTCCCCTCTTGATTCTGATCTCAGGTGTTATGCGAGTTTCATGTTCTGCATTGATAAGTAATTTAGTACGCCATGTCCCCATCATATGCTTCAAGAGACTAACTATAGACTCCGACACTCCATACAGGCGCAAGGTCTTAAGCAACCAGGAGTGTGGCACCGAGTCGAACGCTTTCCTATAGTCAATCCAAGCGACAGATATGTTCCGAAGTTTTTTCCTTGCCTGCTTCGTTACCAGATGATCAATGGTAAGCAACTCCTTACATCCTCGAACATCTTTTTTACAGCCGTTCTGCTCAGGAGCCATTATACTGTAGCGGCTAACATGCTTCCAGATATGTGTTGTTAGTATACCTGTCAAGATTTTGTATACTGCGGGAAGACACGTGATAGGCCGATAATTGTTTGGGTCTGAGGTGTTATTTCCCTTCGGGATCATGTGGGTCACCCCAAGAGTGAAGGACTCTGGTATCAGCGAGGGATCCCTCAATGCTTCCTGGAACCTTTCTGCCAGGTTCTTATGTGTCGACTGAAAGTTCTTCCACCAGTAATTTTGTAAACCGTCAGAACCGGGAGCAGACCAATTTTTGGTTCTCTTTAGCACAACACGTACATCCTCCTCTGTTATCTCCAGCAGATCCATGTTGTATTTCCTCGATTCTTCCTCAGCTTCCCGTATCCAGAACGCCTGATCATCATGAACTCTTTCGTCCTCCCAAATTCCGGTCCAGACTTCATACATCCTCTCTGCCGTTGGTGGTTCACCTTCTGTTGGTTCTTCATTTTCCAGTGAGCGGAAAAATTGCTGTTGATTTTTGTAAAAGAGTTGGTTGTTCTTGTATCTTTTAACTCGTTCGTTGTAGCGTTTTATGCGGTTGCCTAATGCTTTCACCTTTTGTTTCAGCCTATCACAGACTACTTCTAACTCTTTCTGCAGTTGTTCATTCCGGCTCTTCACTTTGAATTCAGAAGCTACTTTGAAGACCTTTTTCCGAAGTTTCCTGGTGGGTGCTTCTGTGTGCAGGTAAGTATGAAGCACTCCAATCTTTTTCCTGATATCAGTAATTTTCTTTTCTAGGCGACTTCTCCATGGAGGTGTTCTATCTCTGCGATGCATAGGGCTGGTTTCAATTAATTTTACTCCGACCTCCTCGCAGACCGTCACTGCTCCAGCATAGACCAGATCTACCATATCTTTCAATGTTGTTGTGTTTTGCATGCAGTCTCTCAGTATATTGTCCACCGCCTGAACACTCATTAGCATTTTCCTTGAGCCGTTGATTCTTGGTATTTTTGGTCTTCGGTCTGGGCCAATTCCATCGTACAGCTGGAAATTACGACTGAAACTTCGTTCGATTCTATTTGGTCTTAGGCTCAACCTCAGACTCAATCTTGTACTGGTTTCCAGTAGATGTTCCTCACCTTCCTCGGTACTCATTTCATGACCTGCTCCACGAGGTCTCATACTCTGCTCTATTGAGTCAAGTTCGACAGTTGAAAATTTATTATTTTGGAGTAGCCATCTTACTCTATTCGAAAGCAAGTTGGGATAAGACTGCTTTTCTGGATTGATGTCGTTCCAGGTTTGAGTGAGTAGCCCCCGATAAGTTTGTCCTGTTCTTTGTTGCAGATCTAACGCTATATAGTGAACGCGCATTATAAGAATATTATCTTCTTCGCTCCAACGCGTTCTCCCATCCCGTCTTCCAGCGGCAACAGTGGAACGAGCCTGAGCATCATTCATACTGGAGCCTCCTCCCTCATATACAACGGTTCGATTTGAGCGTACGGTGCCATCTCGGGGGGCTGCGCCGCTTGCCCCACAGCTTTCCCCATCGGACACTTCCTCCAGACGGCTCCGAAGGGGACCAGTCCGCTGTCCCCTACCGCCCTGAATTTGGCTTCTTGTAACAGGAGCTCATCAATTTCTACAGCTCCCCAGGTTGCTAGCCTAGGGGTCTGGATGACTCAGGAATGCGGGGTCGTCACTCCCCGATAGCCGAAGCTACCCCTGCATATATATATATATATATATATATATGAACCCCTGTTAAGCTGTGACCTCCGTTAAGTAGACTGGGCGACCTCACCTCCGGGTGAAGGAGTAGTCTCAATGGAAAAATTTTTGTTGATATATGGAGAGGGGAAGCCAAAGAACAAAATTACCGAGAGAGGGGAAAACATTTTTGCTGTAAAAATTTTGTTTGAACAATCGAGGCGCTGTAGCCTCCGCATATATTTCTTGTAGTGTGAACGTTATAACCTCCGGCGGTGTTGCCAAATTTCGGAGGTGAGTAGGTGAAGTGAATATATGAAATTCAATATTCATATATTGGATGCAGGTGGCTTGGTTTTTCAAGGTTGATTCATGTCTATAAAGGAGTCGGAGATCGGGGAGTATTCTTGTTGTTGTGGATTCGAAACGATATTTATCGTTTCGTCAAAATATCTTCAATTGAAGAATTTTCAGCCGAAATGATCTTGAACGATTAGGTTGAAATCAATGGTGAAGAATATGTGGTCAAATTCGAAAATCCTTGCGACCAGTGAACCTTAAATAATTTAATTTTCAAAGGAAATCACCAAGTCTTGAAATTATTGAAACCTCTAGCCATTTGCCACGATTCATCCTAACAACTTGTAAAATAGTAATCCGATTCCAAAGATGGGACTGGTATAATAGTAAAGATACAAAAATGAATAAATTAAAGGTTTCTTTTTGGGGAACTATAACCTAAATTCAGAATTTCGTGGAAATCGAATCATTTGTAACATGAATAAAAACTCACGAAATTAATAAAAAGTTGTAATATCAATATACATATTGTGAATTGTGTGAGATCGCTAAAAAAATCCCATCACAATGCTGTGAAATGGAGTTCTTGGAGAAAATAAGTGCAGTTTTTTTCGCAAATCGATAACTAAATAAACTAAATGAAAATAGCCACAGAAATTGAGGTGAGGGGTTTTTCGTAATTTCACAATAGTAGCAATTGCAAAAATTATTGAATCAAACAATAACGGAAGAGAATTATATCGAGACGTTATTTTACTACAATTGGAAAGAAACAAGTCTTCAAATAAAATGGGAGAGTGAATAATTAATTGGTATAAGTGCAGCTTTTGGATGGATAAAATACTCGGCATAAAGAATCATCATTTATTTGATGCATGGAAATATGTAATTGTTATACGGGACATAATAATCTTTATCTACTCCCATAGAATAATATATCCATTATTCAACTCATTTTGATCTGTAATAGTCTCCATAAACCAATAGTGTGAGGTAATAATAACTCACGCCTAAAACTCACTATAATACAAATAGGAAAAATGTAGCTTACGAATTAAGAAATGAATAAGAAAGTCGAATCGTTTGGGAACTCTATTTCAGACATCAAGGTAACGTTCTCGCCATCCATTTCTATCATTTTCTTAGGTCTGAATATCCAAAAATTGCATTTGGAAAACGTGAATTTCTGACGTTTTCTACGGTATTCGATATCGATTAGATTTTCGACCAAAGAAATCGCTTTTGACAACTGTTGTCAATTTTGAAAATGCTGATTGATTCGAATTTCACTGAAGAAGTCGAACGTAAAGTATAGTGTTCAATTCGCGGAAATGGTCATAACACACTTGATGAATTACACCCCTCGCCTGCAGGCTCGGGCTGCAAAATTCATCTGCGTCTGTTATGACTTACATTATCGCTCATTGAACAATATACTATAAAATTTCATTACCAAAAAAATGTCATATTTATAAATTCCTTCAACCAATAGCTCAACATAATATTGGGCAGGTAACTGAGGGAATGCGGATTGTATATAAGAATTCAATTTATATCGACATATTGCTAAGCTTCTCATTTTTTTATTCATTAGGATAAAGAAGGGATATTCCCTACGGAATACTTTCTGTTATCACAAACTGAATCATCATTTGGACAGGGTTATTGGATCTTGTAAACTATTCTCAAATTTAGTTCTGATATAACTTTACCCTAATTTAGTTCTGATGTAACTATATCCTTTAAAAAAAATGTGGGGTGGTCTTATTTATTGAACGTAATTTTCGAAGGGAATTCTGCCCACTTAATTTTTCGAATAGTCTTCCAATCATACTCCTACTGTCATAAATTTTTCCAAGCAACGATGAATCTTATTCTTGTCTTTCATATATCGCACATAGATTTCAATTAAGTGACATTCTTTTTCAATACCATATCCCTTTTGACAGCTTTTGAATTTCATAACTCTTCTAATAATTTCGAACTTTAAGCTCAATAAGCTCACTGATTCTTCTTTTCAACGGCTTTTTACTTTGTGTATTTTTCCAACAGCAACGGGAATAAAGATTAATTTTGTCAATTCGTTTCAGAAGTGAGAAGCCTATATTATAAATGCAAAAAAGTAACTTGGTCAATAAGAACAACTGATAGAACACGCCTCGAAAATTAAAAAAAAATACCATTTAAGAGATGGTTTTAGTCATTCTTTTCGCTTCGGTAAAAAATCTATTCTAAATATCCTCATGTCTTCATCCTAGTAAATTTATTACTAAAAAGCATTTAGGTACTCTTGAATAAAAGGAATGATCAATTTTATCCTTCCGAACGAGAACATTCAGGAAATGAAGGAAAACTTGTGTTGGGCCGAAATCGGTTTCCAGATGAAAGACGAAAATAGCAAGCAGTACAACCTACTGCTTGCTCGACGAAAAAAAAAAAAAGCTCACACTCCTCAACAAAATGCGTCGAAGAAAATATTAGTTTGTGGGATTACAAATTCGTTAAATAATTCTTCCAAACTCATTTTTATATTATTTTATATATTTATTGTTTACACCTATTTGTTGAGAGGTTTGTTTCTATGTGATACATAATTTATGTTCGAGATTTCAATTTTTTGTTAAACCCAATCATCCAAAGTAGGTCCCATTTAAGACATGATTTCGACAATTTTCTTCGCTTCAGTATAAAATTTTATCTAAATATACTCATTCCTTCATCCCAATAAATTCATAACCTAATGTAGGCCACTGACGAGGACTCTCTACGGGACTTTCGGGCATCCAGCAGTGGCGGCGCGTGGATTTATATTTTGGGAGTGCACATGTGGGCAGATACCGGGGGGTCTAGAGGGTACGGACTACATGGGGAAGGGGGGTTCTGGGGAGGAAAAAATGTGAAATCAACCTTCGAATCTCGCAGTTTGGGGAGTTTGTGATGTTCTTTGGCCTTATCTTGGAATAACATTCAGAAAACCCCAAATTCTCACAATAGGGGTACCGTCTGCTGAAGCATAACGGCAAACTATAACCATTTGGAAAATGTTTGAAATGTCAATTGTTTCATCACTTATCACGGACACGAATTTTGAGGCAGCAAGTTCTTTCTTAATGTGTGCATGACACACAGAAAGCAATGAAAGCATACAGTCCAACTATTCATTTTGAATGTCTTTGGATGTTCCGCTGAATACTGTGGATTGATCCAAATGATCCCTGAGTGCTAGATCTAATTCAGACGAAATATTGAAAAGACCAGGACAGGCAATTTTGATTTTTGTTTTTCTTTCTACTGTCAGCGAATTTGGTTTTGAATATTGTACGCGAATGCTAATCGGATTCCCAAAATTTGCGGCCATAATTGCGCGAAATACAACCAATTGAATATTTTTGTGTGTTCTCTTGAGTGAAATATTATTATTTGCCTTGACATTAATTCATGTAGATAACAAACATTTATAAATGAATAATATTTAACTCCTATATAAGACTTTGATTTCAATCACTGGTGCTCTACATTTCAAGCTTTTTATAAGATTTAGTGATTGCTTTTGAATACAAATAATCATCGTATCTAATGAACTTGAAATTTGAAAAAAAAATTTATACAAATGGTACATAAAACCATGTCCCTTGTTTTTTCTACAAAACCGCGAGATGACGCCTCTGTTTTCTTACGCCGATATCATCTGTAAGTATTAACGACCGAGTATACATAGCGCAGACACAATGAACAGAATTTGAATTAAGAGTTGCCTATCTATAGCTTGTCTATGCAACGACCGTACACATTCTGGATGTGTACCTATGTCAGCTAAATACTATGGACTGTTACGAGGAGTGAGGGACGCGAAGGGTAGCGGCTGCTCCAATGAGGGATCAGTTCGAGAGTGCAGTGTACGGGCTACGCGTATTTGCATTGACCGTTGGCGTTCGAAGTTGTGACTGTTGTGAGTTCGCCCGCCGTCTGTTTATTGTTTCTATAGTAGTCTACAGTAGAACAGAACCGTGAACTGGAACATCGGAAATTAAAAATAAAATTAAATACCCAATAGAAAACGTTACATTTACGTCAAACACAAAAATAAATTCCTTTAGATGAAGATATTACTTGGGGGTACACGTGCACATGTGCACATATGGAGGAGCCGCCACTGGCATCCAGCATCGCACGAATGCTCGAAAAGAGTCCCGTGTATGGCCTATCGAGACTACCCTTCGGCGTTCGAGGTAGGAACTTGGAAGCCCATGTATTACATATCCAGAACCTCGAAAATTTCTAGCGATTATCGAAAGAATTTCAAGATATTAAGGTCGGAATCACGGACAGTATCACTGTCAATTTTTTTACGGCCTCAGTCATTTTTTTATAATTACATTCTCGGACTGAAAAATGCGAATCTACCAACTAGGTGGATAGACGAGCACTCAGAAGCTACATACACCAAAAGCTATTTGATTTGTATTTCAAATTTTGAATTCAATTGCTTGCTGACAGGTATAGGCTCGTTTACTTGTTTACGCTGTTTGGCTGCATACTTTTTTTGTAAGATAAGGCTCTTGATGAGAACATTGATTTTAAATTTTTGGGGCCGATCATTCGTAGACATTCAACTTTCGAGAGAAAGGAACAAACACTAGAAATTTTCTTGCTCGCTGTGGAGTCTTGATGGTGAGACTCTCTCTCGAACTAAATCTGCTCGACTGTTTTGGAGTTACATCCATTATCATTCACTTAATAACTCTAAAATACGATCGAATTTAAATTTACCAAAAAGTATATTCCGAAAAGGAAATGATGCGAAATTCTGTGAGGATCGTATTATAAGAAAGTTTCATTTTCACATCTAACCTATTCGTCAAATTCGGCTGAAATTCTGCATGAACTTTAGAGTCGACATATTTCATCCAAGATACCATATTTCAGTTGGATCAAATCTGAAATCTTGAATATATGGTGACATTAACATTTCGGATCTGCTGAATCATCGGGTGGAATTTGAGGAAGCATAATTTTGATGCTCGCAAATAAAGCCGCTTCGTGAATATCGAATCTTCAAGTACTTTCTTTCGGAAATTATTGTGCTATCGAGAGGAAAACTTTCATATATCTTGAAAAATATGTTACTAAAAAAACCTAATGCTTATGTTATAATCAACATACGAATAGAATTATTTATTATTAAGTGCTCATTATTGAAATTCTCCAACTTTTTTCAAGGAACCTTTTTATAAACGGTGATTCCACCTTCCACCTTTCTCTTGAATATGTTTCTATTGAGAAATGTTCGCAGTTTATCTTAAAAGGAAACTTTTAAAATGCAATCAGTCACAAAGTTGTTTCCTTATTTTTCAAAATTCGACGAAACGGAGAAATTATGTAGGTACTATTCACCTTTGACGACGAAGCTCCAGTTCGTATATCGTCTAAATATTGGTGCAATGTATAAGGATAAGAATTTATAATCATTTTTTGGGATTATTTCATTAGGCCCTAAGAACTAAAAAACTCAATTCGTGTAGGTGAAAAAAAAATAAACGTCATTAGAAAACCGGCTCGTAATTCAGTTTCGGGGAAAATATACTGTATTCAGTCGTACTAGTGTATTTCAATGAAATCTGGTATATGCAATTTTTTTATTCTTAGACAAACTCTGATAATCTTGCAAAATAAAAGAAGAAAGAACCTAATGAAGCTTTTAATAACGACAATAACAAATGTTCCGTTCAAAGATTTTTAGTTATCTCATAGTCGGGTCAGAAATATCGACCTCCGAACTTTTCACAAACGATTCATTTTACATCAACCAGACGATTTTATGGTTCGAAAGAATGCCAGATGTTGTTTTGATACACTTTTTTATGCATGCCTCAGTGCACCTGCTCCATACGAGTATGGTTTACAGTGTTGCCATTTACAGAGGTGACAACGAACTGAATGTTTCTTCGACTTATTTCTCCATATATAGGACGGCGCACTAGCGCTGGTGGTATATAGCTGAACTAAAAGATTGTACAGTACAGAAATATGGTGCGTTCTGACCTCAAAACGATTTTTTGATATGTTGATCCCTGAAGTCTCCTGAGTCTAACAAGCTAAGAAACAAGGCAAAACGTTGTGACCTCCGATTTCGGAGGTGAGAGCGTTATATATGAGGTGACAACGCTTGTTGAGTTTATATTTTGGAGGTGACAATGACCATTAATAACTATATATATATATATATATATATATATATATATATATATATATATATATATATATATATATATATATATATATATATATATATATATATATATATATATTATATATATATATATATAGAATTATAATAACCAGACCGTAGACGAAACCGTATATGAAGTTTCATAACAATCAGTCCATCCGATCTCGAGTTATAAATGGTGTAACCAACATCTTTTTTTATACATATAGATATTAACGCCGGTTGCCGAAGCCATAGCAAAGATTGTACACTAGCAAATGGCATGGTTTGTTGGATACTTGTCCGCCATATTACAAGTATCAGCCCGCAGCAGTGTTGGAAACGGACGCAGCGGTTCTCTATTGGGACAGAACAATAACAACAGATAGGACTGTAGTATGTTGAACACCCTGTATATTTCGTACGTGAGATAACAAGGACTATTCGACCTCCCTTTAGACCTGAAGCAGCACGTAAAGCCAGAGCTCTAGGTCTCGCCATTTTCATTTATGTTATCGATTACGATGTTATTAAAACAAGTAAACATTTATAAGAATATATAACAATTTGCGAAGGAGATTCATTCAGAGAAGCGTTTACGTATTGATTGCTTGTTAGACAACATAAATAAATAAATAATGAGTTTTATTTCGAGATACAGTACATGTCACAAAGTCTTCCAAGAATTTGGGAGAGAGATCACAAAACATATACCAGAAGTCGAAATAGGGTCAGGAAACAAAACATGCAGTTACATTTGACTACCTGAACATCATGAATTCAGCTATATTGTATGGTTCAATTTTGAGAAGATGTTTATAAATCTCAGATTTGTATTTAATAAAATTATTTTCTTTCTTAATATTAGATGGTAGTTTGTTGTAGGTATAGAGGTCCTTGTTCTGATTTAGCCAGCCTGTGCATAGGAAAATCCATGTTCAATGTGCGGGTGATAACACCCGTTTTTGTTCTCTTCAAACTTATTCTTGTTTTTGAACAAGAACAGGAGACACTCCTGGATATGAATGGCAGCAGCTGTTTGAATCCCCTCTTCTCTGTATTTTCCCCTACAAGATTCACGAAAAGACATTTTTAACATGATACGTAATGCCCTCTTTTGAAGACGGGTAACTCTATCTAAGTCTGAGACACCTCCATAGAAGACAATTCCATACCTAATTTTGGCCTCAAATATAGCCCGATAAATAATTTTCATAGTTTTGTTGTCCAGATACCTGCTCAGAACTCTTAAAGAATAGCATATAGAACTAAGTTGATTGCACAGTTCTGAAATATGTTTTTTCCATGTTAGTTTGTCATCTAGGTGTACACCTAGGAATTTGGATGAATCTTTTAATGTTAGTTGAAGATCTTCGAACCTTAGGTGTTCGGCTATTTTTAAATGGCTATGTGATGTTCTGAACAACATTGTATTAGTTTTCTCTGTATTCATATGCAGATTGTTTGTATGAAACCATTTTTTTGTGCTGTGCTTAGGATGTGAGCAGCTTGATTTTGTACTTGTATCTGGGTGTTAGCTCTGACAGTGATGTTTGTGTCATCGGCATAGTTCACAATTTTTGCTTTATCTACTGTATTTTTAATATCATTAAAATCGTTTATGAAGATAATAAACAGCATTGGTCCTAGAATGCTGCCCTGGGGTACTCCAATATCAATGTGGGTGGGTTCAGACAGCACTTCAGATTTGTCGTTTTTTATTAATACTCTCTGAGTTCTCGAGGCAAGATAAGATCTGATCCATTCGAGTGAAACCATTCTGATTCCATACTGTTCCAATTTGATGAATATGTAATTGTGAGAGAGGCTGTCGAAGGCCTTTGAGAGGTCAATTAGAAGAGCCATTGTGATTTCTGAATTTTCAAATGATGTTAATATTTCTTTGATGAATTCAAATATAGCTGTTTGTGTAGATCTGCCTTTTATGTAACCATGTTGAGTTTTTGAGAGTAAATTATGTGTATTTGAAAATGTTATTATTTGTTTGCTTGCAATCATCTCAATACTTTTGGGAAGGATGGAAGGAGGCTGATTGGTCTGTAATTTGCAAGAATTTCTGCGTTTCCCCTTTTTTGTACAGATATAACTATGGCATGTTTAAGCTGATCAGGAAAGATTCCATGCTCAAAGGAGTTATTTATTATGTAAGTTAGTGGAGCAATTATATGGTTAATACATTTTTTTACAATCTTAACATAATATTCAATTCAATGTGATTCAGTGTGTCTAAGAAATAAACCCCTTTGATGAGTCTGCATCGTATTATTTACCATCCCTCAACTGTATAACGATTGACCGAACCTACCCTAGCTGGGTACATCACATGGCGATCCTGACAGTCCTATTCACTTAGAATCAGTGTATGGGTATGTGACTTCATTGAAAATTCTTAGTTCAACCAACAAGCCAAGATGGGATCAGGTCAGTCCAAAAAAGACGAGATCATTATTGCCCAATAGTCAAAGAAGCTATGGAGCCGATTGAGCCAAGGATACAACTCGAGGCCAGGAGAAGCCACCGGGAATTAGTGTAAGAACTATTTTGTATGCCCCATTATGTCTGATTGTGAAGTGAAAAGCGATGAACTAATTGCTGACTCAATTGGTGTGAAAACATCAAAAATGAACCGCGAGAACATAGTGAACGGGCCGATAGGGTAAATGATGAATTAATCAATATTATAAATTTAACAAAGGATGTAAATTGTCAAGTCGGAACCAAATCTTCTCAAAACATCGCAAATGGATCATAGTGATTTTAATCAGAAGGAAAATTCGTATCATTCAAATCGAGGTCGTGACCGCAAGGAAACAAACCAAATTTTATGTCAGTGTAAGAGAGTGAAGGTGCAGACACATTGTCATCACGTCACGTCACATCACGTCATCTTCCCAAAATGTGCAACCACGATAATGCATGGAACTTAGAGCATAGGAAGAGAGACACACCTTTCAATAATGAATAGTGAAGCCACATCATCAGAACTAAACTTGGTGATTGAACTACTACGGAATCAAAATGTAGTGAAAATTTTTGCAACATTGTATCTGCTGTCACGTTATAGCACTGATGGCACGCAAGATCTATATTCCGCAAATTTACATTTTCTGAATGCACGTGATATTACGTCTGATATTTTGTGAAATGTCAATCTGACATACATTTAAAACCGATCTGGGTGCTCATTCAATAATTCTTGAATTAATTGATGGAATTCCCCCACTTCCTGTGTTCGTTGATTCATTTGGTAAATCGAATCATTTTTATGAGAATCACTAGCAACTGTAAAAGCAGCTATATTCTCCATATCTTCTTCCCATTTCCTCGCGTGATGTGATGTGGTGACGTGACAACAATGTGTCTGCACCTTAAACGCGTCATCTTCCCAAAATGTGCAACCACGATAATGCATGGAACTTGAGCATTGGAAGAGAGACACGCCTTTCAATAATAAATAGTGAAGCCTAAACTGGGTGATTATACTACTACGGAATCAAAATATAGTAAAAATTTTTGCGACATTGTATCTGCTGTCACATTATAGCACTGAAAGCACGCAAGATCTATATTCCGCAAATTTACATTTTCTGAATGCACGTGACATCACGTCTGATATT
This sequence comes from Adalia decempunctata, assembly GCA_951802165.1. NCBI lineage: Eukaryota > Metazoa > Arthropoda > Insecta > Coleoptera > Coccinellidae > Adalia > Adalia decempunctata. Next base: position 40,586,870 of record OX637699.1, on the reverse strand, counting down.
TTGTGAAATGTCATTCTGACATACATTTGAAACCGATCCGGGTGCTCATTCAATAATTCTTGAATTAATTGATGGAATTCCCCCACTGTAAAAGCAGCTCCATATTTTCTTCCCATTTCCTCGCGTGAGCTCACGTGACGTGACAACAATGTGTCTGCACCTTTACGCACAAGGTCACGGTCGACAGTTCACGAATCATTCTGAAAACAATAACACCTCTGATTTATTTGTTCAATATGATTAATGATTATAATCCGTTTAGTAGATTAACCAAATTCCGTTTGATTTTAGAAGAGTATAACTTCACGGTTCATTATGTAAAAGATTTAGAAAAGGAATTTTCGACAGAAAATGTAATGAATATAATATTAGTTAGGTGAATACCTTTTGTATTAAACCTTGTAGATTTAAGATCCATTAAGACTGATATGTATTATAGATATAGATATTAAGCTATAGATGAGTTACATTTGTATAAAAAAAAATTTTCTCTCAAAGAGGGAAGGTGTAGCATGTTGAACACCCTGTATATTTCATACGTGAGATAACAAGGACTTTTCGACCTCCCTTTAGACCTGAAGCAGCACGTAAAGCCGGAACTCTAGGTCTCGCCATTGTCATTTTATCGATTACGATGTTATTAAAACAAGTAAACATTTATAAGAATATATAACAATTAGCGAGGGAGATTCATTCAGAGAAGCGTTTACGTATTGATTGCTTGTTAGTCAACACTTTGATGAGTCTGCATCGTATTATTCACCATCCCTCAACTGCATAACGATTGACCGAACCTACCCTAGCTGGGTACATCACAGGACCATGGAATACAATAGACCGTACCTGGTATTCGTTGAGAGGGATCAGAAGTATCGGTTGATAATTGATGCAGCAGTACCATTGACTCATAACATCGGAAGAACGAAGTACGAGAAGTAGGCAATAGAACTGAAGAATATGTGGCCATTTTCGAAAGTCACTACATATTATAACGTTGGTGATTTCGGCTGAGGGAGTCATGTCAAAATCATTCAAGAGAATCAAAATATCGAATATGCAGAATATGCACAAAAGTTTGAATCCGAAATGAACTAGATAACTTTGTGAGAGTCGACCATTGTTAAAGGATCTGGGGGCGTAGGTTTTTCTATCCGGAAATCGAAAACTGTTTATTTTGAGAATGTGCATTGAATCATAAAATGAGCTACATTTGGTACCGAATTTAATTTTTCACTGGTTGCTAGGCAACAACTTCGAAATTAAATATTTCGTATTCGATATGCTATTTTCGATAACAAACTTAGGAAGCTCAAACAATAGGACCACATGCCACAGTTCAGTGATAATCCAATAATTATACATCTCGGGGGGCTTTGGAAAAACGAAATTATTTCGGTGATAGCCATATATCTAATAATATCAATATGGCTTATACCCCTACTATTCTCAGTCACAGAAACCAAATCGTTGGTAAGGATTGAATTGTACGCATGCGTCAACTGGAAATTCAAAAATCGCGGAGAAAGTAGAGGTTATGTATACTTCGATGGTCGACAAGAAAAAAGATATCGCGGATTAAATGTGTCACTCAATTTTTTTCAGTTCGATTCTAAAATGTGAAAAGAAGTTGACAACGACATTCAAAGCTTGAAAAAAAAACGGATTAAAGCAATCGAATAATATCACATGAAATTATTAGGTTATGATCGAAAGTATTCGCATGAAATTATGGATGACATATACTCCATTCACTTTTTAAAGATTATCCATGATTTAGGTTTATTAAGTTCTTTCACTTAAAACTAACGCAGGTTGGCACTCTTGAAGATCAAGCGACATTGCCAAGTCTACTTTCTATTTACCCTTTCCTTACTTTGTGAATGGAGTTAGTTCTTCTAAGGTTTAACTGTGACGCAGGTTTCGTAACATTTTCATACTGGAGTATTTCAAGTTGTGCAAAAAGGTATTCAAATGTCTGCTGTAGGTATTTCTTGAGAATTTTGAAAAGTGAGGAATTGCATAGGTTCGTCTGTTCCGTTCGATTTTCTGGGTTATTCGAGTATTCCAGTTTATTCTTTTTCGAATGAACTATAACAAAGTAACGGACTATTCTGTACATTATTTTTCAGTAAAATTTCAACACTCGTTTCTTGATTTCCAGTATTAACAGAGAAAAAGTTTCTTCAGCATTCGCCAGGTACATAATATTTTCTCAAAGTAAATCAACATTTTGATCAATACGCAATTACTACGTGCAGAAACGACAACGTTGTGGGCGTTTCCGACAGGGGAATGGCCATAACCTAACTTTTTCAAAATATACACGGTGAAATGTGTCAGAATTCACACAATACAATGGATTATAATAATTGGTCTGGCAAGTTTTCAAATTGTCACCCCCTGTTATTATTTCTATGACTCAATAAAAAATTGCAAAAAATTCATGTAAAGGGACAAATCACGATACTACAAAAGTGAATGAAGTAGGGGTAATAACGCGTGGTTGATAATACCGCGCCCCAGCCTTACTAGGAATCTGCTTAGAAAACTATAGCTGCGTGCGAGTCAAATCATGCTCTATGCTTCTGAGAAAGCGGCAGTGGCCCACAATCAGTGATGCGAGCATGACGTTTGCTGAGAACTTTCGGGGGCATTCCTTATAATTTTTCTCGGACCGACGAACCCATGTATGTTTTTCTTTTAATAGGATAAATTATATTGAAGTATTGCATTTTGTAGCAAATTTTGTGTTTCATAAAGTAGATATGAGTTTTCATGGCTAGAAAGTTCTGTGTAAATACTTTTGAGGAAACAAAATAGCTTAGTCTGATAATGACGCGCTCAGAGAGCTACACCCACAAAAATACAGTTGAAGACAAGGAGGAAAAGAGAAGATTAAAAGAGGAAAAAAGAAGGCAAAGGAAAGCAATTCGCAGGAAAAACTCTAGCAAAGGGAAAATCTGTGAAGAGAAAACTGTTAATTTCTAGCAGTGAAGATAGCAGTGATGAAGACGTTTCCCCTGGCACAGACAAAGATCAGATAGGTATAAGCAATATGTTTATGTGAAATGATTGATGATTTAACATGTTTTTATGCCTGAATGAATGTTGAATTGCCTGTTTTTCGCCTATTATTGATAACGTATAATATTTTCAAACTGGGGCACGCTATTATCAAACCAGTTCGATAATGCCAAGCTTTCAAAGACTTTCTTTTTTTGGCTATATGTTTACATAGGTGCTGAAAATTTTTAATAGTGTATTTGAAGCTGGTTGCCAGATGAACTCTATTAATAAAAATCTTGCTTGAGTTGATCTGATCCGCACCAGTAGAACAATAGCTATATACGGTATTACCTGGAATTCTGAGAATAAATGGCTATTATTATTATTATTATTATTATTACCCAACTCTCCCGTATACGTTTCACGACATAATACAATGTGTCAGAGAGAGACAGAATATTCAGTCGATATTCACATATTAAGAGACAGAATAATTGGGTTTTTTATTCTTAATATTACTGCACATGCGCAGATCGGGATTGTTGCCAAAGCCAGGCTTCAGTTTTGTTTGGCTCAGTACCCATATTGGAATTATTAGATATATGGTGATAGCCCATTTAGTAATATTTTTATGTTCGACTGCTTCATGAACACTTGATTCATGAATTCGTTCAGCGCCCATAATTGACTACTTTATTGGACACCACTTTATTGGACTCAACTGTCACAGTCTTCTCTCGATTTTGCAATTTTCTTCGTTTCACACCACTTGTTATAGGCCGCATACAAATTTTCATAAGCACTTTTAGTGGGTAGGAGAGATTCTTTGACACTTGCGGCTAAATTGTTCACGCTTTCCTCTTCCGAACTATCCATTTTTGGGATTATTATGACGTTTGTCACAGTAAACAACTTTATTCAGTGAGGTTGCTAAGGTCGCTGATGGTTACTAAGGTAAGATAAGCAAAAGAACACTCAAGGTATTTCTTGAAATGAAGCGACGAATATACTAATTGCCATTTCAGAAAATAAAATGTCTGCATTGCAGTCAAACATAAAGCTTTGTATGCAACTCGTACATAATTAGGCTTATGGACTTGCCCAAATTATTGGCCTCGCTCGATTTGCTCGCTCTGCCATAAACTTTGGACTCGTCCATAAAGACCTAATTTATGTACTTGTTACATAAATAGCTATTAGTGACTTTAGGTTGGTGTTGGAAAAAACACTGACGTTTTGTTCTGTCACTAATATTCGAACAAATTTGGCAAATAATTGCGCAAGTGAAAAATCTTTGGAATGAGGCTCTTAAAGAATGTACAGCTAATAAATGAAAAGCCTGCACAGAGCACGTAGAAAAAGAAATAAGAGAAAATTAGTCAAAATATATGGGATTTTATGATATTGCCGACGTGAAAGCTAATTATGAACATGACGAGTTCTGCCCAGATGAGGAAATACTAACAGATGTGGTTGTTGCACGGGCGGATCCAGGGGGGGGGTATTTGGGGTAATTACCCCCCCTAAGAATTTCTCGATCGCTCATTTATTCTTATTCTTAAAATAAAAATTAACAATTTTAATTTCAAAACGAGAATGTAGTCGGCGATCTCGGATCTCGCCCTACGTAAGCAAGTTGTCCAAGAAATGGCAATGGCAAAAAAAGGAACTGAACCAGCAATTACCAGATAATTCTTTAGACGCATTCAGAGAATGTGACGCCAATATTTACCCGATATTGAAAATACTCTTACAAATATTATGTACTCTGCCAGTCAGCGTTGCTTCAGCAGAAAGAAGTTTTTCTGCACTGAAAAGATTGAAAACGTGGCTGCGACCTTCTATGTCTCAAGAAAGACTAACCGGGTTAGCTCTGTTGCATAATTGCATATCCATAACTATACAGGGTGTCTCAAGTTCGAGTGCCTATTAGACGTTTCTGGAGAACTAGACATATTTGAAATATAAAATTTGGGATTATGATATTGTTCGAAATTCTCTACAGACCTAAAATATTTTCAAAGCCAGAGCACTTCCGGTTATACACGGAGTGAAAATAAATTTGATCAAAATTTTTTTTTCAATGTTTTCGTTTCTGATATGATTGAATATTCAATGCTGAATACATTTCTGTTGAAACCAGTGTATTCATTCGAATAGTTTTCAAAATATCGAAAAAAAAACCTGAAAAAAAGTAAAATATTCATAGTCAGTATTATGTTCATTTTTCTTATTCTGAACATCCTGAGTGTAAACCGTCTTCACAACGTCAAAGTAGAAGAATGTGGAAAAGTTCTTTGGATCTTTGGATTCCATAAATATCATCACAGGGTGTTTCAAATTTCGTGTCAAAAACTGTGATCCAAAATTGGCCATAACTTCTGTTTTTCAAATTAGAACCCTATTTTTTTATTATTGCGTTGGATTCTACGGAGAAATATAATGATAGCACTCCCAGATGGTCTTGGTCCTAATTTCAGTTATTCCCGAGTTATTTGAGCTTTTCTGGATTCATGTCGTACGTAGAGTAAAATTCATCGAATCTAAACAGATTCGATGAATATTCTCATGAAACCATAGTAACAAGTAATAGTCAGAATTGTCACTTGTGAATTATTAATGGGATCATTTATATATGGCCACAGAATATTCTCATGCAACATATTCGATGAATATTTTTATGAAACCATTGAATGAAATCGAAAAGTAAAGATGAAACCTAAAATTAGACCTGTCACTTGGGAATTATTAATGGGAAAACTTATCTTGTATGATCACAGAATATTCTTAAGTAAAAGATTAGATGAATTTGATTCTACGTACAACATGAATCCAGAAAAGCTCAAATAACTCGGGAATTGCTGAATTTAAGAGCAAGAGCATCAGAGAGTGCTATCATTATTTTTCTCCGCAGAATCCAACGCAATAATAAAAAAATAGGATTCTAATTTGAAAAACAGAAGTTATGGCCAATTTTGGATCACAGTTTTTGACACGAAATTTGAAACACCCTGTGGTGATATTTATGAAATTCAAAAGATGCATGAACTTTCCACATTCTTCTACTTTGACGTTGTGAAAACGGTTAACACTCAGGATGTTCAGAATAAGAAAAATGAACATAATACTGACTGAATATTTTACTTTTTTTCAGGTTTGTTTTCGATATTTTGAAAACTATTCGAATAATTACAATGGTTTCAACAGAAATGTATTCAGCACTGAATACTCAATCATATCAGAAACGAAAACATTGAAAAAAAAATTTTTTGAGCAAATTTATTTTCACTCCCTGTATAAGCGGAAGTGCTCTGGCTCCGAAAATATTTTAGGTCTGTAGAGAATTTCGAACAATATCATAATCCCAAATTTCAGATTTCAAATATGTCCAGTTCTCCAGAAAAAACGTCTAATAGGCACTCGAACTTGGGACACCCTGTATGTATATTAATGTTGAAAATATCATAAACAAATTTAAAGCAAAGAAAGCTAGATTTTACCATTTAAAAAATATTTTCGATTGTTTTATTTGCTGAAATTAAAAAAAATATATATATATATAATATATATATATATATATATATATATATATATATATATATATATATATATTCGTGTATTTCGTTGTTGATTATATGAATTTTTGACATTGAATTTCTTGGAATTACCCCCCCTAAGCCAATTGGCTGGATCCGCCCTTGGGTTGTTGGAACAGAATAATTCTTTGTATTCTACAGGGTGGCCAGATTTTGATGGTTTAGTACCAAAACTCCTAAACTATAAAATATAGAGAAAAAGTAAGATACATGTCATGTTCTCTTTTTTCGAGAAACAGAAATTGCTGAAAACCCCGAGTTGCTACTGCGTCTAGTTTCCGAGCTACAGGCGATTTTGTTATTTGGTCCATTATTATAATTGGCTATAACTTCCGCATAGGATCTACGTTCTCGAAATGAGCACATTTTTGGGTAACTTTTTTTACTGCTTTTCAGCGGTGCTATTGAATTTTTTGTATCTGCTCAATTTCGGAGCTATAACAAAAAAGAATTTTTTCAAATGGAAACCATAGTGGGAAATGATATTTCCAGATTGATCTTTCTTCAACGATTTCAAAAATATATCAGTTTCGTCCCATTTAGGACTGCAGTAGGTGCGATTGTCAGTTGACGTTGGACCATTCGGTCTGGTGGAGTGAACGGTATGGAAGACCTAGTTCGTATTCACATTTCATTTATTATTTATAGTTGCACATGATTTTTGTCTTATTTCTATCAATTGAATAGGTACACCCTATCGCTTAAATGATTTTATATCATATTTATTATTCAAAAACTTCATTATTAAAAGATATCCTTGGTTGGCTACCCTATCTCACTGCAAAACCCTATCAAGAATTGAATTCCAATCGTCTGAAAAGCCCCAAGTTCTTCTCATCGAACAACTACTTTCTGCAATAGCTACGGCATACAAACTCCCTTGATCGATAGAGGAACAAACAAAAATCTGATAGAGAAATTTCCACCATTTGTCTAAGTAAATCCCAGATATATCTCCAAGACTGTTGTAGAAACGAATGAAGAAGATCTCTTTCGAAACAGAAAATCGATTATCGTTTGCGAAACGTATCTACTTCCCTAAATAAATGGAACTACTCATTCGGTCACACGTCTCATTCCTTTCTTTAGAATTCATTCGTTTATTCACTCGGTCGACTAGGAATCTTCTGATGTTACAGTCCAACCCGGAAATAGAATAATACATGCATGGGGTCGAACACATTTTTTTCAAATACTGACGGTCAGTTCCATAATCAACTCATCCATGAAACGAACACATAAGAAGTTTCTCTCCATCCAAGAAAAAATATTTATTGGAAGATTGTATTTTTCGAATGAACAATCCGATTTATTCGGCTCATTCTCGTCGTTCATGAATTAACTATTGACATGATAACATTATAATATTAATTTGGAAATACATTCATACTTGAATCGAGCATTATCAAAACCGTTGTTTCAAGAAATATCTCTCACATATTCTGAGGGAACTTTACCTTCAACTGATATAGTTCATTTGTTTTATTCTATTCAATATCGTTATTGGTTTATTTTATACATCAATTCATTCATTTCTAAATTCAATTTCATATTATGTCATTTCAAAATTATGCTTTCTATTTGCGAATATTATCATTTTAATGTTGCAGTTTTCATTTTCAAATTTCCCATCATTTAATCATTATAGATTTCATTTCCAATTCTTACATCAACTTAATATTGTTACCTGTAAATATGCCGCTAATGACCTCTGTTTACTAATTGAATTGATGATGGGTTTAAAGGTCTAGTAGAATTTGAAGAAAACCAACTCAAGAAAATGCCGACAGTTTCTGTCTATACAGGGTGTCCGGTAAACCTTGTACAATATTGAAACTGGTGATAGACCAGGTCATGACTGTTCAGAATATCAGAATATCACCTCAGTAAAAATATCACCATTTTCGAGATAATGGGCATTTTCTTAATATCTAGAAAATCACTACCTCACCTCCGTTTTTTGAGTGCTATTTCTACAAATTGAGACTAATTCAAATATCTTTGTTGCTGAAGATTAATTTAGAAAATGCCCATTATCTCGAAAATGGTGATATTTTAAATGAGGTGAAATTCTGATATTCTGAACAGTCATGACCTGGTCTATCACCAGTTTCAATATTCTACAAGGTTTACCGGACACCCAGTATTTAGACCATCTTCAGGGCTCTGAAACGAACAATACAAAATTTCACAAACATGGAGCGTGATTTAAAATTACGTGAAATACAGTACGTGCATAAAAACAATTTTCTCGAAATTACATTATTTTCTGGTTTTCCATGTTCTCTTATTGTTACCTGTTATTGGCAGACCGTCATTGTTGATCAACCGGTTTGTTTCCATTCGAATCAGTTGTGCGTATTGTTCTATTTTCGGAAGCTTCACTATCAGTTTCTTCAACCTCTCAAATCTGGCTGTCAGATAAATTTGAATTAAGAAATCATCATTATTCTTTGAAGACCTTCGTGAATTCAGATACCTAATATAAAATTCGCCACCGGCTCAGTTCGTATCCCGGTTTATGCTCGGGTGTTAATAACCATCATTACATCGTTCCATAATATACTATATTTATTCATTTCGTAAGCAATTTCGTTTTTCCTATGTGTATGAGAGTGTGTTATAGGCTCCCGCGATTGCTTCATAAATGATATTACAGCTCAAAATCAGTTGAATAATTAATATATTATTCTATGGCAGAAGATAAAATATTTTATTTCGAGGGATCACTTTTAGGTCTCGAACCATCTGAAAATGTCGATAGGGCTGTCACTTATGCTTCCTCCCACATTTGCTCCAGGTAATTCTAGGATATTTCATCCCATATTATGCCCGAAAGACAGATTTTTCTAAATTTTATAAAAAATATCCAATTTTTGAAAGCAATATCTCAGGTTCTCCTTGACCTCAAGGTTCGTGGTTGGGTTCAATCATCATTGATCATGATGGTCCACATGAACTTGGTCGACTGCTGACGCGAAATGCAATTTTGTTGTGATTCGTAAACGGCTGCGTGAATGACCCTGTGTTCTTAATCATGTCGAGGAACTCGTTCAGATCTCCTTTTCAGACTCTGTTGATTGAATTTTGATGAGGGTGTATTTAATGTGAAAACCGTCGCGATATTCTTCGACAGCAGTTGAATTCAGAAATATAGATCCATAGTCATATTGCAATTGCACCAATATGAGTTTGGTAGCCATAGCACTATTTTAGTAAGACGAAGTACACCAAATGAACATAACCAAGCTTTGTCTCTTCATTCATCAACCCACGTTGAATAGACTATTGTTTTCCTGATGCTCAAATTTTCGAAGCCCCTTTCAACATGCCGTCATATTATAACATGCGTCTGTTGGGCGATTGTGCTGCCTAATGGATAATGATGGAACACTCTTGTCAGCTGATATTAATGCACCAGCAATTTATTTCAGCAGACACCCCTAAATTAATTTTGGCGTTTCTAAAAAAACGAGGATTAACTTGACGCGCTGTGAGGGTCTCAGTAGAACGACGCGTCTGTTAAATTGAGCCGAGCGACAAAGGAAAATGGTGAAAATTTTCAATGCGTAGGGCAAGTGCAGGATGATTTTCCCGCAAAGCCATTTTTGAAAACATGCGATGCGAATTGATTGGGGAAACAATTCTATGCTCACTGAATAACTACAGCGAAAGTAAAAAATCCTGTTAAGGCGAGTTTATACAGCAACTAAAATAAAATAAGAACTATAATAAAATAAGAAATAAGAGCAGACAACATAGGTTTATAGAGATCACTAGAATAAAATAAGAAATAAGAATGAACCAATCAAATCGCAGATTTTTTGACAATGATTAGTTGTCATTTCATTTATATTTTTCAAAATTTAATTTCCCATCAGAATCACTATAGAAAATATCATTAGAAAATATCATTAGTAAAATGGATTATGCCATTTTGATCGAGCAGGTATAATACGTGATCAAACATTTCAGGAGACATCCTTGTATACTCAAAAAACTGATCCCGATCATGCGTTTTTGCATAGTTCAACAAGTTCTTGTAAACATTATTTCTTTTGACCCTTTTCATAGGGCGAGTTTTGAATCGCCTATTCCGCCTTTTATTCAAGGCGATAATAGCAGTACTTGTCATCAATAACAACATCGCTCCCATCATGATTTCCTGGTCGTCCATATTAAATATATTATCAACAATGATTTAAAAAAATATTCATTAAATTTAAGGTTAAAAAACTAGAACTTGTCAAAAGTGTCAATACGGAAAAGATTGGGGAGTGGATTTGGGTCATGCGCACTATCATTTTCCAAATAAAATAAGCGAAGAAGTTAAAGTTGACCATACCTTCTTCTTATTCTTATTCCTTATTTTAGCTTATTTCCTGTATAAACGCTGTCATTGAAATGCATCAAGTGAACATTCTTATTTTATTTTATTTTAGTTCTTATTTTATTTTAGTTGCTGTATAAACTCGCCTTTACATATCCGTTCACTTCACGCTTGCTCCGTTAGCGTTCGATAATTCGATCAATCCTTTCCGTCTTCTCTGATCTGCGTTCTCTGAATGCAAAAGGGGTGAATAGATCGATACGTTTTCACGAGGCGGACTGAACGGATAAACACTTTGAACCATAAATCGAAAAATCGATCGGGAATGATTTTAGGGCTAAAATATCCTACATTCGACTGATTGACTACATTGAATTGTACACATTTCGAAAAATGAAACTGCTACTCTTTCAATGAATTTACATGTTCTCGTACTACGATGCAGTGTTACCAATCGGCGGATTTTCATGAAATATCCTACATCGAACTGTTCCTATAGGAACTTTGAGCGAAAATATTATTTGATGAAAATTGTATACATTTCGAAAGATAAATTTGCTACTGTTTCAAAGAATTCTTATATTTTCGTACTACGATGCAGTGTTACCAATAGGTGGATTCTCATCCGGATGATTTACAAATATTTCGAAACTTTTTACTGGTTTCAATTTCAATTCAAATATGAATAAGCAGGTTTCAATGTGAGATGAACATGAAAACACTCAATACCCAATATTTGATGTCTCTGCATGTACTTTGTCATTCCCTTTTGAATAGCGTGCTGCCATCACAAAGTTAAAACTCCAGGAGTCCCATATTAATAAATTTGAATGTGGAGCTGCCGCCAAGTGGATTATTCTAAAATAACTTTTATGGTCAGAGTAATCAAAGATTTTCTCTATTTGGTACTTGGAGGATCTTTTATATCGAATAATACTTCACTCAAGAGTCTTATAGATTGGTAGACTACTACAAACAGTGTTCATACAATTGCTTTTGAATATATCCCAAAAAACAATTGCATATATGTATATGCTTCGTTGTGCTTTACTTTTTTGACCCCCCTGCTTAGTTACAGCTCCCTAAGGATCGCACCGGAAAGACAATTTTAATATTATTTTTGTAAAACCCACGAAACTGACAAGAATTAAATTGAGCAGACATAATGTTATGCGAGCGAGAAGGCACTGAAAAAAATCTTTGGTTTTTTTCCTCTACATTGCGAGGGGTACCCACAACTAAACCTTGTTTCACGAAAAACTTTTTTCTATATTCAAATTTCACTATAAGAAAATAGTATATTGTTCAACGAGCGGTAATGTGAGTCATCACACACAGATGAATTTTGCAGCCCGAGCCGTTAGGCGAGGGTTGTAATTCATCGAGTGTATTATGACCATTACCGCGAATTGAACACTATATACTTCATCTTCGACTTCTTCAGTGAAATTCGAATTAATCTGCATTTTCAGAATTGACAACAGTTGTCAAAAGCGAATTCTGATGTCGACACAATCGAATCGTTAACGAATCCCGTAGAAAACGTCGAAAATTCACGTTTTTCAAATGCAATTTTTGGATATTCAGACCTAGTTATAGGCGTGAGTTATTATAACCTCACACTATTCATTTATAGAGACTATTACAGATCAAAATCAGTTGAATAATGGATATATTATTCTATGGGAGTAGATAAATTGATTTGAATAGCTTGATCCATTCTTAACAAAAAAGGTCTCTTGTGATTCCTTGATAAAGTTCACGGTTTTCGTGAAAAAAAACTCTGATGAAGGCGACAAACTCTTTGCGAATAACTACCTTCCCATCAATTTGACCTCCATTACTTCCAAGGTGTGTGAAAATATTATCGCCGAGCAACTACTAGATTTAGCCATAAACAATATTCTACCTCCCTGCCAGCATGGCTTCCTACCTGGGAGATCCGTGCTGTCCTGCTCACTTAAATGTGTTTACTGTTGGACCAAATCCGTGGATTCTGGCCACCCTGTCGACATCGTTTACCTTGACTTTTCCGAAGCCTTCGGCAGAGTGCCTCGTCGTCGGCTCATCCATAAACTAGAGCATTTTGGTGTCGGGAGGTTCTTCTTCGTTCGATAATATCTTTTCTCAGTGGCAGGGAGTATCAAGTTCGTATGAACGGTAAATTGCCTTCGGCAAAATCAATCCATAGTGGTGTCCCTCAGGGTTCCGTCTTGGGACCACTTCTATTTCTACTATATATATCCGACCTTCCATCTCTACTGAAGTCCATTTGCTCACAGTATGCTGACGATTTTAAACTATATGTGAATCCGTTTCTTCATCACAATGACCTACAGGAGGATCTCAATACGATATCGCAGCGATGTTCTGTACGGTTGCTTCATCTAAACATTGAGGAATGAGTGGTCCTGCATGTCCTTAACTCAATCACGCAATTGAGAACACCGATTTGAATACAACGGAAAATCACAGCGACTTGAGAGTTATCATTTTTGAGGATCTCTCGTGGTCTTATGAGCAAAGCCTTTCGCGGATGTCACCCAGAAGTGTGTGCTAAGATCTTCACCACGTTCGCCGCATACTTGAGTTTTCCGGTCCTATTTGGAGTCCCCATCTGGTACGAGATCCCAGAGCTCTCGAAAAAGTGCAGAGGTGGGCTACCCGTGTTCCATATGGTCAGAACAGGCCAACATATCCTGATCGTCTCAAGCTGCTCGGAATCCAATCTTTTTCAGAGCGGCGCTTAGGTGGCGATCTCATTATTACCTATAGGGCTATGCACCAGATGTTCTATGGCTTGGATATCACAAAGACATTTTCGCCGAACCGAAACCACCTGCGAGGGCATGAATACAAGCAACGTAAACAGATCTTCGGAACAACAGCAGGACAACAATTCCTGTCCAATCGTGTGTTTGACGTGTGGAATAGTCTGACGGGTAGTGTTGTTGGAGCCCCATCAGTGAACACCTTCAAATCGAGATATCAGGGTGGCCAAGAGATTGACGTCAAAAAGGAAAAAAACAGGTCCCTCGTGTCATGGGCTATTCGAATCACCCCCATGTATGTTATGCTATTTTTCACGGTTTTCGAGATATGAATATTTTTATGAACTTTGAGAATTTTCGACTTGACCATCTTAAAAAAGATTTAAAAAAAAAGTACAAGACTTCTCTGTGAAATTATTTTTGAAACTTAATCTCAGGGTTGGCATGTTTTAAAACATTTGTTTTAAAACAGTGTTTTAACACATGTTTTAAACACATGTTTTAAACACAAGAATGGAAAGAGTCACAAATGATAGAATTAGGGAGATAATGAGCGTCAAACATACAATATTGGACGACATCAAGGATAAACAGCTCATATGGGGACATGTACAGAGAATGGCAGATATAAGACTGCCGAAGCAAGTGATGGAGTGGAGACCAGGAGGAAGAAGAAGACGTGGAAGACCTAGGAGAAGTTGGATGAACGGAATAGATGAAGAGATTAGAGAAAGAGAGATGGAGGGCACAGACTGGAATGATAGAGAGGGCTGGCGATCAGGCATCGGAAGACGTAGAACGTTGTAAAACCGAATTATATATATATATATATTTAAACACAAGCCTCTGTTTGTGTTTAAAACATATTTTGCAAATTCGTTTCTTTATACTCTTTAGAGTGAATTGTAATGTCGTAAAAAAGGAATAAGAATTATCAACTTCGTTCAGCAATAGGGAGAGTAATTTTTATTGGCGATTCATTGGAAGGTTGCACTACCTAGAAATATCTTCTTGATGAAATTTGTCTTAATAAACGAACTGCAGTTGAGAAAAAATTGTGTTGTGTCTTGATTTTGAAATTAGTAGTTTTGAATTTTTTTCACTTCTTAGACAAGAGAACCTATTTTTTTGCATTTGTTCTTTGAAATTCACCTCGGCGTGAAATAAAATGTGAAGGAAAAATATATTCAATTCAATTGCACTCTATTGTTTCTCTTCACATCTATTGTCACGTAATAAAGATATTATTAATTCTAATTTAATCAATTATAATTGGTTTGGAAGAGTTTTTTCATAGCAATGTTGCCAAAACTTTTGTTTTAAACATGTTTTAAATGTTTTAAATCATGTTTTTTGAATGTTAAAAAAAACATGATTTAAATCAAATAAAACAGTTTCAAATAAAAAAACACAATGTTTTGTTTTTTTTGTTAAACATGTTTTTGCCAACCCTGCTCAATCTCCATGAATTGTACTTTGTAACTTTGATAAAAATTATGGAAATGTTGGTCTCAAGTGAAACAGTTACGTAAATTGGATTATGATCTGAATTTTCGAATCAAAATTTAAAATGTAAAAAGGCTAATTCACGGTTTCTTAGTATGCTTGAAAACTGCGCTCAACAGTCAGCTTTTAGAATCATTGATAAAAAATGGTACTTAACACTCTACTTTTGCTAGAATTAGCCTTCAAAGTCATCGAGGTGGAAAAAATCAAAGAACTAGGCATTTACTACAAAATTATTTTTTGCCATTTCAAGATATTTCTGATCAAGTTATGATAGAACATGCTGAAAATTAATGAAAATTAGCTTTAGATGTTGGTCAAGAAAAGTTCTAGATAAAAAAAAGAAAAAGGTATCGCAATAAATCACACATCATAATGTAAATAAAAAGAAATTTATTTATAGAATTCACAGTAGGTGTTCAAAGTGGCCACCTCCAGCCTCAATACACATTCTACACCTTCTTACAAAATTTTCTTTCAATCACATAAAACCTGCCCTGTTCTCTCTTAGGACCATAGAAATCATAATATATATACTTACACTAGAACGCTAATTCCTTCTAGTTCCGCAGCGAAAAACGTGCCGCATAGGCAACTGATTCACAATGTGCGCATGCTCACCATTAGGAAATTTCAGGTAGAACGATGCCATGTCCCTGAATGTTTTGTCGGTTCTATTTTAAGTTCAATATAATTAAACAATAAAAATATTCCATTGAGTAACAAACTTATTTTATAGCTCATGCGCGACTTCCTACGACTATTAGACACATTAGTATTATAAGTGAATTGCAATATTTGTGGAATTGGTGAGAAAATTAGAGCAGTTATGTAGTAGGATTCACTAAATAGATATAGATTGCGCAACACCGCTTTTTCTGTCTCATGGCAAATGACTTTGAAATGACCTTAGTGGAAGTATAGGCAGGAACGGGTCCAGTGTCAGTCTGCAGCCACAATTTAGTTTACTGCATAGACAAACTAGTTCACTGGTGCTTAACTGTTATTTTCGTGTTTGATATTCTTCGTGTGCATTTTGCTTTTGTTGTGTGTTGTGTTCGATTTGGATTTTTTCGTATCCGATAAACAATGAACTGTATAGTGTTGTGGTGTCCTTGTCTTGACCTGTTCATTTCCCACTTAAGTATGTAAACTATGTGCACCTTTTCATTCATATAAACTGTTAAAAATTTATGATTTACGCTTTGCTTTTCACTCGATTGACACATACCTATCCACTCGCACCATGAGATTGGTTATTTATATAGCAAAAGAACGCAATTCATTATGAAAAATCATGAGTTATTGTGATTAAACCATCTTTTAATGGATAATTCGAACTCGAAAATAAAATATGTTGAAGTAAAACTTTGCAATTTCATTCAGATAACAGTTTGATTTGGAATATACTCGGAACTCAAAAAGACGAATGACTTGAAGAATGAATGTAGGTATCAGAATTCACTCATGAAACGATGCAGAGTAACGCATTGCAGATGTAAAAATGTACAATACATTTTCATGTTTCCACTATTTTCAGGAACACCGAAGAATAGAACTGTCCTTAAGGGATATATTAGTATATTTTGCTCATTTGATCTTTTTTCTGTACTTTACCAAAAGATTCGTTGTTTGTTAACCAGAATTTGTCTTCCTTGATCCTTGAATTAATTTTTATACCGAAACCGGGTTTTTTCAACGCCTGAAGAGGTTTTGGAATAATGAAAGATTTTCAGCTTATCTTCCAGTCGCTGATGATTCCAAATTTACCATTCAAATAGCTGTTGAAAATTATCAATATGTTCAAAACAATTAGTAAGTGTCGAATACTAATTATGAATTGATTAAATCCAACTGCAACAATAACAGCATAAAATTTTATTGAAGCCGACCCTGTTCAGAAACAACCTGATGGCACGTATGCGCATTGTGGACCACACTGAAATTTTTACAACACTTCGGTCCAATTGATTTAGCATTCTAGAGTAAGTACTCGTATATATATTAGGATTTCTATGCTTAGGACACGTTCCGCTTCTCTTATCTTCAGTCGCAGCTCGTCTTCACTCGAACATTCTCGGGCGTAAACAATTTATTTGAAATAAACCCAAACGAAAAAATCGATGGGATTAAGGACAGGTGAACGTGGGGGGCCACTTGATTGTTCCGCTACGTCCGATCCATCTGTTCGGGTATCGTTCGTTCAAATGATTACGGACTTGAGTTGCGTAGTGACACGGGGCGGTGTCGTTTTGGAATATCATAGTTTGACGAAGCTGAAGACTCACATCTTCCAGGAGCAAAGGAAGTTCATGCTCGAGGAAATTTTTGTACGTTTCTCCATCAAGTCTGGACGGCAATTTATATGGACCATTGAGGACACCAGACCACAAGTTAACGCTAAAGCGTTGTTGGAAATTTGATGCTCTCACATCATGAGGATTTTCAATCGCCCACGTGTGGTAGTTGTGAATATTGAAGATTCCACATCGCTCAAATCTTGACTCATCTGTCCACAAAATTGTATTAAAATACCCAGGATCTTCTCTATCTTTTTGTATCATAGTTCGGCAAAATTGAACGCGCAATTGGTGCTCTTCAGGCAGTAAAGCTTGGACTCCGTTGAATGTGGAATGCGAGGTATTCTACTGCGTGAAGTATACCTTGGATAGAAGTTCTTGGGATGCCCAGAGCACGAGCCAATCTTCTCGTACTGGTAGATGGATTTCGCTGAACTTCTTCGAGCACCGTTTGCCTGCGATTCGGATCAACTCTAAGGATTCCTTCACGACCACCACGTTGACCAGGAATGCGGCCAGTCATTAAGGTCGGCGTTTAAACCGAGAAGGAAAGATCAGCCGATAGAGGCGCCACCGTCCATTTTAAGGAATATCTCCATAAAACTTTCATTATCACAATAAGTTCTATGAGTATCTCTCTAATCATGAATGAAATGTACAATGGCGCTCTCTATCCGAAAATCGCCGAACTATGAAATACGTGAATTTGTGGGTAAAGCAGGAATTTTTTCCGCCAAAATTTGAATTTGGCCATTTTCTGCCAATTCCGTATTTCAAGTGGATCTTCTGAACGAAATTATCTGTAGATTCACTTTTAATCGGAAGTTGAACTATTTTCATGGGTCTTTCTGTTGAAATAAAACAGAAGCATGGGTTGGCTCATTTTCTTCTATTTTTGAAAAAAAAATTAACTGTCGGAATGAAATCGATCAAAATTATTTCAACAAGAACCCTAATCCTTTCTGAGTTCACCCACAAAATTTCAGTTCTCAAAGTGAAACCGTTTTCGAAATCAACTTGAAATAAAAACACACTACATTGAAAGCCCACCTTAAGGTTTGGTGCGTGTTAATAAAAACACGATGGTCTGGATAATGCTCAGGTTGCGGCCCACCACGACGTTGAAGATGTTCACGATATAGTCTCGCTGCTTCAAGGCCGTTCCCTCGTTCAACTCCGTAAAAATAATGCATTTCAGCATATTCACTTAACGTGTAACTCATCTTCTAACACTTCAAAGAAAACAAACTAACTCGGAAACTGAAAATTTACTCCGAAAACCAAAAATTGAATTTAAAAGAAAAACTGAGAAAATTAAGGTGAAAATTAGAAAACTGGAAAATTCGGTTCAAACACTTCTTGACACTCGATCGGCGGAATCAGAATTAACTGATGGTCAGGGGAAAGTCTGGTTTTATTTTTCCGGAGGGGAGGTGAAAAGGAATGCTCATATGTTCAAAAATTCAGACGAAGTCGCGTCGATAAAAACGTCTTGATTCAGGCTTATCGGCCCTTCATTACAAAAAACGTTATCTGCAAAGTCGCGAATATTTATAACACATTTCATCGTTTTCAAACATAAAAAAGCAATGAAAAACCGATCGGGATTATTTAAATTTTCGAAAACCATTTTTCATTAACCACTTGAATGAACGATACCCGAACAGATGGATCGGACGCAGTCGACCAATCAAGGGGCCCCCACGTTCACCTGGCCTTAATCCCGTCGCTTTTTTCGTTTGGGGTTATTTCAAAGAAATTGTTTACGCCCAAGAATGTTCGAGTGGAGACGAGCTGCGACTGAAGATAAGAGAAGCCGAACGTGTCCTAAAAGAAAACAGGGCAGGTTTTTATGCGATTGAAAGAAAATTTTCTAAGAAGGTGTAGAATGTGTATTGAGGCCGGAGGTGGCCACTTTGAACACCTACTGTAAATTTCACAAATAAGTTTCTTTTTATTCACATTATGATGTGTGATTTATTGCCATACCTTTTTCTTTTTTTATCCAGAACTTCTCTTGACAAACATCTAAAGCTAATATTCATTGTTTTTCAGCATTTTCTATCATAACTTGATCAGAAATATCTTAAAATGGCAAAAAATAATTTTGTAGTAAATGTCTAGTTCTTTGATTTTTTCCACCTCGATGACTTTGAAGGCTTATTCTAGCAAAAGTAGAGTGTTAAGTACCATTTTTTATCAATGATTCTAAAAGCTGACTGTTGAGCGCAGTTTTAAAGCATACTGAGAAACCGGGAATTACCCTTTTTACATTTTTCATTTTGATTCGAAAATTCAGATCATAATCCAATTTACGTAACTTTTTCACTTGAGACCAACATTTCCATAATTTTTATCAAAGTTACGAATCTGGTTATTTTATGTATAAAAGTACAATTCATGGAGATTAAGTTACAAAAAGAATTTCACAGAGAAATATTGTACTTTTTTTTAATATCTTTTTTGAGATGGTCAAGTCGAAAATTCTCAAAGTTCATAAAGAAATTCATAACTCGAAAACCGTGAAAAATAGCATAACATACATGGGGGTGATTCGAATAGCCCATGACACGAGGGACCTGTTTTTTCCTTTTTGACGTCAATCTCTTGGCCATCCTGTAACTCATGGTGCAGTCAACGTTTGACCACGTAGTACTATTTTAATCTATTTTGTTTTGAGGGATTTATATATTTAGTTTGAGTATTTTCAATTTCAATAATAATAATAATAATATTTATTTAACGGACTAGGCCATTTACAAAAAATGTATACAAAATCAAAACAAAGATAAAAATCCACAAAAACCGTATGTTTACAAAGAAAAGAAAAATGTTAATTGTATCATTTCATGAAAAAAAATTCAAGATAAGACATAATATGACAGAAACAATCAATTACAAAAATCAAGACTGTCATAAATCATCATATCATATTCTTTTCAACTTTATCTCAAATTGTGTATCCCCATTGGAAAAGAAATCAATATCTCTGCAAAGGTTATTAGTAACACTACAAATTCTTGTAAGTGGCGAAAATTTTCCATAGTTTGTTCTATGAAATCTTACATCAAAAAGATTACCTTCCCTTAGGTTTCTCTGCGGCACACGAAAATATACAGACTCTAATAAACTGGGGGAATCGATGTATCCATTTACAATCTTAAATAATGTACAAATATCTAAGTATTGTCTTCTTAACAGCAAAGATGGTAAATTTAGAGAATTAGCTAAGTCATTATAATTCTATTCATCGGCTGGAATTCTCAACTTATATCCAAAAAATCTCAAAAATCTCGCTGAACTCTTTCTAATGCATCAATATGAACACCATAAAATGGAGACCACACTTGACATGCATATTCTAATATGGATCTTATATAGGAGCAGTACAATATTTTGAAACAGTTTATATCACGAAAATCTGACAATATGCGTTTAGGAAATCCTAACATGTTCAGAGCCCGATTAGATACTGACTCAATATGATGACCGAAGTCAAGTGAGGTATCAAAATATGCTCCAAGATCTTTGACTCTATTCACAACCTCCAAAGTGTCACCATTAATGTTATAATGTTTTTTATTTTTACTGCCTGATACCTTTGATACAAGTAGTCTTCGAGCCACATCAGCAATTGACCAAAAATGGCCAATGATTTTAATTTTTCTACGAGAATACGATGACTAACCTTATCGAAGGCTTTTGCAAAATCGGTATATACTGCATCGACTTGCTGTCCATTCTCTACAGCATCCAATAAAAATTGTTCATATACAAGTAAATTGCTAGCGGTAGATCTATTTTTGATGAAGCCATGTTCGTTATCAATCAACACATTATGCAATAAGATGTTTATTGATGTAATAATCTTTGATTCAGCAATTTGTTCGAATAATTTAGCAGTAAGTGAAGTTTTTGAAATCGCCCGATAGTTTCTGACGTCAGATCTATCACCACTTTTATAAACTGGAGAAACAGAAGATAACTTCCACCTTTTCGGAAATTTACCCTCTGAAAGCGAAACATTGAAAATCTTATGCAAAATATCTGATAATAATATAATTTTATAGCAATTATTACTTGTACATCACTTCATTATAGACAGTTATGGTTGTATTTACTGAATGTTCAACAGTACTTTAATTCCTCAATTCCAAACATCCTTCCAAGCATCGTGCACTTGGTGCTTAAGTTTATGGTTTTCATCAGAAGAATCCCATATCACTCTTTCACTCTCAAGGTATTCTAGAAATGATATTATTTTTTCGTTGCTGCACGAAAAACCGATAATATAGGGAGTGACCGGCAGCGCGAGTGGCAGCAGAAGTGAGGTGATTACATTCTCACCCTGCTCATTTCCCTGCTCATTTCCCTGCTCACTTCCCTGCTTCCTGCCGTGGAAGTGGGCTGAGTGTAATTGACGGGTGAAATATCTCACCAGTTCTATCGACAAACATGTTGGTTCGAAAAAATCGTTGAGTGAACGAAGCAGTATCTATCAAAGTAACGGGTGACACTCAGTCCACTTCCTGCAGGAAGCAGGGAAGTGAGCAGGGAAATGAGCAGGGTGAGAATGTAATCACCGCACTTCTGCTGCCACTCGCGCTGCCGGTCACTCCCTAAATTATCGGTTTTTCGTGCGGCAGTTAAAGGACCGGCAGCGCAAGTGGCAGGGAGTGATCACATTCTGCCCAGTTACTGTCGTGCGATCGTTGCGTACGTTGTCGTATTAATTGATTAAAAGTCGTTAATTGTTGCGAAAAATGTCGACGGAGTGGAGCAACGAAAAAATATAATCATTTCTAGAACACCTTGGGAGGGAAAGAGTGATATGGGATTCTTCTGATGAAAACCATAAACTTAAGCGCAAAGTGCACGATGGTTGGAAGGATGTTTGGAATTGAGGAATAAAAGTGAGAAAAAAGTCACTTAGGGCTACATTCAGACCTCTTCTGAAGTCTGGATCAGGTGCAATTTCGGCGTCCGCCATTGCCAAAACTTGATCGCGAGAGAAATGTTTGAGCTGAGTGTAAATACTCACTGCCTTTCCATACTGCCGCAGAAGTATTCCGGGAAATATTTCTGGCAGCGCGAGTAGCAGTGGAAGTGGCTGAGTGTAATTGAGGCATATATGACGGGTATAGCTCAAATAACTTTTTGGATATGTGACCTTCCAATTTGATATCAATTTAGCGGAGCAAACATTTTTTTCAGCTTGATAAAAACTCCATATTGTCCGATGAGTTGCTAATAGAGTAAATAAACTATAAGTTCCTGTGACCGTTATTCTTCCCCTAATATAAAAACATATGAAGAACGGTTCATGAGCCTTTCCATAAAAAGGTACAATCTTTCAAAAATGATAATAGCACTTGAGAGCGCTGAGTTGAAACAACATCATTTTGTAGAAGTGTTCAACCAAAAAAAGGGCTAACTTTGAATTTTTTTTTTTTTTGTTAATTCTCTGGCATGGTCGCTCTTAAGCGCCCCATACACCTTGATGTATGCTGCGATGCAGGCATCGATTCTTATGTTTCATGATGCTATTAGCAGTGTGTGTAGTACGGAATCGTCGGAATCACGTATTTACAATCAGCGGTTTGCATCGATGCAGAGTCTGGAATCCCATATTGGTCGGCGAGCCATGATGCCGAGTCGGTGATGCCGATGCAAGTTCCGACGTGTATGGAATCGCATCGATGCGAAGACGATATTTATGTTCCCGCCTCATTATTCGTCTGTTGTTTGTTTGTGTATGTAACTTCCATGATGGAAAGTGATTGAAAATTTTGGGAAGACTTCATAAACATTTATCATCTGCATCCGTGTCTTTAGAATACGAAGGCTGAAGAGTAATCAGACAGAAACATAAGAAACCAAGCAATTGAACAAAAATGCAAGGAAACATTTCCTGATGCAAAAAAGGACTTTGTAGTTAAAAAAAATACGCACTAGTTTTAAAAATAACTCCAGCCTACTGTTCATGAAACATCGAGACGACTCAGGCATCTCAAGAGGTTTCGATTTGAGTAGGCGCTCACGCAACTGATGCAAGTTTCATGAAACATGCCTGCATCGCAGCGTACATCAAGGTGTATGGGGCGCTTTAGAGATAAGAATTCTGGGAATATCTGAGCAAGCAGTTAGTTCTAGGCAGTGGCGCATCCAGGATTCAGTTATGGGGGGGCTGAACTAAACTGAAGAATTGTTCTTTCTATATACAGGGAGTTTCATTAGTAAATGAACATACGGTATACTGAGCTAGAGCTACCCTAGACGAGTCCAAAACAACTATATATGATAAGTCTAATCAAATCCATAACCGAGATACAGGATGGTTTATGTATTCACCAAAAATTTAAATTTCTCAAAACTTTTGAACCAACCAGTATAGTTGATATTTATTATCCACTTCCACATATCGATCGATTTACTTTTGAATTTCCCAAAAATTCCAGATCCGTATTTGAAAAAATTGGGACACCCTGTATATTAAAATTTTGGGGTTTGATTGAAATATTTGAAGAGAGCAGAAAATGTCCAATGAGGTTCAATAGCATTGTCCCGCACGTCATTTTGCTCAAAGAAAGCTTCAGGGAAAGATCCAATTGAACATTGGAATTCCACTAATTCTCAGAAGAATCCTACATTGTGATCAAATTGAATTTTTTTTTCTCCCACTAATTGCCCATTAGAATTTCATATTATTCTGAGGAATCATTTCAAGTTATTTCCGGAAAAACATTATTGATCGAGAAAAATTTATTTAAAGTCAACAAAGATGAATAAATAAATAAAGAAACATAAAAACTGAACGTGAATTACAGAAAGTGCCCTCTTCAAAATATGTTTGATACGTTTTTTTATTATGTCTGGATTATTACGTATTTTTTTGCAAGCGACGTTGATTGAGGATCTCCTCAATTTCATCTAAAAAGATGAATATAATGAACATTTCAAATAACCCCGAATAAATACTTTCAAAAATCAACCAAAAGAAGACTGTTTGTAAAGATGTCTAGACATCTTAACTGTTTGATAATGTTTGACGTTTGAAAATGAACTGAGTAAAATTTAAAATGTTGGTATCTTTGGGTGTTTGGGGGGGCTGCAGCCCCAAAGCCCCCCTTGGGTGCGCCACTGGTTCTAGGTCGTATTTTTTTCGCTCACTTTATTCACAGAAGGGCAGAGTTGTGACTGTTTTTACTACATTTTTTTATGTTGGTTATTTCTGAACATCTCTGTTGGAATATTAATTTATTTTGATGATTATGTTTTACTCTGTGACAAAATAAGTCTGTCACTATGAATGTTTATGTCATATTGTTATCGTTAATTGTGCAGAATAAACTCGCATTAAATCGTTTAATCCATTAGGTTATGGGCTCCATGCTATCACCTCTGTAGTGAACGCGAGTTTTTTGTGATCGCAAATCTAACCAAACCCGTCCGCCATGTCCGTTCAGAGTTTGCCGGTGGAACGGTTGAAAGGTCGAGAAAATTTTGACTCATGGCAGTTTGGTCTAATTTCGACAACCCTTGAAAAAAGTGGTTCAGTTGAAAATTATGTGAACACCATCGTCACAACTGCACATAAATTAAATGGAATCGGTCTCATCATAAGTGATGAATGGATTGGAACTATTCTCCTAGCTGGTTTACCGGTCAAATATGAACCTATGATTATGGAAATAGAGAGCTCTGGCATAAAAGTTACCGCAGGCTCCATCAAAACGAAGCTACTGCAGGACATTTCGATCGCCGAATCTGATCGAAAACTTAGCGATGTATGGAACAGGTTCCGGTAGCAGTTCATCTCGACGTACCAATAACAAGAACTTTGAAAAAATGCGTTGTTACGACTGTAACGGCTATGGTCATATTTCGAAAAACTGTACCAAGAAAAAGAACCGTAACCAAGGAAAACATGATAAGACGTCGAATCAGTCAATACCGCGGAATGATTTCTTGATTCGGGCGCATCGGAACATTTAACAAATTGTGAAGTGATGAACAATATTCAAAAATCGTCGCCGATAGGCAATACAGTGATATTTATTAACGATGGTGGAAAAATCATCAATGAAAATGGGAATGTTATTGCTTCTGCCAGTCATGTAAACAATTTGTTCAAGCAAGATATCTGGCATAATCGAATGGCACACTTGAATTACAAAAGCTTGTCTGAATTGAATAATGGACTTGTTCATGGAATTAAATTCTCGCCATCTAGACAACCCAACGTCTGCGAAGTATGTGTTGTTGGAAAAAGTCACCGTTCACCATTTGAGCTGATAGTTCATCTATTTCAAACAATATTTTGGACTTAGTACATTCCGATTTAATTGGTCCGGTAGAACATGACGCAATTGCTGGATCACGATATGTTCTCACGTTTCTGTACGATTTTAGCCGAAAATGTTTTGTTTATTTTCTAAAATCAAAAAGTGAAGCAGCTGAAACTTTTGAGTGCTTCAAACAATTTGCTGAAACTCAAACTGGAAAGAAACTCAAAGTCGTCCGTACTGACAATGGAAAAGAATTTTGTAATAGAAGATTCGACAATTTCTGCAAAAGAAACGGAATCAACCACCAAACAAGTTGTCCGTACACCTCTCAGCAAAACGGACGTGCAGAACGTTTGGGGCGAACCATAATGGACCGTGCTCGTTGCCTACTTTTTCAGGCTGAGCTCCCAAACAGTTTTTGGGCAGAAGCTGTGTATACAGCTGTTTATATAATGAATCGTTCTCCAGTAAAATGACAGGAAAAGACACCTGAAGAAGTATGGAGTGGAATCAAGCCTACTGTTGCGCACTTACGAATTTTTGGATGTAAAGCGTTTGTCCACGTTCCTGCCGAAAAGCGCAAAAAGCTTGACCGTCGAGCCCTTCCATGTATCTTCATGGGGTATAGCCTTGAATCCAAGGCATACAGATTTTATGACCCATGTAAGACTATTTTAATTTCAAGAGATGTCACATTTGCAGAGAATGAAAAGGGATGCTCATTGTAGAAGAAACGTCGTGAGCCGCAAGAAGGATCCTTTTATCAGTGTGATGAACTGGCAGAAATGGAAGACCCAGTTCATGATGATCCTGTGCCGCCACCTGTTGATATCCTGTCTACTCCAGAGAGCATATTGGTTGGCAATAGTGATTCCATCGTGAATGACTCACCAAGCAGGGATCAAGTGGATGACGCAAATTTTGTGCCGTCAACCCACTTAGATAATCCAGCTCCTGATGATTCTTCTCGACCGCAAAGAAATCGAAATCCCCCAACATACCTGAAGGACTTTGAAACCTACAGCTGTATCAGTGGAGAACCTAGTGACCCAACCACTGTTCATGAAGCAATGGAACGTGCAGACTGGACTCAGTGGAAGAAAGCCATGGACCAGGAGTATCAGAGCCAAATGGAAAATCACACTTGGATTCTGACCGACTTACCTCATGGAAAGAAGGCATTGAACTGCAAATGGGTTTTTCGAACCAAAAGGTGAAATAGTGAAGAAGAAGGCACGCCCTGTTGTCAATAGTTGCGCTCAAAGAAAAGGTGTGAATTATGATGAAACCTTCTCACCTGTCGTTCGTTACAGTTCAATAAGATACCTTTTAGCTCTAGCAGCTGAGCTTGATCTTGAAATAGATCAAATGGATGCAGTCAGCGCATACCTCCAAGGAGATTTGAAAGATGAAGTGTATATGCTTCAACCTGAAGGATACAATTCTGGCAATAAAGTTTGCAAATTGATGAAAAGCCTTTATGGTCTGAAACAAGCTATTAGAATCTGGAATCAAAAATTGGATGAAAGTCTGAAGAGCTTTGGATTGAAACAATCTAGTTTTGACCCTTGTGTTTACCACAAAATAACTAAAAGCAGTACATTGATTGTGGCCATATGGGTGGATGACATTCTGATATTTTCTGATAAAGTCAGAGATAAATGCCATCTGAAGGGTCAGCTGTCCAAGAAATTCAAAATGGTCGATTTAGGTGAAGCGAAAAATGTGCTTGGCTTCCAAATCACGAGAAACAGGAAAGATAAAAAATTGTGGATTTCTCAGAAATCATATCTGAGCCAAATTTTGGAAAAATTCAATATGACAACCTGCTGCCCAGCTGCGACACCTTCAACACCAGGAGAAAAACTGCAGAAATCGCCACCAGGAAATGAAGAAACTGCAAGAAATTGGCCTTACCAAGAAGCTGTGGGAAGCTTGCTGTTTGCTTCCCAAGTTTCAAGTCCAGATATTGCTCATGCCGTCAGTAATGTGAGCCGGTTCAATTCAAACCCAGCTCCAGAACATTGGAATGCCGTCAAGAGAATTTTGCGTTACATCAAAGGAACCACATCTGCAAAATTGGAATATGATGGGAAAAAACCTTCTCCAATTATTGGCTACTGTGATGCTGACTGGCAAATGATCTTGAAGACAGGAGGTCCACTAAAGGATACATCTTCATGAAATGTGGACCAATATCTTGGGCAACGAAGAAGCAACCAACTGTTGCATTGTCGACCACAGAGGCAGAATACATGTCTGCATCAGCTGCCACTCAAGAGGCATTATGGCTCAGGGGACTTGCTGAAGAAATGCAGCCATCAGATGCCAATGGCCCGACGACGACCTACATGGACAACCAAGGAGCTCTACATCTAGCATTAAACCAAAACACATCCATATTCGTCACCACTTTCTGCGTGAGAAAGTCCAACTAAACAAATTGACTTTCAAGTATGTACCCACTAAAGACATGGTTGCCGACTCTCTGACAAAGGCTCTGGACGGCGAAAAATTTCATCGTTGCATAAGTCTACAGGGAGTGAAGAAAATCATCAAATAAGGAGGATGTTGGAATATTAATTTATTTTGATGATTACGTTTTACTCTGTGACAAAATAAGTCTGTCACTACGAATGTTTATGTCATATTGTTATTGTTAATTGTGCAGAATAAACTCGCATTAAATCGTTTAATCCATTAATCTCAAACACTGATATATTGTGATTTGTGTTAGTCTTATGATTTTGTGGTATTACATAGTGAAACAAATATTTGCAAATATGTCTCGTGGACGTCAAAAAAAAATCGATTTTAATAGGATAAGTACACGGTTACTATAACACGAAGATGAAATTTGTGCATCTAACAAATCAATCATCGGAGAACTAAATTCCGTTTAGGCAATAATTTCGAAAGAACTGGAAGGGGAAATTCGACCATCAACTTTATATTCCTACGTTGCAAACAACATAAATATCCTGAGGAACTTAATTTTTGGAGTTTCTGTTCAAGAAAAAACTGCATCTAACGAATCACGTTGATGTATCTAAAGAATCAACGTTTCTTGATGAAAATTCTATTTGGAATTTCGTACTCACATTCCCGAAAAGTCAGTTCGATAATCTTGTGGTTGTCACGACTAGGAATTATAGGGATTCTTGGGTAGAGTTTCAGTTAACCAACTGAAGTGTAGTTCCATTTTATTCAATGAAATTTTTACCAAGTTTCTGAATAGAAAAATAAGAGAACTAATGGACTGTATGTGAATATAAATAAGTATTGAAACCCAACACAAATGAAAGGATGAATGTACCCAAATTAACAACTGCAAGGTCTTACCTATTTCAGCAAAACGGTCAACCAGATCTTGTCGGTTACTCTTATTTCCATGAACAGAGTGATCGAGGTCGACAAACGAATGGAATGAAGCTGACGAAAAATCCGTTGCTAAAAATGTCAAATTATCACACTTATCCTTGTGGTAATGTGAAATAACCCCGCACTGGTAACAGTCTTTTTCGAACTTAATTCGCACAAACGAATGTTCTTAATTGAATGTAAATCGATAAAATCGAAATCACTCAAACTACGAATCACAAGAAAAACTGAATTTTTCCGAATTCGCGAAAGGAAACAGAAGAAATATTAAATAAGCGGTAGAAGAAAGATTCACGATTAAGGCAATCAATGAACTGAATGGAAAATGAAAAACAAATATACGACAAATGTGCTACACATCAGCTGACGGGTTCTTTTCGCACCTACTTACACTCCATATGGGATCTCCCCAAGTACGGAAAATTGAATTAATTCTGAAGGAAATGAATTAAATAAAATTCAGAAAAGTTTCTCTGAAACGTTCACTTGGCGTGAACAGGGATAATGAAGGTATTCCCCGTACCCGATCAGTTTATATTTTGCAACCCGAAAAGTGGACAGAAATTATGTCCAAGAAAATATACCATGTCCAAGAAAATATAGTATGACGATTTTCGTCTACCCCACGAATATCACTTGGAACATAATCACATAAATAAAGACGGAGAATCCGGTATATTTACAGGAAATATAGGTAAGACGTTCCAATTCAACAATTGGAATAAAAGCGCTTCAAATTCTACATATTGATATACCCAGCTTTGGTGCGACTGTTTTCAAAAAATATTCGATGGATTTTTGATCCAGCAGTCTTCCCCGACAGTATTTTGAACTCAATTCGTTTTAATTTGGATCAATTCATGCACCATCATAGTTCTCGAGTTATTTGCTCAACGCATAACATAAACATTCACTGTGCGAATATTTGGTGCTCAATGTATGTTTTTTATAAGTGACATTAAGTGCATATCATTTGCACCAACATTTTCTAATTTCGAAAATGATGAAATCATTCTCATTCGCAGTTTTCAAGTTATTTTAAGTTGAATTCCTTGGTGCCAGCTACACTTAGCACCAGGATTTTTTAATTTCGAACAAATTTATATAACAATATTTCGTACCCATTTTTTCTCTTCACGGATAAATCAAAGACGGTAAGCTACATCTTTCTTCCAAATTTCAACAATATTGCAGTCATAGTTTTCGAGAAAAATGCATGATTTATGTTCCGTCGGCCTCTGAGCGATTAATCAGTATTTGTTCTACAAAACCTTGAAAGAAACAAATTTTCTTTCTTCACGGATAATTTACGGATACATCACTGAAAAAGATGAGGTACTTTGTTTCTTGCTGAAAACATTTTTTTGAGTTGTTTCGCCAAGTTAATAACAAGTTAGATAAACATCCAATATTTTTTAAAATACAAGAATGGCGATATTTTTTTCTCCGCGGATAATCAACGAATAAATCACAGAAAAAATTGAATCGTTTGTTGATTGCTTAAATCATTTTTTCAATATGTGACCTGGTAATTTGATATACACTTAACGGTGCACGTGATATTTTTCAACAACCGGAGCGGCAAAATTTTTCTCTTCACGGATAAATCAAAGATGAAAAGCTACATCTTTCTTTCAAATTTCAACAATATTGCAGTCATAGTTTGCGAGAAAAATGCATGATTTATGTTCCGTCGGCCTCTGAGCGATTAATCAGTATATTTGTTCTACAAAACCTTGAATGAAATTTTCTTTCTTCGCGGATAAATCACTGAAAAAGATGAGGTACTTCGTTTCTTGCTGAAAACATTTTTTTGAGTTGTTTCGCCAAGTTAATAACAAGTTAGCGAAACATCTTATATTTTTTAAAATACAGGAATGGCGATATTTTTTTCTTCGCGGATAATCAACGAATAAATCACTGAAAAAATTGAATCATTTGTTGATTGCTGAAATCATGTTTTCAATATGTGACCTGGTAATTCGATAAACACTTACCGGTGCACGTGATATTTAACAACAGGAGCGGCAAAATTTTTCTCTTCACGGAAAAATCAAAGATGAAAAGCTACATCTTTGTTGCAAATTCATAGTTTTTGAGAAAAATGTATGATTTATATTCCGTCAGGCTGCTGATCGATCAATCAGATTTTGTCATTTTTCTACAAAACTTTGAATGATACAAATATTCTTCCTTCACGGATAAATCATTGAAAAAGGTGAGCTACTTTGTTTTTTGCTGAATAGCTGTTTCGCCAAGTTAGCGAAACATCCAATATTTCTTCAAATACAAGAGTGGCGATTTTTTCTTCACGGATAATTTACGGATAAATCATTGAAAAAGATGAGCTAGTTTGATTTCTGCTGAAAACATTTTTCGCATACTTAGCAGTTTCGCTGAGTTGACATCACAACATAGCGACACATCTCATATTTTTTTTTAAATAAAAAAGAGGCAAAATTTATTTTTTCACGGATAAAAACGGAAAAATTTCGAACTATTCCGAGTTCGATTCGCGAGAGTTGTTTTGCAAACTTTATGTACATCCTCAATGTATCACGTCTAATTTGGAAACAATCTGTATATAGCAATTTTTGATTCACAGAAGAGAATATTGCTGAACTTTCCAAGCTTTCAATATGAAACAGAGAATATTTCAAGATAGTTTATGCCTCTACTCCGCGCGAACAAGTCCTTGTCTCCGCCAGATCTTCAAGTATACAGGATCATCCAAATTGCTGTTTCTGGTACTTCTAGACTACATAGTTGAAAATGGTGAATGGAGTCCTGGTCTCGATTTTCGTGAAAACTCCATAACTGGAAGCCGTTTCACGATATCTTCATTTGTTTTCAAGATATAACAAAATTTTGATACTTTGGCGATTTCGAAAATGTACATATAAATTTAATGACACTTTGTATTTTCTGTGTTCAAGACTAGATTAGAATTCTTGTTACTTCGTAAAGCTCAGTATAGTATAGGAAAATATTTTAAATATGTACAAGTTTCTTATACATCAATGAAAATCCGAAAAGATTAATGAATATATTATCATCTGAGATGTCTAGAATAATGGTGTATGCCCTGATTAGATTTTGTTTAGTCAAAATTGAGAATATTAGAAAAGTTTCATTCTTTCCACTTCAGGTGGGGTTATTCACGAATTATGACTGGTTTTCTTTAGTTATTTCAAATTTTTGAAGTCATTCTGGTAAACTTGTTGTGTTAATAGTCGATAATTTTGTCAAGCCATAATTTGTGAATATATTCTTGACATTTTGATTCAGTTCTGAGGAAAAGATTTTTATTACATAAAAATGTCATTTTGTGTCATAATTGGAATATCAGCTGTTTATATATCAATCAAGTCGATCAACGGAAAATACACTGAAATGACATTGCGGCGCCGCCACGAAAAATTTCTAATATTTTGGATTTGGTCGAATGTCATTGCATTCAAAAATTGACGAGGGCAGACAACGTGTGCTTAGACATATTATTATCACAACAACTTCGACTTATTGGAATGTCACAGCAGCCTACGAATTTATTAAAATGCTCGTTGCATTGAAATTTTGTGGAACATTTGTTGACTAGCATAACAGTACCAAAGAGAAATCTTTAATAGTACTAGTATCCTAATATTTTGCATTAAACCTCCTCATTGGTTGCGCGCACGTGTTCGGCGTTTCTCCGTTTTGTATTCCACAAAAAATAGCGCCACGGCCAATAAAAATCGCAGATGATTATGAAACTAGATCATTTATAGGTAACTACAATCAAGAGTACCTAAATAGAGCGAAAATTAGACAGATGATTCTTAATAGCTACAACCCAGCTCGATTGACAGATTCCTGATACCTACATCAGACAAAACCTTTGAAAACGGAGATGAAACTTTCACCTAAGTGAATTGCAATAATTAATTATTTCATTCAATTTTTTGATAGGAAAATTTCATCTACGAGAATATGATTTTTTTTGTAAACGCATCAGTAACTTTTCGAGGTGGAACTATTTGTTTGCCCTTCTTCATTTGTTTCTATAGTATCATGGCATAAATTAGAACTCAATAAAAAGTTTATTTTTCAAAGTGCATATACCATACGACCACACTAAGCATGAATTATGATTTATTAATCAATGAAAAATCTAAACTTAATTTTTCATTCCAGAGAATAGGAAAACTTCACCAAATCCTACTTCGTGTTCATATATTTATGAGCTGATGAACTTAATATTCTTCACATCAATTCAGATATACAAAACCGATGAGATGTGTAAAGGAGTGGTAAAAATAAATGGCAACAAATAACAACAATGAGAAAATGAGTGGGTATCATCTTCATGTGCAATTATCAATCCACTCCCCAATAAGTAGGTCAAATATAACTGCAGTATGTTCACATAACAAACGAACCAAAATTGAAAAAAGAACGACCATTTTCAAACACACGAACAACTGCATACCAGGCAAGAACTATAATTTGACATTTCAAAACATAAACAATTATTTGTTCTGTTGTTCGTACAACTCGTAGACTTACCACGATGGGTTAACGGTTCACCTTGAAGAGTTATAGTTTCTAATGAACTAACGAATAGGTCCTTCATCACATCGAATAACCATTATAATATGTCATTGTCGCAGATTTTTTTAAACAATTTCAAAAACTGAACCAAACACCACCCTAACGTTCCACTGCCGTGCAAACTCCGTAATGAAGTTGCGCATGTGTCAACCTCGATCAGCTGTTGAATTTATGGATTGTGGGAATCAGTTTGAATTCTTCTGAATTTTCTGATGTGTGTACAACGGCAGAATCAGTGGACCACTCTTAAGAAGAGGTTTCGTGTTTGAATTTTATTTTGTTCCAAAAATTTTGCGCTTAAAGAGCTCAACACAAGGTCAATTAAATTTTCATTATTGAAGTGCACACGGATCCAAGGAACTAAATATTGATCGAAATTATCAATTATGTATTCGAAATGATGATATTCGGATGAAAATTCGATGCTGGATGTAGCAGTTGGTCTTGTAAGATATGAATGAAGAGAAAATTCATAAAATACTGAATATTTCATTTTGCACAGGAGTCGCTACCTGCCGTGCGTTACCCTAAACTCGGAATGCTGAACCGTGGCTGTACAGAAAACCACTTGGACTAAACATGGAGTGGTAATCTCGACATCTGCAGATCAAAACCAGAAATACTCTAGTAGTGATAATTATATCATAATAAAAAAGGTGACTACCACCGTTTGAGCCCGAAGGATTCATTTTTCGTTCTGTTTGGCATAATAATATGTTCGAATTCGAATAGCAAATAGCATGGGCGTCGACTAGGACCGTAGGGTGCTGGGGTCAACAGTAGTGAAGTATCGTGCATACTGCATATGCATGGGCGCCGCAGAAATTTTTCTCAGGGGAGGGGCATATTTCCTTGCCCTTTGTATCAAGAAAGTAATATTCATGTAATATTGAGGGTGTTGTGCACGGATACTCAAACACCGGTCAGTGCCCTTTCATCCCCTCCATTCTCGCAAGCATGTGATGACGTCAAATTAGCCAACGATTTAAACTTTTGAATGAGATGAATTGCTTTTATCGCTAATAATCGCGTATGAATGATTTTTCTAGTATAATTTTGTTTGTAAAATAAACCTTATTGACCTAAAAAACGAATTAATATGAAAATATAATTGCTGCAGCTATATTTTTATTAAATTCCACCTTATTTTGCCCCCTTCTCGCCTTATACAACACGGATAAAATATATGATTTTTCGGTCGTAGAAAGGGTGCTCCAATTCCAATATTGTAAATCTAAATTCATTGATTCAAGAACAAAATATTGGTAAAAGTAGTTTGCATTTATTAAGAAAATTAGGTCCATGAATGAGCTAGGTAGGTACTAAGGTACTTTAATCCAAGCAAATAGAATAACAGAAAATTCCAAACCTGATATTGTAAATCTAAATTCATTGATTCAAGAACGAAATTCTGCTAAAAGTAGTTTGCATTCATTAAGAAAATTAGTTCTTCGGAAGGGCTATAGGTACTCTCAACGAGCAAATAAATACCAGCAATATTTTATGTTGAAAGATGGTACATTTTATTCTTCACCACTAGAAATTTCTTCAAATTCATATAAAATCTGCTTCAACATAGAAACTTAAAAAAAGGTATATTCGAATTGAAAATATAACAACTTGGTTATTAAGTGCTGATTTGGTAAATTTTATCTTAAATAAAAAACAAATTTGTAAAAATGTTTTTTTAAATGAGCATTAAATTTTCAACATCGATCATAAATATAGCATGTGTATGAGATATTGTTTGATATTTGTTCGAGCTGTCTGCTCGTCTCAAGTTTTACAAATTGAAATAGCTGCCTTAGCATCTCAATTTCTTTCTGTTGCTGACTATTGTTTTCTAGCAGCTGTTCGTATTTAATTTTCCAATCAATTTCTCCTGCAGATGGAAGATTATCTGTAAACGAGAAGATTTAGAATGAGAATATAAGAATAATAATAATCGATTCATTTAGAACTAAAGTAACCGTGTTGGAGACGTGAAAAAATTTGTACTCACCAAGTTTGGGTCCCAGATTACGAAAATGAAAACGAAAATTCAGCAATCCTTTTAGTTTTTCCAAGAAAAAATCCCAAAGTTACGTTTGGAAGGTAAGGTTATACATAGTTCTAGCCAGTTTTCTTGTATTTTCTCAATCAAGACTCATTGGAAATGTTTCATTTCTGAGTCCTATACTCTAATTAATGAACTGAAATAATATCAAAAAGTACCGTTTTTCACCCACAAAACCAAGAAAACTTCAAAAACAGTACACACTACAATGTAAACACCGTATCTGTTGGCTAATTCTACGTCACAACATGGATGCCAAAAAGTGGTGGGGTGAAAGGGCGCTGACCGGTGTTTGAGTATCCGTGGGTGTTGTGCTGAAAACCGATAGGGTCATAAAAATCTCAGAGGGTGGGGGGGCAACGGCACACGCTTGCAAGCGCCAATGCCGCCAATGTGCATATGGGTGTTAAAGAGAGGTCGGTAGAGAGACCATGATCATGGTATGATGCTTTGCTTCTTCCCGACACAGACAAGGAAATTACCTACTCATAGAGCTCAATGAACTCCTCAATAATCAGTTTTTTGGGTTTTGGCGATGCCACGAAAAAAACACAATGAGCCTATATGTACTATGTGGAGAACTGAGAATCGGGAGAATCTACAACATATATCTGATAATAATGTATACAGGGTGTTCGAGAGCCTATTAGACGTTTCTGGGGAACTGGACAGAGCTAGCGGACATATTTGAAATCTGAATATTGGAATTATGATATTGTTCGAGATTCTCTACTGAGCTAAAATATTTTTGGAGCCTGAGCACTTCCGATTATACAAGGAGTTAAAATAAATTTCTTCAAGACATTTTTTTTTCAATTTTTTCGTTTTTGAGATGATTGAGTATTCAATGCTGGATACACTTCTGTTAAAACCATTGTATTCATTCGAACAGTTTTCTAAATATCATAAAAAAAATTGATGTTTTTGGTATCGGGTGCAGTAATCACATATAATTCAGATCAATCTCTTTATTGTATCGATCCTAGCTTTCGGTCATCATTGTGACCATCTTCAGGGAGCTGAAACATCACATATAAAACACTACAACAACGCATTTCAAGACACTTACAACAATTCGAGATTTTAAAAAGTATTTAATATTCAGTATTCCTGGGAATGGAGCGGCAATATCAAACATATATAATTAAATTCCAAAGCACGCTAGTGGAATTGAGTGAAAGGACGCTTGTCAGAATTAAAATTGACATAATGTTTTCGGATAACCTCAACCTTACGTGGGATCGTCATCGAAAGATGACATTTCATTCTTTTTCTTTATGGTGTGAATTAGATATGTGTAGATTGGGTTTAGTCCACGGATACTCAAACACCGGTCAGCGCCCTTTCACCCCACCACTTTTTGGCATCCATGTTGTGACGTAGAATTAGCCAACAGATACGGTGTTTACATTGTAGTGTGTACTGTTTTTGAAGTTTTCTTGGTTTTGTGGGTGAAAAACGGCACTTTTTGATATTATTTCAGTCCATTAATTAGAGTAGGACTCAGAAATGAAACATTTCCAATGAGTCTTGATTGAGAAAATACAAGAAGAATGGCTAGAACTATGTATAACCTTACCTTCCAAACGTAACTTTGGGATTTTTTCTTGGAAAAACTAAAAGGATTGCTGACTTATCGTTTTCATTTTCGTAATCTGGGACCCAAACTTGGTGAGTACAAATTTTTTCACGTCTCCAACACGGTTACTTAAGTTCTAAATAAATCGATTATTATTATTCTTATATTCTCATTCTAAATCTTCTCGTTTACAGATAATCTTCCATCTGCAGGAGAAATTGATTGGAAAATAGATTACGAACAGCTGCTAGAAAAAGTAGTCAGCAACAGAATGAAATTGAGATTTTAAGGCAGCTATTTCAATTAGTAAAACTTGAGACGAGCAGACAGCTCGAGCAATGAACAAATATCAAACAATATCTCATACACATCCTATATTTATGATCGATGTTAAAAATTTAATGCTCATTTAAAATTAAACATTTTTACAGATTTGTTTTTTATTTAAGATAAAATTTACCAAATCAGAACTTAATAACCAAGTTGTCATATTTTCAATTCGAATATATCTTTTTTAAGTTTCTATGTTTGTACGAAACGTACAGAAAATCCTCAAATCAATCAATAAAATTACAATGTTGAAGCAGATTTTATATGAACTTGAAGAAATTTTCTCTAGTGGTGAGACATAAAATGTACCATCTTTCAATATAAAAAAAATATTGCTGGTATATTTATTTGCTCGTATAAGAGTACCTATTGCCCTTCCGAAGAACTGATTTTTTTAATAAATGCAAACTACTTTTAGCAGAATTTCGTTCTTGAATCAATGAATTTAGATTTAAAGTATTAGGTTTGGAATTTTCTGTTATTCTATTTGCTTGGATTAGAGTACCTTAGCACAGGCGCGTATCCAGGGGGGGGGCTATTGGGGCTCTAGCCCCCCCCCAAGGCTTTCGCCTCAGGCGAAAGCCAGGAAAGCCTCATTCTTTCCAGAGGATCAAAAAGATGGAAAAAAAGTGGGCTACTTCAACACCGGATGATTCCAAATCATGTGCTTCATCTGCACTTTCAGCTCTAGAGAAATGTAGCGGAGATTTCTAACCAAATTTATACATATTGCTTCAAATATTTACACTGTGTCCCATTTTGGTTGAGATTGCACTGTATCTCAGCTATGATTGAAGATAGAGACATGCGGTTATCGCGAACCTGTATCACATTTTCGTAAAACTTTCAAAGCCACAAACAGAAATATTCCAACTACTCCTTGTTCCTGAAATACAGGGCGAAAACGAAAATGTTCACTTTTGGAAATGTAATTATTTCTTAGGCCCTGTATAAGATAGGAAAAAAATGAATACTGCTTATAATAGATATTTTTACATAGAAGTCAGTGCTGTATTTGAAATTTTTGTTGAGAGCACTGTTTTTAAGATTGGACACAAACTTGGTATTTTTAAAATGTATCACCCTGTTTATTTCATCTTCAAATGTTCGCATTTTTTTTTCTGAATACATTGATGTATCACAACCCAATCTTCAATAAGTTGTAACTTTGAGAATCAGAAAAATCCAAATTGATGTTTTTGATACTAGGCCATGAATCCTTTCACACATGCATTAAAGTTGAACATGCATAAAATATTGTTTTGTTTATTGCATTCAAGAAAACTGAATCACAAACAGAGTCAAAACAAATCAATGATGATGGCTGACGGTGAAAACATGGAATTTCAAAATCTGAAAAATATTCTATGAAAATATAAAATGTAAGCATATCGGCGTTATAATATAGATGAGCCCCAACCAAAGAAGCATTCAGAAACCCACAAAGGCAATTCTTAATAATTTTAAATGTCGAATTGAAACTGTGTGGTTTATGTATAAGACAAAATGGACGACAGTTTGAACAACTTCATTAGATCTATATGCTTATTTTTGGTTTATGTAATAAATTGTCTGATTAGAATCTTGTAAATCCATCAGTTAATGTTAAATCTGTACCGATATATTTTTTTGTTTACAACATTTTTAAGTTTATGTTGAAGAGTGATATTTTGAGTTGATGTTCAAAATATAATTGAATAAAAAGGAATCACATGGCGTTTCGAAAAAGTCATAATTTAATGCAGGTGTGGAAGAATTCATGGCCTACTATTAAAAAACAAACATAAATATGGATTTTTCTGATTTTTGAAGCTATGATTTATTGAAGATAAGGTTGCGATACATCAAGGTATTCAAAAAAATCGCAAAAATTTGACGTTTAAATATACAGGGTATTCGATTTAAAAAATACCAAGTTTGTGCTCAATCTTAAAAACAGGGCTCTCAATATCTCTTATAAACCGTTTTCATTTTTTTCTATCTTATACAGGGCCTAAGAAATAATTACATCTCCAAAAGGGAACATTTTCGTTTTCGCCCTGTATTTCAGGAACAAGAGTAGTTGGAATATTTCTGTTTGTAGCTTTGAAAGTTTTACAAAAAAGTGATACAGGGTCGCGAAAATCGCATATCTCTATCTTCAATAATAGCTGAGATACAGAGCAGTCTCAACCAAAATGATACACACTGTACTTTCCGTGTTCCCGTAACAACGGCTGAAGCAGTTTTTCTTAAGACCTGGCTCAGAACCTATGGCAGAAAACCGCTTGAACGGATTAACTCTAAAGTAGAGCCTCTAATGCACATAAATTACGAGATAGTCATAGATACAGAAATGGTTGTAACCAGATTTGCTAATGCTGGCGCTTGGAACTTTTATTTAATAACTAAAAACTAATAAACCCTTGGATGATTCAATATTAATTTGTTTTTTTTTTGTTTTTTGAAGATTCATATTCACAAGAAATAAATGCATGCTTTAATATTTTCTTATTCGTTTTTCATGATTTCTCATGGTTAAAAAACATAACTATTTTTGGGTAAAAGCTGAGCCCCCCCCAACACACCTTTCTGGGTACGCGCCTGCCTTAGCACCTACCTAGCCCATTCATGGACCTAATTTTCTCAATAAATGCAACCTACTTTTACCAATATTTTGTTCTTGAATCAATGAATTTAGATTCACAATATTGGAATTGGAGCACCCTTTCTACGACCGAAAAATCATATATTTTTTCCGTGTTGTATAAGGCGAGAAGGGAGCAAAATAAGGTAGAATTTAATAAAAATATAGCTGCAGCAATTATATTTTCATTTTAATTCGTTTTTTAGGTCAATAAGGTTTATTTTACAAACAGAATTATACTAGAAAAATCATTTATACTCGATTATTAGCGATAAAAGCAATTCATCTCATTCAAAAGTTCAAATCGTTGGCTAATTTGACGTCATCACATGCTTGCGAGAATGGAGGGGATGAAAGGGCGCTGACCGGTGTTTGAGTATCCGTGGGTTTAGTCTATATGAATCCGTCATAATATTGAGGTTACCTTCACAACAATGGATTTCGACTGTCTCGAGAAATGATCTTTTATATCTATTCTTTTCTTTATTGGCTACAAGGGGTTCTTCAAAATTCATTACATGTCCCGTGTCGTGTACATGTTTAGACAAGCCACATGTCTGTTTTCCGTGTCTACAGTCTTTCTGGTGTTCGCCAATGCGCGTCTCCAAACTTCTGCCTGTCTGGCCTACATAAAAACGATCACAGTCACTACACTTTATCTTGTATACTATATTAGTCCTCTTCTTGGTCTCCACATCATCTTTCGTCCTCGTAAACACTGTGTTACCAACAGTGAACGGCGTCTTCTTAGCTATCTTCAGTTCGAAGTTGCTCTGGTATCTCTTGAATAGATTGCAGATCTTTTGTGTCAGGCAGCTGTACAATGGTAAAGAGCAATACAATACACTATTAGGGTCGTCTCTTCCATGGCTAGTGGCTGTCCTAACCATGGGTTCATCTCGGTGGGGTGTACTATAAAGAAGCCGGTTTATGAGCCTCTTCGGGTATGAATTGGAGATCAGTAGACCCCTTAACAGGTCTAAATTCGGAGCGATCAGATGAGGGCTGACCAACCTTTCTATTCGGTTTTTTAACCCTAGTACTAGGTTTATTTTATGTTTCAATTCATGTGCTGACATGTAGTTCAAGTATCGGCCAGATGAAATGCTCTTTCTGTACCAGTCAACCTCAATATTACTGTCCTGTCTTATCAGTAGCAGGTCCAAGTAGGGAAGCTTAGATTCTTGTTCGATCTCGCATGTAAAATTTATATTTTCATTAATTTCATTTAGGGTATGGGAAATTAATTCTAATTTGTCTGCAGGTAAGATGAAGAAAAGGTCATCCACAAACTTCTTAATGACAGGGATTGTTATGTCAGGCAGTCTCAACACTAGTTCATCCAGCAGGTCGTCGATCACCATCTGTGCCAAAATTGGTGGAATATCTGCACCCATTGGTGTTCCTTTTACTTGCTTGTAGTAATCGCCTTGGAATCGACAGTATGTTGTGTCAAAAATCATCTTTATGCATTCTATGAGCACTTCTTGTGAAAAAGGGCAATTGATTTCTATTTGGTTCCATCTAATGCCAACAGACTGAACGACCATCTCGAATGTAACATTCGTAAACAATGACTTTATGTCAAAACTCACCATGATGTGGTTATCTGGGACAACAACATCTCTAATAAAACTAGCAAACCCAAATGAATCACCCACGTAGTAAGGGTTATTTCTGTTGTATGATTGGTTCAATATGTTTTTTATGAACTTTGATAGTCCTGAATTTGGTGAATCTATGCAGGAGATTATGGGTCTGACGGCTAGTGTGGGTTTGTGTATTTTTGGTAGCGCATAAAACCGCGGAGATACAGAGTTGTATGTCCTCATGGTTTTTGCTGTTTGCTCATCAATGTTGCCGTTTGTTCTTAGCTTAGAGATAAACCTGTTAAGCCTACCTTGATAAAGGTTCGTGGGGTCAGTGTGCAGTTTCAGGTAGTGTTGCTCGTCGTTTAATAGTTCAAGGGATTTCTCTGTATAGTCTTCCTTGTACATCATCACGCTTACACTGGCTTTGTCCGATCTAGTGACTACAATGTCAGGGTTAGACTTCAAAAACCATTTTGTCTGCTTAACGTCAGCAAGTAAGCAGCTGTTTGAGGGAGTATGTTTACTCTGTATGTAGTTGGTAATAATATTAGTCGTTTGAGCTGTCATCAGATCCCATATATCAGTGTCGAATCTGTGAATAATGTAGTCAACATCAGCCAGTAAGGACTTAAAGTCAACCCTCACAGGGTCATCGAAAGAGAACCCAGGCCCCAGTGACAGTACTCTCAAAACATTTGGGGGTACAGTAATGTTGGTCAGGTTCTTGAACCAACCATCTTCGATATGTATTTCGAACTTTTTTCTGTGGGAGCTCATCATACGGTTGAACTTGTTCAGCTGTCTGTCTCTGATGTTCCTGAAACGTTTCTTGTAACTCTGATTCAGCCTGTGTTTGAAGCTGCTGAGAATCTCCAGTGGGATCATTGTAACGATCCTGGACTCAGTCGCCTCCATCTGTCGCTCCAAGAATGCAATATTATCGTTGCTAATCCCGATCTCCATATTCAAAAGTCTAAAGTCTACCCTTCTCTCCAACTGTGTCATCTCGTGGTAATGTTTTCCAGTACTGAAAGAGTTCTGTGGTTTCAATATCGGTCTTCTCCTTCCCAGGTGTGGTGGCAAAATCTGGTGGGTTCTGCACTTGAGTAAGAAAACCCTCTGATTTCGTGAAGCAGCAAGCTTAAGTTGAATGCTGGACAGGGACTTGAGGCCAGCCACTGTGTTCCTGCCATACTGTTGTCTCATGTCGTCGAAGAAACCCATCTAAGTAGATCAAGTATTATAATATCGATTACGAAACTCAAATTGATGTTTTTGGTATCGGGTGCAGTAATCACCCTCTTTACCATTGTACAGCTGCCTGACACAAAAGATCTGCAATCTATTCAAGAGATACCAGAGCAACTTCGAACTGAAGATAGCTAAGAAGACGCCGTTCACTGTTGGTAACACAGTGTTTACGAGGACGAAAGATGATGTGGAGACCAAGAAGAGGACTAATATAGTATACAAGATAAAGTGTAGTGACTGTGATCGTTTTTATGTAGGCCAGACAGGCAGAAGTTTGGAGACGCGCATTGGCGAACACCAGAAAGACTGTAGACACGGAAAACAGACATGTGGCTTGTCTAAACATGTACACGACACGGGACATGTAATGAATTTTGAAGAACCCCTTGTAGCCAATAAAGAAAAGAATAGATATAAAAGATCATTTCTCGAGACAGTCGAAATCCATTGTTGTGAAGGTAACCTCAATATTATGACGGATTCATATAGACTAAACCCAATCTACACATATCTAATTCACACCATAAAGAAAAAGAATGAAATGTCATCTTTCGATGACGATCCCACGTAAGGTTGAGGTTATCCGAAAACATTATGTCAATTTTAATTCTGACAAGCGTCCTTTCACTCAATTCCACTAGCGTGCTTTGGAATTTAATTATATATGTTTGATATTGCCGCTCCATTCCCAGGAATACTGAATATTAAATACTTTTTAACATCTCGAATTGTTGTAAGTGTCTTGAAATGCGTTGTTGTAGTGTTTTATATGTGATGTTTCAGCTCCCTGAAGATGGTCACAATGATGACCGAAAGCTA
Organism: Adalia decempunctata; assembly: GCA_951802165.1. Classification (NCBI taxonomy): domain Eukaryota; kingdom Metazoa; phylum Arthropoda; class Insecta; order Coleoptera; family Coccinellidae; genus Adalia; species Adalia decempunctata. The sequence goes on along the minus strand of OX637699.1, from coordinate 40,542,846 downwards.
GGATCGATACAATAAAGAGATTGATCTGAATTATATGTGATTACTGCACCCGATACCAAAAACATCAATTTTTTTTATGATATTTAGAAAACTGTTCGAATGAATACAATGGTTTTAACAGAAGTGTATCCAGCATTGAATACTCAATCATCTCAAAAACGAAAAAATTGAAAAAAAAATGTCTTGAAGAAATTTATTTTAACTCCTTGTATAATCGGAAGTGCTCAGGCTCCAAAAATATTTTAGCTCAGTAGAGAATCTCGAACAATATCATAATTCCAATATTCAGATTTCAAATATGTCCGCTAGCTCTGTCCAGTTCCCCAGAAACGTCTAATAGGCTCTCGAACACCCTGTATACATTATTATCAGATATATGTTGTAGATTCTCCCGATTCTCAGTTCTCCACATAGTACATATAGGCTCATTGTGTTTTTTTCGTGGCATCGCCAAAACCCAAAAAACTGATTATTGAGGAGTTCATTGAGCTCTATGAGTAGGTAATTTCCTTGTCTGTGTCGGGAAGAAGCAAAGCATCATACCATGATCATGGTCTCTCTACCGACCTCTCTTTAACACCCATATGCACATTGGCGGCATTGGCGCTTGCAATATCGTAATCGATATTATAATACTTGATCATAAAAAAAAACCTGATAAACAGTCAAATATTCATAGTCAGTAGGTATTGTGTTCATTTTTCTCATTCTCAACATTGTCCGTGAAATAGTGAAAATGATGTTGATCAACTGAGGACAGAAATCAATAATATCAGCAACGAATTCGATAATTTAGATTTGGATCGATCTTGTATCACAGCAAGTGCGGAAAATCATAAAAAAATGAAGTATTTTCAAAAATGTCTTGTGTCTATTCGAAATTCTGTTTTCACCACGGAAAATCTGGATAGATTGAAGTCTCACCTAGACCATTTTTTCAAAGATTTGCATCAAAAACGGAAACAATTTGATTCGCAGAGAGTTCTCAAACAAAAAGACTCATGAAAAACTTTCCACCTTACGTTATGAGTCAGATAACTTAGTTTTGAAAGTTAAGAGAGAAGAAAAAATTTGGAGAAGTCTTGAAACTGAAGTTAGGGATTTGGAGGAGATTATTCCTTCACCCAAAGAGGAAATTTCTATAATCAGAAATCATTTTTCAGTTAAATCCAGTGGATTGATGAATAAACAGGAGATAATATTCAAAAGATATAATGAGGCACTGTTGGCTATCAGTGATGCACAAAGTAGAAACATAAAAACTCAAATTCATATAGGTACTACAGGGTGTCCTAAGTTCGAGTGCCTATTAGACGTTTCTGAAGAACTGGACATATTTGTTGAAGATTTCTTGTCCTGACAAATGAGTGAATGAGGCACAACTTGTACTAATATCGAATTTATTGAATTCAACTATTTACAGCTATCGATTAAGAAATTTACGTAATAACAACGCTTGACGGACCGCAGTACGACGCATTGCTACTGGGTCGCTAGCTCGAATGCTCGAGTAGACGATCAGAATTCGCAGTTGTTTTTTATTTGTTTGTATAATGGTAGGGAAATATCAAATTTGATTGTTATTCATCTAATTAATGTTGAATGAATATAATTTGAGAACGCATTCGACCATTGCAACTATCTTTTACATGATGCTGTTATGGGTAACAGTAAATAAATATAAATATGTATAGTCAATTATTGATTCAACTTTTAGGTTATCATTTTCGGGAATCGAACGAATTTTTTATTATAATAATAGCTCAAACTTTGGCTTTTTGCCTTTGAAGACATGTTGAATCCAAATCTATATATATAAAAGAAAGATGTTGGTTACACCATTTATAACTCTAGATCGGATGGACTGTTCGTTATGAAACTTCATATATGGATTCGTCTACGGTCTGGTTATTATAAAATACAATAAAACTTTGAAAAAATCGATGAAAATTTTACTTATACAGGAAATGCTTTTCCTTCTTTTGAGTAAGGCCACTAGATGTGGCTACAGTTACAGTTACGCTACCGCTTATTCGTTTGTACTTCATTTGATATTCTCCGCGTTAGATGGCGATATAAACAAATAGTGTGTACAGTGACTATATTCCCTCTATAGTCACTGTAATTTGAGTTGTCTACAACTCTGCGCTGTTGGGCAAAACCAAAATGTCTTAGCAGAGGAGTACAGATGTCTAAAATGATTAGATTTCGTTGAGATATGAGAAAAGTTTCGTTCTTACCACTTCAGATGGCGCTATTCACACATTATGACAGATGATTATTAGTTATTTTCATAGTTTTATTTATTCCAAATAACGTAATCGTGAAGGTACTATATTTGACATTATCACAATTAAATGGGGTTGAATTCGTTGAGGCTTTCGCGGCCATCGATTGATGTCATCTGTTTTTTTTTCGAGCATTTCGGTCGTCGTGGTTTGAAATGGTCGAAAAAAAAACATATAACATCAATTATTGTGTAATTTACATAGGCTTATCTATATATATAAAAGAAAGATGTTGGTTACACCATTTATAACTCGAGATCGGATGGACTGTTCGTTATGAAACTTCATATATGGATTCGTATACGGTCTGGTTATTATAAAATACAATAAAACTTTCAAAATATCGATGAAAATTTTACTTATACAGGAAATGCTTTTCCTCTTTTTGAGTAAGGCCTCTAGATGTCGCTACAGTTACAGTTAGGCTACCGCTTATTCGTTTGTAGGGTAGACCGGGGTCGAAAGTAACAAGTTGAGTTCTAATTGGAGTTACTAGAAGACTAAAGCAATAAATGAAAAACGTTTTCTAGAAAAATATCGTATATATATTTGGCTTAATAAAAATGTAACATTTTTTCCTAATTCTATTATAGAACTGAAAATATTAATGAAAAACTAAATGTGTTCAATGTGTTACAACCGCCCCCAGACTCGCAACGATTGTAACACTAGGTGGGGTCGATTGTAACAGTGTACAGAGTGGTAATATGTTAGCTTGAATCAGTCTGATCCATCACAATGGTGGCAAATATACATGGCATCTTGATTTGTGCATTCTTCATGTGACCATTTTTTACAATCCATGCATTGAACCCATTTTTCGCCCGGTTTGCTTTCACGAAAAGGCTCTACGCAGACTAGACAAAAATGATCATCGTCATCGTCGCTGTCCGATTTCTGCATTTTCTTTTTCCTTATTGATTTATTTACTTTTCGCTGTTTCATTGTATTCTTTTTTGGTTCAGAGTTGGAAAAATTTCTCTTCACTTCCCCCTTCTTCTTCTCTTCATATTCTTTTCTAATTGTCTCCTTTTCTGGTGTATCTGTGTATATGGCAGATTTCCTTTTCTTTTTTCCTCTATTGTCCTGTTTTCTAGGTGGAGCTTTCGGAAAAGGCCTAACCTTTTCTGGAGCGAACTCTTCCAGAGCATAGCTGGAAGAAGTTGAAGGTACGGGTTCATTTTCCGCTTGATTGCTTGTTTTATCTGATGCAGAACAATATGATGAGTTGGTAGTTTCAGATGAGGTCAGTGTAGCAAATGATAATGATTCATTTGCTCCTTCAGTTGATACGGCTGATACAACATCATTTTCATTGATAATTTCAGTTGAGGGTGCAGGTCGGTCTGAAACATAAGACGGAGCAAAGTCTAGTTCTGTGAATATACTTCTATTATAGGGATAGATTCCTGTGCATCGAAATCCTGCTTGAATGTTACTCGGTGTTAACGCCATCGGAAGCGCTGTCGCTACTATGGAAGGAATGTTATAAATGCTCATTGTCTTTCCAGGATTACTGCGCATCCATGCGTCACAGCTGGTATTAACTGCCTTCTTTAATGGTCCATAAACGGAACGATCTAGAGGTTGTAGCTTATGGGAACAGTGCGGTGGAAAGGAAAGCATCACTATACCATTTTCAGAACAATAGTCGAGGGATTGAATGGAAATATGAGATGAGTGATTGTCCAATAATAAGAGAATTTTTTGTGAAGTTGATGCGCAAGTATACTTCTGAAAGTGTTTCAAAAATATGACGAAGTCTTTTTCTTGCATCCAACCGCTTGCGTTTCCACTACCAATACTTCCAATTGGGCCATCTCGGACAAAATGTTCTTGGTAGCGAAGCCTTGGAAACACAAACATTGGTGGAACAAAATTACCAACAGCATTCACTGCACAAGAAACAGTGACCAAGCTACCCCTTTCAGCCGAAGTCAAAGCTCCAACTTGTCTTGTTCCCCGTTTGGTTACAATTCTATTAGGCTTTTGCACCGTTGTAATGCCTGTCTCATCAATATTGTAGATGTCCTTGGCTTCAAATTTATGTCGATCCATTACTTTCTGCAGATTATCGAAGAATAAATTCACGTTGGTTTTGTTGAAACTTGTGGCACGAGATAGACTAGTCGGTTGTGCACTTCTTAGGGATAGCCTTGGGTGCCTCTTCATAAATCGGCTAAACCAGTCTTCAGTAGCCATCTGGATATCTTCCCACTGAGGTGGAATTGACAGTTGATATTTTTTTGCCAATTCATATGAGAACCTCCTCATTTCCTTCGGTGAAAAGCCGTAGTAGATATTGGCCGCCTCAATTATATAGTCTTCGATTATTTGCTCTTGATCTTCTGTAAAAACCTTGTTCCAGGCTCTATATCCGATATTTACCGAAGAATTTGTTCCTCCTGTTATTATTTCCTTTTTCTTCTTATTGAATCTGAACAAGGATACATGGCATAAACCATATTTTTTCGAAGCAGCACGTATTGATAAATTTCCATTATTAACTTCCTCGTATGCCTGCTCATATATAGATATATCTTTGGTGCCTCTCTCTGTTTTTCTAGTTTTCGTACGAGGCATTCTGGAATAAGAAAACGTGTTCAAAAATAAGAATATAGTGAATTTCATTGACCGGGGTCGGTTGTAACATGTTACAATCGACCCCGAGCAGTGATGTTACAAACGACCCCGACCAGGCTTTCGAATATTTTACAACATTTTCATGTCGATAACATGAAAATATTACCTTATGTCAATACGTAAGATAATCAAAAATAAATAAATTATATAGAATAGATGAAAAAAAGTGCTTACCTTGAGTATAAAAATATTTATTTGCGTCCAAACACAGATTGAAATAGTTAGATAGCGATGCCGAAACCAAACTTTTGCGCCTAGTCAGTATATTCTCATATGGCTGTCGAAAACGAACTGACTCATTAAGCCCGATATTATTCTCTTTCAAAACAGCCAAAGTATGCGTGCCTCCATCTAACGTGTTAGAACAAAATCGTTGTGTTACTTTCGCCCCCTGTTACTTTCGACCCCGGTCTACCCTACTTCATTTGATATTCTCCGCGTTAGATGGCGATATAAACAAATAGTGTGTACAGTGACTATAGAGTCACTGTAATAGTGTGCAATTTGAGTTGCCTACAACTCTGCGCTGTTGGGCAAAACCAAAATGTCTAAGCGTAGGAGTACAGATGTCTAAAATGATTAGATTTCGTTGAGATATGAGAAAAGTTTCGTTCTGGCGCTATTCACAAATTATGACTGATGATTATCAGTTATTTTTATAGTTTTATTTATTCCAAATAACGTAATCCTGAGGGTTCTATATTTGACATTATCACAATTAAATGGCGATGAATTTGTTGAGGCTTTCGCGGCCATCCATTGATGTCATCTGTTCTTTTTTCGACCATTTCGGTCGTCGCGGTTTGAAATGGTCGAAAACAGAACAAATGACATCAATTACTGTGTACTGTGTATTTTACATAGGGTTTATAGTACCATGAAAGGCTATTAACAGATCCGGAGGCGGGTGAATATCACAGTGAATTTTTATCGAAATGTCAAGTAAATCGGATTTTGGCGATGAGTTCCAATCGTGAGATGTCCATTCTCATCTTTTCTCATAATTTTTAAAATGTTTTTGAATTTCTGTTTGGATAATAAATATATTTGCGGAAATAACTGAATAGCTAGGCACACACGAAAGGGAAATCTGTAAGATCTGGACTGCCGATCAGATCTTACAGATTTCCCTTTCGTGTGTGCCTAGCTATTGCAAAATTGCCATTATTAGTGATTGACATATTATTTTTGTGTATCTGTTCTGTGTGATAGCTCATATCCATGGAAACATTCGATAGTTCAAAAATCAGAGAACCAAGCCGTTGATCTCCGATCACCGGTGATTACGATTTGTGAACTCCACCGAAAGTATCATTAGGGCGGAACAAAGTTCGCCGGGCCAGCTAGTCTGTAATAAAATTTAATTACTTAAACTACAAAAGGAACACAATGAACAGCAAAATTAGAAAAAAGATGCCAACAGAAAAAAAAATTAAAGATTTAACATTCTTATCTATTCTCACAAAGTTTAGTGAAAGTTTCACAAGTCAAGGAAACTCTGTCTAATTGAATATCATAGAAATGTGAGGCTTGATTCAATTGGAAACACATCATATAGGGAGAGTTCCTTTGAATTGGACAGCCCATGAACCGGACGCTATATCTATAGTTGCATTTGAAAATGGTTTCACTTTGAAAGTTTGAGAACTGAAATTTTGTGTGTCAGAAAGGATTGGAGTTCTTGATGAAATATTTTAAATCGATTTCATTTTTTTCTTTTGAAAATAGAAGAAAATGGGCCGACTTATGCTTCTGTTTTATTTCAAACGAAAGACCCATGAAAATAGTTCAACTTCCGATTAAAAGTGAATCTACAGATAATTTCGTTCAGAAAAACAACTTGAAATACGGAATTGGCAGAGAACGGCCAGATTCAAATATATGGCGGGAAAAAGCCACAAATTCACCCATTTCATAGTTCAGTGATTTTCGGATAGAGAGCGCCATTGTACATTTCATTCATGAGGATAGAGATATTCATAGAACTTGATCGTGATAATGTATATTCTTTGGAGTTATTCCATAAAATAGACGGTGGCGCCTCTATCGGATGAGTTTTCCTACGCGGTCTAAACGGCATACTTTACGTAAATACCATTTTCGCAACATCGAGCCACGTGTCTTAGAAAATGGCTGAATCTGTGGCTCGCGTCTTGTTGACGAGGCATGCATTGAAAAATCCGTTGTCGGTAAAGTAAATATGTACGTACATTTGCGAAGTGAATAGCTACGTTTCTAGTGACGAATAGTTGCCGATTTTTTCATACAAACATCAAGTGATTATCCCTTATCAGACAGGTATATTGATATAACGATTTGTAGACATTATATTTTGAGGTTTTTATAAAAACCATATAATCCATGAATCGGACATTCCGACGCCCAGGAAATGGATGTCCAGTTCATGGGCTGCAATGTGTCCGATTCAAAGGACATTACAATATTTTCGAGTTTAATTTTAATTTTACCAAACCTGAGTTTTTAGGAAATTGGCTTGAAATAGAAGGATTATGTTATGATTTCACTAAAATTTATGATTCTTATGATGTGTACTTGGATTAACTATCATACAATGAAGCTGAGTCCACCCTTTCCAATATTTTCGAGTTTAAAATTAATTTTACCAAACCTGAGTGTTTAGGAAATTGGCTTGAGATAGAAGAATCATGATATCACTAAATCGTAAAGGGGTGAAAATTAGGGGTTGTATTTATTTCTGTATGCTGTATGATCAAAAAACTACATAGAATTAATTAAGAAAATTAAAAAAAAATCAAGGGTGGACAACCCTCAACATTGAGGGAGATGAAAAATAGATGTTGGCCAAAAATGAAAAATAGAAATGAAAAGAGTTTAGGTTAGGTTAGGAATAGAGATTGATCGTTCAGGGGTGAAAATTTGGGTTTGTATGTATTTTTGTCTGCTGTATCATATGAAGATTAAAATAAGAAATTTCGTACAGAAAAATCAAAATAAAATTTTGGGGTGGACCACCCTTAATATTATTAACAATATGTCATTCATAGATTTCAAACTTGATACGGGCGCTCAGGCAAATTTAATTTCGTTAAATAATCTGAAACTAATTGATGTACCGAGGGAGTTTATTATTGAAAGCGATATTTTGTTAAAATCCTATACAAACAACTCGTTACCAGTTTTGGGAAAGTGCTACCTAAATTGTAAACATAAAGAAATCGAATGCATACTAGAATTTTTCGTTGTAGAATCAAAATACGATTGTTTATTGGGACTTGAAGGGTGTGAAAAATTGAAATTGATTAAAAGAATTGATACGATTAAAACTAATGGAAAAGATAGAAATGAGGAAATAATAAGTAAAAACGAGGATATTTTTTCAGGATTAGGGTGCTTACCAGGCGATTACCATATTGAACTGGAAGAAAATTTCAAACCAGCAATTCATCCTCCGCGTAAAGTTCCGATACCATTATTAGAAAAATTCAAAAATACTTTGGCCAAATTAGAAAAATCAAAAATAATCAGAAAAATCGAAGAACCTACAGACTGGTTAAATTCAATCGTGATAGTCAAAAAAAATGACTAAGACTTACCATGTTTTACATTCTTTTTTTTAATGATAGATATCATTAATTACATCTGCCAAATTCCTCTTTATTCAGTAGATGTAATTAATGATATCTATCATTAAAAAAAAAGAATGTAAAACATGGTAAGTTTTTGCATATGGTTCATAAGGAATTATTTATTTATCACTGGAGAGAAAACCGATGGCCGATTAGTTGAAATAAAGAGGTTTCCGATACAAATTCGAATCCAAATTCGCCATTTATTTAGGAACAACCTGTAACTTTTTTCTCTTGCATATTAGGGTAGTAAAATCTAAAACATGGTTTAAGTAACAGTTCCTGAAAATTTCATCTTTTTGGCGTGAAGGGAAAAGAAATAGCTGAAAATTCAAGACGAAAAACAGTTTTTTGTGAATAACTCAGAAAATATCCACTTTAGGGCAAGGGTGTGATGCATACACTCACATTATTTTTCAACATAGATTCAATATCTGGCATAAAAAAATGGGGTTCTAATTTGAAAAAATTGATTTTTCACGATTTTGTCATCCCTAACTTTGAAAGCGATTTTTTCACCCTCTGTATCATGAATCGCGATTTCGATTTTTAAAGTTGATACATCAATCTTACATCTTGAAAAATCCCAAAAATGAAAATTTTCCATCCAAAAACCTCGAAGTTATTCTTGTTTCAGCGGAGGTCTATTTTCGATTTTTTTTTTCGAATTTTCCCGCTCAGAGAGAATTTTCCAACCAAAACTGAAAAATGTTACATCAAAATAACTTGAAATTTTCTAAGGAATCTATTTCTGCAATAAAAAAATGGTGTTCTAATTTGAAAAACGGAAGTTGACGTCATTTCCGGAAAAACCGGAGGTGCTCATGCCTTGAAAATATTTTAGATTTCATCAGCATCGTGAAATACTTATGAGTGCTGAATTTCATGAAAATACGTTCAGTAGTTTCCCGTATAAATATGGGTGAGGTTCCTCGTGAAAGACCCTGTATAGGAGAAAATTTGTCGTTGAAACTGATCATCGGCCCCTACTTGGCGTATTCAAAAAACCACTTGTATCCTGCCCTGCACGTTTGCAGCGGATGGTTTTGAAATTACAAAAATTCGATTTTGAACTCATTTTCAAACCTGGTAAGGATTTGTTTATATCTGATGCATTGTCCCATGCTGTAAGTAAAAACGATACTGAATACAATTTTGAGAATGAATTAGATGTTTGTGTAATTGAAAATAATTGTGAAATGACAAATAAAAAATACATGGAGTTAGTCAGGTTGACAGCAGAAGATGTTGAACTCAAACTGTTGAAAACATTTGTGATAAATGGTTGGCCAAAAACAATCAAAAAGTTTCCAGATTCCATCAAACCCTATTTTAAGTACCGACATGAAATAGTTGAAGCTAACGGAATAATGTTCAAGGGAAATCAAATTTTGGTTCCGATTAAAATGAGAAACGAAATTGTTGAAAAAATTCATTACGGTCGTTTTGGAGTAATTAAATGTAAAAATAGACCAAAACAATGATTTTTTTGGCCGAACATGTGAAAATCGAGTACTTAATTGTAGAATTTGTCTCAGATATCGAGTATCTAATACAAAAGGAGAACTGGTATTGCATGAGATTCCAAAAACTCCATAGTATAAAATAGGATGTGACATTTTGTATTTAGGTCGTTTAATGTATTTGCTGGTTGTAGATTACTACACAAAATGGGTTGAATTGATTCCATTAGATTAAAATGCTTTCTCTGCCACAGTAATAGTATCCCTTAAGGATTTATTCGCTCGATGGGGAATTCCTGCAATATTGGTCTCTGACAGTGGTCCACAGTTCAGTTCAGGGAAATTCAAGGAATAGTGGAGCTTCGTGCATACAATGTCTAGTCCTCGTTACCCCCAATCAAATGGGATGGTGGAGAGAACAAAACAAACTATAAAAAAATATTGCGTAAAGCTGTTGATGAGAGTAAAGAAATTAATTAATTAATATTAACAATTAATTTTACTGATGTACAGAAATACTCCTAGTGAAAGTGGATTTTCACCATCCCAGTTGATGATGCAACGAAATCTCAGAGACATTCTCATTAGTTCTGATCAGGAATTAAAACCTCTTAAAGTTGATCATGATTTTTATAATGAAAAATTGAAAGAAACAAAAATACTATTATAATAAGAATTGTCATAACCTCAAACCTGTACTTATGAATAGAGAAGTAAGGTATCAGAAGCATTTGGGATCTTCTTGGTCATTTGGTCGAGTCATTGATGAACCAAGAGAACGGTCATACGTAGTTAAAGCCGAAGATGGATCCTGTTTAACAAGGAATCGCAGATTTATTGAAACTCTGCCGGATGGCCATGAAAATCGAAGTCCATGTAAACAAAAAATTAAAAAGGATGTCATAACGACTCCTGAACACAAGGTTTCTGACCAAAGTGACTATGAAGATAGTTCAGATACACCAATTTCATTTGATACTGGTACTGAGAACGAGATATTTAATGTTCCGGGTACCTCATCATCTGGTAGGATAATTAAGAAGCCAGATAGATTCATATATTGAATTTATTTTTTCTTTTGATTGTCTCACTATTTTCTTTTTGTAAAAGTATGTCATGTATTGTTAAAGGGTTTACTACGCCGCTGCCTTAACAGGTGTTGGTCCGGCTGAACTGTTCATATGTTTCACATGTATGTTTTGTATTTTATTAAGTAAAGATTCAGTTTACCCAGACGATGTGTATCATTCAGATGGTATCTGACAAACTCTATTTTTGTGGAGACCTATTCTAGCTCTTAACTAACAACTGTCTGCTTTTACCTATTGCTGTGGTATTTATAGACCTGCCCAATGGGCTCCGTGGACTTGCGCTTCCCAAAACTTTCTAGTCCCTCTTGTACCTGAAAGTGACCGATATACTTTGAAGGTCTCTGGTTTATGAAATTCGGGAATTTCCTTGACGGTAGAGAAAGTTGAGGGTCAAGTCCAAGAATGCCATTGTTACAATGTGCAGATATCTCATGAATTATGGGGGTGACAAACTTGGTTCGACACAGGCACTGTGTCGAATCGCTTTTGTCGCCACATACCCCCTTACCAGTAATAACGTTACGATGAAAGATAAGGCAATTTGTATTTGTACATTATTACTATGGAAAATTATGACAAAGAGAAAAAAAATTGAATTATACATTAGTATGGAAAATTTTGAGAAAAAAAAAATTTATACATAGGTACATTGAAATTTATCAATAAGAACTATATCTACAGGTATTAGATATATGCTGAAAAAAAAATGAATGGTGATTGTAATTGAAGCTTAATCTAATACGACTTGTAATCTATCCGGGAAACGCACTCTTCTACCTGAGCTTGTAGTGCAATGTTCGCGATTATTATTTCCTTCAGTATGTTCGGGTTGGAAAGTTTGATCGGGTACAACTACGGATTCAGTCTTTCGTCAAAAGAAAGGCTGGTTTTAGTCGGTTTAAGGAGACCGTCGTTTTTTTGTCGCCTATTTTGATCACGAAATATTTATCATGGCGATGTACAACTTCGTATGATCCGTCGTACGGAGATTGCAAGGGCGCGCGAACCGCATCTCGCCGAACGACAACGTGCTTGGCAGTAGACAGTTCTTTGAAAATGAAGGTTGGTTTAGATTTTAGAACCATGCCGAATAACTGCGTTTGGCTTGACGTCGTTGAGTCGTACCTTCAATTTCTCTACGAAATCCGAATTTGCTTCCTGATTCGAAGGGGCAAAAAATTCGGCAGGTAGTCGAAGACTTGAACCGTAAATCATTTCGGCAGAAGTTGCATTCAAATCTTCTTTGATGCACGATCGAATACTTAAAAGGACTATTGGTAACGTTTTCAACCAATTGTCCGTGGCGTGGCACTTTATTGCTGCCTTAAGTTGGCGGTGAAACCGTTCGACCATGCCGTTAGCTTGAGGGTGGTAAGCTGTTGTACGTATGTGATTTGTACAAAGTAGCTTGCATAGTTTCCTAAATGAATTGGATTCGAACTGTCGACCTTGATCCGATGTTATTCTGAGCGGAACACTGAAACGCGAAATCCAGGTAGACAAAAAGGCTGAGGCCACAGTGGAGGCTTCCATATCTTCGATCGGCGCTACCTCTGGCCACCTCGAAAAACGCGGGTCAATGCATGTAAGGCAATATCGGTAGCCTTGTGAATATGGCATTGTGATAATGTCGATGTGGACATGTTCGAATCTACCAGCTAAACTGTCAAACTGTTTGATTGGCGTGGAAACGTGACGAGTTATTTTATTTCGTTGACACGGACGGGACACAACAGCGCGTCCACTCGCTACAGTCTTTATTCATCGATGGCCACACGAAACGCGAACTTCATCAATTTGTTCGTGGCTTTTATACCAGGGTGCGAAAGGTTGTGCAAAGAGTCTAAAATGTTTCGGCGAAACTGTTTTGGCACAAATGGTCTAACGCTTTCGTTGGTTAAATCGCAGTAAATTTGAACGTTGAAATCGGGAAAATAAACTTTCTTTATGTTGAGGGAACATTCATTTCCGGATTCGAGGATTTTGATTAATTCCTCGTCGATTTCTTGCGCGACTGCGGACTGCGAGAGTACGATGGTCAACTACCTCGGAAATTTCTTCGATTCGAGATAATGCGTCGGCTACACTGTTGTCCTGGCCTTTGATATACCGTATATCTGTAGTGAATTGGCCAATATAGTCGAGTTGCCGAAATTGTCGAGGGGAACATTTATCCAAATTTTGATTGAACGCGTATGTGAGTGGTTTGTGATCGATGAATATCACGTTTCGACCTTCCACGGCGTATTTGAAACGTTTTACAGCATAGTACATTGCTAATAGTTCTCTGTCGTATGCGCTATATTTACGTTGAGCTGTAGAAAGAGCTTTTGTATAAAACGCTAATGGTTGCCATGCATTATTTGTTAATGGTTGTAAAGCAGCTCCTATCGCGTCATCGGAGGCATCTACCACAATGCTGATTGGTGCGCCAGGGATAGGATGCGCTAACATAGTTGCGTCAACTAGAGCTTGCTTCACCAAGTTCAACTGACCGAGACGCCGACGAGCAAACACGTACCGAGAGTTGAGTGTAAAAACCAGTTCAGTGCGCTGAACGCAACGTTGATGCGCATCCAAGTTAGTGCTTACAAAAAGTTTTTGTGTTTCCGTGCGTTGAGTCCAGGTCCGAAAGGATCGTTGGTTCCGTGCGTCAGTGATTTACGGACTTTTAGTGAAGTTAAAAACGGAGTGAAGTGCTTATCACGAATTGAAACATGAGTGAATATTCGGATAACGACGAATCCTTCATGGAAACGGAGGATAGATACTCGTCCTCTGAAGAAGAGAGTGAAGAATTGAAAGAACTCGTCAGGCTCCGACAAGAGAATGATGAGCTCAAAGCCAATTTAGCCGCTTTAACAACCTGCATGGCCAATCTGACCAGCGAGTTGAAACTCCTGAGAGAAGAACTCTCCGACAAGAAATCCCCAAATACTAAGGTAAGATGTTATTCCCAGGCTTTGCTTTCCGAACCAGGAACATCAGCCCAAACTATTCCCAAAACAATAACGGTTGTCCCTCCCAAAACTATAACTGTCGTCCCTCCCAAAACTTTAACTGTTGTCTCTCCCAAAACGATATCCTGAAATATTGAGGACAACAAGAAAAGCCCCCCAACCCCAAGGAGCACCTCGAGCCAAGCGTGCCAGAAAAGAAAGTTCGTCCTCAATAGAGGACAACTTAAAAAAGTCAACGGTCACCTATAAAAGACAAAATTCCCCCAATAACAATGATGGGGACTTCCGACTGGACGGAAATATCCAAATCGCTATACACCAAAAAAATAAATTATAACCGGGCAACGGTAGTTAAAGACGGTATTGAAATTATTGCCTCGTCCTCAGAAGATTTCAGAAAACTGACAGCATTCCTAGATCAACAAGGTAAGGAATATTATACTTACCAAATGGAAGAAGAAAAGAGAATTTACGCCGTTGTAAGGTATTTACCGATTGACACGGATACTGAAGTGAATGACTTAAAACTTCAAGGTATCGAAGATGCTGAAGTGACGAGAATGACGTCAAATAAAACGAAAAAGGCTATCCCTCTCTACCTTGTGAAAATTCACCACAAGGAGATATTTCAGATCAAAAAGATTTACAGTCTTTGTATCGAAATAGAGCCAAAGAAGAAGCCAGAAGGCCCAGGACAGTGTCATCGCTGTCAGAGATATGAGCATGCCCAAAATAAATGTACAATTCCGTGGAGATGCGTGAAATGATTAGGAGCGCATTGCACTAAAGAGTGAGCATTGACGCAAAAAGAAGGCGAAAGGAACGCGGCTTGCGTTTTATGTAACAAGAGTGGACATCCGGCCAGTTATAAAGGCTGCAGCGCATATAAAAATCTAACAAAGAAGAAAACACCGACAAAAAATGAAGCCCGCTCCAAAACAATTGCTGAAAAAATGAAGACTGTTGTAACTGTTGAAAAACCACAAGTACAAAAAACAAAAAACTCGTCCACAAAACCAATTGAAGCCAAAAGGAAAGACCCTAAGGATGAACTCGACAAACTCACTGAGAAAATATTCAGCCGAATAATGCAGAGATTTGAGAAATAATTTGAAAAGAAATTTCAAAACTTATTTGGAAATAAATAATTTATGAACATGCAATCACAACTAGAAAATCTGAAGATAGTTTCCTGGAATATTAACAGAATCAGAGCCCGTAAATCAGATATTGAACAATTGCTAGAAAAAAAATATCCTGATATTATGGTGCTTCAGGAAACAAAAATGAATCCCAATGATAGAATTTCCTTCAAAAATTACGAAATATACAGAAGAGACAGAAATAATAGAAACGGAGGAGGGGTTGCCATTCTTGTTAAAAGAGACGTGAACCATTACCTGAATGCGGTTGTAAATCCCGAGGACAATGACGCATCTATAGAGGCACTATCGATCACAGTAAAGATAAGAAGATAAAGCATTATATAAACCACCGCAAATAAATCTGCCAGAGGAAGAGATGAAGTCATTTTCCAAGAATAATACTTGGAGATCTCAACTGTAAATCTCAACAATGGAATTCCAAAACAGAGAATACAAATGGCAAGAAATTGAAAGAAGATGCGATAATCGTGGGACCGGATATACCGACATATTTACCTAGTGGCAATGGAACCCCTGATGTTCTAGACATAGTTATAATGAAAAATATGAAGCAAGATTTCGCTCTTGAAATGATAGAGGATGGTATTTCTGATCACAACCCGATAGAGTTCATTTTAGGACATGGACCAAGAAATGAAGTGACTCAAACACGAGAACTAACCGATTGGGACAAGTTTAAAATTAATCTCCAAGAAAATATCACGAATATTCCACAAATTAACACTCCTCATGAATTTGATGAATCAGTCATAGCTTTGGAGAGTGCGATTATGAAATCCTATGAAGAGAGCACGGCTAGAAAAACTGAACCTTCTCCCAAACATCCATATGGCGATACTCCAAAAGAGGTGAAAGAACTGATAAAAGTCAATCGAAGACTAAGAAAGAACTGCAGGATGTATAAAACAGATAATGATAAAATCAGACTAAACAGACATAGTCAAATACTTAAGAACGCACTAAGGGAGCTCAGAACGAATAGATGGAATAAGAAAATCAGTGAACTCAACACAGAAGACCACTCTGCATGGAAAATGCAAAAAAAATTACGTAATGAAAAAACTCAAATTCCACCACTGCATGGAATGCATGGAATGGCATATTCAAAAAGCGATAAAGCTAATGCTCTTGCCGATACTATAGAAAGGGAGTCAAGCATAAATTATTGTGAAGAAGACGATGAGGACCTAGAAGAATTAATTGAAGATAATGAAGAAGAAATGAAAGAATCACCACCGGATGCCAAAATCCCCCACCCAACATCTCCGGCAGAAATCAAAGAGATAATCAATAACTTGAAAACAAGAAAGGCTCCTGGAAAAGATAAAATTACAAATCTCATGCTGAAGAAAATGTCAAAGAAAGGAACGGCAGCTCTCACTAGCATAGCAAATTAATGGCGTGATGAGAACAGAGCACTTTCCAAAAAGATGGAAATCTGCCGAAGTGATTGTTTTCAATAAACCAGGTAAAGACAAGAAGTTCCCACAGAACTATAGACCGATAAGCCTGCTCCCAGCACAAGGAAAAATTGTGGAGAGAGTCTTAGCCAGACGACTTAATGAAGAAACAGAAGCCCTGGCGACGATACCGAGTAAACAATTCGAATTCCGAAAACAACATTCAACTGAACAACTGCTCCTAAGAATAACCGAGTATATCACAGAAGGATTTCAGAATGAAGAAGCCACAGGACTACTACTACTAGATGTAACCAGAGCTTTTGATAGAGTATGGCATGAAGGACTAGCATATAAAATGATAACCGCAGGTTATTCACCCAAGTTATGCAGAATAATAAGAAATTATTTGAGGGATAGGAACTTTTGTGTGAAAATAGGTGATGTTCATTCCACACTCAGATATTTAGAAGCAGGAGCAAGGATCCATACTAGGACCGCTACTCTATAACATATACATACATGATATACCAAGAAATCCAAGATGCCTGCTTGCTCTATACGCGGACGATACGGGCATAGCAATTAGGCACAAAAATACAAAAATAATTCACAAAATACTTCAAGAAGCTGCAGATGATATCAGTCAATGGTGTAACACATGGAAAATCAAAATCAATGGAGAAAAGAGTCAAGCAATACTCCTTCAAAAGAGAAAACTGAAGATGGAATCGAAAATATCCATAGACAATAATGAAATTGAATGGAAGAATGAAGCTAAATACCTAGGAGTTATATTAAACAAAGGACTAACGTGGAAACAGCACATTAAGTATGCAGTGGATAAAACGAATGTAGCAATGAAAAGATTATACCCGATAATAGGCAGAAGAAGTCAAATGAACAAAAACATGAAATTGAGGATCATAAAAGCAGTCGCCAGACCCCAGCTAACGTATGGATCAACAGCATGGGGATATGCAGCGAGAACTCATATAAAGAGGATAGAAAGTACAGAAAACAAATTTCTGAGATGGGCATTAGACGCACCCTGGTTTGTTAGGAATGAACAAATCCGAAAAGACATAAAATGGGAGTCCATTACTACATTCATCAAACGAAAAGCTGCAAAAGCCTATGAAAGAGCTAGTGAACATCCAAATAACGACCTTAGAAGGTTAGTTGACTATGACCCCGCTGAAGATGAAAAAATAGCCAGAATTTACCACAAAAGACCTAGAGACCAATTGCGAAAATGAAGATATAAAACTCCACACTTAGTGAGAGATATCCAGTTGAAGGATGAACACAAACACTCAGCATAAAAGAATGCGAAAGAGAAAATAACAGATGAGAAGATGAAAGGTTCATATAGGCTTATGCCCGGAACCTAAAACAACGGGAGAGGTGTTTAGTCGGTAAGAATCCGACACTACCCAGAAAGACTGGGTATCTTATGTAAGATTCACCTCTCCTATAATTAATGAAAAAAAAAAACAAGTTCAAAGCGTTAAGTGCGCTTTCATTCCACGAAATCAGCGCGTTTCTTTTCATTTTACCTTTCAATAGGTCGGTTAGAGGTTGCAAGATTTGAGCTGCGTTGGAAATGAATCGTCGATAAAAGTTTACCATGCCTAAGAAACTGCGAAGTTATTTAATATATGAGGGAGAAATGATCGGATAAGGACAATAAAACACAGGCCGATTAAATACTACGCCGACGTTTCGCCTTTAATGTTTGAGGGCATCTTCAGGGCTAAAAAAACAGTCAAAACATCAAGTCAAGAAAACAATTAACGAACACAAAAGAATTACCTCGTACTTAAAATTATTCGTTGGCCAATAAAAACATAAATAGGGAATTTCAGGATCTTTCAATATACTTAATCTTAACAATACCCAATAAAAATATCATGGAAACAGTTACTCATGAAATCAACAAAATTTGAGCTCAATAATGACAGTTTCTATTATTGTTAAGATTAAGTATATTGAAAGATCCTGAAATTCTCTATTTATGTTTTTATTGGCCAACGAATAATTTCAAGTACGAGGTAATTTTTTTGTGTTCGTTAATTGTTTTCTTGACTTGATGTTTTGACTGTTTTTTAGCCCGGAAGATGCCCTTAGATATTAAAGGCGAAACGTCGGCGTAGTATTTAATCGGCCTGTGTTTTATTGTCCTTATCCGACCATTTCTCCTTCATATATCAATATTTTCTGGTTTGGGAAATTTCACGATAGCATCTACACGTTCTGCCAAAGGTTTTATGAAATATGGGAAAATTTATTTCGTTTACTCCGAAAACACATTTCGCCGGATTGATTACAACGCCGTACCCATTTAAGCGTTTGAACAAAATGTTTAGGTATTCGTGATGCTGCGTCTCGTTATCCGAAGCAAGTGTGGAGCTATCAAAGCAATTAGCTCATCAGGAACATATTGCGGTTGCGAGTGTTTTTTAGCATCTACCCAATAATTACGTATCCTGAAAATATCCTGGACTGAAAGAGTGACTAACGCAGAAGTCCTGAGAAGAATGAAGACCATCCCTCAATTCCCGAACATAGTGAAAGTCCGCAAACTGGAATATCTAGGACCAGTGGCGGCTGCTCCATAGGTGCACATGTGCACGTGTACCCCCAACTAATATCTTCATCCAAAGAAATTTACTTTTGTGTTTGAAGTAAACGTAACGTTTTCTTTTTGTGTATTTGATTTTATTTTTCATTTCCGATGTTCCGGTTCACGGCTCTGTATTTCAGACTCAAGACGGCGAACGAACTTTGAACGCCAAACGCCACGCAAATGCATTATCATACGCGTAAACGCCCGACCGTGCTAGACTAGATGGACCGTACACTGCACATCCGAAGTGGTCCATGATTGGAGCTTAAGCCACCCCTCGCGCCCCGAGCTTCCCGTAGCAGTCCATAGTATTTAGCTCACGTAGGTACACATCCAGTTTTGAACCGACATCCGATACATCCAGTTTGTGTACCGTCGTCTCTAGAAGCGCTGCTGTATTCACCGTGTTTGTTCGTTTGTCGTATTCGCGCAATTATGGCCGAAAGTTTGGAGAATCCGATTTGCATTAGCGTGCAATATTTAAAAACAATTCGTTTTTCTTCGCTGACATTGGAAGAAAAACAAAAAATCAAAAGTGCCGGTCGTCCAAAACCGAATTTATCGATCACGCATGTAACAAAATGTAAAACACGCGATTATAAAAGAACCTTCAAGATAGACACTTATGAAAAAGCCGAATGGTTATGTGGTTGTGAAATTAGTAACAGTCTTTATTGTTTTCCTTGTTTGTTATTTGCTGGTGATGATCAAACAGAATGGACCAGATCCGGTGTCAAGGATTTAATCCATTTAAAAGAAAAAATTAAAAAACATCAAAATTCCAAGACACACCTCTCTGCCAAATTAGGTTTCAATTTGTTGGGTAAACAAGATATTCGACAACAATTAAACAGTGCTTACCGACTGAATATCGAGAAACATAATGAGCAAGTGAAGAAGAACAGGTACATTTTATCGAAAATAATAAACTGTGTTAAATTTTGTGGTGCTTTCGAATTAGCATTACGTGGCCATGATGAAGGAAATGATTCGATAAATCCTGGTATATTTAAAGGTCTTATCAATTTTTCTGCTGAATTAGATTTAGCGCTCAGGGATCATTTGGATCAATCCACAGTATTTAAAGGAACATCCAAAGACATTCAAAATGAATTATTGGACTGTATGCTTTCTGTGTGTCATGCACACATTAAGAAAGAAATTGCTGCCTCAAAATTTGTATCCGTGATAAGTGATGAAACAAGTGACATTTCGAACATTTTCCAAATGGTTATAGTTTTCCGTTATACCTTAGCAGACGGTTCCCCTGTTGAAAGATTTTGGGGTTTTTTGAAACCTTCTGATCATCATGCTGTTGCGTTAGCTGGCTGTATTGAAAACGTTCTAAATTCTGTTTTGAAAAAACCTGATCAGTTGATTTCGCAAAGCTATGACGGCGCAAGTGTTATGAGTGGCGTCCACGGTGGTGTGCAAAAACTTATCAAAGATAAATTCCAGTATGCGTATTATATACACTGTTACGCACACCAAATAAATTTAATAATGTCACAAGCAACAAGTATAAATACAAATGTTCGCATCTTTTTTGCCGATCTGAGTGATATTACGAATTTCTTCTCCAATTCTCCACAACGAGTTTCTGTATTAGATGAGGTCGTTGGAAGAAGAGTTCCGAGTGCATCTGCTACAAGGTGGAATTTCAAAATTAGAACTGTTAACACTGTTTATGAAAACAGAGAAGCCCTTATCGAGTGTATGGAGAAAATACAATCGTCGTCCAGACAATCGGATACCATCACAAAAGCTGGTGCCCTTTTAAGATTATTGAATGACACCAAGTTCGTTTTTTGGCTGACAGTTTTTCATCGTTTAATGCCTCATATTGATATAATATATTCTCAGCTGCAAAAAAGAACTGCTGATTCTGTGACCATAAAAAAATGTATTGCAGAGCTGGAAAAAAACATTCAAAAAGAAAGGGAAAATATACACACCATCAGAGACTCCGAACTAGACGACATTGACGTGAGTCACTCTAGGAAAAGAAGGAAGGTAGATGAAAGAACTTCTTATGTTTCCACGACTGTTCAAGCTAAAGAAGTGTGCGACACCATTATATCAGAAATAAAAAGGAGATTTTCGTTTACAGGTCATTTAGAAGTGGCTAATTTGTTTTTGGTGGAGAATTTCGAAGTATATTCGTCGAATTTTCCCATCCAATATTTAAATTCTGCAATTTCTGCCTATCCATTTTTAGACAGAAACAAACTGAAGACAGAGTTGGAAATTATTTACAGAAGGACAGATTTTAGAGAGGTCTCCGGAGCAATCCATCTCCTAAAGTTTTTGATAGAAAATAATTTGCAAGAAGACTTCTCAGAGACCTTTCATGTGCTACTCGCAATTGTAACCATGCCCATGACAACTGCAGAAGCAGAACGTTGTTTCTCCACTTTGAAGCGCATTAAAACTTTTTTGAGAAGTACTATGGGCCAGGAAAGGTTAACTGCTCTCGCAATGTTATCTATTGAGAAACAAATGATTCAGGATCTTCCAAACTTTAATGAATTGGTTATTGAAGAATTCATATCTAGAAAGAACAGGCGACTTGAATTCCAATATAAAACGTGTGTGTGAAAATTAGTTCTAAGTGTTTGTGTTAGTTAGTAAGTTATCAGATACCTAATTAGACAATAAAAGCAGCAACAGGTGAAACATGATCAAGAAGATGTGCTGTCTGGTTGAAGAGGTAGGATTTTTCAAACTACATATTATTAGTTTAAGTCATTTTTGTTTTTTTTATGTGACTGCTCAGTATAAATACAAGAACTTACAAGTTCGGATTTTTGCGCTAAACCCTTTTCTGAATATTATCCCAAGATAAGGCGAAAGAACGCCACAAACTGCTCTAAAATGCGAGTTTTGAAGGTTAATTTTCAAAATTTTTTCCTCCCCCGAAGCTTCCTTTACTAAGGGGTTACTCCGTACCCCCCAGACCCTCGGTACCTGTCCACATGTGCACTCCCAAAATTAAAACCCACGCGCCGCCACTGTCTAGGACACATAATGAGGAATTCAGAACGGTACGACCTTCTCCAACAGATCTTGCAAGGAAAGATCAACAGCAAGCGGGGCCCGGGCAGGCGCTGGATATCCTGGCTTGCGAACCTCAGACAATGGTTCAACATGTCGTCAGCAGGACTGTTCCGAGCAGCTACCAACAAAATAAGAATTGCTATGATAATCGCCAACGTTCGGAATCGGACGGGCACCTGAAGAAGAAGACCCAATAATTAAAATGATCAGTTAACAAACCAGAAACATATTCACTTCTTTCTAATTTCTCCTTTATGTTCTGTTGTTTTTTTCGATTCCAAAAATGACCCAAAAATTCAGTTTTAAATTGCATGTAATTTTTAAAGCTTAATCCCATCGATTTTTTCGTTTGGGGTTATTTCAAAGAAATTGTTTACGCCCGAGAATGTTCGAGTGAAGACGAGTTGCGACTGAAGATAAGAGAAGCCGAACGTGTCCTAAGAGAGAACAGGGCAGGTTTTATGCGATTGAAAGAAAATTTTCTAAGAAGGTGTAGAATGTGTATTGAGGCTGGAGGTGGCCACTTTGAACACCTACTGTAAATTTTATAAATAAATTTCTTTTTATTTACATTATGATGTGTGATTTATTGCCATACCTTTTCTTTTTTTATCTAGAACTTTTCTTGGCCAACATTTAAAGCTAATTTTCATTAATTTTCAGCATTTTCTATCATAACTTGATCAGAAATATCTTAAAATGGCAAAAAATAATTTTCTCTATTTCAGTATCGTAATGAGTTCATTACAGTACTAAAAACAGTGCTGTAATGAATTCATTACAGCATCGTTTTCAGTAACATTTTTCGTTTTGTGGTTGTCAGCAATGACTTCCGATCCTTTTAAATTTCAGCAGACGTCAATTTGGAAATGTCAATTTTCGTATTTCCTAACATTCACACCAACTGCCAAGATACAATATGAAAGTCACTAGGACCTATAATTTGAATCGCTCGTTTTCGAATTTCGCATTCGTATTGGAATAGGAGCCCATTCTGCAACTAGTTTTAGAATATACTATTCTACATTTCAGTATCGTAATGAGTTCATTACAGTACTAAAAACAGTGCTGTAATGAATTCATTACAGCATCGTTTTCAGTTACCTTTTTCGTTTCGCGGTTGTCAGCAATGACTTCCGATCCTTTTAAATTTCAGCAGACGTCAATTTCGAAATGTCAATTTTCGTAAAACTACCAACTGCCAAAATACAATATGACAGTCACTAGGAACTATAATTTGAATTTTCCATTGAATTTCACATAATTTGTCTGAAATAGAGAAAATATCGTCTAATACTCGTTGCAGAATGCAATTCCAATAATCCAATACTCAATTTCGCATTCGTATTGGAATAGGAGCCCATTCTGCAACTAGTTTTAGAATATACTATTGTAGTAAATGTCTAGTTCTCTGATTTTTTCAATGATTCTAAAAGCTGAGTGTTGAGCGCAGTTTTTAAGCATACTAAGAAACCGTGAATTAGCCTTTTTACATTTTTAATTTTGATTCGAAAATTCAGATCATAATCCAATTTACGTAACTTTATCACTTGAGACCAACATTTCCATAATTTTTATCAAAGTTACGAAACTGGTTATTTTATGTATAAAAGTATAATTCATGGAGATTAAGTTACAAAAAGAATTTCACAAGAGAAGTATTGTACTTTTTTTAAATATCTTTTTTAGGATGGTCAAGTCGAAAATTCTCAAAGTTCATAAAAAAATTCATAACTCGAACACCGTGAAAAATAGCATAACATACATGGGGCTGATTCGAATAGCCCATATGACACGAGGGGCCTGTTTTTTCCCTTTTGACGTCAATCTCTTGGCCACTCTGTATATTATAGCATCGTCCGCGATGCTTGGTTCATTTTTATCAGGAGTGATATTTCTGTAATATATGAGATAGAATATACAGGGTGATTTTTTCAAGTGTTTCATTAGACGTTTTCGAGGAAGGAATTGCGATACAAATTTAAAATATTATATTTTTGTTTTATAGTGCATGAATTTAATTTGTAAAATATTTACAAGCGGAATCTACTTCCGGTTCTACCGGAATAGAATGTGAACTTCGTTATTTCAAATGCAACACCCTGTATATTCATACATATTTGAGTTGTTCGTTTAATTCTGCATTGATTTGATGTATGATATAATAATAATAATAAGAGTTTATTCAAAACGAACTTCATACAATATTTATCTCCCTCAGAAAAACAAATTGTGAACAAACAATAATCCGCAAAAGGCATGCCTTGAATGCGGGGTGCTTTTCACAAATTAATGTAATTTAATGAGACGTGACAAAACACCGAATTATTCATATGAGATTAGACATAATGGCCTCTACAAGGAATACAATAGACACAAAAATATCAAAACAATAGCAAAAACTAAGAATTAAACGACAAATTATCGACATATACATAGGGTAGAATTCAAACAAAAACGAGACAGAAGAATGGACTATATGTACTCCTAATAGTTGTAGCTGTTATTAACATCGACGCATTGGTGTATCCACAATCTGGGGTTTTCCTTTAACCACCTCTTCATTCTATTTTTGAAAAGTGTACTCGAATTTATCCTCTTGAATTCCGGGGGGATCTGGGAGTAAAATCTAGGTGCCAGGTACGAGTGGCATCATTGAATAATGCTTTTTTCGGGTTTAGGTATAACTATGGTGTTGTGTTTATTTCTGGTACCATATTTGTGTTCCATGTAGACAAGATCAGACCTGCACTTATGTTGTCTGCATGTTGCAGTAAGAAAATACAACTGCCTCACATCAAACACGTTTGAGTCCATGTACAATTGGTGGGTAGGGTAAGTAAATGGTTTGTTATAGATTATTTTCAATAAAAATTTTTGAACTTTTTCCAGTTTTTTCAGATGTGTACTTAATGCCGATCCCCACGCTAAGACTCCATATCTGAGGTGTCTCTCCGCCAGAGCATAAAATAGTATTCGCAGTTGATTCAGGGTAAGTACCTGAGTTAGGTATTTTATTTTATATAAAGTACATCTCAATTTTTTTGTGACATGAGTGATATGTGCATCCCATTTCAGGTGTCTGTCGAGGTAAACACCAAGGTATCTGAAACTTGATGTAGAATTTATTTTTATTTGCGAACCATCGCAGTTCAACTCCAGAACCTGGTAACTCGGTAAGTATCGCTAATAGGAAGTAAACGGCATGAAGAAAGTCTTGTCAAAGTTAACTGACAAGAGCCGACTACTGAACCAGTTCACGATTTTCACGAAGTCATTTTCAGCTGTCGTTTTCAATGATTTCCAGTTTTCAGCACTGTACAAGACCGCAACATCATCAGCAAAACCCACCATATCCCCATCTAGCTCAAGTTTGAACAGATCATTGATATACAAATTGAAGAGTAATGGTCCCAATACTGTTCCCTGCGGAACTCCGCATTCGATATTCACAAAATTGCTTTTAGTATCTCCAATTTCAACCTGATGTTTCCTGTCTGTCAAGAAATTTTTCAGGAGCTTGTGTGGCACTCCCCTGAACCCAGCGCTCTCGAGTACAAGAAGTAGTTGTTCATGACTCACAGTGTCGAAAGCCTTGGCTAGGTCAACAAATACGCACAATGTGGGACATTTTTCTTCTAACTTTTTGTGAAGCTTAGCTGTGATATGTGCTATAGTGTCCTCAGTTGATCTACCCTCCCTAAACCCATACTGTATATCGGACAATATCCCACTCTGACGCAAATAACCATCCATACGGTTCTTTAGCAATCTCTCAAAAATTTTAGAAAAGTTTGACAAAAGAGAAATTGGCCTGTAGTTGTCCGCGTTTAATGTATCACCTTTTTCATAAATAGGTCTTATGATTGCATGTTTGAACGCTGAGGGAATCGTTCCACTGCTAAAACATAGATTTATTATATATGTTAGTGGTTTAGCGATTATATGTTTAATGGACTTCAAAGTTTGTGCTGTAATGCCGTCCGGACCTGGAGATTTTTTATTCTTCATCTGATCGATCAACTCAACAATCCCGCTCTCCTCGGCATCTGTCAAATAAAATGAGTCCCGGTAAGAAGTTTTTCTGAAATTTCTTGTGCACATGTTTCGTTTAAACCTTTCAGACATCCTCCTACCCACGGTGGAAAAATGCAGGTTCAATTCATCGGCGATCTCCTGTTTATTCCCAGTGATATCTCCTGTCCCCAGCCGAATTTGATCCAATTCATTCTTTTTGGTGGCGCAACCAGCAATTTCGTCAACACATCTCCACAGCGCAGCTGAGCTCGTGTTGTTACGTAAAATTTCGTCTTAATAGAACTTCCTCTATGTTGCCTTTATTAGTTGATTGAGTTTATTCCTGTATTTTTTGTGATTTTGTTTACTCTCATCTGAGGGATTCTTATTCATAATTTTGTATAATTTATTCTTTTCATTAATGGATTTCACCAGACCTGCGGTCGTCCACGTTTGCTTTTTTCGTTCACATGCCCTAATCTGCTTCATGAATTTACTAGAGTCTATGCAGTTATTAAGTTTCTGCATGAAGGTGTCCATACAAGTTTCGACGTTTACGCATGAATGAACATCCGTCCAGTTCACATCAGAAGATATCGATGAAACAAGTTTTCTTTTATCAAGAATCATCTCTGTTGCAAATCTTTTGACTTTCTTTTCCTTTTCAGGTGATGATAAACGAGCCACAATTGAGAAGTGATCAGTGATGTCAGTCTCGAAAACGTCCGATAGAACATCGTGTGTTGAGGTTCTATCCTTAATGAACAAATGGTCAATACCATAGACTTACTAGACTTGATAAGTCTATGGTCAATACAAGTCCGACTATTACCCTGAACTCGTGTGTAATTGTTTATAGCCGAAACAAATCCATGTTCTCGCAAAATATTTAGGTAATCCTGTACAGTATCGTCCTGACCCAAAATGTTGATATTTATGTCACCCACCAATACATGAACGTCACTCCTTTGGCATCTCCCAAGGTAAGCATCTAGGCTTTCGTTGAAGGTATTGACACAAGAGGAAGGTGGTCTATAAATGGACGTTACCAAAATACTTCTTCCGGAAGATATCAATCTCACCCCCACTGCTCGGAGAGCACCCAGCTCCAGTATAGTGCTCGTATAGGATACCCCTCGTTTGATATATACAACCACCCCATCATTTTGACCAAAGAAACCCCCGGTATAAACTTGGTCATACCCATCCATTTTATAAACTGGAAGACATCTGATTTGCCATGTTTCCGTGAGTACAACAAGTTCCAGACTGGTATTAATCTGGTCTAACGACAATTTCAACTCGTCAAAGTTCTTACCAACACTTCTGTATTAGTGTGAAAGATATTAGAGCACCAATTGTCGGAATGATCGAAGATAAAATTCAAGTCGTCTACAGTTTCAACTGAATTAGTAACAATTGTTTGAATCTGAAAGTCTCTATTATACTTGTCCATTCTCCCTTGTTATTTTATCCTATTACTAGCTGGCCCGGCGAACTTTGTTCCGCCTAAATGATACTTATGTAGCCCTTACTCGGACTATCAATAGTTATTCACTAAAACACAAGTTATATCTGTATCCATTTATTATTTCAACTCGCGTGGTTTAAGTTTTCGCAGAAACGCCTGAAGTGTGTCTTCTTTTTTTCTCCAGGTCCTCTGATCCGCGTCCTTGATTCCACCGCCTTCTATCGGGATATTTGTGCCATTTGTGGTCGTAGAACATAGATTCATCTTATATCTATCATAGAACTTATGGTAAGTTCTATGCTTGCGGTTCCTTGTTGCCATTGCACTGTTGCCATTAACTGGCTGGTGATTATTTCCCTACGTGTATGGGATGGTGGTGAAATGGTCTGTTTTACAGGAATTAAACCTCCAACTTAGCCAACGTTTCGGAAATTATATTTCCATCATCAGGGCACTATAACAAAAGTAATGGCATTGGTAAAACCACGAAAATACTCGTACAGTACAGAGATACAAAATAACATTAATGGAAATTGCTGATGGTGACTTTCTTCTTTAAAAGCATTCCTTTTTTCTTTTTTTTTTTAATATGATTAACTACAATAATAAATGTATATAATAAATATACGTAAGGGCTCAATAAGAACGGAAACATCACGATGGGCAATTTAAAGTTGCACAGCGTTTTACATTAAATGAAGGCAAGAGCAGGAAAACAAACATACCATTAAAAAACATAATCGTGGCAAAATCGCCAAAATACACAATTGAAATAATTGAAGTGCGACAAACCGATACTTACAAGGTGAAATCGCTTTTCCCAAAGTCATTGAAAACACTAACAAAATATAAAACTTCATCCAGTTCCACAACAATGAGATCGTTCATCAATCGAGATAAGTAGAATGACAAATCTAGGAGCAGAGAACAGGTGTCAAACGCGGGCGTATGGAACCGTAAAAACCACAGGCGTATCGGTTAATCGGGTGTTATTTCTTAAGTTTTACTTTCTTCAATAAATTGTAGTAAGCTCGGGAAAGGTACTGAATGTCTGTTCTGGAATTTACGGAATTGTGAACTTTGATCTGTATCATTTCGTGTAACAAGCGTTTATTAAGTTGGGGGTGTCTGCCTAGGATGTCGACATCATCAAAGTTGAAGCGATGGCCAGTGGACTCGCTGTGGTGAGCGAGGGCAGTTTTAGGGTTAGTGATGGGCAGACGAACCGAACGTTTATGCTCTTCAATTCTAGTTTTAAGATATCTACATGTCTGCCCAACATAGACCTGTGAGCAATCACTGCATCTTATCATGTAAATAATGTCCGATTGGAAAGACGCTGGAGTTGTATCTTTAATGTGGGTGAAAAAGTTGGAACCCGCTGTGTTTTGATTCTTGAACGCTCCATGATAATCGTTTGTTCTCAGTATCTGTGCTAGTCTCTCTGAGAGGGACCTTACGTAAACGAGTCCATAGAATCTTCTGATTTTGTCCTCCGTGTTATCTATGCTATGGGAGGGAACAGGGGCGCTGGGGGAGTCCTCGTTGAGCACGCGGTTCACGATGGACATAGGATAGCTGTTTTTGACAAGGATTGTTCTAATATAATCTATGTTTTTCCTCCAGTGTATTTCGTCAGAGAGATGTAATGCTCTATATTTCAGATTCCGGATGATATTTATTTTATGCACGAGTGGGTGGTGTGAGAAAAAGTGTATATACACTTTTTGTAACGGTATATACCGTTCCGAAAAAGTGGATTTGTGGAACCAATCAACAGTTAAAACATTAGCTTCGTCTCGGTCACCCTTACGATAGTCAGCACCTTGACGTGGTGTGAGGGCTTAAGTACCCGCGAGGATACTTGGGGCGATATCGACGGAACATAGTTCCGGCAGGGTCACCCATGTCGAGAAGGTCCAAGTTGAGTGGCGAAAACTAAGACTGACATCATGGAGGTAGGGAACCGCCACAGTAGCCGATTGGTTTGCTGGAAACACTCCCTATTTGTCTCC
Organism: Adalia decempunctata; assembly: GCA_951802165.1. NCBI lineage: Eukaryota > Metazoa > Arthropoda > Insecta > Coleoptera > Coccinellidae > Adalia > Adalia decempunctata. The sequence goes on along the minus strand of OX637699.1, from coordinate 40,513,038 downwards.
CTGTAAGGTCATGTCTCTGCAGGGAGTACGCCTGGGCGGTTGGGACCCGCTCGAGTAGCCGTAAGGGTTTGCTCAAAACAATCCCTCCCAAGCCAAGGTGGAACAGCACGCGCCGAGGGCTGCGTGGCCAACGGGAAGGTTGGTCGTTAGCATGCCGACTCTTGGTACCGGGGGACCCCAAGTTTGAATACCCTTGCTGCATTAAGAGGCTCTAATGCAGCCGACCTTTATTTCCTCAAACAACGAAACATATATGGATGAACAGAAAAAAGAAAAAACAATAGAGTCAACCGGGGAGCCACTGGATACGCCTGTGTCCTTGGTTCCTATGGAGACGGACGAGACTCAGGCTGTCGAAGGCCAAAGTCTTGAAACAACTGAGGTTCAGACTGCTACCGGTCAAACCTCAATCACAACCACTTCTGTAACGGAAGTGGATGAAGAACGGCTTCTCGCAAGCTCTTCGGGAGAGGAGTCTGTGCGGACTCAGCTTGAAAAGCAGTCCAACAGGCGACCTCGACTGTCGAAATCTGGAAGGAAGCGGTATGAATGGTTGGTGAGCCATGGTCATACGCCGGAAGAGGCGTACAAACTAGGCAAGCTGACCATAGCCGAGAGGAATGCTCAAAAACCTGCTCCTGCTACAAAGCGGGTCAGGTCGGAGGATTCCACTCCAGACAAAACTGCCTTTAAAAAGATTAAAGGAGACAAACCTAGCGGAAAGGTTCAGAGTTCATCGAACGAGCGAGCTGGTTCAGGAAATGAACCTCAGCGAACGTCGAAAACTCTAACGCGACCGCACAAATCCACCTACAGCGACATTGTTGGGGGAGTGAAGGTTGGACTAGTACCGACCGGACACCCCAAAATTAGCCTAGAGGTAGAACAACTCACGGAGCTGGAGAAAAAACTGGCCCGATTAATTCTGAAGTGTGAGGACAACATAGTTCCCACCTTTAGAAACGTCGTATTTCGCCCAGGCTTCATGGTCATTAACTGTGATAACCAGGCAACAGCCGACTGGGTGAAATCGAAGGAAGGGGAGCTGCAGCTTCCTAACATCGAGGTCCGGGTCAAAGATGAGAAAGATATTCCAGGAATGACGGTAGCTACGGCCTACTTTCCAAACAGCCTGGAATACACCGTTGATGAGATCCGGACCTTCTTAGAAAAACAAAACCCCAGTATCAGGACCGCACAGTGGAGGGTGCTGAAGGTAGGCGATACTGGGAAGAACTGTAAAGAAGTTATCTTCTTCCTGGACTGTGGAAGCCTGGAAGCCTTGCAGGCACTAGATTTCACGGTCAACTGTAGACTGGGCAAGGTGAGGTTTTGGGTCAAAAAGCCCACCAACAGTCAGGTCCCTACGGCTGCTGGCGAGACGGGTGCTGGCAGACCTGAGGCTGCGGCTCCGGCTCCTACGACAGTGGGAACGGAATGCCTGGCATCTGTGTCTGGGATCTCCACGCTGGCTCCGGCGGGGGTGGCTGGCCCTTCTAAAAAGGAAGAAGGTACTTCTACAAAATCTATGCAAAGGCCAGACAAGGTACCACCACTCCCACGAGAGGAGCGAGAGCGGAGGCCGCTTTCCCGAAACAAGGGGAAGCCATGGAAGCACCGCGATGACGACCGCAGGAAACGTCATTAGGTGTCTCCAAATCAACCTCCATCATGCCAAGGCCGCCACTGATGCGGCCCTCTGGAGGTTGATCAAACAAAACCTAGACATCATGGTGGTCCAGGAGCCTTGGGTCGTTGGAGCCAAGATCAGGGGGCTACCGGAGAGTTCAGGTAAACTGATATACCACAAAGGAGAGGCTGCCCCAAGAGCAGCACTGTATATCAAGAAAAACATTAAATACATGCCTCTTTCTAGGTTCATACAACGCGATGTCGCTGCAGTAGTACTAGATGCAAGCCTTCCCGGTGGTAGTGTCAAAGTTGTCATAGCTTCAACATACCACCATGAGGATGAGCCATCTCCACCGGAAGAAGTGACAAGCCTGGTGGGCTACTGCAAAAAGATGAACATGCAGTACATCATTGGATGTGACAGCAACGCCCACCATACTGTCTGGGCGAGCTCTGACATCAACAAAAGAGGTGAGTCTCTATTTGAATTTCTTGTAACTGAAGGGGTGGGCTTAGCAAATCGGGGTAGCGAGCCTACATTCCGCAATGCGATAAGGGAGGAGGTGTTAGACCTAACACTTATCAGCCCAGCTCTACAACACAAAATTTCAAACTGGCATGTCTCAGCAGAGGCCTCCTTCTCTGATCATAGACTAATCCGGTTCGACATAGGGTTACAGCCAATGCTACAAGAGCCCAGAAGAAATCCCAAACGGACTAACTGGGACCGTTATCTTGGTCTTCTAGAGACCAATAACGAGCTCTCGGGGGTCCGGGGAATTGATTCTGTGGAAGGCATGGCGAAAAATCTCCAAAGCAGGATTCTTACCGCTTACGAAAGTAGCTGCCAACTCAGGAAAACGGTTTCCAACAAAAACGTACCCTGGTGGAATTCAAATCTATCAAAGTTACGAAAACATGCCCGCAAACTGTACAACAAACAAGTGGTCTACGACTAGAACACTAGAAGACAAGACTGCGTACAGAGCGGCAACGACTAAATACAATAAAGAACTTAGGGAGTCTAAGCGAAAGACTTGGCGTGCCTTCTGCGAAATCATTGAGGAAACGCCGACGGCTGCTAGACTTCAGAAGGCTTTATCGAAAGAACACAACAACGGTCTGGGACAGCTTAAAAGAAGGGATGGTGACATGACTGGCACAGATGATGAAACGTTGTCTCTCATGCTAGAATCTCATTTCCCTGGCTCCCAAATATTTCGTGGCAACAATCCTAGCCAGGACTTTTCTGCGCCCAGAAGAGGAGCTAGGAAAATAGCTGCCAAACTTTTCACAGGGAATAGGATTCGATGGGCTATTGAATCCTTCAAACCTTACAAATCCCCAGGGGGAGATGGCATATACCCAGTGCTGCTTCAGAAGGGGCTGTCGGCTCTATTGCCAGAGCTTATAGTCTTATTTCGTAAGAGCTTCACATGGGGATACGTGCCTGAATGCTGGCGGGACGTGAGAGTGAGCTTCATTCCGAAGGTCGGCAAACGGCCGGGAACAGAAGCAAAATCATTTCGCCCAATAAGCCTCTCATCCTTTTTACTGAAAGCGATGGAAAAAATAGTCGATCAAGATATCAGAGCCGGACTTCTGTCGAGAATCCCTCTGCATAAGGATCAATTTGCGTACCAAGCAGGTAAATCATCTCTGCTCTTCATAGCCTCACCAGCAAGCTGGAAAAAGCCATAGAGCATAAAGAAATAGCATTATGTACTTTCATTGATATTGAAGGCGCGTTCTCAAACACACCTCGACAGTCCATCCATCGCACGCTGGTCAGAAGGGGCGTTGAGCCGGCGACGGTGGCTTGGATTATGGCAACACTGAACAGCCGGATAATCAATTTAAACTTAGCATCAACATGCCTAACTGCGACACCAGGAGATGGGTGTCCGCAAGGAGGCTGCTTATCGCCACTTTTGTGGTCATTAGTGGTCGACGACCTCCTTAAAACGCTTTCAGAAGCGGGTTTTGAGATCTGCGGATATGCCGATGACCTTGTGATAATGGTTCGGGGCAAGCATGACGATACAGTATGTGATCGCATGCAAAATGCTCTGACCCTAACGCACGAGTGGTGTGTCCAAGAAAAACTCAGCGTGAACCCTAAAAAAACGATTCTTGTACCATTTACTAAGAGAAGGAAACTATCTCTTAAAGTAATTACGATGGAAGGAATTGCTTTAGTCCCCACTGATCATACTAAATATCTTGGTGTTATTTTCGACCAAAAGCTCTCTTGGAGCCTGCACCTCAAGGCAGTGATCAGTAAGGGCCAGAGAGCTCTCTTCGCATGCCAGAGGATGGTCGGAAGTACGTGGGGACTCAAACCTGAAATTACCAATTGGATTTATAAATCCATTGTGCGACCAATCGTTAGCTACGCAGCTTTCATCTGGTGGCCGAAGGCGAAAACACTTACGGGGCAAAAGGCCCTAGACAAAGTGCAAAGAACAGCATGTTTGTCCATAACGGGAGCATCTCGCTCTTGTCCGACCGCTGCTATGCAGGTCATCCTGGACCTGCCTCCACTAGGACTATTCTTAGAAAGTGAGGCAGCCAGGTGGGCTCTTAGGGTAGCGAGGGAGCGGAAACTCAAAACTGGCGACTACACAGGCCATCTTCGCATTCTGAATGAGTGTAAGCAGCTTTTAGACGTGGTCACAGACAACCTCACCCTTAAGCATGAGTTTCAGAAAAACTTCAGCGTGACAACGCCAAGTCGCGAACAATGGATTAACGACGAAATGTTTTTCCCTGCAGGGTCTCTCGTGTTTTACACCGATGGCTCGAAGACCGAAGACGGTCGAGTCGGAGCCGGAGTATACGGTTCCTCAATACAACTAGCCTTATCAATGGGCTTTTGTCCATCGGTGTTTCAAGCGGAAACCTTTGCCATAAGGGAGTGCATTGCACACTGCATGGAATGTAACTACCGGAAAAAAAGGATTTATATACTATCTGACAGCAGAGCAGCCCTACTAGCGCTTGACTCACCACTAGTTCGGTCAAAGTTAGTTTGGGAATGCAAAATGTCACTCAACGCACTCGGGCTTAACAATCAGGTCAACCTCGTTTGGGTACCTGGCCACTCGGGAGTGCATGGGAATGAAATGGCTGATCAGCTAGCAATGAAGGGTGGACTTGTTCTCTTCGTTGGACCGGAGCCTTTCTGCGGCTTCCCAGCAAGCCATCAAGCGATGGCTGTTAGAAAATGGGAACAGGAAAGGAAGAGTAGGTCCTGGCGACTGGTCCAGGGACAGAGACAGGCTAAGTCTTTCCTCTCGTACTCAACGAGCTGGACCAAAAAAGTTCTGGCACTTAGCAAATCAGAACTGAGGAAAATGACGGGCATACACCTGCTTTGCAATTGTGGAGCTGTCTTCAGGAAAAGGCTACAACATCTTGACTTCTGTTTCTTAAAACCGGAACAAGTAATGGGCGTGGCACCGAGAAGAGTAGTGAAGTTCATAGAGGCTTTGCTACCTGATTGGTAAACAGCGCGGGGTAGCACAATAGATCTTCAGGTCAAGGTGTTTGCGAGGCTAAGCAAAGTCTAAACGCCCCTCCTTAAATCTAATCTAATCTAAATTCGTCTCGGTCAATCTTGAGGTCCAAAAAACTCAAGTGACCATTGCTCTCATTTTCCAAAGAAAATTGTAAGCGGGGGTGGAAACTGTTGAAAGTACGCAGGACCGTGTCGTCGCTATCGACGGGTATTGAGATGAGTAGATCGTCTACGTATCTACGAAAAATCGAAAGGTAGTTTTGCGATGCAGGTATTTTGTAACTGGGACATGACTATATCGGCGCATACAGAGGATATACAGCCACCCATACCGAAGCCAAAGATTTGTTCGTAAATAGTGTTATTGAAAGAGAAGTAGCTGCTTTCCACAATGAAGTTATAAATAGTTTTGAAAGTGAGAAAATCGAAAGATTCATTTTCTATGAGATGCCATTTCTCTTCTATTATACTCAATGCCAGATCTGTGGGTATATTCGTGAAGAGGGAAATAACGTCCAAAGAAACTAATTTGTAACCTGGTGGTAACTGGTATTTGTTAATTGAGTTGAAAAGTTCAAAAGAGTTTCTTACATATGCCTCATCCTTAAAGAAAATTGGACCAAGAGTCAGAGAAATGAACTTGCTGAGAGAATAAATCGGTGAGCCCACAAAGCTTAGTATTGGCCTGAGTGGTATGAATTCTTTATGGATTTTCGGTAGGAAATACATTTTTGGTATAACTCCGTTGTTAGTTATTAAATTTCTAGCTTCTGCCTCTGTGATTATTTCTTTTGCCAACAACACTCTTACTAGTCTATTATTCTTATTCTGTATTTTACTAGTTGGGTCCGATGCTAACTTACTGTATGTAGTCTCGTCATTGAGCAAGGTCGTTGCCTTGTTGATATATTCGTCCCTATTGATGAGGACAGTGATGTTACCCTTGTCCGCCTTGACAACAACAATTTGTTCCTTGTAATCCGACAAAAACAATCTAGTGTCTCTAATAGACCGAGACAGCCAGAGATCACAAGATCTCTCCCTGTCGTGCGAACTCACGAAATTTGTGATAACACGACCCTGTTCCTCAATATATCCCAATTATATCATTCTCGCTCAATAATTTTAAATTATTTTAACAATTTCATTCAAACATTTTTATGGCAAGAGATGGCCCTACACCTTCTCGTGGTTCTTGCTGAACGATAAATCGAATAACAAATATAAAAGCAAGAAGCTCCCATTCTAATGCTATTGCATGAATATTGGGATAATTGGTACTTTTCAAAGCATTATTTATTCGATTTATTGACTGAGTAGGGTATTATGTGGTCTTTTTATAGGTATCCCATCAAAGGAAATTCGTTTAATGATTTTGAAAACGTTTAAAACAGTGATATCCATTCTAAAATCATAAATCCCGCGCTACGTATTCGAATACGAGTAGGCCTCCGGTCGCCGAATCTGAGCGCGGTTGTCAGATTGTGTTCCGGGCTCTCTCTATAGACGGTTGTGGTTTCACAGTTCACATCACAGAACACATACATATATAAGTATTTAAAGTTGAGGTTAAGGTTGACATTATAGATATTAGGTTAGCGTTTGGGACTTCGGAAATACTCGGACCATAAGTGAGTATTGTGATCTCTGCCGGGGCGGCTATTTTTGGTTTCGAGACAACTTCAGAGGATATCTTTGTCGTTATCTGCTCGTTTACGATTTTTTATTGCTTCACTTACCAGTTTTTTGTATTGAGTTTTTCTTCTAAATCCCCTATTCTTTGCACTAGGAGACCATAATTAAATTATAGAATTAAAATGAAATAGAGACAATTTATTTTGCAGCACATTAAACGCGCTTAATGCTGTACACATTCAATTCCCAGAAATATAAAAAACAACAATAATAATTGAACTTCAAATGTTCTGATAAGGGCCAACCAGAGAAGGGACATTTTCCTGATTTTCTGTCGAGCTAGTGTGGAAAAAGGCCCAATGAGACTTTATTCCATCAGTACCATGCCCACCTCTGGGCAGCCCTGGATTTTGATTACTAAATATGCTGAATCAAAAGGACCAAATAGACGCAACATGTGTATAGTACAACACATTATACACATATATTAATCGCAGCAGGAAGAAGAACAGTCATTCTTGTACAATAAAATAGCATCAATGATTAATGGAAGTATACCTAGTAGAACACAAAAAAAAAAACGTTTGTCAATAAGTGGGCAAACTTGTGAATGCATTTTTCCATTGATGTGTTCATTAAGAAAGAGATGAAGTAGGATCCTACTTCATTTCTTCAAGTGTGCATACTTATATATTGCTCGCGCTTTGTAACATGAACGTATGGTATGCAAGTTAACTTGCCTATGAGGACAAAAATTTAAATTCAAGATAAAATGAAAGTTATTGCAGAATTAAGGGATACATGTAGGAATTTGTTTTATGAAACTTCGAATCACTCGACAAAATTTCAGGAAAATCAAATGCACAAGAAATTGCAAAACTATTCCTAAATGTTTTCAGGAAATATCTTCCCCAAGTCCAAATTAGAGTACACAATTATAACGCTAGGTTTTGTAAACCAAATTTCTTTGATATCTGTTGGATGCAAATATATCAGGCAATGAAGATAGGACCCGTCATAAAAATCAGCAGGATTCTGTTAGCGAAATTCATAAATGACTGGGGATGTACTATTTCCCAATATCATCACCACAGTTTTTTATGTACTCCTCAAAAGTTTGATCATCTAAAAAAGTGGATGTCTTATCTGATTATATTCTGGGTACACTCAATATTTCTCCGTGGTTTCTCAGGAATCGACTAGTTTTCCAAAAAATAAAAAATTGGGAGTTCCTTTTCACTAATTCTGACGATCATCCATTGAGCTGTTAACATTTTTTTAATATCGATAGTTACGTCTCATTGAATTTTGTTCTCTTCCTAACACATATATTAAATTTATGGAAATTATCAAATTTTTTAGTTTCAAAGGGTATTACATCTTGGACACCTGATTATGGAAGAAATATCCTTGTATGGTCTCAAAAACATTAAATAAAAACCTATTGATAGTTTCATAACATGCAGTATATCTTCATGAAATTTTGAAAAGTTTCAAGGTAAAAATATCTCATTACAAAAAATATAGAATCCACTTGAGATCTTTCAACAAGCTCGATTCTGAACATATCACATTAAAGAGAAAAATATAAAACTGAACTAATTTTAGTTCATGATTCATTTAGAGTTCTTCACATTCCATATCATTTAGAGCATTCAAATTATTATCCGGTTGTTCAGCTATGTTATAATTGTCCACGTTATTATTATTGTTTTCACTTTCTTCTTCCCTGTAGTGAAATAAAGAAGGTGCCAGTATACTTTCCGGAGGTTTCCATAGGACTAACGCTGTACAAGGTCTGCCAATTCTATTTAGTAAAGCTTCGGGAATTATTGGATCGTTTTGTGCTTGAAACTTCTTCATTTCTTCACACATATACAGCCTCTTTTCTTTTATTTCCTCACTTTCCATTTCTGATGGAGTGTCTGAACTTATCCGCAGTTTTGAAAGATGTTCCGACATCTTTTCTTCAGTTATGAATTGTTTGGCTTGTTGTAAACTGAAAAAAATATTGAAAATGAGTTAATTTATAACAAAAATTCTCATCACATATTGTATTGTGTCCTATAACGACGAATTCTGAACAGTGAGAGGAGAATGTCCTTTTCCAAAACCGATTGAAGGAGCAAGGAAATTTTCAATTCTAGGACCCTTATGTGCCCTTCAACTGAAAATTAGCACAGGATTTATTTGAATCATTATTTCAAGGTATACACTTCGGTATTATGATTGACTTTAAATATACATAGAGACACAGCCCAGTTCAACGATTTGATGCAAAAATTTTTGGCAGTTTACTTGCAAATTTGCCAACTCAAGTGGCGGCACATAGTAGCTACTAAAGGAACTATCGAGCAAACTATATTCTGCTTCCTACTCATTTATAGAAATCTGTAGGATATTTATTTTCCTCTAGTTCTATGAATCGTAGGGAGGGTCGGATTCATCCAAATTATATAACTCCGTTACAAAAGGTATGAATCAATAATGATGAACTATTAGCCATGAATTTTTCTAAAGGAGTGTTCTCAGGTAGGAAATGAGGGGTGAAAATTTACCATAAATAGTCTAGTCAGTCAGGGAATCTCGGCGCGAAGTGTATTCTTATTGAATCTTTAATTGTTTTATATAGTCATTTTCAAAAACATTTTTTTGAATTGTTGTTAATTTGTTTTCATTGTAGCATGAGGCGAATTATAACGGCGAAACGTCGCTTCAGAATCCAGAGAGTAGGCCCGTTGATGTGGTTGATTCGACAGATTCGACCATGTCTTCTGCGCATTCGGACAACGGTGAGCCTTGTGAGGAGGATATAAAGGATAAAGGATTAATTGAACCCCTAAATACCCTAGAATCCAACTCAATCGCGTATTTCTCGGGGTATTTGATGAGGAACATCGCCAAAAAATATAAATGCTATAACTGCGAGAAAGCACTCCTCATTGGTGATTTGAACAAGCTAGGTAATGATGGGATATATATTGCAAATCGAAATTATGGCAATAAACGCATACATTTGAGAATTCCCTCAACCGAATTCAAATATTTGATAAGGAAAGCGCTGTTGGTAATAAAGAAAATTATGATCAGAAAATCAGAAAAGATAGGCCTTCAAAGGTATATTTTGGGAAAATTAAAAAAAAAAGAATTTATAAAAGATTGGATCTCTCCGTTAACTCCAGAATGTGAAGAGCACAGGATTCATTTGTTGAGACAACTGATTAGAGTGAAGCTGTACAGGAGACAGAAAAAAAAAAGCCAAAGGAATCTCGACACAGAAGCATTCCACTGCTAATAAAAAATTAAATATTTTTAAAAATTCATAGAAGATCTATTTATAAAAACTTGTGAATAAAGGAAAAATTTCATGATTTTTTTTTATACATCAGTATTTTAATTCATGAAAGATCAAAAATAATTGTCGTTTTATTGCATCCAAAAAATCAGGTGTGATGAAATACTGAACATCCAATATTTCTTACGCCGGTCCTGACCGTCATAGAATTCGGCTTCGTAAATATTGCCTTATAGTTCAGCTACTTAGCGCCAGATGCGGGAGTAAAAAATTTCGCTTCTCTGAAACACACTTATCCATCTATGAACCGGTGAAGGAACTACACAAAATTTAGCTTCAAATCGTTGAACTGGGCTGTGTCTCTATGTATATTTAAACTCAATGGTATTATGCATAAAAATCACATATTATAAACAACCAATTACGATAAGTGCGGTAAAATGTATTAAAGAGTGCCACCGTCCACCTTCTAAAACTTTCCTGAGGAAAAAAGGTCTAAGGAATTACCTTTTATCTCATATCGGACATTGTCGCACACTTTGAGAACGACTTCTTGTGTACGTTTTTCGAGATTACTTTGAAAAACACAACCATTATATTGAGGAAAAGAGTCAGCTTCTTACTCATTATTTGTTTTAACATATTTCCATTTTTGATAATGTTCTGGACCACCATACAGGATGTCTAACGAATTCCGTTCATTGAATTATTTTCCAGTCAACAAGTCTATATACGATTCATTTCGAAGAAATCTTTCCAATTCTCAAAAAATAACGTTTATTCTTTGTCCCTAAGGCAACCAGGCCAATAAGAATGTTATTGATTAGAGATTATGATATACATGGTGGCCAAGAGATTGACGTCAAAAACAGGTCCCTCGTCATGGGCTATTCGAATCACCCCCATGTATGTTATGCCATTTTTCACGGTTTTCGAGTTATGAATTTTTTTATGAACTTTGAGAATTTTCGACTTGTCCATCTTAAAAAAGATATTTAAAAAAAAGTACAAGACTTCTCTGTGAAATTCTTTCTGTAACTCAATCTCCATGAATTGTATCTTTATACATAAAATAACCAGATTCGTAACTTTGATAAAAATTATGGAAATGTTTCGATATTAATTTTTACGTTCAACAGGGTACAGAAATACTGGGTGTGCCATTTGAAATAAGAAAGTTTTTGACCATTATTTGTAGTTAATGTTTGAATATTAATTATGATCACTCAGTATATTCCAGAGTTATTTTTTTTTTATTCTGCATAAGGGTAGCCAATATGTCTACATGAAAAAACATTGTCTGTTCCGTTGCCTTGGAGGGTTTACTCATTAATTGCAAATTAAAAATACGTCTTTTTTTCGATTTTTCGCCATTTTCTCTTAAATGGTTCTCCTAAGGCATAAAATGGTCTTTATAAACTCATCATTATTTAAGCTTGCCATTCAATTTTTGAATTCATATAGGTATAGGGTATTACATTGTAAAAAGTGTAACCATGGCCTATATCTTTGTTATCGAACACCCTGTATATGTGAAAACAATTTTAAATTGTGCATCTGATTGCCCTTTACATTTCACGAAAAAAATTTCAAACTGTCTTCATTTAATGCCCCAAAATGAGAACCGCGTCCCGCGTCTGGGGTGGGCCACCCTGTATAAGGAAATAGAAGATGAAAGCTAAATTTATAATATACTTAGTAACAAAGGAACTGCAACACCCAGAATGAGATGTTCAAATTTTATTTTTTTTTTGTAAAACATAGATAGTACAGGGTTAACAATTTTTTCAAATAATGTGTTTGTCAACCGCGAGTATCTATACTCTTTTTATACCACTATTTCTTGAAGGTAACGCAGCGCTGTCATGTTACCTCGAATACAGACTAAAGGTGACCTACTTGTATATGCATTAGCACCCCATACCATAACGCCTTCTGTCCGGTGTACATGACGCTCAACATCGAAGTGACGTTCACGTCTTTCTCCCCGAAGCCGTCTAACCCTTTTTCGGCCATCATGAGCACCCCAGAAAAATCGAGATTCATCAGAAAAGACGACTTGATGCCATTCCACATTTCAATGTTAACGTTCTCTGCACCACTGTAATCGTTGCAGGCGATGCTCAACCGTCCGGGGTAACACAAGATGGGGTCGATAATGCTTCAGTCAAAAAGACCTTATGCGGCGGTAAACCGTTCGGACAGTTACAGGATGGTCATGTCCTCCTTACTCATCAGCCAAAAATCGGTCTCTAATAGTAATGGCCATAAGTCTTGGACGTCAATCTTGAACTTTATTTGTGCCCCTTCGACGTCCGGTGCTTACTCTTCTTCGACTTTGGGCATTATCAAACCACGTTTGACAACATCTCATAGCAGTAGTTGGATTTCTGTTCGTACGGATAGCGATTTCTCGAAATTACAAACCCGCCTCCCGTAGACCAATAATTCGACCTCTTTCAATTTCACTTAGCTGACGATGCATTCCGCATATACGTGCTCTTGTCATTTTAACAACAACTAAACATCGACTTCGGATTTCCTCGAACAGCTGGTTTGTTGTAAAATTTAAAAATTTGCAGAAAACGACTACAATATTTATTATTATTATTATAAAAATCGAACAGAATTCATACAGTGCCTATAAACTCTCAAAAAAAATACATTCCAATAAAGATATATGTATGTACATGAGATAAAAGTGCTTAAAGCAGGTGGAAATAAACCTTAGTTCAGTTTTCTCAACCACAACATCCCGTCATACACAGCGAAGCCAGTTATCGTAGCCATTCTTGAAAGAATTCACCGACCATGAACTCACCACGGCGGAAAGTAACGCGTTCAATGCATCAAATTCGCGATTTGCCAAAAAGTGTTGTCTCAGCACTGTTTTGAAGTTTTCCTTCTTTAACTTCTAGGAATGACCACGCAAACGGTCGTCGGAATTCATCACAAATAAGCTCTGCAAACTAACACCAAACAGGTCATGAAGAGCGCGAAAGGTGATGATAAGGTCACCACGATGAGTCCTCCGGTCCGGTCCGCGAACGTTGATAAGTTTATTATTGAGAGCGTTGTAGGAAAGGCGCGAAATACCATAATGTAGATTGTAGACGAATAGGGCGACGCTGGAGGCCTTCGAGCAGCAACAAGTTCCGGCTCAGAACTGGGGCGGACATACATCCGGTAGATTGCTACGTAAGTTGATGGGCCACACCTGCCAAACGCCTTTAGGATCAAAAATAAGGATCTCTTGGCTTTATTGATAGTACGGAGGATAAGATCCGACCAACTCGGGCAATCAGTTATGTTCACTCCAAGATCGCAGTGACTACCAGAAACTGGGATGGGGCTTCCATCAAGGTAGTACGGCTGTCGTGGATAAAGGGCTCTCAATGGAAGAACGACGCACTTTTCAATGTTGGGAGGCTACTGCTAGTTGACAACACTGTGAGATAGAGTCGAGGTCCCCTTGAATGGTATTGGGACAAGTGTGGTTACCAAAAATGTTTGTATCGTCGGCAAATTGTGAACACTGGGAGTGAACATGAACATGAGACGGCTAATCCGAGATGTAGATGAGAAATAGTATAGGGCCTAGTACAGACCTCTGGGAAACACCACTCACAACTGGCTTGGGTAAAGACAGACGAACCTGAAAAGTGCGATCCGAAAGAAAAGCCTCGATCCATGAAAGAAGGCGAGCACGATTGCGAAGATGTTCTAATTTGCGTTGGAGGCGTTTATGGGGCACACGGTCAAAAGCACTGGAGAAATCTAGATAAACAACATTAACTGCTGAAGGAGAGGTGAGAGAGACAGACCAGAAGTTGACGCCAGAAAATCCTCTCACAAATCTTCGCTGCAATCGAGTTCAGACTGATAGGACGATAGTTGGCAGCGCACCTCTTGTCCCCCTTCTTGAAAATAGGCGTTACACTTGCATTTCGCCAACAGGAAGGGAGGAGGGAAGTCTCAAACGAAGCAGAAAAAATAATAGAAAAGGGGAGCGAAAGAAAATCAAAGTAAGTAAATTTGCAGAAAGTCTATCATCATCGGTCGAAGAGCGGGCGTTGAGAAAGGAAAGATGATAGTCAACGATGGAAGGAGAGAAAATTATGGTACATAAATCGTGAGGGATACGAGGGGCATCAACAAGAGAGGTGAACCAACCTTCTGAGTAAAGGACACTGAAAATGAATCAGCTAAGATGATGGCAGCCTCATCCGTGCTGAACACGGTTGATTATTTTTGATTGGGGACCAGTGGAACATCAACTTTAGAATTCAAGGTCGACCTGACATATTTGAAGAAACCTTTGCGATCACCAGAACGCGTTAGCCGCAACTCGAATTCTCTCTTAGCATACGCAAGGACAGAAGAGAGGTATTTTGAGAAAATTCGATGAGCTTCATAGTCTCTCCGATCATTCTTACGATTGAAACGTTGCCATATGGATTTCTGGTGACGGATCAGCTTGAGGATATTGGCATAGATCCAAGGCTTCGCCGGTATGAAGCGAATATTTTTTGTAGGAATGCAAGTGTCGACCAAACCTTGTAAAGTTTCAGTGAAACAGCCACACTTCGGGTCAACATCAGCGGCCGGTTGGAGCAAAGACCCCCTCGACCAAACGATTGAGCAGAAGGTGAGCCGTAAATTACAGGGTTTTAATGTTTTATTATTAACGGCAGGAAATTTCAGCTATAACCTGGAATGTAAGACAACATGGTCAGGTTTACCCAATGGTGGATGTTGTTAGATGTTTGAGACAATGTCAGAGTCATTAACCAGCACTAAATCAAAAAGCGACGGAGACTGCGAATTACGAAAACGGCTTGGGAACTCGATCAGTTGAACAAGATCATTATCGCTGATGCAGTTAACAAAAACACTAGAAGCCGTGTTGTAAATTCTCGTCGACAACGGCCAAACTACCTCAGGCATGTTGAAATCGCCCACTATAAAGAGATTGCGTTCACTCGTGGAAAACATATATGACACTTAGCCATTTGTGAATTGTTGCCGGAAGCAGAGATGAACGCAATAGCAGATGTTTGTTATCAGGAAAGGAATAGAAAATAACAAACTACACTCTCTTTGGCCGATAAGAGAGACTCATACACAAATAAGGTAGGCCACAGAAAGTAAAAGGAATGAAGAAGATGGAGTAGAAAAAAAAACGATCTGCATTATAACGCAAAACAGGGATGTGAAAAATTGCGCGTAACAAAAAATGTTTACATAAAAAGACCTTCACGATTTTCTTCTCCAAATTTAATCATTTACTCCTTGCTGTACTAATTGTGTTTCAGTGTGTCAGTTAGTATATATACCTAATAAATCGACTTCAACGATTTATTATCATAATCACGACATCTTTTGATTCTAAATGATGTGGTGAGTCTTAATCAGTGAGTGTGGCTGTACAGAAAAAAAACTGATCAAAGTTAGCAGCCCAGTGCTCATCCTGCAACATTACTCATGTCGCATTATTGTTTTACTTGTAATCTTTTATTGGTGGAAGTATCATCAAACGAGAACAGGTCACTTACGTTCGGAGGAAGATTTTATTATTTCAGTTACTGGAAATCCTGATAGAAATATCAATTGAAGGATAATGTGGAAGGAGCTTACATATTATTTTGAAAATTTTCGAAAGAAAAAAACGAGCAAGTTCCAAAATGATATTTGGAAAAATCGTCTGCACGCCAGCAATTCTGTCCTCAATATTTATTAATATAATTGATGCAAAATAAGGTCCCTTTCTCAAATTTCAACAAGATACATAAAAATTTTGCACAGTTTTAGCTTCATAATGAATTTTTTTTAGTCAGCCATTTTTTGAGATTAATATAACTACAAAATTTCAACTCAATTGAAAGAAGTATCGACCATTTTGTCTTGATTGGATAGGCTTCAGAAATCGATATTTTTCAGCATATGAATAAACATTATAAATACAAACATCAATTCTTGGAATACACAGTAGAGTTTGATTGAATGATGAAATTTTTAGACCATAGTAAAGAGAAACTTCCACAAATACCTCAAAATTATTTCACATAAGTACATCAAGTCAATAATGTTCATTATCACTTAAAATGACAACAACAGCTTCAGGTTTTGTTCCATAACATTCATTAAGTTATATAGAGATTGAGCCATCTCACCAAGTGATAATGACCATTTTTAAGGTTGTCCTATGATGTGTCCTAAAAATAAATTTATATTTCATGAACAATGTTCATAGCATATAAATGAGAAACAGGTTTCTCAATGATCTATGAATGGCTAGAATAATGTAATAACTTATGAACAAATAACCTGGACAGTGGAAAGTAAAATATTTCAATACAAACTTTGCTCCATGTAAGAAAAATTTCTGTATTATTGCTATTTGGATAAACCTCCTCTGCTACTTCAATCAATGAGATCTATTGTATCTCATGATATATGCTCTCTTGTAACATAATGATTGTACCTATCCCATTTTCCAAGAGTTTAGAACCTGATCCTCTCCCAATACAGACTATCCATAATTACCTCAATTTCAATAACACATCGCTTGTGTAGTCGATTATGAGGTACGGCTTGATTGCATATGAGGGGATTGTCGACGGCACGTTAAGTGTATTTCAAAAATCTCAAAACACGATATCAAAAATCATATTCAAAGAATAGTACATTGTTTACCGGGTAGGAAAAGCGTAACATTCCTGGACGATTGTGAAAATTGATATGTCTCGGCTTGCGCCTCGACTTAGCAACACAGAGTCCAGGAATGTGTCTTTTCCTAGGAGGTGAACATACTATTTTTCCGCAAATCGTTTAAAATTCGACAGATTTCAATCAATGTTCATCAACATTTCATCAAATCACGAATTATTTAATTCATAAATAAATGATGCTTCGAAATTGGTTTTGAAATTGGCTACGTTACTATGGAAACGTACTCATGTTGAATTGCCAAAGTTGACGCATATAATAGCTATTTATGTAACAAGTACATAAATTAGGTCTTTATGGACGAGTCCAAAATTGATGGCAGTGCGAGCAAAGCGAGCGAGGCCAATAATTTGGGCAAATCCATAAGCCTAATTATGTACGAGTTGCATACAAAGCTTTATGTTTGACTGCAATGCAGACATTTTATAATTCAATTTCAATTAGACCGACGTTTCGAGCAAATTTTACTCTTCTTCAGGGCTACAAATAAAATTCACATCAAAAATAAATAAGATAACACATATTCGAACGTCATTGAAAATCTGTCACAAACAAAACAAGAATCGAGGACAAACACATCAAGCTGAGAGTACTAACCGAATTGACTAGATTGTTGTATACCCTTCACGGGGGGAAGGTAAAATTTCATGAATTCTCTATTCTTATTTTTAATAACATTTAATCTTTTCAAAATCCTGGAAACGATGTTTCAAATAAATCAGATGTCAATTGAATTGACAAACTCGGTCGGGTCTTCACTGCCCGTGTGGTGGATGTGGTGTTGTCGCAGTTATCTTTCGGGGTTTATTTCTTGTTCTTTCTAACAAATTCTGATATGAGATACTGAGTCCCTGGGTATCAGTTCTCAAATTGACTGTATTGTGTAGCTTAATTTGTATCATCTCGCTTATAGCTCTTCTGGTGTAATTATTTTCCCTATCCAATATTCTATAATTGTCAAAATCAAAGTTGTGATTTATTTGAAACATCGTTTCCAGGATTTTGAAAAGATTAAATGTTATTGAAAATAAAAAAAGAGAATTCATGAAATTGTACTTTCCCCCCGTGAAGGGTATACAACAATCTAGTCAATTCGGTTAGTACTCTCAGCTTGATGTGTTTGTCCTCGATTCTTGTTTTGTTTGTGACAGATTTTCAATGACGTTCGAATATGTGTTATGTTATTTATTTTTGATGTGAATTTTATTTATAGCCCTGAGGAAGAGTAAAATTTGCTCGAAACGTCGGCCTAATTGAAAAGGATCGTTTTATTACCCAACCCTAATAACCACTACCTTTGCTGCTGATTATATTGGGGGTACGAAAATATGTCGATTGTCTTTTTCTATGACAAATTTTGACTGGAATGTCAGACCTTCCTAGCGATTTGCGGAAAAATAAATTATATCCTTCCCAACAGTTACATCAGGAAACGAAAATATTCAATGTGAGGTCAAATTTTGTTTATGGCGCGTTTACATTAGTCAAGTGAGTTGATCAAGTCAGTTGAATTCAAGTGACTTCCACAAAGTTGACCGTGCTTCAACTTAGAAGCCGTTCAATTCAGCCGATCGAGTGAAACGAATTGGGGGATTTACACATACAATTCGCTTTCAAGTCACTTGAATTCAACTGAATTGATCAACTCACTTGATCAACTCACTTGACTAATGTAAACGCGGTGTTATTGTTGTCTAATCTGGGTCCAAAGACCAAAAGCACCGTGAGCTTGCAAAATTGTGGATCAAAAAGTGAGCGCCTAACTTATGTGTTCAGATACCTCCACTATAGAAAACAATATCATAAAAATTAATATTCTTCTTCTCGGCTGAGCTTTATAACATTCTTTTCAGGTGTCTGGAAGAGATTAATTTCAAACTGAAAACATATATTTCAGATAATTCGGAATTTTTTTAGAGAAATGAAAGCAGCAATTAAGTTTTTTTTTCCATTTTTGTCCGCATCATCCTTCCTTCTTCATGATTAATATTGGTCATCTCCGCCGGACCATTGTGTACTCATATCTTCACTTGTGGTATGAGGGAGATATGGCGAGTTGCGGATTCACATACAAGTATCAGACTGTTCAGGTGATTCTTTTGTTCATAAATTACACTTCTATTGAAGGGGTTGCTGCAAAAACCGGTTAAACGCTAAATTGGTTGGACATTTTTTACTAGATCTAGATCTGGTTTATTCATAGATTGTTCCTCCTTATTGAAGAATATATGGAACTATTCACTGAAATGGAAGTTGGAGTAAAGAAGATTTGGAAACCTGTATAAACACTAAACAGGTGTTTTGATTTCATGCAATTTCATACTTGAACTGCAGAGAATTTTATTATTTGAAGAGGGATATCACTTTGTTTTAACAAGCAGGTTTTCCCAGGATTGTTTGGTAAATCTGTTTTCAATTCTAAGAAACAAGCTGATATCTGTGGCAAAATATTTGAAAACCCAAGTTATAGTATTTATGACAATGATGAAAGAGTTTCTATCAGGATTTTTAGACACTATTAACCCAAAGGTCTATAAATATGACGAAGTCAAAATTCCAAAAATTGTTGAACATAAGGATATACATTGGAGAGATAGTGAGCTCAACTCCTTTTCTAACGAATGTGGATACCTGATTACAAGAATCAAAAGAACCTCGAGAGTGTGTAACACTCGCATCTCCTCTGTTGGACCAAAAACTCCTATAAACAATAAATATTCAAATTTCACATAATTGAAAAGTTTCGGGCCTCATTCTCTGTTCTTCTGCAATGAAGCAACCTTTAATTCAACACTATTTTCTTCGATCTCTATCATTTGGAAAAATAGATAGCACGATTCAGTCCATTTGATACGTTATAAATTGGATTGAAGATCGAATTGAAAATTATAAGACAATTTATTGTCTACAGATTAAGAATAAGTCGAAAAAACTTCTATCGAGAATTATGACCATTAAACCCTGATGACTGATCAATCCAAATGAATTTATTATTGGAAAATAATAATCTTTCTCTATTTCAGAATTCAGTATCGTAATGAGTTCATTACAGTACTAAAAACAGTGCTGTAATGAACTCATTACCGCATTGTTTTCAGTTATATTTTTCGTTTTGTGGCTGTCAACAATGACTTCCGATCCTATCAAATTTCAACACATGATACATGGAAATGTCAATTTTCGTAAAATTACCAACTGCCAAGATACAATACAAAAGTCACTAGGATTTATAATCTGAATTTTTCATTGAATTTCGATAGTATTTCACAAAATTTGATTGAAATAGAGAGAACATCGTCTAATACTCGTTGCAGAATGCAATGCCAACACTCATGCGTTCGAAAACACGCTCCTTCGTCGCTCGTTTTCGAATTTCGCATTCATATTGGAATACCAGCCCATTCTGCAACTAGTTTTAGAATATACTCCAACCATCAAAAAATGTTGACATTTTTGTACTATTTTCAGGTGCAAAAGCCATCAATTCCTCACCGTACAAACATTTGCTCCTAGGATTAAAAACGCTACTTTTGATCCTAGGACTAAAAGTAATTGCATTTGAGCTCTCTAATTTAAATTTGAAGAAAAAACATTGTCCCTTACAAACTTAGTAAAATAAACTAATTGGGCAACTATATATAGTTATTTATTTGTTATTTATAGTGATATTGAATGTACAATTGGAACAATTATTGCCAAAACTCAAAGCACCACTGAAATTATCACTAACAATATTCGAACAATTCAAAAGATTTTCATTAATGTTAGAACAACTCAAAATATTCTCCGTAACTGTTGAAACAAATATTCCATTATAGAGAATATCTCGATCACAATTCCCCGTAACTGTTGATGAAACATTCGAGGAAATACCTGAACAGGTACTTGTACCTTCTTTGTCAGGTTGCAATATTTTTCATGCAGTATTCTCTTTGTTGATACGTGATTCTTCAATATATTAAAATAATGTTTCTTCTAAGAAGTTCACAAAAATAAATACCTCAAGTGTATCTCTGTAATCAAAGAAACGACATTTGAGTGTGTTCTTTGATTCTTCTCATTCACTCAAAATTAGAAAAACAATTACTATAACATTCAATTATTAGTTGACATCAGTGATCTATTCAAAATCATGTATAAAATAATAATTCCATAGAATCCGCACTCTCAAGTGGGCGGTGAAATTCAAATAAATGATATTTCTTTACATATCCTTCTGCTACCCTACTCGATTTTCAACCTCCATGTCTTTTAAGACAAGTGAGGTAACCGCAACCATCAATAAGAAGTGTAGCAGATGTTCTTCTTAGCGAATGTCCAGTATACTCCTTCCAATTTTCCAACTTCAAAAATTTTGCAATTTCTTGCGGCACGGCACTAATTTTGTGAATACCAACAACCATTCTTTGACACTTCCCATTAACATCCTTCAAAAATAAACGACGTTCCAGTATATTTGATGACCGTAGTGCAACATATTTTCGAAATAAACGCAAATAATTATCGCCTATAATGGTAAACAAACGAGGTTTCTTGTTCTTTGCTATCCCAACCAAGTTTCGAACTCGGGACTCTCCGTAAATTTTCAATTCTGAATGAATATTATGCCAAATTTTGACACTTTAAAATAGCCGCTGATATTTCTTTGTTTACCTAAATAGTCGATAATATTGCATATCGCGTGACTGAATTCGTGACTTTTCATTGGCGGAGCCATGTGTGAATGAAATAATCGGAGGTAATATCCCAAGACTATGACAAATAGCCGACTATTATTGTCGACCTGATTCTATCGAGAGCGTTTTGTATTTCGACAATTTGATAAGACCATATGAACATTAATAATCTGAATAACTCCCGAGAGCTTTAGCTCGAGGGAGTTATTCTTTGATTATTAATGTTCATTTGGTCGAATTGAATTGTCGAAATACAAGTTGCTCGAGATGAATTAAAGAAAATAATAGTCGCTTTTTGTCAAAGTCGAGTGATATTCAGGAAGATTATTTCATGAACACGCTCCGAACGCTCGAATCCGCGGTCTTATTCATTCAATTATTTTGCAAAAAAATTTCTATCCCAACCAAGTTTTGAACTCGGGACCCTCCGTACATTTTCAATTCTGAATGAATGTTATGCCAAATTTTGACACTTTAAAATAGTCGCTGATATTTCTTTGTTTACCTAAATAGTCGATAATATTGCATATCGCGTGACTGAATTCGTGACTTTTCATTGGCGGAGCCATGTGTGAATGAAATAATCACTAATATCGTAATATCCACACCATTTTTGATATTCCAACATTGAATACTGTGACCAAAGAGTGGATGGCTTGACGGTCTTCGATAAATTTGAGGAATACACCATAAGAACACTCCGCATAGTTTTGCACATTTTTTTCTTTACACCAATCAATGAATCGCTGATATGCAAGTTCATAAACTTGGAGAGATTTGGGTAGCACTTCCCAATATATCCGCAGGTATATTTTCATCGTGTTCGGGATTCATTTTGAAAGCAGCGTAAAAACTACTACAAAAATTATATGATTAGTACGTCTACTGACGTCTACTGGACAATCAATATTTACCAACAATACCAGATATTTGACTTGGTTGGAGAAAAAATGTAGTATATGTCATAAGGAATAAAAGTGCTTATTTTTACTCGCAATATTGCTCGTAAAAAAATATGCACTTTTAATCCTGATAATATAATATAATATACTATTTATTATTGCGTTAAAATCGTAGGATTAGGAATATGAAGGAAAAGAAAACATCAATTTTCTCAAAGAGCAACGTTTCGCAACTTTATTGTTGCTTTATCAAGCTCTGAAACACACAAAATAGGCAGGTATAAGGTGAAGGGCAAAAATTCATGAGCTATGTGTTTACCTAGACGAAGGTGGCGTATCTATAATTCCTTCATTGATGGACATACGCTGCACGGTAAACAATGCAGGAGGACAAAGACACACTCTCTCCGTCGTCAAATCAGGTACTTGTCTTCATTAGGCAACCAGATGGTTCAATTAGTTGAATAAAAATAATTCGTTTACGCAGAAGTAATAGAAAATTCGACGGAGGGAGCGGCGCCCCCAGCTCAGATGAATTAGATATATGAATGAAGTAAAAATCAAATGTGACAAAACAACAAACTAAAAAATTACATATTATTCAGAAATCTTTACATGAAATTCCTCCTATGTTCTAAAACTACTCATCTGGCGAGAGTATACATTCAAAATATTATTGTAAATCACGCTGAGGTTGGAACAGTCAGTCCTCAGGTTAACAGTATCAGCCATATATATTTGGATCATTTCACCCACGTTCCTTCTGAACCAATTTTGCTCTCTATCCAAAACGGTCGCATCGTCAAACATAAATGAGTGGCCAGTCTCAAAATGATGCGCCGCTAAAGCTGTTTTATTGGGCTTTTCTTGATTATGATTTTTACAGTCATTTCTATGTTGATTGATACGAGTATTGTTTGGTTTGGCCAATGTAAGATTTTCCACAAAAACAAGGAATGCTGTAAATTAAATTTGACAGAAAGTTCAGTGGGATCGGATCTTTAAGACGTGTATACAAACATTCAGGCCCGGTTGTACAGTGTTAGTTCAATTTCACGCTCAACTGAACTCAGCTCACTCTTGAGCTAGGTTCAGATATGTCATTCGGTTGTACAGGTTACGTTTGAGTCGAGTTCAACTGAACTTTCCTTGAATGCAATTCTTCAGAAAATGGCAACGTCACTTCCTTTGGGACATGCGTTTTAGATACGAATTGTGACAAATTTTGGACAAATGGAAAGAAAAAAACGTAATCCATCATTCGATAAACAGAATCTTTGCAAAAATTCAGTTTCACACACCTCAAAATGATTTATTCTCTCCCTATATTTCTTTGGCATTCTTCTCGATCATTGCAAAATACACTGCTTTCACAAAATCTTAATCATCGGACATTTCCGCAAGATTATTGTCGAGTTGAAAATCCATTTCTATCAATTTGATGTACAAAAATCTATGTTTTTAAGGCCCGGTTGTACAGTGCTAGCTCAATTCCACGCTCAACTGAACTCAGCTCACTCTTGAGCTAGGTTCAGATATGTCATTCGGTTTTACAGGTTACGTTTGAGTCGAGTTCAACTAAACTTTCCTTGAATGCAATTCTTCAGAAAATGGCAACGTCGCTTCCTTTGGGGCATGCGTTTTCGATACGAATTGTGACAAATTTTGGACAAATGGAAAGAAAAAAAAACGTAATCCATCATTCGATAAACAGAATCTTTGCAAAAATTCAGTTTCACACACCTCAAAATGATTTATTCTCTCCGTATATTTCTTTGGAATTCTTCTCGATCATTGCAAAATACACTGCTTCCACAAAATCTTAATCATCGGCCATTTCCGCAAGATTATTACCGAGTTGAAAATCCACTTCTATCAATTTGATGTACAAAAATCTATGTTTTTGAGTGAAACACTCATTCACAAAAATAAATAATACTGACAAGAGAAAGCGGAGCGTTTCATCACAGGTATTTTGTGGTTTCAACTCTCAACTATTTGACATATAACCAATAAATTGTTAATTTGAAGTGACATTTCATCTGAACCAGGTTTGAGCGCCCGATTTCGGTAGCTCAACTTGAGGGTCGATTTGAGCGAAGGTCAGGCTTGAACTCGCACTGTACAACAGATGTTTCATGTTTGAGTAGGGCTCAGTCTTGAACTCGGCTTAAACTCGGACTGTACAACCGGGCCTAAGTGAAACACTCATTCACAAAAATAAATAATACTGACAAGAGAAACGGAGCGTTTCATCACAGGTATATTCTGTGGTTTCAACTCTCAACAATTTAACATATAACCAATAAATTGTTAATTTGAAGTGACATTTCATCTGAACCAGGTTTGAGCGTCCGATTTCGGTAGCTCAACTTGAGGGTCGATTTCAGGCTTGAACTCGCACTGTACAACAGATGTTTCATGTTTGAGTAGGGCTCAGTCTTGAACTCACTATTTAGTGGGTTCAATGGTCATAACACTCATAACTCTAGAAACAAGTTTTTTTCGACCTAATTCATAATCTGTAGACAACAAAACGTCTCATAATTTTGAATTCCATCTAATGTATTTCGTCTCAAATGAACTTAATCGTGCTATCTATTTCTATCTTCAACGTCTAATTTGAATTATTATCAAGAAAAAACTGCTTGCACAATTAAAGATTATTCATTTTCCAATTATGAATTTTCCTAGAGTCCTAGAATGATCAGCCATGGGCTTACTGGCCATAACTCTCGATAGAAGTTTTTTTTGACTTCTTAATCTGTAGACAACAAAATGTCTTATGATTTTGAATTCGATCTAACGTCTCGAATGGACTGAATCATGCTATCCATTTTTCCAAAGATACAGATCGAAGAAAATATTGTTTATCTTTAATTTCTAACTTAAATTATAATTTGAATAAAACTCAGGTACGAATTATTATTTTTTATTAATGAATTCACATACAATAATTCACCTGGGATGACCAGCCGTAGACTTACTGGCCATAACTCTGGAACTTGGAAACTGCTAGATACAAAAAATATCTGGATCTCAGTAAAAACCAACTTCACCTACTCACTGGCTTTCTCACAGGACATTGTCGCCTGAAGAAGCATCTGTTGAGAATGGGTTTATCGGACACTGATGAGTGAAGATTTTGTGGGGAGGAGGAAGAAACTCCTATTCACCTGGTTACGGAATGCTATGTCATTGCAAGCCAAAGGAAAGAGTGCTTTGGACAAGAAACTTGTAGAAGTGGGGAGTTATCCTCCTTGAAGCCTTCCCAGATACTGGATTTCATCCAATCTCTGGAACTGGAGGAGGGCGAGCTTTAGGAGGCGCGATGATAACAGCTCTGTCAGGGGGCACAATAGACTTAAGTCTAAAGTCTAACGGAGAAATAGTTGCTATGGCTTACTTTTCCCTCCGGCGGCAGGAAAAGTGTTGTTATGCAAAGAATGAATTTTGCATGACAACCGTAACTAAGCAAATGTTCCATTTTTCACTCAATTTAAATGAACGTAGATGTCAATCAAAAAGTGAATATTCAGATTTACATTAATTTTAAAATGTTTGAAAATAAAATAACAAATTTCATTCGAAGGAGAAGTGACTTTTCATGGCTCGCTTTCAATAACCCGCCTAACTACGTTCGGCCGGTAAACTCAAGCTCGCCATGAAAAGTGGCACTTCTCCTCCGTATAAAATCATATACTATTATTTTCAAACATTTTAAAATTCATGTAAATCTGAATATTCATTGGATTGACATTTACGTTCATTTTTTAATCGAAAAAGAGACTGAATAAAGTATGTGTTCGTAAATTGGCGATGTTTGATCGTTTTTGTGGTATATCAGGTAGAGTGAAAATTATAAAACTGATATAGAAACGTAGATAAAAAACAGCCCTCATCTCATAATACAAGACGATTTATAGATCATTCAAGAATTTCACCTGAAAAGGGCAAAATTGATCGATAAAAAAGAAAGACAAATATTTTGTGTATACATGTGATCATCAATATAGCCCGCTCCACACTCAAGGCAAGAACCTCGGCCAATACCGCGAACGTGAGTGTGGATAACTTTCTTGTGTCACGTTCGCGCTTTGCGACCTTCTCCGTTTCGTTGCGGTCTCTTGTCCCGCGACAAAGGCTTCGCGCCTAAGCACAAATGTTCCATCCACACTCACAGGCGTTCGCGGTATCTGCGCAGTAATGATATAATGCATGTTCACTGACCATATTCGCTTTTGAAATGAATGGTTCATGGTTCATGTAGCAATGAAGTGAAATTAGAATAGATTCAGATTTAGATAAGTGGAATGAGAATTTCTTGATTATTATCAGAATATACCCTTTTTATAGCTGGCTAAACAGGCGAAAAATCTTCGTAGACAGTGAGGATGCCGCGAACCAAAGTGCGAATATTTGTGTGAGTGTGGATGACTTATTTGGCCGCGAATTCTTGGCCAGGTTCACGGCAAGAATTCTTGGCGCGATTCGCGCCATGAGTGTGGAGTGGGCTTATGAATTCATGAGATAAGTAAGAACGAGTAGTTGGTGCTATTCCATGCCAGCCTCCCACGGGAGACGGGGATGGAATGCAACAACTTAGGTGGCTACCTCCAAGTGGTATCGCTGGATACTGGGATTGACTGGAAAATCCTGTGGGTATGAACAGAAATGGTCAAAGCCCGCGGATCTCCACGTCAACCCCTAACTAAATGCCACCACAACGGTTTAATCTAAGGTGTAAAGCGACCCGTGCTGAGGGATGGATGGTACCTGAACCAATAATCAGGTATCGTAAACGGAGCCCCTGGGATACATGGCGACCTCCCAGAGTATCAGCCTTACACCTGTACAGGGGGCACCGCAGGTGCGGACGTTCCTTTCCCCCATACTCGTGGGAACTATATGGAACCTGAAAACGATAAAACAAAAAACCCTGGGGAACTTCCAGCTGAAGAAAACCCAACAACCTCAACACCGGCGGCCATGGAAGTCGAGGGGATTCCAGTTGAATCGAACTCGGCATCCGAAACCGCTGCAAAATCCAGCGAGGGATCAGTAGAGGGTCAAACATCCACTGAAAAACTCCTGGTAACAGAGAACAGGGAACAACCTGGGGGTAGTGGCAGTTCCACTAAACCTTCAGACCCTTCTGCTCTGAAACCTGTTGCTTCAGGTGTAAACCGCTTACATCTGGAGGACAAAAAGAAGCTCTCAGGAGCTGCGAAAAGAAGGATGCGAATTGAGGCGGCTAAGGCAGCTGGGGAAGAAATTAAACCCAGAAAACGCCGTAACAACCGCCGCTTTCGACGCCCGGAAGGGAAAACTGATTGTCCCGAACAAACTTCCAGCACCGCTGGAAGCAGCGGGCAATCAGAAACTCCAATCAGGAAGAGGGATCGCTCACAAAGAAGCCAGCCCTCTTCCACAGAGAGCTCTGTGCAGAAGAAAAAACCGAAACGCGAGCTGACCGTGGAAGTCTCAGCCTCAGGCAACCAAACTGAGCGGGACGGCTACGAGGTGGCCGCCAGAGGTCTGAAGATGGCCGTTGCCCTGGAAAGTTATCCGGAGCAGCGGTTGACCGAAGACCAGGGCATTCTTCTGCAGGAAGCAATCACCGGGGAGATATTTAAGTGCGAGCCGGGGAAAGGTCCGAACTTCAGGAACAGCTACGTTCACAAGGGCGTGCTGTTCCTGACATGCTCGGAAGAAACAACTAAAACCTGGCTGCTTGAATGTGTCCCCGGTTTGAAACCTTGGGAGGGGGCCGTCCTCAAAGCAGGACTTGCCAAGGAGATCCTCAAAACCTCCAAGGTAGTGGTCTGGATTCCAAAACCACACAACAAAATGGAATCCGGAAAAATTCTCCAGTTGATTAAAACCCAGAACATGGGGACAGAAACTGGAGAATGGCTTGTCATTAAGAGACAAGAGGAGGCCACAGGCCTAACTCTTGTTCTCCAAATTGATGAGACCTCCCTGAAGAACCTGCAGGCCAGGGGAATGAAAGCATTCCTGGGACTAACGCAGGTCAACTTCAAGAATATAAGCCTTACCAGGAGCAATCCTAATGCTGCGAGCAGTTCAAGCCAACCTGCAGCACAGTAAGGCTGCTACAGCAACCCTGTGCAGATTATTCGCACAGGGCAACATCGACGCTGCCCTAGTACAAGAACCATGGCTAGTGAAAGGGCGCATATCAGGCCTTGGACCATCCAAGGGTAAGATTATTTATAATCAGCACTGTGGAAATGCCAGATCCTGCATAATTGTCAGGAATAATTTAAATGTTTTGAATCTGACTGAGTTCTGTTTTAGAGACATCACAGCAATCAAGACCGACCTACATCGAGGATGGAGTAGAGAGGAACATAGTGCTAGCCTCCGTCTACATGCCTTATGACTCTCCAAGCCCTCCACCATCAGCACAAGTGAAGGCTTTGGTCAAATACTGCGAGGACTAAAAACTCCAGGTAATTATCGGAGCCGATGCAAACTCCCACAATAGCGTATGGGGAAGCACCGACACGAACACAAGAGGTGAGTCATTGCTTGAATTTATCGTCTCCAGTAACCTGGAAGTACCTAACAAGGGCAATGAGCCAACCTTTGTCACCTGCAACAGGCGGGAAACCATTGACATAACTGTGGGCACCCCCCTGGTGTCTCGGCACGTTGGCAAATGGGCGGTATCTGAGGAACCTTCAAACTCGGATCACCGACACATACATGTGGAGATTGGTCACGCCAATAAACCTGTAAGAATGCGTCGGAACCCCAGAAAAACCGACTGGTCGGGATACCGGAGGGAGCTCAGAGATAACCTAACTAATCTTAGAAATGTCAAATCTAACACACACACCATCTATGATATAGAGCAAACCTCAATCTTGTTGCAAGAGGCAATAATAACTTCATATCAAAACAACTGCCCACTAAATCGCTGTAATACCAAAGGTAAAGTGAGCTGGTGAAACAACGAACTCAAATACCTCAGAAATAAAACCCGTAAATTATTCAATCGGGCAAAGAAAACTGGAGAGTGGGGGGAATACTCCGGAACACTCACAGAATATAACAAACAAATAAGAGCGGCGCAAAGGAAGGCTTGGAGGAAGTTTTGTGAGGATATAGAACAAACCTCAGAAAGTGCAAGACTCCATCGCATCCTTTCAAAAGATCCAATCAATACAATGGGGACTCTCAAGAAACCCAATGGCGACTATACCAACTCTGGGAAAGAAACTATGGAACTTCTGCTCCAAACACACTTCCCAGGATCCACCGTTACCACATACCAAAACCCCAGAGATGAAATCCTTGTAAACCCTGAAACAAGGACAAGAAGGCAAGACTGGGAGGTGGCAAAACGGATTGTAACGCACTCTAAGGTACTATGGGCAATCAATTCGTTCAACCCATACAAATCACCTGGTCCTGACGGAATATTCCCAGTATTACTACAGCAGGGAATTGAAGATCTGGCACCAGAACTATGCAGACTATACAGGCTGAGTCTAGCATTGGGATGGCTACCTCAAACCTGGAAAACTGTGAATGTGGTCTTTATCCCGAAACCTGGACGGGACTCCTACGACCAGGCCAAGGCATACAGACCAATAAGCCTATCTTCCTTCCTCCTGAAAGGAAAATCCTGCGAGACAGCTCTTCACCATCTCGTTTCAAAGATTGAAGAGTCTCTGGCAATCAAGGAAATCGCATTATGCGTCTTCCTAGATACCGAAGGAGCTTTCGACAACACCTCCTTCGAAAGCATGGCCTCTGCGGCTACTCGACGAGGCATTGATGAGACCACTTGCAGGTGGATACGCTCAATGCTTCACAACAGACTGGTCCAGGCCAGCATGCTCGAGGAAAAACTGCGGGTCGAAATTGCCAGAGGTACCCCACAGGGGGGCATACTATCCCCTCTTCTGTGGGACATGGTGGTGGACGAGCTGCTAACCTCCCTGAATAACCAAGGATATTATTCTCAAGGATACGCAGACGACATAGTGATACTCGTCAAGGGAAAATACACCGGAATAACCTCAGAACTTATGCGAAACGCACTGAGGACTGTAGAGGAATGGTGCAACAGAGAGAGCCTAAGGGCAAATCCGAACAAAACAGCACTCATTCCCTTCACTCGCAAAAGAAACATGGGAGATCTCACACCTCCCAGATTCTTCGGCGAAACATTACAAGTTGTAGAACAGGTAAAATACCTTGGGCTGATTCTCGATAAGAAACTAACCTGGAACCCACATCTACATCATGTAACCAACAAAAGTAAAACGACACTTATGATGTGCAGGAGAGCTTTTGGAAAAACTTGGGGACTCAAACCGAAAACCATGCACTGGCTTTACACAGCGGTAATAAGACCCAGAATCACTTATGGCTCACTCCTGTGGTGGCCAAAAACAAATCAGAGACAGGAAAAAACCAACCTTGGAAAAATCCAAAGGCTTGCCTGTCTATGCATCACGGGTGCAATGAACAGCACTCCAACAGCTGCTATGGAGGTCATCCTCAACCTCTCACCCCTTGACATACATGTCATGGGAGAGGCCAGGATGGGTGCATACAGATCGATCCAAACAAAAAACTGGAGAACCAGCACAACTGGGCACACCAGAATCACTCATGTAGCAGACGTAGCCGAGCTTAATATGATTTCAGACTACATGCAACCTCTATACTCATTCGAAAAACCATTCAAAACACAGCTCGATTGAAACAGATGGGACTCGAGTATAGAATCACAATCATCTGCAGAAATAGTCTGGTACACAGACGGTTCTAAGACAGATGAAGGAACAGGAGTGGGAATACATGGAGTGAGGCCAAGAAGGGATTACATAATACCTCTCGGCAAACACGCCCCGATATTTCAAGCTGAAACACATGCCATTAGGACATGCATACAGAAGAACCTGGAAAGTGGCTACCAAAGAAAACACATCCACATTCTCTCTGACAGCCAGAGCGCCATCAAAGCTCTCAACTCGACACAGATAAAGTCTAGACTCGTCTGGGAATGCCTCCGGGACCTTCTGGAGCTGGCAAAACACAACAAGGTCACTTTGATGTGGGTGCCAGGTCACAAGGGAATAGCAGGCAACGAAAGAGCAGACCAGTTAGCAAGACAAGCATCTGAAACGCCATTCACAGAGCCAGAACCTGTGCTTGGAATCAGCAAAAACCGATGCAGGACCCTGATTGAGGAGTGGATAAAACAAAGACACCGACAACACTGGGAACAGAGCGACGGGCAAACACACAGCAAAGCCATGGTAGGACGCACAAGCCAAACCTTGACAGCTGCCTTTTTGAATTTAAACAGAACAAAGGCACGCATAATAGCAGGTCTACTGACGGGACACTGCGGCCTCAGAAAACATCTGAACACCATAGGAATACTTGGAGAACCCGTGGATTGCAGACTCTGCGGCGAAGAGGAAGAAACAGCCTCTCACATAATCTTTGAATGCGACGCCTTGGGAAGAAGGCGCCACAGAATCTTTGGTGAAATCAATCCGGAAACGGGAATCCGAAAAACCTCATAAAAAGGCTACTGAACCTGATAAAGGACACAAACCTATTCTCGTGAGGAACCACTGACGAAAGTGTGATACAATAGACCCAAGTTGGTCGCAGTGTCACAGGGAGGCCAAGCGCTAACCCGGTCTCTTGTTTGTCAGCTTAAGGCCTCTTGCAACGACAGAGAATTATCGCGAGAATTTTCTGTCAAATTCACTGACCGAAAATTCTCTGCCGTTGCATACTACTTTCGGTAGAATTCTCTGTGGAATTACACAGAGACGACAGAGAATTCTCGCGAGAATTTTCGGTCAGTGAATTTGACAGAAAATTCTCGCGAGAATTCTCTGTCGTTGCAAGAGGCCTTTATAAATCAATCAATCAATCAATCAAGAACGCAGAATCGAATATGAATAAGGGGTACCATAGGCTAGCTGTCAAACTTCGCTGATATGATGCAACGGAGCGAGAACGAAGACTGTATAACATTGAATGATCTATTGCAGGAGATCAGATGTTCAAAGGAAGACGTTAAGAATTGTATTTCGGCTACTGAGGTAAGACTGCAATTAGAAATTCAGGCACTCAAAAGTAAAAAATGAGACATTAGAAAAAGAAAACGAGATCTTGAAGGAAAGACTCAAAAAAAACGGAGCAAAATTGTAAAAAAATAACATAATCATATTTGGTCTAAATAGAGAGAATGAATTGACAGCGGATTATCTTTGTGAGCAGATAAATCGTTTGTTGGACACACAAATCGAATTAGGCGAAATAAACGACTATTACACATTGGGAAGAGGAGAAAACAACCCAATTAAGGTAGAGTTATTTCATATCAAAGTAAGAAAATTATCTACAAAAATATCAGGAAACTTAAGGATACGGAGGTGGCTATTGCGAATGATCTAACTCTGAAACAACGCCAGGACTTGAAAAAAAAGTTGGAGAAATTTTTAGGAGAAGCCAGATCAAAATATTCAGGGAGGACTTACTTGAAAGGAAGCAGATTGACAATAGGGGAAAAATCGTACACATTGGAGGAACAAGAGAGCTCGAGCGAGAAAGTTGAAAAAGCAAATAGTGACCCAAATACACCTTGCCTAAGTTAAAGAATAGATGGTGACCAAAAGAATGAAGAGAAAGGTAGCTTGATGTCGGAAGAAGAGAAAGGGGAAACCAGAATACAAGGGGAAAATAAGAATTTACATAATACACCTCATAATACTCCTCATAATACACCTCATAATACACCTCATAATAAACCTCATCTGCCCACTCATAGAAGAGTATTTTCCAATAATAGCAGTCCTCCCCCAAGGACAAAGAATACTGGAATGAAGTTAAGGCATAAGACCACATCAGAGAAAAAAAATTGATTTCCATTTGAAAAGGTGAGTGAATCTCAGTAAATAAGTACACGTATTACACATAAGTTGGATTTTTTTTTTTGAAAATATGAAACATAGTTCGTTTGGGAAATGGGTTGTTGAATGGTGTTATGGTGATTTTTGGTAGGTTTTCCATGGGTTTCTGAAATCGAAATGGATCCTTACATCGAACATTATAGAAATGATGACTTTGCTACTGTTATCATTGAAAATATAGATGAAATTAATGAATTTAAGATGGAAAAAGCGTTCAATGTTCTTCAGATGAATATTAGGAGCATACAAAAGAATTTCGAGGAGTTTGAACTATTCTTGGAGGGGACTATGATAGAATTTGATATAATTGTTCTAAAGGAAACATTTATAGTAGATGATATTAATTTACTCAAATCAAAGAGGTACGAACATATCTACAATGAAGGGAAATACAATAAAAATGATGGTACAATAGTGTATGTAAAAGACAATATTGTTTTCGAACACGAAATCGTGGAAATAGGAGATATAAAGGCTATAGAATTAAATATTCAACACGAGAAAGAACAAATTAGATTAACTGCAATATATAAATCACCTAAATATTCCGTAGCCGATTTCAATGAAAATCTAGCATTTTATTTAGAAAGGAAAAAACATTGTAAAAAACATACCATTACTGGAGATATAAATATTGATTTATTAGTCAGGGAATATTATGTAGAAGAATACAATAATATATTGAACTTCTTCGGATTCACATCACTAATCAATGAATATACACGGCCTGACAGTAAAACGTGTCTAGATCATATTTTTGTGAAGGGTATTCAACCAGGAGAATCGAAAGTCTATGGTGTTATTCTTCACAATCTGATCACGGATCATTATCCAGTTTTGTTGTGTACAGACCAGAAAATAAAGAGAAAATATCTTAATGTCAAAAATGAAAAAAAAAAATACACGAACTACAACAACTTGAAAAATGCACTACGACAAGAAAATTGGGAGAATTTATATGGAAACGAGGATGTGAATAATGGAACTGAAAACTTCATTGATACATTAAAAAATCATATAG
Organism: Adalia decempunctata; assembly: GCA_951802165.1. Taxonomy (NCBI): domain Eukaryota; kingdom Metazoa; phylum Arthropoda; class Insecta; order Coleoptera; family Coccinellidae; genus Adalia; species Adalia decempunctata. The sequence goes on along the minus strand of OX637699.1, from coordinate 40,478,652 downwards.
AAATAAATACATCTACAATCCACAGAAAAAACAAAGACAGAAATAAAAAATAATGGATTCCTCCGAAAATAGTGTGTACAGAACACTTCAAGAAAGGAGACACACGTTAAGTATATTAAGTTAGAGGATGACACGGTTGTCGAAAAGGACCAAGAAATGTGTGATGCTTTCAACAGTTATTTCAGCGAATTAGGGGAAAGATATGCAAATGAAATAACGGAACCAGAGGACTTCACAGAAAGGAAGATACGAAACAATCGGTCTTTTTTTGTTTCCCACAAACTCCGATAAGGTCGAAAAGATTATTGATGTTCTCAAGTCCAAAAAGTCTACTGGATTTGATGGGATCCGTTCGGAAGCTCTGAAACAAGTAAAAAATGAGATATCAGGGCCTCTCGCCTATTTGGTGAATATTTGTTTCGAAAAAGCTTGTTTTCCAGAAGTTTTGAAAATAGGAATAGTTAAACCATTACACAAGGGAGGAGATAAAACAAAAATCAGTAATTATAGACCGATTACACTTGTGTCCAGTATTTATAAGATCTTCAAAAAACTAATCAAGAAGCGTATGGTGGCATTTATGGACAAGTACAATATTCTTTCGAAAAACCAGTTCGGATTTCGCCAAGGAATGTCGACAGAAGATGCCATAAGAAGGGTAACTGAAATTATATATAAAAACATAGATAAAAATATTCCATTTCTGGCAATAGTCATAGATCTAGCAAAAGCTTTTGACACCGTCCATCATGAAAAATTGTTGGAAATACTCTCGGATTACGGATTCAGAGGAAAAATAAGTAAACTACTTCCCAGCTTTCTTACAGGAAGAAAACAAACGACGAAATTAAATAGAACGTTTAGTAGAACAAACATTATTAATTAGGGCGTTCCGCAAGGAACGGTGCTCGGACCTATTCTTTTTTTGATATTTATAAATAGTATGTTCGACCTGAAAAGTAGTGGAGAAATTATAAGCTTTGCTGATGATACGTTAGTCATGTACGAGTATACATCATGGGATAATCTGAAACAGAAAGCAATAAGTGACTTAACGATTCTGAAGAAATGGTTTGAAGTTAATAAACTCACTTTGAATCAGCAGAAGACCAAATATCTAACCTTCTCATCCAACAAAGTTGGGCCAGGTAACTGGTCAATTCAAAATCTCAAATACACATGCCACAAAATATCTAGGTATTTACATAGATCAACATTTGAAATGGGATGAACATATGAATTACCCAATAAAGAAGTTGAGAGGTATTGCGTACAGATTTAGAATCATAAGAAAGAATGTCCAATCTGTAAGACACCTCCAAGTACTGTACGATGCATTGGTGCAGTCTCAACTCTCATATGGGATCATTGGGTGGGGAGGAGTATAGGATTGCCACAAAAGAGGATTGGATATTATACAGAAATACATCTCAAAAATAATGTACGGAAAACAGTATAGATTCCCTAGTCGAGAGATTTACGAAATATCGAAAGCATTGGATATCAGACAAATTTTTGCGAGTAAGATAATAACGAGCGTCAAACTGAACGAGATACATTTGGTATTGAAAGAAAACAATTACTCGACGAGAATAAATATGAACAACTATGAAAGACCGAAAGCGGAAAAGAGAGTAGGTCAGAGAAGCTGCACATACCTGGCCTCAAGACTCTACCTAAAAATACCTACCGAAATAAAAGAATTGAAAAGTAAAAAAAATTCAAAAGAGAAATAAAAAAATGGTTGATTGCGGAAGATAAATCATGGATTCATAAAATAATCAACTCTTCCTGAAAATTTGAGGTTACAAAGAACGGATGGTGACAAGAATTCCCGAACGACACGAAATTAAATACCGAATTGCGACAAAATTCCCGATTGCGACCGGATGCCCGAAGGAGTCCAGAAGAAAAAAAAAACCAACAGTAACAAAGACAAAAGGAAAAAATAAATTAAAACTCATAACTTATTTTTTTTGTCGCTCTTAATTCTAGCACTTTTGATCTCTTCATTTGAATTTGTTTTTTTTTTCGGATTCTATATTTCATATTTTCTGTGAGTTTATATGCAATGCCTAAACTTAATTTAATGATAATAATAATAATAATCCTTCAGCAAAGACATTGACATGTCTTTCGGTCTCGATAAATGCGCCATAGTCAACATCAGGAAGGGTAAAATGGAGAACACACAGGAACAATTTCAGGACATCCACAGAATGTTGCCCGAAGAGACCTACAAGTATCTGGGCATTCCTCAAAATCAACGGATTGACCACACCCGTTTGAAAGCTGAGTTCACTGCGAAATATAAAAACAGGGTGACCAAAGTGCTCAACACCAAGCTGTCTGCTAAAAACCAGATCGATGCCTTGAACTCTTGGGCTACGCCTGCTCTGACCTACACTTTCGGAGTCTTGAAGTGGTCAGATGCTGATCTGAATGAGTTGGACCGACTCACCCGTCGCCTAATGACAAAGTTCCGATGTCTGCACACCAATGCATCGGTGAAAAGGCTTTATCTACCCAGAAGAGATGGCGGACGAGGAATGTTGAACATCTATAAACTCTGCAGAACCCAGGAGAAAAACTTGAGGCAGCGACTGCTCGAGTCTGAAGATAGCCTGATGAAATTGGTGACAACAGAGAATAAGGGATACACACCTCTGAACCTACAACACAGAGAACTGATATTCGATATCACCACGAGAAGCGAAGATATAAGTATATGGCGGGAACAAGCTCTGCACGGCAGATTTCCCAAACACCTTGAGGGGGAAAATGTCGATAAATGAGCTTCTTTGTCGTGGTTGAATGCGGGACAATTGTATCCTGAAACTGAGGGATTCCTGACGGCTATCCAAGACCGAGTCATAAAGGTGCGAGTCCACTTGATACTTTTGCAGCGCAATAGTGTATCGCAACATACATGAAACATATGTTTCCTGTGTACACAGTAATGAAACTTGGCGTGAAACATAAGTTTCACGTTGCGCTGATACACGGGCTGTTGCGATACAATATTCAGTCGACACAGGTTGCTGCGTGTAGCGCTACATGTTTCATGCGAAACAAACCAAGTTTGTTTCGCGATAGTGTTGCGTCTGAACTTTGAAAATTTAAATAAACAGAGAAATGGGGAAATGGTCAAAAGATTGAAACTTCGGTATTAATAGCCGAATACGAAGCTAGACCAGAGTTATGGAATGAAAAAAGTCCACGAAAGTGTATGAACTTTTATTGATTACAGGAACATTTAGAGAAATACATATGTATGATAATCAGTTTATAAAGATTTGAGAAAAAGACTGAAAATCAGCCGAAGATATAGCCCATATACATGCTTTGGAGCAGCTGCAAAAAGCTAGTGACAGTCTTCAAATTTTTAGCGATTATGTGGCTTCGGAGCTGAGTGATCTTGGTGAAGTGAATCGCAAAAGGGCAAAGTTGAAAATCTCTAGGATTTTGTTGAAGTATGCAGAAGATTAATCTAAAAAATCAACTTCTGTGGCTGCAGTTTCACAACATACTTTTCAAAATCTGGAGAAGCCGACAAATGAAACTGCAGCGTGCTCTCGAGACTACTACGAAAGTTCACAAGAGTGGCTTAACGATGGCCAAACCCAGATGGGATCCCAAGATCTGTCAAGAATTATACATTCATGTAGTGATATTTTGAATTCTGAATAAATATACATATAGTCCATTCACCTTTTATTTGTCACAGGGGAGGCCATGGAAATTTGGCATTTTACACAACACCAGAGTAAGGTTATGAACAAGCTGAAAGATTTAGACTACTATCGACGTACATAACAAATTTCAAGTCTCTAGCACATATCGTGGTAACAAAAAATTTCAAGAACAGACAAGCGGACAGACAGACAGACTGACGCATCGACACCAAAACTTCCGTGTGTCCTAAATGGGATACTATCTTTTTTTTATCTTTATTAATTTCAATAAATTATCGAAATCTACTGCGCTCATAAGCCAAAAATTCTTATAAAATTCAAGATCTCCGCTTCGTAACTCTGTCATCATTTGATTATAAGCCCCTAGTTCATTTTTTTTCATTATCCAATCTCGTACCCATATTTTGCGTTTGAGTTTTAGTTCGACTCATTTTCGTCTCAAATTTGCAAGAACAATGAAAGCAGCAGCATTTTCAGTTTGCGACATTTTATCGAGAACAAGAGGCACAGCAACAGGATCACCTGAAGACTCCGATACAAAGATCGCAAATGGACACTCTGGTTGATACAAAATGTAGCATGTTTTCGCGATACAGTGTTTCATATACATTTGTAGCGCGCAACTTGCAGTTAAATGGACACATTACAGCAACACTTGTAGCGCAACAGAGGATTTGTTGCGCTACAAAAGTATCAAGTGGACTCGCACCTTAAGAACTCGCAACTATGAGAAGCACTGTTTGAAGCTGAACGTGGAGGACAAATGGAGGAAGTGCGGCGCAGTTGGCGAGTCTATCGAACATATAATAGCAGGCTGTCGAGTTCTTGCCGACAACGCATATCTGGGCCGACACAACCAAGTGGCAAAAATTGTTCACCAGCAGTTAGCTCTTAGACATGGTTTTTTGGATACTTGTCCGCCATACTATAAGTATCAACCTGGAAACGGACACAGCGGTTCTCTATTGGGATAGACCCATAACAACAGATAGATCAGTGGACTACAATAGACCGGACCTTGTGTTCATTGAGAAGGATCAGAAGGATGGGGTGATAATTGATGTGGCAGTACCATTGACCCATAACATCGGAAGAAAGGAGTCGGAAAAAATAAAGAAGTACGAGAATTTGGCAATAGAGCTGAAGAATATGTGGCAATTATCGAAAGTCACTATTATACCGTTGGTGATTTCGGCTGAGGGAGTCATGTCCAAATCATTTAAGAAAAACCTTCAAAAGATCGAGATATCCCAGAGGATCGCGGGATATGCACAGCAGGCTGTAGCTTTGCAAACCTGTCACATCGTGCGGAAATTTCTGAACTAGTGGGAGGAACTGAAATGTTTTTTCACTGGTTCATAGAAGTAATACAAGCTCGAGCTGAGACCGGGAGACCGATGATGAAGAATAATACGGCTATTTAAAATGCTGAAAGTCCATCCTAACATCATCCACGCAATAGAAAACATCATAGCGCTGTGGAAAACGAAGTTTGCCATCCGAGCAGAGGGTCGAACCGTATATACGGGATGGGTGAGATACAGGAGAGGAGTTTTTCAGGGAGATTCGCTAAGCCCGCTATTATTCTGCATAACACTCATACCACTAACAATTGAGTTGAGGGAGAGCAAAATAGGATACAAGGCCGGACCACCAGGCAGAAGGAACCACCTGATCTCTCATCTCATATACGTGGACGACTTGAAGCTCTACGCTCCCTCCGAGTCCGCACTACAGCAACTACTGAATATCGTTTCAGACTACACCTCAGCCATAGGAACGTCCGCGTCATTCGGTTTGGACAAGTGTGCTGTATTTCTTCTGCGCAGGGGAAAAGCTGAAGATGCAGGAGAAGATATTCTACTGGAAGATGGAGTGACTTTTCGACATCTCGAAGACGGAGAAACTTACAAGTTTCTTGGGATGAAACAGAGGGGTGTACTGGAGACAACCCAGATAAAGGATGACCTAACAGCCAGCTACAAAAAGAAGCTGAGAGACATTTGGAAATCGCAGCTGTCGGGAAAGAACAAACTATCTGCTACAAATATGCTAGCCATCCCGATTCTCACCTACTCTTTCGGAGTGGTGAACTGGACGGTAAACGAGCTCCTCGACCTTGATAGGTTAACAAGGAAAACGATGAATATGAATCGTAGCCTACATCCCAACAGTTCAATGCAGAGGATATACCTTCCTCGAAGCCAGGGGGGTAGAGGATTGCAATGTTTGGAATATCGACACTATCAACAAACATTGGAAATGGCAGTAAGGATTCTAAGAAGTGAAAATCCGCTTCTGAAATTTGTCGCTCAGCATGAAATTGCGAACCATGGAGCCTTCCTATTCCGAGCTGCACAGAGGGCCCTAGAGAAGCTCAGCATAACCGGCGTATCGATCAATACTGAGCTCGCTGGAACACCGATCACTCAAGCGGATCAAAGAAGCCTAGCAGGACTGATCCGAAAGTCTCAGTCAGATACATTACTCGAACATCATATGAGTAAGACCTTGCACTCCATATATTTCAGGAGTTTAAAAGACCAGGACCTGTCTGAAGAATTGTCTTTCGCCTTTCTAAAGTCAGCTAGCCTTAAGTCAGAGACAGAAGGATTTGTGATGGCGTGTCAAGATGGAGTACTGAATACGAGATGGTATAAAAAGAACATCATGAAAATGGACACCCCAACAACTTGCAGGGCTTGCCATGGGCAACAGGAAACGATTATGCACATCCTTTCCGCCTGCAGAGTCCATGCTCCATCGGGGTATGTAGAGAGACACAACGCGGCACTCCGAATCCTATACTTCCACCTGAGAGCCGCGTATGAGATAGACAAAGAACCGGTGTTACCATATGTGCCTCTGGAGATTGAAGCGGAGGTCCAGAGCGAAAGAGCTCGCATATGCTGGAATTATCCTGTTTCAACAACACGGCAGATCAATGCTGTTAAGCCAGACATACTTCTGCTGGACAAGGAGCTGAAGGAGTTATTTGTCGTGGAATTCTCCTCCCCTGCTGAAAATAACGTTGTGATGAAGGAAGAACAGAAGAGGCAAAAATACAAAGACCTTATGTTCGAGCTTGGAACTTTATACCCAGGTCATAAAATTAGGATGGTCGTACTTATCATAGGATGTCTCGGTGGAATGAGAGCTAACTACGTGGATGAACTGAAGATTATCCCGGTCTGCAGATCACTGGCCGAGGTATTGGCGCACAGAATGCAGAAAGCAGTGTTACTCGGGTCACTCCATATCATCAGGTCCCATGAACTCTAGAAGCCACTTGCAGCTCATCTCTTTTGTTAAGGGACGCTGCGAGGGCAGGATGAAGAACTCCTCCATTGAAGTGTGAGGGGTTTTTAGTGAGTAGCCAAACAAGATCCTGGATTCTCACACTACCGAGAGTGCGGACCCTCTCGGTGCCCATAAAGGGTTTTCCCCTCACACGGACGTTAAAAAAAATAATAATTTATATGAATAGAATATTTGGTTAAATTTTAAGAATTTTGGCTATTGTAATAGTTCTTCTGCCGCTGGAATCAAGTTTTTCTTTTCACAACTGTAAACAGTTATGTAATATAACTCACAGTTTATCAGAGTTTACAACAATTTGTATATAATTATGTTGAATAAACTCATATCTATCTATCTATATATCTATCTATCTATCTATCTATTTAAATTGAGTAAAAAATGGAACATTTGCTTAGTTACGGTTGTCATGCAAAATTCATTCTTTGCATAACAACACTTTTCCTGCTGCCGCGCCGGAGGGAAAAGTAAGCCATAGCAACTATTCCTCCGCCCAGGCGGAGAAGTAGAACTCCTCTATGATCCTGTCGAAAACTGACGACGTTATCGTACGTTTGGAAATAAAATAGCATATTTCATTCGAAGTAGAAGTGATTTTCCATGGCTCGCTTTCAACTTTCAACTCAAGCTCGCCATGAAAAGTGACACTTCTCCTCCTTATGAAATAATATACTATTAATTGAGTATGTAGTTCTTGAGTTTTTTCTTAATAATAATTCAAGTTAGAAGTTAAAGATAACCAATATTCTCGATCTGTATCCTCGGAAAAATATATAGCACGATTCAGTTCATTTGGAACGAAATACATTGGATCTAAGATAAAATTCAAAATTATTAGACGTTTTGTTGTCTACAGATTGAGAATAAGGACTTCTTTCGAGAGTTATGGTCATTAAGCCCATAACTAATCAATCAAGATGAATTTATTATTGGAAAATAATAATCTTTACCTACTTCTCTGTATGTAGTTCTTGAGTTTTTTTCTTAAGCCGGACTCCCACTACTCGTGTATTTGGCAAATATTTGCCACTTGCCTATATTTGGCATGTAGTGGGAGTGGTTCACTCGGCCAATACTTGTACAATTATTTGCCACCGGCGAAGTCCCGCCGGTTGTCGCTAAAAATGCAACGAGTCAAAGGGCAATTATTTGCGTATTTGACAAGTATATACTTGTCGATGCTCTCCCATTACTTGCCGCAATTAATTTGGCAGTTCTGTTGTCAGCTTCCGTCGAGTGTTTGTGGTGCTTGCGTTTATTTAAATTTTTTCCGAAATGGAGTGTACTCGAGAAGTCGTTTTCGAATTTCTACATTTGTACGAAAATAAGCCAGTTATATGGCAACCTAGGCATCCACATCATAGAAACAGGAACGTTACAGTCACTGTAGAGCAAACTACATCATGGCGACATCTTGTTGAGAATCAGACCACCAATTCCCTCTCGAAGTCACCTGGATGAAGACAGATGGCATACCTCTCTTTTGCTCCTTCAGCAGGCAAGAAGAGAATTTCTTCAACTCGAATCGGATCCATGGCGGCTGTTGATATTTATATCAACGAAGTTCGTTGAACGAACGCGATGTATCTGTTAGCGCTTGTTCGGACTATATAAATCATAATATAAATTTCTAAAGTAATGGTCGCCTGTATTGTTGAGATTTTCTTGTACACAGTTGAGTTATTCCCGTTGTTACCGTAATTTCTATAATTCCTGTTATTCCCATTGTTCTCGTTATTTCCGATAATCCTATGTTCCTATTATTCCCGTTATGTCTGTTACTCCCGTTGTTCCCGTTGCCAAAAAACCTATTTCGTCATCTTAATGATGATAATGAGGATGATGAAGATGAAAATACAAAGGAATAGAAACAAACATTAATACAATTTTTATACATATATTGGATTATTCAGCTTCATAGAAAAAATTTTGGGGCGCAGGGAATATAACAAGAAATGAAGAAATCCGACCCTGAACTATATATCTCACACTAGCTGTATAAATGCTCTCTCTTTCATTCACCAGTCAACTGGGAGGAGCTACCTGCGGGGCGTGTCATTTAAAAGAAATTCAATTCCATCTTAAAATCCATAATTGTTATTAACAATTGATTTTCACTAATCGATGGCTAAAACAAACCTTAATGACTTGTCTTTGAGAAAAATGGATATTTATCATTCCGAATAGAAAAATTCAAGGAAATAAATTTAGCGAAAACAACACATTTTTGTAATATCATTTACAAAAAAAAACGGCTAATTATAAAAGAAAAATGAGATAGACATGTCATAACTAAATGATAGACTTCAACACTGAAATGAAAAAACACAAAAATATTAGTTCGTTTTGATGGTGGAAATGTTGAAAAATAACCAAAAATGATGTTGAATATCCTTTTTATTCATTCAATACTCATAAAATATTTTTTTTATTATTTTTACCTTCATACACACATACATCCCTTGATCAGTCAGAAAAATAAATCGTTTCTGACTCCCTTTTTTTAGGGATGTAGACCCTTAATGGATAATTCGAACTCGAAAATAAAATATGTTGAAGTAAAACAGTTTCATTCAGATAACAGATTGATTTTGGAACATACTCGGAACTCAAAAAGACAAATGACTTGAAGAATGAATGTAGGTATCAGAATTCACTCATGAAACGAAGCAGAGTAACGCATTGACAGATGTACAATACATTTTCATGTTTCCACTATTTTCAGGAACACCGAAGCATAGAACTGTCCTTAAGGGATATATTGGTATATTTTGCTCATTTGATTTTTTTTTTCTGTACTTTACCAAAAGATTCGTTGTTTGTTAACCAGAATTTGTCTTCCTTGACCCTTGAATTAATTTTTATACCGAAACCGGGTTTTTTCAACGCCTGAAGAGGTTTTGGAATAATGAAAGATTTTCAACTTATCTTCCAGTCGCTGATGATTCCAAATTTACCATTCAAATAGCTGTTGAAAATTATCAATATGTTCAAAACAACTAGTGTGGAATACTAATTATGAATTGATTAAATCCAACTGCAACAATAACAGCATACAATTTTATTGAAGCCGATCCTGTTCAGAAACAACCTGATGGCACGTATGCGCATTATGGACCACACTGAAATTTTTACAACACTTCGCTCCAATTGATTTAGCATTCTAGAGTAAGTTTATATATATTATGATTGGTTCGGACTATGCCAGTAGAGTAGTCGAGTAGCGAATGATTTTGTAATTTCCCGTGTGCGAACGCCAGCAATCGAGTCGAGTAGAGTCACAGGATGATGTACCTACTACCTTATACTACCTGAGTCTTTGATACTGTGGTAGAGTAGTCAGTGGGCGAATCGACTCTCCACTCGACTAAAATACTGGCCTAGTCCGAACAAGCCTTTAAGGTGGGTTTAAGGTCGGCGTTTAAAGCGAGTAGGAAAGCTCATCCGATAGAGGCGCCACCGTCCATTTTTTGGAATATCTCCATAGAACATGCATTATCACTATGAATATCTCTCTGATTATGCATGAAATGGACAATGGCGCTCTCTATCCGAAAATCGCCGAACTATGAAAGAAGTGAATTTGTGGGTAAAGCAGGAACTTTTTCCCGCCAAAATTTGAATTTGGCCATTCTCTGCCAATTCCGTATTTTAAGTTGTTTTTCTGAACGAAATTATCAGTAGATTCACTTTTAATCGGATGTTGAACTATTTTCATGGGTCTTTCTGTTGAAATAAAACAGAAGCATGAGATGGCTCATTTTCTTCTATTTTTGAAAGAAAAAAAATTAACTTTCGAAATGAAATCGATTTAAATTATTTCATCAAGAACTCCAATCCTTTCTGAGTTTCCCCACAAAATTTCAGTTTTCAAAGTGAAACCATTTTCAAATGCAACTCGAAATAAAAACGCACTACATTGAACGCCCACCTCAAACCAAACGAACAAAGAGCAAGAGCTAGAACAAGAACATTCTTTGTTGATCTTTTAGTAGTTTTAGTGCTGATAAACTAGAAGAATTTGAAAGAATGAGGTTAGAATGAGCATTCGCTCGTCTGATGTAAATCCTCCTCAAAACAAACGATGTGTTGTCACAGTGACCTAATAGAAAATAGTTCTTTCTTGTGCATATGACTATAGGCCTTTTCGGAAACTTACTCGTGTTCACTGGATCCCTAAGCTTTGCGTTCGTTTACCTAATCCGAAAATCCAACCCGTGTTCGGAAAGTACAGAGCTGCTAACCCGATCAGTGACTCGGGTTGATTTATCGTAACCCTACTCGAAAGCAGGGTCGCTAGATCCACCGCATGCGCACGGCAGTTTAGTTTCGTATCTGGAAAAACGCGGGAATAAGCCTTCCACTTTATAATAATAATATTATATTCTATAATAATTTCATAATAATTAATCAATAATTATGGAAAGAGAAGAGAGTAGTAGTAGTAACTGTGTTTTATTGTAGCAATACAAATGGCCATCGACCAAGGGTCCTTCAGCCAGAGAAGAGAATTTGGCGCAATGTGAAATGTGTGCGTTCATTAGCGAAGCATCAATTAACTGGGAAAAAAAACTTAAAATTTTTGGTTATGTTATGATCTACTGACACTTCAAATCCTAAACCTGATAGTTCGTAAACTTAGGACCGGGTCTGTGATCCAAGAAGATCCGTCACGTGACCTCAATGGATCGAGTTAGTAACCCAGAGTAGGTTTCCGAAGAGGCCTTATGTTGATACTGGCTTACGCCGATAAAACACGAACGATTCTCTCGCTCTCTGCTTGCATGTTTATAGTTGATAGGAACTTTCGCTAGTTCCCTGGATGATGATTTGTGACAGGTTCCAGTCGGATCCAAGGCAGTTGTTGTGTTGTTGATATTTATATCGACGAACGCGATGTATCTGATAAACAAACGATGTGTTGTCATAGTGGATTTACATCAGACGAGCGAATGCTCATTATAACCCCATTCTATCGAATTCTTCTAGTTTAAGGTTGGCGTTTAAAGCGAGTAGGAAATCTCCTCCGATAGAGGCGCCACCGTGCATTTTATGAAATATCTCCATAGAACTTACATTATCACTATAAGTTCTATGAATATCTCTCTAATCATGAATGAAATGTACAATGGCGCTCTCTATCCGAAAATCGCCGAACTATGAAATAAGTCAATTTGTGGGTGAAACAGGAATTTTTCCCAGCCAAAATTTGAATTTGGCCATTTTCTGCCAATTCCGTATTTCAAGTTGATCTTCTGAAAGAAATTATCAGTAGATTCACTTTTAATCGGAAGTTGAACTATTTTCATGGGTCTTTCTGTTGAAATAAAACAGAAGCATGGGTTGGCTCATTTTCTTCTATTTTTGAAAGAAAAAAAATTAACTGTCGGAATGAAATCGATTAAAATTATTTCAACAAGAACCCTAATCCTTTCTGAGTTCACCCACAAAATTTTAGTTCTCAAAGTGAAACCGTTTTCGAAATCAACTTGAAATAAAAACACACTACATTGAACGCCCACCTTAAACATACGTGGAGCATTCTTTCGTCATTCTATCAGCACTAAAACTACTAAAAGATCAACAAAGAATGTTCTTGTTCTAGCCCTTGCTGTTTGTTCGTGGTTTAAACCCACCTTAATAGGAGATAGATCTTTCTTGTGCATTTGACTATACTCCATTCACTTTTATAAAGTATCCCGGTTGGCCATGGTTTAGGTTTATCAAGTTCTTTTATTTAGAACTAACGTAGGTTGGCAATCGTGAAAGTAAAATAATTCTAAGAGATGTTGCCAATGCAATTATTTATTATCTACTCTTTTTCAACTTTTTTCAACTTTGTAAATGAAGTAATTTCTTTTGAGGTTTAACTGTGACACAGGTTTAGAAGTACCACTACATTCTCATACTGAAGTATTTCAAGTTGAGCAAAAAGGTATATTGTAGTATTATTTAAATATGTATCGTATGTGTTGAGAAGAACACTTAATCTTCTATGATTATGAATGTTCTGTGCCTCGAGGCCAGGACTAGAGAGGGAGGGAGAGAACAAGTTATCAGTTTTAGGTTACGTTTTAAGGTAACAGTTCAAAGTATCGGTCGTTGTGGTAACGGTTGTTTGTCGGGTTCGGTGCCAAAGTCACTGTTGCTATATACAGTTACCTGAGAGGGCTCAGGCAAATATAGCGTGACTTGGACCGCGTGTCGTTATCGAAATCACGGTTGCTGTACAAGTTACCTGAGAGGGCTCAGGCAGATACAGTTTGATTTCGACCACGTGTTAAATTTATGTGAGTAGACCATTATATATATATCTGTGTGTAAAACTTTATATAAACCTTCTGTGAATAAACTGCATAATCTGTGAAAGTCTTATCTTTCTAACCCACGTATCCGCCCATCATCCTACAACTCAGAAGTGGGATACGGGGAATAGATAAGTTAACCTAAAAAAGTGCACGTGTTCGTCCATCGTACAACGCGAAACGGATATGGAAAGTGTTTGAATAAGGATTTCCGGATAGAAAACTGTTGGAAATGGAGAAGCAAGGATCCAGGATGTCTCTAGAAGATGTCGCCAAGTTGGCGATCAGATACCTGGATGAAGATGAAATGTTGGTCTGTGATAAAACCAACCGTTCGCCCAGTCTCCTTGCCACGTTGGATGCACTTTCTATTGAAGACGCTTTCAATGTTGCGTTTGCGGTAAGAACTATCGCATTGAGCCGCAGCAGACCACAAGAATCGGACTTCTCGATTGCGACCCAGATGTGTAACATGCTGTTTCGTGAAGAATATGACGGTCAAGTTCAGGGACCAGTTCCTCCAAAAAGTGAATTTTCAAATCCCGAATATGAAGAAGATGATAATGTCGTGATTCACGTACAATCTGAAGAAACTGGTCGAACTCATGAGGAAGAAATTGAATGTGAAGTAGATGAAGAAGAAAACATAGAAATCTCCAGAGAAGAATCAAATACTGCTGCCGATGAAAAAATGGATGAAGAAGAAACTGAGGTTGAGTTACAGATCGAAGAGGACGTCAAAAGTGGTAGTGAAGAGGAATTAGAAAAAATTGATCAACTGATTTTGGAATCAGAGGAAGAGGATCACAGAAAATTGAGAAGAAAAAGAAAGAAGAATGATCGTCTAAACTTGATGATGGTGATCAAAGGCGATAGTGGTCCAAAGGAAGAAGAGGAAGGATTATTCGATCTGAAAGAAAACAGTGGTATGATGAAAATGAATAAAGTTATGGATCAGACTCCTGAAATTTTGGCAGAATCAGATGTAGACAGTGACAACGAAGTGCGTAATGACATTGAAAAACCTCGTGTTCAATGTAGGTTATCTGCTGGTGACGGTGTAGGTAACTTCAGAAGGTTGAAAGCGTATGAAATTGTCAAAAATCATGCCGCCAATGTCAAGAAAAAAATGACTAAGAATTTCAAAGGACTGTTTCGAAATTTCCCTAGTGACATATTGTTTGTGTTCAAAGACTTTTTGTTGGCTCCCAAGCCACCCGATTATTCAGTTAGGTTATATTTTTAGTTTATTTTAGGTTAAGGTATATTTTGTGTTTGTTTTTAAGGTTAGATAATTTAAGATTGTATTTGTATTGTGAGTCATAAACTCCAATTTTCAATCGAAATTTATAACTCAGTCAGGTATGGCCGAGTTGTAGTATTATTTAAATATGTATCGTATGTGTTGAGAAGAACACTTAATCTTCTATGATTATGAATGTTCTGTGCCTCGAGGCCAGGACTAGAGAGGGAGGGAGAGAACAAGTTATCAGTTTTAGGTTACGTTTTAGGGTAACAGTTCAAAGTATCGGTCGTTGTGGTAACGGTTGTTTGTCGGGTTCGGTGCCAAAGTCACTGTTGCTATATACAGTTACCTGAGAGGGCTCAGGCAAATATAGCGTGACTTGGACCGCGTGTCGTTATCGAAATCACGGTTGCTGTACAAGTTACCTGAGAGGGCTCAGGCAGATACAGTTTGATTTCGACCACGTGTTAAATTTATGTGAGTAGACCATTATATATATCTGTGTGTAAAACTTTATATAAACCTTCTGTGAATAAACTGCATAATCTGTGAAAGTCTTATCTATCTAAATCTAACCCACGTATCCGTCAATCCGCCCATCATCCTACAATATAAATATCTTCTGTAGGCTTATTTCTTGAGAATTTTGAAAAGTGGGGAATTCAACTTTTATTCTTTTTTCGAATAAACTATCACA
This sequence comes from Adalia decempunctata, assembly GCA_951802165.1. Taxonomy (NCBI): domain Eukaryota; kingdom Metazoa; phylum Arthropoda; class Insecta; order Coleoptera; family Coccinellidae; genus Adalia; species Adalia decempunctata. The sequence continues at coordinate 40,463,391 of OX637699.1, read as the reverse complement.
AAGTAACGGACTATTCTGTCCATTATTTTTGAGTAACACTCGATTCTTGTTTTCAGTACAAGAAAATAGCATAACTGAATCTTCCAACCATGTTTATATACATACGTGAAATATTTCCAGTATCAACAGAGGAAAAGTTTCTTCAACATTCCTCAAATCTTTAGAATTATTGAATTCACATAATATTCCTCAAATTCATTATTTTCCCAAAGTCAATAAACATTTTGAAAAATACGTTATTACTACGACTTATATGAAGAAAGTACAACGCTGCTCGTTCCACTGGCAGGAGAATGACTATAACCTAACATTTTCAAAATATGCGCGGTGAAATGTGTCAAAATTTCATGGCTAGCCGGGATACTTTATGAAAGTGAATGGAGTATATGTTGATACTGGCTTACGCCGATAAAACATGAACGATTCTCACGCTCTCTGCTTCCATGTTTATGGTTGAAGAAATTCACTTCTTGCCTGCTGAAGGAGCAAATGAGAGGTATGCCATTGCCTTCTGTCTTCGTCCAGGTGACTTCCGGAGGGAATTGTTGGTCTGATTCTCAACTAGATGTCGCCATGATGTAGTTTGCTCTCACGACGATCTTCAGTTTTGTTAAAAGAGAACTTTCGTTCCACTCCAATTTTCATGGGAGTAGGGTTATGTTTTTCTGAAGAGATCAAAACGAGATCGAAACCTAGGTCAAGTTCTACCCTCTTCGACGATCTATAGTTTTGTTGAAGGAGGACTTTCGTTCCACTCCAATTTTCATCGGAGTCAACACCTATCGCTTTGATGAGGTTGGAACATTCGCTAGTTCCCTGGATGGTGATTTGTGGCAAGTTCGAGTCAGATCCATGGCGGTTGTTGATATTTATATCAATGAACGCGGTGTATCTGATTAATCGATGCGAATAAATAATGTATGTACAGAGTGGTCCAAACTGGACACTTTTGATAGGAAACACCAATTTCTAGAGGAGTTGGAGAAAAACTAGCTACATGCTACGAGATCGATTTTTGTGAGAAAATGAATGCGGGAGACCCCATTGATATCTTGACTTGTTCGAAAGATATTCGGTGCATACCTAATCCGGTAACTTGTTTATTTTTGAATATTTCTTGTTTCTGTGAAAACATTCTTTAGGCACTTTCTGAAAGGAATTCAATGGTACCCCTATTTTTTTTATTAAAAAATATGGCTTTGAAGCTATAACATAAACTTGTATTTTTTTACATATTCGTGTTTGAAATGAAATTCTATTTTCAAATATATACCTATAATAGTTGCTACGTTTCTTTGAAAACATTAATTTTGTGGCTGTTTTCGAATTATCTTAGTTTTTTTCAAAATCAAGGTTACCATGACTAAATTAGAAAAAAAATAGTTCTACACAACAGCTGTTAAAAAGAATAATTAGTGCCGATTTTGTAATAAGTCATAAATTTAATGAAAGAATAAAATAAGAACAACGATATTTTTAAACCATTTACAACATGTGTTCGAATTGAGCACCATTCAAATCAAAACATAATTGATTTCGCTTCCCAACATTATTGACAGCATTAATCAATTCTGAAGTCATGTCGCACTGCTGCTCCCAACGCTTCTCGGGAATCAGGATGACGTTTATATGTGAAGTCCTTTATTCTTCCCCAGAGGAAAAAGGCGTAACATCCGGGGATCTTGCCGCCCAATGAACAGGAACCCGGTTGCCAAGCCAATTAAGGTCCGTAAATATTTCATTTAAAAACGCCGTTATGATATGTGCGTTATACGTCTCCAATTTGTTGTAATGGCAAATCATCCATTCATTGGTTCAACAAATTACCGCAATATTTCCAAATATCGCGCTGCCGTTAGGTTAACATTGAAACTGTATCGGCCTTGATTTTGTGTCTCCACTGTAAAATGTGGATTTTCCAATTGTAGGAATTGTATCTATTAAAAATACCAGAGCTGCTAACGCATGCTTCATCAGTCCCTATGATCTTCTGTCCAAAGTTTGGGTTTTCAGCACATTTTCCTAAATACCATTGGCTTATGCACAATAGATCTTTAGGTCAAGGTGCATGCGAGTTCAGATGATCTTCCGCCCCTCCTCTAATCTAATCTAAAATACCATTGGCAAAATTCGAGCCGGAATTGTAGGTCATTTGGTAGTAACTTGTGAACTTTTCTAACTCTGCATTTTGCGAAGTGAAATATTGGGATGGTTTTGTATTTCCCCCAAAACCGTTATTTCTTCTAACTTCCTATCTCTATTCCTGGCTTCGTAAATTTTTGTACTTGGTTTTGAAAAAGAACCGTAATTAACTAGGTTTTGCTGCAATCTAGTGATCATATCCCAAAACGGTTGTCAGTCAGTCAGATAAATATTCTAGTATGTTCAAAACTCAGTTCAAAGAAGCACACTAAACTTGTGAAGCAAACATTTAACAATAATTGTTTGACAGTACGCATATATGCGTACTGCATAGAACTTATAGTAACATGGAATGCTATTAAGGTGAATACAGACTATTCTGACGTGACGTGATTCCACGTTTCGAGATTTTCATGTTTCCATAGATATGACCTGTCACACAAAACAGAAACACAGAAACACTATGAAACTCACATAGAACTTACTATAAGTTCTATGGAAACTAATCATCAAAATCCGCTTCAGTTGGCATTTCGGAAAAAATTTCTGTGTTCCTGTTCTGTGTGACAGGTCATATCTATGGAAACATGAAAATCTCGAAACTCCTCCAACTGAGATGTTTAACCAATTTTTGATCTGGTAATAGCATTCCATGTTACCTAGGAGCATAGAATAACTGGAGAGAAGGCTCCCCTACGAAAATGAACTGCCAAAAACGTCAGTTCGCCGCAAGGTCACGAGATGGCGACAACGTCGTTCGTTCCTACAACATGGCTTCAATGGTTATTAGTTGTTATTACTTATTAGGTCCCATTTATTACTATATCATAATATATATTCTTTTGAAAGAAAGCAATACATACTTTTTTTCGTAAATCCGACAATATAATGCATATAGCACGTGTAAAGAAATGGCTACAAGGATCAGATTGAAAATAGGAAGAAAAATCTGTTTCCCGCTCCGAATCTAAGTGTTAGCAGAGGGAATGCAAACGGGGTACCATACAATTCTGCCTATGATACAGGAGAACAGATAAGACCTCAGTCTTCCCGTATAATAATAGTAATACTCACCTGAATGTTCGCTTTTTCCGATAAGGATATTGTTTTGACAAATTTATTACCGATCACAGACTTCCCATATAATTGCGCATAAAAAGTTGATTAGAATAAAGCGATGATATGTCATCAATATTGTCTATGTTATGATTTATGGCCATTTTCAATTGAAAAGAAGCATAAATGTATCAATAAAGTGACAGCCACATTATATTCTTCGCAATTGTAGCGCCATAGAACAAGATATCTGACATGTTGCTAAATAAACGATCTCAGCGTTATCTATCGGGCGTCACACGAAACTCTAACCTCCGCCGTTATTGGCAGTTCAAAATGATCTGTCGAGCGTATGAAGCCTTCCCTCCAGTTATTCTATGCTCCTAGATGTTACTATAAGTTCTATGGCCTACTGTCAAACAGTCTATAGACTGTAGTTGCTAAAGTAATTTGTTTCATATTCAGGCATGGTAACCCAGCTTTTGAAAAGATACTCCATTCACTTTTATAAAGTATCCCGGTTAGCCATGGTTTAGGTTTATCACGTTCTTTCAGTCTTTCACTCAAAACTGACGCAGGTTGGCACTCGTGAAAATCAAGCGACATTGCCAAGACTACTTTCTATTTACTCTTTTTTAACTTTTGTAAATGGAGTTAGTTCTTCTAAGGTTTAACTGTGACACAGGTTTCCATACTGGAGTATTGCAAGCTGTGCAAAAGGGTATTTGAATTTCTTTTGTAGGTATTTCTTGAGAATTTTGAAAAGTGGGGAATTCCATAGGTCCGTCTGTTCTGTTCGTTCTTCTGGGTTATTCGAGTACTTTCATTCTTTTTCCGAATGAACTATCAGAAAGTAACGGACTATTCTGTCCATTATTTTTCAGTAAAATTTCAACACTCGTTTCTTGATTTCCGTAAAAGCAAATAGCATAACTGAATCTTCGAACCATTTTTATAAACGTGAAATATTTCCGGTATTAACAGAGAAAAAGTTTCTTCAGCATTCGCCAGGTCTTTGAAATTATTGAATTCACATAATATTTTCTCAAATTCATTATTTCCTCAAAGTAAATTAACATTTTGATAAAAACGTAATCACTACGATTTTAATCCAAAAACGACAACGTTGCGGGCGTTTCTGACAGGGGAATGTCCATTACCTTACATTTTCAAAATATGTATACGCGGTGAAATGTATCAGAATTTCATGGCAAACCGCGATACTTTATAGTAGTGAATGGAGTATATTTATCAAAATGTTTATTTACTTTGGGAAAATATAGGGTGGCGCATGAATCGTGCTAGGTACAAAAATAAAACGAAATAACTTTCTTCTGTGTGAGTAATCGGCTTATTTTTTTTTCTATTTTGAAGGTGACTATTCAGATTTATAAAAATGAATACTCGGGATACTGAAAAAAGAAATTGGATAGTGCAACGGTACCATGCTTTGCAGTCCGTCATTTCCATCCAAAGTGAATCAAGTTGGGAGTTTGGCGGTTGAAATTGCCTTATATGGAGTGAATCTAATCCAGAAATGCTTTATGAGACGGAACTGCACCCAGAGCGAGTCACTGTGTGGGGCGCAGTTCCATCAAGATGTTTTGTACGGCCATACTTCTTTGGAGAAAACGAAGAAAACGGTAACTGTCAATGGGAATCGATAAAAGATGTTGAAGGAGTTTTTTCACCCAGAACGGCGCCGAAGACGTATCCTATTCAACAGCATTTGTTTTCAGCGAGATGATGGAGCAACTGCACATATAGCCATATCAGTTATAGCGGAGCTCCAAGAAAAAAAAATCGCAAAAAAAAATGATTTCCAGGAACTCCACTTTTCGCTGGCCTCCAAGGTCACCTGACCTGACTGTACCAGACTTTTTATGGGGTTATGTCAAGCAGGAGGTCCACAAAACGAAACCCAGGAAATTGACTGAATTAAGGCAGTCCATTACGACAATAATTGAGGCGATCATAACTACAAACTCTAGACCGCAATGAACAATTTTTTGATCAGGTGCCGCATATGCGTGGGTAAGCGTGGGGGTCATTCGCGGTCTATAACCAATAAACTTTTTGAAATAAAATTTAATTTTCTATCTAATAAAAAATAAATAAATAAAATACATCGATTAAAAAAAAGTTATTTGAATTTCTTATTGTAGCACAATTGGTGCGCCACCATATTAGCCCGGGAGCCAGTGATAGTTTTTGGTGACCAATTTTAACCCTGGCCATAACTTGTATATAGCTTAATTTGCATTTGTCTTATAGCATAGTGACCGTCAGCTGGCGCACCAGTGGTGGGTTTGCCAACGGGAGCAACGAAAACACGTAAAAAAATATTGAGTTTCAGTCATTTTAACCCTGCTGAAATTTACAGAGATGGTAGTTTATATAATTATTCGAATAAAAAGAATCGTCCGCTGGCTGTACGTTGGTGGAAAACCCGTCCGCTGGACATGAAAACGTTCGCTGGACATGAAAACTTGTAAACTATTTTTGAGTTTCAGTCATTTTAACCCTTCTGAAATTCACAGAGATGGTTGTTTATATAATTATTCGAATAAAAAAAATCGTCTGCTGACTGTACTTTGGTGGAAAACCCGTCCGCTGGACATGAAAACTTGTAAAAAAATTTTTGAGTTTCAGTCATTTTAACCCTGCTGAAATTTACAGAGATGGTAGTTTATATGTATAATTATTCGAATAAAAAAAATCGTCCGCTGGCTGTACGTTGGTGGAAAACCCGTCCGCTGGACATGACAACTTGTTTTCCACCAAAATACAGCCAGCGGACGATTTTTTTTATTCGAATAATTATATAAACTACCATCTCTAGGAACGAAACAACAAGTCTAGTAAGGCAGATAAAAAATGAACATTGGGTGAATTTCTCAAAGAGAATGGAGAACGACTTCTATGGCCTTCAGAAACAAATATGGAGAATGATAAGATCACAAAGAAAGGAGGTCAATGAACTAACAGAAACGAACCAAATATCTAAGGAAGATTGGACCAACTATCTTACCCAGTTATACAAAGGAGAAGACATAGAAGAAATAGAAAACACACCTGAAATAACAACTAATGAGGATGTGAAGGTTGAAACGCAGGATATAGAACAGGCTCTTCAGAAGCTCAAGAACAGAAAAAGTCCTGGACAAGATACAATTACAAACGAGCTACTGAAATACGGCGGACAAACTCTGGTGCAGCAGTTGACAGAACTGATTCAAAAAATATTGGATCAAAATAAAATACCTGATGAATGGAGAACCAGCACTACCATCCTAATGTTTAAGAAGGGAGATAAGAAGATACCCTCAAATTATAGGGGCATAAACTTGCTGAGTACAACACTGAAACTTACTACAAAAATCATAACAAATAAGATTAATACTCTTGTCTCCCTTGAAGACGAACAGCAAGGCTTCAGATCAGGTAGATCGTGCACGGACGCGGTGTTCGTACTAAGACAGATTAAAGAGAAATCATTAGAGTACAACAGACCTGCTTTCATATGCTTCGTAGACTTGACAAAAGCTTTCGATCGCGTACAATTGAAAGATGTTATACATCTATTATACAACAGACATATTCCACACAACCTGATCAAAACCATAGAGGACATATATAGTAAAAATCAAGTCCAAGCGAAAATAAATGGAGAGCTCACCACTTTGATCCCGGCTGGAAAAGGCATTCGTCAAGGAGACTCACTAAGCCCACTTCTTTTTAACATCATCATGGACGAGCTAATAAGAAAAGTACACACAATGAGAGGATATAGGATGGGAGACAAAGAAATTAACATCATATGCTATGCAGATGACGCAGCACTGGTTGCTGAGAGCGAAGACGACTTGCAACGACTCCTTCATCAGTTTAACCGGACAGCTAAATCGTTCAACATGATTATAGCGGACACCAAAACAAAATGTATGACCACCTCTAAAATACCTATAAGGTGTAAACTCGAAGTAGACGGAAGTGTTATTGAACAGGTAATGCAGTTCAAATATCTGGGAGTGGAGCTGTCGAGTGGTGATGGCGTTGAGAAGGAGGTAGGAGAACAGGTAGCGAAAGCAGCAAAAATAGCTGGATGTCTTAGTCAAACAATATGGTGCAACAAAAATATGAAAACTGAGGTCAAATCCAGAATATACAAGGCGGTTATAAGACCAATCCTGACATACACCGCCGAAACAAGGCCAGAAACAGCGAAGACCAAACGCTTAATGGAGACAACAGAGATGAGAGTGTTGAGAAGAATTGCGGGCAAAACACTCATGGACAGAAACACGAGCGAAAGCATAAGAGGTGCATGCGGGGTAGATAGTGTGAATGACTGGGTACTAAAACGGCGAAAAGAATGGGATGAACATATTGGCAGAATGGATGAAGGAAGAGTGGTAAAGATAGCTCGAGATAGATCTCCAAGGGGACGCAGAAGTTTGGGGCGACCCAGGAAAAGGTGGAGTGATGGCCTGAGGGGTGATGACTGAGGGATGAACAGGCTCCAAGCCTAAACCAGAGAAGGAAGAAGAAGAAGAAGAACCATCTCTGTAAATTTCAGCAGGGTTAAAATGACTGAAACTCAAAATTTTTTTTTACAAGTTTTCATGTCCAGCGGACGGGTTTTCCACCAAAGTACAGCCAGCGGATGATTTTTTTTATTCGAATAATTATATAAACAACCATATCTGTGAATTTCAGAAGGGTTAAAATGACTGAAACTCAAAAATTTTTTACAAGTTTTCATGTCCAGCGGACGGGTTTTCCACCAACGTACAGCCAGCGGATGATTTTTTTTATTCGAATAATTATATAAACAACCATCTCTGTGAATTTCAGAAGGGTTGAAATGACTGAAACTCAAAAAATTTTTACAAGTTTTCATGTCCAGCGGACGGGTTTTCCTCCAACGTACAGCCAGCGGACGATTTTTTTTATTCGAATAATTATATAAACAACCATCTCTGTGAATTTCAGAAGGGTTAAAATGACTGAAACTCAAAAATTGTTCACAAGTTTTCATGTCCAGCGGACGGGTTTTCCACCAACGTAGAGCCAGCGGACGATTTTTTTTTATTCGAATAATTATATAAACAACCATCTCTGTGAATTCAGAAGGGTTAAAATGACTAGAACTCAAAAATTGTTTACAAGTTTTCATGTCCAGCGGACGTTTTCATGTCCAGCGGACGGGTTTTCCACCAACGTACAGCCAGCGGACGATTTTTTTTATTCGAATAATCATATAAACAACCATCTCTGTGAATTCAGAAGGGTTAAAATGACTAGAACTCAAAAATTGTTTACAAGTTTTCATGTCCAGCGGACGTTTTCATGTCCAGCGGACGGGTTTTCCACCAACGTACAGCCAGCGGACGATTTTTTTTATTCGAATAATTATATAAACAACCATCTCTGTGAATTCAGAAGGGTTAAAATGACTAGAACTCAAAAATTGTTTACAAGTTTTCATGTCCAGCGGACGTTTTCATGTCCAGCGGACGTTTTCATGTCCAGCGGACGGGTTTTCCACCAACGTACAGCCAGCGGACGATTTTTTTTATTCGAATAATTATATAAACTACCATCTCTGTAAATTTCAGCAGGGTTAAAATGACTGAAACTCGAAATTTTTTTTAGAAGTTTCCATGTCCAGCGGACGGGTTTTCCACCAACGTACAGCCAGCGGACGATTTTTTTATTCGACTAATCATACAAACTACCATCTCTGTAAATTTCAGCAGGTTTAAAATGACTGAAACTCAATATTTTTTTTACATGTTTTCGTTGCTCCCATTGGCGAACCCACCACTGCTGAGCCAGCTGACGGTCACTTTGGCTAAGAAAACAACCAAATCAAGCTATATACAAATTATGGCCAGGGTTAAAATGACTGACTAAAAAGTATCACTGGCTCCCGGGCTATATTATGTGAATTCAATAATTCAGAAGACCTAGCGAATGTTGAAGAAACTTTTTTCTCTGGTAATACTGGAAATATTTCACGTATATAAACATAGTTGGACGATTCAGTTATGCTATTTTCTTGTACGGAAATCAAGAATCGAGTATTGAAATTTTACTGAAAAATAATGGACAGAATAATCTGTTACTTTTCAGAAAAAGAATAAAAGTACTCGAATAACCCGACAAAAAACTTCTGAACGAACAGAACAGACATTCCCCACTTTTCAAAATTCTCAGGAAATAAGCCTACAGACGACATTTAAATACCTTTTCGCACAACTTGAAATACTCCAGTATGAAAATGTAGTAGTACTACAGGTGCCCCCCCTAGAGCTCAAAAATCCCTTAAAAACGTCTGAAATAATAGAGTAATATACGAAAATCAGTTCATTATTTCTATTCTGATTTTTTTTTTGCCCCCCCCCCCCCCTAGCTCAAAGGCTGTCGACGCCCTTGAAAAGAACTAACTCTATTTACAATGTTCAAGAAAAAGTTAATAGAAATTATCATTGCCAAAGGTTCTCAGAATTATTTGCCAACCTGTGTCAGTTTCAAGTAAAAGAATTTGATAAACCTAAATCATGGTCAACTAGGATACTTTATAAAAGTGAATTGAGTATACCATTTAGCAGTGTGTTTAATTTTTGATGTTTCAGCTTTCATTTAAATTTGACAAGTTGTAGATGATTTCAAAGTATTGTTCAGTGATTTGTAATTGAGTTCTTTTACCTTGTAGGGGTACTGATGATGCCAATCAGCAGAAAGCGCTTTACCTAGTACAGAAATAAAGATTTCATACTTGAAATACATATCCTTTCATTTACCAAAAGAGTATATGTACTTTTCTTTTGGTGATCATGATTATTTAAATATTATAGTCTCTATTACCAATTCTATCAACCTTCTATAGGTTGGTATATGTCACCAATATAAAACTCTGAGTAGGTATGTATATAAATGCCACTTTTATTTTGACAGTATGAGTTTCACCCACCAGTTCACCTGAGCTACCCACTCATTCACACATTGTTTTTGGGAAGGGTGTGAACTGTGAAGCACCCATTCTGATCCAGTGTCTGAAGGGCCTATTAAACAATTTGGTGCAATATTTGCATTTTATTTAGCTGTACCGGTGCATGAAACATCAGAACGAAAAAAGTCTGGTTCCTGAATTGAATTGAGAATTACCTGCCAAATTTCATCCAAAGACTCATTATTGATGAAGTTTCATTGGTAAAAATATAAAAGTGTATTAAGTCAATCCAGAATTTTACATTTCAATTTTAGCACAATCCCATGGACAATGTAAAAAAAATAATATCAACTTTGAAACTTTGCATAAATACATACTGTCCAGATTTGATTGTTCACAAATGTGTTGAATTTATCAAAAATTAATAAAAACAAATCAACTTACGGTGGAGAGTCAGTTTTCCTCTTACACCTCAGTGAAGACATCATTTGTCTTTCCATAGCAGTTTTTCGGGGCATATTTGGAAAAGGAAACTGAACCATCTGTCCAAAATTATGAATGTTGTTGCTGAATTGAAAGTTTGGTTGAACTGGAAACCCTTGTGGCTGCATATTAAAACCGATATTGGGAGGCAATCCATAATTCGAAGCTTGTGAAGTCCCTGGTACTTCATTCCATTTCAAAGGGGGCCTTATAGGAGGCGGGTACTGATCAGTGAAAATAGAAGTCCTATTCAAGTCAATGGGGTTAGTATTAAATCCTCCTGAAGGATCCATCAGTATAATGTTTTCGACAATGAAAATTGGTTAGTTCGATATATCCAATGCTTGCTACAAAATGTGAAATTGCAATAAGCAATATATTGCTTGATTTTTACTTTTGAATCGGCTAGCAGCTGAAGAGCTGAGCGAAGTCAACAATAAACGAATAATAAACATCTGTCTTTGACTTTTCTCGATTGTAGGTTAGATTTTTCGACGTTTCACCACAGACCAACTGGTTTCACGTTTCTGTTTCTCACAGTTGGTCTGTGATTATAGCCACATAATTCTATGAATCTAGCATCGTCTGATTCTAGCAAAGAAGATGAGCAAAGTCCTTTCATGCTGGCCAACTGCGTAAAAATACCTGAAAATCACTTCCCTTTTTTTCGCAATGATTTAACTCTTAACTCTTACCTGAAAGCTTCAATCCTAATGAGTGTTTTTGTTTTTCTATGGAGTGTATCCTGAAAATATTAGATGTCACGAAGGTCTTCATCAAAAGCTATAAATTTTTGTTTTCTTAGGGTTTCATCCATGAAAAATAAATATCCCCATCAAAATGTTTGAATGGAGAAATTGAATTTTTCGAATCAAATGAGGATTTCGCTAGAGTTTGTTTTTTATAATAACTTTTCTGATGAATGAGATGTTTCTATTAACAGTGTAAAAATGATTCAAGATACTGCAGAAATATCATATTCAAATTTCATTAATTTCCGAAGGAGCACTCATATAAAGACCTGTTGCAAGATGTAAAACTGATTATCATAGGTGTTTTCTTTGAATTCGTAGAGATCATCGGAAGTCTTTCAGTGAATTAATGTATTATTAACCCTGTATTGTGGAGTTTATTAAATATAGGTGCATAATTGGTTTCTCCCTTCTAATATTGGATAGAAATTCTACGAGGAATTCAAAGGAAATTAGAGAAATAAATGATTGTTTTGAATGTTCTTTATTGCATGGAAACTTACTACAGAATAACAACCCAAAAATATTTACAACTGCCATAGACTATGATCTGGATGTGAATAAGTTTTGATGCCGCATGAGAAATTAGGATCATTGTACTGGAAAATCATTATAATGAAGTATCACTTTGAAATCATAATTCTTGATATGTAAAGTGGTAAATTCATCAATTCAACATCAGAACTTGGCCAGTGAATACCACATCTCAAAATATCAGCTAAATATACACAATATATTTACTGAAAATATTGTTCGCAGTTGATTGAGAAACTCCCTTAAACATGGCTACTTCACAAACAGTTTCAGTTTTATAAATACTAAAACTAATCTCTCTGGAGCAATTTCAATCTGGATATAAATCTGAAATGAACTTGACATAATCATCCACGTGAAGGGAACAAACACATATATTCTTCGTGGCAAGGTTCCCATCAATAGTTTGTCTATCCATGCTTTTCTCCAGTCCAATTTATGCAATATGCCAAAGGCATTAGTGATATTCGGTGTTGAGGCATCTTTCTCAGGAAATTTATCAAAAGGAATAGCCGTGTTTTTACTTTTCCTTGAAGAGCAATTGAAATCAGTTTTTTCCAGTACTAGTACTTTGCTTACATTGTTATATAATCATCTACTGGCCTAAAATTCAAATATATCATGAGGATTGAAACATAAAAATCTTTTCGTTCAGATACTTCACCTTTTCTAATTTCCATCTTACAGAAAGATGAAGTCACAGCTCAGTACCTCGAATTACGAGGTTCATATCCCTCAAGAATACCTGAAACAGCCATTGATTTAGAATATATATTCAGAGATCTCTGATATATTCTAATTTCTAAGCTTAGGAGCAAGTGAAAATATAAACAACGGTTGTCTCTGAACTCGTTTTCTAGGTTGGAAAGTCATAGATTTCCATTAATGAAAACATAAAAAAAACAAAAATTTATAGCTTTTGATGAAGACCTTCGTGTCATCTAATATTTTCATTAGGATTAAAGCTTTCAGGTAAGAGCTGAATCATTGTGAAAAAAAGGGAAGTGATTTTCAGGTATTTTTAAACAGTTTATTTACCAGCATGAAGGGACTCGTTTATTGGCGGATCCAAATATCAAAACGCCCTCTTTCGGCAAAAATTCCAAACTAGAAAGTGAGTACTGTTTTTGAGATCACGTGTTTATGAGCAATATCTTGTTTCATAATCAGGTATTCTTGACGGATATTTAGAAGTTTTTATCGTGTTCTGAGCAAATCAATTAGTTATGTATTGAAATAAAAATTGTTGAGAAGGTATTTATATCAGTGTTATTCATTTAAAATATTATTCACAAAGTTATCATGTTTTAGAGGTTACAAGGGGTCTTGTTTGAGTTTAATTTTGTGGTGCAGTTTCAACTGATGCGAAAGGTTAATTAATACCATTGAGTTTGAATATACATAGAGTTAGATCGCCCTTGATCGATTTGAAGCTGAATTTAGTGTAGTTCCTTCACCGGTTCATAGATGGATAAGTGTGTTTCAGAGAATCAAAAATAATTTTTAACCGCGCTTCTTGCGGTGAGTAGCTAAACCATAAAGCACAAAGCACTATTTCCTAAGCCGAATGCGATGACGACCAGGACCGGCGTATGGAAATGTGGGATGTTCAGTATTTCATCACACCATGTCTATAAAGTTAGCAGTGCCACTTGCGAGAAAATCTATAAAACCTATTGCATTAATTGTCGAATAATTGTCGAGAATTTGTCGTGGCTTTGCTAACTTAACGTTAAGTTAGCAGAACCACTTTCTCAATTTCTACCAAGTATCATGAAAATGGTTATAAATAATTGTCGAGTAATTGTCAAAGTCCAGATGAAGTAAGAAAAAATACAAAAATCCATACTTTCTTATTTATTTCACTTTTTTTTTCCGCGAGTTCGAGATATTTCTAGAATTATCGCATTTTTGGCAACAGCGCATTCGTAATTGACTCTTTTTCTATTGCATTGATTGTCGAATACCTGCCTCGAATTTGTCGTGAAAAAAAAATTGTCGCGACCTTCGTTTTTTTTTTCTACTAGGTGGCTTTGCTAACTTTATATTAATTTAGCAAATAGTGATCGAATATCATCACGATGATCATAAATGATTGTCGAGTAATTGTTGATGTTCAAATAAAAGCCACTTAGTAGAAAAAAAACGAAGGTCGCGACAAATTTTTTTCTTTCACAAAAAATTCGAGGCAGGTATTCGGCAATTAATGCAATAGAAGAGTAGTCAATTACGAATGCGCTGTTGCCAAAAATGCGAAAATTCCAGAAATATCTCGAACTCGCGGAAAAAGACGTAAAATAAACAAGAAGAAATGGATTTTTTGTTTTTTTTAATTTTTATGGACTTCGACAATTATTTATAACCATTTTCCTTATATTTGGTAGATAATGAGAAATTGGCTCTGCTAAGTTAACCTTAAGTTGGCAAAGCCACCCCGTGGAAAAAAAACTAAGGACGCGACAAATTTTTTTCTTTCACGACAAATTCTCGACAATTATACGATAATTAATGCAATAGGTTTCATTGATTTTCTCGCAAGTGGAACTGCTAACTTTATACATAGACATCATCACACCGGATTTTTTGGATGCGATAACTTTATATAAACTCGACACTGCCCTATCAAAATACATTAATTCACTGAAACTCTGCTCAAAATCATCAGGAGATCAAAGAAAAACTCTTAAAATAATTTGTTTTACATATCAAAACAACGTAGCTTTAGAAAAGAGAACTCGTTTTCCTTCATGCTTGTTTACAGTCAACAGCGCCCTCATCACAGAACATAATATAATCGCCATTAGACGGAGCATGATCGGATAATGTTTGAAATAATAGCGATAGCGATTATCCAAAAACGAAATGAAATTCAAAATATCAGTAAAGTATTCGACTGATTTCTTTTTCGAGGGGGTCTGAAAAAACTGAAGTACTGAAACCATTTAAAAGAAAACACTGAAACTTTGATGTGGCTCTATGACGCCAACTGTCAACTGCACTAGTTCTCTTGAGCAGCTTCTTTAATCATTCTTTCCATTATCAACGTGTTCGCGGGTGTGACATATCACAGCATTAAAAATGTCGTAAGTACATTTATCTAAGTTTTTCTCCTCCATCTGTTTAGTTTTTTTAGATGAGATTTAACAGCTATATTAAGATTAGGTGCTTAATTAGGTTCCTACTATTATTTTATTAATTTGCAGGTCGAAAGTATCCCGCGATACCTTGTACGAATGCGTGCAAGCTGTGTTGGACAAATCGAAGGAAAAGAAGAGAAATTTCTTGGAAACCGTAGAAATTCAAATCGGTTTGAAGAATTATGATCCTCAGAAGGACAAACGTTTCAGTGGAACCGTCAAGTAGGTATTTCTTTTCCAAGCATCTGATAACCTCACTTTGACCAATGAGGACCTTAGAACGTTGAATTTGGTGGACCTTCACCCAGGGTCTCAAAATAATTGGGAAGATTTTGTCCGCAATGGCATTATCGACCATTTAGTTTTTAGTTTATTTGAACTGTTTTGAACTGAATGGTTAAATATTGGTAAGTCCAATGTTGCTTATCCAAGATAGCAGTTGGGGCTTTTCTTGAATTATATATCTGTCAAAACGGTATTCAGCCAGAGGACGATAGGCATTTGTTAGAGAATTGAATTATGTGTTTGTACAATTGTTGATGGTGGGGTTGATATCATGATAACTGATAATATTTCAAAAACTTCGCATATAAAGGTCTAAAGGGATTGGTAGGATATTTTTCCACCCAAATATCCTAGTTGTTGGTCATGACAATTTTCCTCAAACTTTAGGTATATCTGATACACAAGAATTACAAACTTGTTGGTTGAACTTGCTGTTGCGTTATGAGTTGTAGCTGCATTATCTGTGAGTATCAATTTTTAGGAACAACGTTGAAATTTTTTGAAACCTAGATAAATATAAATTATAACATTGAAAGTAGTATTTACCACAATTGTGAATGAAACCGTTTATGCCGAAAAATTATTCAAGGCTTCATTCCAAATTTTGTAGTCAACTCCCACATTTTCTAAACTTCATCATGACTTTCCATCAAGACTGACTAGGTGCATTTTTTCAGTATAAACATTCGAAATTTTGGTTCAGTTAAGGTTTGTTCTGAATTCCAGGTTTACTTAATCTACAGTAATTAAAATCTGTATTGGTTCCAAATAAAATCACTTCAATTGTTTCAAGTTTCATCAATTGGCACCAATAAGCCATCAAGATGATTCATTTTGATAATCATTTTGTACGGAAATTGGGTGCAACATTGAATTGCAATTATAACTACCATTTTCATATCTATGTGACTTAGGCTTTAGAATTGCAGACATTCTTACCATCTAAAATGTGTTTGTTTTTGATTTTTTATCTGTATACCTGTAAGCATTTGATCCATAGTTGCTGATTAAAAAAAAAAACTAATATTGGATTGAATTCTTCAAAAGCTAGATCCATATGAAACCCTGCTAACTTGAAATTCCTTCATAGGCTGAAGAACATCCCCAGGCCTAAAATGCAAGTATGCGTTTTGGGAGATCAGCAGCATTGTGACGAAGCCAAATCCAACAATGTTCCATTCATGGATGTTGAAGCCTTGAAAAAACTAAACAAGAACAAAAAGTTGGTGAAGAAACTGGCCAAGAAGTACGATGCTTTCTTGGCTTCTGAAGCCTTGATCAAACAAATCCCTAGGCTTTTGGGACCTGGTTTGAACAAAGCTGGTAAATTCCCAGGTCTTTTATCTCATCAGGAATCCATGACTCAGAAAATTGACGAAGTCAAGGCAACTATTAAGTTCCAGATGAAGAAGGTAAATCAATTTAATCATGGTACAAGTGCGGAATAGTTCACATAAATTTGATTGTCTACTGTCTGTAGATTCAGATTGATTTGTACACAATTTTGCAGGAGCAGATACATTTTTTTTTGCAACTCCCGAATATCATTGATTATTCGATTCACGATTGGCTCTTTCATAAAAATATTCATGTCATTTGTTTGGAATGAGCTTAAGAAAACTTATTGTGGGTCAGCCCATACATGATTTTTTGGTTTTCAGTAAAAACGGCGTCTGCCATAACATTTGAGCACAGATTCAATTATTCTCTACAAATGAAAAATCATAGAAAGTAATTCCATATAATTATGTAGTTTGTCATTAATTTCTAGTCTGAGAATGGGGCATTCTGAAAATGTTTTGATCAATAAAGCTTCCACCAACATCTGTTGCGTATAAATTGACGAATCTTTTTCTTTATGGTTTGTACAGTCTGCATTTTTTTTATTTTAGAGTATTCGAATGGATTATTTCATGTTGGCTTGAAAACCGTCATACATGCTTGGCCTCAACGTCTTTTATTACTCTGAAGCAGTACTGCTCAGATAAATTCGGCCATCAGATACAGGGTTGAGATAATAATCTCGGATTTTTGCGGGTCTACTGTACCGCGTGATGGTTTATATTTTACTCAATAGCCATCTCGGTTAATATTGGTCATAAAAAAACGTCAAAATGAACACATTTGTCGGTATTTTTCATGGGCAGGCGCCCGGATTATTGGAGGGATTGGAATTGATGAAATGAACAAATTTACAAATTATCAAAAATATAGTTCACCAATCAAAACTAAAAAACAAATAATTCTTATAAAATAAAACAGTCAATCGAAATTTTTCGACCTGGTGCCGATTTTTCATGGTAATGGACCCACGTGTTATCAGGTAGTTCTTAAAAAAAATTGACGACTCATCAGCAGTATACTTGCCTGTTGCTTAATTGAATCTCTTCAACTACAGCTTTAAATTTTTCCTGAAACTGTGATGTTCTGCAATTTGACGACTACTTTTTCCTGCGCCGTAGCGTTTTTCAACTGTTTTGTACTCCTTGTTCATACGAGAAAATAATATTGTTTTGCATATAAATTTTCTCACGCCCGGATATCAGAGGTGAAACTTTCAAAGTGCCCGAATTACTGGAGTGTCCGGGCTAGCGAGTGCCTGAGCTACTGAAGTTGTACTGTATTTTGAAATCAGAAGAAAGAGCTCCACCGATTAGGAAAATTGAATACAGGGTGTACCATTTAAAAAATAATAGTTCTCATAAAATTTTTAGGTTTACGATGCAATTATGCACTTAGTAGGTACTGAATTCTGAATGTACATAATGAATACTACAAATTCGCCCATTTAAAAGTTTTTCTATGACCAATATTAACTGAGATAGCTATTAGCTATTGAATAAAATATAAACAATCACCATGTACGCCCATTCCACTCAATTGCACATGTCACTACTCAGCACCAATAAGCCATCAAGATGGTATATTTTGATAATTATTTTGTACGGAAATTTGGTGCAATATCAAGTTGCAATTTTTATTACCATTTTCATTCTTATGTGATTTTGGCTTTAGCATTGCAGACACTGTCCTGTTCCCTTAATTTGAATTTTGATTCAAATGTAATATGCTTCTTTTTTGTGATTATGAACTACAAGCAGCTTCGCCCGGGTAGAAATTTGTTTCACGCGATGGTTTCATCTTCAACACTTCAACCTGCCATATATTTTGATGTACTCGTAATTGTATAATGTGAAGGGCAATATCGTTCTAAATTAAATACTGGGAATAAATAACGTATTAGGTTGGATGAGGATCAATACACAATTCATGAAAACACACTCCCAAGTGCATAATTTTAGAAAACATCTGATTACCATAAATAGGTAATAGCAAGTCAATCTTGAGAGATAGATATATGGTATCGCGGACTTTTTTGTAGAACTATTTAGGAGGTACATTTCCGTCATACATTGTATCCACCTCAGACTTACGGTTTTTGCAGCGCACGTGAAAATAGCTGATTATGGCTGATTTTTCTGTAATTATTGAAGTTATAGTAGGTATCCTAAATTTTTTCCGGTGAAAAGTATAGCCTATGTCACTCAAGGATAATGTAGCTTTCTAAGAGTGAAAGAATTTCTGAAATCGGTCCAGTATTTTTTGAGCCTATTCGTATCAAACAAACAAAAATACAAATCTTTCCTCTTTATAATATTAGTATAGATACATAATCAATGAAGTAATAGAAGAATCGCCATAACCAGGTCTTAATTCATAAAAGAACGTGATCAAGTCGAATTGAGAATTACATAAACAGAGGTGCACCCAAAAATTGAGCATCCTCAAAGTTATAATTTCAAAATTCTCCTTATTTGAACATGACAATTTCATTCTTATATCAACTTTTTGGTTGCAGGTAGCATATTGAATGCTATGTGCAATCCTGTAATATTTGAATAAGGAAAAACTTAGTCTGTTCTTCTTTTCTAGGTGTTGTGCTTGTCTGTAGCTGTTGGACACGTTGACATGACTATTGATGAGTTGGTGCAGAATGTACATTTGGCCATCAACTTTTTGGTTTCACTTTTGAAGAAGCACTGGCAAAATGTTAGGTCACTTCATGTTAAGTCCAGTATGGGACAACCACAAAGGCTGTACTAATTTTAAAAATATACAGATACATCTATATTATTGGTTTTCAATCATCCTCTAACTGGTTTATTTCCAATTCCTGGGATCCTTTGAAATTAATTGAATTTAGTTATTGAAACAATTGAAGGATCATCTTTGTCAAAGTGCAGTTTCTTATTGTAAATCAACATCGTGAAATTATGAAATTAAATTAGATTTATGAAATTATTTATCATCAGGCATAAGATACAACATGGACAAGAACATCACGATTAAACAATGCATAGCTAACAGTCAACTAGGTGAAGGCATAATAATAATCTTTATTAATCCCAAAAGACATAATTAATATATGTATGACAAGTCAAGACAAAAAAAAAGAATTAAAAAATCAAAGAAGATCCAAAATATTACTATCATCTAGAAATTCTTTAATATTAAATGGCTCTTTTTGGGCAATTGACATTTTACTATCTTTTTGAATTTTATTTCACTTAACATTTTAACAGAAAGTGGTACATGATTATACAGGGTGGCCATTTGAAAACGAAACAGACGAAATAAATTTTTTCGATAGAAATGCTCGGACAGGTCGATTTCTGTTTCGAGGGGGACAACTTAAGATGTAGGTTACGGACGCATAGCGCTTCAACCCTTGCTGCTACAACCCCCACCCCCAATTTTTGAATAGGGAAGATGGGGTGAGTGATACCTCACAAATTATCTCCTGGTAAACCCCAAAGTGTTTCCATTGAGTTTTCCACTAAGGTGTCAATGGTGTCACTCACCTGAAAATAATTTAGAAGATAGGAACAATATAAGATCCAGGAGGGATTATTAATGAACTAATTCATCATTAAATGAAAATGAACGCATTCACTGCATATCTTCCCTGAGGAATGCTTCCTCACCTGGACCGGACGGAATACAAACAGTACTACTGAAGCGCATTCACCATTTTATAATAAAACCATTGAAGCATATAATTAATTTAGTTCTTGAGACGGGTATGGTGCCAAAGGAATGGAAGATCTCCAATGAGTATTACAAACTACTGGCCGATATCTTTAATAAATAATATAGCCAAGATATTTGAAAAATGCCTCTAAACGAGTGTTGTGGACTGTATTTATTAGTGAAACGATCGGTTTTTGAATAAGTGTTTATTCTATGTACATGTAGAAAGAAATGATATATCTAAAGGCAAGCTGGCGATGAATGTTCTTCTTTGGGTGTTTCAGCGAGGGTCTGCTTTTTCTGCGGCTGCTTCGGTGTAGGTGTCTTCTTCGGGGTCTGCGATGAGAGTCATCTTGAATTTTTTTTTTTTTTTAATTATAGGAGAGGTGAATCTTACATAAGACACCCAGTCTTTCTGGGTAGTGTCGGATTCTTACCGACTAAACACCTCTCCCGTTGTTAGGTTCCGGGCATAAGCCTATAAACCTTTCATCTTCTCATCTGTTATTTTCTCTTTCGCATTCTTTTATGCTGAGTGTTTGTGTTCATCCTTCAATTGGATATCTCTCACTAACAGTGGCGTAGCTAGATAGTCCGAGGCCCTGGTGCAAAAATCGAAGAGGGGCCCCTTGATGAATTGTTTTCGAGTCAAAATATAAATACTTCGAAGAAGCAAAGTTACTTACTTAAGGAACAGTTGAGGAATATACTTGAATAAATTATGTTATTTATGTATTTGAGTAGGTATATTAAATTCATTATATTAATGTGGATGAAAAAAGGGCGTTGAAAACATTTTTATAGATATTTACAATATGTACAAATATTCACACAAAAAATTGTCATTGTCACTATGACCTTCTAGCCTTAGTTTTTTTATTGATACGTTAGATTATTTGGTGAGATCACAATAAGAATAAACTATTCAAGGAATGAATTCAAATCGATTATTGGGGATTCGAACCTAGAGGTCAAGTCTAGATTTGAAGTCATTTATTCCTTCGGAAAAAATATGTTTACAACCTTTTTCTAGACCTAGACTTTGCGAAAGATTCAATGACTTCACTCAAATCTAGACTTGATGCAGCTTCATTTTCAATTGATAGGTATAAGCCATAAATGTCGCAGTTGAGCTTGGCTCATAGTGTTCCGCAAATAATTTTATATTATTCTTAATTTGCTGAAAGATCTTTCAGCTTCTACAGAGGTGACAGTAGGCTTGTATGGAACAGTAATATTGCTGTAAATACTTCTGTTATGGGCTGAAGGACTTAGGTCAATTGCCTTAAATACATGTATTTATTTATTTATTTTACTTCTGTTAGATCGCATTCCAGCATTCCTTATTATTTTCATACACAATTCATGAATTGTCCATGCCTTATTCAATTCAGGTAGAAATAGGTGATAAATATTCAGAACTTGAATTGAAAAGTTGGTCCCTTTCATATCGCAATATTTACTTTGAAATTGGTCGAAGCTTTGAATTACAGTTTTTTCGTCTACCTATATCTAGTAGAAATGATGGTGAAAATTCAAAAATTTGTTGACTGCAAGTTATACCCCGAAACTTGAATTCAATCAATTAAATCTTTATTGTACTATAGGCTTAATACAATAGCGTGTACTCGTCAATTTTCAGCATAAATAACGCATTATTAATATATGTAAATATGGACATAAAATGAACTTACAGTCTAGAGCCAACTATACTCATATCACAGATAGGTTTGTGTCGCAGAAAAACTCTGAGAGCGAATAATATGCTTTTGTTACAAGGAGCGCCTTCAATTCTCTTTTAAATTCAATGAAACTAAATATCCAATGATTCGGCAGTTTGTTGAAAACTGTAACCGAAATATAAGAAGGCGACTTCTAAAATTGAGAAATTATTGTACCGAGCACTCTATTGAAAATATTTATTTCGGAAAATTCTCCCATGCTTCGAAATCGGTGATCGGAAGCTAATTCATCGAAATATTTTTTATCTTTTTTTTGTCTCTTTTCTTCGAAATGGGGATCTTTACCATATGCTATGACATTTTCTCTAGCCTTGCACTTGAAGGACCCGAAGTCACCCCTATAAATTTTTTTCTTTGTATTCGTCTCTTCTAAAGCTCTGCATATGTCGTCCAAACTGACATCGCATTTTTGTATGATATGAAAAAAATGAATGTTAACTATGTTAACCCTACTGGACCATCTAGTCGGATTTAGTTTTTTTAGATAGGTGTCGGATTCACCAGTGAATTTTGGCAATAAATCCCTAGATTTGATGATATTTGGGAAAAAACATTTTTCAACAACTGAATATAATAAAAACAATGTTATTTACATAAAAGATCACAGAGAAAAATCAAAGTTTGAATTTTTTTTTAAGTTCAAACGCGATTTGATGGTCAGCGCTTGGGGGCCCCCTGAGGTCAGGGGCCCTGGTGCACTGCACACCCTTGCACCCACGTAGCTACGCCGCTGCTCACTAAGTGTGGAGTTTTATATCTTCATTTTCGCAATTGGTCTCTAGGTCTTTTGCGGTAAATTCTCGCTGCTTTTTCATCTTCAGCGGGGTCATAGTCAATTAACCTTCTAAGGTCGTCATTTGGATGTTCACTAACTCTTTCATAGGCTTTTGCAGCTTTTCGCTTGATGAATGTAGTAATGGACTCCCATTTTATGTCTTTTTGGATTTGTTCATTCCTAACAAACCAGGGGGCGTCTAATGCCCATCTCAGTAATTTGTTTTCTGTACTTTGTATCTTCTTTATATCGGTTCTCGCTGCATATCCCCATGCTGTTGATCCATATGTGAGCTGCGGTCTGGCGACTGCTTTTATGATTCTCAATTTCGTGTTCTAGTTCATTTGACTTCTTCTGCCTATTATCGGGTATAATCTTTTCATGGCTACATTCGTTTTATCCACTGCATACTTAATGTGCTGTTTCCACGTTAGTCCTTTAATTGTCTAATATTACTCCTAGGTATTTAGCTTCATTCTTCCATTCAATTTCATTATTGTCTATGGATATCTTCGATTCCATCTTCAGTTTTCTCTTTTGAAGGAGTATTGCTTGACTCTTTTCTCCATTGATTTTGATTTTCCATCTGTTACACCATTGACTGATATCATCTGCAGCTTCTTGAAGTCTTTTGTGAATTATCTTTGTATTTTTGTGCCTAATTGCTATGCCCGTACCGTCTGCGTATAGAGCAAGCAGGCATCTTGGATTTCTTGGTATATCATGTATGTATATGTTATAGAGTAGCGGTCCTAGTATGGATCCTTGGGGAACTCCTGCTTCTAAATATCTGAGTGTGGAATGAACATCACCTATTTTCACACAAAAGTTCCTATCCCTCAGATAATTTCTTATTATTCTGCATAACTTGGGTGAATATCCTGCGGTTATCATTTTATATGCAAGTCCTTCATGCCATACTCTATCAAAAGCTCTGGTTACATCCAGTAGTAGTAGTCCTGTGGCTTCTTTATTCTGAAATCCTTCTGTGATATACACGGTTATTCTTAGGAGCTGTTGTTCAGTTGAATGTTGTTTTCGGAATCCAAATTGTTCACTCGGTATCGTCGCCAGGGCTTCTGTTTCTTCATTAAGTCGTCTGGCTAAGACTCTCTCCACAATTTTTCCTAGGGCTGGGAGCAAGCTTATCGGTCTATAGTTCTGTGGGAACTTTTTGTCTTTACCTGGTTTATTGAAAACAATCACTTCGGCAGATTTCCATCTTTTTGGAAAGTGCTCTGTTCTCATCACGCCATTTGCTATGCTAGTGAGAGCTGCCGTTCCTTTTTTTGACATTTTCTTCAGCATGAGATTTGTAATTTTATCTTTCCCAGGAGCCTTTCTTGTTTTCAAGTTATTGATTATCTCTTTGATTTCTGCCGGAGATGTAGGGTGAGGGATTTTGTCATCCGGTGGTGATTCTTTCATTTCTTCTTCATTATCTTCAATTAATTCTTCATTATCTTCAATTAGTTCCTTCTACAGAAAACCTTTGGACGTTGTGATCCTCGCACTTGCACCATACTCTACACCACATTTATTCGGCCCATCCCTGAATATGCAGGTCCAGTATGGGCCCCGGTGCTGGCCCGGGATGTAAATCACCTTGAGTCCATCCAACGAAGAATTACCAGGATTCCATATGGTAGAAGAAGACCCACCTAAGAGGAGAGACTTTCTATAATGCGTCTCACTCCATTTGCAAACCGTCGTCTGAGGGGTGACTTGATCACAACATATAGAGCCCTTCACGGCTTGTTCAACGTTGATGTGTCCCACCTCTTTCGCCTGAATGCTGACACACGTCTGCGTGGCCACAACTTCAAGTTGGCAAAGGAGAGGTTCCGGTCCACCAGCAGAGAACACTTCCTCTCCAATAGGGTTTTTATCTCCTGGAATGGTCTGCCGACGGCGGCAGTGAATGCCCGCTCAGTGAACAGCTTCAAGAGTGCTCTGGACAGGTGGCTCGCGAGTGTTCCCTCGTAAAACTGTTTGTAATTTCAGGAGTGTATTGTGTACATTAGTTAAACTCTTTTTTTTCTCTTAACAATGTCAATTCGAATTAATTTTATTTTCTATGTGAGTTTATAGATTTCGATCTCAACTCTTCTGTATTATCTTAATAATAATAATAATTCTTCTAGGTCCTCATCGTCTTCTTCACAATAATTTATTCTTGACTCCCTTTCTATAGTATCGGCAAGAGCGTTAGATTGATCGCTTTTTGAATATGCCATTCCATGCAGTGGTGGAATTTGAGTTTTTTCATTACGTACATTTTTTTGCATTTTCCATGCAGAGTGGTCTTCTGTGTTGAGTTCACTGATTTTCTTATTCCATCTTTTCGTTCTGAGCTCCCTAAGTGCGTTCTTGAGTATTTGACTATGTCTGTTTAGTCTGATTTTATCATTATCTTTTTTATACATCCTGTAGTTCTTTCTTAGTCTTCGGTTGACTTTTATCAGTTCTTTCACCTCTTTTGGAGTATCGCCATATGGATGTTTTGGAGTGGGTTCAGTTTTTCTAGCCGTGCTCTCTTCGTAGGATTTCATAATCGCACTCTCCAAAGCTGTGACTGATTCATCTAATTCATCAGGAGTGTTAATTTGTGGGATATTCGTGATATTTTCTTGGAGTTTAATTTTAAACTTGTCCCAATCAGTATGTTCTCGTGTTTGTGTCACTTCATTTCTAGGTCCATGTCCTAAAATGAACTCTATCGGGTTGTGATCAGAAGTACCATCCTCTTTCATTTCAAGAGCAAAATCTTGCTTTATATTTTTCATTATAAATATGTCTAGAACATCAGGGGTTCCATTGCCACTAGGTAAATATGTCGGTATATCTGGTCCCACTATTATGGCATCTTCCTTTTCGGCATATTCTTTCAATTTCTTGCCATTTGCATTCTCTGTTCTAGAATTCCATTGTTGAGATTTACAGTTGAGATCTCCAAGTATTATTCTTGGAAAATGACCCCCTAATAAAATCTTCATCTCTTCTTCTGGCAGATTTATTTGCGGTGGTTTATATACAGAGAATACTAATGCTTTCTCTTCTTATCTTTACTGTGATCGATAGTGCCTCTATAGATGCGTCATTGTCCTCGGGATTTATAACCGCATTCAGGTAGTGGTTCACGTCTCTTTTAACAAGAATGGCAACCCCTCCTCCGTTTCTATTATTTCTGTCTCTTCTGTATATTTCGTAATTTTTGAAGGAAATTCTATCATTGGTAGTCATTTTTGTTTCCTGAAGCGCCATAATATCAGGATGTTTTTCTTCTAACAATTGTTCAATATCTGATTTACGGGCTCTGATTCCGTTAACATTCCAGGAAACTATCTTCAGATTTTCTAGATGTGATTGTTTGTTCATAAATTATTTGTTTCCAAATAAATTTTGAAATTTCTTCTCGAATTCTTTTTCGAATTTCTGCATTATTCTGCTGAATAATTTCTCTGTAAGTTTGTCCAGTTCATCTTTGGGATCTTCTTTTTTGGCTGGAGTCTGGAGTCGGTTTTTTGGACGGGTTCTTTGTTTTTGGTACCTGTGGTCTTTCAACAGCGATAGCAGTCTCCATTTTTTGTACCATTTTTTTGGTAGGGGCTTCTTTTTTTGGGGGTGTTTTCTTTTTAGTCAGATTTTTATAAGCACTGCAGCCTTTATAACTGGCCGGATGCCCACTCTGGTTACATAAAACGCATGTAGCGTTCCTTTCCCCTTCTTTTTCGGTCAATACACAATCTTTTGTGCAATGCGCTCCTGAGCATTTTACACATCTCCACGGAAATGTGCATTTGTTTTGCGCATGGCCATATCTCTGACAGCGATGACACTCTCCTGGGCCTTCTGGTTTCTTTTTTGGCTCTATTTCGATACAGAGGCTGTAGATCTTTTTGATTTGGAATATTTCCTTGTTTTGAGTTTTCACGAGGTATAGAGGGATAGCCTTTTTCGTTTTGTTTGACGTCATTCTCGTCACTTCAGCATCTTTAATACCCTGATGGAGTCCTAATGCCCGTTTGCACCGTTTGTCAAAACAATGATTAAATTCATAAACAACGTTTTATTCTCTAATCGGGTTGCACCGTTCCTAACGAATGATTAAATGGCCATCTAACGTCGTTTAAACTAAACACAGAAATTTGCTCGTTTAGAGCTCGATTAATGTCAAAAACGATTGACAGTGGAATATTTGAATATTCAGATTTACTCGCGCAATTGCATAAAGTTCTAGACATAATTGAATTTGGTTTCCCTCTAAGAAGAAACTATTTTGAGAGCATGGATAAAAAGTACTCTACTGAAATGAACATAGCTATTTTTATTTTTTCTTGAAATACAACATCATTATAAAATGGAATGAGAGTAGATTTTACACATTTTTAATTTGTTTCAGTTTTTTCAACTGCTCTTCCCTTATTTCTATATATAAATGAAATATTCGGGCTTTTGCCACACTTTCCTCTAGAATAGCGAGGATTTCCTCATTGACTTTTTCTTCTTATTTGTCAATGGGAGCCAACCTTCTATCAATGAGTAGACTATATTTTTCTGCGAAGTCTGTTCTGGTGAGAGCCTTCACTATTGTTGGATGGTGTATTCTGAGAGACACCTAAAAGTACATATGTGATATATTACACTAGCAGTGTGTGGTACTACCTTCATATTTACGCTTTCTCGCATTGGGAATAACTTCTTTTCAATACTTTGCTTTCCATTATCCCAATCACTTTCAACACCAGTATCAAATTTTTCATTGCAAAGATGTGAAAGCTAGAAATGTGCTGTCATAGGAATTCGAAACATCAAATTTTTCCACAATATTCAATATATTTATTCATAATTCTATGAATTTCTTATAACATGAGCGACATTGCCAAACCTATCGACGATTAAACTAAACAACGATTAAGATTCGACGGTGCAATCGGCAACGCCCTAAACAACGTTTAAATATTTAACATCGGTTAGTTTAACCATGCTTAGCAGTGAAACGGTGCAAACGGCCATTAGTCTTCCTTAATCACTCCAATATCCGCATCAAGTGGCAAGTACCTCATTACAGCGTAAATTCTTCTTTCTTCCTCCATTTGGTAAGTAAAATACTCTTTTCCTTGTTGCTTAAGAAATTTTGTTAGTTTCCTGAAGTCGTCTGCAGTCGAGGTAATGATTTTTATACCGTCTTTAAGAACTTCGAAACTTTAGAACGCTCTACACTCAATATCATTTAGGAAAAAAAATTAATTTATATTTAAGAAAACTTCTTTGAAATTGAAATGTTTCTGTGCATTGATTTTTTCCCGAAAACTTCGGAGTTGGGAGATATGATCATTTATAAAATTTCTCGATTTCAAATTCAAATTTCAGGAGATTCTGAAAATATTTTTCCAAAAATCCAACACAGATCAATTGATAATTCCCATTCGAGTCTACTCTATGAAAATGAAATGTATCCATCGAGCCAATTTTGAGTTAGAATGTTCTAAAATTAGCATTGAGAAGCATAGGGCGAATGAAAGTACTGTACACCCTTAACCCTGCTGATAGCATAATATGAACTACCCAACTTATTACATACATATTCCACTTGGTGACCCCATCTCAAAGAGCTGTCCATTTGAGAAAACTACCACGAAATACCAGGTTATATAACTTCCATTCGATGAACTTAAATGATATAGAACATCGAAGGCTCGCGACAAGTCAAAAAAGAGACCATCAACAGCCAACAAAATGTCCCTTATCTATAGGTTTCTATATATGTACACAGGGCCGTAGCTAGAGATGAATTTAAGGTAGGGCAATGGAGGTTACGGGTAGGGCGGAAGTAAAAAATTTTACTCAATGTGATCTGTACCTACTTTTGAGTGTTATAGGTAGTTAATTTCAAAATATTCATTTCTTCAGGTTTATTTTATTGTTATGTATTATTTTTAAAGGAACACCCTATAATTTTTGATCTCATTCGAAAGAGCAATCATTCTCCTTTCCAAAAAATTTACAGATTTCGCAATCCTTGCAACCATCAGAGACATTGGAAATGATAACACCACATGTGAATATTACCAACATTTATTTGCATTTGAACTTAAAATAAAATACTATTTTCAATAATAATAATAAGCAATAATAATTACGAGAAACAATCAACAATCCTAATTCCTAACGTAAACATGTAAGAGGAAACTTGTCACCCTATTTTAAAACAAAAATGTTCTTTCTAAAGTAAGTATTCTTAAGATATAATAATAAAAAATAAAGATATAAATAATTAAATGAAGCTGGGTCCATCCTGTCATTCCTGTCCAATATTTTCGAAGTGAATTTTAGCAAATCTGGGTTTTCATGAAATTGGCTTTAGATAGAAGGATTCAGTTTTTACTAAAATTCATGAATCCTATATGTACTCGGATCAACTATCATGGGCGTAGCCAGCGTGGGGCAGAGGGGGGCAGCTGCCCCCCCCTGAAAGAAAAAATGAATTAAATCTGCCTTTTCTTTTTATCCCAAAATTTCACATTTTGAACGACCTTGGACCATGACCATGGTTTGCCCCCCCCTGTTATAAATCCTGGCTACGCCCGTGTCAACTATCATCGGATGAAGCTCATAACATCCAGTCCAATAATTTCGAAGCGAATTTTTAATTTACCAAATCTGAGTTTTCACGAAATTGGCTTGAGATAGAAGGATTCTGTTTTTACTGAAATTCATGAATCTTACATGTACTCGGAGTAAACATCATCAGAAGAGAGTCCACCCCGTCCAATATTTTCGAAGGGAATTTTCATTTTACCAAATCTGAGTTTTCATGAAATTCGCTTGAGATGGAAGGATTCTGTTTTTACTAAAATTCATGAATCTTATATGTACCTGGATCAACTCCCATCAGATGAAGCTGAGTCCATCCTGTCCAATATTTTCGGAGCGAATTTTTATTTTAGAAGGATTCTATATTTACTAAAATTCATGAATCTTATATGTACTCGGAGTAAATATCATCAGATGAAGCTGAGTCCACTCCGTCCAATATTTTCGAAGTGAATTTTGATTTTACCAAATCTGGGTTTTCATGAAATTCAATTTAGATAGAAAGGATTCTGTTTCTACTAAAATTCACGAATCTTATATATACTCGGATGAAGCTTAGTACATCCTCTCCAATATTTTCGAAGCTGATTACATCCTGTCCAATATTTTCGAAGCGAATTTTTATTTTACCAAATCTGAGTTTTCTCGAAATTGGCTCGAGATAGAAGGATTCGGTTTTCACTGAAATTCATGAATCTTACATGTACTTTGAGTTAACATCATCAGAATAAGCTGAGTCCACCTCAGTGGCGTAACTATAGGGTGGCAGGGGTGGCAAAATGCCACGGGCCCCCGATCCAAGGGGACGCGAGCTCAAAAATATTTTTTTACACTACACCTAAAAATTTTATTTTAGTTGAAAAGTCTATTTTTATAAGTTCTGCTTAAAATCCAAAGTGAGACAACTAAAGACCATAATACAATTTTGAGTTCATCGTTGAGCATTTCAACCAACCTAAATAAAAAGATGTTGATTCATTTTTAGAGATGTACACGTTACCCGTGACGAATAATTTTACGTACTTATGACCGTCAAAAAACCGTCAATCAAAATACCCGTAATTGGACTTCCCTATTCATTTTAGAACGCATCCCTTGGTTTCTACATATTTTAAGCGCGTTCGGCAATAGCATCCGAGAGCGGACGGATTTTTTAGTCACGTGATGACAGATTGTACAGATTTGTCAGATTTTTCTGTAATAAACGAACGCTACGGAGCATTTAGATCGATTTTTTTGTTTGACGTATGTAACGCCTTACCAGAGCCAGATATTAAATTAGAGCTTAAAGGTCTATTCGTCCGTACAGGTAGTCTGGGTACTATTTTAATTCTTTTGTTATAGTTCTCAACATTTCTACCCCTTGGTTGAGATGATTCAATATTTTGAATCATTATTTTTTATCAAACAACATTTTTTTATTTATTACTACACAACAAATAACATGAGACACGAAAATTCAACAGACTGTTCAAGAATATTCGAAGCGGAATAAAAAATCCATTCACAAAGGCCGAAAAGTAATTTCTGTTTCTGTTCTGTGGAAAAAAATCCGTTTCCTCCGTCGAAATACACCGAGCAAAAAGATCTACATCCGATTGATCAGATTTTCTTGCCGAACGGTCCAGATGTGTACTCCCCTCAATCTGGATGTAATAAACGAACGGTTCAGATCAATCCGACCAGTCAGATGTCATTGCCGAACGCCCTTTTTGTCGTGATACGTTGACAGCGCGGGTTAGCATTGACGATCGGGGAATTACCCATTCTGTTTTCACTTTTTTCGTGACGCTGCTGCCGGGGCGAGTTAGCAGCACTGTGTTAGGTTAGGGGAATTCCGAATTTGATATTGACTGCGTATTCTTTGTGTGAATATTGTGACAATTGATGATTTATATCGTTGATTTTTCGTATTTGTGATTGTGAAGGTTAGATATTGAAATGTCTAGTTCCAGAAAATATTTAAGTGGGAGCGAAAAACGAAAGAGAAAAAGGGAGACTGAAGAAAAAAATAAGAGGCTACCTAAAATTAGTCAGTACTCGAAAAATGATGAGTTAAATAATGAAAAGTCTAGTGAACAGTGCTCCAAAAGTGAAAAATTACCTTACTAATAGTATATTATTTCATTAGGAGGAGAAGTGTCACCTTTCGTGGCGAGCTTGAGTTTATCCGCCGAACGGAGTGAGGCGGATAATTGAAAGCGAGCCACGAAAAGTCACTTCTTCTCCGAATGAAATATGCTATTTTATTTCCAAACGTTTTCAAATTCATGAAAATTGTACATTTAATGTAACTTTATCACACCCAGAAAAAATTTTAATACCCCAAATAGAAATTAAGACTTGCTATAGGCACAAAGAACTTGTTTCATTTGCGACAAGTACAGGCGTTTCTTGACAAAAAGTATCTTATCAGAAGTAAGCGAAGTTACTTGCAGATAGTTTTTTATTTTTAATCAGAGTAACTGATTTTTCTGACTTGTTCCAAGAAGCATTTGTTACTCAATATGATATTCAGCGATTTACTGCAAATTGAAAAGTTAATCGGACCGATTTACTAAGTTATCTGGCGCAACTTGAAAAGTTATTCGGCGCTGATTGAAAATTTATTCGGCGCAGATTAAAAATTTATTCAGCGCAGCTTAAAAATTTACTCGACGCAAGTTATCAGTTAATTTATGCTAAGCATAATTTTTCATAGTCCAAGTATTTTTGTTATTTACAGTTAGTAAAAATTTATGTTTATCATAAGTTACTTTTTCATTCAGACTTCATAACACGTTTATGATTGCAATAAACTCTTTTGTTACGATAAGAGTCACTGTTACTTACCGCAAGTACGCTCTATCACTTTCCTAGGTTGACCCTAATACTAATACTAACCTTAAGCTCAAATTGCTACATACCACCCAGTACTTTTGTACTGAAAGAAATGTGATTGCTGTAATAACTTGACTCTTCTATAAGACTCGATAAAAAAGAAATAAATATGCAGTGCGAAATTACTACTGACGTCACCCTTTTTTCAGTAACATATACAGGTGGAAGTAGCGAATTACCCTGCAACAAAAGGTGATATAAAACGTCAGTTTTACTATAGTAAGTCACCTTTTACTGCAAAGAAAAGAAGGAGGTATATTTTAATGTGTACTCGAGGTATAAGCGTACCAGCGTCTACTCATGGCAAGAAATATGTTGCATACTTGAAAAATTGCAACAGGATGTTGTATTATGTGCATGATATAGGTACAACATCCAATTGCAATTATTTTTCATGCGGAAAACAAAAACATATACTAATACCACAATTGAGGAAGAAGTATAGAACCTTCGGATGTGATATGGTTTCTATGATTAGGCAGTATGATATATACTCCATTCACTTTTATAAAGTAGCCCGGTTGGCGCTGGAATTCTGACACATTTCACCGCGTATATTTTGAAAATGTTAGGTTATACTCATTCTTCTGTCAGATATGGACGCAACGTTGCCGTTTCTACATATAAATCGTAGAAATTACGTATTTATCAAATTATTTTACTTTGGGAAAACAATGAATTTGAGGAAATGTTATGTGAATTCAATAATTCCAAAGATCTGACGAATATTGAAGAAACTTTTTTTCTGGTAATACTGGAAATATTTCACGTGTACGAGTATAAACATGATTGGAAGATTCAGTTATGCTATTTTCTTGTACGGAAATCAAGAACCGATTGTTGAAATTGTACTGAAAAATAATGGACAGAATAGTCCGTTACTTTGTGATAGTTCATTAACCCGATACAAAAACTTTTAGAACAGACGGACGTATGGAAATCTCCACTTTTCAAAATTCTCAAAAAATAGGCCTACAGAGGACAATTAAATATCTCTTTGCGCAACTTGAAATACTCCAGTATGAAAATGTATTGATACTACGAATCTTGTGTCACAGTTAAAGCTTAAAAGAACTAACTCCATTCACAAAGTTTGTAACGGGCTTTCTTTACCTATTGGCTATTGTGGGCGGAAATAAAATCGCTCGGGCGCCAGCCACAATGGGTTTTAAAAGGTTGTGACTCCTTTATAAAAAGTTTCACTTCGAGCCCCTGCCTGGGTAGCTTTTAGACAGTTGGAGAAGGGCTCGGCTCAATCTAAGGTGTTAGCGATTGATAAGTATGTTTTTTAGTGAATATTTCTAGCTGTTGCTGGGATAATAAAACAAGTAAAATCTTAAACAACTATTATGCGAAACTAAAATGTAATACAATGTAAACTCAACTAAATAATGTATGCAACAACCAAAATCAAAGTATTAAACAACTAAACTGTTTCCAAAGATCAACTATTAAGCAATTGAAATGCAAGCATGAAAGTTACAAAAGCCTTACTGATATTACGAAAAGAGATGAAAACGGTTGCGGGTTAACGGGGTGAGCAGGTGAGACAGACGGAAAATAAGCGGTGATAGAAAATGACAGTATGATGATAACAAATGAACAATGAGAGCATTCAAAGCAGCCGTGAAGGAGCAAAGCAATGAGTATGTAAATCGAAAAGATAGTATGGAAAAATGAAATGGGCTACTGTTTCCGAACCACAACCGCATGTCTGAATTCCCGTGGGAAAAGACAACACCACAATATTTCCTACTCGAACAATTGATCAGCGGTCGAATGGCTCACAGAGGGTTCGATCGGTCGGAGGGATTGGCGCATCCGCCAAAATGTCGTGACCAGCCACAAGCTCACAGGCCGTGATCCACCCCAGAATGACTCCAACAGCTAATAGCCAATCGTGCCGGCTGGGTATCGCACCTCGAGGGGCACGATCAAACTAATGCGCCGAAGAAATAAGGGGTACAACACTTCCCATTAAGCGAATAGACAAGTCAAAATTCACGAAAATTTTCAAAGTACCGAGAGCCCGGGCGGCGAAAACCGGGCGACCTTGACTCGAGACACTCGACCGCTCATCAACGCACCGTTGCCCCGGACGTGTAGCTTCAAGCAGAATCGGTTTTCTTTCACGGGAAAGTTACAAAAAAAAATAATAGAAATAACACGTAGTTCGAGCAGGAAAATAATTCCACAGAAAATAAACACACTAACGGTCCGGAATACGGAATAAAAATTCGGAAAAAGCCCAGATCAAGATATTCCTACCTGATAGATACTCTGCTAACTTTCTTAAGTCACTTAGCGTTTAATCTACACGGCTTTACGGTCCAACAATGAAATAGATTACACCCAAGTTACTTGTTCTAAAACTTTTCAAGAATCTCTACCACTTCTGAGACTTCCCTAAATTCAATTGGTTTCGCTATATTCTTTTGACTTTTCAATAATCTCTTAACTTTTTAACAATAATTTCCCACACTTTCCGGATCCTAAAATCTGAATGAATGCTAATGCTCTCTTCGTCGCGTGCATCCCCTCCCCAATCATCGGGAGTCGCGCGCGTGAAAATTCCTCAAATTTTCAAGAGCAAAAACGACGAAGAGAGATAACAACAACCGGTCGCCAACAATCGACGCTTGATTCTAAATTGAACCCGAAAAACATGAAGGAGATTTACGGGTTGCCTATCGGAAAACTTCGAAATGATTTTACCGGGATTCTTAAAATGAAGGGCGCTTCATTACACCCCCCTCTCTTCCACAAAAAAAAACTGAAAGTTTTTTCAAACTCCCCCATCTCACCCGCTCTTACCTTGGCTCCCGCGTCTACCTCTAGTTGCATATGGCGAAGAACCCGTCGGGCCGCCACGTCATCACCATGGGCTTCATGTATGATGGGGTTCTCAAGATTTCACATTGGACTCCAACTGACCTTCTGGAGTTACGTCCTAACGACTGGGCAGAGGAAGCGACGACAGCCGGGTGTCCACCGCGGCGACGCCCTTCTCGAGACCCTGTTGCTGGTTGTCTTCCCGTCTCCATCCTCGATGCCTTCTGGGACTGTCCCTTCGATCGACAAGGACAACTTCTCGATAGCACTCCCATTTTGCCGCATCTCGAACAAAACAACTTCGGTTTGCTGTGGCAATTTTTCCTGGCATGCCCTATCAACCCACAGCGCCAACACGCCCCTTCAGATAGCTGTATATATTGAGGTCGTTTGTCTCCCTCAATGGTTCGTTCGGACGCTCTACTTTGACGTTGTTGTCTCCTCCGTTGGACATGCTTACGGCCTGGCTTCGGCCTGACGGGATCGAGGGGTCGATTCAGTACTAACTCGGAGGCCTTCGTTACGGGACGCTCGGTGGCCTCAGGCTTGGGAGTCGGGGCATCTTGTTCCTCGCGTCTTCTCTCCAGGAAGTCTTCGTAGTCGCTAATCGCCATCTCGTCTAGATTCAACGGCGATGAAGAGCGGGACATTATGGAACAAAACTCACGGTCTTTAGTATAACGGTCAGGATAACTTACCGCCAAACGGCGTTTTCCATTGGCCCTCCTCACGATGACCACGCTGGAGCTCCAGGGTGACTTAGACGGTTCGATGATTCCCTCTTCCAACTTTCTATCCACTTCTTGATTAATGATCTCCTGCCTTTTCGGTTTATACGGACGGTATCTTTGTTTAATCGGCTCGATACCAGGTTTGATCTTAATCTCGTGGGTGGTCAAGGTAGTCTGGCCTTGTTCTTCCTGAAAGCTACCCATCTTTACCTCTGAGAACTCTCGTAGCGTCGTCTTCTCTTCAGAATTCAACGAACCTATCATCGAGTTCTGTGGTCTATGTGTCGCAGGTTCCGGTTTCATCAACAGTTTTCCCTTGAGAAAACAACGGGATGTACGGAAGTCGATGTGGAAATCGTGCGAGGTCAGAATATCCATACCAAAAATCAAATCCACCGGTAAATGGGGTACCAAATACAGCCGGGGCTCGATTTCTTCGTCACCAAGCTTACACAACGGCTTGAACATCGCTTCAACGGCTACGGAATTTCCATCGGCTACGGTGGCCAGCATGCCTGTGACTTTGGCAGGCAAAACCCCTAACTTCCGGCATGTTTCTGCCGTTCTCTGGCTCACGAAAGATCTGGAGGCTCCCGTATCTAACAGGGCTTTAAACGGGTTTCCTCCTACGTAGACGGTGATAATTGGACGGTTTTCTCCTCTGGAAGGCGACTGCGGTTTTATTGGGGATGCTGCGGCCGGGAACTGCCTCCTCCCCTCGTCATTGCAGTTCCGCTCTCGTTTCCCGAACATGGACAATCATGTGATAGGATTCCGGGTCTTCCACATCGTGAGCAAAACAGTCTTGGTTGTGAGCGGCATTCCCTTCTCATGTGACCCATCTTTCCACATCGCCAGCACTGAGGGCTGTTCCCCATGAAACGAACCCTCTTTTGTGTTTCCTGTGACGGCGGGCCTGACGGTTCAGCTGGTGGAGGTTTCGGCCTCTCCTTTGATTCCCCTGGTTTGACGGCGACCTTGGATCCCGGTGGCATATTCATATCCCACGTACCGTATCGCAGCTCGGAGACAGCCGAAGCTTATTCGATAAACCACGCGCGTGATCGCGTCTTATTTGGCGATATCAGTCGTGGAATATGAATTGGGATTATACGTTATAATGATACCCCGATTCTTTTATTTTTTTTTTTCAGTTCAAATAATAACGATTAGGTTTTTTCCTTAGTCTAAGGTTTTTTCCATATTCACGAATAATAATGGCTATCTCTTATTCCAGAGTGAATGCTTTAAGGTTATGAATTTATGGGGGTGAAAAAATAAGTAAATTTAGAATAGATTTTATACTGAAGCCAAAAGAATGATCGAAATCTTCTCTTTAATGGTATATTTTTTTAAACTTTTTGAGGGGTGTTCTAATAGTTGTTGTCATTGATCGAGTTACTTTTGTTGCATTCATAAGTTCGGCCTCCCACTTCTGAAACGAATTGACAAAATTAATCTTAATTTACATAGCTATCAAGCAAATTGAATTTTGTGAGTAGGTACGTATTATATTCCGTTGCTGTTGCAAAGATACACAAAGTAAAAAGCCGTTGAAAAGAAGAATCACTGAGCTTAATGTACACAATTGATAGGGGAGTTATGAAGTTCAAAAGTTGTCAAAAGGATAATTGTATCAAAAAAGAATATCACTTAATTGAGATAAGTTGTCCAACATACGAAAGACAAAAATAAGGATCATCGTTGATTGGAAAAATTTGTGAAAGTGAAAGTATGATTGGAAGACTATTCAAAAGTTAAGGGGACAGAATTTTTTCGAAAATTATATTCAATGAATAAAATCACTCCACATTTTTCTCAAATGGTGTAGTTATATCAGAACTAAATTTGGGAATACCTAATTAACAACATCCAATAACCCTGTCCAAATGATGATTCAGATCGTTATAACAAAAAGTAGTTTGTATTTGTAAGGAGTAAGAGTAACCCTATTTTACCTGAATGAATAGGAAAATGAGGAGCTCAGCTATATGTCGATATAAATTTCATTCTATATATAATCCGCAATCCCTCAGTTGCCCGCCCATATATTATGTTCAGCTATTGGTAAAAGGAATTTATAAATATGAAATTTTTTTGGGTATGATATGTTAAGATTATTAAAATCTTTTCACAATTAACGTTTTTACAATTATTTCTATTCATCAAATAAATGATGATTCTTTATGTTGACTTAGATTCTTTTATCCATTCAGAAGCTGCACTTACCAATTCATTATTCAGTCTCCTATTTTATTTCAAGATTTGATTTTTTTAATTGTAGTTAAAGACGGTCTTGATGTAATTCCCTCTCGTTCTTTGATTCAATAATTTTTCGAATTGCTACTATGGGAATATTACGCAAAACCTCTCACCTCAGTTTCAATTTCCCCTTCTGTGTTTTTGTTCTTACTTATCATCGATTTGGAATCTGCGCTTATTTTCTTCAAAAACTCTATTTGGTAACAATGTGATAGCGATCCCAAACAGGTCATAAAATACGTTCAAGACCTCAGGAACGGACGCGATCTCTTACGTCGAGTTTACTTCGGCTTCGGGTGAATTCGGATTGCGATACGGTACGTGGGATATGAATATGCATCCCGGTGCGGATGATAGAGGGGATATATGTTCCCCTGTTTCTTGCTGCGACGAATTCACGGCTAGGCTCTCTGCTACTTTCGAACGGGGGTTTCTGTAGATTAGATGAGGCTCATCTATCAAACCCTTTCGATCCGGTGGCGAGACATAATTGTCGGCATGCCATTTCACCAACTCGAAAACTATTCCCTTCTTCAACAGCTGTTCATAGTTGTTCGTTTCCTGGAAGGCGAGGGCTTCCTGGAGCGACGGTATCAAGCGCTTTTTGATAATGTTCACCTGCTCTTCCTCGGATGGTCGTTTGGTTGTCAACTTTAAAAACAGATTCTGCATCCGGGTCACGAACAGCAGCAGTTTCTCTCCATTTCCTTGCGTGCGTTTTCTAATCTCATCCAAGAGGTTTTCTTCGTAATCGAGTGGTAGGAAGGCTTCACGAAGCTGTTCCTTGAAATTCTCCCAACTTCTGAAAGAACCTCGTCTGGGGATGTACCAATCTCTTGCGTCCTTCCTCAAAAGTTCAAAAATGGATTCGAAAAGTTGCAGTCGTGTAACCTTGCGGGTTTCAGATAGCTGCTCGACCTCTTCCAGGAACGTGTTTACGCTAGTAGAGCCGTCAAAATGCACGTTCCATTTATAAACAGGAATGGACGGTTGACTGCACGTTGAACTGGGTCGTTTTGCTTGTCCCAAATCAGCAATGTTCAGGCTCGGACGGGCCTTGTCGGGTTCTGCTCTCCTAAGGCCAACCGTTCGCTCGACGCGTTCCGGTTCTGGTTCAGGTTTATCTTCGCCTGAGTCCGGTCCAATTCGAGCCGAGCATTCCGACTCTGTTGCATCGAGAAATGGGAAAGAAATCCGGCGAGTAGATTCGGCTATGTCCGGCCTATCCTTTGGTATCGGTCGCGCTAATGTGTCGTCATTCCGTGGTCCAAGAGGGCTGGTGAAATTCAATCGTCTCCGGACTGCTTCACAAGCTCGCTCTCGCAAGCGTTGAAGGAAATCACTTGGTATTCCGGTCAGCTGGGATATATCATTTCCGCAGGGGTCGGCAGGTCTTCTTCTTTCCCTCATCACATGATCTGATTCCCGGCTCCTGCCTCCGCCATCTTGCAAATCATCGAGACCAAGCACCTGAGATCGAGTTTCTGGTGGGTCCTCGAGTGAAATCAACTCCTGCTCTTGACCCTGTTCATTTCGGTCGCCCTCCAGTGGGCTGCCGAACGTTTCTTGTACGGCCCTCCTGGCATCGGCTAGGAATTTGGCATCCTTCAACATCTCGAATGCCTGGGCCAAAACGTCCTTCAGCTCATCCAGCCTGTCGTGTTCTCCCAACGACGTCGGTTTGATTTGACTCAGACGGTGCTGTACGTGCAACAAACGGCTTCTGATACCGGTCTCCACGTTTGCTGCGTTATCCTCGTCAAACTCTCGCACGTCCTCCAACAGACATCCCAGAATACGGTGGGCATTATCCAATTCCTCCTCAGTATCTCTGGTCAAGTGACAGAAAGGAATCTGCTGGACTACCACCTTTCGCAGCTGCATACGGTTCTCATTGACGGTTCTGGCCGCTTTACAGCCACGGGCTTCCAGCTCCCAAATCAACTCTGCCGCTCTCAGTCTTTTCACCTCCATACCTGCTCAACAAACCGCGCCAAACAAAGCTAAGAAAGTACTTTATGATTCAAAAGAAATCAGGTCCCTGCTCGGGCGCCAATTTGTAACGGGCTTTCTTTACCTATTGGCTATTGTGGGCGGAAATAAAATCGCTCGGGCGCCAGCCACAATGGGTTTTAAAAGGTTGTGACTCCTTTATAAAAAGTTTCACTTCGAGCCCCTGCCTGGGTAGCTTTTAGACAGTTGGAGAAGGGCTCGGCTCAATCTAAGGTGTTAGCGATTGATAAGTATGTTCTTTAGTGAATATTTCTAGCTGTTGCTGGGATAATAAAACAAGTAAAATCTTAAACAACTATAATGCGAAACTAAAATGTAATACAATGTGAACTCAACTAAATAATGTATGCAACAACCAAAATCAAAGTATTAAACAACTAAACTGTTTCCAAAGATCAACTATTAAGCAATTGAAATGCAAGCATGAAAGTTACAAAAGCCTTACTGATATTACGAAAAGAGATGAAAACGGTTGCGGGTTAACGGGGTGAGCAGGTGAGACAGACGGAAAATAAGCGGTGATAGAAAATGACAGTATGATGATAACAAATGAACAATGAGAGCATTCAAAGCAGCCGTGAAGGAGCAAAGCAATGAGTATGTAAATCGAAAAGATAGTATGGAAAAATGAAATGGGCTACTGTTTCCGAACCACAACCGCATGTCTGAATTCCCGTGGGAAAAGACAACACCACAATATTTCCTACTCGAACAATTGATCAGCGGTCGAATGGCTCACAGAGGGTTCGATCGGTCGGAGGGATTGGCGCATCCGTCAAAATGTCGTGACCAGCCACAAGCTCACAGGCCGTGATCCACCCCAGAATGACTCCAACAGCTAATAGCTAATCGTGCCGGCTGGGTATCGCACCTCGAGGGGCACGATCAAACTAATGCGCCGAAGAAATAAGGGGTACAACACTTCCCAATGAGCGAATAGACAAGCCAAAATTCACGGGAAACCGGAAAACAGCGCGGCGCATCCGCCAAAATGTCGTGACCAGCCACAAGCTCACAGGCCGTGATCCACCCCAGAATGACTCCAACAGCTAATAGCCAATCGTGCCGGCTGGGTATCGCACCTCGAGGGGCACGATCAAACTAATGCGCCGAAGAAATAAGGGGTACAACACTTCCCATTAAGCGAATAGACAAGTCAAAATTCACGAAAATTTTCAAAGTACCGAGAGCCCGGGCGGCGAAAACCGGGCGACCTTGACTCGAGACACTCGACCGCTCATCAACGCACCGTTGCCCCGGACGTGTAGCTTCAAGCAGAATCGGTTTTCTTTCACGGGAAAGTTACAAAAAAAAATAATAGAAATAACACGTAGTTCGAGCAGGAAAATAATTCCACAGAAAATAAACACACTAACGGTCCGGAATACGGAATAAAAATTCGGAAAAAGCCCAGATCAAGATATTCCTACCTGATAGATACTCTGCTAACTTTCTTAAGTCACTTAGCGTTTAATCTACACGGCTTTACGGTCCAACAATGAAATAGATTACACCCAAGTTACTTGTTCTAAAACTTTTCAAGAATCTCTACCACTTCTGAGACTTCCCTAAATTCAATTGGTTTCGCTATATTCTTTTGACTTTTCAATAATCTCTTAACTTTTTAACAATAATTTCCCACACTTTCCGGATCCTAAAATCTGAATGAATGCTAATGCTCTCTTCGTCGCGTGCATCCCCTCCCCAATCATCGGGAGTCGCGCGCGTGAAAATTCCTCAAATTTTCAAGAGCAAAAACGACGAAGAGAGATAACAACAACCGGTCGCCAACAATCGACGCTTGATTCTAAATTGAACCCGAAAAACATGAAGGAGATTTACGGGTTAATTGCCTATCGGAAAACTTCGAAATGATTTTACCGGGATTCTTAAAATGAAGGGCGCTTCATTACAAGTTAAAAAAGAGTAATCAGAAAGTAGACTTGGCAATGTCGCTTGATTTTCATGAGTGCCAACCTGCGTCCGTTTTAAGTAAAAGAACTTGATAAACCTAAACCATGGCCCACCAAGATACTTTATAAAAGTGAATGGAGTATAGGTATAGTTATTTTTTCATGAAACTATTCTTGGTTTATTAAAAAATTGATATCACGAAGAAATTATAAATTTGAAGACAAAATTATATAATTAGGTGAAAATCCTCAAAGTCAGGTGTTGTCTGATTATTGGCAACGATTAAATGAAAGTCACTTAGTAACAAATGAGTTGTTATATTTTTATCGTACAAATCATACTTCATAACTGATTAATATAAGAATGTAAATAAAAACAATAATGTAATGTATAATATCAGAATTGGACTAGTAGAGACCCAGCTTCCGAAGCACACCACCAGGTGGCACCACCACAGGAAGACTGGTGGTGTGCTTCGGAAGCTGGGTCTCTACTAGTCCAATTCTGATATGTATTTTAGTTTGTTCCAACTTAAG
Source organism: Adalia decempunctata (assembly GCA_951802165.1). Lineage (NCBI taxonomy): Eukaryota > Metazoa > Arthropoda > Insecta > Coleoptera > Coccinellidae > Adalia > Adalia decempunctata. The sequence continues at coordinate 40,420,731 of OX637699.1, read as the reverse complement.
CTGAATACAGATTACTCTGACGTGACGTGTAAGGACGTCACGTCAGACGTGTACTGTGCTCCCATTGGCCTAATATGAACGTGAACGTCAAAATGTGAGTGATATAAAAATGCAACACATTGTTCTGTGCGTTCACGTTCATATCAGGCCAATGGGAGCACAGTACACGTCTGACGTGACGTCCTTACACGTCACGTCAGAGTAATCTGTATTCAGCTTCAGGGACATTATCCTCCTTTTTCACGTAATGTATAATGTTCGAACTACCATTACTTGAGGATGTCTTCGTAATCCATTTTAGAGAAATACAATAACCATGCACATTGCACAAGTAATATAGATCCTTTTTGAAATAATATCTGGATGAACTCTCGTAATGAATCAGTAAAACACAACTTGATGATTCCGGCGGGGCGCGAATTCAACCACTTTTTATAAATGAACCTTTCACCTTTACACCCTGAATTCTGACCACTGCATAGTATGCAAATGCAACATCTAAATCTAACGGCAATTTCAAAGGATCGACGAGATCGGGTAATCTTCGGCTCAAATCGGTTACTTCACGAATATTGTTTACACTTATTACAATACACACACGTACCTACCCCAATTGGATGCTTGAATATGTGGAATAACTTTGTTATTCACAGTTAATGATTAATTTCTCCGCCTAGGCCAGTGGCGTATATAGGGGGGGCCCAGGGGGCCCGGGCCCCCCCCGAAATGGATAAAGAAAACTGAACTACTATAATAAATTAAACAGGCTCGAGAAGCATGGCATCTAACCATTGGATCATTTGATGGTGTAAGCATCCCGGGCCCCCCCGAAAATATTTTCTATATACGCCACTGGCCTAGGCGGAGAAATAGAACTTTTCGATGATCCTGTCAGTCAGGAACTGAAGTTGTTATCGTACGTTTGGAAATAAAATAACATATTTCATTCGAAGTAGAAGTGACTTTTCATGGCTCGCTTTCAATAACCTAAATAAACTCAGATTCGCCAAGAAAAGTGACACTTCCCCTCCTTATGAAATAACATACTTTCATCATACGTATCCACTAGAATATGCAATAAACATAGACTTATCAACTTGGGATAATATGTCTATGGTAGTGAACGTCTGCATGCAACAGAAATCCAATCTAACTTTAAATAAATAAAAAAATAAATCCGAAAATCTGGACAATTTTCAACTTTAACACCCCGTATTTAAAAAACTAGCCATAGGATTGGAGTGGGCCATTGACACTTTTGGTTACATAGTCGGGTACGAGGTCGGGTACAACAAATCATGCCAAATTTTCAGAAAATTTGACCGGACGCCACTTTACATCAGAAAAGTGCGGGGTGAATATTCGAATACAAAAAAGCAAAAATGTCCCAGCCCTAATTCAGACCCCAAGGAAATGTGGAAATGAATGGCGAGAACGTTACCTTGATGTCTGAAATAGAGTTCCCGATCGATCCGACTTACGTAAGCAATTTAATTTTTCCTATTTGTATTAAGGTGAGTTATAGGCGTTAGTTTTTATAACACACGGGGTTATTTTATAGATAGGTACTATTACAGCTCAAAATCAGTTGAGTAATGGATATATTATTCTCAGCTGTAGATAAATACTCAATATATCCTAAAACATAGTAATTTCTCACTGACAAAGAGTTTTAACAAAATGAAACGAAGCCTATTGAATTTTTTTAATCGGATCAGCATAGTTCCAAGATTACCCTCGACAAAGAAAAAATGTTTCCTCCTTATAATTTGTATAGATCCATCATTGTATCAACAGTTGAAGTCAATATTAAGGTCGCCGATCACAATGATTTACTTTTAGTCGACCTATTTTCATGGGTCTTTCATTTGAAATGAAGCAGAAGCATGAGTTCGCTTATTATCTTCTATTTTTGAAAGAAAAAAAATTAACTTTCGAAAAGAAATCGATTTCAATTATTTCATTAAGAACTCGAATCCTTTCTGAGTTCACCCACAAAATTCCAGGTCTCAAAGTGATACCATTTCCAAATGCAGCGTGAAATAAAAACACACTACATTGAACGCCCACCTTAATTTTGATTATGCTGTAATCAACTATTAACCTATCAATGCTATCATATTCAAAAAGGATAGAAGACCCATTATACTTCTCCGAATTCTATTATTATCTCACTTATTCAATATTAATACTTCATCTATTATATATAGAAAGTAGCGCAAACATCATTATCTATTTGAGATAGGGACTGCAGTTCGGAGATTATATCCAAGGAGAAACGAAATGATGGATATTTTTAGGTAATTAAGAAATAACGGCATGCAGACAATTGAACATTTTTTGAAATTCCGGATGTCGTTATTTCTTTCCTTAATAATTATATTCACAGACGTTAACCTATTCTCATGTTTTACAGTGTGTTTCGGTATGACTTAGCGATAATTTAAGGGCATCAAATATACCTGATTTTATCGACAAAAACAGCCACTTTGGGGAGTTTACCCCCTATTTTTGAAATAGCCGCCATTTTAAATTAATTTTTTTATTTTAGTTGACTCCTTCAAAGGATATCGATTTCTCTGAACATAGGTCATACAGATGTGAAAAAATGTTTTTTTGAAAGATAATACGACCACCTTTTATTAAAGTAGAACAATATAAAAACATTCAAATCAAAAATGTCATAAAAAAATTCTTAAAAAAAAATTTAGTCAAAAAATTTACTGAATTTTTTAGTAAATCCTCAATCGTACAAAACCTAGCACATTGAAGTATAATTTTTTTCAATGAACTAACACGCAAGGATATCAGCTACAAAACAACACCCACATCATTTCTGTATGTTACATAATTTGAAAGTTACTGCTGTTTGAACATGACCCTTATGAAAATTGATGAAATATATAATTTTCCTTATTTATATTATGTATTAAAGGTAGTGGCTAAGAGGACAGGGAAAATAATAGTAAGTATGTTATTCAACTAGCGGTAATGTAAGTCAAAATACACGCAGATGTGCCGGTGGTTCAAATTGCAAATCATTAATGAAGTTTTCTTACTTTCTGTATAGCTTAATTAGATAGTCTACCACATTCTGCCCCTGCAAATTTTTTTAGTCGCGGCTTTTTTTCAGCAAACCTCTCGTAAGTCGACCACATTTTCAATTTCTTTAAATCATACATAATCTTTTTTTGTAATATGCATTCATGAAAACAATCTGGCAGGAATGAGAAAACATGATTGTCCGACAAAAACAGTGTGAATGGCTTTGAGACTGAATGAAAATCGCATTTTTTCAAATTATGAATACCCTCCTGATTTTCTCAGAATCGGTTAATTGATACAACCATATGGAGTGTGAAAATGCAATTGTCCGACAAAAAAATGTGGCTTTCTTCTTGTCCGACTGTTCGAAATTCGAACATTATTCTAAAAAATATTCATCTTCGATAATATGGAAAATTCCATTTAAATTATTAATCAAAAGTGGGTCACGACCAAGTGAGCCGCCGATCGACCAAAATCTGCTGACTGGCTAGAAACAATTGATGCAATTGATGCAACCAGGGACTCCGCTAGTGAAATGATACCAAATAAGGCAATGTTATTTTTATCGTCAATATTCAATTTAGTATATAAGATTAGATTGTAATCAATAAAGACATCATTCATCATTAGTCTGATCAATACACCTCTTCGGCAACTGTGGAGTTAAGACATCCCTTGAACGTTCTGAGTCTGGTCGTTCAGTTGCCTCAACCTCAAAGCAAGTGTTGTTTCAAACCAAAGAAACAACACGGACAGATAGAAAACGACGATTTTTTCAGATGAAGAAACTTATGAATAATGTTTTAATTTTTTCTCATTCTCTCTTCACCTTGAATAAACATTGTAGTGCACTAGTTGTCCGACAAAAAAAATGTGGCGTTCATTCAGAAATTAAAGAATTCAATGCTCTAATTTGGGCATGAATAGACAATATGCATTTATCGGATATAACTTTGCCTATGTTATAAATAAACATTTGATTTTTTGAGGATCATTTAAGAAGGATATGGTGAATACTATCAACTGTCCGATCAAAAAAGTTCGGCAATTTCTCAGTCCACCGAATGAAAGTTATTGGTCTCGTGGGACTCCGTTTTCACAATCAACATTTTCAATCATTATATTTGACATATATTTCGATGAGGTTGCCATTTTTCATACTTTTGGTTGCTTTCGTGAAGCAAAAATTTGCATGCCTCAAAGAATTCCTGAAATCAGTTCGATACGGACATTCTACTCTAGAAGTGAAATGTTGCACGAAGTGGTAGAAGGTACCGGGGACACTTTTCTGTAACACCTCTGGGGTTATGAAAAAAATGTTTTCATTTGTTTTTACTTGTAGCTATTTACTTTGAAGGCTGAAGCTGTAATAATAAAAATATGTGAAATATTATTGTTTGCTGTTTTTAATTCATAAAGGAAAATAAGTTTTTCTGAAAAAAACAGCTGATACCCCAATAATAAATATGAGAAAATGGACTATCAAAATAAAAATGCCCAAACTGAATTTGTGCCCCAGTCGAATATGGAATCTCCACCCCAGGTGAATTCTTCGAAAAGAAAGTGGCAGTTTCTTGGAATTCCGTTTGCGGAATACCAAGGGTTATGAAAGTAGTTCGGTAATTTTCCCTATAAATATGAAATATGTTTTGGTTTTGCACTACAGTCTGAAACTGTGTAGACGAATTATAGTGTGTTGCCGAATTTTCTCTTCTTGAGATAATTCTTGTTCTATTCTATTTGACAGGTTTTTAGTTGTTGCTGATATAATATTCTTAGTAGTGATGGAGTGTTTTTTGGGTAAATATTTGAAAAATAACCTTGGCTTCAAAACGAAAACTGAGGAAGTAAAAAAATCACAGCTGACATCCTTAGACAGTGTGAAATATTCTCAGCATCAAGAGAACGTAATCACAAATATAAAGATGTCATTCTACCTGACGATTGGTGAGATACTTTTACTGGATACCGTTCGTCTTTTTACAAAGAATTCAATGTGAGGAAGGAGTATTTCCATTGTTTTTTTATAGGATTTTGATGAAAATGTAGGTAAACAATTTGAATTATACACTTTCAATTAAAATCTATAGTTTCATTTCAATAATAATCGAATTCTAAAACAAAACAATATTTTTCAAATATTTTTTTGTACCACTGAGGACCTATTTTCAACACCATTGAGAGCGATAAAAGATTTTATTTCGCCACTGTCGTCTTCGGCAATATTATGCTCTGTTGGTCCGAAAAAATTTGAACTTTTTAACAGCTATGCCTTTTGGCCAAGTGGGTGCCTCCATAAGCCTAGGAAGCAGAAAAGAGTCCGCACTCATCACCATAAAGGAGCTGCTTGTAGCCTCGTCATGTGACTGCAATCTCTGGATAATGAATTCAAAATTTTCGAATTTCCTTTTCAAATAAGATTCGATTTGCGATTCCTCTACGTCCTGTTTAACTTTTCCGACATGAAGCCAAACTCTCTTTAGTGCTGCGGAAAATGTTTCACCTTTGCTGCCTAAATCCACTTCATTATCACCCCATACTAATGTTTGCTTTTGTTTTTTAGGTTATGAGGCCACAGGTGACGCCAGGCCCGCCGTAAGCGGGCGTGCAAGGCGTGCCAGGTACAAGGGCGGCACGTCCAGGGGGGCGGCAAATCCAGTGAAATTGAAATTTTTTTTGGAGGGGACAAACAACGTGGTAAGCAGGGGGAGGAGAAAAAAAGGGGGGAGGGCGGTTGTCCAACTCCAACTGCTTTAAAATTATGCCAACTGTCATAGAAACATAGAAATTTTGCCATATGCGATCGAAACTTTGCCAACTGCTTTGAAATTTCTCCAACTCCGTTCAACATTGGATGCGGCAAGGTCTCCCCATCCCCCTAAGAGAGACTTTTTCTCTGAAGGATCGGGAGGACAGGCGGCCAACATCGATAATTTCCGTATATCCACGGAATTCAGTGAATTCACTGCAGTGTTTCTTTCAGGTATATTTCCGGGAGGGGCACTGCCACCCCCCGAAGTTCCGCAGTTGATGCTTTGCTAGAAATATCTGATAATCCCTCAGAATGGGATTGTACTACTTCCCACAAAGCTCATTCGCTGGCCTTAAACGTACAAAATTATAGATTTATTTGCTCGGTAGTAATTTGGTTTGATATCCTAAATGAAATTAATGCCCTAATAAAATGATGCAGAGCCCCACCATGAATACCCAAATTTGCATGTTGAAGACGTTGATTGATAAGTTCAAACAATATCGTACGGCTGAACATTTTGAAATTGTGTTAGCAGAATCTTCCAAAGTGGCCCACGAACTCAAAGTAGAAACAGATTTTCCACCAATCAATAAAATCAGACCAAGAAGAAAACCTACACAATTTCAATATGAAGTTTTATCCGACCCAAAAACCAAATACCGAGTGGAGTTTTATTTTAGGATACTAGATCAAACAATCAATTCCTTGAAAAATAGATTCGGAGAGTTAACCCCCCCCCAGGAAAGAGTTTTTCACACTAAATCTTCGAATGGAAACGATCTAACCCCCCCCTTTCATAACGGCGTTTTGAAGAGGGGTTTATACCGCGGGGCTTCCTGAGCGCACGTCAAACTCTACCCACTTCTTACCCCCTCACCTCCCCTAAGAAATCGTCGATTTTCAGGACGTTCGAAGATATCACAGACATTACTCGTATTTACCGTCCTTTTCTTCCACATGCGATATTTCTGTTACGTAGAGCATTTACCAAGGGGAGGGCGGAAGTTGTCGAATGCCCGCGTATATTCACGAATGAAGTGGGATTATTTACGAAACTGCCGACAACACTGTGAATTCACGGAAAAGAGTCTTATCTCTGTGCCCTTACGTTTTACGAGATGGTTGAGGTCTATAATATTGATTTTATCTCAAGGACCAGCCAGGCATGCTACCTGTGTTGAAAGATGTGAAGGAAAAAAATAAGAATATATTACTACTTCTTAGTTGTACGAATTTATATCGAATTTCTGTTTTGGTTGTAAGTTAGGTTCGGAAAAGAGTCGTGGACTGAAAACATCATGCACATATGAACCTACAGTATATAACAAATTGTAATTGGGACTCAAAATCTAAACCAAATTTTTTTAATGAATTTGAATTTGTTTATTGTATGATAAGCTGTATCAAAGGAATTGTATATACATATTCACATTATTAGTTACAAGCAATATAGGTAGGTATATGAAACTTTACTTCAGAGAAAAAAATATCGAAAATCGTTCTTCAAATTAGTACCCTATTTTTTATAAGCTTTTATTTAGTTTCACCTGTCCCGGTGTCTGTCTGTATGTCTGTCTCTCTGTGTGTCTGTAATCAAGTCTTGCAAGTTAAATATGACGCACTTCTGAGCGTCCGATTGATTTGAAATTTTGCAGGTGTACCTAATTCTGGTGACAATGCATCATGAAATATTTTTTATGAAAAAACAAAATGGCGGCTCCAAAATGGATGAGTTTTGTAATTATGATCCGATTCCATTCAAAATTAGTATTTGGGGGTATTTGGGTTCGAAAATTATGATACTTTTGTCAAAATTGGGAAATTCAAGATGGCGCCCACAATATGGCGGACGAGTTTTGTAATTATGATCCTATTCTATTCAAAATTGGTATGTGGGGGTTTTCTGGGTCGGAAATTACGATTCTTCAAAATTGAGGAATTCAAGATGGCGGCTTCAAAATGGCGGATGAGTGTTGTTATAAAAGCTTGTCTTCAAAAAGGTTTTTTGATAATTAGGCTTGTTATGATTGCGTTTAATTGTGCGAAAAAAAATAATGATAATTCTCTAAGTTTTTTCATTTTTTTTATTGTACAATAATTATTTTTCTTTGCAGAATCCAATTGAACCTTGGTTTAAACAGAAATGTACTTATTCAGAATTCAATACTTAACAGAGGAAAAAAATTAGAAATAGTTATTTTCCTAACAATTGCGAAAGAGATATTTTTCCGCACGAAACTGCAGACACTTTCTGCACGAGTTAGGAACAATATTTTTTTCTACAAGCACTTATAGGATATCAATTTGATCTCAACACACTGATTCACATGTCGTTTCCATAACAACGTCATTGGTGGCGTTTGGTGCATACCCTAATAGCACACATTGTCCTAGGGACGTCCCTATTTGGTACAATTCATGTCCGAACGTCCCGGACCTGGAATCTTTGTCCATGGGACGTCCCATCCAGTACACTTTTCATCATCTTCACGAATGTCATTCCCATGGATGTCCCATGGATGTCCCGAGGAAGATTTATAAGAAAATGTCGCGTTAGAGGTGTACATAGGACCTTCCAATCGGTACATCTCATATAATGTCCCTGCGAGGACGTCCATGGGATGTCTACGATAGTACATATTTTTAAAAGTCCTAATAATAACATCCAATGGACGTCCCAATTGATATATCTCATATCAATATGTCCCTGTGAGGACGTTCATGGCATGTCCCGAATAGTACATATAAAAAAAATCCTAATAACAACATCCTATGGACGTCCCAATTGATATATCTCATATGATGTCCCTGTGAGGACGTTCATGGCATGTCCCGAATAGTACATATAAAAAAATCCGCTTATGACACTGTTCGGGCATGCGCAAATCGGCTTCCAAATCTCACTTGATTAAACAACAGGTTTATCGACAAGTGTACTCGAGGTTAACTAGTTATTATTTATTATTCTAACAAGATATTGCATTTATCACGTTTGGATTTTGATGAATGCTCTAAAAACCATTGGAGTATATTCCTAAAAATAGAGCAGTGCAGTGTTTAGTGATTACCAACCCTCTTTTGTTGATCCGAAGGTTCGTATGAAATTCAACAATCACGCACGGCTTCGCTGCCATTTTGGACAGTTTGGTATTTTCTAAGAAACTGCATCTCCATCTCGGTCGTTGAATTGGATATATGTGATATTAGGAAAATTTTAGATAGAACCCCTGTTACTATCCCAGAAACAGAAAATGTTTGGGGGGAATTCGAAAGTCCATTCACCACTTTAGAAGGCTTGACTTCCTTTGAAGAATATCTCAACAATGAGGAAAACATGAAAAAATCGGTAAGATATGGTTATTAGATCAGAATATCTAAGTCATCCAAATAAAAATCGTGGATATCAAAAAATGGTAAAAATAAAGTCATTATAGTTGCAAAAGTTCTCATAGCAATCTGGATGGATTTAAATAATAATAATGATGATTAATATGTGTTCAATTTTGCATTGCAGATAGCTAACTGAATTATCCAGAATTGGGGGCGATAATGCCAATGAATTTATGAAGAGAGCTATGTCAAAATTGATTACCCACAAATTGGCAGCGGAATTCAGCTGGGTAAGCTGGGTTGGGCTGAAAAAGAAAAATATATTTTCGAGACTGCACATATCTAACCTTCTAATACGTAAGTGTAAGCCACTCTCTGTCAGTTGTTCAATTTCATGAATAGTTTCAATAAAAAGCAACTCTATATAGTAAATTAGCAAATATGAATATATTGATTTGTTTTGTTGGCATCCAACTGTAAAACTATAAAAAACTATGTGTTGCAGGATCAGGTCAACAAAATGGAAAAACTTCTGCATCAACCATAAAAGAAATGGAAGATGGTATCAGAAAATTTTTAAGAAGAGCAGCTGATAGGGCGATTGCCGAAGAGAAGAGACTGGCTATTAGACAGTGAATGATTTTTTTTCAATGATTTCAGAAAGTTTACGTTTGAGTTTTAAGTTAACATGTTCTTATTTTAGAGATCTAATAGGTATAATGTTGATTTTTTTTAGAATGAATTAATTTCATTTCAACGACATTTCTAATATTTTTTTAATATCTAGCAGCCACTCTTCGACCAGAGAGCGTTTCGCGATTGATATATACAGTGTATATCCACCTAAAATAAGTTGGCGACATATGAAAACTTTTATTTTCTTTTTAGGAATAAAGTTATTCTGCATGTTCTGGAACCTAATATTGAATAATCAAATCTTAAAATTTGGCAGTCTTGTACGAGAAGTGTCAAAAAATATGAATTTAGTACAACAGTGCAAAGTACTCTTTATTTGTGACAATATCGAAAATTGTTATTATGAAAAGTTGTTCGGAATTATTAATCAAGTTCAAATATGTTGACCCATTTCTTTATAGAAATTTTTGTAAAACTAGCTGAGCCTACGAATATTCTCCGACTCTTCACTATATGAGTGCCATTATTTTAATGGGTAAACTAAAATCGCAGAATCGGTTTAGAAATAGCAAGGACGTCCATTTGACATACCATACTGCACCGAGTTGGATATCGTACGGTTCCAGATGATTCACAATAAGGTCATTTATTGTGAATCATCTGGAACCGTACGATATCCAACTCGGTGCAGTATGGTATGTCAAATGGACGTCCTTCGGGACGTTTCATGGACGTCCGTCGGGACGTTCGATGGGCGTCCGTCGGGACGTTCGATGGATGTTCGTCGGGACGTTCGATGGATGTCCAGCAGCATTCATAAGGACGTTCGAGGCATATATTTAAGGACGTCTAATGGATATCCTTGCTGCTCGAAAAGTGGTACTTCAGGATTTAGGTCCTTGAATGTCGTCCTAGGGACATCCTGAAAGGACGTCCCTAGTAAGTCCACAAGTGGGACATTTGTGCGTCCCACAGACGTCCTATGGACGTACACGGTACCAAATTGGAACGTCCTATGGACGTTCTGAATGTCCCAACAGGACGTCCGGAGGACGTCCATGGGTCATAATTGTGCTATTAGGGTAGGAACATATCATAATTCAGTTCATTCTTTAGAAAAAGCGTGCGGCAAAAACCCCCGCTATTCCATTCCCGCACGGAAAGTGTGCGGGAATGGAATAGCAGGGTTTTTTCCGCACTGTTTGGCAATGTGATTCTTTACGAATTGAAATGCGTGCGGGAATAGGGTTGAAAGCGCACGCTTGTAGAAATTTTTTTTAACAAATCTATTTTCACTTCTTATATAACCGAGAGCGCTCAGGCTCCAGTAGAAAATTTCGAACAATATGATAATCCCAATTTTCAGATTTCAAATATGTCCAATTCTCCAGAAACGTCTAACAGGCACTCGAACTTGGGACATCCTATATATTCAAGTTAGACTAATTCCAGTACCTATTAAAGTCATATATTTTTTGATATAATTAATTTGAAATAGCTTTATTTGTTGTAAGTGACTATGATATCGAGAATTTCGGAAAGATTTTGAAATTTGATGAATTTTTTCATGAACTCAGACCATGGATCAGAAATACAGGGTGACTGGTGACGTGAGGGACAACGGCTAAGTGGAGATCGAGGACTTCAAACTGAATGAGAATTTGGGTTTCAAATGTCCCATAAGGGTATTCGTTTCGGAGATATAGGGTGATTTATGAAAAAATGCTAAATCTATGAACTCCCATATCTTCGTTAATATGATATGTTTTTCGCTGATATTTTACATGTTTGTTCATACAGGCATTCTCTGTTAGCCTAAGAAAAAAAAATTGAAAAAATTGCTGGCCCGTACTCAAAAATTTCAATTTACATGTCAAGTGAGAAATATCACACGGTATATGAGATAAAATAAAATCAAATAGAAATTTGGAAAGAGGAAAAAAAACTGATGAAACATCTGTTTTTTGTTTGAATGGCACAAATTTTCTTTCGTTTCTATGATATGTTGAAGTAAGAATATTACAATATTTTTATATTCAAATCATGAAAATTAGTACTACTGATAGAAAAAACCTTGAATTCGAGGCGCTAGACTGAGCCTGGCATCAAAATATTCCTTCAAATCTTGGAATCTATTTTTATCAATTAATATTTCGATGCCATATAAAATTTCAAAATAAAATTTCTTGTAGATGGGGTGATGAGAGAGTTGGATACTTAAACACAAAAATAGAAAAATTCGCAAGATTTCAAGATTTGAAGGTTTATTTTGATGCCAGGCTCATTCTAGCGACTCGAATTCAAGGTTTTTTCTATCAGTAGTACTAATTTTCATGATTTGAATATAAAAATATTGTAATATTCTCACTTCAACATATCATAGAAACGAAAGAAAATTTGTGCCATTCAAACAAAAAACAGATATTTCATCAGTTTTTTTTCCCTCTTTCCATATTTCTATTTGATTTTATTTTATCGCATATACCGTGTGATATTTCTCACTTGACATGTAAATTGAAATTTTTGAGTACGGGCCAGCAATTTTTTCAATTTTTTTTTCTTATGCTGACATAGAATGCCTGTATGAACAAACATGTAAAATATCAGCGAAAAAAATATCATATTAACGAAGATATGGAGTTCATAGATTTATCATTTTTTCATAAATCACCCTATATCTCCGTAACGAATAACCTTATGGGACATTTGAAACCCAAATTCTCATTCAGTTTGAGGTCTACTTAGCCGTTGTCCCTTACGTCACCAGTCACCCTGTATATCATTATTTCATAAAATTGAAACGATAAGGTAATTCGAGAAGGAGCAAGGATTGTATGAAATTCTAAAAGATCTCGAGAATTATCTGATTTCATCATAGCTAGCCATATAAAAAAATCTATGTAGGATAAACATCACATAACAAATTCAATAATTGTTAGTTTACTATATACTTAACACCAATTTATTGATTTGGATTTTTGAGATGAATGAATGAAATCAAATTCAGACAAATACTTATATTAATTTCCAAGATTATTTTACAGAAGTTTTTTTGGATGAACATTGCTGAACATAAGTTTTTAAATGACGTTAAAAAAATTATATAAAGAAATATTTGATATTACTCTCAATCTCTTAGTAACAAGTGACAAACATAATTCGAACTTTTCATTTTTTTAGAAAAATCCGACTTTAGCTGAATAGCATTCAAGACACAAAATCTCATGCACATCATCTCATCATTTCACACTCTCCCCTAATAGAGTAAGATCCCAGAGCAATCAGACATAACTTATGACGGATGAAACCTGAAGTTTTCAGTAGCGTCTTGTGTGCCTTGAATACCTACGCGCTTTGTGGAACTTGCCGAGTGACACCTGGGCAGGTACCAGCTGAGAAAGGTAACTAAAAATAGAATAAAAATTATTTAACTTAAATTCACATGGCTGATTTTTATATATGTCATGTAGAATATTATTTTAAAGTAATATCATCAATAGTGTCAGACACTTTTGATGGACCAGAGCTTTTGTCAGACGCTTTTAAGCTACCCAAAAATAAATGAACTTTACTTATTTTTACATGTCTGATTTTTTAATATGTTATTGAGGTATTTATTTAAAAGTTATATTCAATCAGTCGGACAAATTAGAGTGACCAAACATCCCCTAAGACAAAAATTATTCGACCAGAAGTATGAGGGCGAGAGCACTATGCATGCACTTCAGAGTGAGTGAGACGTCCATAATAACTCGGTTCCCCTTCTTAAACTCACCATCTGTTTCAATCTACTGTGTATGTGTTGTTTGCGTGTAATATTATATAACTTATTTTATTATTATATAACTTATAATATAAATATCCAGTATGGTGCAAATGAAAGGAATAAATTCGTTATTTTGTAAACCGCCGAATTCAAGGAAAATTCCCGAAACACGTCGATTTTTATTTCAGAACGGGCTACTCGTAAGGATACCTTTTTATTTATGATGTCATCTATATGAGCGTGATAACGCCATCGCTTAAATTTTTAAATGGAAATGTGGGTGTTGTGATACATTATTTGAAAGGTATTTTAAATACCTATCCAGTCATATCAATGATTTGAAGTAATTGATTTTTGTATTTGTTCAAGAAATTAATGAAATTCTATTTTTACAATGAATATTTAATATGTAGGATTACTCATTAAATACAACGAAACCTAAATTGAGTGCTTAAATTGTTTACCTTCAACTTAAATACAATGACGGCCTTTACAAAATTTATTTTTGTGTGTCAATGAATACATCATACAAGTACTTAATACATTATATTATGAAACATGTTGAAATTTCATGAATAATATTTGTGACAATATGCAAATCAATTACTGTACATATTGGTATGGCTGAATAGGTATTTGAGAGACCTTTCAAATAATGTATCACAACACCTACATTTATTTACATTCAAAAATTTTAGCGATGACGTCATCACGCTCATATAGATGACATCATAAATAAAAAGGTATCCTTACGAGTAGCCCGTTCTAAAATAAAAATCGACGTGTTTCGGTATTTTTTCTGGAATTCGGCGGCTTACAAAATAACGAATTTATTCCTTTCATTTGCACCATACTGTATATTTTTATTATAAGTTATATAATATTACACGCAAACAGCACATACACAGTAGATTGAAACAAATGGTGAGTTTAAGAAGGGGAACCGAGTTATTATGGACGTCTCACTCACTCTGAAGCGCATGCATAGTGCTCTCGCCCTCATACTTCTGCCCGAATAATTTTTGTCTTAGGGGATGTTTGGTCACTCTAATTTGTCTGACTGATTGAATATAACTTTTGAATAAATACTTCAATAACATATTAAAAAATCAGACATGTAAAAATAAGTAAAGTTCATTTATCTAATCCCATAGAATAATATATCCATTATTCAACTGAATTTGATCTATAATAGTCTCTATAAACCAATAGTGTGAGGTAATAATAACTCACGCCTATAACTCACTCTTATACAAATAGGAAAAACAGCTTACCAAATGAATAAAAAAAGTCGGATCGATCGGGACCACTATTTCAAACACCAAGGTAACGTTCTCGCCATTCATTTCTACCTTTCCTTTGGCCTGAATATTCAAAAATCGAATTTGGAAAAAGTGAATTTTTGACGTTCATTACGCGATTCAATTCTCGACCACAGAAATCGCGCTTGTTGAACGAAAGGGAACAATTCATTATTGACATCGAGGGGAGTAGGCGTCGGCGAACGGGAACTATTCATTATTGATATCGAGGGGAGTAGGCGAGTACGAGAAATGTCACTTGAATAATTTTGATGTACTGTATTTGAATTGAATTGATAGGTATCTAATTATTGTGGATATTTTGATGAAAGAGATGAATTCAGATAGTGAAGATGAATTATTATGTACACCTCCAGAAATACGGGAAGCAGCTAATACTACAATTCATAATTTATTGCCTGAAAAATCCGAAAAAAGTATAAAGCTGCATACATAAATTTTTTGGATTGGTGTAAAAGTAAGAACATCAAGTCATCGATTTCTGAGAACGTTCTTCTGGCATATTTTAGTGAATTGAGCACTAAATATAAAGCATCATCCCTATGGACTTTCTACTCCATGCTAAGAAGCACACTTAACATAAATCAGGGAGTCAATATAGAAAACTATTCAAAATTACGTGCATTTCTGAAACGGAAATCAGAAAAACATATTGCCAAAAAGGCAAAAACTTTTACGCCAGAACAAGTGAATAAATTCTTAAATGAAGCTTCTGATGATAAATATCTGGCAACAAAGGTAGTAGATCTCACAATAATTCAATCGTTTTCATCATCTCGTCAAATATATAATTTATTTCAGGTTGCTTTAATAATGGGCATTATGGGTGCTTGTCGTGCAGCAGAATTGTACTCTATGCAGATTAATGATTTAGAAGACCAAGGATCTATTTTAATGGTCAATGTACCAAATACAAAAACAAAAATTGCCAGAAAATTTGCTATTACTGGAAATTTGTATATCATAGTGAAGAAATATTTGAATCTGAGGCCTAACAATATATCGCACAATATTTTATTCTTTAAATTTCAAAATGGAAAGTATCACCCACAAAGAATTGGCATCAATAAATTTGGAGCAATGGGGAAAGACATTGCATCTTTTTTAAAATTACCTGACTATAACTTATACACAGGGCATTGTTTTCGCCGCTCGTCGGCTACTTTATTAGTAGATTCTGGAGGAGACATAACGGCACTAAAGCGCCATGGCGGTTGGCGATCAACTACTGTGGCTGAGGGGTACATTGATGATTCCGAAAAAAATAAGAAAGATACTGCAAATAAAATTTACAGTTCTATAACACCCCAGCCAGTTAGTACATCAACAACACATATACAAAAAACACAAGAAGAAACAATAAACTTGCATAATTCATTCCCAAATATTCAGATTCAAGGTTGTTCAAATGTTACAGTTTATGTTATCAATAAAGAAAATTAGTACCTAATTACTAAAGTCCTTGTATTTATTGTTATACTCACAGATATTATACTGATAGGGAAGTCAAAGAAAATAGCTGATCATGATTCTGGAGGGTATGCAACATGAACAAAAATATTATAATTTTACCAAAAAGAGGGGGTTTTAAGCAATTTCAAGAATTTCTCAGTTGGGTATAGGTATTAACACAACCCTCTCAACACAGATGATCAATTTCGATTGTCTGATTCTGGCTTATTCATTCAAATAGAAATATGTAGGAAAATGACGATAGACGATATTCTGAGTAACCCAACCCTACTTCGTTCTTGTCTACTGCCACAGTTCACAACATAACTAAAGAATGGCCTGTTTTCATTCAAGAAAAACAATGTAAAATGCTGAAAACCTACTAAAAATAACCAAGCATGGAACGATGACAGTTCATTGGACTGCCCATAGATGCATATATGACTGCATGAAATATTCAGTGAACACAGAAATTTATGTCAGTGTTTTTGATAATTGTTTTCAATTTTGAAAATGCAAATGAATTCGAATTTTACTGAAGAAGTCGAAGATAAAGCATAGTATTCAATTCGCGGTAATGGTCATAACACACTTGATGAATTACACCACTCGCCTGACGGCTCGCGGTGCAAACATTCATCTGCGTGTGTTATGACTTACATTACCGCTCATTGAACAATATACTATTATTTTTCGGGTAGCTTAAAAGCGTCTGACAAAAGCTCTGGTCCATCAAAAGTGTCTGACACTTATGATATTACTTTAAAATAATATTCTACATGACATATATAAAAATCAGCCATGTGAATTTAAGTTAAATAATTCTTATTTTTAGTTACCTTTCTCACCTGGTACCTGCCCAGGTGTCACTCGGCAAGTTCCACAAAGCGCGTAGGTATTCAAGTCGCACGAGACGCTACTGAAAACTTCAGGTTTCATCCGTGTGAAAATAAGTTATGTCTGATTGCTCTGGGATCTTGGACTATAAGGAGAATATTCACTCATCCTAACTATTGAGCTCAGCGATCCTCTTTTTTGGTATGGTCCTCTTCTTCGGTGTTGTTTTCAGCCCTTTCACTTTTCACTGATAACAGACGCCTTACAAGTAAACAATAAATATTTGCCTTTGGATTTTGCTGAATAGTACCTGCTTCAATGTGCAGTATTGCCAGATACACGAAACTATCAGTAGACAGAGGAAATATCCAAGTTTGTCGATTAGGTGGCAGCACTTTACGATCGTTTAATTTTAATTTTACTGAAATCGGTTTTGGAGCGATTGGAAAAAACTTTTTGTGTTGAATTTTGTGTGGAAATTCATAAAAAAAATAATCATATAGAGTCACTAAGAAAGACAAAAAAAAGTTGTATTTTTCTTTCAGTCGATGAAAAAAAAAGTTATGAACTTTCCGACTTGAAGAACACTTCAAATTGAATAATAGTGAACCCCATATAAATGGGTTGTCTCTATCGCGAGAAATCCCGAATCGCGTTTTGAACTGAACGTCAGAACGGTATAGGCCCCTCTTAAACGAAATATTTACGGCTTGGCAACTGGGATTCTGTTTATTGGTCGGAAGATCCCCCGATCTTATGCCTCTAGATTTTTACCTTTGGGAAAGAATAAAGGACTTCACATATAAACGTCATCCTGTTCCCGAGAAGCGTTGGAAGCAGCAGTGCGACATGCCTTTCGTTCAATACCTACGATAGAATTGATTAATGCTGTCAATAATGTTGGTAAGCGAAGTCAATTATTTTTATGAATGGTGCTGAATTCGAACACATATTGTAAATAGTTTAAAAATATTGTTGTTCTTGTCATTCTATTTTATCATTAAATTTATGAGTTATAACAAAATCGGCACGAATAATTCTTTTTAACAGCTGTTATGTAGATCTATTTTGTTTCGAATTCAGGCATAGCAACCCAGATGTTGAAAATACATACATCTAAAATAATTCGAAAACAGCCACAAAATGAATGTTTTCAAAGAGAAGTAGCGACTATTATATACAGTGTGCTTCGTTAAGACTTAGCGATAATATGAGGGCATCAAATATACCTAATTTTATCGACAAAAACACCCACATTGGGAAGTTTACCCCTCTATTTTTGGAAAAGCCTCAATTTCAAATTAATTTCTTATTTTAGTTGACTCTTTCAAATGATATCGATTTCTCTGGACATAGAGGTCCTACAGTTGTGAAAGAATAGTTTTTTGAAAGATAATACTACCACCTTTCATTGAAGTAGAACAATTGTAATGAAGCTCGATTTTCCGATCATGAAATCGGTCTTCATTTTAAATTAATTTTTCCGGATTTTTATTTCGAATTCCTGCATTTCATTTCCGTTCAGAATTAAACCGAGAAGATCGAATATGGTTCGTTCGATATTGTTTTGCATGCAGAGAACCTAGTAAAAAGAGTCATAAGAACCACGTAGAATGTAGATAACGCCGTTTTTCTAGTTTATACGTACGATAAGCCAGATTCGAAGATGTTTTACCGGAGTACTTTTCTAGAAAAGTAACATTTCTGCGCCTGCCGTTTCTGCCCCACTCAGGGAGATTATAAAAGGCGATTTTCCCCTCATCTGGGAGCCATTATTCATTGTTGCTCCGGCCTGAATAGAGTAGTATCATTCGCGTTTCCGAAAAACCCATTATTCATTTTTGCTCCGGCCTGAATAGAATAGTATTTTCTTGCGTTTCCGAAATTCCTTTCTTTTTGATTCGAAAGTTTAACGAATTCCGTAATTCCTGATTTTCTCTTTTCTTTACCGAGTGAAAAGTAGTGCACTGAAACCGTAAGTACCGATCCAATTCATTTCAGTCTCATTTTCCTGTATCTTCGTTGAGTCTATCAAAATAGCTGTTACGTCGAGATCCGTATTAAATCTTCCTTTACTCGTACAAGATTTCCTGTAGTCTATAGCACGTTTATCTGAGTTGGTCGGTACCCGATAACGTCTGATCTTAGTGGCGAGTAATCTCACTATCAGACCGGAGGGTTCATGCAAACCTATGCTATAGAACGTGGAGTCGAATTCCGCTTCGGTACCGATCCTTCGCGCCCTTAGTTCGGTGCGTCCTGTTTGACCATTTATATTTAACCTGGCCAAACCCGACCTTTCTAGACGTGAAACAAGCTAAGTAGACAATATAACTCTTTTGAGTTTCCGGACTGAAAGAATATCGGACAGAAAGTAAGCACTATACATTTTTATATCCGTCCCACATTTTTCAACTGTAGATTTAAATTCTCCGTTTAATTCAAATCTTCCCCCCCTTCTATTCTGGCTGACTCGTACCGTAAAATATTTCTTTTGAATAAATGCTCGCAGACAGGCAAAACTGAATCACTTTTCTTTACCTGTATATATATTTGATATATCTTGGGATTAATGCATATTTAATGTTTTATTGATATTGGTGAATATTTGATATTTTCTGATTACTGCATATTTGATATTTTCTTGACATTATTGCACTTGTATCACTATTTCAACCGTTTGAATAAATTGTGTGAATTGCTCTATTTTCGATTTCTCAGTTATCGCTAACACCCTAGATACAACCGAACTCTGTCTCCGGCTAAGCAGCTATCCTGGCAGGTTTGCTATTCTACCTTATAAGCAAAAAGAATAGCTGGCGCTCGAGGTAAGGTTTCAAAAAGGGAAAAAAACCCTATTACAAAATGGCGCCCGAGCAGGGACCGCAAAAATAGAGTTTCTGGGCAAAATTTGCGCCCCGATTCTGACCGTATTCATTACCTGATACTGTGCATTTTTTTTTCGTTCGAAATTGACTTTCTGAACTGAGTTGATTCCCGATTTATTCGGTAAGTGAAGTGAATACCATATATTGAGTTTTATGCTTGAACTGTGCAAACCCGCTGTTTCTGATATTTCTTTTTGAAAACTGTGTGAAATAAATACATTGTTCTGAGTTTGATTTGTTGCCATTGTTTTTGAACTGTTATGAAATATTGAATCTTTCCCGGTAGTGTTTTATTTCTGATAAACATTGAACTTTCAGTACTGATCAGTTGTTTTTGATATTATTGGATTTCGTTGTTTAATTTTCTGTTACAGGAACCGTTAAAGGATTATTCCGAGGTAGGTGGTTTTGAATTTTGTACTTGAGACTGAAAGTTTTTTTTTCTATTCTTTATCTGAACATTTATTGGTGAATGAAATAAAGACAGATTTGGTGTTATTCCGGCTATATCATTTGTAACTGTTGCGACATTTATATTTTTACTGTTACCTGTACGCATAAACAAATAATCCACGGTTCGTGAGTGACATAACCGGCCACTGTGAACATTTCTAATTGGACACAGCTTTACGTGGAAAGACTTGACCGCAAACAATAATCATGGATGTGAACCGGCTGCTGAGTGATGAGCTAACCTACGAACTTCAACTCCGAGGGCAAACGGTACCCAGCACAGTGATGACCAAACGAAGTTTGTTACGACAGGTTCTCCATTCGGATGCACCCTTACAATCTGGGGCATGGATGGATCCTGCTCAAGATATCGAGGTGTGCCGGGACAAGCTCACCGATTTAGTAGAGGCAGTTCAGAACTTCAATCACGACAACGCCGATAACGAGTATTCGCGCATTTTCACGAGGCTGAAACACATACAGGGAAGACTGAATTTTATTGACACAACTGACGAATCACAATTACAGGTGGTAAATCAGCTCAAAGGAGCCACCCTCAAGGCCGTGGATGCTTTACAGGCAGTTCATAAAGTCAGCATTCAACAACCGTCGTCGCAGCCGGAAGGAAGGTCTCTCCTGGACCTGGAGGTCCCACCGTCACCTGGGATGTCTCCAATTCAGCCACAGCGAGCAGCAAGGGTCGAGCCCTCCCTTATTGATCTGGGAGAAGACATCCATCCACCGTCAGCTGGCAGGATCTCACGAGCTCGCACACCTGAAAGAAATTCCATATCAGATCGAGTTATGAATGACACTAGACGGACATGTAGAAGCATACTACAGGAAATGCCGACCATACCTACTTCTCAGGAGCCGCCTGCGATATCACGACCTGAGAAACTGACACCGGACCGTTGGGCGAACTCCACACGAGGGGTATCTTTTCCGGCAAATCTACCACCGAGAAACCCCCTAAGATCATTGGCACAAGGCAGTTACCGACCTGAGCCCGAAGCCCGACCTACATCAACACCGTTTGTCCCGCTGTACAAATGGTCGATTTCTTTTGATGGGACCCAGAGTGTCACCGACTTCATTGATGAAGTGAAGAGGCTGGCAGAATCACGGAAAGTACCCTTACGACAGGTGTTTGACTCTGTGTACGAACTTCTGAGGACAGATGCTCGGGATTGGTTCATCCCCAGGAGGGGAACGTTTCAGAGCTGGGACGACTTCAAAGCCCAATTGAAGGACGCGTTTCTGCCTGTAAACTACGAGGAAAATCTGTTGGAAGAAATAAAAAGGCGAATGCAGGGCCCAGACGAGAAACTTCTGCTCTACGTTACCAGGATGCAGAACCTGTTCCAGAAACTATCAGGTATTCGACCGTGCGAGGAGGAACAGATCCGTCTGATTAGACAGAGGTTGCTACCATCCCTACAGCAAGCCTTGGCCTTCCAAGAAACTGGGACTTACGATGAACTTCTTCGGAAAGGAAAAGTGTTCGAACTGGTCCAATGGCAGATGCACCAATACACCAGGCCACCCTCCAAACCAGGCCTCATTGATGAACCGCACCTGACCTACCACACCCAGCAGCGAAACCGTTATCAGGCCAATTGTTCGCTGGACACCGAGAATCGAGTCCAACCAGCAACTGCAGCCGTCCATCCAAAACCTGCAGAGTCAGTTTCTCGGACACAAACATCACGTTCAGCATCAACAAGTAATACTTACAGTCAACCACAGTCGAACGCCACCCCCGCACACCGTCAGGCTGAGAATTCATCACCTCCGGACCGGACCGATCAACAGAGAGCCCGGAGAGTCTCCTTTCAGACTCAATGTTTCCGCTGTGGTGGATACGGCCACATGCGACGAGAGTGCCGGAGACCCCCGAAACTGTTTTGTTCTCGATGCCAGAGGGAGAATATTCTCTCCAGAGACTGCCCGTGTTCGGGAAACTAAATGGAGGTATGAAATCGGGGTCCGCCATATCTCCGGAGACTTTGACCCCACTGACACCGTCCATCTGTAAAGAAAATCGTCCGTTGGTAGAGGTTCATGTGACAGGCGAGCCCTTCCGAGCATTAATGGATACAGGAGCCACCAAAAGCTTCTGCAGCCAGAAAGTTGCGGAATGCTTGGAAGAAAAAGGAATAAAGGGAGAGCCCATGTTTAACGAGTTTGTGGTGATCGCCAATGGCAGAACTACCGTCGTACCGAAACGCTACACGACCATGGTCCGGATAGACGATTATACCTTGGCCGACTTAAAATTCCTGTTGGTTCCTGACCTACCTGTAGACCTCATGGTGGGAATGGACATGCTCTCGAACTATAACTTCAACATTAATCTGAAAACAGCAGAATGCTATCTGGAAGGACAACCGATTTCTAAACCAATTCCTGTCTGTGAACCAAACCCTGAAAGAAACATCGCCGATAAACCTCTTTTGGAACTGACCAACGAACAGAAGAAGAAACACCGACGTA
The DNA here is from genome assembly GCA_951802165.1 of Adalia decempunctata. Lineage (NCBI taxonomy): Eukaryota > Metazoa > Arthropoda > Insecta > Coleoptera > Coccinellidae > Adalia > Adalia decempunctata. The sequence continues at coordinate 40,397,748 of OX637699.1, read as the reverse complement.
AATGGAGAGAAGACCAGCAAAAAGCCTTCGAAGTCCAATACCGAAAAGGATCTACGAACAAAGGTGCTGACCGTCTGTCCCGGAATCCGTTGCTGTCCGTTAATTCTGTGTGTTTAACCGAGGTAGAAACAACCCCCTGCAAATGGTATAACAAGAAGTTACAGGAGGTGGAAAAAGATCCGGCAAATTTCCCTGATTATTCCGTAGAAAATGGAAAATTATTCAGGCATTTCTGGGACTCATCCGGCTTCACTGAAGATGGATCCGGCCGACCCTGGAAACTCTGTATTCCTACTGACCAAAGGACTGAAATCCTGAAAGAAAACCACGATTCCGAATTAGCTGGTCACATGGGAATTGCCAAAACCATTTCTAGGATAGCCCGGAAGTACTACTGGCCAGGGATGTTTAGAGACATTGCGAAATATGTAAGGAGCTGCACTTCGTGCCAAAAGTTCAAAGTTTCGCAACAGAAAACTCCTGGGAAAATGCAACCACACCGAATGGCGGATGCGCCGTTCAAGGAAGTATCTACCGACATCGTGGGGCCATTGCCACGATCCAAAAAGGGAAATTCCTACATCGTTGTGATGCAAGACCGGTTTACAAAGTGGGTAGAATGCCGTCCATTGCGAAAAGCCACCGCCAAAACTGTTTACTCTGCCCTCTACGAACAAGTAATTCTGAAATATGGCTGTCCAAAACTGGTGATATCCGACAATGGGGTACAATTTGACAGCCGATTATTCAAGAACAGTCTCCGCGAGCTGAACATAGCTCACCGTTTCACCCCTCCTTACACACCGCAATGTAACCCCGTAGAAAGGGCCAACCGTACATTGAAAACAATGGTAGCACAGTTCTGCGAAACCGATCAACGAAACTGGGATGAGAAGATAGGAGAACTGACTTTTGCAATCAACACTGCCAAGCAAGAATCTACCGGATTCACACCTGCCTATTTGAATTATGGAAGAGAACTAGAAGTTCCAAGGGCGATTTATTCGACAAACCCCCATAATGAAGAAACCGGCCAGGAATCCGGCAGTCAGGAAGCAGAAAGAAGAGATATGACTCACCGTACTGATCAGCTCAAACATCTCCAGGAGGCATATGAGTTTGTCCGAACCAGGTTGTACCGTGCTTTCGATCAGCAGGCTCACAGTTACTATCTCCGCCGTAGAGATGCCCGTTACCATGTTGGAGATAGAGTTCTTCGCCGTGATCGTCCTCTATCGTCTGCTGTCGACCATTTCGCTTCCAAACTGGCACCAAAGTTCGTCGGCCCATATACCGTGGTAAAAGTAATTTCCCCCGTCGTGTACGACCTGAAAGATGACGGTGGTAAAAGAGTGTCAAACATCCACATTAAAGACCTTAAGCCATACCATGAATAAAACTGTAAGTAGTTATAAAATTAACCGTTTCTGTGAGTATGTTTGACTACTGTATCTATTATTTATAAGATTTGATTTTAATTCTGTTCACTTACCACCCTCAGCTTCCAAGCCACCGTTACAGTCTGGTTTTCCTGTCATTATATGGGAGCCGCCAAGCAGGCCAGCTCACCGTCTACTTCCGGCCAACAACACCAGAGTGGAAAACAGTCCAACGTCAGCAGAGATGGGGAAACCACCATAGAAGCTGAGACCTGCAATACAGAAAACCGTCAGCACTTGTAGTACCCCCAAAACACCGTCACCTTAGAGAAGCCACCGCATTTTCCGGCCAACAACACCAGGTACTCGTTCAAAAAAATACATAAATTAATAACAACCTTTCAATAACGTTACCTGGTGGTGTTATCTGATCTTGATCTTTTCTCTACCGGGAAACAACTAACCCATTATATAAACTGTCTGAACTGTCATATTTTGCCTATGAATTGATATCTGTTTCACTCGTTAGACTACTAAACCTTCATCTGTAAAACATTCATCAAGGTACCTGTCTGGGCTAATACCGTTAAACGTAACATCATTACTTCTAAGTATTTCTAGTTCAGAATTATTAAATCGGTCTGTTAGTCCAGGAAGGTCAACCTATTGCACCGTTTCCATTCTGAATCAAGCATTACTGTATTAATAACTGATGATTAATTATTGTATTATGTATGTTTTATGTACACAACTGTTCGCTGTTCACTGTCTGTGGAAATGAGGACTAGTCTATCGAGGGAAGTCCGCTAGAAAGAAACAAGAAAATGGGAGAAGTTTCACCGAGATCAGATGGTTGAAACTATATGAAATACCCACCTGTAACAATCACGAAGCAGCCGAAGTCGACAATCCGCCTAGTACCTACATCGACGACCCATCAACTTCGATGCCAACATCTAGTGCGTCAGTTTTGGACGCCGACTCCATCGTCTATTCCACTGGATTAATTCATACCAATTCGGCGTGCCCTATTTCGAGTCCAACAACCAACAAAGTCAAGCCAAAATCTGAAAAGCACAAAGTCAAACCACATCGAAGAGGACTTGTAATTAAGTACTTACTGTGTAGGAGGTGTCTTCGACCAATTATTTCATTATTCCATCACCCTTCGCTGTACACATTTATTAATTCACGGTTTACTGTTAACCAGAAAATGGAAATGTCAGCTGATAACACATAGTAAACAAGGCAACCCTGACAGGACGGATCGAAATGGCAGCGACGTCGGCGGCGACACATGCGCAGATATGAGATATGGGATATTGGCACTACCCTTTGACTGGAGGAACAGAGATCTACGACCACGGACCACGCATCGCCCACGAACCACAGAACATGGAGATGATAGATTGTAAATAATGTAAGCCTGATTGCGAGACAACCGTGTTGATTTGTTTATTTAGATGGTCGGGAGCTGCGAAAATTCAAATTGTGATTGATTGAATTTTCCGTCCGTGCTTAGGGAGATGTAATGAAGCTCGATTTTCCGATCATGAAATCGGTCTTCATTTTAAATTAATTTTTCCGGATTTTTATTTCGAATTCCTGCATTTCATTTCCGTTCAGAATTAAACCGAGAAGATCGAATATGGTTCGTTCGATATTGTTTTGCATGCAGAGAACCTAGTAAAAAGAGTCATAAGAACCACGTAGAATGTAGATAACGCCGTTTTTCTAGTTTATACGTACGATAAGCCAGATTCGAAGATGTTTTACCGGAGTACTTTTCTAGAAAAGTAACATTTCTGCGCCTGCCGTTTCTGCCCCACTCAGGGAGATTATAAAAGGCGATTTTCCCCTCATCTGGGAGCCATTATTCATTGTTGCTCCGGCCTGAATAGAGTAGTATCATTCGCGTTTCCGAAAAACCCATTATTCATTTTTGCTCCGGCCTGAATAGAATAGTATTTTCTTGCGTTTCCGAAATTCCTTTCTTTTTGATTCGAAAGTTTAACGAATTCCGTAATTCCTGATTTTCTCTTTTCTTTACCGAGTGAAAAGTAGTGCACTGAAACCGTAAGTACCGATCCAATTCATTTCAGTCTCATTTTCCTGTATCTTCGTTGAGTCTATCAAAATAGCTGTTACGTCGAGATCCGTATTAAATCTTCCTTTACTCGTACAAGATTTCCTGTAGTCTATAGCACGTTTATCTGAGTTGGTCGGTACCCGATAACGTCTGATCTTAGTGGCGAGTAATCTCACTATCAGACCGGAGGGTTCATGCAAACCTATGCTATAGAACGTGGAGTCGAATTCCGCTTCGGTACCGATCCTTCGCGCCCTTAGTTCGGTGCGTCCTGTTTGACCATTTATATTTAACCTGGCCAAACCCGACCTTTCTAGACGTGAAACAAGCTAAGTAGACAATATAACTCTTTTGAGTTTCCGGACTGAAAGAATATCGGACAGAAAGTAAGCACTATACATTTTTATATCCGTCCCACATTTTTCAACTGTAGATTTAAATTCTCCGTTTAATTCAAATCTTCCCCCCCTTCTATTCTGGCTGACTCGTACCGTAAAATATTTCTTTTGAATAAATGCTCGCAGACAGGCAAAACTGAATCACTTTTCTTTACCTGTATATATATTCGATATATCTTGGGATTAATGCATATTTAATGTTTTATTGATATTGGTGAATATTTGATATTTTCTGATTACTGCATATTTGATATTTTCTTGACATTATTGCACTTGTATCACTATTTCAACCGTTTGAATAAATTGTGTGAATTGCTCTATTTTCGATTTCTCAGTTATCGCTAACACCCTAGATACAACCGAACTCTGTCTCCGGCTAAGCAGCTATCCTGGCAGGTTTGCTATTCTACCTCATAAGCAAAAAGAATAGCTGGCGCTCGAGGTAAGGTTTCAAAAAGGGAAAAAAACCCTATTACACAATATGAAAACATCCAACTCAAAAATGTCATAAAAAAATTCTTAAAAAAAAATGTAGTCAAAAAATTTACTGAATTTGTTAGTAAATCCCCAATAGTACAAAAACTAGCACTTTGAAGTATAATTTTTTTTCAATTAACTAATACGCAAGGATATCAGCTACAAAACGACACCCACATCATTTCGGTATGTTAGATAATTTGAAAGTTACTGCTGTTTGAACATGACCCTTATGAAAATTGATGAAATGAAATGAAAACTCTGTACTGTACTTTTGATCATTACACGCGGTGAAATGTGTTAGAATTTCATGGTCAACCGGAATACTTCAAAAAAGTTAATGGAGTACATATATGTATTTTATTTCACGCCTAGCAACTTGCCTGGCAACCAGTGCAAAATGAAAATCGGTACAAAATGTAGCTTATTATGATTGAATTAACACTCTCGATATAAACGTTTTCCGATGTTGTCGAAGAAAAAATTGTATACTGATGGTCCTAAAAACCACGATGGGGGCCCGCGTGGCAATACTGGCAATAACCAAGTGTACACTATCGTCAGGCTCCCAGTTGAGTGTTTTTTAAACAGAAATTCTTGCAATCGGATGAGTAGACATAAACCTATAGAAAGAATCTATCAGAATTGCCTTATACTCACTCCTTCACTCGAATAGTCAAGCCGCCATTAAAGCACTGAGCTCCTATTTAATTGACTCAAAGTTGATTTGGAGGTGCCGGAGAAAACTCAATGGGGTAGGCGGGAAAAATAAGATATCTCTTATCTGGATTCCCGGTCATTCTTGAATCAGAGGAAACGAAGAGGACAATATGCTTGCAAGAAAGGCACACGACGTCATTCCTAAATGTTTTCGTGAAGAATCTTACTAGTTATCTTCTTGTACAGGGTACATATAATAACTAATTCACTCAAATGAATTTAAGAACATAAAATAGATTTGCCTGTGTTCAGTTACAACAGAAGTGATTAATATCTTATCATTCAAAGATAAATATGAATAAGAAATGGATTATTGGAATTTATCAGTAATGTAGAATATAATATCTGAATATTCGATTCGAATTGGCGTGAATGGTCTTTGTTCTTTGTATGAGGCCGTCTTTTTATTTTCAATCTTGTTGGTCGACAATTTCTTAATTGAGTAACTCGCATGAACAATGAATCAGTGTGCTTCTCATTCATTGTTTCTTCAGTACTGCGGTGGTTTTGGTTGAGAATACTTGTTTTGTTATTGTGATTATGTGACGGAACTGAATTTTGCATAGACATTATGAAACTTTTCAAATATTTTTTCTTCATCAACCTTATAATAGGAAGTACTTGCGACGGTGAGTTCATAAAAATTACATTAATATTATTTGTAATGTTCTCTTCATTCTTTGAACCAAAATAAAATTTGACAGCAGCTGTCAGAGAAATCGTTACTCTTCTCTTACCTGTGATTGAAGAAATTTTGATATGGTTTTGGTTAAACGATTGGAGGAGATTTTGCATGAACTTTCCATCTATATCGAAAATTGCATATCGATCGAATCGATAGTTTTCAAATTACGAAAACAAAAATTTATTGAAATTTTTGTCATTGGACTAGCAGAGATCTAATTTCTGAAGTAGGCCACTGGTGTCACCACCACAGCAGGATAATGACAAACCGGTTTTTGGCTCGTTAGCCTTCATCAGTGCCACATAACCCTACTGCGGTAGCAACCAAATTATGTGGCACTGATGAAGGCTAACAAGCCAGAAACCGGGTTGTCATTATCCTGCTGTGGTGGTGACACCAGTGGCGTACTTCGGAAATTAGATCTCTGCTAGTCCATTTCCCTCATTGATTATGCTTGGTCCTAGGACTCCTAGGGACATTATCCTCTATTTTTATTGAACATTTTAATGGCCATTTTCAGAGAAGAAAGTTTTCCCAATGATGAACTTAACATTAACATTAAGTTTCCCTGAAAATTTCACGTCCTTAGATTCATCCGTTTGAGAGTTATAGTGTTTACGGTCGGAAGGACAGACGGATAAACATAATTGAATTGTTCTACTGAGTACTGACCGTGGTCAGTGAGACAATTTCCAGCTCAAAATTCGAATAATACAGACATTGTCAAGGTATGATATAGCCGATATAGGTAGCCCTCGATTAAGTAGAACGATCTATCACTAAAAAATCCAAATCTAAAAAAATCTACTATTTGGATTTTTTTTCCACACCGAACAAATCCTGATTAAAAACAAAAAATCAAAAGAACTATGAGGAATTGTTTCGATGTTTTCAATGGTTTCCGAAAACCTGAATATAATTTATACTAGGATGAAGGGAATATGATTAAGAATTATGGAGTATTGGTATATGTTGATAAAACAATAGAAGTGAATAGAACGCTGATAATACAATTGGATAAATGCAAATGAATTTAACCCGGTTTTGTGGCAACGGTGGGTTTCACAAAGCGTGATCACTGGTGATTCGAGATCAACGGCTGGATTCTCTGATTTTTCAACTGTCAAATCGAGTTGATTCTAGATCAAACTCCAATCACCGGTGTTTGCGCTTTGTGAAACCCACCGTGAAGGAGTCTAACAAAGTATATAGAGACCGCCAAGTACGAGTTTGTGACTGTTTTAATAATTACCTTGATGAGATGAACCAACCTACTCATGTCATAATTGTAGGAGGTGACAAATACGAGTCATCCTTGGTCATCCTTCCGGCTACGTGTTGGTGTAATCCATCACTTGTCGATGTTCAGAGGCGCACCCAAGTGGGGGGCTTTTGGGCTGCAGTTCCCCCAAAAATACCAACATTTCCAATTTTTCTCAGTTCATTTTCAAACGTCAAAAATTATCAAACAGTCTTTTTTTGATTGATAACTCTGTCATTTTTGAAGTATTCCCTATTCACTTCCTCAATACCTACATAATACGCAATAGACCGTTGTCTGAGTCTGACTATTACTCTGAAATGGGGTGAAGGGGTGGAGCTCCATCATACTGAAAATGCATTCCTGCAATGTCCGTTCCTTCGAGTACTACAGGAAGATGATTTTTGAGGAAATCTAAGTAAAGATCACCCGTAAGCCGTCTTGGTAGGAAGTGTGATCCAATCAATCGATTTTTATTTACGACACACCATACGAACAGACATTACAGGAATGCTTTTTCAGTATGATGGAGCTCCACCCTATTTCAGAGTACTGGTCAGGCAATTTTTAGATCAGAACTTTCGGAATGTGTGGATTGGCAGAGATGGACTGCATGCCTGGCCCGCTAGATCACCAGATTTCAATCCTGTTGATTATTTCACTTGGGGTTATTTGAAATGTTCAGTATATTCATCAGAAATAGAAAGTGAGGAGATCCTCATGCAGCGTATCGAAGTTGCCTGCAATAAAATAAGTAATAATCCAGACATGATAAAAAAAAGTATCAGACATATTTTGAAGAGGGCAAAATTTTATATTGAGCAGAATGGTGGTACTTTCGAGCACCTTCTGTAATTCAGGATAAGTTTTTATATGTTTCCTTATTTATTTATTCATCTAACATCTTTGTTGACTTCAGATAAATTTTCCTGAATCAATAATATTTTTCCGGAAATAAATTGAAATGATTCCTCAGAATACTATGAAATTCGAATAGGTATGCAATTAGTGGGACAAAAAAAAATTCAATTTGATCACAATGTACGGTTTTCCTGAGGATTTAGTGGAATTCCAGTATTCAATTGGATCTTTCCCTGAAGCTCTCTTTGAGCAAACTGACGTGCGGGACAATTAAATCTACAACCTCATTGAACATTTTCTGCTCTCTTCAAATATCTCAATTTGGAGTCCCATATTCTTCAAATACGGACCTGGCATTTTTTGGAAATTCAAATGTACATCGACCGATCTGTGGAAGTCTCGGTGGAAGTGCATCATGCGTTCCAAATATCAACCGACAATACTGGTTGGGTTATGAGAAATTAAAATAATTGGGAATACATAAACCACCTTGTACCTCGATTCTCGGTTATATATTTGATTAGACCTACCACATATCGGTTTTTTGCACTAGTTTAGGGTTGCTCTAGCTCAGGTAACCGTAAGATCATTTACCAATGAAACTCCCTGTGGGTATATAGGTAGCAAGAATAATTCTTCAGCTCCGTTCACCCCCCCCCCCCCCATAACAAAATCCTGGATGCGCCACTGCCGATGTTACTTAGGTTTAGACGACAACAGAAATTCAAATAAATATGTAAGCCTAAAATCTCAACAGAGTTTATTAATTATAACAAGTTGAGGAGAAATTTACAATGTCAGTAATGGGATCGTAGCCAGTGAAAATGGTAATATGACAACAAATGAATTTTTATTAACCTTACAGTATTATACAGGAAGTTCCTGAATGGGTGCAAAAGATTTCAATCGGTGATTCCTTGTTCAAAATAAAGGGTTTTTGTTGTATGAATGTTGCGTCAAAAATCAAACGTTAGGGGAATGGAGATATCGCGGTTAAAGATGGCGGAAAAATTATGTTTTTATTTTGTATCTTGAAAAGCGATAAAATGATTATATTTTGACTGCACCATTCTCTCACGCAAATCTGCATTGTTCTCTTGATCTTCGTGCTCTTATATCTCGCTTGATTGTGGAATAGATCGTTTGACGACTCAAATTGGCCCATATATGTATTATGTAATAACATCAATATGGATTATACCCCTGCTTTTCACAGTCTCAAAGTGAAGCCAAAATCTTTGGTAACGATTGAGTTGTACGCTTGCGTCAACGGGAAATGCAAAAATTGCGAGAAATTCAGAGGTTATGTTTATCCTGAAAGACAACAGAAGAATAGATATCGAGAATGAAAATATGCCACTCAAATACTTTCAATTTTAGAATATGAATAGGAGTTAACAATGATATTTAGGACATGGAGAAAAAGGAATAAAGCGATTGAAACATTTCACATGAAATTGTGTGGTTATGATCGAAACTATATTCACATGGAGTTAAGAAAGACATACGTTACACGACATAATACGATGTGTCGGAGAGAGGCAGAATTAAAAAAATATTTGTATTCTCAGCGCAGATCTGGATTGTTACCAAAGCCCAGCTTCAGTTTTGATTGGCTCATGGCCCATATAGGAATTATTAGATATATGAATTGGCCCCTTTGCGTTTCTTTGGCATTGCTGACTGTACATATAACATATGACAAGCTCATCCGCCATTTCGGAGCGGCCATCTTGAATTCCTCCATTTTGAAGAATATCAATTTCCGACTCTTTTCAAATTTCTGCATGGAGCAGAACTTGCGCATTGGTAATTGCAGGACTTAGAGGGTGGCGCATAGCGACACCACCCAGTTCACAAAAATCGCCGTTTCACTGAAAATATTTTCGATGTGAGGATGTGGTGAAATTTTTATCAGAGAACGGCAAGAAAGCCCAAAATGTTCTATTTGAAATAATAAATAATATTTTTTTTACGTATTTTCAGATTTCGAATCAACTCTGGGTCATCTCACCAGAAGCAGTAGACGAAACAGCGAGAATCAGGCAAATTCTGTCAGAGATCTTATAGTGAGAATCCTTCCAGAACAAGCTAAATATTTCAAAGTGGTTGTTGATTTTAGTCAAGCAACGGAGGAAAAGGATTTTTTCAGGGTGAGTTGAAAGGACTGCAAATGTTGTGAGTGAGAAATTCTCTAGTCTACAAAAATATCATTTCACGATCAAGAAGAGAAGTGGAAAATACTGCGCTGTCAGCTTTTCAGATATCTATAGAAAATCGTAATGGAAAATGTCGGTTTTTCTCAACGGATGACTGGAACACATGGTGTAGACACTCTTTGGCATATGTTGGTCGAAATACGGTCCAAATAACGTAAACAAGGAGTGCCATAGTAATGATAATAATACAAATTCGCAGATTATTTCGTCTGCTTCCTCAGGCCCAAAAGTTAAAATCCTAATTAGACATCACTTAAACAAATCACAAAAACAACGCAATGAAATACCTCTATATAAGCTAGAAGTACAAAGATCATTAAAAACAGAATCAAACAAGCAGAATCGGACATCAAAAATAAAAACCTCCACCTTAATTTAACGCACATACTGGGTGAGTCTTTGACTTGTGAATATATTTCAACTGAAGATTCTTGAGGCCAAAAGAAACCTTTTTTTCATTTTCCATTTTTCCGAATTCGGGTCTGTTAAAAAGATATAGCCATTTGAAAAAAAAACATTGGGCTAAATACGTCCCTGAAATGATACTGTGGAATTGATCAAAGTTCATATTTTTTCTCGATAGAAATTGAGTTTATACATTTAGACCCAATTTAGGGAATACTCAAGTAGTCAAGTTCTAACCTTATTGGAATAAAAATGTTGCAAACACGATAATTTCAACAAAAACAGTTAGTTTCATCGGATTATATCTGCAACTAAAAAGCCATATTTCTCACACCAAAATAAGTTCCTACTTCGATTTTTCTGCAGATTAGTTTGTAAACACTAATAACTTGTTCATATTTTCCTCGAAATTTCCAAACAATATCATGAAGAAAGACTTTCATTCAGATTTATTATTAAACAACCTAACCTAATCTAATTTGTATCGATTCTGTGAATTCTTGCACAGAAATGTCAAGAACATGTTGTCAGCTTGCTGATATTTTCATTGAGGTTAGGGATTTTTTACGAAACATAGTATAAATCACGATACATTTGTGTACCGTGGTATGAATATCTATGAATTCTGCCGTTTCCATCATAAATCGACTTTGCTGCCAAATTTTACCACGCATGCGTAGAGCGAAAACCGGAATATTGGTTATCTGGTCTGGAGCCAACTAAAACAATAACAAAGCAGTCTCTGAACAGTCTGAACATAATGTAAACATTATGTGAAGTTCTGAATACATTCATTACATTCAGTGGATTATTGTTCTAATGTGATTATTACGTGAAGTGAATTAATATAATTTCAACCGTGTCGAGTTTATAAAATTCCAAGAGGATGTTGTTTAGATAGAAACATCGCCCCAGATTATCAGGTATCGTTTCATGTTTCATTAATTTTCATTAATTTAAGTAGTTTGTGTTGAGATTCATCATTCATATTCGAATTTTGTATTTCATCGACATTTAACTTCAATATGGACCGGTAACTATGAATTTTCAATAGAAACTGTGCGTGTTAAATCCTCCTTAGTGTTCAATTTTATCTCCCACATTTGGGGGATTTTATTATTAAAAAATATCTCGACAAAGTTGATAAATATTGTGACAACATTGTAAACTCGTTTAAAGACCAGAGAAGGAATAATTTTCGATGATATTTAATTCAGAGACGCATTCAGATTATTCTTGAAATTAATGATTTTTCGTCAAATTTCTGCGGGTAAAATTGGAAATAACTCGAAAACGACGCGTTTTATTGAAAAAAAAATAGGAATACTTTTAGTTTCTCAAATGATTGATTCTTTCGAAAATCTGAACCGTTTATCTTTTTGAAGTGGTTTTATGGTGTTTTAGCGTGTATTGATGAGTCGACTACCCTGTAACTTTTATACTAGTAAAGATATTGAATATGTTTCGATTGAGGAATATGCACCATGAATAGAGTAAAAACAATCAAAATTCAGTTCATTCGAAATAACGGTTCCGAAGATATAAACAGAAAAGTGTTTTTTTCGTGGATTTTCGATACCCTGTATCTCCCGAACCAAACCGAATTTTGAAAAATGGAATAGGAAAAAAGTGTTTCGTTTGATGAGAGGAATCTACCCATGATAGATCAATGAATATTTAAAATGTTTACGTTTCTCTCGAGCCCTCTTCGGGTATTGGGGATGAATGTACGATTTTGAGTTAGAATACGGGCTAACGTGAAAAGCATCAAAAGATCACAAAAAATTGAAAAAATATTCATTTGTAAGACATGTCCACAAAATCGAATTCGTCAATTACACCTGGCTAATCACGTGATATACTGCGGTTCAGGGGCGGTTTTCAGGGGGGGGGCGACAGGGGCGATCGCCCCCCCCCTAAACTTTAATTTTATTAGCTTAACATAATAATCGAATGAAATAGGTCTGACTGGCATGACCCCCGATACCTGAAAAGTAAATATATTCAATATACAGGGTGTCCCATGTTCGAGTGCCTATTAGACGTTTTTGGAGAACTGGACATATTTGAAATCTGAAAATTGGGATTATGATATTGTTCGAAATTCTCTACAGACCTTAAATATTTTTGATCCTGAGCATTTCCGGTTATACAGGGAGTGAAAATAAATTTGCTCAAATATTTTTTCAAACTTTCCGTTTCTGATATGATTGAGTATTCAATGCTGAATACATTTCTGTTGTTTTCAAAATGAAGAAAAAAAAAACTGAAAAAAGTAAAATTTTCATAGTCGTTATTATTTTCATTTTTCTTATTCTGAATATCCTGAGTGTAAACCGTTTTCACAACGTCAAAGTAGAAGAATGTGGAAAGGTCATGCATCTTTCGAATTTCATGAATATCATCACAGGGTGTTTCAAATTTTGTGTCAAAAACTGTGATCGAAAATTGGTCATAACTTCTGTTTTTCAAATTAGAACCCTATTTTTTTATTATTGCGTTGGATTCTGCGAAGAAAAGTAATGATATCAGTGATATCACTCTAAGATACTTTTGCTCCTAAATTCCTGAGTTCTTTGAGCTTTTCTGGATTCATGTTGTACGTAGAATCAAATTCATTTAATCTTTTACTTGAGAATATTCTGTGACCATAGAAGTTAAATGATCCCATTAATAATTCACAAATGACAGGTGTAATAAAATTATGAGTTTCATGAGAATATTCATCGAATCTGTTTAGATTCGATGAATTTGACTCTGCCTACAACATGAATCGAGAAAAGCTCAAATATCTCGGGAATTGCTGAATTTAGAAGCAACAGCATCTTAGAGTGCTATCACTATTTTTCTTCGCAGAATCCAACGCGATAATAAAAAAATAGGGTTCTAGTTTGAAAAACAGAAGTTATGGCCAATTTTCGATCACAGTTTTTGACACAAAGTTTGGAACACTAAGTGATATTCATGAAATTCAAAAGATGCATGACCTTTCCACATTCTACTACTTTGATTTTGTGATCACGGTTTACACTCAGGATGTTCAGAATAAGAAAAATTAACATGATATTGACCATAAATACTTTACTTTTTTTCGATATTCTGAAAACTATTCGAATGAATACAGTGGTTTTAACAGAAATGTATTCAGCATTGAATATTCAAGCATATCAGAACGAAAAAAATTGAAAAAAAATTTTTTGAGCGAATTTATTATCACTCCCTGTATAACCGCCTCTGGAAATACTTCAGGTCTGTAGAGAATGTCGAACAATATCATAATCCCAATTTTCAGATTTCAAATAAAGTCCAGTTCTCCAGAAACGTCTAATAGGCACTCGAACTTGGGACACCCTGTATATTTTTATTCACCTCATTCAGAATTTTTGTTTTCGCATTATCATTGTCGTCCCATTGAAAAAAATCCCCACGAACTGCTTTTTTATTTTTTCACTTCGCCCCCCCCTCAGTAGATAAATAAAACCGCCACTGCTGCGGTTTCAACTGGAAACCAGTGGTGCGTTATCAAAATACTCTCAAATGAATATTTTTACAATATAGCTGACAGACGTCTAATGCCGGCCACTCACGAGGCTACAGAGACGGGCGTTTTATGGCCTTTTATGACACTTTAAGAGCCCTTGACCAATCACGGAGACTCTTTTCGCACGTGGCCTTAGAAACCATCATAAAACGCCCGTCTCGGAAGCCTCGTGAGTGGCCGGCATAAGGATTTAATTATCAGCGCTTCCAAGAGAAAAATAGTATTTTTTCCTCATATTTGGAAGAATGTAATATTCAAAGGAAATGCCCACTAGCTTATGCTAGGAATAGTTCCCTGAATGCCAAGAGCGTAGGGGGGGGGGCAGCTCATACCTGAGGAGATGGTCGGTCAGGTATATTGTCAGTAAACCAGGAAAATTAACATTGATTTTATCTTACCGTAGGGGGGGGGACAGGGGGGCAGCTGCCCACCCCCCTGCCCCCCCTGGGTACGCCCATGCTGAAAGCTTTTGCATCCATAAGTGCCACCCTGTATAATTCATAATTTGTTTATAAATGGGGTGTGATTCAGTTGAAGAGATTATCACAATATGCTGAGTTTTGAAATTTCATAGAAATGAAAGCTAGGAATGATGTAAATGATGTACCAGAATCGGATAATGATTATATACATATAACAAGGCTCTTGTTTGAGTATCGAAGACCTAAGTGATTACGTTTCAAAGTTAATTTGAGGATGTTGTGTACCTGATTTAATGGTTTTCAATCATATTACCCCCCCATGAAAAAGAGCTATATTCACCCATGTCTGATAACCGATTCTCATCAGTGGAAGAAAATAATACTTTTAATTTTTGAGATTATGTTAGTCGAAGACATGGTCTCCTCAACCATTTCTGAGCAAAAGAGGTACGGAGCTATGGAGCCCCATCCTATAGAAAAAAAATGACTTAGAATGCATTTCATCACACTAAAATACTTTTTTTCCGAGATAGGGGTTACGTAACGCTTTCAATTTGAAAATATTTTAGGAGCCGATTTCTTCGACTGAAATTTCAATTAGATCATCAACTCGAAAATTGAAAAGGAGACATCCCCTATTATTTCTGCTACTGATGAGAATCGATCAGTTCTTTTACAATCAAACGATCAAGTTCATCCAGAAAACTCCATGCTATCAATTTCATTTAAATTCGATAAATTTTGGTGCAGAACTAACCAACTAATGGTACTTTAGAGGTCACCCGTGGAATGCATTAAGGACCTGAGTGGATATGGAAATATCTTCTAGTTTCGATATTTAGAATCACCTCCCGAAATATATGAACGTTTAATCCTGACACCCTTTATGTAATTCGTTATATATGACGGCATCCAGAATTTATTCTAATTTTTTTTACAGTGTACGGGGCTGGTCAAGCTACACCAGCATTCAGCCCTTTTCACATCACGTGATAATATATCCGTTCAAATAATTCAAACTTCCAGCCGAACCACAAAGAAATATCGAAAGGGAAAAAGGAAAAATCAAATATTTCATTAATGAAAACAACAATGTGTCAGATTTTTTTGTATTCGGTTTAAGTTTCTTTAATATGCGGTTTTTCTAAGAGAATTTGAAAACAATAGTTTTTGTTAGATCAGATTCTTAAAGCTTCAATGAGTGGAAATCTCGAAAAATGAGATAATTATTCCTAATGATAAGCATCAAAATTTCATTCGTACGAATTATTCGATCTATTCGTAATCATTACAAACAGCATAATAATCTAATGAGGCAAAATGGATTAATGCTCATTCAAAATGCCTGTGCCCTATAATATATAATATCAAGTGGAAGGGCTTGATGAAAGTAACTTGAATAATAATGCGATGTTATTCTTAATGCAATATGGCGGACCATCCTAGATTTCGAAATGGTAGTTATATTTATTCACTTCTACAATATCAAATGGAAGGGCTTGTTGAGAGTAACTCCAAAAATAATGTGACGTAATCCTAAAACTAATATTTCGGAAAATCCAAGTCAGTGACAATAAAAAATTGATTCAACAAATGAGAATGAGGAATTTCATCTTCGCAGCAAAATTGTTCACTTCGTGAAGATATTTAGTCTTCCTGTCGACTCACTAACACATATACAAATTCTTGCCATAACACCTACTCTTTCAATCCCTTTTATACATTAAGCGCGTTCGGCAATAGCATCCGAGAGCGGACGGATTTTTTAGTCACGTGATAACTGATTGTACAGATTTGTCAGATTTTTCTGTAATAAACGAACGCTATGGAGCATTTAGATCGATTTTTCTGTTTGACGTATGTAACGCCTTACCCAAGCCAGATATTAAATTAGAGCTTAAAGGTCTATTCGTCCGTAGAGGTAGTCTGGGTACTATTTTAATTCTTTTGTTATAGTTCTCAACATTTCTACCCCTTGGTTGAGATGATTCGATATTTTGAATCATTATTTTTTTATTAAACAACATTTTTTTATTTATTACTACACAACAAATAACATAAGACACGAAAATTCAACAGACTGTTCAAGAATATTCGAAGCGGGATAAAAAATCCATTCACAAAGGCCGAAAAGTAATTTCTGTTTCTGTTCTGTGGAAAAAATCCGTTTCCTCCGTCGAAATACACCGAGCAAGAAGATCTACATCCGATTGATCAGGTTTTCTTGCCGAACGGTCCAGATGTGTACTCCCCTCAATCTGGATGTAATAAACGAACGGTTCAGATCAATCCGACCAGTCAGATGTCATTGCCGAACGCGCTTATTGAAATCGTAGCGACTGATCCCGACAATGTGGTAACAGTGCTGGGATCGAAAACGTTGATCGTATTTGCCGGTGCAGTATATGTGGGATTGAAAAGTTGGCGCAATGTATCGGGTCTGAACAGGACTATCAGATATACAACTTTTTTGAATGAAAAAAATTTCTTCCCTCTCAATGTGCCTAGGGAGTTATATTTTAAAAGAGCCCATTTTTTGCATAGATACTCGTAAAAAACATACGGATCATGTGGGTCTTAGGTCGCCTTAAGAACGTACCGGGACTGGATACGTCTGCCAGACAAATATATATATATATATATATATATATATATATATATATATATATATATATATATATATATATATATATATATATATATATATATATATATATATATATATATATATATATATAGTCATTAATGGTCATTGTCACCTCCAAAATATAAACACAACAAGCGTTGTCACCTCATATATAACGCTCTCACCTCCGAAATCGGAGGTCACAACGTTTTGCCTTGTTTCTTAGCTTGTTACACTCAGGAGACTTCAGGGATCAACATATCAAAAAATCGTTTTGAGGTCAGAACGCACCATATTTCTGTACTGTACAATCTTTTAGTTCAGCTATATACCACCAGCGCTAGTGCGCCGTCCTATATATGGAGAAATAAGTCGAAGAGACATTCAGTTCGTTGTCACCTCCGTAAATGGCAACACTGTAAACCATACTCGTACGGAGCAGGTGCACTGAGGCATGCATAAAAAAAGTGTATCAAAACAACATCTGGCATTCTTTCGAACCATAAAATCTTCTGGTTGATGTAGAATGAATCGTTTGTGGAAAGTTCGGAGGTCGATATTTCTGACCCGACTATGAGATAACTAAAAATGTTTAAACGGAACATTTGTTATTGTCGTTGTTGAAAGCTTCATTAGGTTCTTTCTTCTTTTATTTTGCAAGATTACCAGAGTTTGTCTAAGAATAAAAAAATTGCATATACCAGATTTCATTGAAATACCCTAGTACGACTGAATACAGTATATTTTCCCCGAAACTGAATAGCGAACCGGTTTTCTGATGACGTTTATTTTTTTTCACCTACACAAATTGAGTTTTTTAGTTCTCAGGGCCTAATGAAATCATCCCAAAAAATAATTATAAATTCTTATCCTTATACATTGCACCTATATTTAGACGATATACGAACTGGACGTTCGTCGTCAAAGGTGAATAGTACCTACATAATTTCTCCGTTTCGTCGAATTTTGAAAAATAAAGAAAAAACTTTGTGACTGATTGCATTTTAAAAGTTTCCTTTTAAGATAAACTGCGAACATTTCTCCACAGAAACAGATTCAAGAGAAAGGTGGAAGATGGAATCACCCTTCATAAACAGGTTCCATGAAAAAAGTTGGAGACTTTCAATAATGAACACTTAATAATGAATAATTCTATTCGTATGTTGATCATAACATAAGCATTAGGTTTTTTTAGTAACATATTTTTCAAGATATATGAAAGTTTGCCTCTCGAGAGCACAATAATTTCCGAAAGAAAGTACTTGAAGATTCAATATTCACGAAACGGCTTTATTTGCGAGCATCAAAATTATGCTTCCTCAAATTCCACCCGATGATTCAGCAGATCCGAAATGTTAATGTCACCATATATTCAAGATTTCAAATTCGATCTAACTGAAATATGGTATCTTGGATGAAATATTATGTCGACTCAAAAGTTCATGCAGAATTTCAGCCGAACTTGACGAATAGGTTAGATGTGAAAATGAAACTTTCTTATAATACGTTCCTCACAGAATTTCGCATCATTTCCTTTTCGAAATATTCTTTTTGGTGAATTTAAATTCGATCGTATTTTAGAGTTATTAAGTGAATGATAATGGATGTAACTCCAAAACAGTCGAGCAGATTTAGTTCGAGAGAGTGTCTCACCAGTCACCATCAAGACTCCATAGCGAGCCAGAAAATTTCTAGTGTTTAGGTCCTTTCTCTCGAAAGTTGAATGTCTACGAATGATCGGCCCCAAAAATTTCAAATCAATGTTCTCATCAAGAGCTTCATCTATACTAATATTATAAAGAGGAAAGATTTGTATTTTTGTTTGTTTGATACGAATAGGCTCAAAAACTACTGGACCGATTTCAAAAATTCTTTCACCCTTGGAAAGCTACGTTATCCCTGAGTGGCATAGGCTATACTTTTCACCCGAAAAAATTAAGGATACCTACAATAACTTCAATAATTACAAAAAAATCAGCAAAAATCAGCTATTTTCACGTGCGCTGCAAAAACCGTAAGACTTACGTGGATACAATGTATGACGGAAATGTACCTCTTGAATAGTTCTACAAAAAAGGCCGCGATAGCATATTTCTATCTCTCAAGATTGAATTGCTATCAACTGTTTATGGTAATCAGATGTTTCCCAAAATTATGTACTATTTGGGAGTGTGTTTTTATGAATTGGGTATTGATCCTCATCCGACCTAATACGTTATTTATCCCCAGTATTTAATTTAGAACGAAATTGCCCTTCACATCATACAATTACAACGAGTACATCAAAAGATATGGCAGTTTGAAGTGTTGAGGATGAAACCGCCGCCTGAAACAAAATTCTACCCGGGCGAAGCTGGAACGGCCTGCTTGTCTCACATAAAAAAGTATGCAGTCAAACAGCGTAAACAAATAAACGAGCCTAAACCTGTCAGCAAGCAACTGAATTCAAAATTTGAAATACAAATCAAATATCTTTTGGTGTATGTAGCTTTTGCGTGCTCATCTATCCACCTAGTAGGTAGATTCGCATTTTTCAGTCCGAGAATGTAATTATGAAAAAATGACTGAGGCCGTAAAAAATTGACAGTGATCTCGTCCGTGATTCCGACCTTAATATCTTGAAATTCTTTCGATAATCGCTAGAAATTTTCGAGTTTCTGGATATCTAATACATGGGCTTCCAAGTTCCTACCTCGAACGCCGAAGGGTAGCCTCGATAGACCATACACGGGACTCTTTTCGAGCATTCGTGCGATGCTGGATGCCCGAAAGTCCCGTAGAGGGTCCTCGTCAGTGGCCTACATTAGGTTATGAATTTATTGGGACGAAGGAATGAGTATATTTAGATAAAATTTTATACTGAAGCGAAGAAAATGGTCGAAACCATGTCTTAAATGGGACCTACTTTGGATGATTGGGTTTAACAAAAAATTGAAATCTCGAACATAAATTATGTATCACATAGAAACAAACCTCTCAACAAATAGGTGTAAACAATAAATATATAAAATAATATAAAAATGAGTTTGAAAGAATTATTTAACGAATTTGTTATCCCACAAACTAATATTTTCTTTGGCGCATTTTGTTAAGGAGTGTTGAGCTTTTTGTTTTTTTTTTTTTTCGTCGAGCAAGCAGTAGATTATACTGCTTGCTATTTCCTTCGTCTTTCATCTGGAAACCGACTTTGGCTCAACACAAGTTTTCCTTCATTTTCTGAATGTTCTCGTTCGGCAGGATAAAATTGATCATTCCTTTTATTCAAGAGTGAATGCTTTTTAGTAATAAATTTACTAGGATGAAGACATCAGGATATTTAGAATAGATTTTATAGCGAACCGAAAAGAATGACTAAAACCATCTCTTAAATGGTATTTATTTTTCGAGGGGTGTCCTATCAGTTGTTCTTATTGACCAAGTTACTTTTTTTGCATTTATGATATAGGCCTCCCACTTCTGAAACG
The DNA here is from genome assembly GCA_951802165.1 of Adalia decempunctata. Lineage (NCBI taxonomy): Eukaryota > Metazoa > Arthropoda > Insecta > Coleoptera > Coccinellidae > Adalia > Adalia decempunctata. The sequence goes on along the minus strand of OX637699.1, from coordinate 40,377,201 downwards.
AATTGACAAAATTAATCTTTATTCCCGTTGCTGTTGGAAAAATACACAAAGTGAAAAGCCGTTGAAAAAAAGAATCAGTGAGCTTAAAGTTCGAAATTATTAGAGGAGTTATGAAATTCAAAAGCGGTCAAAAGGGGAATGGTATTGAAAAAAAAGTCACTTAATTGAAATCTATGTGCCATATACGAAAGACAAGAATAAGAATCATCGTTGCTTGGAAAAATGTATGATGGTAAAAGTATGATTGGAAGACTATTCGTGGGCAGAATTCCTTCGAAAATTACGTTCAATAAATAAGATCACCCCACATTTTTTTTTAAGGATATAGTCACATCAGAACTAAATTAGGGTATAGTTATATCAGAACTAAATTTGATAATAGTTTACAACATCCAATAACCCTGTCCAAATGATGATTCAGTTTGTGATAACAGAAAGTATTCCGTAGGGAATATCTCTTCTTTATCCTAATGAATAAAAAAATGAGAAGCTTAGCAATATATGTCGATATAAATTGAATTCTTATATACAATCCGCATTCCCTCAGTTACCCGCCCAATATTATGTTCAGCTATCGGTTGAAGGAATTTATAAATATGACATTTTTTTGGTTATGATATTTTATAGTATATTGTTCAATGAGCGGTAATGTAAGTCATAACACACGCAGATGAATTTTGCAGCCCGAGCCGTTAGGCGAGAGGTGTATTTCATCAAGTGTGTTATGACCATTTCCGCGAATTGAACACTATACTTTATCTTCGACTTCTTCAGTAAAATTCGAATTAATCTGCATTTTCAAAACTGACAACAGTTGTCAAAAGCGATTTCTGTGGTCCGAAATCGAATCGATATCGAATCCCGTAGAAAACGTCAAGAATTCACATTCTCCAAATGCAATTTTTGGATATTCAGACCTAAGAAAATGTAGAAATGGATGACGAGAACGTTACCTAGATGTCTGAAATAGAGTTCCCCATTGACCCGACTTTTTTATTCATTTCGTAAGCTACATTTTTCCTATTTGTATCATAGTGACTTTAAGGCGTGAGTTATAATTACCTCACACTATTGGTTTATGGAGACTATTACAGATCAAAATGAGTTGAATAATGGATATATTATTCTATGGGAGTAGATAAAGATTATTATGTCTTTCCGTGAGTTCCTTATAACAATTACATATTTCCATGCATCAAATAAATGATGATTCTTTATGCCGAGTATTTTATCCATTCAGAAGCTGCACTTATACCAATTAATTATTCACTCTCCCATTTTATTTGAAGATTTGTTTCTTTCCAATTATAGTACAAGAACGTCTTGATATAATTCCCTTCCGTTATTGTTTGATTCAATAATTTTTGGAATTGCTACTATTGGAAAATTACGGAAAACCCCTCACCTCAATTTCTGTGGCTATTTTCATTCTTACTATTTAGTTATCGATTTTCGAAAAAAACTGCACTTATTTTCTCCAAGAACTCCATTTCGCAGCATTGCGATGGGATTTTTTTTAGCGATCTCACACAATTCAAAATATGTATATTGATATTACAACTTTTTATTAATTTCGTGAGTTTTTATTCATGTTTCAAAAGATTCGATTTCCACGAAATTCTGAATTTAGGTTATAGTTCCCCAAAAAGAAACCTTCGATTTATTCATTTTTGTATCTTTACTATTATACCAGTCCCAGCTTTGGAATCGGATTACTATTTTACAAGTTGTTAGGATGAATTGTGGCAAATGGATAGAGGTTTCAATAATTTCAAGACTTAGTGATTTCCTTTGAAAATTAAATTATTTAGAGTTCACTGGTCGCAAGGAGTTTCGAATTTGACCACATATTCTTCACCATTGATTCCAACCTAATCATTCAAGATCATTTCGGCTAAAAATTCTTCAATTGAAGATATTTTGACGAAACCATAAATATCGTTTCGAATCCCCAACAACAAGAATACTCCCCGATCTCCGACTCCTTTATAGATATGAATCAACCTTGAAAAACCAAGCCACCTGCATCCAATATATGAATATTGAATTTCATATATTCACTTCACCTACTCACCTCCGAAATTTGGCAACACCGCAGGAGGTTATAACGTTCACACTACAAGAAATATAAGCGGAGGCTACAGCGCCTCGATTGTTCAAACTAAATTTTTTCGGCAAAAATGTTTTCCCCTCTCTCGGTAATTTTGTTCTTTGGCTTCCCCTCTCCATATATCAACAAAAATTTTTCCATTGAGACTACTCCTTCACCCGGAGGTGAGGTCGCCCAGTCTACTTACCGGAGGTCACAGCTTAACAGGGGTTCATATATATATATATATATATATATTTGTCTGGCAGACGTATCCAGTCCCGGTACGTTCTTAAGGCGACCTGAGACCCACATGATCCGTATGTTTTTTACGAGTATATATGCAAAAAATGGGCTCTTTTAAAATATAACTCCCTAGGCACATAGAGAGGGGAGAAATTTTTTTTCATTCAAAAAAGTTGTATATCTGATAGTCCTGTTCAGACCCGATACATTGCGCCAACTTTTCAATCCCACATATACTGCACCGGCAAATACGATCAACGTTTTCGATCCCGGCACTGTTGCCAGATTGTCGGGATCAGTCGCTACGATTTCAATGTATAAAAGGGATTGAAAGAGTAGGTGTTATGGCAAGAATTTGTATTATGGAAGACTGAATATCTTCACGAAGTGAACAATTTTGCTATCTGTGAAGATGAAGTTCCTCATTCTCATTTGTTGAATCAATTTTTTCTTGTCACTGACTTGGATTTTCCGAAATATTAGTTTTAGGATTACGTCACATTATTTTTCGCGTTACTCTCAACAAGCCCTTTCATTTGATACCCATATTGTAGAAGTGAATAAATATAACTATTTCGGAATCTTGGATGGTCCGCCATATTGGATTAAGGATAACATCGCATTATTTTTCAAGTTACTTTCATCAAGCCCTTTCACTTTATATTATATATTATAGGGCACAGGCATTTTGAATGAGCATTAATCCATTTTGCCTCATTAGATTATTATGCTGTTTGTAATGATTACGAATAGATCGTATAATTCGTACGAATGAAATTTTGATGCTTATCATTCATTATCTACAAACTACTTTTTTTGATACTGTGGGAATAATTATCTCATTTTTCGAGATTTCCACTCATTGAAACTTTAAGAATCTGATCTAACAAAAACTAGTGTTCTCAAATTCTCTTAGAAAAACCGCATATTAAAGAAAATTAAACCGAAATCAAAAATCTGACACATTTCATTGTTGTTTTCATGAATGAAATATTTGATTTTTCCTTTTTCCCTTTCAATATTTCTTTGCGGTTCGGCTGGAAGTTTGAATTATTTGAACGCATATATTATCACGTGGTGTGAAAAAGGCTGAATGCTGGTGTAGCTTGACCAGCCCGGTACACTGTAAAAAAAACTAGAATCAATTCTGGATGCCGTCATATATAACGAATTACATAAAAGGTGTCAGGATTAAACGTTCATAAATTTCAGGAGGTGATTCTAAATATCGAAACTAGAAGATATTTCCATATCTACTCAGGTCCTTAATGCATTCCACGGGTGACCTCTAAAGTACCGTTAGTTGGTTATTTCTGCACCAAAATTTATCGAATTCAAATGAAATTGATAGCATGGAGTTTTCTGGATGAACTTGATCGTTTGATTGTAAAAGAACTGATTGATTCTCATCAGTAGCAGAGATAATAGGGGGTGTCTCAAAAAATCATTTTCAATTTTTGAGTTGATGATCTAATTGAAATTTCAGTCGAAGAAATGGGCTCCCAAAATATTTTCAAATTGAAAGCGTTACGTAACCCCTATCTCGGAATAAAAGTATTTTAGTGTGATGAAATGCATTATAAGTCATTTTTTTTCTATAGGATGGGGCTCCGTAGCGCCGTACCTCTTTTGCTCAAAAATGGTTGAGGAGACCATGTCTTCGACTAACATAATCTCAAAAATTAAAAGTATTATTTTCCTCCACTGATGAGAATCGGTTATCAGACATGGGTGGATATAGCTCTTTTTCATAGGGGGATAATATGATTGAAAACCATTGAATCAGGTACACAACATCCTCAAATAAACTTTGAAACGTAATTTCTTCTTAGATCTTCGATACTCATTATCCAGAAACCCCCATGTACTGAATTTCATTTAAATCCGACAAATGATGACATAGTTATCGCAAATCACTTGGACTTTGGAGGTCATGCTGAAGAGCCTCTAGCATTGGTGTTCTAGGGCCTAAGTTGATATAATCTAACTTTGAACTCCACTCTCCAGAATCACCCCCTGAAATATATGCACGTTGAACCCGGACACCCTGTATTCCTTTACAACGCCTTTATTATGGTTATGGAGTAAAAGGGCTTGAGTAATGCAACATAGTTCACCTAAAAGAATTCCACAACCACGATGGCCATCAGTACGGAATGGTAGATTTAATTTATGTTTTGATCTTATGAATGATATATAAAAGAAGGAATGCTTTCAAAAATGAGGCAATAAATAATCAAAACACAATAAAATATATTAAGTAACGAAAAGAACTGAGAACTTGTACTTTTTTCAGAATGTCAATAACATCAATTTCAGTGATGTATTTGGAGCTTAATATACAGGGTCTTTCACGAGGAACCTCACTCATATCTATACGGGAAACTACTGAACGTATTTTCATAATATTCAGCACTTATAAGTATTTCACGATGCTGATGAAATCTAAAATATTTTCAAGGCATGAGCACCTCCGGTTTTTCCGGAAATGACGTCAACTTCCGTTTTTCAAATTAGAACACCATTTTTTTATTGCAGAAATAGATTCCTTAGAAAATTTCAAGTAATTTTGATGTAACATTTTTCAGTTTTGGTTGGAAAATTCTCTCTGAGCGGGAAAATTCGAAAAAAAAATCGAAAATAGAGCTCCGCTGAAACAAGAATAACTTTGAGGTTTTTGGATGGAAAATTTTCATTTTTGGGATTTTTCAAGATGTAAGATTGATGTATCCACTTTAGAAATCGAAATCGCGATTCATGATACAGGGGGTGAAAAAATCGCTTTCAAAGTTAGGGATGACAAAATCGTGAAAAATCAATTTTTTCAAATTAGAACCCCATTTTTTTATGGCAGATATTGAATCTACCTTAAAAAATAATGTGAGTGTATGCATCACACCCTTGCCCTAAAGTGGATATTTTCTGAGTTATTTACAAAAAACTGTTTTTCGTCTTGAATTTTCAGCTATTTCTTTTCCCTTCACGCCAAAAAGATGAAATTTTCAGGAACTGTTACCATGTTTTAGATTTTACTACCCTACTACCCTAATATGCAAGAGAAAAAAGTTACAGGTTGTTCCTAAATAGATGGCGAATTTGGATTCGAATTTGTATCGGAAACCTCTTTATTTCAACTAATCGGCCATCGGTTTTCTCTCCAGTGATAAATAAATAATTCCTTATGAACCATATGCAAAAACTTACCATGTTTTACATTCTTTTTTTTTAATGATAGATATCATTAATTACATCTGCCAAAGTGCTCTTTATTCAGTAGCATGTAATTAATGATATCTATCATTAAAAAAAAAGAATGTGAAACATGGTAAGTTTTTGCATATGGTTCATAAGGAATTATTTATTTATCACTGGAGAGAAAACCGATGGCCGATTAGTTGAAATAAAGAGGTTTCCGATACAAATTCGAATCCAAATTCGCCATATATTTAGGAACAACCTGTAACTTTTTTCTCTTGCATATTAGGGTAGTAAAATCTAAAACATGGTTTAAGTAGCAGTTCCTGAAAATTTCATCTTTTTGGCGTGAAGGGAAAAGAAATAGCTGAAAATTCAAGACGAAAAACAGTTTTTTGTGAATAACTCAGAAAATATACACTTTAGGGCAAGGGTGTGATGCATACACTCACATTATTTTTTAACGTAAATTCAATATCTGCCATAAAAAAATGGGGTTCTAATTTGAAAAAATTGATTTTTCACGATTTTGTCATCCCTAACTTTGAAAGCGATTTCTTCACCCCCTGTATCATGAATCGCGATTTCGATTTTTAAAGTGGATACATCAATCTTACATCTTGAAAAATCCCAAAAATGAAAATTTTCCATCCAAAAACCTCGAAGTTATTCTTGTTTCAGCGGAGCTCTATTTTCGATTTTTTTTTCGAATTTTCCCGCTCAGAGAGAATTTTCCAACCAAAACTGAAAAATGTTACATCAAAATAACTTGAAATTTTCTAAGGAATATATTTCTGCAATAAAAAAATGGTGTTCTAATTTGAAAAACGGAAGTTGACGTCATTTCCGGAAAAACCGGAGGTGCTCATGTTTTGAAAATATTTTAGATTTCATCAGCATCGTGAAATACTTATAAGTGCTGAATTTCATGGAAATACGTTCAGTAGTTTCCTGTATAAATATGGGTCAGGTTCCTCGTGAAAGACCCTGTATTAGGTAGGACCTAGAGAAAATTCATAACACTACTCTCCTTCATTCATCACATTGAAAAACACAATTGTATAACTTCTGAAATTCTGATGAAAATTCGATTTCACTTCTGATTCTCTACGGTGAAATCAAGAATCAGATTTAGAAGAATCACTGGTTTACTAAAAACAAGAGCCTTGTTATATGACGTATAATCATTATCCGATTCTAGTACATCATTAACATCATTCCTAGCTTTCATTTCTATGAAATTCCAAAACTCAGCATATTGTGCTAATCTCTTCAACTGAATCACACTCCATTTATAAACAAATTATGAATTATACAGGGTGGTACTTATAAGTACAAAAGCTTTCAGGGAATGATTCCTAGCATAAGCTAGTGGGCATTTCCTTTAAATATTACATTCTTCCAAATATGAGGAAAAAATACTATTTTTCTCTTGGAAGCGCTGAAAATTAAATCCTTAGACGTCTGTCAGCTACATTGTAAAAATATTCATTTGAGAGTATTTTGATAACGCACCACTGGTTTCCAGTTGAAACCGCAGTATATCACGTGATAAGCCTGGTATAATTGACGTATTCGATTTTGTGGACATGTCTTACAAACGAATATTTTTTCAATTTTTTTGTGATCTTTTGATGCTTTTCACGTTAGCCTGTATTCTAACTCAAAATCGTACATTCATCCCCAATACCCGAAGAGGGCTCGAGAGAAACGTAAACATTTTAAATATTCATTGATCTATCATGGGTTTGAACCATTCCTTTTTTGGTGGATTATGGCGAAAAGGTTGATCTATCATAAAGTAGTTTGCTGAGCTCTACCAGTTCCTTAATAATCAAATGAAATATATTGTGTACCTACATGGGTGCCCACAGGCAGGTGGACACGCCTCGGTCTTGAGATTTTGATCCCTTTGTCATTTTTCAGCACAACAAACATACCGTCATAATATGATATTGACATTCTGAAAATGAATTTTGAAATGGGAAATGTAAATAATTTCTCTCTTGCCCCCCTTTGTGATTGTGCATGAACGAATCTTGTAAATCGGAAACAGAAAAATTTAGTATGTGACTGTAACTTCTTCTTTGCTCACAAAATGCCATTTTTTCAGCACTTAAAAAAGTCTCTCTTCTCACTTTCGAAAGGAAACCCCTACTCGAAGACACACGTACCTATATTTGGTAACACTTTGTTTACAGTAATATTCATCGGGTTTGTATAAGCTTCCATACCGGAAAATCTGCAGTTCATATTGATATCAAGAGAATCCAATATCAAATCTACGAGTCTATTCGAAATATTCACTAAGACCCATGACGACGTTCGTCCATACCGGGATCGTATAAGTACTCGAATAGTGTATTTGAGGTGTATGAACGGAAAACAGCGTTGCCATATTTAGGGACCCAATGCGTTGGTCAACTATACGAATTATATACAGCAAGTTGATGTCGACTGAAGCGCCCTCGCACTGGCCAAACACTGAAACTTTTCCATATATAATCACATGTATAACCGACTTTTCAGACCCGGCTGAAAATGCACCCCTAGCATCCCCTCAGCCCCCTCATAACGTTTCTATAGTCGAACGTTACCAGTCCCAAAGCCGGGTCTGAAAACGTCACTTTTGGACTGAAAAGTCGGTCGAGTATACCGATTTGGGTCTGTATGTGCGGTCGAACAAATCTATATATATATATATATATATATATATATATATATATATATATATATATATATATATATATATATATATATAATTCAGCAAAATAAGGGTATGCGGCGTATGGCAAATGGTAATTGAAAGACCTTTTTAGCGAATACCTATATTTCGACACCAATTTGTGTCATCCTCAGGGTCTGAAAAGACAGATTGTCAGTGGAACAAAATTATACAAACATAGCAAAACAATAGAACACTCACAGCCAATGGTCATAAAAATAAGCTATAGTCATCAGCAAGATCAAGTAGAATCTCCTAAATGCAAAAATTTTTTTCTATATACTTCTTCGAGTTGAAATGTCATATAAAAATTAACATTACTATTTTTTAGGTTAGATATGAAATGTCATCGATGTACTTTCTTCTTCTTTCAGCTTTCAGACCAACACAAAATATACTAACAAACAAAGTCTACATACACTGCAAAACAAATTTTATCTATCATGAACTACAGAACTGTAAAAATGCATGAATAACAAATACACATTATCTACACATAATTTTCCTCTCTATTATATCTATACTAAGCATCAAACAGCAAGATCAAACAACGCCGCATACCCTTATTTTGCTGAATTATCATTTCTCGGCGGTGAATTTGTCTCTATATATATATATACACACTCTTTCTCAATTGAGGGTCCCAATCATAATGAAAAATTTAAATTTATATAAACTTAAATTCTAATATCAACTTTATAAAATATTCTGATTCAGATACAAATAAACAACCTATTTTAATTCTATACAATAAGAATAAACTCACTTATATCTATTATAATTGTCCGTACAATATATTCCTTTTTTCACCAAACTAACATTCTCTTTATATTTCTTCTGTCTCTTGTGTCTTCATTCATAATATTTGGCATTCAGGATCACGTCAATTCCAATTATTTCTGATATTTTCGACTATTTCATTACATTTTCCCTTCATTTTCCCCTAATATATTTCTGACTTTCCTTGATTTCAATTCCTTTTATTTTTCCTTTTTCATCTCCCTGGTTTCCATCCTTCAAATTCTTCCACATCCTTGATTTTCCTAATCTAATGATTACTATTCACAGAATCCTTAATCTATGTACAAACTCCAAAATAAATCTATATCTAGATCTTTCAATTCTTATATGGCCTCAATAAATCGAAATTAATTTTGAATTTTGAACATGAACATTTCGGACCATAACAAATCCCCTAAAATTTGTTTATATTTGAATAATTTCGAAAATAAGGCAAATTAAAACTAATTACACCAAATTTCTTGTTTCATAGTTCTTATACTGAAAATACTCTTTATATAATATATTCATTCCTTTTTTTTAATTTTGTTTTCTTTTTCTTTCTTTTCTTCTTTTTCTTCCACCCTTCTTCGTCTTCCTCTTCTTCTTCTTCTACGTCTTCCTTTTCTCCTTTTTCTTCCATTCCTTCTTTTCTTCCTCTTCTTTTTCTTGCTTTCCTTCGTCCCCTCCCTTTTCTTCTTTTTCTTCCTTTTCGTCATTTCCTCTCTTTTCCTCTTTGTATTTCTTATCTCCATTCTCTTCGAATATTTTGTTGCATTTATTTCCACCTTTTTATTGACTCCATTCATAATTTCTGGTCTGTTGTTTTCAAATTTCCAATTTTTTTCAGCCAACCCGTTTCTTAATATCAATATCAGACAGTCTTCGGTATTTGCATTCCTATCTCTATTTTCATAAATCTTTTTCATTGAAATTTTATTTTTCTCCTTTCGTTTCGTTTGAATATATTGATTTTTTTCTTCTTGTTTTTGCTGATGATGTTTGAATGGTTCTGTTACTTCTTCTGCGAAATCTTCTTCATATTTTTTTATTTCATCTTTAGCAATTTTCATTTTTGTCTCTACTTTATTATTCGCTTCATTGGTTTTATCTTCATTATCTTCTATATTCGTTATATTTTCATTTTTCATTGCATTCCTCAGATCTGCTATAAAATTATCATATTTTTCATTTTGTTCTTCACTTTTTTCATTTATATTTTCTAATAATTTTATAATTTTATCCATTTGGCTCTTCCGTATCTGCTCTCTGGTTGTTCCTTCGTCATCAGTTACAGTTTCTTTATTTCTTGATTCCATTTTATGGTTAGCCATTTCTTCTATGCTATATCAATGCTTCGGAATATATAATATATTTTTGTATATGCGTTGAATCAAGAAACTTGTTGAAACTCTTTTTAATACTGTTGAATTTTGAAAAATTAAAAAAATTTCAGCCCCACGTTGGGCGCCATATTGTTATGAATTCCTTCTGGATTTTTATGTTTCCAATAAAAATAAATTTGGAATTCAACAAATTAATTGAAAATTTCAATTTTGATATTCCCGGTACACTCTTTCTCAATTGAGGGTCCAAATCATAATGAAAAATTTAGATTTAAATAAACTTCAATTCTAATAACAACTTTCTAAAATATTCTTATTCAGATAAAAATAAACAACCTATTTGAGGTCTGTGCTTCGGCTTGACCTTTCGGAGACTACACTTTGAGCATTCGAGCGATATGGTGCCTTACCTTACCTACAGTTCAGATGTGACCACCTCTGCCTACGACCCCCTTCCATCATGCCGGGAAGCTCCGCGGCTACCTCGGCACGCGGAGATCCTCAGCAGGGTCCTGGCACTTCCTTTCCCCCACCATTCAACGAGTTTTATTTATGTGGGCATACACCAGGAGCGCTGCATACGCTTTTAATAAGTTCAGCCGCCTGTAGACGGCGCTGTATATGTCGTTTCTTTCGTTGTTTTGATTTCACTGATTTCAGCGTTTGATGTTCTTTTTGGTTAGAACTTAGTTTATAAGTCTTTGCTTTTAAGAAGCAACATTGCTCTTGTAACACGTGGAATTTTTAATAATTTTAAGTTAGTCAACTACAATAATATAGTGAAAAATGCCGTCGACAGCGGCGTAGCTACGTGGGTGCAAGGGTGTGCAGTGCACCAGGGCCCCTGACCTCAGGGGGCCCCCAAGCGCTGACCATCAAATCGCGTTTGAACTTAAAAAAAAATTCAAACTTTGATTTTTCTCTGTGATCTTTTATGTAAATAACATTGTTTTTATTATATTCAGTTGTTGAAAAATGTTTTTTCCCAAATATCATCAAATCTAGGGATTTATTGCCAAAATTCACTGGTGAATCCGACACCTATCTAAAAAAACTAAATCCGACTAGATGGTCCAGTAGGGTTAACATAGTTAACATTCATTTTTTTCATATCATACAAAAATGCGATGTCAGTTTGGACGACATATGCAGAGCTTTAGAAGAGACGAATACAAAGAAAAAAATTTATAGGGGTGACTTCGGGTCCTTCAAGTGCAAGGCTAGAGAAAATGTCATAGCATATGGTAAAGATCCCCATTTCGAAGAAAAGAGACAAAACAAAGATAAAAAATATTTCGATGAATTAGCTTCCGATCACCGATTTCGAAGCATGGGAGAATTTTCCGAAATAAATATTTTCAATAGAGTGCTCGGTACAATAATTTCTCAATTTTAGAAGTCGCCTTCTTATATTTCGGTTACAGTTTTCAACGAACTGCCGAATCATTGGATATTTAGTTTCATTGAATTTAAAAGAGAATTGAAGGCGCTCCTTGTAACAAAAGCATATTATTCGCTCTCAGAGTTTTTCTGCGACACAAACCTATCTGTGATATGAGTATAGTTGGCTCTAGACTGTAAGTTCATTTTATGTCCATATTTACATATATTAATAATGCGTTATTTATGCTGAAAATTGACGAGTACACGCTATTGTATTAAGCCTATAGTACAATAAAGATTTAATTGATTGAATTCAAGTTTCGGGGTATAACTTGCAGTCAACAAATTTTTGAATTTTCACCATCATTTCTACTAGATATAGGTAGACGAAAAAACTGTAATTCAAAGCTTCGACCAATTTCAAAGTAAATATTGCGATATGAAAGGGACCAACTTTTCAATTCAAGTTCTGAATATTTATCACCTATTTCTACCTGAATTGAATAAGGCATGGACAATTCATGAATTGTGTATGAAAATAATAAGGAATGCTGGAATGCGATCTAACAGAAGTAAAATAAATAAATAAATACATGTATTTAAGGCAATTGACCTAAGTCCTTCAGCCCATAACAGAAGTATTTACAGCAATATTACTGTTCCATACAAGCCTACTGTCACCTCTGTAGAAGCTGAAAGATCTTTCAGCAAATTAAGAATAATATAAAATTATTTGCGGAACACTATGAGCCAAGCTCAACTGCGACATTTATGGCTTATACCTATCAATTGAAAATGAAGCTGCATCAAGTCTAGATTTGAGTGAAGTCATTGAATCTTTCGCAAAGTCTAGGTCTAGAAAAAGGTTGTAAACATATTTTTTCCGAAGGAATAAATGACTTCAAATCTAGACTTGACCTCTAGGTTCGAATCCCCAATAATCGATTTGAATTCATTCCTCGAATAGTTTATTCTTATTGTGATCTCACCAAATAATCTAACGTATCAATAAAAAAACTAAGGCTAGAAGGTCATAGTGACAATGACAATTTTTTGTGTGAATATTTGTACATATTGTAAATATCTATAAAAATGTTTTCAACGCCCTTTTTTCATCCACATTAATATAATGAATTTAATATACCTACTCAAATACATAAATAACATAATTTATTCAAGTATATTCCTCAACTGTTCCTTAAGTAAGTAACTTTGCTTCTTCGAAGTATTTATATTTTGACTCGAAAACAATTCATCAAGGGGCCCCTCTTCGATTTTTGCACCAGGGCCTCGGACTATCTAGCTACGCCACTGGCCGTCGAGAATAAGGAAATGCTGTGTACCTGGGTGCAACGACGAACGACGATGTGAGCAAAAAACATCGTTTACCGAAGAGCAATCCAATTTTGTTCAAAAGATGGATAGAAATTAATAAACCTCTGAATTGGCAAAATTTAACAATGATCAGATTTACAGCAGGTATTATGTTTGCCATACACATTTTTCTGAGGCTCATAGTTTGCCAGAATTCAGAAGGGGTCTTACAGTTGATGCGTTCCCTACTATAAACGTTCCTGGTAAGTTTACAAAAACAATATTCAGTTCTTTGAAATTCATCAATTGCATTGTTTATTTTAAAAGAATATTTTGTTTTGTAAAAAGCACCCTCTTTGTGATTTGACGGAAGAGCGGCTTTCCACCAATCAAGGGTGTTATTACTTAAAGAAAAGAAAAGATGTTATCTTAATTTTGAAGTTCTTTCTCCAGAAGGGAGAAAGTGTGGGATCGGCCCAACGCACTTGGGTCGGGACTTAGTGTTTAAAAATTATTTTCTAGGGAGAGGGATGGTAAATGAAACCTTTTAGATTAAATTTAAGACGTATATTAAACCAAATCAACTACACAAATTCTCACCAAATTAGATATGTGTTACTTAAATCAAATGACCTAAATTATTAAATGTTCGGATATTTCTTAATTCGAAAGGAAATAATCCCATCAAATAAAACTTCACATAGATAAGGGAAAACTCAACAATAGTTTCCTTATGATCTTTCAAATGAACATGAGTTTTCTCAGCAGGAAAACTCCACTTAGACCTTCAACTACTTAAGGGTGATTACAAAGATTATAATACGTCTTAAGAAAAAAAATACGAAAATGTGAAATTATGACTTATAGAAGATTTCAGGACTCTGGACTATAAATATATTTTGGGCTGGCATGCGGCTTTTCTACCAATCCTCAAAAATAGCTAAGCATAAACAAAATAGTCTGACCTTTTTCCTGTACCAATAATCCCAAGAATGATGAACCTAGGAGGATAATTCTACGACGATGCTTCTTTCCTGAAACAGACAGATTAGACACGAAACACGACACCCACACGTTTTCGCCAAATTGACCTTCACTCCCGAATATACCGACGATACGCAATCTAAATAACTCCAAGTAATTTTAGACACTTTACCAATTACGACTTAACACTTTTTTATATGTCCCTGTTGGAGACTGATTTTCCAAAACTTCAAAAGAGACCAAGATCTATGAGTTACCCTAATGCCGTCTTCCGAATAACTTTAACTGTTTTCGTCTCCGCTTTGAGACGGTACTTCCAAACACTGAAGTACCTACCCTAAAACCGTACTACCCTTAGTTTCCGATTCAAACTTAACTGTTTTCGTCTCCGCTTTGAGACCGTACTTCCAAACACTGAAGTACATACCCTAAAACCGTACTACCCTTAGTTTCCGATTTCAAACCTGAGTCAACTGAGGACCTTCCCTTTAGGTTCCTCCAGTTACTCCCTATTACCGACGCGAGTACTGGCAACCTTCTCGTTTTAAGGTTCCACCAGGCACTGTCTTTTTCGTCTCCCGAGCAAGTCGAAGTTTTTTTCCCCTCTTCGTCTCCTCCAAAAACCAATCGTCAATCTTTCAAAACCAATCAAATCAAAACTTCTTCCATCTTTGTTTTTATGAACCAATCAAATTAAAGATTTTTTCTGCTTCCCACCTTCTTCTTGAGATATCGCTACGTGACAATTCTCAACAATGCCTGCGTTGAATTTTATTCCTGTCATCGTGTGCAGTAATTGCAACCAAATTCGTGGGACAATTATAATTTATCATTTAGTTCTCTAAATAAACTTATACTGAAAATCAACAATTTCGGTCATTAACGTTTCGCCAGACATTCCTATGTGGACTTGATAAACGATCCATTAATTTTTCTAACACAAGGCTATTAAATTTCAGAAGTTGAAGTGGAAAATACCGGTTAAATATTACAGGAAAGAAAACGTTCAAGTCCCAATTTTCAAGACATGTCTGTTTTATTGTTTCAAAAATTATCTCCCCTATTACAATATCCCCTTCTTTGAAAAAGTTTTGGCATCGTTTGCCATAACTTTTCCTTGACCATCATCCCCAATAGTCCAATAGTCCCTTGTCTTCCGTTTAAGACATTATAAAAGGTATACAACTCGAATGTATCAAACTTAGAATTCTTAACTTTCATGCAGCATGCCTTAAAACTAAATACATTCTTGCTCATCTAATTAGTCTATAGTAAACAATATCCCTCAGGATCAATTAAACTTCAAGAAATAAAAAAAATAAGGTTCAATACAACAAAACATCACGTGCATAACTCAAATTCTTCGAAAGAAAATTTAAGAAAATCTGTCCGTCACTGCACTTCTCCTACATGGAGTTCATTATTGTCTATTTTTCGGATTTTCAAACTTCACTCGCGATCACCACAGAATCTCCTTAATCCGGTTCTGACTACCTCCATATGTTTATTTCCTTTGGAATTTGGGACTGACCTTCACCTCGAGAATGACCTTTCGGAGATGCACGACGACCTAGTCTCTCGTAATCGGAGTACCGCACTTTGTGTCCGATAAATTTGGGTTCTAAACACTCGAATTCAATGTTCACGTTCGTCACCAACAATCATCGTTATCGCGAGAGATGTCCCTCTACACAGCACATATTCCGGGCTCGCGACCGATAACAACATTGTGCACTTTCTTCTTCAGTCCAGTGTGGTGCGTTCGGGTTTACTGTTGGGTAAAATCCCGACGGTCATGTCTTTGCTGCTACAGCTACGTCCGCCTCTGCATCCATTATCTCTTCTCCGGTTCTCTTGTCTTGTTCTGTGTCGATTCATAATCTAATAGTTGGAGTGATCCATAGGCTAGCCAACAGGGTTATCCCGCATCCAAAAATCTCATATAGGTGTAGTCCATTCAATATAACTCCTATCTCCTATTCCATACTTTATGATTCGGAATATCGCATAGAAACCCATTAGTCTGCTCATGAACAGGAAGTCGGTGAACCATCCTCATATCTGTCTTGCTGGGTTGGGTGCCAGCTTTCTCATCTCTTCGGTGTTGACCATGCTGATCGTTTTGAACCATTAAACCATTTGTCAAAAGTCTCCATTTCTGGTCCTCGTCGATGATGTTTTCCACGGCTTTCAAACGGTAAATGAAGTTTATTATACCCTCGGCCACGATTAAGCTACGCCTATGATTCCCGCAATGTTTAATCAGTAATCGCTCAAGCTTACTCGACACAGTCGGTCCATACGGTTTTTTTTTAATTGTTACTACGTCCCTCTGGTAACACGATCCCTTTGACGGATTAACTTCTGTAGATGTTCTCGAAGTTGGGACATTTCGCGGTTTCGCGTATAGACACCGCGGTTATCTCACTGTTTTCCTTCGCACACGCGTACGCGATTAGCGCGTCAGCACTGTTCACTTTTACGAATAAGGTCATTCCTCTGGATAGGGTCAGTATCTTTCTCATACTGTTAATGGGCTTGGATCCTCTTGAAACATCTTGTGGGGAAGTGTACAATAAATACAGTAGCAATACAAACAAACAAAAAATTAAATTATCACAATTTTACATAAATTCATAGAACAATTTAAAATGAAAAATACGTAAATCCCATTTTTCCCTATTCGTCCTCCCATGATCGCTTACATTAGTTCCCTTTTAATCATCTGAGGAAGAATACCACAAAAATACATCCACATTTGCTTTTTGTTGTGGGACACAAAACGCAAAATCTTATCACGATTGTTCCAAAACGATTCCCGCAAACCGTAAAGTACACTTTAGCGTCAGCGCTAACACAAAAATTATAAGGTCGAGTGGTACTTCTTTATAGATGAAAAGATGAATTAAAAAAAAAAATCAAATAAGCACTGAAAAGATTTTTTTTCAATTTCGCTGCTTCAATAAAAAAAATTTGGCGTTAAAAATCGCCATCAAAGACTTTAGCACAGCTACTCCCAAATTACCACAAAGACGTCTCAAATGACTGGAATCTACGAAATGGGCAGGAGTCGATTCACCCCTCCTGGAAGGCTGTTGAAGAGTTGCCTTCTCGCTACCCGTGTTCCTGACTAGTTTATCCTTGGAATCTAACGAAATGGGCAGGAGTCGATTCACTTCTCCTGGAAGGCTGTTGATGAGTTGCCTTCTCGCTACCCGATTTCCTAGCCAGTTTTTTCCCGGGTCCGGAGGGCGCCTTGCCCTCGAAGATCGTCGTAATGGTATGGCTACCACTACCGATCTTCCCTGCTCCTCGTGACCCACCGCTTCTTCGAGTTTCTGCCTCTTTTTCAACGTACTTTCCCTGTTGGATACGTTTATTATCTTGATCCAAAATCGTTCCCTATTTTTCTCCTTCCTCAGTTTGGCCTCTACCACCATTTCCGAACGTGCGGGGATGGTGATCCCCGACATCAACAAAACGTCGGTTTCCCAAGTACCCTCTTCCTCAACGGCTGATTCCTTCCTGATAGATACCCGATCTATCCCTTCAGCCGGAGACACATTGTTATTCCAACGAAGCTCCCCTTCGTTATTCTCGTTCGTCATCTCCACATCCTCCGACCCGGTGACAACACCATTCCATTCCCTTATGGTGTCACCCTTCGACAGTCCATTGCTGTCGGCTCCCTCGGCACCCTCCGTCTGGGTGCTAACACTGGTATTCCTGAACGCCTTATCAACCTCGACCCTTACTCCTTTTCCCTTAGTGTCCTCCCGGACTTTCCCTTGAACGTAAAAACGTTCCATTTTCCCACTGTCCTCGTGACGGACTTCCCTGGGATAGTGGCCTCCTAGATCCGGCCTCCCTCGTTGTACCACTCCGGTAATCTCCTCTACTTCCTCATTTTCCATACAAGTTTGTTCCTCTGGATAATGGCCTCCGAAACTTGGCCCTTCAATATTCCGTATTACCCCAGAAATCTCCTCTACACCCTCATCTACGCCTAAGCGTTGGTTCCAGGAAGTATTAATTTCCTCTATATATTCACTCCTCATCCATTCGACCTTTTGCTCCCGCCATCCAGCCGAACCCCTGCTAGGGCACTCCCTTGCCCAATGTCCCTGTTGATTATGACACACTCCCTGTGTCATTTGTCCTCCTTGCCTGTTATTCCGGCAATCCCTCGCGAAATGGCCTGTTTGGCCACAAGAATGGCATGTCCTTGCATTACCTCTTTCCCCATTTCCTCGGTTCTGCCTTACACTCCTACACCCCTTCGCGGTGTGGCCTTCTTTGTCGCACAGTTGACACACTTTTTCGGTGTCAACTGTCGATACCCACATATTTACCGACCTCCTTTGCAACATCTTGCTAGTGGCCTCCTGTAGCCTAACTAGTTCCTCTGCTTTTTCCAGATCCAAGTTTTCCTCCCTCAACAAGAAAATCCCAATCTCCCTCATTACGTCCCTTCTCAGTCCCATCTTGAACTGATTCAAAATTGATTCCCGGTTCTTCTTCCTTATTCCAGGTTCTTCGTCCTTTTGTGCTCCGGCTAAATCCTCGTTCAGTAACCTCGCCCCTACTGTACGCAGTCTAGTGCAGAACGAGGACACATCCTCGTCCTGTCTTTGATAGCATCGGCTAAGATTCCACTGGTTCTCCCCAGGAAATCTAACCGTTGTGAACTTCCGAACAAATTTATTCTTTAGATCACCATAGTTCAAACTGTCAAGGTTGATATCAGATTTGAAAAAAGTATAAGCGTCGCCCTCGAGCTTGAGTTTGAGAAGGATAAGAGTGTTCTTTTCGTCCCATCCGTATAATTTTGCCAGCAACTCCAATTTTTCGAAATACCCGGTCGCGTCCTTCCCAGTAAAATCCTCTAAAGTTGTCGATAGCATACCTAGCGAGTACATAGGTGTTACTTGACCCGCGGGAACATTCACGTTGGATGCGCCAGCTGGTTGAGCCATTTTTCAAAAATTCAACCAAAACCCAATTATCTTAACCAAAATATGATTTTTTTTAATGTATTCAATGAATTATTTACTTTCCAAATCGATGAATAATTTTAAATTCTCACCCTCAAATTCCAACAGAACTGAAATACGCTCAAGATTACGACTTCAAATTTCACGAATTAGAAAAAAAAATAGCAAAATGATACTCTAATGATTCCTTCAAATTTCACGAATAAAAAAAAAATAGCAGAATGATACCCTAATGATTCCAATTCAAATAGTCTTACCCAAAACACCAAAATAAAACAAATCACCTGGAAACGAGCTCAACAAGACCAACGCCAAAAATAATTCAAGAAAAATCTGGCGAAATGATGTAACCAAAAAAAAACAAGAAAATCACCAAGTGTCGAATTCCCGAAAAATAAAAGTACACAAAACCACCTGAAATAAAAATAATTCTAATTTTTTTTTTATTCTAAGATTCGAAAGATCACGATCAGCGGCTCATCTACTAAAATTTCAACCAAATTTATACTTTTCCCGACTTCTGAACTTTCAAAATGAACTCAACTTGAAAAGATAAAAATTTCCCTTCTATCAAAGTGTTTCCCAAAATTTCAAACTCAAGTTAAAACAAGGAAAGCCAAATTCAATTATTCTCCAAATCAAACTCAATACAAACCGAATGATGTTATTTTGTGAAAATAAAATTTTTCGAAATTTAAACGAAATCCTGAATAATAGGATAACCAAAAACAAAACAAAATTTTCACGCAATACGCCCTGAAAGAAAGTCAATCAAAATTTCAATCAATCACTAAAAGCACAATGATTTTCAGAAAAACAAAAATAACCCTCCTGAAACAAAATTTGATCCGCTATATCACCAACAGAAAAACCAATACCTTCAAACAAAATCAAGCAAATGGATAGAGTAACCAAAAGAAAAATTTTTCATGCAATACGCCCTGAAAAAAAAAATTCAATCAAAATTTCAATCAATCGATAAAGGCACAATAATTCTCAGAAAATCAAAAATAACCTTCCTGAAACAAAATTTGATCACACACGTTCAACAATCAGAAAATTCAACGTCCTGAAAGAAAAAACAATGTCCTGAAAGAAAAATAAATGTCCTGTGAGAACAAACGTATGCCTTTTTCCCTATAAAGCCGCAATGAATCTAAAACCTCTCTAAATACTTAAAATCTCAATATCAACTTGACTCTATCAAAAATCCTTCACATAAAATGATAGAACATCACAGAAATATGAACTGTTCTATAATAATTTCAAAAAAAAAGAAAACTCGAATTTATCCAAAGAAAAACCAATTGTATTTACTCAATTCTTCAATAGCTCATAAAAAAAAAATCTTTAGGTCAATAATTTTTTACTCTACTTTAATTCAATCCTAAATTCTGTCCCTACCAATTGCAATTTTTAAAACTTAATTTCAAATTCATAGGCATATACGTTCATACAGAAAATATAATCCAATTCAACATAAGAACCTGAAAACCTTCATCCGGAAATCTTCCAACAAGTCAATACACACTATCTCGATCACCCATAAAACAACAGGATAAAATTCCCTATACCTCGAAATTTCTCTGAATTTCTCAAAATCTCATTAAAAAATCTCCCTTGAAAATTTAACACATTTGACTCCAGAAATCTTTACATTCACACTGATGCGACATACACAAACCAAAAAAAAAAACTTTTTATCTACCGGAAAATTCGACAAATTTCAAATTACACAAAACAAAACTCTCCCCCGGAAAATTAAACACATCCCACCGCTGTCACCATATGTAAAAAGCACCCTCTTTGTGATTTGACGGAAGAGCGGCTTTCCACCAATCAAGGGTGTTATTACTTAAAGAAAAGAAAAGATGTTATCTTAATTTTGAAGTTCTTTCTCCAGAAGGGAGAAAGTGTGGGATCGGCCCAACGCACTTGGGTCGGGACTTAGTGTTTAAAAATTATTTTCTAGGGAGAGGGATGGTAAATGAAACCTTTTAGATTAAATTTAAGACGTATATTAAACCAAATCAACTACACAAATTCTCACCAAATTAGATATGTGTTACTTAAATCAAATGACCTAAATTATTAAATGTTCGGATATTTCTTAATTCGAAAGGAAATAATCCCATCAAATAAAACTTCACATAGATAAGGGAAAACTCAACAATAGTTTCCTTATGATCTTTCAAATGAACATGAGTTTTCTCAGCAGGAAAACTCCACTTAGACCTTCAACTACTTAAGGGTGATTACAAAGATTATAATACGTCTTAAGAAAAAAAATACGAAAATGTGAAATTATGACTTATAGAAGATTTCAGGACTCTGGACTATAAATATATTTTGGGCTGGCATGCGGCTTTTCTACCAATCCTCAAAAATAGCTAAGCATAAACAAAATAGTCTGACCTTTTTCCTGTACCAATAATCCCAAGAATGATGAACCTAGGAGGATAATTCTACGACGATGCTTCTTTCCTGAAACAGACAGATTAGACACGAAACACGACACCCACACGTTTTCGCCAAATTGACCTTCACTCCCGAATATACCGACGATACGCAATCTAAATAACTCCAAGTAATTTTAGACACTTTACCAATTACGACTTAACACTTTTTTATATGTCCCTGTTGGAGACTGATTTTCCAAAACTTCAAAAGAGACCAAGATCTATGAGTTACCCTAATGCCGTCTTCCGAATAACTTTAACTGTTTTCGTCTCCGCTTTGAGACGGTACTTCCAAACACTGAAGTACCTACCCTAAAACCGTACTACCCTTAGTTTCCGATTCAAACTTAACTGTTTTCGTCTCCGCTTTGAGACCGTACTTCCAAACACTGAAGTACATACCCTAAAACCGTACTACCCTTAGTTTCCGATTTCAAACCTGAGTCAACTGAGGACCTTCCCTTTAGGTTCCTCCAGTTACTCCCTATTACCGACGCGAGTACTGGCAACCTTCTCGTTTTAAGGTTCCACCAGGCACTGTCTTTTTCGTCTCCCGAGCAAGTCGAAGTTTTTTTCCCCTCTTCGTCTCCTCCAAAAACCAATCGTCAATCTTTCAAAACCAATCAAATCAAAACTTCTTCCATCTTTGTTTTTATGAACCAATCAAATTAAAGATTTTTTCTGCTTCCCACCTTCTTCTTGAGATATCGCTACGTGACAATTCTCAACAATGCCTGCGTTGAATTTTATTCCTGTCATCGTGTGCAGTAATTGCAACCAAATTCGTGGGACAATTATAATTTATCATTTAGTTCTCTAAATAAACTTATACTGAAAATCAACAATTTCGGTCATTAACGTTTCGCCAGACATTCCTATGTGGACTTGATAAACGATCCATTAATTTTTCTAACACAAGGCTATTAAATTTCAGAAGTTGAAGTGGAAAATACCGGTTAAATATTACAGGAAAGAAAACGTTCAAGTCCCAATTTTCAAGACATGTCTGTTTTATTGTTTCAAAAATTATCTCCCCTATTACAGTTTCGTTAGATCAACCAACATATTCTGGAGCTAATTAATGTTGAGGAGAACATAAGTGATACTTCTGTTTATTTTGATGAGCCAACATGTTCTGATGCGATGCAGGTTACAGAGGAGGAAGCACTAAAAGGTTTGTAATATTATTCCAACAATAGGTTGTTTCTGGTCGTTATGAAGTCATATGAAAAAAATGATCCAACTAAGTTTTTTCTTTCTGAGAAAAAAAAATGATAGTAATACATATAATTTTCATTTCAGATATAAACAGCGACTTCAAGCTAGAGGTTCAGCTGCTGCAGCGGAGCTGTTTTCGAAGGCAGTTCAGCCAATGAAGCATTTGCTGATAACAAGAAAAGAAGCCTCTAAGAGGTTGAAAGAAGATCAGGAATCATCGGAGGATGAAGAAAAAGAATATATGGAGCCGCCGAAGAAGAAGTCCAGACTGGATTTGTTGGAGGAGAAGATGCTCGGAATGTTTCAAGGTTTGACGGAACAAATCAAGGTGTTGCAAGGAAAACCCGATATTTCAGTAGACATGGATGAAGATGAGGATTCTGGCTCTATACATGAATCGGATCAGGAAGAAGAAGAGGATCAACAGGCGGAAGATGCGTGGCAACCTCCCACATCCGAATGCGATTTTGGGTTTGAATTTGAACCACAAGTTAAAGAAGCAGAACCGAAGGTCGCCCCTCCAGATCCAGAGATCAGAAAACAAGGTGTGAGTTGTCAGAAGCTGGGCTCATCTGGATGGAACAATATTCGTTACAAAGAGGTCCAGAAAAAACTGGCAGCTTCTCCGGTTTTTTGCGCGTTGAAGGTAAATCCACAACTGGAGGAAATTTGCCCTAAATCATCCAGTCAGACTCTTTTAGTCAAGTCAGATATGACCCTGGGAACAATATCTCATGGCCTGTTGAAGCAGCGCTAGGCCCTTAAAAGAATTATGACAACTGTGGCCCTCTGTTACCCAGAAGCCGCCAAGAAGCTTAAGGTGGAATTTTATTCACCGGAGGGAGAATATAAGATTATTTCGGATGAGTTGCTTCAACTTACTTGCGCTAGGCGGGCGGAGACGATAGAGTCAAGAAGAAAAGTTTTTAGACCAAGAAAACAACACCTTATAGCTGAATTAGACAAAATTCCTCCGTCGGAGACTCATTTGTTTGAGGAAGAAGCCCTGAATAGGGTAATAAGGGATCAAGGTGGTTTATTTCGTGTCTTCTATAGCTTTTCAGGAACAAAGTCTTCCTACGTCGCACAGAACACATTTGGTAGATCGTTTCGCACGGACTTTCAGAGTTCCACTTCAAACCGATCAAAGCCCCAAAAGAAGAATCAGCAGAGAGTTAGAAGTACTCGACAGGGAGACGAGCGGCAGGGAAAACCCGAGAAGAAATATTTTGACGGAAAAAGAAAGTACGTCAACACAAAACGAAAGTTTTGACCATATGATTTTCAGGGGGGGGACAGTTGAAATATTTCATAGATCGTTGGGTGGAGCTGGATCTTCCAAAAAGCCTAGCAAGCGTTTCAAAAGGATACGCAATACCATTTATAGAACCACCACCGATAATACCCCTTCTTCCACGAATCGTAAGGAGGTACTCCACTCCAGGAACATCGAAGATGTCAAAAGGAATATCGCAATTACTGGATCAGCATGTATTGGAGGAATGCCATCAGTCAACATCAAGACTACATGGCAAAAATAGATCTTTCACAGGCGTATTGGCACATCCCTATCAAAGAGAGTCAAAGAAGATTTCTGACTCTGGCTTACAAAAACAGGGTCTTGCAATGGACATGTCTGCCTTTCGGTCTAGCAAGTGCTCCCCTCGCATTTTCTCGAATTACAAACTGATCCCAACCAATTGCAGATACAAGTGAACGAGACAATTTTATTATTGCGAAGTTTGGGATGGTTGGTAAATTTGGAACGGCAGAAGCTCTGCAAAGTTGTCGGTGGTGGAAACAGAATGTATCCAAAACAGGGGTAATTTTTCATCAAAACCCAACCTTCTTCATAACGACAGATGCTTCTCGGACGGGTTGGGGAGCAAATCTAAACGATACATGTATCTCAGGAGTTTGGAGGGACCATCAGAAAAACTGGCATTCCAATATGAAGGAATTATGGACGGTTTGGATTGTTTTGAAACAAAACCTAGAAATGCTTCGCAATCAATCGGCAATCTTGCAATCGGACAACAAGACAGTGATTGCATATGTCAGAAAAGAGGGAGGGGCGAGGTCCTTAATCCTGTTGAAGATGGTGAAGAGAATCTTATTGTTAGCAGCTCGAAACGGAATTCGTCTGATTCCGTATTATGTCCCTGGGAAATACAACGACATAGCAGACCGCCTATCTCGGAACCAACCATTACCAGACTGGCATCTGAAGAAATCAATAGTGGACATAATATTCCAGAAATGGGGAATTCCGGACCTGGACTTGTTCGCTACGAGAAATTCGGCAGTAGTGCCCAAATATGTGACGATGGATCCGAACGACACTCAAGCACAGTTCATCAACGCATTCAGCCGGACGTGGTCTTGCCAATTGGGATGGATATTTCCACCTCCAGCACTAATTCCCAGAGTGTTGCAACATCTGAATTTATCGGAGGGAACATACATTTTGATAGTTCCTCGTTGGAAAAAAGTTTTCTGGAGGGCAGACATCAAGAACAGATCCTTGGACGCACCTTTCCAAATAAGGAAGTTACCATGGCATCTAATAGATCTCTCAATAAATCTACCCCCTCCGAATATAAAGGAATTCTATTTGGAGGCATGGAAGATACGGGATGGGGTCGGCGATAGTAGGCTCGGATCAAGAGGATATAGATTTACTTCAGTCTGCATGGCGTAAATCTACGATGAGAACATATCGTTCCGCCTGGAAGGAATACGCAAATTGGTGTAATCGGAATAACATTCATCCTGCTACGGCAGATCCCCAAGACGTGGTGAGGTATTTAAGTTTTTTGTGGAAATCAAAAAAGCTGAAATACCGTACAATTTTAGTACATAAATCGGTGATTGCTACATTTTTGAACCCCAACGGACATAAAGAAATAAGTGACCATCCGATGGTAAAGGCTGTTCTTAGAGCGATTAGCATTAAGGAATCACTAGTGGGAAATCCAAGTAATAAATCGATTTGGAATATTGAAATTTTACTCGATTGGATGGGGAAAAATATGCCTGATGAAGCGAGTATATTTCAGGTGTCACGACATACAGCACTGTTATTGCTTTTAGCCTCAAGTCGTAGGATACACGACCTGACGCTTTTATCTTTGAAGGAAGGTCACTTTGAAGAAGATAAAGATTCTTTGATTTTTTGGCCAGTTTTCGGATCGAAAACTGACAATGCCAGAGCTCGTCAATCAGGCTGGAAACTATCTCCTTCTCAGGATGGGAAGGTTAATTTAGTATATTGGATCAAAACATTGATAGATATTTCCAAAGAGAGGAGAAAGGCCGTGAAGAAATTGGATAATTTGTTCATAACTACGAGAGGCGTGGTGAAACCGGCTTCTAGGTCCATCATAGCGGGCTGGGTTAGGACAGCCTTTCAGGCCGCGGGAATATCATGTTCTCCAGGGAGCATAAGATCGGCAGTATCATCTTACAATTTCAGAGAAGAACTCCCGTTAGACGAAATTTTAAAGAAGGGTAACTGGCGTGGTCATGGAAATTTCTTCAAACATTACTGTAAGACTATTTCTCGAGCTGAAGGGTTCAAGGAGAATAATTCTTTAGATAGTAAAAATTTTGAGTCAATGTGACGAAATGTTCTCATTAAGTTATGCATAAAATAATTTAAATCATTTGATTTTGGAAGATGTAATTTGAGTTAGTTAGTTCTCTGGGGATGTATACAAGGTTCGTTTTTCTTATTAAAGAAAGCTTTGATAACAATTCCGTTATTTTATTTCCTAGCATAAAATTTCCTTCTTTGAATTTATAATCACAATACACTTTTGACAATGTCCAAAACTATGCCGGCAGAATACAAACATCTCTCCGAAAGGTCAAGCCGAAGCACAGACCTCAAATAGACGCGTTTTCTACCCCAAAGGGAGGAAAACGCATATTTTAGGTCTTGCGGAGGCTTGACCTGAGCAATTCCTTGCCGTCATTTCTCGTCGAAGGTACTGAGGATCTCCGCGTGCCGAGGTAGTCGCGGAGCTTCCCGGCATGATGAAAGGGGGTCGTAGGCAGAGGTGGTCACATCTGAACTGTAGGTAAGGCACCATATCTCTCGAATGCTCAAAGTGTAGTCTCCGAAAGGTCAAGCCTCCGCAAGACCTAAAATATGCGTTTTCCTCCCTTGGGGGTAGAAAACAGGTCTATTTTAATTCTTTACGATAAGAAAAAACTCACTTATATCTATTATAATTGTCCGTACAATATATTCCTTTTTTCACCAAACTAACATTCTCTTTATATTTCTTATGTCTTCTTGTGTCTTCATTTTATAATATTTGACATTCAGGATCACGTCAATTCCAATTATTTCTCATATTTTCGATTATTTCATTACATTTTCCCTTCATTTTCCTCTAATATATTTCTGACTTTCCTTGATTTCAATTCCTTTTATTTTCACTTTTTCATCTCCCTGGTTTCCATCCTTCAAACTTCTTCCACATCCTTGATTTTCCTAATTTAATTATAACTATTCACAGAACCCTTAATCTATGTACAAACATTTCGGACTATAACAGTACCTATTTCAAATAAATCATTCAACCAAACTTTCCATGTATGTATAAACCTGTCTGAATAGCGAGATCAATTAATTAATTTTCGTGAATTATAATAGAGTATAAAGGCCTACATTTTTTTCACAGCTGAAATCCGAGAATGGCACAGTCAATATTTTTGGAACAACTGGTGTAGCAGCGGCTTCAGGCTTGAATTACTATCTGAAATATTATTGTAACTGCCACATTAGCTGGGAGGCATCTCAACTCAAAGTTCCTAAGCCATTGCCTACAGTCAATGTAGAAATAAAATTCAATGATAGGTAAGTGAACAAGTATTCTTCTTGATGAACTAACTTGCGACA
This sequence comes from Adalia decempunctata, assembly GCA_951802165.1. Taxonomy (NCBI): domain Eukaryota; kingdom Metazoa; phylum Arthropoda; class Insecta; order Coleoptera; family Coccinellidae; genus Adalia; species Adalia decempunctata. The sequence continues at coordinate 40,349,559 of OX637699.1, read as the reverse complement.
TTTACAGAGGAACCTCTCTTCGCAAGGAATAATGTGAGGGTCCCTGCTCTCCTGAGCACCACTTCACTAAACCCCGCTTCTTCTCAGTTCCGGGCATCCACCTTCATTGTTCTGGGTTACTGATATCGACCTGTTCGGCTGTCTCTTGTTTTAATCGTTCTAGTATACTCCATTCACTTTTATGAAGTATCCCGGTTAGCCATGAAATTCTGACACATTTCACCGTGTATAATTTGAAACTGTTAGGTTATGGTCATTCCCCTGTCAGATACGCCCGCAACATTGTCGTTTCTGCATAAAACTCGTAGCAATTACGTATTTATCAAAATCTTCATTTACTTTGGGAAAATAATGAATCAGAGAAAATATTATGTGAATTCAATAATTTCTAAGACCTGGCGAATGTGGAAGAAACTTTTTTCTCTGTAAATGCTGGAAATATTTGACGTATATAAAAATGGTTGGAAGATTCAGATATGCTATTTTCTTTTACGGAAATCACGAAACGTGTGTTGAAATTTTACTGAAAAATAATGGACAGAATAGTCCGTTACTTTGTGATAATTCGGAAAAAGAATAAAACGAATAACCCAGAAAAATGAACAGAACAGACGGACCTATGGAATTCTCCACTTTTCAAAATTCTCAAGAAATACCTAAGAAGACATTCAAATACCTTTTTGCACAGCTTGAAATACTCCAGTATGAAAATGCCACAGTTTAACACATTTACAAAGTTAAAAAAGAATAAATAGAAAGTAGCCTTGGCAATGTCGCTTGATGTTCACGAGTGCCAACCTGCGTCAGTTTTAAGTGAAAGAACTTGATAAACCTAAGTCATGGCTAACCGGGATAATTTATAAAAGTGAATGTAGTATACTCGTTTTAATCAATCATGTCTCTGCTTATGTATCGGGCGAGAAGTTCTTGGCGGTGTTTGATTAATTTGTCAGTTCCATTTTTCAAGAGCTCAGCAGGTAGACTTTCCGGCCCCGCAGCTTTTTTTTCTCATGGATTTCATAGCTTTCCTTATCGTATCATCAGAAAACTCCTAGGTCTAGGTATGTGTTGGCCCTATATTATTGTTGGAGGAGTGATGGTGAATTCTTGCCTACCTCCTGCAAGTTCTTTGCATGGAGTAGTGTTGTAGCCAAGCATCCATCTTGATTGGCGATTTTCGGGTTTTATTGGATGTGTTAGATCTCAGTTATAATAATAATAATATTCTTTCATTAGTTTTCAAGTCTCCAAGGATCTTGGACCTCTCGTAAAGGAATCCAGTTGTCTCAGTTTATTTTCCCAAATTTCGTTTTTACTGTGATTAATTAATTTCTCATAATCTGTTTGTAACTTTCTATATAAGAGTTTATCGCTTGGGTTTTTACTGCTTAGCCATTGTTTATGAGCTTCTTGTTTTTTGTCCTATGTTCTTCAAAAGTGACATTCCGTGTAATATTGCTGTTCTGTTTTGTATGTTGTATACTCTTCTGACCGACAGCTTCACACGACGCAGAGTGCATCGACTCAGTTATGCTTGTACAGATGCACCGTGTCATGGAAAAGATACTCGTCCTTCATCCCCTAAACCACAACGAAAGTAAAAATTAAAATCTTTTAAAATAATAAACATCATGTTATTGAGGACTCTTATTCTTTCTTCCAAATCGTGAGTACAGTGACTACATCACCACTATATAGTCACTGTTATCGAGACGTTTTCAGTACCACATTTACAAATCCAGCGTAATACTTAGTTCTTCATAGTTCAGCAACGATCTACTCAAATTTCTCGCAAATCTTTCATTGTCCAAATCATTCGCTCCCAAAACCCTCCCTACCGAGCAGCAGTGGGTGGGTTGAAATGCCACTCTATTTTATTAATAGGTATTGGCATATTCGCTAACTTCCTCAAAATTTATGCGTTTGAACAAATTATATGCTCTGATGAAATTAGTTCCATTATCACTCAACATCCACGGCTATTCGGCCTCTTCTGGCAACAAAACATCTTAATGAAAGTAAAAAAACATTTGGTGGACGATGTTATTAGCTCGAAATGTACACATCGGTGAACCAGGCATGTGAAAATGAATAACCAAACTTTTTCATTATTCTTCACAAACAACGGCCCAGCCCGTCCAGCCGTATATCTACTCCTGTCACCACAAAGGTTTGTACCATGTCTACTCCTTCCTTTGGTAACGAAATGAACGAAGTTTCTGCTCTTTTTGCCGTAAACCTTTTCCATTTGATACACTCTTTTAATCCAATACCGCACTCTAAGAAAAGTTACTAACGTAGCTACTCCTGCATCCCTGCATGCTTTAAATTGAGGTGAGCTTGCTCGATCACTCTTTTAACAGAAATATAATTTGATTGAAACAATATTGGACATTTGAATAAAGTATCATAGTTGCCATAGGAACATTTTATTTTCAATGTGATTAAACAATTTTCATCTCTAAAAATTTAAAAATTTTTGAACTCGTGATCTTGGTCACTTTCAAAACCTTCTTTCTGTACTAACTTCAATATACCTAACCAATTCAGCTTTCGAAATTTTTATAAACTCAATGGAACCTTAGATTTCTTTCCTGTACTTGCTATTATAAAAAAATTTCAACATCCAACCAACCATTCTCGAATTTTTATGACATGTGGAAAAATAAGCAAAAACATTTAGTGTAAATTTATCAACTGAGGAAGTCGAAACTTAGAAAAAAGGAAAACATGTTCAGTTTCATATGGAACTATAGCTCTATATAAAACTTGTTTTCCTTTTCCCTAAGTTTCGTCTTTTTACTTCCAGAGTTGATAAATTTACACTTTTCCTAGGCCATAAATTTTCTTCATTAATCAATCATGATGGACCCTGCCACCACTATGACTTTGATAAATTTAATGCATTACATCCTCTAGATGGAAGATCAGCCATATTAATTTCTCCTGGAACATACCTCCACTGCTCTCAACAGGAATGTTAAGAATTTCCCTGACTATTCGAAAAGAATGTATTCTAATACTTATTACTGAAAATTTTGGGATTCGCTTCATTGCTCGTGAATACCGAGATTTATAAAGATGTAGAAAAGCTAGTCTTTTTTAATTATACACATTTGTGTTGAAATTGGGTATAATAATACCTTTAACATGAAATCTCTTAATCTACTTACTTATATATTTAGCCAAATATTTCAAATCATGCAGTTTCATCCATGTCAAACTAATAATTTATCTAGATTTTCCGTTTGAAAATTATTGCATTTTCAAAGACAACTTGACATCCTTCCACGGATACTCAAACACCGGTCAGCGCCCTTTCATCCCCTCCATTCTCGCAAGCATGTGATGACGTCAAATTAGCCAACGATTTGAACTTTTGAATGAGATGAATTGCTTTTATCGCTAATAATCGAGTATGAATGATTTTTCTAGTATAATTTTGTTTGTAAAATAAACCTTATTGACCTAAAAAACGAATTAAAACGAAAATATAATTGCTGCAGCTATATTTTTATTAAATTCTACCTTATTTTGCTCCGTTCTCGCCTTATACTACACGGAAAAAATATAAGATTCTTCGGTCGTAGAAAGGATGCTCCAATTTCAATATTGTGAATCTAAATTCATTGATTCAAGAACAAAATATTGGTAAAAGTAGGTTGCATTTATTAAGAAAATTAGGTCCATGAATGAGCTAGGTAGGTACTAAGGTACTCTAATCCAAGCAAATAGAATAACAGAAAATTCCAAACCTAATACTGTAAATCTAAATTCATTGATTCAAGAACGAAATTCTGCTAAAAGTAGTTTGCATTTATTAAGAAAATCAGTTCTTCGGAAGGGCAATAGGTACTCTTATACGAGCAAATAAATACCAGCAATATTTTTTTATGTTGAAAGATGGTACATTTTATGTCTCACCACTAGAAAAAATTTCTTCAAGTTCATATAAAATCTGCTTCAACATTGTAATTTTATTGATTGATTTGAGGATTTTCTGTACGTTTCATACAAACATAGAAACTCAAAAAAAGGTATATGACAACTTGGTTATTAAGTTCGGATTTGGTAAATTTTATCTTAAATAAAAAACAAATCTGTAAAAATGTTTAATTTTAAATGAGCATTAAATTTTTAACATCGATCATAAATATAGGATGTGTATGAGATATTGTTTGATATTTGTTCATTGTTCGAGCTGTCTGCTCGTCTCACTAATTGAAATAGCTGCCTTAGAATCTCAATTTCATTCTGTTGCTGACTATTTTTTCTAGCAGCTGTTCGTATTTTATTTTCTAATCAATTTCTCTTGCAGATGGAAGATTATCTGTAAACGAGAAGATTGAGAATGAGAATATAAGAATAATAATAATCGATTTATTTAGAACTTAAGTAACCGTGTTGGAGACGTGAAAAAATTTGTACTCACCAAGTTTGGGTCCCATATTACGAAAATGAAAACGGTAAGTCAGCAACCCTTTTAGTTTTTCCACGAAAAAATCCCAAAGTTACGTTTGGAAGGTAAGGTTATACATAGTTCTAGCCAGTTTTCTTGTATTTTCTCAATCAAGACTCATTGGAAATGTTTTATTTCTGAGTCCTACTCTAATTAATGAACTGAAAAAATATCAAAAAGTACCGTTTTTCACTCACAAAACCAAGAAAACTTCAAAAACAGTACACACTACAATGTAATAGACTACAGGCCCGTGTCGAAAATTGATGGGTCATTTGAACCAGAAGGTGACCTATCTAGAACGATAGAAGGACATAAAATAATAAGATTCAGCACTATGCCGTCACTTGTAAGCTGTCCAACTGAATACAGGTGGCAATTCAAAAGGAAAATAATAGGAAAACGGGCAGTGCCGTACAAAAATGAGGCGCTATATATTCGGAAAATTTTTTTATTTTCCGAAAATTTCCATGGTAAAATAGGTCATTTGACTTTGTACGGCATCAGTTTTATACGGTTGCCATACATCTTCTAATCCATTATTCAGCAACGCCGTACAAAAATCATGCGACAAACGGAAAAAATCGAGGGTTGCAACCCCCTCTCTTGCCGTGCTCCAGGGGGTCATTTGAAAAAGTACGGCTTCGGTTCCAAAACATTATCCAGCACTCAAAATTACTATTAAAAATAAGGCCGTCAAAAAAAAATTGTTCATTTTGATGTTATATCATTAATTATCTTAATTTCATCTTATGCTTGACCCATAAAGCTCTAAAGTCATTTGACCCAGTACGGCAACTTCTTTTTTTACATGATACTTTAAGATACAATTCGTATATTATATTGCCGTTCAAAAGAAACTGTTCTAAAAAAAATTATAGGGAAATACAAAAATTAAAATTTTTCATATTATTGTAAAAGTATGGAACTCATAGATTAATGATATATAACAATTTTCTACATTTTATCCCTTGTTTTGAATAGTATTAAGGTAAATAAATTAGGAACAAATGATGCCGTACATTTTTATCCAGACCATATCATTTAGGATGATGAAAATTGCGCTACCATTTTAAGGATACTCTATGGTCATTTGATACTGTACGGCATCAACATATTTTTGAAGAGAAAAATTGAAAAAATGACAAAATCATTATACCGTCTGAAGTGTCTATATCATACCCAACAAGTGAAACCGTTAATCCAAGTATCAACAGATTTGTATACTTTTTGGTTTAAAAAGGTATACTTGAAACATTATTGATACATATATAATGAAATTAAGATAATTATTGATATAACATCAAAATGAACAATTTTTTTTTGACGGCTTTATTTTTAATAGTAATTTTGAGTGCTGGATAATGTTTTGGAACCGAAGCCGTACTTTTTCAAATGACCCCCTGGAGCACGGCAAGAGAGGGGAGGGGGTTGCAACCCTGGATTGTTTCCCTTTGTCGCATGATTTTTGTCCGGCGTTGCTGAATAATGGATTAGAAGATGTATGGCAACCGTATAAAACTGATGCCGTACAAAGTCAAATGACCTATTTTACCATGGAAATTTTCGGAAAATCAAAAAAATTTTCCGAATATATGGCGCCTCATTTTTGTACGGCACTGCCCGTTTTCCTATTATTTTCCATGGAGCTATCGATGGTAAGAATGCCGTCAAAAGTCATATGACCCAAATGTACCCAGTCTACCTGTCCTTTTGAATTGCCACCTGTACTCAGTTGGACAGCTTACAAGTGACGGCATAGTGCTGAATCTTATTATTTTATGTCCTTCTATCGTTCTAGATAGGTCATCTTCTGGTTCAAATGACCCATCAATTTTCGACACGGGCCTGTAGTCTATAAACACCGTATCTGTTGGCTAATTCTACGTCACAACATGGATGCCAAAAAGTGGTGGGGTGAAAGGGCGCTGACCGGTGTTTGAATATCCGTGACATCCTTCAAAAAATATGACTGGCATACATGGATCTGTGTATTTATTTCCATAGAATCCCAAACTCCTTGATCAATGTGTCAAAACGAATATTCGACCAAGTTTTTTTTCATTTTATAATACGGTTGTAGAAAAAATATTGTTCCTATCTTGAGCGGAAAGTACTTTCCCGCACTCGATTACGGCAATCTAGTTCGGGAAAGTACAACTTTCCGCCCTTGATAGCAAAATAACTATTTTATACAACCGGGCTCAAGTAACCACTTTCCCGCATTGTTTTCGATTCGGAAAGTAAATATTCGTTGAATTTGTGTATAATAATACGATTTACATGAAATCTCCTGATCTACTTACTTATAATGCTATAATATTAAACTGCAGTAAGACTGAGTGCATTTATTTTAATTTGAGGAGTGTAGATATGAGACTTACTGTCAATTACCAGGATACGGAAATAGTATTCAGTGACTGTGTCAAGTTTCTCGGTCTTCATGTTGACAAAAATTTAAGATTGTGTGAACACATCGAACATCTCTGTAAAAGGCTGAACAGGTCATTCTATGCTATTTGCCGGATAAAGGATTCACTGCCATTAATGCTCTGGTCGGTATACAGTCATATGTCATATCGTACTATCTTGTGGGGCAGTTCGATCGATTTGAATAGGGCATTTGTTACACAGAAGCGGATCATTCGCATGATGTTTCACCTGGGCCCTCTTGTGTCTTGCAGACCCATATTTCTGAGCTATAAATTGCTTACATACACTCCCATGTATATATATGTATAAATGTCTTGTATATGTCAAAGAAAATGAAGATGAATTTGTCAAGATTTCTGATTTTCATGGCTACGATACCAGGAATTCCGGAACTCTGAATATACCGATGCATAAAACAGCAAGATTTGAAAATTCACCTCAGTACCAGGGTATAAAATTGTACAATCAACTACCTGCGGCGGTGGGATCATTGGATATTCTGGGTTTCAGAAGGACGGTGAAAGAGCTAATGTTGTCTTGGGCTTATTATAGTGTTAATGAGTATTTGTGTGATAATGATTTCCAATTATGATCTGGAATATATATTTTTTTTCTCTTCTTGACTTGTCTTATACATGCAATATGTCTTAAAGGATCAATAAAATTTATTTATTTATTATTTATTTATGTTTATTTATTTTATATATTCAGTTAACTATTTCAAATTATGCAGTTCCATCCATGTCAAACTAATTATTAATGCAGATTTCCGTTTGAAAATAATTGCATTTTCGAAGAGAACTTGACATCCTTCAAAAATTATGACTGGCATATATGGATTACAGTACACGTTTTGATTGGTCGGACTGTTTTCGACCACTAATGGCGGACTTTCATTGTTTTGTTGTCATGTATCTACACATAAAGCTCAAGATCGAGTCAAATGTCAAACAGCACGACACTCAAATGTAGGTAAACAAATATCCGCCATATTTGTGCAAAAACGTGTTCTATGACCCTATTGTCGCCACTGTCTTGTATAGAGCCACTGTAATATGGATCTGTGTATTTATTTCTATGCCATGGTCTATGATTTTCCATAGAAATCCAAACTCTTTAATCAATGTGTCAAAACAAATATTTGCCGAAGTTGTGTAGAAGTTTTTTTCTATTTTATAATACGGTTGTGAAAAAAACATTGCTCCCATCTTGAGCGGAAAGTATCATTCCCGAACTCGATTCCTTGCCGTTCGGGCAACGGCAATCTAGTGCGGGAAAGTACAACTTTCCGCCCTTGATAGGAAAATAACTATTCCGGTCAAGGTAGGAACAATATTGTTTCCCTATCCCAGTATCGTAATGAGTTCATTACAGTACTAAAAACAGTGCTGTAATGAACTCATTACAGCATTGTTTTCAGTTATATTTTTCGTTTTTTGGTTGTCAGCAATGGCTTCCGCTCCTATCAATTTTCAACACACGTCAATTTGGAAATGTCAATTTCGTAACAGTCACCAACTGCCAAGATACTGTAACGTTTTCTGCGTTATTAAAACGTCCGGGATAATTAAACTATATATTTGCACTACTTATAACACTACTAATTAATAACTAATGAACTTATTCTAACAAAAGTCTGTACAATTTATTTCAACTGATTTATTTGCACTAGCATTTATTTTCACTCGTCGCTTGTCTCTAACTGAATGAATCCTCATCCGTCGATGGGCCCCTTATATGTATCACGCCGATTGTTTCTAGTGTCCGGACCATCTGGAACCTTCCCGAATCATTCGCGGCCGTTACGTCCGATAGAACACTCCACGCTTTTCCAGAATCCTCTCGATCGGGCCGGAGCGCTGGATGCACAGGGCCGTACTTGTCACACTGTCCCTTCCTTAAGCCTGTTCTGTCCCAGAACAGATCGCATGGATTCTTCAGAGGACCGTGGCGAAATCTGCAGTCGGCTCCTTTTCTACAGTAGCCCCTTTGATGCAAATAGCATTCTATAGTTTTGCCGGGGAGTTCGATACGATTTGGGTAAAAACTGCATACTAGGATCTGTATACCTGTCCTCTGGAAAATTACTTCAAGCATGCTTCGCACTTCGCACTACCCTCCAATTCAGTAGATCCAGTCCACAACCAAGCTTGGGAACTGCTAGTTTCCTAACGCCGGAACGCTGAAGGTCTTCTTTCAAGCCATGCAGCGAGGTCCATAAGTTCTGGTAGGTGGGCTTCTGAAAAGAGTGCTGCTTGGTAACCACCGACCTCCGGACTTCAATCTTAAACATTTCCCGATTCTGGGCTGCTGTTCCATTAGCTCCTCTTGCCGACCAAATTTGTTTTTGAATACTCTTGCTATTCCCCTACTCATAAGAAGATCGGTTGCTACACAATGAGCAAGCGAGTATTCCTCGGGGATTGTGAATAGGTCCTGATGAACTTCCTGTGTGACGCCAAACCGTGCAATGCCTGTTCCCCATAGGTATTCATAAATTCCTGGAATTCGCAGCTTTCCTTTGCCGGAGCCTCGACGAGACGTACTTCTTCTTCATCCTGCGTGGACGCGCACGGAGCCAATCGGTTGAAGTGGACGACTTTCGGTTTACCTCTGGGGAGCTTCCGTATTCGGTAAACTACATCATTTATTCTCTTCACAACTTCGTACGGTCCTTCCCAATGTCTCTGCAGCTTCGGTGAGAGACCTTTTCTTCTTTGGGGGTTATACAACCATACCAGATCTCCTGCGGTAAACCCTCCTTCAATGGCCTTGATGTCATAGCGCATTTTCATCCGGTCACTTGCTTGCTGCATTTGATTACGCACCCTGTCATGGATGTAGTCTAGCTTGCTTCTTAGCTTACTAACGTAGTCCTCCCCAGCTACATCTTCTCCAGGCTTACACTCAAACTCGAGATCGCAAGGAAGTCTCATTTCTCGGCCAAACATTATATTGGATGGAGTCTCCTTGGTAGATTCTTGAATCGAAGACCTATAGGCCATGGTGAATAAATGCAAATGCAATTATTCATCCCAGTCCCTTTGATGGTCAGAGACAACTTTGGCCAAATGTTTTCCCATAGTCCGGTTCATTCGTTCCACCATGCCGCCTGACTGAGGATGCAGAGGTGTAGTTCTGGTCTTATGTATCCCCAATGTTTTGCAAACTTCATAGAATAACTTCGACTCGAAGTTTCGGCCTTGATCACAATGCAGCTCAAGGGGGATTCCAAATCTGCAGAAGAACTCTTTGACCAATTTGTCAGCTACCGTGCTTGCCTCTTAATTAGGAATACCGTACGCTTCCACCCATTTGGTAAAGTAGTCCATCGCTACCAAAATGTAATTGTTTCCACTGGCTGTTTCTGGAAAAGGACCTGCGATGTCGATAGCAACTCGTTCCATGGGTGATCCGACGTTATATTGCTTCATTGGAGCCTTTCCTTTGCCATAGCGTCCGTTGGCCGCAGCACAAACTTTACATTTCCTACACCAATCTATAACGTCGTTCTTACAGTTTATCCAATAAAATCGCTGCCTGACCTTTTCCAGGGTCTTAGTAATCCCAAAATGGCCACCCGAAGTTCCATTATGTAGTCTGGTCAAAATGTCTGTTACTCTACTCTTCGGCACAATTAACTGAAGCCTCTGCTGAGATCCATCTTCATTTTCCCAGCAACGTTTCAGAAGACCTTCATCCATCTTCAACGTTTCCCATTGGGCCCAATACGACTTGACATTTTGGCTCAGTCTGCATACTTCTTCCCAAGTAGGTCGTCTGCCACTCTTCTTCCAACTTAGGATTACTCTCAAATCATGATCTTCCTCCTGTGCCCGTCGAATTTCTGGGGGTAGCCAGTCATCTTCGATTACCGTGGTCCGCCTCAAATCGGCCTTGTCTTCCACACGAGAGCAGTGGCTACCATTATCGGGGCAAGGACTTCTTGTCAAATCTTCGGACGTGATTCTATGGATTATCACGTCAGAGGCATTTTCAACCCGGGTCGATTTATGCCCCTTATAACCAACACTTTTAGTTTATCTGCTATGTCTCTTTTTCCAATCCTTGGGCCATTTCCCTCAAAATGCCTACTCTTGTTGCAATACCAGCACACAGCATCCATTTCCTTAGCATTCAATAATTTGCTAATCTCTTCCCGGATAATCTCCTCAATTGGTCGGTCCGCTTCATGGACTTGTCTCACACGAAAATGTTCTCTATGCGACGCCTGTTTCGCTGCCTCGAATTCTAAAGCTTGTCTGCAGGATATTGAGTGCTTCTCCTCGTAAAGCTATTATTAATGCTGTGGCCTTTTCGTTATCGCTCGAACCGTTTGCCAATGCAGCAGCCTCAAATTGTTTTCGATAAGTCGACCACGCAACTTTTCCATCAAATGTTGGTGGCTTGATCTTCATTTTACCACTTTCTATGTTATTTTCTGGTTTCACGAAGCTGTAGGATGGTGAAGCTTGAGTTTCTTTCCCATTTGATGTTCTTTTGAGGGAGTCTATCAGCTTGGTATGCTGTTCAATTATTCCTGATATTTCCTCAAATTTTTCATTGACTTCCTCAAATTTTTCGTCAACCTTTTCAACGACTTCGTCAAATTTTTCATCCACTTTATCAAATTTTCCATTGACTTCTTCAAATTTTTTTTCAACCTTATCGAATTTCTCATTTACTTCATCTATTATTACTTCCTTGGTAGTTTCCATTTTCTCATCCAATGTACTTGCAATTTGACTCACCAATTGTTCATTGTTTTCCTCCACCTTATCTTCCATTTGATCCATTTTTTCTTCTAATTTCAAGCTCATTTCCCGAGAATTCTCTTCCGCCTTATTTTCCATTTTATCCATTTTCAAGCTCATTTTTTCAAAGGCTTGCTTGAAGAATTCCATACTCGCCTGGTCCATTTTCTCTTTTTGCGATCTGGTTATCGGCATTCAAATCCACCCCACACCTGACACCAATGTAACGTTTTCTGCGTTATTAAAACGTCCGGGATAATTAAACTATTTATTTACACTACTTATAACACTACTAATTAATAGCTAATGAACTTATTCTAACAAAAGTCTGTACAATTTATTTCAACTGATTTATTTGCACTAGTATTTATTTTCCCTCGTCGCTTGTCTCTAACTGAATGAATCCTCATCCGTCGATGGGCCCCTTATATGTATCACGCCGATTGTTTCTAGTTAAGTCCGGACCATCTGGAACCTTCCCGAATTATTCGCGGCCGTTACGTCCGATAGAACACTCCACGAGTTTCCAGAATCCTCTCGATCGGGACGGAGCGCTGGATGCACAGGGCCGTACTTGTCACAATACAATACAAAAGTCACTAGGATGAGTTTTTCATTGAATTTCAACAGTATTTCACGAAATTTGACTGAAATAGAGAAAATATCGTCTAATACTCGTTGCAGAATGCAATTCCAACACTCATGCGTTCGAAAACGAGCGACGAAGGAGCGTATTGGAATAAGAGCCCATTCTACAACTAGTTTCAGAATATTAAGGCACTATAAAGATAGGTATGCTAGATAGACCTGGCTCTATGGTTGATTGGGTCCAACCATAGACTCAAAAATTACAGGATTCGCAACATTTTCATCACCATCTATCGGGGTGATACACCAACATAAACAATAGATTATTATATATTTGACTATTAGATGCTGCGGCATTATTCTAACACCACGAACCTAACCTATTTCCAATCTTTTTCATGTGAGCATGTCGAAAAAAGTCACCACAAGATCTCTCATTCCGAAAATATGCTCATTTTATTACAGATTTCATTTCTTTCGATTACAGATTTCATTTCATTCGGAGGGATCTGTAATTTTCGAGTCTATGGTTGGACCCAATCAACCATAGAGCCAGGTCTATCTAGCATACCTATCTTTATAGAGCCTTACAGAATATACTATTCCATAACCGTCTTATAAAATGAAAAAAATTCTACACAACTTTGGCGAATATTGGTTTTGACCATATATCTAATAATATCAATATGACTTATACCCCCTCTATTCCGAGTCACAGAGTGAAGCCAAATCGTTGGTAAGGATTGAATGGTACGCCTGCGTCAACTGGAAATTAAAAAATCGCGGGAAACGTAGAGATTATGTATATTTCGCTTGTCAACAAGAAAATAGATATAGCGGATGAAAATGTGTCAATCAATTATTCTCAGTTCGATTCTAAAATGTGAAGAGAGGTTGACAACGACATTCAGAGATTGAAAAAAACGGATTAAAGCGATTGAAACTTTTCACATGAAATTGTTAGGTTATGATCGAAAGTATTTACATGAAATAATGGATGACATACATTTCCCGACATAATATAATGTGTCAGAGAGAGACGATGTTACGACGTAAGAAATCTTTGTGGAAGCGGTATTTGAGGGATAGATCGGCCCAATGCTATGACGCTCATCGGTCATTCTCCAACTTTTTATCCGCTACAATCCAGAAGACGCGATCTGATTATGAGAGAAATCTGACGAAGAAGTGCAAGAGAAAAAAAATTTATAAGTATGTTCGATCCAACATGAACTCAAAAGTCAGTGCCCCTATTGTGCGAAATTCATCTGTGCGTCACCAGCCGAATCAGCGTTCTGGCGAGTCATTTCTCATCGTCATTTGTGGATGAACCTCAAGGTCCTGTCCCCTCGATGCACACCACTTGAACAACATATTTGATTGTTACCATACAAAATGGCGTCGAATGAAGATGAATCGAACGATCGATCCAGCAAAAGTAGAAAATCACGCGAATATAAGTGTCAATACTGCAACAAAAAAGTTGTTGAATATATCACGTGTGTGAAATGTTCAGAAAAATTTCATCCATCATGTTTATCAAAATCGGCTGACCAAAAAACACCCGTATGCAAGCACGAACCTTCACCAAGCGAAGTGGCTGAAGAAAATGGAAATGAAGAAATGGATCTTGTGGCTGTGGAACCGGAGGTACAAATCCAAATTCTAAATATTGAAATAAAATATCTAAGAGAACTCCTCAAAGAAGCTAAAGATAAAAATAATTTACTTCAAATCAACGTTAATTTTTTAAACGAGAAAATAAGGAATCTAGAGGCCACAAAAAAGGTAAATAACAACATTCTTCCTGACACAAATAAGCGCAGGCAAGATAAGCCGAATATGATAGCTGAATATGACAGTTGTCACAGAACAATGAACAAACAAACAAACAACGAAGGGAATAGAACTAATGTATCTGTCAAGCGTCATCTGAACTACCCACCGTCACAACCACAGATAAATACCAATACAAATACCAACGACAATTAAACAAAATGACTGTAAACACAGGTAATCCCTCCACACATAATGGAGGAAATGTGAGCGAGATAAAAATAGTTGAGACAGAGATGAAGAACGATGAACTTGAAAGTGAGCAAGGCGAATTTCGTCTGGTATCAAGAATGAAGAAGAAATTGAAACCACATCTAGGGACTGGAAGCAAACCCAATGACAAGCATGACTTCGAAAGTAGAAGGAAACCTAAAAAGCCTGAAGACAAAAAACTATGGCTTTTTCTAGGAAGAATCAAAGATAATGTCCAAACTGAAGCAATAAGAGAATACATTAATGAAAGTCTGAATTCAAAAACAGCAACAGTTAGTGTCAAAATATTACCGACTAAAAATACTCGAAGAGATAACAAATGCTTTCTGGTAGGAATAGAACCGGATTACAAAGAGAAAGTTTATGATACCAACTTTTGGCCAGCAGGAGTTGCATTTTCAAGGTTCAACTTTAGGTTGGGACATCATCTGCTAGATGAGAAACCAAATCAAGAACTTAGTCAACAATCACCCAGGATACAGAATCCTTTACATCCACAAAAAACCAATTTTTTCAAAATAATGCACTTGAATATACAAGGAATATCTAACAAAATAGAAGTACTTGAAGAACTTTGTTATGAACTCAACTTGAATATCATTTGTATAAGTGAACATTGGCTCAACAACAATGATAAAAACCTATATCTTATAAGGAACTACAGTCTAGCAACATGTTACACTAGAACCCATCATCAGCATGGAGGAGTATGCATCTACATACAAAATAATATAAAATTCATACAATTGGATGTAGGTAATAACAACATGTCAAGTGAAATGTGCCATGAAATCAACGCAATATACCTACCTGACCTAAATCTCATTGTGATGGTGTATTACACACCGAAAATGCCAAAAGAACCTTGTCATTTCTGGTTTGATATTATTGAATATATAGGCTCTACATTTGATAGTAAAGTGGATATCACAATACTAGGAGACTTCAACATTGATTTCAGCTCACAGGATGGACTGGTGCTGGACGTTCTTAATATGTTTAAGAGTTATGGCTTAGAAAGAACAATCTTCACATACACAAGAGAACATTATAATGGAAAGCAAACCTGCATAGATAATATTTTCACTAATTTGGAAGAATATGATTCAATGACATTTAATGCTAACATATCCGATCATTTAGCACAGATTATACATATACATACAAAACCACTTTATCACAAACCTAGGAACACAATCAGAAAATTATCTGAAGAAAACATCATGTACCTTAGAGAGAGTTTGGGAGATGAAAACTGGAATATGAAATACAATATACCTGATGTCAATGGAAAATTTGATAATTTCCTTAATATATTTTGCCTTCATTTCAATAAGTGTATTCCACTACAAAGGAAATCAACAGTCCAATACCAGAAACCTTCTTCTGAGCTGAGGCAAATTAAAGAAACATTAGATTTCATAAGGGAGGTATATGTACAAAATAGAGACAATCATACATTGGTACTGTATAAGAAATATGAAATGTTATATCTGAATGCTGCCCAAAATAATAGAAAAATCAATTATCAAATTAAGATTGCTACAGCCAGAAATAAACAGAAAATTACTTGGCAAATCATCAAGGAAGAGACAGGAGTAAGAAACAAAAAATCTATTCAGGAATCACCATCAGCCAGCACCTTTAATGATTACTTTACCAATGTTGGAGCAGAACTATCCAGACAATTGGGCAACACAGTAGATAAGGCTCACTCGTATTTGCATAGTATGAAAATTACACATTCGAATTCTTTATTTTTTAGGCCAATTACAGAAGATGACACTCATAGGTACATACAAAGAATGGCTGCAAAACAGTCAATGGATATATATGGAATTAGTCCACATCTCATAAAATCTGTGTCTGAAAAGATACTGGCCCCACTAACTCATATAATAAATGAATGCCTTCAGAGTGGAGTAGTCCCTGACAAAATGAAACTGGCTAGAGTATGTCCAATATTTAAAAAAGGAGATCCATCGCTGGTTACCAACTACCGTCCAATATCTGTTCTCCCAGTCTTCTCCAAAATTCTAGAAATGGTGATGGCTGAACAACTTATCGCATTCCTAGACAAACACAACTATCTCCTAAACTCACAATTTGGGTTTAGAAAAAATAGATCTACAATTGATGCTGTGAAAGATTTATACTCCTTCATCTTAGAAGGATTTGAAATGCGACAGGAAACCATGGCCTAATTTTGTGATTTGACCAAGGCATTCGACTGCATGGATCATGAGATATTCTTGGGCAAGCTTGAGCATTATGGTATCAGAGGAGTGGCCCTATCTTTATTCAAATCATACCTGCAGAACCGTAAGCAGATGACATCGCACAACCAAGACAATAGCCCAATTACAACTATAGAACATGGCATTCCACAAGGATCGATACTAGGTCCCCTCTTGTTTATCATCTACATTAACGACCTTCCTAGGAATATTAACTGCCACACCGTGTTATATGCGGATGATGCGACATTGGCATTTAGGGAGCGCGATAGGAATGTCTTAGAGGAAAGATCTGAGCAGGTGAGCGCAGAAGCATTTGAATGGTTTAGCGCCAACAAATTATCTCTCAATAAGGGTAAAACCAAAAATGTCATTTTCTCATCCTCAACTGATGTCCGTATAGATGACACAACATTCTTGGGCGTTCAATTTGACGCCCACCTAACATGGAAGACACACATCACAAATCTAAAACTCAAACTCCAACCCGCTATATATGCTGTTAGACGTGTGAGGCAAATTATACACCATCAAACAGTACTCCAGACATACTATGCGCTATTCCACTCCAGAATGACTTATGGTTTGGAAATATGGGGCTATTCAAGTCATCTGTATGAAATCCTTATTACCCAGAAGGAAGCTGTCAGAGCTATTGAAGGTGCAAGTCCAAGAACCCATTGTAAACCACTCTTTGTCAGATACAGAATTCTTACAGTCATGGCTGAATTTATAATTAGAATCATCAGGGATGTCGCGAGGAACATAGGACAATATGTGAAAAGATCAGATTGCCACAAATACAATACAAGATGTAAAAACGATCTGAACATAACAGGCACTAGACTACAAATAACTGAGAGAAAGAATCTTGGTATCAGGCTTTACAATAGGCTCCCAGTTGAATGGAGAAAGCTTAATGAGAAGTCTTTGAAGAAAGAGCTACAGCAGTACCTAGTTGAACATCCGCCATACTCCTTGATGGAGTTCAGTATAAATATTTGAATTAATACTTTGTTGACTTTGATACTATGTAACCTGAATAAAGTTTATTTTATTTTATTTTATTTTATTGCATAGATGACATAACCATTACTGGAGACATGGTGGAAAGATATCTTTCCAACTGTAAGGAAGGTTCATCACGCGGTCCTGATGGAATATTCACATCGTTACTTCGACGTTGCGCACGCGCATTATCGGAGCCCTTGTCCATTATATTCAAGAGATCCCTCTCGTCATCGACAATTCCCAAGCCTTGGTCATCTGCTTTGATAACACCTATCTTCAAGGGTGGGGACAAGCTCTCAACTAGTAATTACAGCCCAATAAGCCTTCTGTCGACAGTTTCCAAAGTACTGTAACATTCCAAGTTTGTAAATCCTAGAAACATTATGAAAAAAAGAAAAGAGCCAACCCTGCTCTAAAGAGCTGAGGGTAGAATTACGTTAAAGGGAGTTTTATACTTATAATTTTGGCATGTGATGTGATCGTCTAGATTAGTATGTTATGTCGTAGTAATTCAGATTCGTAATAACTCAGATTAGTGAAATATAGGATGGGAAATAATGAGGTAAAATAGATAAATAATACACTAGATTGGACATAAAGATGGAACAAGAGCCTTTATTCGTCCAGCACCATAGTTCAAAGAACCATAGCCATATGAAGGAAAAACGAACGAGAATCAATTGAAACTCAAAGCAAAAAACCTTCTAGCATTACAGATGATATGTTTACAATCCATAGAACAATTATTAATAAGACAAGCACTGGTGATATGTACAATATGGAGCTTCCTATACTACGGTAAGGTTATTACTGGCACAATTGTGATAAAAAGCAGAATCCAATACATCCGAAGTTATCCAAAGGTTATAGGCATATAGAGTGTGTCACCTGATTATTAATGAAATTCATAAACAGTATCCTTGTAGTTCCTTGTAGTTCCTTGTAGTTGGTTTGGAAGTGACGATAAACTACTTATATTTCCTGTTAACTGATGAACGGTGGAACCAGATCGAAGCAATCCTTCACTTGCTCGCCATGGCCCGAAGACGAGGCTATGTTTACTGGGGACGTTCGTTATAGAACTCCCAGAGGAATTCTCACTGCCACTGTTGTGGGGGATGTTTTCCTTGGCACAGACGATATAAACAGTTTACCCTAGGCCTCCGAACCATTGATTATTGTACGTAAAATATTATACTAAAAGCAGCAACTCCAAATGCCTATACCATAGTGTCGAGTGAATAGTTAAATGTGCAGTAGACCTTACGAACAGTATAAGAATATTCCAAATGGGTTGATAGCAGAACAGAGTTCCACAATATTCAATAGAAATGCAATAATGAAATAGAACAAGCTCACATGAGATTAAATCCTGTGAAATGAAACAGATTTATTTGAATGGGGACATTGTACTTACCATATAACAAAGAAGCGTCTTTAAAATATACTAAAAATGGTGGAGTCCTAGAAGAGGAACTCCATTTCAAAGGAACACTATTGTGAACCAGAATGAAAGTGAAAACAGACCGCAGCCGAGTGAAAGTGAAGTAAAAGAGAGCCCTTTCATTCGTTGTCGTTTCGGAGGTTAGTTTTTCTTCCACAGAATCGTATTTCTTCGATGGTCACAGAAGAACGAGTTTACTTTTGGTGGATCTTCGATATGATTAAAATCTCCTATTTATAAAGATGCGAATTGCCCAAAATATTGATTGAAGTCGTACTAATATTCATCATTCATAGAATTATAAAATAATATCAAATAAGTTCATTCAACGTAGTTCCACGTTTCGACAATAGACGTTGCAAAGTTGGAAGCCATGGAGTCTGGCAACGGTGCATTTTATTTTATTGCAGGGTAGTAAATTCAGATATGTTACAGTACTGCAGAAAATAGCGACCAGGTATTTGAGTTTGCATCAAGAACAACTTGATTCCCAAAGAGCAGCATGGTTTTCTTCCCCGGCGGTCAACACTCACTAACTTGCTCACTTGCATTGGTGACTGGAGTGGGGCACTTGATGCTGGCATTCCAGTGGATGTAGTGTATCTCGACTTCGCGAAGGCCTTTGACAGAGTCCCCTATGGGCGTCTTCTGCATAGATTGGAACACATGGGGGTCCGGGGAAGACTGCTGGAATGGATCGTAGAATCGTAGAACAAAGATGAAAGATGTGAACTAAACCAGAATGAGAGAGAAACTTGTGGGCAGCATTAAAAGATGCGCAAACGTTAGTGCGAGAGAGAAAAAGAAAGAGAGAGAGGGAAGCAATGAAATGGGATCCTACTGGTTTTATCGTACCGTGACCGTCACTTAGTAACATAACATTGTTGAGGCATACTAAAATTTGATTTTCGATAAACAATACAACAAATAATATCCAAAACGTCGACTGCGTAAAATAATAATATCAATTGTCAAATGTCAACGATTTAAGGAGGGACATTTTGACGACCAATGATATTCATTCTTAGCCCACAAGTGTACATCAGATCTCTGGAACTGGAGGGCGAGCTGTAGGAGGCGCGATGATGACAGCTCTGTCAGGGGGCACAATAGACCTTAAGGTCGCAGTGGACTGTAACCCCTTTTCACTATAACTATATAATTATAGCCCACAAGTGACGCGCGCAACTGTCACCTGCACAGGTAATTCTGGAAAGGTCTATTGGATCCAAGTGACGACATGAAGATTTACAACCGCTCAGTTAACTCGCGGATTATTCAAGAGGATCTCGACGCTCTCAGCAGTTGGTGCCAGGAGTGGATGATGCCCCTGAACTTGAGCAAATGCTGTGTTATGCACATAGCAAAGAACAACCCCGGGGATTCTAATTACATTGATGGTGTGAAACTTGACACAGTGGCTTGACACAGTGGCTCGCCACTTGGATCTAGGTGTGGTTGTGACGGAGGACTTGAGCTGGTCGGACCACATCGCGTCAGTCACAAAAAAAGCGAGACAGATGATCTACCTCTTCAGCAAAACATTCCGCAACACTGATGTTATCTCCTGGGGCATGACTCATAAAACTTATATTCGGCTGATAATGGAGTGCTGGTCCGGCTTGGTGGACTTCTTTGCGAGGCGAGGTGGATGGGTTGGAGTCCGTGCAGAGATGGAGCACCAGAATTCCCTACGGTGTTAGAAGACCTGATTATGCAGCAAGGTTGAAAGTGCTCGATATTCCCACGTTCGAACAACGACGTGCGAGAGGCGACTTGATATTCACCTACAGAGCATGTCACTGTCACTTTGGTCCGGATATTATGGACATGTACCGTATGAACACGAACAATTTACGGGGCCATGCATTTAAGCTCGCTAGGAAAAAATTCAGGACAACCCAGAGGCAAATGTTTTTGTCAAACCGAGTGTTCAACGTTTGGAACTCCTTACCTGAAACCATCGTCGAATCATCTTCGGTGAATGGATTCAAGAACAACTTTGACAGATGGGTGACCTTATCGTGATGATGGTGTTTCTGTGAATTTATTTTTTTGCTATTTTCAACCATATGTATTAAGTTAATCTCTAGGAGTTCAATTTAAGGTGGGCGTTCAATGTAGTGTGTTTTTATTTCAAGTTGATTTCGAAAACGGTTTCACTTTGAGAACTGAAATTTTGTGGGTGAACTCAGAAAGGATTAGGGTTCTTGTTGAAATAATATTAATCGATTTCATTCCGACAGTCAATTTTTTTTCTTTCAAAAATAGAAGAAAATGAGCTTACCCATGCTTCTGTTTTATTTCAACAGAAAGATCCATGAAAATAGTTCAGCTTCCGATTAAAAGTGAATCTACTGATAATTTCGTTCAGAAGATCAACTTGAAATACGGAATTGGCAGAAAATGGCCAAATTCAAATTTTGGCGGGAAAAAATTCCTGCTTTACCCACAAATTCGCGTATTTTATAGTTCGGCGATTTTCGGATAGAGAGCGCCATTGTACATTTCATTCATGATTAGAGAGATACTCATAGAACTTATTGTGATAATGAAAGTTCTATGGAGATATTCATTAAAATGGACGGTGGCGCCTCTATCGGCTGATCTTTCCTACTCGGCTAGGAGCATAGAATAACTGGAGAGAAGGCTCCCCTACGAAAATGAACTGCCAAAAACGTCCGAACTTGTCAGTTCGCCGCAAAGTCACGAGATGGCGACAACGTCGTTTCTTCCTACAACATGGCTATCCTTAATAAAATTATCTTTAATGGTTATTCGTTGTTATTACTTATTAGGTCCCATTTATTACTATATCATAATATATATTCTTTTGAAAGAAAGCAATACATACTTTTTTTCGTAAATCCGACAATATAATGCATATAGCACGTGTAAAGAAATGGCTACAAGGATCAGATTGAATATAGGACGAAAAATCTGTTTCCCGCTCCGAATCTAAGTGTTAGCAGAGGGAATGTAAACGGGGTACCATACAATTCTGCGTATAATACACGAGAACGAGAACAGATAAAACCTCAGTCTTCCCGTATAATAATAATAATACTTACCTGAATGTTCGCTTTTTCCGATAAGGATATTGTTTTGACAAATTTATTACCGATCACAGACTTCCCATAAAATTGCGCATAAAAAGTTGATTAGAATAAAGCGATGATATGTCATCAATCTTGTCTATGTTATGATTTATGGCCATTTTCAATTAAAAAGAAGCATAAATGTATCAATAACAATGACAGCCACATTATATGCTTTGCAATTGTAGCGCCATAGAACAAAATATCTGACATGTTACTGAATAAAGGATCTCAGCGTTATCTATCGGGCGTCACACGAAACTCTAACCTCCGCCGTTATTGGCAGTTCAAAATGATCTGTCGAGCGTATGAAGCCTTCCCTCCAGTTATTCTATGCTCCTAGTACTCGGTTTAAACGCCGACCTTAAGTTAATTTTCATGTGAGTTTGGGATTTTATGGGAAATAATAGATCATGACATAGAAATAAATACACAGATGCATATATGCCAGTCATAATTTTTGAAGGATGTCAAGTTCTCTTTGGAAATGCAATAATTTTCAAATGGAAATCTGCATTATTAATTAACTTGACATGGATGAAACTGCAAAATTTGAAATATTTAACTAAATATATAAGTAAGTGAATTAAGAGATTTCATGTTAAAGGTATTATTATACACAAATTCAACACATATTTACTTTCACGTACTAGCGGGAAAGTGACACTTTCCGAATCGAAAACAATGCGGGAAAGTAGTTAGTTAGGCCCGGTTGTTTCCATTCCACCGCTCTGAAAACCCTATCAAAACATGTCGATTCAGATTTCAGAGCACCGGAAGTGACCCTTTTCCGTGCGGCCGCACCGTAAAACGTTTTAGGCCAGTTACAGACACAGCGGTTTTCGCCGAGTCGACGGCTGATTTTGCTCCTGTGGGACGAGTCGGCTTGGGCGGCGGTGTGTGGTTTCATAGCGCAAAAGCACAGGCCAATTCCGCCGACTCGGCGGAAACCGCTGTGTCTGTAACTGGCCTTAGGTGCACTGAAGCGGCCCACAGACGAGCAACTTTGTTGACAACTATGTTGTCAACACGCCATGATGACAACCAAGTTGATCGTCTGTGGGCCGGTTGGTGGTTGATACTCCAGATTGACAACTAGGTTGGTGAGAGATAAGATGTCTAGAATACTGGTGTAGGCACTCGTCAATTTTTGAATGGAATAACGTTCGACCAAATCGAAAATATTAGCAATGTTTCGTGGCGGCGCCGCAATATCATTTCAGTGTATTTTCCGTTGTCAATTTGATTGATGTATCAACAGCTGATTTGACAAAGTCAATTATGACATGACAGCAGAATGGCATCTTTCTATAATGAAAGTTTTATATTTTTCCAAGAACTAATACACATCAGGATGTCAAGAATATAAACACAGAATGAATTCGAATATTTGAAATAACTGATAAAAATCAGTCATAATTTGTGAATAGCGCCACCTAAAGTGGAAAGAACGAAACATTGCTAATATTCTCAATTTGGTCGAAACAAAATCTAATCAGTGCCTACACCATTATTCTAGACATCTTAGTGAGAGATCAAATCGGTGTGATATTCGATGGGCGGAGCCCGATGTTGGCTATTAGATTGTAGTGTCTGTGGGGCAGGCAGCAACGCGGTTGACAACATCAGTTGGAATTGTGGATGTTTAGAGAAAAGATCTCTTCGCATCATTGAATTCAGCGCACGCATCCAATTGAACTTAATAAATATTATACAATGGGCAATATTCCAAACATTCCGGTTTGGGTGGATTTCTTTGAATGCTTGAGAGATCTGCTCGAATTATGGACAGTCAAATCAGAAATATTCAAAGACCGGAATAAAAAATAGAGCCTGGGACATTCTTCTCGAAACATACGGAAAAATTGATGCAAATGCGCACCTTGATAGTTTGAAGAAAAGAGTGAACAATATTAAAACGACATATCGGAGGTCGCACTTTTTCTAACAATTCATCATATTATGTTTTGCCATCCATTCTCAGGAAATTTTTAAAATCATCAGGTGCACTGATACTGATACTGCTACGTAGTTCTTTCATTAAACTGGAATGAGAAAACAGACCGATTTTGGTATCATTCCTTTGTCCATACTCTCCTCTTTTCAGAAGTGTGCTGCTCCTCAACATCGTCGCATAACTCGTTTATTATTATATTCGGATATGGGGGCTATTTGGGTGGCAGTCAAGAAATACAAACAGCTATAATTTAAAAATCATCAAATAAAACACACATCAACATTGTTTCATAGCGAAGAGCACTTACAATTTGAGGTTATTTTGTACAAGGTTGTTATAATTATGTAGGATACAGGTAACGCGAACAATAATCAGAATCGCAGTCTAAGGCACCTTTTAGCATTCTAAAACTACAGGCATCAATGAATTTCTAAGCAGGATCAACGGATTACAATCGGATTATCGTTATTTTATTTTATTTTACATCAGTGTCACGGCTATTTACTTCCGGCGAAATCCAAAGAGAAGTACGAGGGGTAAACCGCTGGGAATGTCCGGTGTACAAGCTCGGGGATGTCCAGGGGATGTCCGGGGATGTCCAGGGATGTCCGGGGATGTCCGGGGATGTCCCGGGGATGTCCGGGGATGTCCAGGGATGTCCGGGGATGTCCAGGGATGTCCAAGGGATGTTCAGGGATGCCCAAGGATATTCTGCATCATCATTTACTCAAGCTTCCTCCAGTTCAGTATTTTCGAGTTAAAATTTGATTACCACAATATTTTTGTGTTTGGAAATCGTCTTGAGATATTGATAATTTGAATTCACATGTTTGAATAGTAGTATTGAATAGATTGACAATTTCTCATCCAATGTTCACTATTTTCAAGTTGAAATATTACAATATCGTTAAGTACATTGATCATTTCAAAATTAGAATATTCCGGGAATTACAGTCGTGGTCCAATAGGAATGTCATTGTCACCTAGCTTTTCACCCACAACTGCGATAGGCATCTTCAGACGTACCTGACGAGTGCTGAGCAAGTTCTTCGTATTGAAGAATCTACCTGATTTTTTGACGACCAAAGAAAAGTCAACGATTGAAAACATCAATCCATGAATGGGCGGATGTATACTACCAAACAGCGCCTTGAAAGAAGTTCTCGCGCTTGCAGGAAAAATCTATCTCTACAGTACCCCCAAAAAAAGATACCGTTGTCAATTTGTTCAGTAGGGCTTCGACAATCTAGGAGAATCCAATTCTAGCGAAAGGATACCATTTCTTCTTCAGAAATGAGCATAATATACCTGTTGATGATATCGTAGCCAATGTTGAAGCAGTTATACGCACTTCACCATCATAGCCATAGGTCACAGCTGAGGAAGGGACGGCTGAGGCTTCCAGATTCATCAGGAACGCCAAATCGCCGAAGAGCAATCATAACGCTCAGAGAACGCTATGCTATAAGGATTATCAATGATGACAAGTACGGCACTGCAGCGGTGGTCATGGAACCATCAAAATATGATGAAAGTATGATGGATTTACTGGAAATATTCAAATATGAAAAAAAAACTGAAGTGGGATCATATGTCGTCCAAGCCAAGGCAGTCAAAATCATTAGAAAAAGCTTTATGGCTCGATAAAGAGCACAAAAAGACACCATCGACTCGCCAACATATGATCTGGCCTACCACACGCTCAAGCTTTA
This sequence comes from Adalia decempunctata, assembly GCA_951802165.1. Taxonomy (NCBI): domain Eukaryota; kingdom Metazoa; phylum Arthropoda; class Insecta; order Coleoptera; family Coccinellidae; genus Adalia; species Adalia decempunctata. The sequence continues at coordinate 40,323,817 of OX637699.1, read as the reverse complement.
CGACAGTGTTGCTTGCGCAAACCGGCTTAAACACTTAACACTGAGCGTGCGGTTGGGTATTTGGGTAAATTGTATACAGTTTTCCTAACCGCACGCTCAATGTTAAGTGTTTAAGCCGGTTTGCGCAAGAAAAACTGTCGTAAAGCTTGAGCGTGTGGTAGGCCTATAAGATTGAACACAATACAGGGTCTTTCACGAGGAACCTCACCCATATTTATACGGGAAACTACTGAACGTATTTTCATGAAATTCAGCACTTATAAGTATTTCACGATGCTGATGAAATCTAAAATATTTTCAAGGCATGAGCACCTCCGGTTTTTCCGGAAATGACGTCAACTTCCGTTTTTCAAATTAGAACACCATTTTTTTATTGCAGAAATAGATTCCTTAGAAAATTTCAAGTTATTTTGATGTAACATTTTTCAGTTTTGGTTGGAAAATTCTCTCTGAGCGGGAAAATTCGAAAAAAAAATCGAAAATAGAGCTCCGCTGAAACAAGAATAACTTCGAGGTTTTTGGATGGAAAATTTTCATGTTTGGGATTTTCTCAAGATGTAAGATTGATGTATCCACTTTAAAAATCGAAATCGCGATTCATGATACAGGGGGTGAAAAAATCGCTTTCAAAGTTAGGGATGACAAAATCGTGAAAAATCAATTTTTTCAAATTAGAACCCCATTTTTTTATGGCAGATATTGAATCTACGTTGAAAAATAATGTGAGTGTATGCATCACACCCTTGCCCTAACGTGGATATTTTCTGAGTTATTCACAAAAAACTGTTTTTCGTCTTGAATTTTCAGCTATTTCTTTTCACTTCACGCCAAAAAGATGAAATTTTCAGGAACTGTTACTTAAACCATGTTTTAGATTTTACTACCCTAATATGCAAGAGAAAAAAGTTACAGGTTGTTCCTAAATAGATGGCGAATTTGGATTCCAATTTGTATCGGAAACCTCTTTATTTCAACTAATCGGCCATCGGTTTTCTCTCCAGTGATAAATAAATAATTCCTTATGAACCATATGCAAAAACTTACCATGTTTTACATTCTTTTTTTTTTTAATGATAGATATCATTAATTACATCTACTGAATGAAGAGGAATTTGGCAGATGTAATTAATGATATCTATCATTAAAAAAAAGAATGTAAAACATGGTAAGTTTTTGCATATGGTTCATAAGGAATTATTTATTTATCACTGGAGAGAAAACCGATGGCCGATTAGTTGAAATAAAGAGGTTTCCGATACAAATTCGAAACCAAATTCGCCATCTATTTAGGAACAACCTGTAACTTTTTTCTCTTGCATATTAGGGTAGTAAAATCTAAAACATGGTTTAAGTAACAGTTCCTGAAAATTTCATCTTTTTGGCGTGAAGGGAAAAGAAATAGCTGAAAATTCAAGACGAAAAACAGTTTTTTGTGAATAACTCAGAAAATATCCACGTTAGGGCAAGGGTGTGATGCATACACTCAGATTATTTTTTAACGTTGTTTCAATATCTGCCATAAAAAAATGGGGTTCTAATTTGAAAAAATTGATTTTTCACGATTTTGTCATCCCTAACTTTGAAAGCGATTTTTTCACCCCCTGTATCATGAATCGCGATTTCGATTTTTAAAGTGGATACATCAATCTTACATCTTGAAAAATCCCAAAAATGAAAATTTTCCATCCAAAAACCTCGAAGTTATTCTTGTTTCAGCGGAGCTCTATTTTCGATTTTTTTTTCGTATTTTCCCGCTCAGAGAGAATTTTCCAACCAAAACTGAAAAATGTTACATCAAAATAACTTGAAATTTTCTAAGGAATCTATTTCTGCAATAAAAAAATGGTGTTCTAATTTGAAAAACGGAAGTTGACGTCATTTCCGGAAAAACCGGAGGCGCTCATGCCTTGAAAATATTTTAGATTTCATCAGCATCGTGAAATACTTATAAGTGCTAAATTTCATGAAAATACGTTCAGTAGTTTCCCGTATAAATATGGGTGAGGTTCCTCGTGAAAGACCCTGTATAATAGTTGCTACCACACGGCACAGTTAGGTACGTGCAAGCCTCATTCTTGACGAAGTAATCGACACGATAACAATGCGTCCGAACGAAGAACTATTTCTTCAGCTGCAATTTTTTCAGTGTTGTCCTCACCTCTTCCATTTTAGTGATCATTTTTTGGTAGGCTTCGTTTTTTTATTCCTATCCGAATAATCCCTCTATTTGATCTTCCAGAGTGATGGTAGAGATTTATATAGGCTTATCAATTTCAGATTAACTCGCGATTGTACAGCCTTAAATCGGCCATTTTCGCAGGAAAAACGGGTGCTTCACTGAATGAAGACTATTCTCGATGAGGCTTGAATACTGTACGTCAACCGCACGTACAAGCCGGTCTTGCACAAGCAAAATTTCGAGCAAGTCGAAAATTACGCAAGCCAAGCCGTGGAGACCGTGGGGTTTGCGAGGTATACAGTTTTCCCAACCTCACGATCAGTGTTCAGTGTTCAAGAGTTCAAGCCGGCTTGCGCAAGCAAAACTGTTGTGAAGCTTGAGCGTGTGGTAGGCCTTTAACAATTATGTTGAGGCCTCACGTGGCAAACACAAAAGCTTTCAACATAGATTCTGCCCAGTTTGTCGAGAAACTGCAGCTTATGGCAATTAAACCGAATGCTTCACTCGTAAACTTCAATGTTGTGTCTCTCTTCTGAATAACTCATCGGAAATAACACGTCCTTTCGAACATTGCCTTACATCGAGCTATTTCTGGTGGAAAGGCGATTTTTACTTACAATTGGATGTGGCCGCTATAAGTAATCCTCTAATACGTGCTCTCTAGTACCAATTTTGTCATGAAAAAAATCGAAAAGAACTCCATCGAAACAGCCCCAAAGAAATCATCCAACTGGCTGCGATATATGTATGATACCTGCGTGATTTGGAGTCACGGAGAAGAACAGCGGAATGTCTTCGGTCTCAATAGCAGGTATCCAAACCAGTAACCACAGTGAGGTCCATAGATTGCCTTATGTCTTCCTTACACTGTGCCCAAACATTGAGTTCACACTGGAAGTAGAGAAAGATTGACATTACCTTCACTGGATATATTGGTTTGGATTGTTGAAAGGAATCGTAATGTAAAACTAGGACACAAGGTTTATAGAAAAGCGACCCACACAGATAGAAATCTCCACAAGAAGTCCAATCACCATCCTAAATAAAATCGGGGTGTGATAAAAATTATTGCAGAGAGAGCTCGACGTATTTGAAAGTCCGAATATCTAACAGACTAGTTGAAACACTTGCGACAAGCATTTATTTCCAGTGGATCAAAGCGAAGAACAAAGAAGAATAGACTCTCCGAAAATATTTTCAAGGAAAAGGCATACTTACACTCCATCGGTTATGGACAAAAGTGGCCAACTATTGAAAAGATAGAACATCAAAACAGTGTATAAACTAACACAACCTGAGCGGTGCCAAATACCAAACTGATCCACTCACTCGAGCTGATCTTTAGAAAATATCTTGCGATTGCGGGAAAGTTAACTTCGGAACTACTTAAAGGAGCATTCATATACGGATCATAGAACACGGTGTTGTCGAATGTATCAAACAGAGTCGCGGAACATGGTCTGATGGATGGACTCTACATTATGTTCGCTCAAACAGAGATCATTGCCAATATGACAAGTTATTATCCTAGGATGAAAATGGAGGAAATCAAAATCCAAAAATAACATAAACAGGAAGGACGAGACTCCCGTTCATAGTGCGTGGTTGCCAGCGATCTGCAATGCTGAAACCAAACCTGTCTGATGCGGGGGGGATGAACTGATCAGCCATGCCGGCGGTGGGACTGTGGCTATAAATACAGCGATAGATCCAGTAACATCACCAATTTGGAGCAGTCAATCGTTGGGTTATATTATAACCTTCGACCGAGATACCTACCATAGTTGTATGCCAAACGTCAGGTGAAATTCCTATTGGACCACGGCTAGAAAGCTCGGAATATTCTAATTTTGAAGTTGAATCCGATCGTGAGATCCATAAATATTTATTGATAATAATTCATTTAATGACGCTAAGTGAAAAAATTCCCATTTTTGACACCCAATATTTCTTCACGAAAAAAAGATTCTCGGAGAAGGAATGACTTCCTGTATATTTGCCGCATGTTTAGTGAAAACGCTGAGTAATGGGGAAGGGGATGTCCGGGGATGTCCCAGGGATGTCCTGGGGATGTCCGGGGATGTCCAGGGATGTCCGGGGATGTCCCGGGGATGTCCCGGGGATGTCCGGGGATGTCCGGGGATGTCCTTCGACTGGGGGATGTCCGGTGTACAGATTTTGGCCAGCGGTTTACCCCTCGGAGAAGTATGAACTTTTGCGTACCAACGCTTCATGGATTTTTGCAGAAAAAACATCAGTGTATCCTTTTCTGAGAATGTACTGATGGCGCATTTTGCTGAATTGGCTGAAACAGTGAAATCTTCGACGTTGTGGGCACATTATTCCATGCTTCGATCAACTTTGTTAAAAATAATATTGATATTGCCCAGTACCAAAAACTGAGAGCATTTCTGAAACGTCAAGCTACAGGATACAAACCGAAAAAATACAAAATTTTAACCCACGAGCAAGTTCAGAAATTCATTTTAGAGGCCTCAGATGACATATTTTTATCGACGAAAGTAAGTAGATATAGATAAAATAGTATTACTTAATACATATAAATAAAATACGAAATATACAATTTTTGATTATTGATTACTTTTTAGGAAGCTCTAATATTTGGAATAGAAGGAGCCTGTCGACGAGATGAGCTTGTCCGAATAAAAGATCAGGATATAGAAGATTTCGGTTCAAAAATACTGGCAAAAATACCAGAAACAAAAACAAATGGAGCTAGATCATTTATCATTAACGAAACCTATTTAAATGTACATAGAAAGTTCGTATCATTTAGGCCTAATGATTTTGGAAATCCTAGATTTTTTTTAAATTCAACAAGGGAAATGGATGGAAGACAGTCCTTGGAATAAATCAATTTGGAAGAATGCCGCAAATTGTGGCAAGTTATTTACAGTTGCCAAATCCGACAGAATATACAGGACATTGTTTCCGAAGATCATCGGCAACATATTTGGTGGATGCTGGAGCTGATATTCTTTCTTTGAAGCGCCACGGAGGATGGAAATCTTCCCATCTGGCGAAAGAATATATGGACGAATCACTTAATAATAAAGAAGAAGTGGCTAATAAAATATTCAACACCCCTGCCTCGACTTCAAATGAAAATGATCGAAACGAGATAAACCAAACAATTAGCCATGCAACTTCAACGTCTATAAATTCTCGTTGCCCTCCAGTACAATTTACAAACTGCACAAACTGTAAAATGAATGTAAATAGCAACAACAATTAATTTGTATTCAAGAATATCGTTATCGTTTGAAATTTTGGCAATTGACTTTGTAAGTGCCGGGAATTGAGGGTCGCTTTCTGTAGCAAGTATTTTCCAAGAATTCAATAATCCTTTTCCTACTTCTGGAACAATATTCACCATAGATATTCCATAGATTATTTACTCAACAAAAACTTAAAAAACAATATTTATTTTCCAAACAATACTTACAGGATGAATCAATATGAAATTATTGTGGATGTGTGCTTTCATTGAAACTCAATAGAGTTTTTTAATGTTTTATTCCAAAATAGTGCCAACAACATATAAATAGGTATTAAAAACGAAGCAGTGAGAAATCTCACGGAAAAAACAGCCACGTTATTAATTATAGAACTTGCCTTCAATAAGAGTTTGAAGTCCTGAAATTCAAAAACACGAAAAACAGTCAATAATATTGAGAACTTTCACTCTGAAGGTCTGAACACAGTGAACACACATACACACAACGAGGTTTCAAATTCGAATGCTTATTATGCTATAAGGGAAATAGAAATGAAATGATTTCGTATTTTTCTTATTCTGGAAAAAAAAAATTCCTCAGTGGAGAATGGACAATTATTATTTAAATGTCAGGAAACATGAGGAACCCTTCATCAAAGAAGCCGCCGATTAATGAATCAAGTAGTGACGTTAAGGGGAAATGGTAGACGTCCGAGCTCGTGAGCTCCCTCCAAAAAATGGGCTTTTTCTTTCCATGATATCTCAATTCGTATGGGGCGTAGACCAACAATTTTTTCTTTGAATTAAAGCAATAATTTTTCTAGGATGTGTATTACTCGCTTTTCCGTTTTTCTTCGTATATTAGGAAAAAAACCTGGTGAGATGTAATTCCATAAAAATCTAGACAAACGATTTTATTTCCATGATATCTCCGTCAATTTTCGGGATAAATGTATGAAATTCTCAGTATACATGCGGAATAATATTTTGCAGAATGTGTATGGATCAGTTTTTCATTGCTCCCCTGAAATTTTAAATGAATTATAAAGTAGGAACTTCATTGGTCATATTTTCAACCAGGTTTTTTTCCTAATATACGAAGAAAAACGGAAAAGCGAGTCATACACATTCTGCAAAATGTTATTCCGCAAGTATACTGAAAGTTTCATATACTCCATTCACAATTATAAAATCACAACTCTGGCCTTGGAAATTTGACACATTCCACTCTGTATCGAAGTTATGACGTTTTCCAAAATATTTTTATGTTGCAAGTCAACACTATGTTGCCCATTCTAAATTCTTAGCGTATTTCTCAGAATGTGAATTTATTCGGAAAATGAATGAATTGGAAAAGATGTGATGGACGAAATAATTAACGTTTATATGAATTGATAGAAAGGATTCCTTTTCTAGTTATTTTCATGAATATCTTGAAATATATTATTTTTCGCCATGGAAGAAAATTGCATTGCTTTCACATACTTTTCATATGCATGCTACTTGTGAAGATTTAATGTTTATTATCCTCTTGAACTGCAAGTTCAAGACTTGACGACATCAATTGTTGATTCTTATCAAGAATTCATAAAAAAAATCAACCCAAAGATATAAGATGAATTGATGGGTAATTACAATAATGTCAATTTCATTTTGTTGATAACTTTCTTAAAATCGATGTTGGGATATAAAACTCGGCTAAAGAATAGATTTTTCACCATCTCGACCTTTGAAAGGCTTTTCTTATAGGAGAATTAGGTCTACGTTCCACCTCATTAGTGAGGTACCTAAATTTTGCAAATCTGCTCAGATATCGCCAAATTTCTTGGAAAACCTGAAAGATATCATCCTAATCGACCTCTCGAGGCTCCTCTGATCCATCTACTGCGATATCTGTCCAAATAACAGCTTTTTCAACGAAATTGCCGTTTACACTCAACCTCGAAATGTAAACATTCGTCCTGGTCTCGAAAATCGTCCTCACGCTCCAAACTGGTGCTAAAACCAATAAACATACGTTAATCTTGGATATTCGACGAAAAACTCACCTACAAATATCGATTGAATATCAAAAATCTGCGAACAATTTGTAAACCTAACAAAATGTGGAATATCTTTGATACTTTTACTTTGATGTAAACAAAGAAACTGGCAACGTCGTTTTGTCATTAACGATATTTTCTGAGCGCGCACTAACTTTTCATCATATACTTTGTGCTTTTCATCAGGGGCACCAACTCCTGAAAACGAAACCATGACCTCCTATGTGATTAAATAAAAGTGAATGGAGTATACATTTATCCCGAAAATTGACGGAGATATCATGGAAATAAAATCGTTTGTCCAGATTTTTATGGAATTTAAATTTTTTTATGATACAGCACACAAAAATACATACAACCCTAAATTTTCACCCCTCTACCTACCCTAACGGGAACGTGGTATAACAAAAGGCGGAACGGAGTTCGCGGGGTCAGCTATTTTCACCTGAAGTATGGGTATTGGTTTCTTGGTTCTATTTGAACTTATTTTGAAGATCTTTTTTGTTTGTCTCCTCAACAGTGGGTTTCACAAAGCGTAATCATCGGTGATCGGACGTTATCCTAGAATCAACTCGATTTGACAGTTGAAAATTCAGAGAATCAAGTGATTACGCTTTGTGAAACCCATCGTTAATCTTCTAGGACCATATTAATATCTGCATCGAGTGGCAGGTATCTTATGAGGGGTAATTTATTCTCTTTTGTCAGTATTCAGGTGAAAAATCTTTCTGACGTTTTTCTAGAAAACTTGTGAGTATTCTGTAGCTTTATTTGCTGCATATATATTGATGCCATTCCTGGCAACGGTTACTATTGAATAATTCATTTCCGTCGCCGTTCAGAGCGAGTAGGAAAACTAATCCGAAAGAGGCGCCACCGTGCATTTTATGAAATATCTCCATAGAACTTACATTATCACCATAAGTTCTATGAATATATCTATCCTCATGACTGAAATGTACAATGGCGCTCTCTATCCGAAAATCGCTTAACTAGGAAATCAGTGAATATGTGGGTAAAGCAGGAACTTTTTCCCGTCATATTTTTTAATTTTGCCATTCTCTGCCAATTCCGCATTTCAAGTTATTTTTCTGAACGAAATTATCTGCAGATTCACTTTCAATCGGAAGTTGAACTATTTTCATGGGTCTTTCGTTTGAAATAAAACAGAAGCAAGAGTTGGATCATTTTCTTCTATTTTTGAAAAAAAAACTTTTGAAATGGAACTCGATTCAAATTATTTAATTGAGAACTCCAATCCTTCCTGAGTGTATGTGAATGTTGTTGATTTTCCTGTGATAAAGATGTCCAGCTATCCTTCCATCTTTCTGGGGGTCACCTGTAGTTTTCAGCACCCTGTCGTATGTATCAGTATAAACAACCTGAATATTTCGTACGCGAGTTAGCAAAGCCTATGTAACATCACATTATCTGAAAAGCGTGATTCAGCACGTAATCCAGATCTGTATATCATTCATGCTTATCAATTCATGATGTTATTATAACAATGTATAAAGAATATAATGTATAACAATCGGCTAGATACATTATTTCAGTCTGGTTGATTATTAGTCAACAGTAATTGACCCGTAGTGAATAGTGTTGATTTGTTTCCTTCATTATATGAATTATCATCTGTGACTCGTTCAGTAAGACTTAAGAAATAAACACCCTTTGATGAGTCTGCAGAGTATTATTCGCTATTCCTTTACTGAATGTTGTGTTTTATTCACGGCGCCATCTGTGAGAAAATGTACGCACACAATGTTTCACTTCATGATAGGTCGGCACAGCTATTTGTAAACATGTTTTCCCCTCTTTCAGATTCAGATATTACCAGAATGTTTGTACCACAAGTTATAGCTTTGTATGGTGGGATTGGAAAAAATGGGAGGATCATATCGACTGGATGGTTATGAATTCTTTCAATTTGGTGTTGGCTTTCAATGGTCAAGAAGCGTTATGGAGCCAAGTGTACCAAGATTTTGGACTGAGTCAAGAGGAAATTGATGATCACTTCACTGGTCCAGCTTTTTTGTCTTGGTGAATATCTTTCGCTTTTGAAATGAAATGAAGTATACAAATTTTTAATCTAATATTTCAATAATTGAAGGTTGAGAATGGGCAATGTAAGAAAATGGGGTGGGTCTCTTTCTCAATCATGGCATCAACGGAGTTTAACTCTACAAAAACGAATTATATCCCGTTTGAGGAGTTTTGGAGTAACCACTGTTCTACCAGCTTTTGCTGGACATTTACCTCGAGCTTTCAAAAGGTAAATCTACACTTACACTGCATCCATGATGCGACCACCTATTTTAGGCGCTTTCGTTTTGGTGTTTCATGCAACGCTACCTGCAGCCCCTGGCTTGTTGTATCTGAACTTCCCCAAATAAAACACAAATAAGGCACAACAGTATATTCTGATACTAGTTGCAGAATAGGCTTCTATTTCAATACGAATGCGAAATTCGAAAACGAGCGAGTTTTCGAACGCATGCATGAGTGTTGGAATTGCATTCTGCAACGAGACTCTGACGATATGTTCTCTATTTCAGTCGAATTTTGTGAAATACTATCGAAATTCAATGAAAAATTAAGATTCATCCTAGTGACTTTTGTATTTATCTTGGCAGTTGGTAGTGTTTCGAAAATTGACATTTACATATTGACGAATGTTGAAATTTGATAGAGTCGGAAGTCATTGTTGACAACCACAAAACGGAAAATATGACTGAAAACAAAGCTGTGATGAGTTCATTATGTAAAAAGCACCCTCTTTTGATTTGACGGAAGAGCGGCTTTCCACCAATCAAGGGTGTTATTACTTAAAGAAAAGAAAAGATGTTATTTTAATTTTGAAGTTCTTTCTCCAGAAGGGAGAAAGTGTGGGATCGGCCCAACGCACTTGGGTCGGGACTTAGTGTTTAAAAATATTCTCTAGGGAGAGGGATGATAAATGAAACTTTTTGGAATAAATTTAAGACGTATATTAAACCAAATCAACTACACAAATTCTCACCAAATTAGATATGTGTTACTTAAATCAAATGATTTAAATTATTAAATGTTCGGATATTTCTTAATTCGAAAGGAAATAATCCCATCCAATAAAACTTCACATAGATAAGGGAAAACTCAACAATAGTTTCCTCATGATCTTTCAAATGAACATGAGTTTTCTCAGCAGGAAAACTCCACTTAGACCTTCAACTACTTAAGGGTGATTACAAAGATTATAATACGTCTTAAGAAAAAAAATACGAAAATGTGAAATTATGACTTATAGAAGATTTCAGGACTCTGGACTATAAATATATTTTGGGCGGGCATGCGGCTTTTCAACCAATCCTCAAAAATAGCTAAGCATAAACAATTTATCTGACCTTTTTCCTGAACCAATGATCCCAAGAATGATGAACCTAGGAGGATAATTCTACGACGATGCTTCTTTCCTGAAACAGACAGATTAGATACGAAACACGACACCCACACGTTTTCGCCAAATTGACCTTCACTCCCGAATATACCGACGATACGCAATCTAAATAATTCCAAGTAATTTTGGACACTTTACCAATTACGACTTAACACTTTTTTATATGTCCCTGTTTGAGACTGATTTTCCAAAACTTCAAAAGAAGCCAAGATCTATGAGTTACCCTAATGCCGTCTTCCGAATAACTTTAACTGTTTTCGTCTCCGCTTTGAGACGGTACTTCCAAACACTGAAGTACCTACCCTAAAACCGTACTACCCTTAGTTTCCGATTCAAACTTAACTGTTTTCGTCTCCGCTTTGAGACCGTACTTCCAAACACTGAAGTACATACCCTAAAACCGTACTACCCTTAGTTTCCGATTTCAAACCTGAGTCAACTGAGGACCTTCCCTTTAGGTTCCTCCAGTTACTCCCTATTACCGAAATGCGAGCACTGGCGACCTTCCCGTTTTAAGGTTCCACCAGACACTCCCTATTACCGAACGCGAGCACTGTGGCAACTTTCTCGTTTAAGGTTCCACCAGACACTGCCTTTTTCGTCTCCCGAGCAAGTCGAAGTTTTTCCCCTCTTCGTCTCCTCCAAAAACCAATCGTCAATCTTTCAAAACCAATCAAATCAAAACTTCTTCCATCTTTGTTTTTATGAACCAATCAAATTAAAGATTTTTTCTGCTTCCCACCTTCTTCTTGAGATATCGCAGTTTCCCATGCAATGGTTTGGGAAATGCTACGTGACAATTCTCAACAATGCCTGCGTTGAATTTTATTCCTGTCATCGTGTGCAGTAATTGCAACCAAATTCGTGGGACAATTATAATTTATCATTTAGTTCTCTAAATAAACTTAAACTGAAAATCAACAATTTCGGTCGTTAATGTCTCGCCAGACATTCCTGTGTGGGCTTGATAAACGATCCATTAATTTTTCTAACACAAGGCTATTAAATTTTAGAAGTTGAAGTGGAAAATACCGGTTAAATATTACAGGAAAGAAAACGTTCAAGTCCCAATTTTCAAGACATGTCTGTTTTATAGTTTCAAAAATTATCTCCCCTATTACAATATCCCCTTCTTTGAAAAAGTTTTGGCATCGTTTGCCATAACTTTTCCTTGACCATCATCCCCAATAGTCCAATAGTCCCTTGTCTTCCGTTTAAGACATTATAACAGCTATAAAACTTAATTATATCGAACATAAAACTCATATCTCTCATGCATCATGCCTTAAATCTAAATATCATTCTCGCAAACTAATTAGTCTATAGTAAACAATATCCCTCAGGATCAATTGAACTTCAAGAAATAAAAAAATAAGGTTCAATACAACAAAACATCACGTGCATAACTCAAATTCTTCGAAAGAAAATTTAAGAAATTCTGTCCGTCACTGCACTTCTCCTACATGGAGTTCATTATTGTCTATTTTTCGGATTTTCAAACTTCACTCGCGATCACCACAGAATCTCCTTAATCCGGTTCTGACTACCTCCATATGTTTATTTCCTTTGGAGTTTGGGACTGACCTTCACCTCGAGAATGACCTTTCGGAGATGCACGACGACCTAGTCTCTCGTAATTAGCGTACCGCACTTTGTGTCCGATAAATTTGGGTTCCAAACACTCGAATTCAATGTTTACGTTCGTCACCAACAATCATCGTTATCGCGAGAGATGTCCCTCTACACAGCACCTATTCCGAGCTCGCGACCGATAACAACATTGTGCACTTTCTTCTTCAGTCCAGTGTGGTGCGTTCGGGTTTACTGTTGGGTAAAATCCCGACGGTCATGTCTTTGCTGCTACAGCTACGTCCGCCTCTGCATCCTTGTCTCTTCTAATGTTATCTTGCCTGGTCCTGTGTCGGTTCATAATCCATATGGTTAGAGTATTCCAGAAGTTGGCCAGCAGAGTTATTCCACAACAAAGGTGTAGTCCATTCGATATAACATCTATCCCTTGCTTCATGATTCGGAGTATCGCATAGAATACCATGAGTCTGCTCATAAACAGGAAGTCGGTGAACCATCCTCATATCTGTTTTGCTGAGTTGGGTGCCAGCTTTCTCATCTCTTCGGTGTTGACCATGTTGATCGTTTTGAACCATTAACCCATTTGTCAAAAGTCTCCAGTTCTGGTACTCTGTTTTCCACGGCTTTCAAACGGCAAATAAAGTTTATTATACCCTTGGCCACGATTAAGGTACGCCTATGATTCCCGCAATGTTTAATCAGTAATCGCTCAAGCTTACTCGACACAGTCGGTCCATACGGTTTTTTAATTGTTACTACGTCCCTCTGGTAACACGATCCCTTTGACGGATTAACTTCTGTAGATGTTCTCGAAGTTGGGACATTTCGCGGCTTCGCGTATAGACACCGCGGTTATCTCACTGTTTTTCTTCGCACACGCGTACGCGATTAGCGCCTCAGTATTGTTTACTTTTACGAATAAGGTCATTCCTCTGGATAGGGTCTGTACCTTTCCAATACTGGTAATTGGCTTGGATCCTCTTGAAACATCTTGTGGGGAAATGTACAATAAATACAGTAGCAACAACAAATAAAAAAAATTAAATATTCACAATTTTACATACATTCATAGAACAATTTAAAATGAAAAATACGTGAATCCCCTTTTTCCCTATTCGTCCTCCTATGATCGCTTACATAATTAGTTCCCTTTTAATCATCTGAGGAAGAATACCACAAAAATACATCCACATTTGCTTTTTGTTGTGGGACACAAAACGCAAAATCTTATCACGATTGTTCCAAAACGATTCCCGCAAACCGTAAACTACACTTTAGCGTCAGCGCTAACACAAAAATTATAAGGTCGAGTGGTACGTCTTTATAGATGAAAAGATGAATTAAAAAAAAAATCAAATACGCACTGAAAAGGTTTTTCCAATTTCGCTGCTTCAATAAAAAAAATTTGGCGTTAAAAATCGCCATCAAAGACTTTAGCACAGCTACTCCCAAATCACCACACAGACGTTTCAAATGACTGGAATCTACGAAATGGGCAGGAGTCGATTCACCCCTCCTGGAAGACTGTCGATGACTTGCCTTCTCGCTACCCGAATTCCGGGCCAGTTTATCCATGGAATCTAACGAAATGGGCAGGAGCCGATTCGCTTCTCCTGAAAGGCTGTTGAAGAGTTGCCTTCTCGCTACCCGTGTTCCTGACTAGTGAGTCCTTAGAATCTAACGAAATGGGCAGGAGTCGATTCACTTCTCCTGGAAGGCTGGTGAAGAGTTGCCTTCTCGCTACCCGTGTTCCTGGCCAGTTTTTCCCCGGGTCCGGAGGGCGCCTTGCCCTCGAAGATCGTCGTAATGGTATGGCTACCACTACCGATCTTCCCTTCTCCTCGTGACCCACCGCTTCTTCGAGTTTCTGCCTCTTTTTCAACGTACTTTCCCTGTTGGATACGTTTATTATCTTGATCCAAAATCGTTCCCTATTTTTCTCCTTCCTCAGTTTGGCCTCTACCACCATTTCCGAACGGGCTGGGATGGTGATCCCCGACATCAACATAACGTCGGTTTCCCAGGTACCATTTTCCTCAACGGCTGATTCCTTCCTGATAGATAACCGATCTATCCCTTCAGCCGGAGACACATTGTTATTCCAACGAAGCTCCCCTTCGTTATTCTCGTTCGTCATCTCCACATCCTTTGACCCTGTGACAACACCATTCCATTCCCTTGTGGTGTCACCCTTCGACAGTCCATTGCTGTCGGGTCCCTCTGCACCCTCCGTCTGAGTGCTAACACTGGTATTCCTACTTCCAGTCCTCTTCAAATCCCTAACTTCATAGGAATTTTCTGGTTGTGTATCCACTTTCCTGGACGTCCTGTCAACCTTGTACATTACATTTTTTTTCTTAGTGTCCTCCCGGACTCTTCTCTGATCATTAAAATGTTCCATTTTCCCACTGTCCTCGTCTGTTCGGGGATAGTGGCTTCCAAAACTTTGCCCTTCAATATTCCGTATTACCCCGGAAATCTCCTCTACACCCTCATCTACGCCTATGCGTTGGTTCCAGGAAGTATTCGGTTCCTCTATATATTCCCTCCTCAACCATTTGACCTTTGGCTCCCGCCATCCAGCCGAACCCCTGCTAGGGCACTCCCTTGCCCAATGTCCCTGTTGATTACAGTTATGACACACTCCCTGTGTCATTTGTCCTCCTTGTCTGTTATTCCGGCAATCCCTCGCGAAATGGCCTGTTTGGCCACAAGAATGGCATGTCCTTGCATTACCTCTTTCCCCATTTCCTCGGTTCTGCCTTACACTCCTACACCCCTTCGCGGTGTGGCCTTCTTTGTCGCACAGTTTTTCGGTGTCAACTGTCGATACCCACATATTTACCGACCTCCTTTGCAACATCTTGCTAGTGGCCTCCTGTAGCCTAACTAGTTCCTCTGCTTTTTCCAGATCCAAGTTTTCTTCTCTCAATAGGAAAATCCCAATTTCCCTCATTACGTCCCTTCTCAGTCCTATCTTGAACTGATTCAATATTGATTCCCGGTTCTTCTTCCTTATTCCAGGTTCTTCGTCCTTCTGTGCTCCGGCTAAATCCTCGTTCAGTAACCTCGCCCCTACTGTACGCAGTCTAGTGCAGAACGAGGACACATCCTCGTCCTGTCTTTGATAGCATCGGCTAAGATTCCACTGGTTCTCCCCCGGAAATCTAACCGTTGTGAACTTCCGAACAAATTTATTCTTTAGATCACCATAGTTCAAACTGTCAAGGTTGATATCAGAAAAGTATAAGCGTCGCCCTCGAGCTTGAGTTTGAGAAGGATAAGAGTGTTCTTTTCGTCCCATCCGTATAATTTTGCCAGCAACTCCAATTTTTCGAAATACCCGGTCGCGTCCTTCCCAGTAAAATTCTCTAAAGTAGTCGATAGTATACCTAGCGAGTACATAGGTGTTACTTGACCTGCGGCAACGTTCATGTTGGATGCACCAGCTGGTTGAGCCATTTTTCAAAAATTTAACCAAAACCCAGTTATCTTAACCAAAATATGATTTCTTTTTAATGTATTCAATGAATTATTTATTTTCCAAATTGATGAATAATTTTAAATTCTCACCCACAAATTCCAACAGAACTGAAATACGCTCAAGATTACGACTTCAAATTTCACGAATTAGAAAAAAATAGCAAAATGATACTCTAATGATTCCTTCAGATTTCACGGTTTAAGAAAAATAGCAAAATGATACTCTATGATTCCTTCAAATTTCACGAATAAAAAAAAAATAGCAAAATGATACTCTAATGATTCCTTCAAATTTCACGAGTTAAAAAAATAGCAAAATGACACCCTAATGATTCCAATTCAAATAGTCTTACCCAAAACACCAAAATAAAACAAATCACCTGGAAACGAGCTCAAAAAAGACCAACGCCAAAAAAGAATTCAAGAAAAACCTGGCGAAATGATGTAACCAAAAAACAAGAAAATCACCAAGTGTCGAATTCCTGAAAAATAAAAGTACACAAAACCACCTGAAATAAAAATAATTCTAATTTTTATTCTAAGATTCGAAAGATCACGATCAGCGGCTCATCTACTAAAATTTCAACCAAATTTATAATTTTCCCGACTTCTGAACTTTCAAAATGAACCCAACTCGAAAAAAGAATTTTCCCTTTTATCAAAGTGTTTTCCAAAATTTCAAACTCAAGTTAAAACAAGGAAAGCCAAATTCAATTATTCTCCAAATCAAACTCAATACAAAACCGAATGATGTTACTTTATGAAAATAAAATTTTTCGAGATTCAACCGAAATCCCGAATAATAGGATAACCAAAAACAAAACAAAATTTTCACGCAATACGCCCTGAAAGAAAAAGTCGATCAAAATTTCAATCAATCGATAAAAGCACAATAATTTTCAAAAAAACAAAAATAACCCTCCTGAAACAAAATTTGATCCGCTATATCACCAACAGAAAAACCAACACCTTCAAACCAAATCAAGTAAATGGATAAAGTGACCAAAAGAAAATTTTTTTCATGCAATACGCCCTGAAAAAAAATTCAATCAAAATTTCAATCAATCGATAAAAGCACAATAATTTTCAGAAAAACAAAATACCCTTCCTGAAACAAAATTTGATTACACATTCAACAATCAGAAAATTCAACGTCCTGAAAGAAAAATTTATGTCCTGAAAGAACAAACGTATGCCTTTTTTTTCCCTATAAGGCCGCAATGAATCTAAAACCTCTCTAAAGTCTTAAAATCTTGACATCAACTTGACTCTATCAAAAATCCTTTACATATATATATATTCTTATGAAATGGAGCTGTACAGATTTGATTCCAAATATGGCATGTGTCTCGAAAAGGCAACAAGGAACAGATCATTCAAACAAACATATTGATCCATTCCCCGCTCCTAATCTCAGTATTAGCAGAGGAATGTCAAACGGGGCACCATACAGTTCTGCGTATGATGCAAGAGCACAGATAAAAACCTCAGCAAAAACTCTGTCTCCCCGTATAAGTGTAGGGATATTGGATTTGTGTACAAATATTCATATTGGAGGGCATCTTCTTCGAATGTAAATCCTTCTTCATTTCTTCAAAGGGGTTGACAAAGCATTTTTAAATAATCTGAAACAAAAACCAAAGGGAGAAAAAAGGAAAAGCAAAATCCACTAATATATTCAAATTGTTTTAAAGGTACCAACCCATCTCAAAAATGATAGAACATCACAGAAATATGAACTGTTCTATAATAATTTCAAAACAAAGAAAACTTGAACTTATTCAAAGAAAAACCAACTATATTCACTCAAATCTTCAATATCTCATAAAAAAAAATCTTTAGATCAATAATTTTTTTTTTTTTACTTTACTTTAATTCAATCCTAAAGTCTGTCCCTACCCATTGCAATTTTTACAACTTAATTTCAAATTCATAGGCATATACGTTCATACAGCAAATATAATCCAATTCAGCATAAGAACCTGAAAACCTTCATCCGGAAATCTTCCAACAAGTCAATGCACACTATTTCGATCACCCATAAAACAACAGGATTACTATTACAATTACAGCATTGTTTCTAGTACTGTAATGAGCAAATTACGTTACTGAAATAGAGAAATACGTTTAGCTAGTGCAATCGAAACGATTAAAAAACCAATTTTTTCAAGTTCACAGCAAACCTTCAAACAACCTACTTGAGCCTTTGGGGGTGCTTCACAAAGAACGCGACCGTTCATAAGTGAGGCAGCCATGGGTAGCCCAGGTGCATCTCACACCATCAAAACGAAAGCAGCAACGGTCGGTATCATTGGACGCATAATTCTAAATAGAATAGAAATATTTTCATACTTTCAGATATTTTGCGGTTTGAATAAGGTACTTAATGAAGGACTGTGTCATCGTAATGACCGTGAACATCGTCCACGTGTACACGCGTGGACAATTTTCAATGTTGTAAATGGCTACTATGATGTTATATCTTTTATGCAGAGTATAAAGTTGATGATAATAATACGCATTTAGGTATTTTACTAATTATCATCGATGTCAACAAAGAGAAAACAAGCCGAAAGAGAAACATTTCATAGCATATGAGAATTATCAGCGCTCACAGAAACACTTAAATCACAACCTTATTCTTTGGCGGAGATTACGCTTAAATTCAGATATCGAATAAGGTACAATGTTCATGATTAGTCGCTGAAGTAATTCATGAAAAGAAGTATATAATCTTCAATGTCCCTTATGTGTTAAGGTAAAAAAATATTTTCATTGCCGCGTACATAGGGGTTATGTTCTGTGAGAGATAGCTTATGAGGGGAAAAGTAGTTGGCAATCTTTCTTCTCGTGTTATTCCTGTTTTCAAAACCTGAAAGTAAATATTATGTTTGTGGATGAAGAGCAAAGTTCTGCATATATAAAGGCCGGGAATGGTTAGAATATTCAGCGCTTTGGATATGTTCCTACATAATGTCCAGTAGCTCATTCGACACATTGTCCGTAGTGCCTTATTCTGATGACATTGTCTATTGAGGCTGTTTTCTAATAGACTGCTATATTTAACGAGTTTGATCTATGCTTGATCTTAATTCGAGATGTGAACACTGGTCCACCTTTGCCGTATTTTTTATTGCGGTGTCAATGAATATGTCTCTAGGATTTCCATTCCGATCAGGTGTACCTACATAGTTCCTCTGAAATTTTGGTTGTGGAATGCTTTTTATTGTAGGTATACAAGATGAAGTGATAATTCGACTATATATGGTAAAAGACTCAACTTTAAGATCTGTAATGGTTTGGCGTCATCAGCGAATACTGAAAATACACATTACAGCCAATATTGAAATTATCACACAAAAATATCAAAGTGGGATTACAAGTTTCAACTAAGAGCACTAAATACCTCCTTCAGAACTTAAAGACACCAAAGAGAATTTGAAAGTATTCTTTGAAGATACCTTCGAGTAGAATATTCCGGGTTTTCTAGGCTCCCAGAGGAATTTCACAAAACGTTTCGCGTACCACTGCGGTAGGCATCTTCAGAAGAATCTTGGTCGGGGATTGTAACCCGACGATGGACTGCTCCGAATTGGAGCAGTCAGTCGTCAGGTGAAAGCCTTCATCGGTATTAAAAAAAACATTCTAACATTTAGCGGTAAAACTAATATATACCTACTGAAAATTTACGCTTTTGAATATATTTCCTTGGAACATTGTCTTCAGGGTGTCCCAAGTTCGAGTGCCTATTAGACGTTTCTGGAGAACTAGACATATTTGAAATCTGAAAATTGGGATTATGATATTGTTCGAAATTCTCTACAGACCTGAAATATCTGTGGAGAATTTTTTCGTTTCTAATATGATTGAGTATTCAATAATTAATACATTTCTATTAAAACCATCGTATTTATCAAATAGTCTTCAAAATATCGAAAATAAACCTGAAAAAAAGTAAAATCCTAAATAGTCAGTATTATGTTTATTTCTCTTCTTCTGAACATCCCGAGTGCAAACTGTTCTCACAACGTCAAGTAGAGGAATGTGGAAAGCTAATTTTGAATTTCATAAATATACTCACAGGGTGTATCAAATTTTGTGTCGAAAACTATGATCGAAAATTGGCCATAACTTCTGTTTTTCAAATTAGAACCCTATTTTTTATGATTGCTTTGGATTCTGCGAAGAAAAATAATGATAGCACTCTCAGATGCTCTTGCTTCTAAATTCAGTAATTTCCGAGTTATTCAAGCTTTTCTGGATTTGTGTTGTACTTAGTGTCAAATTCATCTCATTTTTGGGATAAGAATATTCTGTGATCACAGAAGATAAATGCAAGTGACAGGTCTAATTTAAGGTATTCTGTGGTTTTATCCTTAGACCATAGAAAGAGGAGACACAGCATCTCATTCATAAATTCGGGAATTGATGAAGCCAAAATTCAGTCAGACTTCAATGAGTGGGACGAAGATAGCATAAAGTATAGCAATATCATTTTACATTTATGTGGCAACATTGCAGAATCTAACTTTGAAAAATCCAGTGGCGTGGAGTTATTGATTTTGAAGTATGGAAATAAAATAACGAGTGAAGAATCTTTTTATGGTGAATTCTTTCAATATTGGTACGAGGGCGGTTTATAGAAATGTGAAATTATTTTGTACTATAAATATATTTGAAGATTCGTAATTGGTGCAAATGAATTATTGAACATATAAAAATGCGTAGCTTTTTTATAACTTGGAATTAGTGAAAATAAGTATGAAAAATTATAGAAAAACAATTGTTTCTTTAGGAAGTCAATTAAGGTATATAAAATAAACTACACGATTCATTCAATGCTGAAACTGTCCACAAAAAAGTGTGAATTCATGTGAAGTAATCAGATTTTCCTCTTCACGAGATTTTATAATAAATTGGGGTATTTTATCACGTTATTACAAATATGATAAGTAATGGCTGCAAAAAGCATCAAACCGAGTCATCAATATTTGAGATGAAAATCTACGGGGCGGCGAATTGCCGAGCGTACATTATATGCCTATGAACGGCGTTCAGTATGAAAAAAGCAACAATAATTCATACCTTCTTTATTTAGCATAATTCCTTGAAGAAAATGAGCCTCATTTATAAATCATCATCATGAACAAGAACCTAATATGTACAATCATAAAACCATAAGTAAAACCATAGTAAATCTACTGAATGCGATATTAAAATAAACAATGATATTGAAAACAGGTCCATTGGCTGTTAACAGCTCCTCCCAAAGCCCTATATACATTCGATAGTCATAGTTCTATTTGGAAGGCAGAATCCAAGTTGATAGCAGAATCAACATATCCTGAGAATCTTGTACCAGTACCAGGGAATTGAAACTTCTTATTGTCTTTGGACTAAAGCAGTCAATGCTTCTTTTATGATACCTGGACTTCCATCCACAGATCTATACTTTGAGATAGTTTCTAAAAGGGGATGGCTGTTGATGAATGTTTTTCTCACAGAATTGTTTTCTTGGGGAAAAAAGAGGCCAATGTTAATGCAAAGGCTTTCAATGATGGGTTGTACGTTGTACTCCTGCTTGCTTGGATCTTTTAACATTCTTCGAAATGAATCTCTTGCAACGCCTGAATTAATGAATGCCTGAAAAGAAGAGAAGATTTTTTGATATGATCATGACTAAGTTGTCAGAGTTAATGGAATTTAAGAGATTTGAGATGAAATATTCACCTTATTCTTCTAATTTTGGAAGAAGATGGTGCCTCAGTGAAACGGGAAGATGAATCTCATTTCTCCACTGGCTCAATTTTTTCAACCCTGCAAAACAGATAACACCAGATATAATTAATTACTAATGCAACAAAAATTACAACCATTCCACCTGCCAGTGTGAGAACAGGTACTGGGAAGAGACTTATAAATTTATCGAATTCATCATATGTGAAATGCTTAAATATCTGATCCATCCCTCTGTTGAGTTTCCAGAGTACCGACACAATGATGATTTTTTTGGTGAAATGCTAATATTTGATTTCAATATTTTGGTTCTTTCTCTGGAAATTCCCAGGAACTTACCTTCAAGACGAAAGTTCGAAGATTGGTTTGGCAAGGAGGGGATTGGAATCATTTTTGAGATATCTGGTACCATTCACTCGAATAACGAAATCTTTTAGCTCAAAGTGTTCGGAACATACAAACAATTTCTGGGAAAGATCATCAGAGTCAGTAATATTCAGGATTGAGAACTAGATGTTCCTCTTCTCAATATCAGAATGGAATCGGAAGAGTGAAATTCTAAAAATCTACGCCTCTGATACTAAGTATAAAAAGATTAGAACCAGTGGCGGCTCGTGAACTCTTATCTATTAGACGTTTCTGGAGACCTGGACATATTTGAAATCTGAAAATTGGGATAATGATATTGTTCGAAATTCTCTACAGACCTAAGATATTTTTGGATCCGGAGCACTTCCGGTTATACAAGGATTGAAAATAAATTTGTTCAAAAATTTTTTTTTATTTCTTCGTTTTTGATATTTTCCGATTCTTTTCGATATTTCGAAAACTATTCGAATGAATACAATCGTTTTGACAGAAATGAAATGAGCATTGATGACTCAAACATATAATGAACGAAAAAATGGAAAAAAAATTAAACAAATTTATTTTCACTCCTTGTATAACCGAAGTGCTCAGGCTTCAAAAATATTTTAAGCCTGTAGAGAATTTCGAACAATTTCAATTTTCAGATTTCAAATATGTCTAGTTCTCCAGAAACGTCTAATAGGCACTCGAACTTGAGACACCCTGTATATAATAAACAACTGAAGCCTGCAGCCGCATCCCGCAGTACAAACGAAAACAGTCGAGGTACCCCCGATCCAATCCTTTCTCGTGTTTACGAATCGAGGCATTTCCAGTACGGCATAATCTCATTTGCCGTACCTGAGCGTGCAATAAGAGTTTAACGGCTACTGTTCAGCTTTTTTTTTCGGCTAAAAATTTCTGGAAATAGTGAAAATAGACGGAAATTCATATAAGTACTATCATATTTAGCATTCACGTCTATAAAAGTAGTAAAAGTACGAAATACGACAAAAATTCGTTATAAGCAACTTTTATCTCTTATAATTTGTGATATTGAATGAAAACATCGCATTTTCGATTATGAAAAAGCATTAACTAAAAGGCGAATATAATATTTATCATTATCTGAATAAAATTCCAACAGAAATCAGTCGAATAAGAATTATTTCGTCTCATTCGTATTCGCATTGCATTGATCCAGTACGGCATGCCGTACCTGCTTTAACGTCGGTCCCCAGAAAGCGTTCGATGCGTGGCGCTCTCGTCTTCTCGCAGTTACACACATTTCAATTCTCGGACTGGTTTGAAATTTTTCGACTTTTTCGTTTTCATCTTATAAGCCATGATATTATGGCAGAAAACAAGCAGTTAGCAAGAAAGTTGATATGTCATTCGAAAGTACACTAAATGAGGTATTTCTTGCTGAAAAGAAAACATGTCCATAATAGATAATTTTTCAACGAAAAACCCATTGGAAAAATATGTATGATTTTGTTCACTTCAGTATCGTGATATTCATCTCCTCACCAAACCCACAATAGAAATATTTTTGGCACCCTGAAATTCTTTTCTTGTAGAAAATTTAATACCATTTCCAAATATGTGATCGAATTCGATGAAGCTACAAGCATAACTGATATATGATATATTCAATTTCTTCCATGAAAATGGAAGAAATTGAAATATTTCGTGAAAACGAGAAATGTTAAATTGAAGAATATCCGTCAAGATTTCGACCATGTGTTATATGACATTTTTTGTTGCAAATCACTTGAATAATCTCCCCTTGAAGTTTTGCCGTTTTAAAATTAGACACCCTGTATAATTTATAGAATTATATTCACATAGGTATTGGGAATACAATAATTATAATAAATTTGGTAATTTAACAGAAGAAAGAGTAATTTAACTTTTAGCTGAACACAAAATATAAAGGATCGGCAGTGCCGACCCTGCCGTCCCTGACGAGCCGCCACTGATTAGAACATACCTGTGTAAACTCAAGTTAGGATTCAAATTGTCCAATTTACCACACACAAGACACTTACGAACCATTTTTTATCGTATTTAGATGGAGATATTCAAAAATAAATCCAAATAACGCTTTCAACATGCAATGAAGCTCAAACACTTTGTTGACAACACTGTTCAAAATGTCAGAAGTTTTATAGAATAAAGATGGCGGCACGTAATTAATGAATGAACTGGACATAGATTCAAAAAACCGTATTGCCAAACGTTTCCATACATTAATCTGAGGTGAAAAGATCGATCCGTTCCGCGAACATTTACATATACTTTAGTCTATGGAAAGTGAAGAATGCACAATATTTGAAGAAACCAATACTCGTTTCTGACATCCACACACAAAAGAGTAAATGCATTTCAATCTGATGTACTTTCCATTTTGATTGAGACTTTGTTTATTAGAAAATTCAAAGAACGTCACAACGTTGCAAAAATCTCTATTACATTTTGATTCCGTAGTAGTCCAGTTACCCAGTTCAGTTCTGATGATTTTGAAAATTGGCTTCACTATTTGTTATTGAAAGGTGTGTCTCCTCTTTCTATGGTCTAAGGTTTTATCTTTACTTCTCGATTTTACTTCAATGGTTCCATAAAAATATTCATCGAATCTGTTGCATGAGAATATTCTGTGTCCATAGAAGATGAATGATCCCATGATAATTCACATGTGACAGGTCAAATTATTAGTTGTGTCTATGGTTTCACAAGGATATTCATCGAATCTGTTTAGTTTTGATGAATTTGAATCTACGTACGACATGAATCCAGAAAAACTCAAATAACGCGGCAATTTGGTACTGGATTTAGGAGCAAGAGCATCTGGGGGTGCTATCATTATTTTTCTTTACTGAACCCAACGCAATTATAAAAAAATAGTATTCTAATTTGAAAAACAATTTTCGATCATAGTTTTCGACTTAAATTTGGAACACCCTGTGATGATATTTATGAAATTCAAAAGATGCATGACCTTTCTACATTCTTCTACTTTGACGTTATGAGTACGGTTTACACTCGGGATGTTCAGAATAAAAAAAATGAACATAATACTGACCATAAATATTTGACCTTTTTTCAGGTTTCTTTTCGAAAATTTGAAAACTATTTGAATGAATGCAATGGTTTTAACAGAAATGTATTCACCATCGGTACCTTTTCATCGGATTAACTCTACAAGAAAAGATTCAAATTACTGGGGTACAAGATTTTATAACCACTTACCAGATGACAGTCAAGAAATTTTAGGGGGTCGCTCCGGCAGTATTTGGTCCGTGGATGTTTCTACAGTCTGGCAGAATTCCTCGAATAAATGTTTCTGTTCGTCATTGATTTTAGTGGCGTTTTTACACATATATTTGTATTTTATAATTTTATGCATATAACTTATATTTTAATTGTTCGTTGAAATACATATAATTATCAATTTTTTTATGACTAGAGGTATTGCCGTCCCAGATACTGGATTTCATCAAATCTCTGGAACTGGAGGGCGAGCTGTAGGAGGCGCGATGATGACAGCTCTGTCAGGGGGCACAATAGACCTTAAGGTCGCGGTGGACTGTAACCCCTTTTCACTATAACACTATGACTAGAGGTATTGCTGGAAATTTGTAATACTTTGTCGAATAAGCTTCACTTTACTTTCTTCTTCTTCTTCTTCTTGTGCGGTGCCTTTCGTTGGCCGAACGTAGGCCTTATGGCCCATTGTTCATACCGCTTTTGTGTAATACTGGAGAGACTCAGACCCGAAGGCACGCTGACACGAATGCCGCGAGCCGACAAGGAGGAGTCTCTCTCACCATAGAGATTGAAGGTGTAGGGTTCCCTAGGTGTGTTAACTTGAGTGTCGATAAGTTGCCGCACGTGAACAGTATATGCTTCGTCGTTTTATCCGCGTTTTTGCACCAACGGCACAGGGAACACTCAGTTAGGCCCATTCTATTCAAATGATTCAGATGACCAGTTAGAGCACCAGTCGCCAGAGGCAATTGCTTCCTCTCGAGAATCAAGAGCTTTTTGATCTCCGGCTTCGACGAAGGCCCCTTGATAAGGAGTCTCGACTGCCTGAGATCCGTTCTCGTGTTTCACTCAGAGGAGAATTTCTTATCAATCCATCTCTTGAAGAGGTTTTTGATATAGGTCTTGTAACATTCCATGTTTGTAAATCCTAGGAACATTATGGAAAGAGAAAAGGGGCAACCCTGCTCTGAAGAGCTGAGGGTAGATTTACGTTAAAGGGGGTTTTAAACTTATACTTTTGGCTTGTGATGTGATCGTCTAGATTGGTAGAACTCTATGTTATGTCGGAGTAATTCAGATTCGTAATTACTCAGATAAGTGAAATATAGGATGGAAAATAATGAGGTAAAATAGATAAATAATACACTAGATTGGACATAAAAATGGAACAAGAGCCTTTATTCGTCCAGCACCATAGTTCGAGGAACCATAGCTATATGAAGAAAATACGAACGAGAATCAATTGAAACTCAAAGCAAAAAACCTTCTAGCATTACAGATGATATGTTTACAATCCATAGAACAATTATTAATAAGACGAGCACTGGTGATATGTACAATATTGAGCTTTCTATACTCCGGTAAGGCCCGATACATCCAAAGTTATCCAAAGGTTATAGGCATATAGAGTGTGTCACCTGATTATTGATGAAATTCATAAGCAGTTTCCTTGTAGTTCCTAAGGTGAGAATCCTTCCTTCCAAGTGTCATGCATGAGATCCTAGCAGTCGCGTTGGTTTGGAAGTGACGATAAACTCCTTATATTTCCTGTTAACTGATGAACGATGGCACCTTCAAAGCACTCCTTGCTTATCGGGTACGCCAAGGGCCCGAAGACGAGGCTTGGTTTACTGAGGACGTTCGTCTATAGAACTCTCAGAGGAAGTCTCACTGCCACTGTTGTGGGGGGATGTTTTCCTTGGCACAGACGATATAAACAGTTTATCCTAGGCCTCCAAACCAGTGATTATTGTACGTAAAATATTATACTAAAAGCAACAACTCCAAATGCCTACACCACAGTGTCGAGTGAATAGTTAAATGTGCAGTAGGCCTTACGAACAGTATAAGAATATTCCAGATGGGTTGGTAGCAGAACAGAGTTCCACAATATTCAAAAGAAATGCAATAATGAAATAGAACAAGCTTACATGAGATTAAACCCTGTGAAATAAAACAGAGTTATTTAAATGGGGACCGTGTACATACCAGATAACAAAGAAGCGTCTTTAAAATATACTAAAATGGCGGATTCCTAGAAGAGGAACTCCATTTTAAAGGAACACTATTGTGAGCCAGAATGAAAGTGAAAACAGACAGCAGCAGTCGAGTGAAAGTGAAGTGAAAAAGAGCCCTTCCATTCGTTGTCGTTTCGGAGGTTAGTTCTTCTTCCACAGAATCGTATTTCTTCGATGGTCACAGAAGAACAAGTTTACTTCATGGTGGAACTCCTATTCATAAAGATGCGAATTGCCTAAAGTATTGATTGAAGTCGTACTAATATTCATCATTCATAGAATTATAAAATAATATCAAATAAGTTCATTCAACGTTGTTCCACATTTCGACAATAGACGTTGCAAAGTTGGAAGTCTGGCAACGGTGCATTTTATTTTTTTGTAGGGTAGGAAATTCAGATATGTTACAGTATGACGATGGGAAGCGCGGGTTCCGGTCCAGTGAACTTCGAGCGAGCCCCTTCTTTAGCTATGTAATCTGCTTTTATGTTACCAGAGATCGACGCATGCGCCGGGCACCAGACAACATTGAGAGTGTTATGTGAGCCAAGCTTGCGCAGGGCCTTTCTGCATTCGTAGACCAAGTTTGAGGTTACTTTTATATCAGAGAGGGATTTCAGTGTGCCCTGACTGTCGCAACATATGTATATGTGTTTCCCTGAGTATCCTCTGTGGATACTCTCCACCGCTCATGCGAGGACGGCATATAGCTCTGCCTGTGCTATTGAGCAGTCTTTTCCTAGAGGAATGGACCACTTTGTTCTTGGTCTAACAATCCCAGCACTGGCACCGGTGTTGCAAACCGAGCCGTCGGTGTACCAGGTGGGACCTTGTAATAGGGTTTTTTTCCCTTTAGAAACCTTACCTCGAGCGCCAGCTATTCTTTTTGCTTATAAGGTAGAATAGCAAACCTGCCAGGATAGCTGCTTAGCCGGAGACAGAGTTCGGTTGTATCTAGGGTGTTAGCGATAACTGAGGAATCGAAAATAGAGCAATTCACACAATTTATTCAAACGGTTGAAATAGTGATACAAATGCAATAATGTCAAGAAAATATCAAATATGCAGTAATAAGAAAATATCAAACATTCACCAATATCAATAAAACATCAAATATGCATTAATCCCAAGATATATCAAATATATACACAGGTAAAGAAAAGTGATTCAGTTTTGCCTGACTGCGAGCATTCATTCAAAAGAAATATTTTACGGTACGAGTCAGCCAGAATAGAAGGGGGGGGAGATTTGAATTAAACGGAGAATTTAAATCTACAGTTGAAAAATGTGGGACGGATATGAAAATGTATAGTGCTTACTTTCTGTCCGATATTCTTTCAGTCCGGAAACTCAAAAGAGTTATATTGTCTACTTAGCTTGTTTCACGTCTAGAAAGGTCGGGTTTGGCCAGGTTAAATATAAATGGTCAAACAGGACGCACCGAACTAGGGGCGCGAAGGATCGGTACCGAAGCGGAATTAGACTCCACGTTCTATAGCATTGGTTTGCATGAACCCTCCGGTCTGATGGTGAGATTACTCTCCACCAAGATCAGACGTTAAATCGGGTACCGACTAACTCAGTTAAACGTGCTATAGACTATAGGAAATCTTGTACGAGTGAAGGAAGGTTTAATACGGATCTCGACGTAACAGCTATTTTGATAGACTCAACGAAGATACAGGAAAATGAGACTGAAATGAATTGGATCGGTACTTACGATTTCGGTGCACTACTTTTCACTCGGTAAAGAAAGAAACAAATCGAGAATTACGGAATTCGTTAAACTTTCAAATCAAAAAGAAAGGATATTTCGGAAACGCAAATGATACTATTCTATTCAGGCCGGAGCAAAAATGAATAATGGGTCACAGATGAGGGGAAATCGCCCTTTACAATCTCCCTGAGTGGGGCGGAAACGGCAGGCGCAGAAATGTTACCTTTCCAGAAAAGCACTCCGGCAAAACATCTCCGAATCTGGCCCATCGCACGTATAAACTAGAAAAACGGCGTTATCTACATTCTACGTGGTTCTTATGACTCTTTTTACTAGGTTCTCTGCATGTAAAACAATATCGAACGAACCATATTCGATCTTCTCGGTTTAATTCTGAACGGAAATGAAATGCAGGAATTCGAAATAAAAATCCGGAAAAATTAATTTAAAATGAAGACCGATTTCATGATCGGAAAATCGAACTTCATTACAACCTTCATGTCCTCCACCATCTTGAGAGCCATGGCGTGCCCCCTGTATCCTCCGCGATCCCGCCATTGTCCCTGTTCCCAGATTCTGAGTGTTGTTTTCATAGTCACCTCTACTAGTAAGCCAGTAGATCTACCTTTGAAGAGAATTCGCATATGAGATATCAGAAAGATCAAAAGATCGCATGCAAGATAGATCGCAGAAATGGGCACATTGATATCATTATTTGATGAAGTATTAGTTATATTCAGAGAAAAAATCGAAACTCATGAGCAAATGAAGGGAAATGAAAATGAGGGAAACAATTTCCTGTTTTTTCTGAAAAAAAAAATTATCCTCAAGAAGTAGACTAAATATACGAAAATGTAAACATGAATTGTTAAATTATTTTCCCACAAACAATTCAAAATGTGTTATAAAACATAGTCATGAGTAATTTTTCCAGATATTTTTATTATTATTATTGGACATAATTACAGAGTTGAGCATTGCCAATTGTAGAAAACATTATTTGGATCGATTTCAAACCAACATTCATTCATCACATGTTCCATTCGATTATTAGTAATAAATTAAAATTTTTGTATAAAATTAACACTATAATGATCAACACATAATACTATTTGATTGTAGGCTGAACAGGATGATGAGAAGAGGAAATATTTTGATGAAAATGTATATACAGGGTGTTTCCTAATTGAATATCAATATCCGTGGGGGTGATTTTTGGGCACATTTTAAGAAAAAAACTTCATTTGAACATATGTCCTAAACGTCTTTCCTTTTGATATACAATAGGGTGGTAAAGTATTCAAAAATAAATCTTTCATTATTGATATCTAAATATTAATATTCAAAGACATGAAGTGATCACAACCAAATATCAATTCTTGGCCACAGCCTACTAAGATAAGAACCAATTCTTCCTTACTTACAAACATACTAACATAGTGTAAATTATTTCAATGCAGAGAAACAGTTTTCATTTTTTAAGCGAAAGCATCGGATTGAAAAAATCAAGAGATCAATTTTGGTGAGAAATGTTTGTAAATTTCAAAAATGAATTTAATTTTAGGAAAAATCTGTGGCGTACCATCAATGTCTGCCAAAATAGGTAGGTCAAGTTACGTACGAACGTAGGAATAAAAAAAAAGTGATACATTAAAAAATGCCTCTTGATTCATAGTCCATGTATGACAAATTTCGTCAAAATATCTGAAGTGGTATTGTAGTTACTAATAATAAATGATTTATTTTTGAAAACTTTACCAAACTGTATCTCAAAAGGTAAGACATTTAGGACATATGTCCATAAGAAGTTTTTTTTTAATGGTCCCAAGAATCACCCCCATAAATATTGACATTCAATCAGGAAACTCCCTGTATAATTATATAAGTATGCACAGAAACTTTTCTTAACATGTCAGGATAGTTGACCTTGAATGAGGCATAAAAGCTCGTTTTGTATATATGCCTATTTGCTTCCGAAAAAAACATGAGTATTTTTGGTGTGCTTTTTATAACATGACTTTGACCCACACGCCACAAAAAATATTTGGGAATATAACTGGATATCATCACAGTTACATTGTGATGACATAATGGTTTCGAGTATAAAATGGTTTTCGCAAAAAGAAACACAAATTTTACCGTAGTAGGTAAATTCAACAAAAAGTTGTGAATAATTGCATGTTTTGCTCATAAGAGTGTGAATTTAATCAAAAAATATATATCATTTGTAGAATTCCGCACATTAGATAGAAAA
Source organism: Adalia decempunctata (assembly GCA_951802165.1). Classification (NCBI taxonomy): domain Eukaryota; kingdom Metazoa; phylum Arthropoda; class Insecta; order Coleoptera; family Coccinellidae; genus Adalia; species Adalia decempunctata. Next base: position 40,292,503 of record OX637699.1, on the reverse strand, counting down.
AAAGGCAGTCACAGTCAACTGGACAGAATTTATTGAAATTTGGAACATACAATGACCTTTATATTCCTAAAATTTTTCCACAGAACCGATATCAATAAGAGCCGTTTTCAGTATCATATCAGGTCTTACAAGGATTGCGAATTATCCTTGTTGCAAATTATTATTATTTTAAACGTTAGGTCTCGTTAAAGTGCAGTCAATCAGCCATTACAAAAAGCAGCGAGGTTTTTGAAAGTGGTCTTCTTTCGGTTTCACCTGTTGTTTTTTAAATGTGTTATACTCGGTAGGGAGGCGCAAAAATGGCAACTCGCACGGTCGACATTATAAACTCTGATGTAGCTAAAACGCGATATGTTTCAAGTCAGAATAAACCTAAATCAATATATTATATGTACTTTATTCTATAAATGTACTATGATTATTTGTTGCATACATTTGACCTACTGATTGATGTATTGAATTGAGGCATCAATAAAATTTCTCGAGAAACTATATGATTTTGAAAATAAGATACAAACCTTGGAGGTTTGTAAAATATTTATCAGTATATTTCCCCTGCACTGTGTGCTTACTGTTTTTTCAGAGTGTTTACGCAAGTTTGTAATCTTCAGCTGCTATATCTTACACACATTCCAACTATATTAGCATCAATAATATGAGAGAAAAAAAATCTCAGAAATATCTTTCAAAGTCTTCAGAGGCTATTGCACAAACCTAGATATCACCGATGATATATACATGATCATATCCAAAATCAATCATCAAGAAGTCAAGTTAATCAAAATAAATAGATCGTGGTCAACATATTTAACATTCAACATGAACTCTGCATTTGAAACATTCAGTAGCATAAAATAGGAATGCAGTATGTCCTAATAGCAAAATGAAGGAGAAATGCTACGTGAAGTTTCGACAATATAGAAACTTCAGAATGTGTGATATGCAGCAATGAAATAATATGGAATACATAAATTCGAAAGAAGACATATATATTGACTCAAGAAAAATAATTAATGGCCCTTGTGTTTCAAGGCCTCTTGCAACGACAGAGAATTCTCGCGAGAATTTTCTGTCAAATTCACTGACCGAAAATTCTCTGCCGTTGTATACGATGGAACAATGGAATTTCACAGAGAATTCTACCGAAAGTAGTATGCAACGGCAGAGAATTTTCGGTCAGTGAATTTCGCAGAAAATTCTCGCGAGAATTCTCTGTCGTTGCAAGAGGCCTTTACATTAATTTAATAATGAGAATTGACGTATAAGAAAAAAGTTACTTTGAAAATTATGCCTTTGTGTTTTTTCAAAATCAGATATTCACCAAGAAAATTTGCTATGTAAACAATTTAAAAATCTCAGAAATATAAGGATGCATACATACATATAGTATAGTAAATGAAAATTTGCTTTGTATTTGCTTGAAGGATTAATACATAGGTTATACTGCAGAAAACAATCATCTAGAGTGCAGGGATCATCAAAATATCAGTAGCATAACCTGTGGTGACAAATGTCCCATCATTCAAGTGGCGATGCATTATAAATAAATCTAATAACATCTGCCCTGCAAGAGTAATTCAACATTATTGTCACCAGTAGTAGTATTCATAACATAAATCCCGAAATTGTTGAAAATAACAATTATCTTCGATATGAGAAAAAAAAATGACTAAGGTACATGACATACTGAACATTTTTCCAGAAATCATCTCTCAAAGGATTCATTATCATATCCATTGAAATCATGAAGGGTTGTATATTCATAAACCGTGATGTTCATATCAAACATTTTGCATATTTTGTTTGAGGTTGCAGTGATAGTCATACAAATACACCTATCTCGTAAAGGCTTCAGAGGCTATTGCAGAAACCTAGATATCACCAATAATATACATGATCATATCCAAATTCAACCATCAATAAGTCAAGTTAATCAATATAAATAGATCGTGGTCAACATATTTAGCTTAGAACATGAACACTGCATTTGAAACATTCGGTAGCATAAAATAGGAATGTAGGATGTCCCAATAGCAAAATTAAGAATTACCCAGAAATACAGGAAATGGTAAGTGAAGTTTTGACAATGTAGAAAATCCAGAATGTATAATATGCAGTAATGAAATAATACGAAATACATAAATTCGAAAGAAGACATAGTACATTGACTCAAGAAAATAATTAATTACTTGTGTTTACATTCATTCAGTGAAATTGAAGTAAGAGAAAAGCGTTGTTTTGAAAATTATGCCTTCTTGTTTCTTCAGAATCAGATGTACACCAGAAAAAAATTGCTATTCATATAATTTGAATAATTTAACAATCTCAGAAATATAAGGATGCATACATACATATAGTGTAGTAAATGAAAATTTGCTTAGTATTTGGTTGAAGGGTTAATCCATAGGTATACAGCAGAAAGCAATCATCAGGAGTGCAGGGTTCATCGAAATATCAGTGGCCTAACCTGGGGTGACAAATGTCCCACCATTCAAGTGACGACGCATTATGATTAATTCAATAACATCTGCCTGCAAGAGTAATTTAACATTATTGTCACCAGTAGTCAGGATTATTTATTTTTTATTTGAAAAGTAATTAATTCTGCATGTGAATGTTGAAAATGAAACCTGGTGAATATGAATTTTTTCCAATAATAATATGATAAAAGAAAAATACTTTAATCTAATATTATATAAAGCATATACATATAAGAAAAGAAGAGATGTGGTAATAGCAGAATTTGCCATTACTTAATCGTATCTTCATAAGAAAAAGTAATACGTATTATTAATACTGGAAAAAATTCTTTATACACTCAGGTTGGAAAGGCCATTATAAACTTTGGACACTATATCCTTAGGCGATACAAACCTCCTGATATGATAGTACTCCGTTGACATACATACATGATCTTCTTATGTTATTAGTGGTGGAATATCACCGTTACCCCTTTTTCACTGAATCATAATGATTTCCGATCAATTTTCAACTTTTCAGAAACAAAATATGTATTGATATCGAAAAGCCATCATCCTTGTGTTCATCTGAAAACTAACAAAAATTTAGAATTTAAGAAATCACCCCTTTCGTCTTGATACTTACATAATGAATAAGTTTTCCACGTAAAACTGTTTAGACGATAACTAAAACGATTGTTCTCCATTTCGAATAATATCTGGAAAGATTCATAGCTTAAGATGTGGTATCTAAATTTTGAGGAATTTGTCATCGGAATGAATGAAAGGAAGCGATGACTCAAAACAAAAATAATGTGAAAACATAATTGTCGTCTCTCATCAAATATGACATCAAATATTCTATTGCACAATTCAGAAATGAGGTTTGTTCTTTGAGAATGCATGAAAAAACTTCAGATATAATCTGGGGAGTGAAGCAGTTGAAATCTATGAGACATGGAACGCCCTATTTAGCCCCATAATACTGACCTGTTTGCATGTTTGCAGATAGATTATCAGCAATTATTTACCAGATCGAACAATCATAATAAAGAACGCTATGACACAATCCTCTTTCATCCAACGTAGTGAGCAAGGTCGTAGAAAGCTTTCTGTTTGCCTGGCGATGAAAGCAGTACGAAAAAATTGAAAATACCAAAATCTGGAAGAAAAAATAGTTAAAACCTTTGATAACCGAATATATACATATGTATACTTACCTCCAATTCTTCTAATATACTGAACATTTTGACCATTATTATTATTATTATTATTATTATACATTTGACAAGAGTTTAGAAAAATTCTATAAACTCAAATAAAATTAAAAAAGAAATGCACATAGCTAGACAAAAAAAAATAAAATATAAATTACAGTTGAAAATAGAAAGAAATAATATACAAAAGCAAAAAGGAGAAAAGAACTTCATCTCAAGCTTGGCGACGATCGATTCTGCATCCACCTGTCAAATCGGTTTTTGAACGAGTTGACAGAGGAAGCCTCCACAGTGGCAGACGGTAGACGGTTCCATGTAGAAAACACTCTGTTGGTCAGGAAGTGTTCTCTCTGAGTCGTCCTGAAATTCTCCCTTCGCAGCTTGTATCTGTGGCCACGCAGACGTTCGTCATCATTCAGAGTGAACATTTCACCCAGATCTGCGTTAAAAAGACCGTTCAGAGCTCTGTAGGTGATAATGAGGTCACCTCGGGCCCGTCTGTCTGAAAATAAGGGGAGATCCATAATAGAGAGCCGTTCAGGATAGCTGGGTCGCAGTACACCATAGGGTAATCTAGTCGCACGACGCTGAACACTCTCGAGCAGCTCCACATCGCGAACCAGAGACGGAGACCAAACTGCCCCGGCATATTCCAGGATTGGGCGCACGTAGGTAGTGTATAGAATTCTACAGGAGGCCGGATCGCAACGGGAAAATGATCTGCGCAGCATATAAAGAATTCTCTTCGCCTTGTTAACGGTGTGCAGGATGTGATTGGACCAAGAGAGATCATCGGAAACCACGACTCCAAGGTCACAATGAGAGGTTTCGGCAGAAATCGTATGGCCGCCGAGAAAGTAATCGTTACCAGGATTGTTTCTTCCCATGTGAATGACCGAACACTTCGAAAGATTATCTGATTTAGAAACAAATAAAAGTTTGTTGGTCGATTTGAGATTGAGGTTAAGGTGGAATTCGACCAGATGAACGTCAAAACTCACATCATCGGTAAAATGTTGAATTTAAATAGACACATATGTAAAATAAGGTCCAATCATTCATTTTCTACCAAATTCATGGCTTATTTATATTAGTTACGCGAAATACATTCCCATTCAGCACATGTCAACAAACCCGGGCTACGTCAAACTTTGACAGCGACAGCTACAATGTCAAATCGTTCTCTGTGATCGCTGCAGATCGGGTGATTTTATAGGGGAAATGTCAAACTTTGATCAATTTTCCTGAAGAAATGGGGAAATTATGGAAAATATCAATACTAAGCTATTAAGCATTAACATTTCTTCTTTCGATCCGTATATTTACATCACGGCCAGGATATCTGTGGAAAAAGTTTTATCGAGTATAAAATTGCCCATTTTGCCGGAATTTTTCGCGATTTTCGCGAATTTTTTAAAAATACTTCTAGATCGCCTAGAAAATCGAAATTTCGCCCAGGTATGAATGGATTATTCCTCTTTCGGACGGTACAAAGATCTCCTCGATGTATCGCAGCTTCGCTGCGATATTAAGATTCTTCTGGATCAACTTTTTTGACAGATTCCCTCGGGCCGGTCCACAGAGTTACCAGTTTAGTATAGTATAGAATGATGACGAGGTGTACGGAAGGGATACCCAAGATGCACTCCATCGATGCTGTGGGAGTGGATCTTAGAGCGCCTGTTATACTAAGACAAGCTCTCCTTTGGCATCTGTTAGGGATGTTTCGGTTACTGGCCTTCTCCATGAAAGTCCACCATACCACTGATGCATATGTGAGGATAGGTCTTACGACCACAGTATACAGCCAGTGTATAATATGGGGTCCAAAGCCCCACCCTTTGCCGAGCACCTTCTGTGTAGACCAGAATATTACATTGGCCTTAATCGCTTGAGCTTCGATGTGTTTGTTCCACAGTAGTTTGCGGTCCAGTATAACACCTCGATATCGGACCTGGTCAGATAAGGTGAGCCTCACTCCGAATAGACTGGGGAGTCTAATATCGCAAGGCACCCTTTCCATCGTAAAGAGAACCATCTCGATTTTCTTAGGGTTTACTGTTAGGTCGTAATTTGTGCACCACCGTTCGATTATCCGCAAGGCGTTTTGCATCAAATCCACGATGACGCTGAGTATCTTACCTCTTATCAGCAGGACAAGATCGTCGGCATAAGCCACTGCGACGTGGTCAGCATCCGCCAACCCGACCAGGAGCCCATCCAGGATGAGATCCCACAGCAGCGGTGAAAGAACACCACCCTGCGGACAACCCCTCCCTGATGTTCCCCCTATGGTCGAGGAGTCCAGCTTAGCCACGATATTGCGAGCCTTGAGGAGCGACCTCGTCCAGCGAAAGAGTGTAGGGGAGATTCCGTGTTTGACCACAGTATTGTTCATTGCTTTGAATGCAGTGTTGTTGAATGCTCCTTCTATATCCGAAAATATGGCTAGAGTATATTCTTTGTGGAGCAACCCGTCCTCAATGTAATTTACTACTGAGTGAAGAACGGTGTCTACAGATGTAACAAGCACATAGGCATGTTGAGAGGGATGCAATGGCCAAGCCACTAGTGATGTATCCCTAATGTGTCTTTCTACCAGTCTCTCTAGGGCCTTCACTAGAAAAGAGAAGAGACTTATTGGTCGAAAGTCCTCTGCGTTTGTATGGGAAGGCCTTCTGGGTTTAGGTAGAAATATGACCCGAACCTTTCTCCAGGACATCGGTATGTGTCCCAGAGCCAGGCTCGCGCGATATATATGAAGCAGTGAGGAAGAGAGCAGATCCAACCCTCTGATGAGGAGAGCCGGAAATATTCCGTCCTCCCCAGCCGCCTTATATGGCTCGAATCCCCTGATAGCCCAACGGATCCGAGAGTAAGTTACTGCCTGAGACGCCGCCCGCCAATCCGCGCTAGATGCACGTCGGTGAGCCTCGTCACAGGTGTTTTCGCTTTCATTGAAGCCCGGGAAGTGGACCTCTAGAAGATGTCTCAGACTGTCAACCTCCGAGCTGGTTTTCACACCAGTGGGAAGAGTAAACCAATCGATCTCTGGAGGGCCTCCGCTGGAGAGTATTTTCCGAAGCCTATTAGCCACAGATACATCCTCTATGCCGCTGCAGAAGCTCTTCCATGATTCCTTTTTGAACTTTCTTATAAGTTTTTTGTATATTTTTAGGGCTGATTTATATTCATCCCAGTCGTTGTCAAGGCCAGATCTCATAGCCTTGTTGAATAGACGTCTACTTTTACGTCTTGCATCACTTAGTTCCTTCGACCACCATTTCGTCTTGCCTTTCGGCTTACTGAACTACTATTATATGCTGAGATGATAGATTCCTGCAGTTTATTTGCCGCTACATTACTGTGCCCCAGATTACCACAGAAATGCACCAAATATTTTGGCCAGTCTGTTTTCTTAGGATTCCTGAATACCTCAGGTATCCTTGTTCTGCTCTCTTCAATGGAGAAGCAAATATGCCGGTGATCTGAGAGCGAGATCACCTCCGTGTCCACACGCCAATCTTTTATATAGTCGACGATAGAATTGCTACACAACGTTATGTCGAGTACCTCACGTCTCGCCGAAGTGACGAAGGTCGGTTCCACACCTACATTAAGTGTAGTTAGATACGTAGAGAACAGGAAGTCTGCCAGCGCTTGTCCTCTGGGGTTGACGTCAGAAATGCCCCACAGCACCTGGTGCGCGTTTGCGTCACAGCCAATCAACAATGGCCAGCCCCTCTGCTCGCAGAATTTCTCTAACTCTACTAACTCCCTAGTTGGTGGTGGGTCGGAGGAGTCGTATGGTAAGTATGGTGAGCATATTACAAGATTCTCTAGTGGTCCTCTGTTGCCGTGAATTTGGATCGCTAATAGTTCTCTGAAACAGAAATTTGTCAGTATATGAGCCCCTGGAGGCCCCGTGGAGGCCAGTATACACGCTCTTGGATTCGTATCCGCAAGCGAGCAGAAGAGCCTGCTTCCCCTAAAGGAAAGACCCCTCACCTCACCTCCACTGACCCAGGGCTCCTGAATCAGGCTTAAAAATGTGTGAACTATTGCAAGCTGCAACCGAAGAATGTCGGTCGCCGATATGCAGTGGTGCAAGTTGATTTGCGTGACATTTATGTCAGCCGCCATGGGGACATGTGAATTCCTCACTCAGCCAACTGTTACGTTCCGCCGGATGATCCATGCGGGTCCTCCGGTGTAGCAGTCGGTGCCCAGCGGCGGCCCCCGCTCGCCGCATCGAACCCCGACCCCCCGGCCTCAGACAGCGGTAGGCCCGCATGCGACGCACACGAGCTAGGAGCCCCCGCAGGGTCCACCTCCATGCTGATGCTTTCCGACCTTTGAGTCGGACGGAGTTTCTCCACCCCGTTTCCCCCGCCCTTTCCAGCACCACTGGGCCCTGTCTTCGGAGCTTCCTGTGCTGCTTTTGGGGCCGGTGCATCTACGTCGCGTGGACCCTAGACAAGCTCGAACGTGCCCGTCCTGGTTACAACGCTAACTACAGGCTACTACAGGCCGTTCAAGCCCTCCACAGTTGTTTTGTCCACCCCCAGAATGATCTGCAACGTGTCGGGCCTGTCATTCGAATGCTAGTTTTCAAAGCCGGAATGGACATTTCAATCCTTCTGAGAATCAGACCCGTTGGAGAAGAGCTTTGAGCACCCCCCACTAACAGACTAACTCTCTTCAGTTTTTCAAGGTCCCTAAACTCAATTGTCTTGAGACGAAGGTCCTTGGAGATGTTCAGCTCAGTCGAGTTGGTGGTTAGCCAGTCTCAACTGAAGCTGTCTTTACAAGAGGCAATAAATGCTCCTTGGGGTTTGAGTTCCACATTGTCGAATTTGGGTTATGGTTGGCCCGACCGGATTTTGTCCATCGTGCCGACCACCGCCAGCTCAACTCTTTTGATCTCTTGCTGTGAGAGTCCCCTGTTTGGCCAGCCTCGAGAACGATGGTTTCCTTCAGAGTCCTACTCACCACCTCAGTGTAAGAGAGCCCTCCTTAAAGGTTGTTAGCCTTTTTGGTGTGCTTCTGACATGAGGGTGGAGAGTTCGAATCAGGGGGCGCTTCTTTTGAAGGCACCTGATCGTGAAGGAGAAGAGGTCCCGGCTTCAGCCTCTCCGGTCGGTAGACCGGCTAAGGCTGCGCGAGCCTTCCTCGCCCTATTCTTGGAGGCCCCACTACGGTTCCGCCGTCTAAATACAAGAGGATGCGACCTGGTTTCCCCAGGGAATCGTTCGTGACACTCTGACCCGGTTCCATTCAGCCCTAGGCACGATATCTAACACCGTAGCTTGGGGATCAGTCTTAGTTTTCACCGTTCATCTTGGGAGACCCTACCGGAACTGTGTTCCATCGACACCGCCCCAAGAGTCCTCACAGCTACTTAAGCCCTCACACCAACGACAAGGTGCTGATCATTGTAAGGGTCACTTTACTTTACTTTACATCGAATACTCAATCATATATCAGAAACGAATAAATTGAAAAAAAAAATTTTTTTCGGCAACCGTCCGGGAAGTACCCACTTCCCGGACGCTTTTTCTTTGAGAAAGTTGCATTTCCCGGCCTAGGCCGGAAAGTACGTACTTTCCGGACTAGGCCGGAAAAACACGTCGTTGTTGTCATTGTGATGATCATCACAATAGCAACGAAATAACGGATGACAGTTCTGTTCTGTTTCATTCAAATAAGAATCAAAATGTATAGTAGAGAGATGTGTTGTCTCATTGATTTGTAATTCTTCACCGTTGCCGAAAAAATATTGTACGCAACACGCCCGAAAATAGTTTTTTTGGAGTCACAGACTTCCAGGACTCGCCTCCGGCTCGTCCTAGAATCTTGTCTATTCGTCCAAAAAAACCCTATTTTCCGGACTTGTTACGTAAATTATTATTTTTTTGAAAAATGTAGGTATTTTCATTTCCTGTATAACCGGGAGTGCTCAGGCTCCAAAAATATTTTAGGTCTGTAGAGAATTTTGAACAATATCATAATCAAAATTTTCAGATTTCAAATATGTCCAGTGTTATGATATTTTCAAATTTATATTTCAGATTTTTATTATTTTCTGACAGAAATAAAACAAATTATTTTGTTATGATATTTTCAAATTTATATTTCAGATTTTTATTATTTTCTGACAGAAATAAAACACACTCAACTTTTATGAATTTTAATACAAAAAAATGAATGACTCCAAATTTAACAAAAAGAATGAAAAAGAATTTACTTTATCAAAATGCAGGATTGAAAGATGAAAGCTGAATGAAAAACAACACAATCTAGAACTACAAGTGATTTAGTTGGCTCTCCGAAACTCCTCTGACTTGAATCAGTTCTCATACCCTTTCGAATGGAGTTCTCGAACAAAGGATGGACTAAATCTGCCACAGCAAGCGCCTGATGTAGCAGCAACACTCCCTTTTTTGGGTCTTCGATTTGGCTCCAGTTCATGAAAAATAAAAATAAATACAAGAAATAATTCAGTCAGCAAGCCTCAAAAAAAACAAAGGAAAAATCTATACTTTAATCTTTCAGCCCACACTAATATATGAAAAAAAAATAATTAAAAAAAAAATTCAGTGTGACCTCAAGATCGAGGTGAAAGTGACTATGGCCGTATTCAAATAACCCAAACTACTGAAAAATTTATATTCTTCTCAAGATTTCTAATGAGATGAATTTCAACCAGAAAACCAATAATATCCACAAATTAACAATTGTGAAAGTTCATAGATCTCACAGTGCTCTCACACCTGTACCAAATATCAATAAGAATTGAATAATTCCTCAGTTCAAATTTTGCCTTTAGGCTAAATCTACTAAGTAGATTATCTGAGTTTACTTCAACTTCTTTCCACAATGTAACAGGTATAGTGAGGATTAATATTGAGAGAATACTATGAAATTAAATCGAGAAGTACAACTTCCCTACAATAATTATTAAACCCAGAAATTGAAATTTTAATAGTATTCCAAAAATACTACGATGAATTTCCAGGAATTCAACAATATTGAAAACTACTTCAATAAGTTTATTAATCAAAATCCAAAAAAATTACTACAAATGAAAACGGCAGCAATTCAATCAGTCACTCACCTAGCGATCGCTGAGCTCACACTGAATTTTAAAAACGCCAGTTGGGAGGATATTCGAAGCGGTCTACTTTTTACGAAACAAACAAAATTATAAAAACCTACCGCTGGCTTGGTTGGATTGTTTCAAAACATATCACGTTCACTCACATCACTAAGGTATTTTAGGTTGCCTATAGCAAATATTAAAATTGAAATTATAGAACGTAACACCAGTCCTCCAGAAACGTCTTATAGGCACTCGAACTTGGGACACCCTATATACTAATTCTTGAAATATTTATTTCTCTTTCAGATTGTACCCAGAGAAAATTTACTCTTCTGAATACATTTCCTTGAAATATTGTCTATATTAATTCCTAAAATATTTACAGTTATTCTCTTTCAGATTGTACCCAGAGGCCAATATGGTGAAACTTGGCTCATGGAATAATTTCAATGATACCTATTGTTGTCCATATTTTTTAAATCCAACTGAAGAACTTTTCGAGAAAATAGGAAGAAATTTCATTCAGAAGGTATTTTATCGAAATCAATCGATACTTTTCAGTGATGGTGTCACACATAACATACACTCTAAACCAGGCATGGGCAACCTACGGCCCGCGGGCCATATGCGGCCCGCGCATAGAATTTTCTTGGCCCACCGAAAGAATAATATTCAATTTGCAACATGCACAAATTTAGTCAATTTCATATGTCGATTTGTTGAATAAATTTTCTTACTGTTAAAAATTTCATTTTGGCCCGTCGTCTACGAAAAAATTTTCTATTCAGGCCGCTGCAAAAAAAGTTGCCCATGCCTGCTCTAAACAGTCTAAACGGCCATTCTACGCTTAATCTTGCACACCACACTCAATGGAATTTCAAAACCTTAAGCATTAAGAATTTCCTGTCATTTCATCCAACCACGACAAAAGAGTTCATTAGAATAAATATATATTGCAGGCAAAATGAAAGCAATAATAAACGTCCTGCAGGGACAGTTCAACCATCATTACTTATTACTATTAGCAACTGAAATTTACGTGTGGTACCTCACTATAACCGCTTTCGAAAATGTTGATCAAAGCATATTATTGAGTATTGATGAATATAAAATTTAAATGGTCATAATATTCACTATTATCTGCAAAAAAACAGTCACTCATCCGATATGCTAAAACAGCAAGTTGCAATGATGTTGAGTTCAGTGCAGAGTGGAATACAGTTCATCCGAGTCACATACTGGACGTGCGGACACTCACGCCAGCAAATGTTGGCACAGATCACGACCTAGAGCTATGCAAATACCGCGTCAAAGCCAACCACACCAAATTCAACGTGGAGTCCTTGAATGACGGCTCAACAAGGGCACTATACCAAAGTATATTAGCCGAAAAAATGGTCTCCAACCATGTAGTAGAACTAGTAGAAGAGGAAGATGCTGAGCAAATATGTGAAAGGATTAAAACGAATATCATACAAAGTGCCATAGAAGCACTCTGAAGGTGAACTCAAATTGAAAGCAAAATAAAAAGAATGATTCACAGACGAAGTAAAAATTTCGGGAGTACAGTAGAAGAAAGCGTACGTCAAATATAAAAACAGAAAAATATACGAAATATACACGGTGGATGGCACATTAGACGTTTCTGGTGAACCAGATATCGGATCAGTTTGAAAATTTGCATAAATGCATTATCGGACATTCTCGATTCAGCTAAAATAGTTTCGTCAATGCGGTGTTGCCACTTCTATTAGAATGTAGTAGCAACTACGCTTTTTCAAATGGAACACCTGGTATATTATATTATTTTTGGAATCTGAAACAATTTACCGACAACTTTTCTCAACGCTTTCCTATACCTATCTGTTGCGTTTTCGAAATATAAATTATTTTCAATTTTTTTTTCACCGAAAAACATGACCTCTAAAAATGCTGATAACTTCGGGTTGGGAGACACTATGGCCATTGTTATTTTGTTTGGAGTTAGGTGATAGATATAAATGCTTCCAACACATCAGCCTGATCTACGTTACCTACAATACAGGGTGGTGAAAAATACAGTCTTTTTGTTTGCTTGAAAAAGTGACTGAAACTTGTTTATTTCAGATGGACTGTATATTATTAGAAATTCTGAAGGCTGATGAAATTTGCTCTCATTCTATGTATATCATGCCTATACCTAACTAGTCATGTTTCGGACTTAAGAGCATTTATCTGTCAAAATGTCCCTTCAAAATGGTATTTCCATTCTGTATTTGGTAGGCAGGCAATGATTTATTTTTGATAGTCCCTTATGACATTCTCCTAATAATAAAGGCAACAAGAAACCTGAAAGTCAAACTATTTATATGAATTATTATTAAAAAGTAGAACAATCATGTCGAATATTTCAAAGTATGTTCGAATCGCTGGCCGTTCACTTCCATGCACTTCAAAATGCGGGTGTTGACTGCTTTCGCCGTGACAGATCGTATTTCTTTGGAATCCAAATCTTCAAATGCTTGGGTAATCCTTTCCAACAATTCAGTTCTCGAATGCTTTTTTGTTCAACATTCCCCACAGATAATAAATCTAATGGACTAAGATCGGATAATCTTGCTGGCCAATTCCACGGTCCCAAGCGCCGTATCCACCGATCGTCAAAAAGTCTCTCCAGTTAATAATAATAAACAAATTCATGAGCACTTCGTTTGAATATTTTTCTTCCATCATTTCGAGGGTTTCTGAAATGACAAAAATGTCGAATTTCAAGTTTCTTGGTGCCTTTATTATCAGGAGAATGTCACAAGGTACTGTGGAATAGTAATCATGGCCTGCCTACCAAAAACCGAATGGGAACCATTCTGAAGGCTAGGAAATTATAGGATAACTAGCTGACCCCGCGAACTCCATTCCGCATTAGAGGCAATAAATGTTTTTCTCTATTTCAGTACCGTAATGAGTTCATTACAGTATTAAATAGGGGCATTCTAATAAAACACACTATAAAATGTTTTTACTCTATTGGCTATCGATTTCGGCGTTATGCCATCATCAGGCCAGCTGAAAATACAAAAAACGTTTACATACAAGAAAAGGTTTCAACAGAGCATCACTAACATAAACTGAACAGGTTAATAAATAAAATAATTAATTATCTGGATGAGGATATTCTCAATTTTCTTTCAATTTACTTTTTTAAGGTTAGGTTAGAGGTATGCTTACCGTCCGTGTATAACAGTCTATAACACTTCATATATATGAATTAGATGGTAGGTTTCTTAAAATTTTCTTTGAAATTAATCTACAACTGTCCAAACTCTGTAAGTTTTTTGATTTGTTTTCAAGTCGCAATTTATATTCTCGTTTTTCGCTAGTGTACATGTGTTGCAACAGATCAGGAGGAATGTCGGGAAAGAAAATATGGAAGTGGCAGTTGGTATGTCGTTGTCATGTAGAAGGCGGGAAGTTTGAATTAATCGAAGGTGTATCTATCATCTTAAAAATGTTCATGCTCCCGTTGAAATCTGAGAGGTCGTTTAGTAAATGTTGGCTGTCCCTATGTCTGTTTATTTCGTATTGGTCGAGTAACGTCAACCTTCTGAAGTTGTTTCCCTTGTGTAGTATCTCCAGGGATCCAGGGATCCCCGTCCAGCGGCTTACTGGCAGACATATACGTTGACCACGATGAAGAACAAATAATGAACCTACCTGATAGCAATAAAATCACCCTATGGAATAGATATGTAGACGATATTCTCTGCATATGGTCAGGAACCGACGAAGGCCTTGAAAAATTTTTCGAAAACATAAATTCAAAATTTAAAATAAAATTCACCCTTGAAAAGGCAATGAAAAACTCCATAAACTTCTAAGATCTCAATATTACGTTGAATGAAAACCACTCCTTCTCTTATAACATCTACCGAAAGAACACACAAACAGACACAATCATACCCTTTCACTCATACCATGCTCTCCCAATAAAAATAACGGTTTTCAGATTTTTATTCAACAGACTCCTCAACATCCCGCTCTCAGAAGACAATTACAATAGAGAACTCAAAATTATCTACCAGATAGGTGAGAATAATGCATATCCTAGAACATTTATTGATGATGTTCTAACCTCAATAAAGAGGAAAATGATCATAAACAAAATATACCCCCATTGTTCAGTGAAAAGACGCTTTATTTCTATCCCTTTCTATCAAAATTTAAACCAAAAATTCGTTCAAATCATGGATAAATACAATTATAGCATAGTAAATAGACGACACAGGACTTTAGACAATTTTCTGATCAAAAAACTGAAAAAGACCAACATAGTGGAATTTACAAGATAACATGTTCAAACTGCCCCTGCTTCTACATTAGCATGACCACAAGAACTATGAAGAAAAGACTTAGCGAACATCAAAAGAACCGACCAAATTCGGCATTAGGAAGTCATCTGTCGGAAGAACACCACAAGACAACACTAGATAACCTGGAGATACTACGCAAGGGAAACAACTTCAGAAGGTTGACGTTACTCGAACAATACGAAATAATCAAACATAGGGACAGCCAACATTTACTAAACGACCTCTCAGATTTCAACGGGAGCATGAACATTTTTAAGATGATAGATACACCTTCGATTAATTCAAACTTCCCGCCTTCTACATGACAACGACATACCAACTGCCACTTCCATATTTTCTTTCCCGACATTCCTCCTGATCTGTTGCAACACATGTACACTAGCGAAAAACGAGAATATAAATTGCGACTTGAAAACAAATCAAAAAACTTACAGAGTTTGGACAGTTGTAGATTAATTTCAAAGAAAATTTTAAGAAAACTACCATCTAATTCATATATATGAACTGTTATAGACTGTCATACAAGGACGGTAAGCATACCTCTAACCTAACCGTAAAAAAGTAAATTGAAAGAAAATTGAGAATATCCTCATCCAGATAATTAATTATTTTATTTATTAACCTGTTCAGTTTATGTTAGTGATGCTCTGTTGAAACCTTTTCTTGTATGTAAACGTTTTTTGTATTTTCAGCTGGCCTGATGATGGCATAACGCCGAAATCGATAGCCAATAGAGTAAAAACATTTTATAGTGTGTTTTATCAGAATACCCCTATTTAATATGAAGATGAACACACTCATGGAGAAATTCATCGCCAAAGTTCATTACAGTACTAAAAACAGTGCTGTAATGAATTCATTACAGCATAGTTTTCAGTTACATTTTTCGTTTTGTGGTTGTCAGCAATGACTTCCGATCCTTTTAAATTTCAGCAAACGTCAATTTGGAAATGTCAGTTTTCGTATTTCCTAACATTCACACCAACTGCCAAGATACAATATGAAAGTCACTAGGACCTATAATTTGAATTTTTCATTGAATTTCACAAAATTTGACTAAAATAGAGAAAATATCGTCTAATACTCGTTGCAGAATGCAATTCCAAAACTCATGCGTTCGAAAACTCGCTTGTTCGTCGCTCGTTTTCGAATTTCGCATTCGTATTATAATAGGAGCCCATTCTGCAACTAGTTTTAGAATATACTATTGTGTGCTGTATCATAAAAAAATTAAAATAAAAAAATTGGTCCGAAAAAATTGAAAAAGAAGTTAGGGGTGGACCACCCTTAGCATTTAGGGAGATAAAAATAGATGTTGGCTGATTTCCAGTCCTACCCGATATGGACACAAAATTTCACGAAAAACAGTCTAGCCGTTTCGGCCTGCTTGTCCAAAATACAATAGTTACGTCTGAACACCATCCTGCGATGAGTCGTGGTAAGATATGTCTGGGTAGAGGTAGGTATGCGTTGTACCATAGTAAACAATGCCAATACGCCACCAGGCCGCATATTTGTAAGAAGACGCGTCCGCCAAAAGGCGCAAGCCGAAGTAGAGTGGAGTAACTCTTACCTCCGATCTCAGCTGGTCCGCTCATGTCGAGTCAGTCACGGGAAGGGCGAAGCAAATAATTTATATGCTTAGGAAAACCTTCAAGAACTCCGATAAAACAACCTGGATGTTTCTATACAAAACTCACATAAGACCTATTATCGAGTATGCTGGACAAGTATGGTGGCCTTCAACCAGGTATGAAGAAATTCTCCTGGAGTCTGTTCAACGCTGGATTACACGTCTACCTTACTCGTATGTGCGTCCAACCTACGAGGATCGTCTTCGAATATTTGGTTTACCAAGTTTTGCTGAACGCCGGACTAGGGGGGATCTCATTTTTACCTTCCGAGCCCTCCATGGCCATTTCGGTGGAGAGATCCAGGACATGTATTGCCTCAATACCAACAGCTTGCGAGGGCATCGGTATAAGCTATCTAAGGAAGCCTTCAAATCGACACCTCGGCAAATGTTTCTCCCTAATAGAATATTCAGTTCATGGAATAATCTACCCACGGCGATTGTGGAGGCCCCTTCTGTGAACGCTTTTAAGAACAGGCTGGATGGATGGCGTCGAAATTAATTTTTTATTTTGTTGTTTACCATGTTTTGTTTGCACAGTACTTATGGTTCCTTCAGTTGCTTTATTACGAATGTATTTGAGTTGGGTTTATAGATTTGATAATCTCAACCCTTGTCATTATTTAAATAAATAAATAAACAAACGAGGGGTAAACCGCTGACCCGGACATCCCCGGGAAATCTACGGACATCCCTGGACATCCCCGGACATCCCTGGACATCCCCGGACATCCCTGGGACATCCCCGGGACATCCCCGGAAAATCCCCTGGACATCCCCTGGACATCCGCGGACATCCCCTGGACATCTCCGAGCTTGTACACCGGACATCCCCAGCGGTTTACCCCTCGTAAATAAATATAGCAGATGATTCAGCCAAAACCGCTTAGTAAACGGCAGACATGTGAGAGTTGCAAGATGTGCGGAATGAAGAGCAGTATACAATTATTTTTGCCTATGATTCATAGAACTAGAGGAAAATAAATATCCTACAGATTTTTGGAAATGAATAGTGACAAAATGGATCGGCAGATCATAGTTCCTTCAGTGCCCACTAAAGTTGGCAGTTTGGCAAGTAAACTGCCAAACATTTTTGCATCAAATCGTTCAAGAGCGTTGTTCCTCTATGCATATTTAAACTCAATGGTTATACGACATTCACTCAAAACTGGAATAGATCGCTTTACTTCTTGAACTATATATTATGATTAATCTTCACAAGTATTTCGAGTGTTTACATTTAACTGGGGAATTTGTGACGACCCAAAGGGTCCCGTTAAATCCATTTCGCCAGCGGGTCTCCAATGGTGATTGAATTCAGTATCTAATAAAATTAAAAGACTTTTCGAAAGATATCATACGAACACTGAGACAAACCTAGACCTACACGAAAAATAGTTTAAACTATTCTTACAAATCCAATCCAATCTAAAAACGGACCCGAGTTCCCGATTAATCTGAATAGTGCAGAATAATTGCAGTCTGTCCCCCGCGAGGGAATATCTAGAGCCTCAGGCTCAAAGTAACATGTGGCGTTTAGGCGTGCGGTCTTCTCGCCTGCCGCCCGTTTCCAATGCTGTAGAATAACGCTATAGACAAGGAAGTGCATCTGCCATCTGCCGTTTACTGGGAGGTGAGGAAGTGAGATGGATACACAGAAATCGTGATGCATGAAAACGTCGACCCGGAGACGCATTTTATTCCTATAAAATGAAGGGAAATTACCGTATAAATGCGTATGGA
Organism: Adalia decempunctata; assembly: GCA_951802165.1. Lineage (NCBI taxonomy): Eukaryota > Metazoa > Arthropoda > Insecta > Coleoptera > Coccinellidae > Adalia > Adalia decempunctata. The sequence goes on along the minus strand of OX637699.1, from coordinate 40,274,003 downwards.
TGCAGATAATTGACAAAAATTGAAATGATTTAATAAACAATTAGTAAAATATAATCTTTATACGTGTTTTTTGTGACGTTTATTGGTGAGCCACTGCCTCACCTGCCTCATAGGACAAGCCGCCACTGTTCTTCACTGGAGAGTTTGCAGAGGATCAAATTATTTTCTTTGGCACTTTTATATACGTAATTATTGGGTAATTCACGCATTTATGTTATGTTACATGCAAAGCTGAAACAGAGAAAATTCCGACGTTTCAGTAAGACAACTGAGGCCTCATCTGATTATGAAAATAAAAATTGCTATGCCACGCTTACTCCAGTAAACAGCAGACGTATCAGGTGGACTCTGGCGGACGCATCTGCTAAATATTAATTAACATTCTTCGGGGATGACGAAATTTACCGAAGGGATAACGCGTCTCCTGTTTAGAAATATGCCACCGGGCCAGGTGAAACTAAATTAAAGCTGCTATAAAGGGATGTAGAATACCACAAAACGCCATGTTACAGGGAGAGTATTCACACACAAAAAGGGTTTATTCATAATAATTGGGATTGATGTGATGTATTCGAATTGGAATTAAATCCCTCCGCTCCTTTTCAGTGCATTGCAATAGTTTGTTTAACGCATGTTTCAGGGAAGCGAGATCATCTCGCCAAATGGAGATATGCATGAGAAGGATGTAAGTGCATGTTGGTGAAAAATAAGATCTTGTGAATAATAAATAGCTTTCTTGCTTCGAACATAATTGCTAAAAACCTAAACAGTAATAATAATACACGTGCACCATTGGCATGAAAAGAATAAAATACACATCTTCTGTACCAATGCTTTTTCCAGTCTGATGACGAGGCAGTTTCACGTTTTGAGTACCGTCACGAGGCATTTTGCACTGTAACGTTTCGTTATGTGAATGTATACCTCTCTCATTCCCCCCATGAAAATCTACATCCAGCATAATAACAGTATGGGGTAGATATCTACCTTATACTGTGTGTTAACTATCTGTTTTATTGCCATTATCCTGCATTTTTTTGAGTGTTTTCAAGGCTGGAGAACTTTTCTTATGTGAGATTCTTTCAGCAAATAGCTGCATATGGAACAGATAGTATTTACAGTTGTGACAGTTTCAACGAAAACACCCCGCCTTCGACTGACCTGAACTATTTAGCTAATGTCAGTAGTTCAATATTCAAGGCTATGACTAGTGCAGATCCTGAAGCAGTTTGGTAAGATATTCTGAAAATCTGGCATAGATTCCTGATTTATGGATGTTTTCAGGCTAATGCAAAACTGGTTGTTTGTTCATGATGCTGCATACTGGACAAAAGCTAGAGCACGAGCTTTGCTCACTGCTGTACCAAAGGTAAGACAAATATCGAGCACCTCTAGGTCACATCCTTAGAAAGTTATAGTGGTAACGACAAGAATTGGATTCTACCGCTGATTCTTCATCAGTGTACATATAGTAAAGCGCAGTACCCCACTCTGTTTGAATTAGCCGCCATCCTCTTTACTGCCCTCTTCATACCTCTTGGCATTCGCGATAGGCCGCGAAGTGGTCGTCTGCAAGTTTCTTCTGAGACTCCTGATCGCTATTTCGAGTTTAAAATGGCCCTTCTTGTCAGTTTTTCTTGCCATTTTCGCGAATTTTCTAAAAAATACTTCTAATTCGCCTGTAGAATCGAAATTTCACACACGTATGAATCGATTATTCCTCTTTTCGACTGTGAAAAATTCAGAATTCACTGTCAGGTAATGTCGACATATTGACCTGATGGAATCCTGATGAGCTCTGTTTGCAAAATATTGTTCTACGTCTGAGTGTGACATTGCGCAATATATTGGACAACCTTCAATGTCGCCTTCACACAGTACAACTTATTGCACAAACGATAATATTGTGCCATAATATTGAGCGTCTAAGGGCTGCAATCAATATATTGTGCAACCCGGTTTGCACAATAATATTGCGCGTTTAGGGGCCGCTTAACAATAAGCTAGAGAGGGAATTTGGAAAAAACGTCAAAAACCACAGAGGCAACAGACAGAAGTCACAACCTGAAAATCAATCAGTCAATATGACAGAGTTCTCGAAAAACAAATAGAGATTACCGGCCACCGAAGTGTTTTCAAAAAAACAATTGTTATTATACTTACTAGGTTGGCAATTGTTTGGTTGGTTTATACCTCTGGTATTCCGGGATCAATCTCAATTCATCTTTACATTGGTTTCTAAGGTAGAAAGTTTCTAACACTTATTGGTATGCCATTGATTGATTTTGATTGATTGATAAGCTGACAAACGAGAGACCGGGTTAGCGCTTGGCCTCCCTGTGACACTGCGACCAACTTGGGTCTATTGTATCACTCTTTCGTCAGTGGTTCCTCACGAGAATAGGTTTGTGTCCTTTATCAGGTTCAGTAGCCTTTTTATGAGGTTTTTGGGATTCATTCCCGTTTCCGGATTGATTTCACCGAAGATTCTGTGGCGCCTTCTTCCCAAGGCGTCGCATTCAAAAATTATGTGAGAGGCTGTTTCTTCCTCTTCACCGCAGAGTGTTCTTCAAGTATTCCTATGGTGTTCAGATGTTTCTAAGGCCGCAGTGTCCCATCAGTAGACCTACTATTATACGTGCCTTTGTTCTGTTTGGATTCAAAAAGTCAGCTCTGTCAAGGTTTGGCTTGGCGTCCTACCATGGCTCTGCTGTGTGTTTGCCCGTCGCTCTGTTCCCAGTGTTGTCGGTGTCTTTGTTTCATCCACTCCTCAATCAGGGTCCTGCATCGGTTTTTGCTGATTCCAAGCACAGGTTCTGGCCCTGTGAATGGCGTTTCAGATGCTTGTTTTGCTAACTGGTCTGCTTTTTCGTTGCCCGCTATTCCCTTGTGACCTGGCACCCACATCAGAGTGACCTTGTTGTGTTTAGCCAGCTCCAGAAGGTCCTGGAGGCATTCCCAGACGAGTCTAGACTTTATCTGTGTCGAGTTGAGAGCTTTGATGGCGCTCTGGTTGTCAGAGAGAATGTGGATGTGTTTTCTTTGGTAGCCACTTCCCAGGTTCTTCTGTATGCATGTCCTAATGGCATGTGTTTCAGCTTGAAATACCGTGACGTGTTTGCCGAGAGGTATTATGTAATCCCTTCTTGGCCTTACTCCATGTATTCCCGCTCCCGTTCCTTCATCTGTCTTAGAACCATCTGTGTACCAGACTAATCATTGCACCCGTGATGCAGAGACAGGCAAGCCTTTGGATTTTTCCAAGGTTGGTTTTTGCCTGTCTCTGATTTGTTCTTGGCCACCACAGGATGAGTGAGCCATAAGTGATTCTGGGTCTTATTACCGCTGTGTAAAGCCAGTGCATGGCTTTCGGTTTGAGTCCCCAAGTTTTTCCAAAAGCTCTCCTGCACATCATAAGTGTCGTTTTACATTTGTTGGTTACATGATGTAGATGTGGGTTCCAGGTTAGTTTCTTATTGAGAATCAGCCCAAGGTATTTTACCTGTTCTACAACTTGTAATGTTTCGCCGAAGAATCTGGGAGGTGTGAGATCTCCTATGTTTCTTTTGCGAGTGAAGGGAATGAGTGCTGTTTTGTTCGGATTTGCCCTTAGGCTCTCTATGTTGCACCATTCCTCTACGGTCCTCAGTGCGTTTCGCATAAGTTCTGAGGTTATTCCGGTGTATTTTCCCTTGACGAGTATGACTATGTCGTCTGCGTATCCTTGAGAATAATATACTTGGTTATTCAGGGAGGCTAGCAGTTCGTCCACCACCATGTCCCACAGAAGAGGGGATAGTATGCCCCCCTGTGGGGTACCTCTGGCAATTTCGATCCGCAGTTTTTCCTCGAGCATAATGGCCTGGACCAGTCTGTTGTGAAGCATTGAGCGTATCCACCTGCAGGTGGTCTCACCAATGCCTCGTCGAGTAGCCGCAGAGACCATGCTTTCGAAGGAGGTGTTGTCGAAAGCCCTTTCGATATCTAGGAAGACGCATAATGCGATTTCCTTGATTGCCAGAGACTCTTCAATCCTTGAAACGAGATGGTAAAGAGCTGTCTCGCAGGATTTTCCTGTTAGATAGGCATGTTGGTTTTGGTGTAAAAGCCGCTCTATGAGAGCGGTTTCCCTTATGTCTCTATATATCAGTTTTTCTAAGCCTTTCAGGAGGAAGGAATATAGGCTTATTGGTCTGTATGCCTTGTCCTGGTCGTAGAAGTACGTCCAGATTTCGGGATAAAGACCGCATTCACAGTTTTCCAGGTTTGCAGGTTTGAGGTAGCCATCCCAATGCTAGACTCAGCCTGTATAATCTGCATAGTTCTGGTGCCAGATCCTCAATTCCATGCTGTAGTAATACTGGGAATATTCCGTCAGGACCAGGTGATTTGTATGGGTTGCACGAATTGAATGCCCATAGTACCTTAGAGTGAGTTACAATCCGTTTTGCCACCTCCCAGTCTTGCCTTCTTGCCCTTATTTCAGGGTTTACAGGGATTTCTTCTCTGGGGTTTTGGTATGTGGTAACGGTAGATCCTGGGAAGTGTGTTTTGAGCAGAAGTTCCATAGTTTCTTTCCCAGAGTTGGTATAATCGCCATTGGGTTTCTTGAGAGTCCCCATTGGATTGATTGGATCTTTTGAAAGGATGCGATGGAGTCTTGCACTTTCTGAGGTTTATTATTATTATTCAATATAACAAGAGTTGAGGAATAATTCCTATAAACTCACATAGTTGAGAAATTACATAAAAAAAAGAACTACAAAAAGGTGAAGAAGAATATCCGCTATTGGGAAGATATCCAGGCGTCGTAGCGGTTCTTGAAGCTATTTACGGCAGATGCATTGACGACGTCAGGGGGTAGTTGGTTCCAGATTTCAAATATTTTATTGTGCAGAAAATTCTGTCGAACAGCAGTTTTGAAGTTTCCTTTGGCGAGCTTGAATCGATGACCTCTAAGGTGATTTCGGTTGGTTGTGAAAAGGTTCTGTACGTCTGCATCAATGGAACTGTGAAGGGCTCGAAATGTTATGATGAGGTCACCTCGTTCACGTCGCTTCTGGAAACTGGGGATGTCCAAGAGTTGCAGCCGAGTGCCATAGTCTGGGCGTTGACGACCGTAGGAAAGCCTAGTGCAAAGACGTTGGACCAGTTCCAATCTATCGGTGTCACCTTTCAGGGAAGGCCACCAAACCGGTCCAGCGAACTCTAATATAGGACGAATGTGGGACTGGTACAGGATCTTGGATGTTCGGAGAGAACAACCCTTGAAAGAGCGGTACAGCATAAAGTAAACTTGTTTGGCCTTCTTGCAGATGTTCGCAATGTGATTTGACCAGGACAAATCGGATGTTACAGTTACTCCCAGATCAGAGTGGAGATCGACAGTTCTTAACAGGTTATTCTGAATGAAATAATCCACTTTGGGGTTTTTTTTACCTACGTGAAGAACACAACATTTTTCTATGTTGAGTGGCAGCATCCATCGATCACACCAACGACGCAGCGTGTCCAAGTCACGCTGAAGGACTCCTGCAGAAGTGAGCGGGTAGTTGTAGAGCTTCGTGTCGTCGGCAAACAGAGCGCAACTGGAATTGAGGGAAGGTGGGAGATCAGAAGTAAACAAAAGAAAGAGAATTGGACCGAGAACAGTGCCCTGAGGAACACCACTTGTTACGCGGGCATCTGGTGTGGAGTACCCACCTCCCACTCTAACTCGAAAGGATCTCCCGCTCAAAAAGGACCCAATCCAAGAAAGACACTTTCCCCGTATACCCAGGTGGGAAAGCTTGGCTATGAGACGACGATGGGGCACAGAATCAAATGCTTTGGCGAAGTCAAGATATATGACATCGACTGCGTCCTATGCTTTCGTCCATTCATTCATGCAAGACATCAGATTGGTAAGATCTGATCTTCCCGGAAGAAAGCCGTGCTGCTGGTTAGGGATGATATTATTGGCAGTTGAAAACGTCAAAAGTGCATCGCATATTATTCTCTCCATTATTTTACTAGCAGCAGAGGTCAGGCTGATTGGTCTATAGTTGTTAGGGTTGAGTTTATCGCCCTTCTTGAAAATAGGTGTGATGGATGCCGATAACCAAGCTGATGGAACTGTAGAGGAGGCGGAAGATTGGCGGAAAATAATTGACAATGGTAGAATGATTCCCTCAGTACACAGCTTGAGTTGGGATGCGGAAATACCGTCGGGTCCAGGAGCAGATGATGTTTTGAGATTAGAAAGTTGTTTTCTAATCAGCTCGTCGCTGAACATAATATTGTTTAGTTCTGCAGTCACAAGAGGGATGGATGGAATTGGTACTGGACCCGAGGGTTCTATGGTAAAAGCAGAAGAAAATGCATCGGAGAGAACATTGGCAGTTTCAGTATCATCCTGGCAGAGCAAATTCAAGCTGTTTTTAACCCTTGGTACTGCGACTTTACTATTGCATGATGATCTCAAATATTTGAAAAGCTTCTTTTTGTCTTTGCCGCAGGCTAAAGCATGTTCATAAGAAGATTTCGAACACTGCAATTGTGAGGAAACGGAGTTGGAAAAGTTTCGAGGGATTTCGTAGTCTGAGATCGAGACCGAAGGTATCTCTGCCACAATGCCTTCTTCCTGCGAAGTAACTCAAGAGAGCGTCCATCAATCCATGGTTTGGAGGGATTAAACTTGAAAGTTTTAATTTCCGTGCAAGATGCAATCAATCCAGTGAGAGTATCAGCAAATGTTGACCAGAGGATGTCAACATCTGGATCAGACAGAAGGTCATGCCAATCCTTGTCGAGCAACAATTTGTTAACCGTGTCATAGTCAGTTTTGTGAAACACTCTGCGACAGGATGTAGTGGAGACAGCAGAGATAAACTGTAGTGCAGAAACCAGCACAACATGGTCGGACTTCCCAAGAGGTGGTAGATTTTCTATAGGAGTCAAGAGGTCGGTATCGCTCGTAATGAATAGGTCGAGAGTAGAAGGTGTTTGACCGTCCCTGATTCTGGTAGGATCAGAAACTACCTGGTGTAAACTTGTTTCCGAGAACAGTTTGGCATAAGGATAAGATGGTGAATTGATAGAGCATTGTGCCTGCGGCCATTTGATATCTGGACAGTTGAAATCACCACAAATAAGAATGTTTTTTGAGTCGAGGGATATTTCAGACAAGTATTCGCACAATTTGATATCAGAATTGCAAGGACGGGGTCGATAAATACATCCAACCAACAGTGTGAGATCAGACGAAGACACGGTGAGAAACATGTTATCAACTCCAGGCCAGTCAAATGTTGCCGGTTTTACCGTGAAAGAACTAGAAACGATATCATTTACATATATACAAACGCCTCGGTGACCGACAGTCTCTTTACTATCGCAACGATATATGGTATAATTTGGAATGGAACACACTGTGTCACTTATGGCTGGTTGAAGCCATGACTCAGATACAAATATTAAGTAAGGTTTGTGGAGGGCAACGAAGGCTTGTAACTCAACCAGTTTTGAGCAAAGAAACTGGGCGTTAGTGTAGGCAACAGGCCAAATGTGCAAATGGTTCAGTTTTTTGATTGGGTTGTCGGCTTGACAGTAGGAACTATTTTGGGAGTGCCCTTTATATATTTTATAGTTATATCCCTCTCGCCATTATGTTGACGGCGCTTCAAATCTTCACGTAGGGCATTCAATTCTGAAATCTGGGCTTTTGTTTTGTCTTCATAGATGGAAATATTGCGGAATTGTGGGTGGCCTAGTAAGGAAGACTTGTTCCTAAGGATGTTGGACACAGTATTGGAATTCGAAAAAGTAACCTTGAGCCATCGGGGGCGGGTGTGTTGTCCTTCGAAGGAAGGCGTGTAGTACTAACTATGAAAGCACCAGAATTCGTACGAACATGGACGGTTGACAATATCATATCGTTTGTTCTATATCCTCACAAAACTTCCTCCAAGCCTTCCTTTGCGCCGCTCTTATTTGTTTTTTATATTCTGTGAGTGTTCCGGAGTATTCCCGCCACTCTCCAATTTTCTTTGCCCGATTGAATAATTTACGGGTTTTATTTCTAAGGTATTTGAGTTCGTTGTTCCATCAGCTCACTTTACTCTTGGTATTACTGCGATTTAGTGGGCAGTTGTTTTGATATGAAGTTATTATGGCCTCTTGCAACAAGATTGAGGTTTGCTCTATATCATAGATGGTGTGTGTGTGTTAAATTTGACATTTCTAAGATTAGTTAGGTTATCTCTGAGCTCCCTCCGGTATCCCGACCTGTCGGTTTTCTGGGGTTCCGACACATCCTTACAGGTTAATTGGCGTGACCAATCTCCACATGTATGTGTCGGTGATCCGAGTTTGAAGGTTCCTCAGATACCGCCCGGTGCCGAGACACCAGGGGGGTGCCCACAGTTATGTCAATGGTTTCCCGCCTGTTGCGGGTGACAAAGGTTGGCTCATTGCCCTTGTTAAGTACTTCCAAGTTACTGGAGACGATAAATTCAAGCAATGACCCACCTCTTGTGTTCGTGTCGGTGCTTCCCCATACGCTATTGTGGGAGTTTGCATCGGCTAATCGGCTCCGATGATTAACTGGAGTTTTGAGTCCCCGCAGTGTTTGACCAAAGCCTTCACTTGTGCTGATGGTGGAGGGCTTGGAGAGTCATAAGGCATGTAGACGGAGGCTAGCACTATGTTTCTCTCTACTCCATCCTCGATGTAGGTCGTCTTGATTGCTGTGATGTCTCTAAAACAAAATTCAGTAAAATTAAAAACATTTAAATCATTCCTGACAATTATGCAGGATCTGGCATTTCCACAGTGCTGATTATAAATAATCTTACCCTTGGATGGTCCAAGGCCTGATATGCGCCCTTTCACTAGCCATGGTTCTTGTACCAGGGCAGCGTCGATGTTGCCGTGTGCGAATGTTCCGCACAGGGTTGCTGTAGTAGCCTTACTGTGCTGCAGGCTGGCTTGAACTGCCCGCAGCATTAGGATTGCTCCTGGTAAGGCTTATAGTCTCGAAGTTGACCTGCGTTAGTCCCAGGAATGCTTTCATTCTCATGGCCTGCAGGTTCTTCAGGGAGGTCTCATCAATTTGGAGAACGATAGTTAGGCCTGTAGCCTCCTCTTGTCTCGTAATGACAAGCTATTCTCCAGTTTCTGTCCCCATGTTCTGGGGTTTAATCAACTGGAGAATTTTTCCGGATTCCATTTTGTTGTGTGGTTTTGGAATCCAGACCACTACCTTGGAGGTTTTGAGGATCTCCTTGGCAAGTCCTGCTTTGAGGACGGCCCCCTCCCAAGGTTTCAAACCGGGGACGCATTCAAGCAGCCAGGTTTCAGTTGTTTCTTTCGAGCATGTCAGGAACAGCAGAAGAATCCCCTGGTCTTCGGTCAACCGCTGCCCTGGATAACTTTCCAGGGCAACGGCCATCTGGCGACCACCTCGTAGCCATCCCGCTCAGTTTGGTTGCCTGAGGCTGAGATTTTCACGGGTAGCTCGCGTTTGGGTTTTTTCTTCTGCACAGAGCTCTCTGTGGAAGAGGGCTGGCTTTTTTGTGAGCGATCCCTCTTCCTGATTGGAGTTTCTGATTGCCCGCTGCTTCCAGCGGTGCTAGAAGTTTGTTCGGGACAATCAGTTTTCCCTTCCGGGCGTCGAAAGCGGCGGTTGTTACGGCGTTTTCTGGGTTTAATTTCTTCCCCAGCTGCCTTAGCCGCCTCAATTCGAGCCCTTCTTTTAGCAGCTCCTGAGAGCTTCTTTTTGTCCTCCAGATGTAAGCGGTTTACATCTGAAGCAACATGTTTCAGAGCAGAAGGGTCTGAAGGTTAAGTGGAACTGCCACTGCCCCCACGTTGTTCCCTGTTCTCTGTTACCAGGAGTTTTTCAGTGAAGGTTTGACCCTCTACTGATCCCTCGCTGGATTTTGCTGCGGTTTCTGATGCCGAGTTCGATTCAACTGGAATCCCCTCGACTTCCAGGCCGCCGGTGTTGAGGTTGTTGGGTTTTCTTCAGCTGGAAGTTCCCCAGGGTTTTTAGTTTTTATGTTTGTTTCAGGTTCCATATAGTTCCCACGAGTATGGGGGAAAGGAGCGTCCGCACCTGCGGTGCCCCCTGTACAGGTTTAAGGCTGATACTCTGGGAGGTCGCCATGTATCCCAGAGGCTCCGTTTACGATAGCTGATTATTGGTTCAGGTACCGTCCATCCCTCAGCACGGGTCGCTTTACACCTTAGATTAAACCGTTGTGGTGGCATTTAGTTAGGGATTGACGTGGAGATCCGCGGGCTTTGACCATTTCTGTTCATCCCACAGGATTTTCCAGTCAATCCCATTATCCAGCGATACCACTTGGAGGTAGCCACCTAAGTTGTTGCATTCCAACCCCGTCTCCCGTGGGAGGCTGGCATGGAATAGCACCAACTACTCGCCATTACCCGGCAATCATTTCTAAAAATAACCTGAAATATTCGTGTAGCTCAGAAACCATTTTTGAAAAGAGGATTTCCACTCAAACTAAGGTCAAATCATTTAGCCACCAGCCACGATGACTGTATTTCTGGAAGTTTCAGTCGAGAATGGTTTAATTGACTCGGTTCGACTCACTGATCATGAATTCATGGTCAAATTCAATTTTGAACGTCAATCTGGCCGTAAACTGAATAGGTCTCGAACGGATAAACCTAGAGACTTCTGAGGGTAGGTTGAGATCCTTTAATTCGACCATGGATCAGATTAAACATCAGATTTAGAATCATTGTCGATGTATTTGACTGCTGCTGTCAAACTATTTTCGACAGCTATCGAAAAACTTTTTTCTGGGGAGTATAAAAATACCCTATAATTCGAAACTAATGAGGTTTGAGGATTTTTTCTTGTGCAGCCAAAAGTTTAAACAGAATTTTCTCAAATAATAGTCTCAGATTCGGAAGAAACTACAAGAGAGCAGAACGATTCTCAAAGAACCATAAATTCAATCTCTTTTTCTCGAAACTCATAACAAAAAGAGTGCATTGGAAGAAAAAGGAGCTATATGAAAAAAAGTAATGAATTCCTGAAATTTCACCACTCTGTAACTCGGTAAAACTGGGCATAGGTATCTTTGCGAAACATTGATCGTTCTCTTGAGACTCCTAGAAGAGCGCCACACATAGTATGAAACACCCTTCAAAATGAGTCAGATCACAGATGAAATCGACATCCAGCCCTCTGCGTCCACTGCTGGACATAAGCCTCCCCTAGTCTTGCCCATTCTCTTCTGTCCTGAGCTGCTTGAGTCCAATTACCAGCAAGCCTCTTGATGTCAGCTTGGGGTCTCCACTCTATAAGTTTTTTAGTCCATCTCTCATCTTTCATTCTGGCCACATGTCCAGCCCAATTTCATTTTAGTCGGGCGATGCGCGTGATAACATCAGCAAGACGTGTTCTCCGGCATATATCTTCATTTCTTATATGGTATCTAAGAGAAACCCCGAGCATAGATCTCTCCATTCTGCGCTGTGTTATTCGGAGCTTGTTGGCAGATGCTACCGTTAAGGTTAATGTCTCGGCTCCGTAAGTCATCACCGGTAAGACGCATTGGTCGAAAACTCCCCTTTTCAGGTACACTGGCAGATCGCTCTTAGATACATCACGAAGTTTCTCGAAAGCCGCCCATGCCAGAGTTATTCTCCTCTCCAGTTCGCATGTTTGGTTGCCTCTTGCGATTCGGACCTCATGACCAAGGTATGTGTGTCTATCCACGAGTTCTACCTCTCTACCATTATGTTTTCGCTGGGAACAAGATTGGTCATGAATTTTGTTTTGGTGAAGTTGATTTCCAGACCTATCGCTGCACACACGTTCTTCAGCTCCTGCAACATCAGTTTAGTGTCCTCCAGATTATCCGCCATCAAAACAATGGCGTCCGCGTATCTTAAATCAGTCAGCCTTCAACCGTCGATAGAAATGCCTCTACTCTCCCAGTTCAGTCTCTTGAACGCGTTCTTATACTGTTGTAAAGAGTTTTGGAGACAATAGGCCCGTTTACACGAACAGTTTTTCTGGCAGTTTCTTAACTCCAATCTTGTGCGTGTGAATGCTAGACCATCGTGAGTCCAAAAGCGTCGATTTGATGCGACGTGCCAGATGTGCTGGTTTGTGATTTCAAATGTCGTATTCACACGCACACTCCGATCTACCGGGATATGTAGCAGCAGATGCTTATCGTTCTCTCGAATTTTCGTAGTTGGAAATGTGTATTTATGTTTATAAACTCATAATTGTATCTTCTTTTGAAATATACGGACGAACAAAATTCAAAATTAGCCGAAACGTTATGTCATCCATTCTTTAGTAATTTCTGTAGTCCTCTGGATAATTTTCCCGGAGTTCCCTTAATAGAGGCATATGACCAAAACGCTCTCTATTCAACCTCCACTGCTTAACCCAAATTTTCCGAGTTTTCTTCTCATCTTCATTGATGACATACACCCCTTAAGCAATAGCCTTCCTTTTTCTCGAATTCATGTTCACTACACTGTCCACTTACGGGTATTCGATTCAACTGACTGGTATTTATAAGAGAGCACGGAACGTGGAGTTTCCACCTCAACGGAAATTCCACGCTCCGCTCCAAAACTGTTGTATTTTGCATTCACACGGAGAGTTTTGTAGCGTACAGTAAAATCTGCCGCATCGATGCGCGATCCAAAAGTGTTGCTCTATTTGACGACTACGCATCAATCCTCACGCTCCTGGAACAGTGGAACGCCGTTCCGGAGTGCCGCATCAGAGCGACGCTACAGGAGCGTTGGTTCGGAGTGTACGTGTAAACGGGGCGTGTGAATAGCCCCGTTTACACGTACAAGTTTATACATAAATACACATTTCCAACTACGAAAATTCGAGAGAACGATAAGCATCTGCTGCTACATATCTCGGTAGATCGGAGTGTGCGTGTGAATACGACGTTGAAATCACAAACCAGCACATCTGGCACGTCGCATCAAATCGACGCTTTTGGACTCACGATGGTCTGAGGCCCGTTTACACGAACAGTTTTTCTGGCAGTTTTGGAGCGTTCGCTCCATTTCTTAACTCCAATCTTGTGCGTGTGAATGCTAGACCATCGTGAGTCCAAAAGCGTCGATTTGATGCGACGTGCCAGATGTGCTGGTTTGGTATTTCAACGTCGTATTCACACGCACACTCCGATCTACCGAGATATGTAGCAGCAGATGCCTATCGTTCTCTCGAATTTTCGGGGTTGGAACTGTGTATTTATGTTTATAAACTTGAATTCTGGTCATTTCCACCAGTACCTACATACACAATGTGGAATAGGGATAATTAAGAATTATTTATAAACATGTACAGAGGCTTTCCGTGTTTATGGAAAATAAAAAGTGACGACTATAAAAATAAGAATTTGATGAATAACGCCTATGACAAATTGCTTGAGTTTTGTAAACAAAATGTAGATCCGAGAGCAAATCGAAAATTTGTTCAAAAAAAATACAAGGTATTCGAGGTGCTTTCCGGAAGGAGTTAAAAAAAATAAATGATTCCAAAAAAAGTGGAAGCGGAACAGAAGATGTTCACAAGCCAACTTTATGGTATTTCGACCTACTTTTATTCACAAAAGACCAGGAGCACGGAACGTTGAGTTTCCACCTCAACGGAAATTCCACGCTCCGCTCCAAAACTGTTGTATTTTGCATTCACATGGAGAGTTTTGGAGCGTACAATAAAATCTGATGCATCGATGCGCGATCCCAAAGTGTTGCTCTATTTGACGACCACGCATCAATCCTCACGCTCCTGGAACGCCGTTCCGGAGTGCCGCATCAGAGAGACGCTACAGGAGCGTTGGTTCGGAGTGTACGTATAAACGGGGCTATTAGGCCCGTTTACATGAACCGTTTTTCCGGCAGTTTTGGAGCGTTCGCTCCATTTCTTAACTCCAATCTTGTGCGTGTGAATGCTAGACCATCGTGAGTCCAAGAGCGTCGATTTGATGCGACGTGCCAGATGTGCTGGTTTGTGATTTCAACGTCGTATTCACACGCACACTCCGATCTACCGAGATATGTAGCAGCAGATGCTTATCGTTCTCTCGAATTTTCGTAGTTGGAAATGTGTATTTATTTTTATAAACTTGAATTCTGGTCATTTCCACCAGAACCTACATACACAATATACGGACGAAAAAAATTCAAAATTAGCCGAAACGTTATGTCATCCAATCTTAAGTAATTTCTGTAGTCCTCTGGATAATTTTCCCGGAGTTCCCTTAATAGAGACATATGACCAAAACGCTCTCTATTCAACCTCCACTGCTCAACCCAAATTTTCCGAGGAGTTTTCTTCTCATCTTCATTGATGACATACAGCCCTGAACAAGCAATAGCCTTTCTTTTTCTCGAATTCATGTTCACTACACTGTCCACTTACAGGTATTCGATTCAACTGACTGGTATTTATAAGGGAGCACGGAACGTGGAGTTCCCACCTCAACGGAAATTCCACGCTCCGCTCCAAAACTGTTGTATTTTGCTATCACACGGAGAGTTTTGGAGCGTACAGTAAAATCATCGATGCGCGATCCAAAAGTGTTGCTCTATTTGACGACCACGCATCAAAGGCCCGTTTACACGTGCACTCCGAACCAACGCTCCTGTAGCGTCGTTCTGATGCGACACACCGGAACGGCGTTCCAGGAGCGTGAGGATTGATGCGTGGTCGTCAAATAGAGCAACACTTTTGGATCGCGCATCGATGCGGCAGATTTTACTGTACGCTCCAAAACTCTCCGTGTGAATGCAAAATACAACAGTTTTGGAGCGGAGCGTGGAATTTCCGTTGAGGTGGAAATTCCACGTTCCGTGCTCTCTTATAAATACCAGTCAGTTGAATCGAATACCCGTAACTGGACAGTGTAGTGAACATGAATTCGAGAAAAAGGAAGGCTATTGCTTGTTTAGGGCTGTATGTCATCAATGAAGATGAGAAGAAAACTCCTCGGAAAATTTGGGTTCAGCAGTGGAGGTTGAATTGGGAGCGTTTTGGTCATATGAATTTTGCCCGTCCGTATATTGTGTCTGTAGGTACTGGTGGAAATGACCAGAATTCAAGTTTATAAACATAAATACACATTCGGGGATTTTTAACAGGTTTCTAGGTCCAAAAATAATTCACAAAACCATCTTTTTGGAAAAAAGGCCAACTAGTTTCGATTTTATTCTAAAATCTTCATCAGGGCTCTGAAATGGAATAACATACAGTGACATACACTACAATAATCTAAGATGTTCGAAATTACAATTCAAAGATTAAAATCATATTTTTTTAACACTTATTTCAAACATACATAAACAAACAAGTATATAAATGAGGAAATAGGTTCGGAATATAGTGTGAATTTTCGACTTACATTTTCACTTTGTGTGGTTTCGTTGTCAATATTTCTGATGTCAAAAATTAATAATTTGGAGAGGACAACAACTACTCGCATGGAGGACATTAAAAGATTGATGTCATCAATTAGATGATTCTGGAGTATGCGCGGATTATTATAACAACTTACACACCTGGGTTGGAAAACAAACTTCTATACATCCCCGATTTTTCAATTAAATAATAATATGCGGTATTCAAATTTTCAATGTCGTTTCTTTTATTAATGGAATTTTCTTCTTGTTTTATTGATATCATCTCATCTAATAACCGTCTTTTCAAATTCGTTTGCCTACCTAATATTCCCACCGAGCCAGGATCGAAATTAAAGGAGTGAAGAAAACTTTTTACATGCTCAGCTAGTGCCGTATTATTTTCCTTTGTGTTTTTTAAAGGATTGAGGATATTAAGGGAGTCTCTTTTATGTTCAGAAATTCGATCCTTAAGGTATCGACCAGTTTGACCAATATATGTGGCTGGACAGTCGTTACAAGATATTTTATATATGATGTTACTGAGTAATTCTTTTGGAGTTGCAGTCTTAGTTTTTGTAAAAAGTTTCTTAATGGTATTGTTAGATTTGAATGCAATTTTTATGTTTAATATTGTAAATATATTCTTGATTTGCTCTCCTAGATTTTCGACATAAGTTACCCTGTAATATTTTTGATTTTCTTTTTCCTCTTGTGGTCTGTGGTGCTCAGGTTCTCTCTTGTACAGAATTTTTTTTATGAATTTGGTCGGATAGTTATTTTTTTCCAGAATTGACTGTATTTTAAGAATGTTTTTTCCGTGAAATTCATTGTCAGAAAGTGTGAGAGCTCTATGTTTTAAATTATTAATTATGTTAATTTTCTGTGCCATATGATGTTTTGAGGTAAAATTGAATATTCTCCCGGAAAAAGTCGGTTTCTGGTACCAATCTGTTAAAATTCCATTATTTCGTCTAATCAACAAAGTATCCAGAAATGGTAGTGAATTACCCTGTGATTCCAATTCAATGGTGAATTTGAAGCGAGGATGAATGCTATTGAATGCTTCTAGGATTTCGTCCTTTTTATCGAAAGGAATACAAGTGACAATATCATCAACGTATCTTTTAAAAAACGGTAACGAAAAACTCAATTTATCAATGGCCAAATTCTGAACTTCCACCATTACTATGTCGGATGTTATTGGTGCCAAATTATTCCCCATACCCAGTCCGAAGATCTGCCTGAAAAATGTATCATTGAATGCAAAATAACTATTTTCGATGCACAATGTAAACAGCTGTAAAAATTCGTCAACAGATAAAGTTGTATGAGGTTCAATTTTTCCCCAATTTTTTTCGATTGTTGCCACTGCCAAGTCAAGTGGAACATTTGTGTAGAGTGAGACTACATCTAGCGAAATAAGTGTGTAGTTGTCTGGAATTGTGACAGTTTTTAAATATTCTACTAACTCGAAGGAATTTCTTGTGTATCTATCATCTTTCTCGAAGGCATGGTTTAAAAGTTGGGCTAAATATTTACTAAGGTTGTATAATGGGCTTCCGATGTATGAAACAATTGGTCTTAAAGGGTTATTTATTTTGTGTATTTTAGGTAAGAAATAGATCCTAGGACATAAACCATTAGTGCATTTCAAGTGTTTGTAAGTGCTATCTCCAAACTATTTTTCTTTGTATAATTTTGTTATGATTTTATTTAATTTAGATTGAATCTTTTTGGTTGGATCCTCATTCATTTGGCAGTAAGTCATGTCATCATCCAGAATATCTGAAGCTTTTTTGTCGTATTCTTCTTTAAACAAAGCAACTGTTGTTTTACTTTTATCAGCTTTAGTTATAATAATATTTTCGTTTGTTTTAAGAAATAGCTTTGTTTCTTTGATCCATTTTCTCAACATGTTACCTAATTTGTCGTTTTTTTGGTTTTTTGATCTTATGATGTTGGTGATGGAATTAATCAAGGAATTGCGTGCTAAGTTGGTGTTTTCTTCATCGTTACATGTTGAAAGGATATATTCTACATCAATAATTATTTCCTTTAGAGGTTGTATCGGACTTGAATACGGCAAATTAAATTTATCACCTAAGCTAAGTAAATATCTTATATTTTCTGGGATCTCTATATTTGTTAAATTCACGAACCATCTTTCCTCACTCCTTACATTATCACTAAAATTAAATGAGGCAGATTTTAATTTAGAAAATTTTTTAATTTGTTTGTTCTTTGTTTTAGAATATTCTTGTCTTGAAAGTATTTCGTTTTTTTTAATAAGTATTCGCATTAAATCTTCAGGCAAATGATTTGTTAATTTAGATTTTAATTCAATAGCTTGTCTTCTAAGAACACTCAATTTCCAATGGATGATAGATATCTCTAACTTTAAAATTTTATTTTTAAATGTATTGACAATTATGTTATATTCATCTGAAATGTTTTTATTTTCATGCATAAGTAGATAATAATTAATTGAGTGCTGAATATGAATGGGGTGAACACACTGATTCTTACAGTTCAATAGAAATTTCTTGTGGTTCTCAAAATTAGCCAATTTCACTGTTGTTGACTGCCATTTTCTTATCATTTTATTTGTGTCTTGACCGTAATGTCTCCTTATGTTTGCGTAAAAGCCTGCAATTATGCCATCCATCTCAAGTCTGCAAAGTTACCTCGATATTTCACGATGAATGATGATGAGACCTATGAATATTAACTCGGGGATTTTTAACAGGTTTCTAGGTCCAAAAATAATTCACAAAACCATCTTTTTGGAAAAGAGGCCAACTAGTTTCGATTTTATTCTAAAATCTTCATCAGGGCTCTGAAATGGAATAACATACAGTGACAAACACTACAATAATCTAAGATGTTCGAAATTACAATGTCCTCCATACGAGTAGTTGTTGTCCTCTCCAAATTATTAATTTTTGACATCAGAACTATTGACAACGAAACCACACAAAGTGAAAATGTAAGTCGAAAATTCACACTATATTCCGAACCTATTTCCTCATTTATATACTTGTTTGTTTATGTATGTTTGAAATAAGTGTTAAAAAAATATGATTTTAATCTTTTAATTGTAATTTCGAACATCTTAGACTATTGTAGTGTATGTCACTGTATGTTATTCCATTTCAGAGCCCTGATGAAGATGTTAGAATAAAATCGAAACTAGTTGGCCCTTTTTTCCGAAAAGATGGTTTTGTGAATTATTTTTGGACCTAGAAACCTGTTTAAAATCCCCGAGTTAATATTCATAGGTCTCATCATCATTCATCGTGAAATATCGAGGTAACTTTGCAGACTTGAGATGGATGACATAACTGCAGGCTTTTACGCAAACATAAGGAGACATTACGGTCAAGACACAAATAAAATGATAAGAAAATGGCAGTCAACATCAGTGAAATTGGCTAATTTTGAGAACCACAAGAAATTTCTATTGAACTGTAAGAATCAGTGTGTTCACCCCATTCATATTCAGCACTCAATTAATTATTATCTACTTATGCATGAAAATAAAAACATTTCAGATGAATATAACATAATTGTCAATACATTTAAAAATAAAATTTTAAAGTTAGTAATAGTAATAGTAATAGTAATAGTATTTATTGATCCAAAAGACACAAATATGATGTGTATAGGACAAGTCATATTATATAGACATTATAAATTATGAACATTCAATAGAATATAAAGTACAATGAAACAGTTCCACAGAAAGGAATATAAATATATACATATACAAATACATATAATACATGTACACTGGTGTATAAAGACAAGAAGAACAGACAGATTTCACACCAAAACAAAAATTACATCAAATTCATTGAGAGTAGTTCAGGGTGGCAATAGAATCGCTCATAAACTCATCAACAGAATAATAAGTCCCGGAAACCAACAGATCCTTTAGATACCTCTTGAATGATTTAAAGTTCAAGTTTTGCATTTCGACAGGTAAGTGATTGAAGAACTTTATGCCCTGGTATTCAACGTGCATTCCAAAGTTGGTCGTTCTATGCTTTGGAATACTCAATAAGTTGGATGACCTGGTTGCATAAGTATGATAAAATGAGTTTTTATTCATACTTGCTATATTATTTTTTATGTACAAGAGAACGTTTAAAATATAAATACAAGGAAACGTTAAAATTTTATATTTTTTAAAAAAAGGTCTGCAGGAATCCAAATGATGCAAACCAAATATATTCCTCACTATGCGTTTTTGTGCTATTAGAATTCTCCTGCTATCTACCGCATTACCCCAAAGCACCACATTGTACGAGAGGTGGGTATAGACCATACTGTAGTATACACTCAGGACTACATCAAGAGGCAGGGTATGTTTTATGCGAGAAATAGCATAATTAGCCTTATTAATTTTTTGGCTTACATGTTCAATATGGGCATCCCACCTAAGGTTGTGTTCCAAGAATACGCCCAAAAACTTGACAGAGCTTGTGGATGTCTTATATTCATTGTTATCATTAAAATTAATGCGCAGGACGTGTTCACCGCGTAAATTGAAGTGTATAAAATTAGTTTTGTCAAGATTAACCACTAATCCATTGGATTGACACCAAGACCCAAATCTTTCCATCAGTAGTTCCACCCTGGACCTGAGTTCCTCAAGGGACCGAGCAGAAACCAGAACTGATGTGTCATCCGCAAATAAAGTCAGAACACTGGGATCAATGTAGTTTGTTAAATCATTGATGAATAAGATAAAAAGCAATGGGCCCAGCACGGACCCCTGAGGAACACCCATGGTCACGCCTTGACAACGCGACAATGCATCACGAATCCTCACGCATATCTTCCTATCAAGCAGGAAATCCATAAGCCACTCCAGGAACATACCCCTGAAACCAATACTGTACAATTTGCTCTTCATGTAGTTGAGGTTGAGAATGTCAAATGCATGTGATAGGTCAAAAAATATGACCACCACTAACAACCCCTCATCCAAACGCCTGTAAATATCCCCAAGGAGGTTACATGCAGCAGATTGAGTTGAGCGGCCCCTTCTAAAGCCATACTGACAGTCAGAGATCAAATTGAACCTTCCCAAAAAGTCATCCATCCTGATGTACGTCAATCTCTCAAAAATTTTGGAGAAGATGCTCAACAATGCAATTGGCCTATAATTCATAATACCCTGAGGATCACCCTTCTTAAACAGAGGTATGATAATACTTGTCTTCAAAATACTTGGGAACTTGCCTTGTGAAACAGACAAATTGAATAAGTCAGCTAGATATTCAGATATATATTCAGCAATGTATTTAATGATCCTAGTAGAAATGCCATCAACTCCAGCGCTTTTCCCATTCTTGAGTTGACCAATGGCAAGCAAAACATCCTGTTTCGTCACAGGCTTAAAGAAAAAAGTAGATGGCATCATTTTAGAAGTAGTACAAGTCAAAGGTTTGACAGTGCCAAAGTTCTTACTAACAATATCATCGGCAACACCGGCAAAATAGTCACAGAAAACCCCCGCCACGCAATCCGGTTCAGCATACGTAACGTTGTTAATGTTCAGGGATATATTCCCAACAGTGGCCCTTTTTCGTCCCGTATGGGCATTTACCAAGTTCCAAACTGACCTAACCCTATTTGTAGACTGTCCAATTAAATCACGATGATACATGAGTTTACTTGACTTTAACAACTTGTCATACTCGCATTTCGCTTTTTTATAAATAAGTCGTGTTTCAACATCATTAGTTATTTTAGTCAGCCAATATAAATCCTTGAGTTTTTGGCTAAATAGTTTTATCTGAGGTGTTATCCAGCGTTTGGGCTTACCACTATTGTGGCGACGAACAATAGGGCAACTATCTTCAAGTTCGCTCAGCAACATACAGACAAATTCATCAAAAACAACATCCACATCAGTGCCGTCAACAAGTTCACGGAAATTAATCATCCTTAGTCTAGAAGCATATTTACAGAGATTATTCTCTGACATATCCCGATAAACAACAAAATTACTCTTTCTCTCATCCAAAGCAGTACTAGTGGGAAGTTTGCACCGCAACAAAAACGCCCTGTGATCACTGAGATGAGGTTCAAATACACTGGTCGTACAATATTCTAGGTTGATGTTATTGGTTAATATATAATCAACCTTAGTTGATGTTGTGTTTCCCAACAAGTTAGTGAACACCCTTGTCGGACAGAGTGAAGTGACTACAAGATTGAAATTTAACAAAAGATCATCTAACATACGTTTGAGAATACAATTTTTGTCCAAATAATTAACATTTAAGTCACCGCATAGGAATATCTCAACTTCCTGCTTGCAGGCAAAATGCAACAAGTCAAACAAAAGTTTAAGAAATACCTGGAAGTCTCCCCTAGGGGGACGATACACACTGCACACACAAACTTTCCCATGAGGAAATAAGAGTTCCACTGCACAGCATTCAAAGTGCATCTCCATATTTAGACACTTCACATCCAACATCTTAGCACCCTCCATCAGTTCACTCCTAACGTACAGAGCAGAGCCACCATGAATATGTTCCTCTCGACAGGAATACGCTGCCAGGCAATAACCAGGGATAGTCATCATCTGAACGAAGTCTTTGCCACACCAGTGCTCGACGACACTCAATACATCAGGCTTCCGTTCATCTAGTAGTACCTCAAGTTTGAGGAGTTTGTTAGGAAGTGATTGTACATTCAACTGCAATACGGAAAAATCATTCTTCAAATTACCAGGATCATCATTGTCATCAGTCCCCACAGAGTCAACTAAAGTCTCGGTTAAGGTGTCTTGTTTGGTAGATGTCTGCCTCGATAAAAATTTCTATAAAAATATCTATCATCCATTGGAAATTGAGTGTTCTTAGAAGACAAGCATTGAATTAAAATCTGAATTAACAAATCATTTGCCTGAAGATTTAATGCGAATACTTATTAAAAAAAACGAAATACTTTCAAGACAAGAATATTCTAAAACAAAGAACAAACAAATTAAAAAATTTTCTAAATTAAAATCTCTACACAAATGTTCCACTTGACTTGGCAGTGGCAACAATCGAAAAAAATTGGGGAAAAATTGAACCTCATACAACTTTATCTGTTGACGAATTTTTACAGCTGTTTACATTGTGCATCGAAAATAGTTATTTTGCATTCAATGATACATTTTTCAGGCAGATCTTCGGACTGGGTATGGGGAATAATTTGGCACCAATAACATCCGACATAGTAATGGTGGAAGTTCAGAATTTAGCCATTGATAAATTGAGTTTTCGTTACCGTTTTTTAAAAGATACGTTGATGATATTGTCACTTGTATTCCTTTCGATAAAAAGGACGAAATCCTAGAAGCATTCAATAGCATTCATCCTCGCTTGAAATTCACCATTGAATTGGAATCACAGGGTAATTCACTACCATTTCTGGATACTTTGTTGATTAGACGAAATAATGGAATTTTAACAGATTGGTACCAGAAACCGACTTTTTCCGGGAGAATATTCAATTTTACCTCAAAACATCATATGGCACAGAAAATTAACATAATTAATAATTTAAAACATAGAGCTCTCACACTTTCTGACAATGAATTTCACGGAAAAAACATTCTTAAAATACAGTCAATTCTGGAAAAAAATAACTATCCGACCAAATTCATAAAAAAAATTCTGTACAAGAGAGAACCTGAGCACCACAGACCACAAGAGGAAAAAGAAAACCAAAAATATTACAGGGTAACTTATGTCGAAAATCTAGGAGAGCAAATCAAGAATAGAGAACGGTTTTATCCTTCATGGTGACCACATGTGCATTTCTCGTTCCGTGTTATTTGCGACATTCTACCTGAAATTGTTTGGAAAATACGAAAATTTCGACGGTATCTAGTGAAGCAATCGACGAAGAATGTAGGACAGCTTTTAGTTGCACATTCCTTTTCGCGCATAGACGCTATAAAGTGACCGCTAAGTACTCTATTAGATTTGACTTTTTTGTTTTCATTATTGTTATTTATCTGGAGATAATCTCAACCTGTCTCCCAGATCCTCGCAAATTTTTCAAATAGGCAACCAACAATACATCTGTGGGGTATTGCTGGTTGTCAAACCAACATCTCTTCACTTCGTTATTGAATGGCCTTTGACTACATCGGCACAACAATCAAACAAATATGAACTCATCCAATATCACATCTAGAACCAATAGCCAAAACAACTCGTCTTATGTGGCTGCAGCAAAGGCAACCCCAAAACCAAATTTTCCGAAGAAAGAACAAGCAATATTGTTCCATTGTGAAGAGTCTTTGAAACTTTTCGATTATGTAAAAGCTATAGGCGATATCATCGGCCCCAAAAACATCTGCTTTGCTTCCAGAATCTCAAATAATAGAATTTGCATATACCTCAGTAAAATTGAATATGTAGACCAATTACTGGAAAATAATCGAATCATTAAAGTCGGAGAATACGACCTTGCTATCCGAAGATTCGTCACACCAGCCAAAAGAGTGATAATATCCAATGTATGCCCGTCAATACCTCACAACCTCATAGAAGAAGCATTAAAAAGTATGGAACTCCAGTTGGTCTCTCCTATAACATTCCTGAGAGCTGGAATTCCCGATGATGAATATAACCACATCCTCTCGTTTAGGCGTCAAATTTTTGTCATCCCGCCAACCGAATCTTTCACCTTACAGACTTCGATACTAATTAACTTCGAGGAAAACGAACACCGAATCTTCTTATCGACAGATAAAACGGAATGCTATATATGTAAGCAAAGAGGACACATAGCTGCAAATTGCCCTAATACTAATTCAACCAGAGACACTGAAATGACCCTCACACCTTCTCCAACATCAAGCTCAGTGTTTGCTTCCACATCACTCCCTTCTTCTCAACAAAACAACCTGTCCGAACCACCTGAAGCAAAAGAGACTTCCATTCCAGAAGAATCAGCAGTAGTACTCAGCCTAAAAAGAGCTCTTTCTAGCTCAACTGAACAAGATGATCCTCCTTCCCCATTGGCTCATAGCCTTTCCGAAAGTTCTCAGATGCCTCCACCAGAAGCCCCTGCTAAAAAATCTGCAGCAAAACATACCAAAAAAAAAGCCAAAAAAGAGGACACCAAAATGACTGAACATTCAAGGCAAACTATCGAACAACTATACAGCAATGACCCCAGTTCTTTTAATGTACCCATACAAAACCTACTAGCTTTTCTTGAAAATTCACACGGTAGCAACAATCCCTTGAAAGAGGCACAGGAAATAACAGATGACATCAAACTACTACTAACTGATCTGCACATCATATATCAGTCGTTGTCTGAGCGATCACTTAAAAACAGAATTACAAGAATGACAAAAAAAATCAAGAAAGAACTAAAACTGAACATCCCTGAGCTTGAGAACAATTACTCAGAATCTTCCCAAGAACCAACAGAAGAGGATTACTCCTCAGACAACTCACAGATATAAATTTCAATCAATCAACTCTCTTCAATCTTATTCAGTGGAATTGCGATGGTTTCTACCCTCGCCTCGAATATATCCAACACCTAATATCCGAAGCTTCTCCTGATATTTTATGTCTACAAGAAACAAACTTTAAGGAGGAACATAACCCCAAACTCAAAACATTTAACGGATACCACAATATAAGAACCACCTGTAATAGAGCAAGCGGAGGAACCTCCATCTTCGTATCCAACAACATATACTCTAGTAATGTTCAACTCGACACGAACCTGGAAGCAGTAGCTGTTTCTGTTTGGAGTCCCAACAAAGTCACAATTTGTTCCCTTTACATTCCACCGGACTATGATCTGGCTCTGAGAGAACTAATAGATCTGATCGATCAACTTCCTTCTCCATTCATCATCGTAGGGGATTTTAATGCACACCATAAAATGTGGGGATCTGAAAAAACGTTCGGCAAAGGCAAGATAATTGAAAGCCTTCTCAATAATTCTTCTATATGCTTGCTGAACAATGGAAGTGTCACTCATTTCAACTCATCAACTGGAAGTTTCTCTGCTATTGACCTCAGCCTTTGTGACCCCAATCTAACATACAAGTTATCTTGGTGTCCTTTTGACAACCTATTTGGTAGTGATCATTACCCCATCCTGATATCTGATAAAATAGACTCACAATCAAGGGAAATAATCAAATGGAACATCACAAGAGCTGACTGGAACAACTACAGGGCTCACACTGACGAACATCTTGCAGAACTTCAACTACCGAATGACATTGATGAAGCTCTTTACCGGGTTAATCATTGTATCGTCTCAGCGGCCGAAATTCACGTGGGTTTAAGTCACAGCACTAGTAAACGTAGAAGTGTACCCTGGTGGAACGATAACTGCAAAAAAACAGTAAGCGATAGCAAAACAGCTCTCAACAAATACCGTAGAACCAGAAACGCAGAAGATCTCATTAATTTAAAAAAACTGAGAGCTATAGCCAGGCGCACCCTCAAGCAGAGTAAAACAGACTCATGGCGCCATTATGTATCCTCAATAACCAGCGACACTTCTGCCTCCGAGGTTTGGAGGAAAATAAAACGGATGAATGGCACTAAAATTCATAACACGATACCAGCCATCATACTGCAAGATACAGTCCTGAACGATGACCAAGAGATAGCAAACACACTCGCTCAACATTTCCATGAAAAGTTCAAAAACAACAACACGACTGAATACAATCATATGGATCCAGCTCCAACAACACCAAACCACAATCAAATGGATGATCACTCTCTTCTGAACCTACCCATTACCTTCCATGAACTGACAAACGCCCTTAAGACGTGCAAAAATTCTGCTGCTGGCCCTGATAATATTCCCTTCATTTTTCTAAAGAATCTATCCGCGAAAGGTCTCGAGAAATTGCTTGAACTGTTTAACAGCATATGGACTAATCAAAATTTCCCTAAACTATGGCAAAAATCGATCATTCTCCCTATACATAAGCCAGATCAACCGCCCGATAGCGCTAACTCATACAGACCTATTGCCTTAACCTGCACTATGTGTAAACTCATCGAGAAAATCATTACACTCAGACTCCAGTGGTTCCTTCAAAAGTATAATATAATCTCCCCCAATCAATCAGGTTTCCGCCCTCATCGCTGCACACTTGACAACCTGGTGTCCCTTCACGACTACATCTCCGAGGCTTTCAGCATGGGACAAGACGTTATAGCTGCAATTTTTGATATTGAAAGCGCCTTCGACCGTCTTTTTAAACACGTCATCTTAAACTGCCTATCGAAATACCAATTTAGTGGGAACATCTACAAGTTTGTTGACAACTTCCTAGCAAACCGCAAATTTGTTGTGAACGTTAATGGGAAAACTTCCGTTGAAATGCCGCAAGCACATGGATTACCACAGGGATCCGTACTTAGCCCAATTCTTTTCATACTGGCCATAAACGACATCCCAAAATCAATTCTTCGTCCTGTACAATTTGGACTATACGCAGATGACCTGATGATATATTGCCGAGGTAAAAGCACAAAAACCACATCGTTACAAATACAAGCCACAATAGATCAACTTCAACAATGGTCAAATGATATCGGACTCAAATTCTCCACAACCAAATCAAAAATTATGAAGTTCAGCAGGAGAACTACCAGCACAGTGACCCCACATATACTTCTTAATGGAGACCCACTTCCAGTTACCGAAACCCACAAAATACTTGGTGTGATATTTGACAGCAAACTCACTTGGAAAGAACATATTGTGAGTCTCAAAACTAACTGTATGAAGAAACTCAACATCTTAAAAACGCTATCTCACACACAATGGGGCTCAGAAGAAGAAGTTCTATTAAGATTATACAGAACCCTCATCAGATCGAGACTCGACTACGGCAGCATAATATACCTCTCAGCCTCCAAAGTCCATCTTAAATCACTTGATGTAGTCCACAACACCGGTCTCCGACTCTGTTTAGGAGCTTTCAGGTCAAGTCCAGCTGATAGCATGTGTATTGAAGCAAACGAACTCCCCCTAAAACTGAGACGACATCAACTACTCCTCACATACGCAGCACGCATATCTGCTGATGCTCACAACCCTCTATACCACCATCTTTTATCTCCCACATCAACAGTTCAATCTCCTGTGCACAATCGTCCACTGTCAAATATTCTCAAGAGCCTGATAACGGATATTGATTTTTCAAATACCCTACCAAACCCAATCCCCGTGATACCACCATGGCACAAAAAGGTTCCAGCTGTTGACACATCCTTGTCAAAATTTTCTAAGCGTGTAACTCCAAGTCTCGTAATCCAACAGGAATTTCTCCAAAAAATACACGGAAGGTCATACGACATTATTTACTACACCGATGCCTCGAAAAGTGATGCAGGACTGTTCTGCTCTGTGACTACTGCGAATAGCGTCCTTCAACAGTACAAGCTACCAAATTTTGCAAGTATCCTTACGGGTGAACTATATGCCATTCTCAAAGCGATAGAAAACATAACTGCCAATCACCATAATGTTGCCATATGCACCGACTCAGCATCCTCCGTAGAACACATCAAAGACCGACATACTCAGCATCCTATTGCCCAAAATATTCATGACCGCTATCAACAGTTAATTGAAACTCATCACAGCCTGACAATAATCTGGATTCCCTCACATGTAGGCATACCAGGAAACGAACTTGCTGACAAGGCCGCAAAGAATGCTTTCCAACACCTCACCGAAACATCTAACATCACCACACACAAAGACCTTCAAGTACTCCTAAAGTCCAATATTAAGGAGAAATGGCAGCAAGAATGGGACTGCAATTCCTCCAAACTACACGATATCCACCCAGATGTGAAACACCTCAAGTTCACCATTTCTGACAGACGGACCACAGTCATAATGAGAAGACTCAGAATTGGGCACACCAAATACACCCACAGTTATCTCATGGCTTCATCCACTCCACCATTATGTCAACACTGCAACACACTTCTTACTGTCAAGCACATTCTAATGGACTGCCCCTCCTTCACTGCGAACCGAGAACTACATGGCCTTCAGGGAAACTTAAGTGCAGACCTCACCAAACCGGACTTTAGTGCTAACATAGTGAACTTTCTCAATAGTCTATCCATAGCACATTGTATTTAATTTACCCCATTGTTAATTTTTTAGAAATTTCTTTTTTTCTTTGTGTCAATGACCATAGCAGTCGAGACACCTTTTTTTTCAATAAAAAAAAAAAAAAAAAAAAAAAAAAAAAAATCAAGAATATATTTACAATATTAAACATAAAAATTGCATTCAAATCTAACAATACCATTAAGAAACTTTTTACAAAAACTAAGACTGCAACTCCAAAAGAATTACTCAGTAACATCATATATAAAATATCTTGTAACGACTGTCCAGCCACATATATTGGTCAAACTGGTCGATACCTTAAGGATCGAATTTCTGAACATAAAAGAGACTCCCTTAATATCCTCAATCCTTTAAAAAACACAAAGGAAAATAATACGGCACTAGCTGAGCATGTAAAAAGTTTTCTCCACTCCTTTAATTTCGATCCTGGCTCGGTGGGAATATTAGGTAGGCAAACGAATTTGAAAAGACGGTTATTAGATGAGATGATATCAATAAAACAAGAAGAAAATTCCATTAATAAAAGAAACGACATTGAAAATTTGAATACCGCATATTATTATTTAATTAAAAAATCGGGGATGTATAGAAGTTTGTTTTCCAACCCAGGTGTGTAAGTTGCTATAATAATCCGCGCATACTCCAGAATCATCTAATTGATGACATCAATCTTTTAATGTCCTCCATGCGAGTAGTTGTTGTCCTCTCCAAATTATTAATTTTTGACATCAGAACTATTGACAACGAAACCACACAAAGTGAAAATGTAAGTCGAAAATTCACACTATATTCCGAACCTATTTCCTCATTTATATACTTGTTTGTTTATGTATGTTTGAAATAAGTGTTAAAAAAATATGATTTTAATCTTTTAATTGTAATTTCGAACATCTTAGATTATCGTAGTGTATGTCACTGTATGTTATTCCATTTCAGAGCCCTGATGAAGATTTTAGAATAAAATCGAAACTAGTTGGCCTTTTTTCCAAAAAGATGGTTTTGTGAATTATTTTTGGACCTAGAAACCTGTTAAAAATCCCCGAGTTAATATTCATAGGTCTCATCATCATTCATCATAAATACACATTTCCAACTACGAAAATTCGAGAGAACGATAAGCATCTGCTGCTACATATCTCGGTAGATCGGAGTGTGCGTGTGAATACGACGTTGAAATCACAAACCAGCACATCTGGTACGTCGCATCAAATCGACGCTTTTGGACTCACGATGGTCTAGCATTCACACGCACAGGATTGGAGTTAAGAAATGGAGCGAACGCTCCAAAACTGCCAGAAAAACTGTTCGTGTAAACGGGCCTATTCCTCACGCTCCTGGAACGCCGTTCCGGGGTGCCGCATCAGAGCGACGCTACAGGAGCGTTGGTTCGGAGTGTACGTGTAAACGGGCCTATTTGTATCTCCCTGTCTCACCCGTCTACCAATCAGAAAACAATCAGTTTCGGCATGCGACCTCATCGCCATAGTTGCATTTCTATCATAGAACTTATAGTACATATGTACTATAAGTTCTATGATTTCTATACGTGTTGTAAATTATCTTCGCATATCGATTATCGACGCGGCATTCTCGTAGTGCTTTCAAGATCGCACTCATCTCAACCGTATCAAAGGCCTTATGGAAATCAACAAAGGTTGAAACTAGGGGGCGATTGTACTCGATAGTTTTTTCAATCAATACTCTGATAGCCTTTAGATGATCGTTGATATAGTTCCAATTCACGTTCAAGCCTGGTGATTATTATCCTGGTGAAGAGTTTGTAGAGGTGATTCAGAAGGCTCAAAGGGCGGTAATTTTCAAGGTTGGCTGGATCCCCTTTCTTGTGGAACAGTATTGCTGTGGCGTTGTGCCATCTGCTTGGTATTGTGCTGTTATACAAGCAGAGGTTGAACAGGGTCTTTATCCTTCGGAGCAGACATCCACCTTCAATTTCAATTGCGTCTATAACAATGGAATCTTCGTCAGGTGTCTTGTTGTTTTTGGTCTTCCTCAGAGCTAATCCAACCTCCTCCAGAGTTATTTCAGGCATTTCCTCAGAGCCTTGGTTGATAATGCCCTTTTCTGCTGATAGTATTTCGGGTTCTTCTCCTATAATTTAATTGTTTTGACTTTTGTAGAGCAACTGGTAGAAGTTCTCAACTACTCTTAGCATTTCGTGTCTGTTCGTTATTATGTTTCCCTGCTGGTACACACAGATGACATGGTCTAAGTAAAATATTTTGAAAACCATTGTTGTTGGATTTCCAACTTCCGTCCAAGGTCATCGTACCCACGCTACGTCGAAAGGAACGTTTCACTGTGGCTCGAATCAGGAATGTGCTGTTTTTTTGTCTCGCACATTTTCTGCAGTGTTTACCCGGAATCATGAACTTCCCTCTATCACGTCATACCATCAATCTGAAGGACAGCACATGTGGCCCAATATACAGGATGAGAAACAAGCAGTATTCCGCCAATTATCCTCACCTATGCAGTCTTTGAAATTATGGAATCCAAATGTACATACCAACCTAATAATAATAGTATTATTGAAATAATAACAATTCTATATACTTCAATTCAACAAAACTAAGATTCAATAAACCCAAAAGACCCTTCAAAGCTATCAGCCTGTGCTTGAGCCATCCTGATTTATCCAACTTATTCAGAAATAAAACTTCTCTTATCTCTGCTTGATTTAGTATGGAATATTTCTTCTGAATAATTAGGAACCTGGCTAGACCCCATTTCTAGAAACCAGTAGAAACATCATTACTAGGCCAATTATTCGAAGATTTTCCATTATGTTTTATTCTGTTATAGGGCAGAATGATCATTCTGGATCTGCAGTCCGAACAATTTCCACAATACTTCATGCTTGACCAATATTTCGGACAACCCTACATCTGGTGTATGCTCCACAATTTCGGAGGAACATTGGGAATGTTCGGAAATTCCGATATAATAAATGAGGTAAGTGACTTGGGATCACCGAATATATTAAATCAGACTTATAACAAATCCAGAAAAATCGCGATCTTTACGTAATCACTCACACCCGCAGTCTCCTACGAAGCTAGAAAAAACAAAGTAACAATGAAGTAGCACACGATAGAGACCAATAAGTGTAGAATCAATAGACAGAAAAGAGGGCAGAAAATTCAACAGATCATTCTTTACATCATTCAGGAAATGAATCTGGAAGTTGACAAGTTTATCTGAATGCTTACGATGTTCACGGACCTCAAGTATTTCAACATTATCAATTACATATATATGTCGCAGTCGGATTCTAAAATCCGTCAGTTTGCAAAATGACTAGTCACTTTGTAAACTGACGAACGTTTTCTAAAACGCTTTCAACATACAGATCGTTTTACAATCCGCCTGAAATTTTCAGTCGGTTTGTAAACCGCGTATAACGTATCAGACGGATTGTCATATCTTACATCCTTTTAAACGTTCCACTTGAAACTACTTCAGTTTCATGTTTTTTTTAACCAAGTGCAACTGCTGACGTTCACGCAATTTTATAAATTGATTGCGCTCCTCTTGATCCGAAAAATATATTAGCTACAATCATAGATAGAAAAAAATAGCGTTCATCAAATAGGTACTGATGAAAATGGCATTTTGAACCGATGTTTTTCGAGGGAGGAACTGATACCGAACAGCTCACCCAATTCTGTAGAATTCAACGTTCCAATTGAAAAAGCAATACCTAACATCAAGTGAAACACTAGCGAATTCCTCAAAGTTGGGCGGCCAAGGCTTCAAAAAATGTGCTTGCCGTCCGAACAAAAATCAGTGTAATACAAGGATATGCTTTTGTTTCGAAGCATATCAAAAATGCAACAGCAGGTGCCATTTGAGTGGCCCCTGCTGCAATAAGCAATAATGGTTTTATTTTTTTGTGGTCTCTCGATAATAAAATATTAAAATAATAAGTGTGAATATTATTTTTCCTATATTATTTCTGTATCCAGAATAATGAAGTACAGCTGATTATACGGTGCGGTGGAATAAGTGTTACCCCCGCCCCCCTATTAACTTCTCTATTTTTATATCTTGAAAAAAGCTCAAACATGTCAATTTTCATATCAAACGTAGGATGTTATGACATAAAAGTTACGAACCTGACATAATCCCTCTTCATGGGGGTGTCACCCCTTCGATTTTTTCAAATGAGAAAGTGCATCTTGCGACACCTCATTTGAAACCTATTGGAACACTGATTTCAAAAATGTATAACACTTTGGTTACTGTTTAAGTTTAAAATTTATTTAGTTTTCAGTACACCCTCAGTTGTTACTTGTAATTTATTACATTAAATGATTAAATTCAGTTACCAACATTCACAATGTAGGGAAGGTTTATTTGAAGACAAAACACTTCCAAGCCTCCAATGAAAAAACTTACCGTCAAACCAACACAATTCATTGAATTCATGCAAGGTAAGATTAAAACTCTCCAATAACTCAGACTCCGTTAATTTTTGAACCAAAGTGTTATGGATTTTTGAAATCAATGTTTCAATAGGTTTCAAATGAGATGTCACATGATGCACTTTCTCACTTAAAAAAATCGAAGAGGTGACACCCGCATGAAGAGGGATTATGTCAGGCTCGAATAATATACTACGTTCAATATAAAAATTGACCTGTTTGAGCTTTTTTCTTGAGATATAAAAATAGAGTAGTTAATTGGGGGGGGGGGGTAACACTTATTCCACCGCACTGTACAAATATAACAGTTATTCAAGTTGCATTCAGACACGTAACGTTTTCAGAATACGCTTCAAATGATTTGACAATCCGTCGGATGCGTTGTTCGCAGTTTACAAACTGACTAAAACTTTCAGACCGATTGTAAAACGATCTTCATTTCAAGAGCGTTTTAGAAAATGTTCGTCAGTTTACAAACTGCCTAGTCATTTCGCAAACTGACGGATTTTAGTATCCGACTGCGACATATATATATATACTCGTTTCACTTTTATAAAGTATTTTGGTTGGCCATGGTTTAGGTTTATCAAGTTCTTTTACTTAAAACGGACGCAGGCTGGCAATCGTGAAAGTAAAATAGTTCTGTGCGGCGTTGCCAAGGCTACTTTCTATTTACTCTTTTAAGGTTTAAACGTGACACAAGATTCGTAGTGCCACTACATTTTCATACTGGAGTATTTTCAGTTGCGCAAAGAGGTATTTAATTGTCGTCTGTAGCCTTATTTATTGAGAATTTTGAAAAGTTGCGATTTCCAAACGTCCGTCTGCTCTGTTCGTCTAAAAGTTTTTCTGTCGGGTTTATGAACTATCACGAAGTAACGGACTATTATGTTCATTATTTTTCAGTAAAATTTCAACACTCGGTTCTTGATTTCCATACAAGAAAATAGCATAACTGGAATCTTCCAATCATGTTTATATTCGTATACGTGAAATATTTCCATTATTAACAGAGAAAACAGTTTCTTCAATATTTTTCAGGTCCTTGGAATTATTGAATTCACATAATATTTCCTCAAATTCATTGTTTTCCCAAAGTAAATAAATATTTTGATAAATACGTAATTTCTACGATTTATATGTAGACACGGCAACGTTGCGTTCATTTCTGACAAAAGAATGACTATAACCTAACATTTTCAAAATATACGTGGTGAAATGTATCAGAATTCCAGGGCCAACCGGGCTACTTTATAAAAGTGAATGGGGTATACTTGTTGTTTTCTACTCGTAGGATGGATCCTTTGCTCTGCCTCTAAATCAACAATATTGTATCAATTCATGACATCTTAAGCAAATATTGAGCTGTTATTACCATTTCTAATGCACAAATCTTGCCATAAACACTCTTCCTGTTTAGACTGTCAACTCTGTCTGTACTCATTATTGAAACACGAATTGGTCAAAGTATTACGGTACTTGAAACATGTAGGAATAAACAGAGAAAAATATTTTTATGGCTCTACCAAATAGCTAACGACTTGTGTCTGTCGGCCCATGTAGGAATATTAAAATTCTTAAATAATTTGGATTTGAGATTGTTTCATTGAAACTCCGTGCATAAGATTTTGTGTTGCCAACATTGTTATTCATGAAAAGCTCAAAATAAGGCAAGCCCCGGTTCACTGAATCAATCTTACTAAAGGGTTTATCAATAAACTCAATAATTAGAACAATCTTAACAGAAATTTGTTTGATCGAGAAAATTTATTTTATCCTATCTAAATCTGATAGGGTTTCCCCTATCGGATTTAGATTCAATTTTCGTTGAAGCATCTGTCTATGAAATTCTTAAATCAAGCCAATTTGTGGTTTTGGTTAATCTTTTATTTCAACTTCAAGTTTCAATATCCACCGAATGGATTCACTAGTCAATTTGTATTTTATCAATGGATAAATATCTCTTTTTCCTATTCTCAGAGGCCTATTGAGGCGAGGATTGCTGCAAACAGCACGATGATTGGCAGTGGATTGACAATGGAGGGCATAAACCAAAATTACATAATATATGAATTAATGACTGAAACTGCCTGGAGAAATAAGCCTGCAAATCTTTCTGAATGGTTTGCTGATTATTCGGTTAGGAGATATGGGGTCCATAACCAGTTAATCATACAGTCATGGCAGTATTTTCAGGTTTGCAAACCAGTTAGATAAAAACTTATGAAAATAATAATTCCATTTAATATAGAAATTATGTCTTTTGAACCAATAGTGAGTAAAGCAATCTGCAAATCATATACAATCCTTCCCAAATATCAACGTCAAGCAAGTAACGTTGGGTAAAGGCATGCAAAATCGCATACATTATTTTGAAAACTGGTATCATTCATGAAGAAAAAAATCCATGAAACAACATACAATGGGCCTTAGGATTACTTTTAATCTAAAAAGGTTCAAATAAATTCACAGAATTATAGACAAACAAAAAATTTTAATATTCGGGCAAGCAAAAAACCATGTCGGGAAAATTGGCATACTCCTGGGCATACCCTAAAATCTTTTTCATTGTCGTGTAAGTTCAACAACGTTGATACATCTTGAAATAAAAACCAGTAATTGGAAAGAGATGAAACTATTTATTGAAAAAACACAGATTTTGAAGCTTCAAAAATCACATAATAGTAAAAAAGCCTCACATTCGTGGACGATTGTGAAGATTGCGACACAGAGTCCAGAAATGTGGCTTTTTCTACGAGGTTAACATCCTTTTTTTCCGTAAATCGTATAAAATTCGACAGATTTCAATCAATTTCGAGAAATGCCCAATTTGTTCCCGAAATCAAACGAGCGGTTTCACGAAAGATGTTGAGATAACGAGCTATCTCTCAAAAACTGATATGACGATTTTCGAGCACAATTTCCTTGATTTTTTCGACGTTATCGTTGGTTGAAGAGGTCGACGGTCGTCCTGAACGAGGCAAATCTTCGACTATTTCCCGACCGTTTTTAAAGGCTTTCTATAATAATAAGCCTTTTCCAGCATTCGCAACAAGTCAGCACACGAAATCTCGTTCAAAACACAAAATTTGAGACAAACTCTTCGTTCAAAATTTTTTCCATTGTTAAATTCGCAGACTACCACTGTGGTCGCCTGGTTTCAACAGCTGTCGTAAACAAACTAGTTGACAGACCGCGCTCATGTTTGGCATAGTAATTAAGGACAGTCCTACCAACATACAGAGACTTCAAATACTTAAAAATACTCAAAGCCGGCAATATAAATAAGAATTTCCGGATTCTTTTTTGTCAGTGTGTATGTGAACCACTGACAACTGTAAGGAAATAGTAATTTACGTAACAAGTCCGGAAAATAGGGTTTTTTTGGACGAATAGACAAAATTCTAGGACGAGCCGGAGGCGAGTCTTGGAAGTCTGTGAGTCCAAAAAAACTATTTTCGGGCGTGTTGCGTACAATATTTTTTCGGCAACCGTGTACAAATCAATGAGACGGCAAATTTCTTTATTATACATTTTGATTATTATTTGAATTGAACAGAACACAGAACAGAACTGTCATCCGTTATTTCGTTGCTATTGTGATGATCATCACAATGACAACAACAACGTGAGTTTTTCCGGCATAGTCCGGAAAGAACGTACTTTCCGGACTAGGCCGGGAAATGTTACTTTCTCGAAGAAAAAGCGTCCGGGAAGTGGGTACTTCCCGGACGGTTGCCGAAAAAATCATTTCCTTACATTGAGGAAATGAATATTTCCTAACAGTTGTAAAATCTTGACGTCAACATTTCCTAGCGATTTTCGGAAAGAAATATCGTATTACTAGGTCGATAAACTGAAAAATATATTTCAAGTTATAGAATGAATGGTGAAAACTGACCTAATTTTCTGAATAATTCGCAAATAAATTGCTTGGATCTTTTTGGTAAATCCGAGCACTCGGCTTGAGCTAACATTCCACACTGTTGACATTTAAGCCGCTCCTCGTGGCTCTGTGGCCGGCTGTAGAGTCCATTGCAATAGTGATCTCGCAACCTCTTCATCATTACCTCGAAATATCTGTTGTTCATCTTCATCACTGCTATGTATTATTACCATTTTCACAGTTTTTTTCTTTCGTAAGAGTACCTAAACTATCTAAAATAACGTGATATGTTGATAAAAGAAGCCACTAAACGAGCAAGACGGCAGTTCATTCCATTTTTCCCAGACATATTATGTGTTTCAACTTACGTCATCCACGTATTCGAAAAATGAATAAGTGAATCAACATCTTCCTAACAACTTCTGATGAAAATAAATTCATCCAAATGAAACTCAAAAAGACACAATTCTGTCTGAATATGAACATTCAAGTAAAACCATCTGTTTCAACAGTCCAAAAGTCGAGAAGACAGAGCTTACCTAGAAGTTCGGCAAGTACACACTTATTGCGAATAACTGGTAAATAAACATCGCGATCCTCTTAATACTACACCAGTTGACATGTTCACTGTGGACATTTATTGCAATTGTGGACATTTCACCACTGGTGAGTTATCTAATGATCATAATGCCATTCATCCCGAATCTGCTGCCTTTCACCAATAATAGGTCCGTTACAAAAATCATATACCTTTGAAATAACGCAATTACTTGGCTTCAGATTCTGAGAAATTAAACATCTATAAATAATCCGAAGAATTGTAGTAAAAAAAATTAATGGATTTTCGGAATCTGAAATAGTAATTTACGTAACAAGTCCGGAAAATAGAGTTTCTGGACGAATAGACAAAATTCTAGGACGAGCCGGAGGCGAGTCCTGGAAGCCAATGAGACGACAAATTTATTTATTATACATTTTGATTTTTATTTGAATTGGACAGAACAGAACTGTCATCCGTTATTTCGTTGCTATTGTGATGATCATCACAATGACAACAACGACGTGAGTTTTTCCGGCCTAGGCCGGGAAATGTTACTTTCTCAAAGAAAAAGCGTCCGGGAAGTGGGTACTTCCCGGACGGTTGCCGAAAAAAGCAATTTTTGTATAATTCAGAATTGATGCTGAAACGTTTTGTGACAACATTAATAACTTTCTCTTGATTAGAAAACAATTTACAATCTGAAGACTCTGAGGCGCATGAGAGGACAATATGCTATCACAAAAACTCCTAGTTGGTCTATTAAACCATGGGTAAGTACCACTTCTCATTCAATTCAGCAGAGCCAAATATCCCTTATGATTGAATTTATTGGAATGATATTGTAGATGAACGTTTAAAATAACTTTCAATGTATATACAGCAGGGTATCCCAAGTTCGAGTGCATATTAGACGTTTCTGGAGAACTGGACATGTTTGAAATCTAAAAATTGGGATTATGATATTGTTCGAAATTCTCTACAGACCTAAAATAATTTTGGAACGTGAGAACCGGTTATACAGGGAGTGTAAATAAATTTGTTCAAACATTTTTTTTTCAATTTTTTCGTTCCCGATATAATTGAGTATTCTATACTGGATACATTTCTGTTAAAACCATTGTATTAATTCAAATAGTTTTCAAAATATCAAAAAAAAACCTGAAGTCATATTCATCGTCAGTATTATGTTCATTTTTCTTATTCTGAACATCCCGAGTGTGAACCGTTCTCACAACGTCAAGGTAGA
Source organism: Adalia decempunctata (assembly GCA_951802165.1). Lineage (NCBI taxonomy): Eukaryota > Metazoa > Arthropoda > Insecta > Coleoptera > Coccinellidae > Adalia > Adalia decempunctata. The sequence continues at coordinate 40,235,313 of OX637699.1, read as the reverse complement.
AGGCTGTGGAAAGGTCATGCACCTCTTTTGAATTTCATACATATCATCACAGGGTGTTCCAAATTTTGTATGGAAAACTGTGATCAAAAATTGGCCATAACTTCTTTTTTTTCAAATTAGAACCCTATTCTTTATGATCGTGGTGGATTCTTCGAAGAAAAATAATGATAGCATTCTCAGATGCTCTTGATCCTAAATTCAGTAAGTTATTTGAGCGTTTCAGTCACAAATTCCTTCTAGACGCCGTTTATTGCCAACATTTCGTGGGAGACATTCCGTTTCCACTCCCCGCAGCTTATAAAAGGCCGATTTTCCCTGACAGGGAATCATTTTCTTTTGATTGTCTGCTAAATTGCTAGTTGGGGATGTTATGCAGCTTATCATACTAAACCTAAACTAAACTTGTATACACTTATTATTATGTAAAGATTAAATTCGTATCTTGATTTCAGATTTGGTACGATTATCGGGGGTTTCTACTTAAAATGAGTCAATTTCTGGATGCTCAGTATCAAATAATCGACCTCAACTATGGTTACTATCATGACATGATAGATATGCTGCGACAGGGACATCAAGTGATGTTCGATGTAATATATGATCAAATGAAAAAAGCTTTCAGGAAGAAGCAAATAGAGTCGTTTCAGTACGTTCATTATTGAAATTTCTGCATCTTTCGTAACATAGTTTGTTGCAGGCTTATGTCGAATGCAGCTCTATATCTTTTGACAAATGTCAATAGGATTTTGTATATGGACAGTGCCTTTTGCTTAGAAGAATGGATCAAGTCGGCCAGAGATGCAGGGTCAACACCTGAAGTGAGCATTTATTTTAGTAGGGTTTTGCAGAATATTTGCTCGAAAATTCAAATTATCTTGTGGCGGCTATCGGTGACACAAATACCATTTCATGTTCCTTCGAATACATTTATATTGGGTTTGATAACTAGCAATTAAAATTTTCCTATAGGGTGATTCGAACGGGTGAGCCATGGTATGTATACTTTTGTATCAACAAACTTCCTCATTGTGAGTGCCTATTATACGTTTCTGGAGAACTGGGCCTATTTGAAATCTGAAAATTTTTATTCTGAGATTGTTCCTAATTCACTATTAAGCTAAAATATTTTTGACGCTTCAGCTCATCCAGTTACCGCCGGAAATGCATATAAATTTCGACAAAAACTTTTTTTTTTCTACATCAGAATTATTAAGTTTCCAATGTTCGATGACTTTTTGGTCTCACTGCAACCTTAGTCCTAAAAGTTTCCATCATACCTCAGCGGTCTTTTCAAGTTGAACCTGGACGACTGTAGGCATGCGAGGTCACGCTTACAAGCTGAGGAATGAGAGTTTCAAAATACCCCATGGACAGTACATCATCACAAACAGCGGGTTTTCCGTTTAGAACTCTTTAGCTACAGCGATGGTGAACTCAGTTTCTGTGAACGCTTTCAAGAATAATTATGATTCCTGGTTTCGTCGCGAGTGAGTGCTACTTGTGGATATGGGAATTTTATTTTCTCTATTTCAGTATCGTAATGAGTTCATTACAGTACTAAAAACAGTGCTGTAATGAATTCATTACAGCATCGTTTTCAGTTACATTTTTCGTTTTGTGGTTGTCAGCAATGACTTCCGATCCTTTTAAATTTCAGCAGACGTCAATTTGGAAATGTCAATTTTCGTTTTTCCTAACATTCACACCAACTGCCAAGATACAATATGAAAGTCACTAGGACCTATAATTTGAATTTTTTCATCGAATTTCACAAAATTTGGGTGAAATAGAGAAAATATCGTCTAATACTCGTTGCAGAATGCAATTCCAATACTCATGCGTTCGCATTCGTATTGGAATAGGAGCCCATTCTGCAACTAGTTTTAGAATATACTATTATTTATTTTCTGTAATGCATTTGTTTTTAGTTTCGTTGTATTTTTCATATGTTTATTTTTGTGAGTTTATAAGCTTGGCCTCAACTCATCACCTTAATATAATAATAATAAAACAGACACAAAAGTCAAATATTCATACACTCACTCGTTAGGCGTCCATCTGAACGTTTTTGTTTAAGTAGCCAGGTTGAAAGAAAAATTTCACAGCCGAACAGAACAAATTGGTAGAAATTTCCTGTAAACTTTTTGAAAATGTTTGTAACTGAAATAAATGGTGACGTGAGTTGATCTACTCTATATTATTTTTCGTAGGAGAAAGATCTGTTCGAATACAATGCAAGAAACCAAGTTTCCTTATGGGGACCCAAGGGAGAAATAATGAATTATGCCATCAAACAATGGAATGGTGAGTCACCCAGAATAATAATTCAATCTTCTTTAATTTTCACAAAACGTTTTGTAATTTCTCTTTGTCCCAACTGCAAGACCGGTTTGTGGCTTGATAGGCCGTCATCAGTGCCATAAAACCCAAACCACGATAGCAACCAACTGAAACGGCAGGATTTATATTAGCAGGAACACTTGGTAATGTATAGTACCCCACCTAGCGGGTAAATGTGTATGCTTATTCCTAGACATTGAAATTCGTCAGTTCATAGACTACCGAAGCATGTCTTGCCACTTTGGACCAATTTATTGCCCGTTGAGGCGTTCCTTCAGCGATTTATTCCGATCAAAGCGTCAATTAGTCTCGGTGCCGATGGGACAAATTGCAAATTAGTCATAAAGTTTTCTTACTTTCTGTATAGCTCAATTAGGTAGAGTCTACCACATTTTTCCTCTGTGAAATTTTTTTTGATCACGGCTTTTTTTCAGCAAACCTCTCGTCGGCCATATTTTTGAATCATACATATACTTTTTTGTAAAATGCAGTCATAAAAACAATCTGGGAGAAATGAGAAAACATGATTGTCCAACAGAAATAGTGTGGCTTTGATCGTGTCTACCAACATGAACATGACTGAAAATAGCATTTTTTCAAATTATTATTACCCTCCTGATTTTTTCAGAATCGGTTGATACAACCATATAAAGTATAAAAATGCAATTGTCCGACAAGAAAAATCTGGCGTTCATTCAAAAATTAAAAATTTCAATGCTCTGATTTGGGCATGAATAGACAAACATTTGATTTTTTGACGATCATTTAAGAGGGATGTGCTGAACACTATCATTCATTTGTCCGACGAAGAAAACCGGGCAATTTCTCAGTCTACCGAATGAAAGTTATTGGTCTCGTTAGACTCCGTTTTCATAACTAACATTAATAATCCTTTTATTCGACATTTAAATTTCGAAGAAAGTCGCCTTTTTTCATACTTTCGGTTGGTTTCGTGGAGCTTATATAAATTTGCATTCCTCAAAGAATTCCTATCATCAGTCTCTAGAAGTGAAATGTTGCACGAAGTGGTAGAAGGTACCTGGGTCAGCTTTTCTGTAACACCTCTGGGGTTATGGAAATAATGTTTTCAATTGTTTCTACTTGTAGCTATTTAATTAGAAGGCTGAAGCTGTAATAATAAATATGACAAAATGAACTATCAAAATAAAAATGCACAAACTGAATTTTTTCTGCCCCAGTTGAATTTGGAATTTCCACCCCAGGTCGAAGTCGCGAATTCTTCGAAAAGAAAGTGACAGTTTCATGGAATACCGAGGGTTGTAAAAGTAGTTTAGTAATTTTCCATATAAATATGCAGAGTGCTGCTTCGATTTTGCACCACAGTCTGAAACTGTATAGATGAATTATAGTTTGTTGCCAAATTTTCTCTTCTTGAGATAATTCTTGTTCTATTCTATTTGACAGGTTTTCAGTTGTTGCCGACATAATATTCTTAGTAGTGATGGCGTGTTTTTTGTGTAAACATTTGAAAAATAACCCTGGTCGCTTCAAAATCTTAAAGGGAGGAAGTGAAAAAAATCACAGCTGACATCCTCAGACAGTGTAAAATATTCTTGGCATCAAGAAAATATCATAATCACAGATATGAAGATGTCATTGTACCTGACGGGTTTTTTTTTTAATGTTGTGGTTTTCACGAAAAGGAATATCCTGTAATGTTCAGAGAACATCGTGAGAACCAAGGGCAAGCAGGTAGGAATTGGTGTTCTTCTTGAATTTCTGGAGGTTATATGCCTCGGGGAACACCTCCCTAGGCAATGTGTTCCAAAGCCTTGCTGTTCGTTGGATGAACGAGTCTTTGAAGAGAGATGTTCTGCAGGTCTCCAAAGTTACCACGAAGGGGTGTGAAGACTTAACTTGACGGGTTAGTCTGGAAGGGACTGCCAGAGGGGGAACGATTGCTGATAATTCAGAAGAGCATCGTCCATGGAAATACCTATAAAATAGAGACAGATCGCCCACTTTTCTACGGTGTTCCAGAGAAGTGAGCGAGCTTGTAAGCGATGCATCACCGACGAGACGAATTGCCCTTTTTTGTACGGAATCCAAGAGTTTTAGGGTGTGTTTAGGTGCAGCACTCCAAATATGGGAACAGTATTCCAGGACAGGTCGAATCTGTGCCTTATAGATCATAAGCAGCTGACCTGAGGTGAAATAGCTCCTGGCACGAAACAGAAAACCAAGTTTTTGGGATGCACTTTTAGCAATGGATCTCACGTGGTTCTCCCAGGAAAGGTTACTGCCGACAGTAATGCCAAGCATCGAAATGGATGACTTCAATGGTATGGTCACTCCCGACAATTTTATGCTGGGCACATAAGATCGGCTTTTCTAGAGAAAAGACATGCTTTTGTTTTGCTTGCGTTGAATTCTACCAGGTTATTAGATCCCCATTCAAGGATTGCTGCCAAGTCCATATTTATGTTGTTAACATTTCTTCCTCGCTCGTTTTTGATTTGGCGGGCTGGTATTGGAGCCCTAGAAGAAAAGGCGGTATGGAGGGTACTATCATCCGCGAAGCTGTGCGATTTCATATGGTTATATCAACCGATTCTGAAAAAATCAGGAGGGCATTAATAATTAAAAAAAAATGCGATTTTCAGTCATGTTCATGTCGATAGACACACTCAAAGCCACACGAATTTTGTCGAACAATCATGTTTTCTCATTTCTTCTAGATTGTTTTTATGATTGCATTTTACAAAAAAAGAGTATGTATGATTTGGAAAATTTGAAAATCTGGTCGACTTACAAGAGGTTTGCTGGAAAAAAGCCGCGACTACAAAAATTTTCACAGAGGAAAAATGTGGTAGACTCTACCTAATAAAGTTATACAGAAAGTAATAAAACTTTTTAATTTAATTTAATTTTATGGGTGCAGCCAGGGAGATATCGAGTATACCTAAATTTTTCAATCGAGTTATTACTGACACTGCTCATTATAATATGGTCACACACTCACACATGGCGTAACTTGGCTCTATAACCCACTGTACGCACCAAATATGGATGGTTTGTGGGAGGCCGGCAAGATATCTTTCAAATTCAATCTAAAGCGTGTTATGGGCAATACAAAACTTCATTTAGAACCTTTTTCGATAATCATCCACATCATTGAAGCTATATTGAATTCGAGCCGTTTTGCAATCAGACGTCATCCCCAAATGCCCATCCGCTTACCCCCCGGTCATTTTCTAAGATAGGCGGATCATTACCATTACGCTGTGAATCAGATCTGACAGATATTCCTACAAACCGTTTGACACTATGGCAGTTATGCCAACACTTAACGCAATCGTTTTAGAAAAGATGGTCTACTGAATATACACTCCTTACAACACCGACCTAAGTGGACCAAACCGTCTCATTCAATTGTTGATGGTTATTTAGCCAATTCCGCCGACTCGGCGATTTTCTCGGCCGCGAACTCGGCAATTTTTTCGGCCGCCGACTCGGTGGAAACCGCTGTGTCTGTAACTGGCCTCAATTATGTTCCTTTATTTCCAACGATCAGATTCTCAACACACACACTATGTTCCAAATCTTTTTGCCCAGCGCACGCCGATAAAGCGGAAAATTCTTGGATGCGAATTACATAAACAGTATTTCAACAATGAATCAAAAAAACTTAGTTACCTCATACGTTGAAATTCATCGAGCCGTTCGGGATGTAGAGAGTCAAAAAAAAAGACATAATATGAACAAGGAAAAATCTTAGACAGAAAGAAGCTTTCTTTTATATTTGATACTACCTGTCAGTCTCAAGAAATGTACTATAAACAACTGATTGGTACATTTATGAGTAGTGATACCTCTCTTATGAAGGCCCAAACAGTCGAAGAGGAATCCTTGTGAATTTTTGATTTTCAGATACCTGTTCTGAAGAAATTCGTGGAAAATTTATTCTGCGTAGTCTCGGGTAATAAAATACACCTACGAAATTGAACAGGTCAGCTCATTTCCTTTGTTGGATATCTTTTTGAAATATGATAGCTATAGCGTGATTTTTTTTTATTGCAGAAATAGATTCCTTAGAAAATTTCAAGTTATTTTGATGTAACATTTTTCAGTCTTGGTTGGAAAATTCTCTCTGAGCGGGAAAATTCGAAAAAAAAATCGAAAATAGAGCTCCGCTGAAACAAGAATAACCTCGAGGTTTTTGGATGGAAAATTTTCATTTTTGGGACTTTTCAAGATGTAAGATTGATGTATCCACTTTAAAAATCGAAATTGCGATTCATGATACAGGGGGTGAAAAAATCGCTTTCAAAGTAAGGGATGACAAAATCGTGAAAAATCAATTTTTTCAAATCAGAACCCCATTTTTTTATGGTAGATATTGAATCTACGTTAAAAAATAATGTGAGTGTATGCATCACACCCATGCCCTAAAGTGGATATTTTCTGAGTTATTCACAAAAACTGTTTTTCGTCTTGAATTTTCAGCTATTTCTTTTCCCTTCACGCCAAAAAGATGAAATTTTCAGGAGCTGTTACTCAAACCATGTTTTAGATTTTACTACCCTAATATGCAAGAGAAAAAAGTTACAGGTTGTTCCTAAATAGATGGCGAATTTGGATTCGAATTTGTATCGGAAACCTCTTTATTTCAACTAATCGGCCATCGGTTTTCTCTCCAGTGATAAATAAATAATTCCTTATGAACCATATGCAAAAACTCACCATGTTTTACATTCTTTTTTTTTAATGATGGACATCATTAATTACATCTGCCAAATTCCTCTTTATTCAGTAGCATTTTGTGTTTACTATTAATTTGGTGATAATTCGTATTGAGTTATAAAATCGATCACTATGCCTAATTTTACCAATGAAGATTATTTAAATCTCATTCTACTTCATAGAGAATGTAATAAAGTTGTAGATAGAACGATTCGACTGTTCATTGAGAGGTTTCCTGACCGACCCAGACCAACGAGAGATACCATTAACAGAACCATGACAAACTTGAGAAATGTCGGATCTTTCGTTAAGAAAACTATACACAGAGAAAAAAGTGTAGTAGAAGATGAGAACAACGAAATTACAGTTCTTGCATATTTTCGTGTGAATCCTCAAAATTCTCTCAAAGATGCCGAGATTGATCTGGGATTATCTCAATCGAGTGTTTGGAGAATATTAAAAAAACATAAAATGCACCCATATAAATGCAATAGGGTACAGCATTTGAAGGAAACTGATTTCGTCAGGAGAACAGAGTTTTGCGAAGCTATGATGATTCGATTTCAAGAGAATGAAAACTTTTTGGACTGTATAATTTGGACAGATGAATCTAAATTCACAAAGAATGGTTCTTTCAATAGGCATAACAGTCATTATTGGGATGAAGAGAACAACCACCACTTCAGACAATGGAACTTTCAAGAGACCTGGAGTTTCAATGTTTTTTGCGCCATCAAAAATTCCCGATGTTCACATTTATGATGGGACTTTAACTGGTAAGATAGAACACTACACATGTTTGCATTATTTAAAGAATGTTCTCCCTTAGGAGATAGATATTCTGACATATTGACTCAAATAATTGAGCCGCTAGTACAGAACCATAATGACTTATGGTATCAACAAGATGGCGCGCCTCCACACAATTCACTCAATGTGTCAAATATCCTCTACAGGCTATTTGAAGATCGATGGTTGGCGAACAATGGTCCACATCTTTGGCCACCACGTTCTCCCGATTTAACTCCTTTAGACTATTATGTTTGGGGTAGGATAAAAAATATTGTCTACTCCACTCCCCTGACTGATAAAGAGGACTGCATAGAACAAGTCAGAAATGCGTTCAGGTTTGTTTAGATTTTAGATTCATAGTTTTGAAACTCAATTTGGTTTTTAAACACTTTTGCAGATCTCTTCCTCCCGATGAAATAAGAAGAGCAACGCACGAAGCATTCCTGAGACGTATAAATAAATGTCTAGAAATTAACGGTCAAAACTTTGAGCATCTTCTCTAGTTATAACTGCGAGAGTTTGCCATGGTTCTCCTAATAGTAACTTGAAGTCGGTTTCAGGAAGGGGTGGAAAATCTACAGCATGGTTCAAATAACAGTTCCTGAAAATTTCATCTTTTTGGCGTGAAGGGAAAAGAAATAGCTGAAAATTCAAGACGAAAAACAGTTTTTTGTGAATAACTCAGAAAATATTCATTTTAGAGCAAGGGTGTGATGCATACACTCACATTATTTTTTAACGTAGATTCAATATCTGCCATAAAAAAATGGGGTTCTAATTTGAAAAAATTGATTTTTCACGATTTTGTCATCCCTAACTTTGAAAGCGATTTTTTCACCCCCTGTATCATGAATCGCGATTTCGATTCTTAAAGTGGATACATCGATCTTACATCTTGAAAAATTCAAAAAATGAAAATTTTCCATCCAAAAACCTCGAAGTTATTCTTGTTTCAGCGGAGCTCTATTTTCGATTTTTTTCTCGAATTTTCCCGCTCAGAGAGAATTTTCCAACCAAAACTGAAAAATGTTACATCAAAATAACTTGAAATTTTCTAAGGAATCTATTTATGCAATAAAAAAATGGTGTTTTAACTTGAAAAACGGAAGTTGACGTCATTTCCGGAAAAACCGGAGGTGCTCATGCTTTGAAAATATTTTAGATTTCATCAGCATCGTGAAATACTCATAAGTGCTGAATTTCATGAAAATACGTTCAGTAGTTTCCCGTATAAATATGGGTGAGGTTCCTCGTGAAAGACCCTGTATATATAAATTGAGGGAAGGGACATCACATTATGCTTTCTGAAGTAGGGTCTACAAGATTCAGTATACCCAAGACCCAACATCAATAGCAGTATCCTCTTTTGCAACCTAAACACCCTCCCAACATCTACACTATTACCCCACAAAATTACATTCTGAGTCAGATGGCAATAAATTAGAGAGTAATAGACCATAAAGATCGTTTCAATATCGGCTGTTCTTCTCAGCTTATTGATGGCATAGTATCCCGAGCCCAACTTAGAACAGACATGATCTAGGTACATGATCATTCATCACAAAACCGCAGTTTATAAAATATTTCACCCTCAGGCGTATACTTGAGACAACGAATGTCGGTAACCTGAAATTTCAGAAAATATAATGATAGGATGAATGATTTATTGTTTATCCTGATTACTCCTAGGTCTCCTGAGGAGACCCCTCTGAAACTACAAGCTTCGAAGCTTGTAACTTGTGCTGAGTTCTGTGTTCTGTGTAGGCTTTGGTACTGTGTAGGCTTTGGTACTGTGTAGGCTTTGGTACTGTGTCCTTACGCCACCTTAGGCACAGCGCTGTTGTTTTTTGACCCAACAGTGAGAATGGTGGCCCCTACCGAGACTAGAAAATTTCTTTCCTAGCTCGGGATTGAGCTTCGAGCTTTTGGGTCCTAATTCCAATTCTCGATCACTGAGCCAAGGGCACTCATAATAAATTTAAAATAATTAATAAAAAACAAAGGCTTTTTTATAGATAATAAGTTATTCAGAAATAATTACCTTAGGTTCCCCAGGTTTTTTTTCCGGTCTGATACTTTTCACGGTCTGAATGTTCTTGAAGGATTTGAAAAATTTATGGTCAACATATTTCACGTTGTATGGTCTGGGATGTAGTCTTGCCTTTTCGCAGTGAAAAGCATACTCCGCTGGGATATTGATCCTTCGGTTTTTCACACGACGCTCAATAGTGGAATGCATTGAGTCTACTGGCATTTGAGTCTACTGGCATTTGAGTATGCCCTACTTCAAGATATTTGTGTTCAATTGTTATTTGATATTGCTTCGCCAAATTAAGAGCAACGTTAGTCAATATGGTATTTCGGTTTTGATAAGTACAGCCATCACTCCAGAACACTATCTTCCTATTTTCTTCATTAATAAACGGAATGACTTGGTTTTTAATAAAAAAATGAAAGCAAGATGAAAATTCTTCAGCATTCAAACCCCCTTCTCCCTCATGCCATAGATAGCAAAAACCATCTTTAGTATTCATATCAAAATAACATAAATTATGAATACCTAATTTTGTTTTGTAATAAAGGCTGCTAATGTTGGATTTCGGAGACAGCAACACAGCCTGGAGATCCACAGTATACAGTAATTTTTCATGTTGTTGATCATTTTCCAACTCCTGTCTAGCCTCATTTTTTTTTTGTGTTGTGTAAATTAAATTCTTCCTGAGATGAAGCCTTCTTTGAACTTATTACATATAACGCATTCATCTTTCTTTGGCCTAAATAATTCCATATTTTTTGATTCAAATGCTTTTTTGAACGTAGTACTGCTTAATGGCTGACTATTTTCGGAACCACACCACTCCTTCTTGTAAAATCTGTAGAGTTCTTCTTTTGAGGTCCACTCAGGTAATAAATAAATTTTTTTGAAGAGGACCTACAGTAATGGGATTCCATAGCTGGTAAGGAATTAAGAAACTCTTGTATGCTGAGGTTTTCTTCTTCAAATGGTTTTTTCTATTTCTGCTCTCATTTCTATACTGCGTGGGTAATTTTTTTACATTTTGTTCCCTCGCCACTAGTTTCTTCGAAATCTGAAAACACATTTTTCCAATTTTGAATAGTCCAACGACCCAATCCGACTGTATTTAAATACATTGATTTACAAACTCTTATTTCTTGATCACCTGTTTTCAAATAGTACCTAAAACTCTGATTTCTCCTAGATTGATCTGGTACTTTTCTGTCTCTTGCTCTTTTTATGAAATCACATTTAACAGTACTGTCCACAAAAATTTTTTTTTCTCCCCAACTTGAGGCCCAAAAGTAATTAAAAATAACTTCTCTTTGCTGCTCTGTATTAACATTACATTTCAATAGTCCATCTCTATCTCTACATCGGCATCTTTCTTTCAGTTTTCTTGGTTCTCTTTCTACATCATAGGACCATTTTCCATTCATTTTATTTTTTCCATAGTATCGCTTTCCTGTTTCTCACAAATTCTTATTCTTCTGGGAAAACCACGATGCTTTTTGCACCTGAAATCGTTTTCGTCGATTCTTGCTTTTTGTAGGCATTTCCTCAGGACTACTATCAGATCCTGAGTATGGCACTAATTTGGGCAGAATATAGTCACTCTCATCAGATATATCATGCAATGACATTTTTTCATCCGTTTCATGCTTGCTGTTATCCTGAGTATCAATTTCTTGATCCTTTCTGAGCCCGTTTGTGACTTCTTTGTCTGTCATTTCACGTCTAAATGCTGCTTTGTTGCATTATGTTCATTTCCTTCTTCTAGTTTTTGTTTTTTTATCTCTTGTATGTCATGGTTTATTCCGACTCCTATTTTCTGTAAACTTGTTTGTTCTGATTCATAATTTGTGCTGGAACATTGAGTTTCTTTGTCTACTTCTTCATTAGTTACCTCTATATCCATATCGTCGTTAAAACCCGAAAAATGTGTAACTCCCAATTCAATGAAAAAAGAGATTTTGATGCAATCTCTTAGCGGTTTTCAACATCTACATGCTCAGAAATTTGTGTGGTTCCATCTAACAGTTAAATATTTTTCCCGCGCAAAATAGAACAATGTGTTTTTAAAAATATTAAGGGAGTACGGGTAATGAAAAAATTTATTTTTGCCTCTCCTGTACAATCAGCTAGAATGGAGTTACACATTTTTCGGGTTTTAACGACGATATCTTCCAACATCTCCAGTTCTACCGAATCATTTTGATTTAACACATAATATGATCAATCGATTTCTTCGGAAACAGCTGATGGGGAATCAATTATTTCAATATTGAAATTTTCCACAATTTCATAATCATTTGAAGGCACAATGTTATTGACATTTTCATTCCAGTTGTCGTTATTAATTTCAGCAAGTTCAAGTGCTGTTCTTACAATCTCCCTTGGTCGTCGTGACATTGTCTGTTGAATAATAACAAAAAGGAATTTATACTATTACAAAAATTAACTCGCTACAAAAATAATCAATTCAAAAATCAATACTTTGTTGATCAATGAAGTATGTTTGCGTGGTTATTATATTATATTTTTATGTTGTGTTATTATTGATGTTGAAAAAAATGAAACCTGCTATATCCAAATTCACTTCTATTCAGGAGGCGCGAAATGCAGCTAACTCCAATATTATGAATAATGTTATATTTCGTATTAAAATATAAGGCGAGTTTATACAGCAACTAAAATAAAATAAGAACTAAAATAAAATAAGAATGTCCACTTCATGCATTTCAATGACAGCGTTTATACAGGAAATAAGCTAAAATAAGGAATAAGAATAAAGTTGACCATCTCTTATTCTTATTCCTTATTTTAGCTTATTTCCTGTATAAACGCTGTCATCAAGTGAACATTCTTATTTTATTTTCGTTCTTATTTTATTTTAGTTGCTGTATAAACTCGCCTATAATATCATATCATAAAATGTTTGCTGTAATAAATGTAGTCTTACCTTTCTTCACAAAAATCAACACTATATACCACAAAAATTGACTTTCAATTATGAAAAATAAAAAACTTCGAGCAACACTTCAACACGTGCAACTGTTATGTGGAATTTGCGGGAGATAACAGCTCTTCTTCGCACAAGGCCGTAGCTAGAAAAAAAATTCGGGGGGGTCCGTCCGGGGCCGTAGCTAGAAAAAAATTTATTCGAAGAATTTTCGGTGAAATGATTATCTGGAATTTCTGACAAAATAAATTTCGGGGGGTGTGCGGACCCCATCGGACCCCCCCCCCCTGTCTACGGCCTTGTCTTCGCACATTGGACAATATGTAGTTAGCCGGTATACGTGCGTCGAGATTTATACAATTTCTGCGCTAAATAGGGAGTTAAATGGTTTACAGATATACAGGGTGGCATTTGAAAACGAAACAGACGAGATTACAGACGAAATAAATTTTTTCGATAGAAATGCTCGGACAGGTCGATTTCTGTTTCGAGGGGGACAACTTAAGATGTAAGATACGGACGCATAGCGCTTCAACCCTTGCTACTACAACCCTCACCCCCAATTTTTGAATAGGGAAGATGGGGTGAGTGATACCTCATTTGAAAGGTATTTTTATACTGATTTCAGCGCAGTAATTGTTTTTTCATTTTATGCATTAGTTCTCGAAATATTCTCAACTAAGTATTTGAAAATGAAGTGGTGTTTTCATGGCACTTGTAGTGTTTTTTTGTGAAAAATCGTCATTTTGAGCTTCAAAACAACCATGACTGTGGCTTCCTTCCTCCAATCCACTGACATAGAAATATTTAATCAAGATGTCGATTTTTCACAAAAAAACACTACAAGTGCCATGAAAACACCACTTCATTTTCAAATACTTAGTTAGGAATATTTCGAGAACTAATGCATAAAATGAAAAAAAAATTACTGTGCTGAAATCAGTATAAAAATACCTTTCAAATGAGGTATCACTAACCCCATCTTCCCTATTCAAAAATTGGCGGTGGGGGTTGTAGCAGCCAGGGTTGAAGCGCTATGCGTCCGTAACCTACATCTTAAGTTGTCCCCCTCGAAACAGAAATCGACCTGTCCGAGCATTTCTATCGAAAAAATTTATTTCGTCTGTAATCTCGTCTGTTTCGTTTTCAAATGGCCACCCTGTATGTCGGAAACTATCTAGATACTGAATCTATAAAAACGCAAAATCGTTAAAAATGGAGTTAGCCGGTTAACGCTTTTAGCCGACGGTAAGCCATATTGATATTATTAGATATATGTATCTTAATCATCTTTTGAATCTAGCCACAGAATCACAGGACATTATCGCCATCTATTGTAACGTTACAATACATTGATGGCGTACGTCATTGACTCAATAATGAGTATAGAAGTATAGAGACGCGTACGCCCCTGGTGCACGTCTTACTGGTGTTTAAACTATGAAATAGCGTGTTTTGATCGATAAGAGCTTGACTAAGGCCAAAAGCGGCCCTCTGCCCAATAGATTTTCCCTAGTTCTATTTAAAAAAAGTCGATAATTTGCTTGAAATCATAGACATTATACATACACCCAGAGTTTCCGGCTCATGATTTAGATTCCTCGGAAAAGAAGTACTTATTGAATAGAGAGCTTTTAAAATAAAGTCCATATCTGGACTCGTCAGTTGAGAGTACTAAGATCACCATTCAAATCTACAGTGTATCCGCTCCATTGTCTCTTCTCAACAAGCGTCTCTATGTTAGACTGACTTTAGGAGGATGTCTTCTGATTGTGCTCAGGGAAGGCATCTTGAAGAATTGACTTGGCATTCTGCAAGTGCTGAGGAGCTGTGTTTTCATCGAAAGAGTTAAAGAACTGCCTTTTACTGGCGTTGTAGCAAGTGGTTTACCACTTCTGGGTCTTTGGCGAATGGTTCCAGTACCGAGAGAGTTAACTTGGTATCTCACTGTGGCCCACACCCAAGAAATTGGCCATTTATACTTATGGTGGACATTCCTTAATCATCCTGTCATGTCGACGTTACTTTTCATTGTCGGATATCTGAGTGGTTTTGTGGCTGTTGGCAGCGTTAAATGTTCACGACCTTTTGGAAGACTGAAATAAGAACCCGAATATTTGGGACAAATTCACAGACATGTTCACGACTTTATCAATAAATCAATCAATCAATGTTTATTCATACCATATTATATTACAATAAATAACCTACATATACTTATATACTCAAAAATAAACATAAAGAAACCCACTAAAACCGAAATTGCGTGTCGGTACCTCCCATCCATCAATGAATCACGAGTAGTGCAAACCAAAAACAAAATTCATTCTTCACCATTAATTAATTCCCTTATTCCCGATCCTCATCCTTCACCGTCTGACCCCCGTCCGGAGCTCCAACTATTTCCTTAGTTATACATATATATATAATTATCATAAAACTCTTTGAAATCTCCTTATGCTGTTATTTTCTAGGTGTTGTCTCAGATTTCATGTTTCCAAGATGGAAAATATTTATAGACTATTCCAATGATATTCTGGTCAAAAATGGTACTTTCAACGAAACCTACATTAGGAAGAAAATGTTCGATATGGCGGAAGAGCCATTTACATTCAAGAAAGCAGGGCCATTCAAGAAATCTTCTGGTAACGATATGATGAATACATTCCTCAATCAATATGACAATTTTTCTATTTCACAGAAAAATTTGGAGTTTTGTCGAAATGGAAAGAGGAAAAATGGTGGAAAATTTTTGAGTTGTTCAATGAAAAAAATAACAGAGACAAGAAGGATATGTACAGGTTCGATTGGAGAGGCATGAAAGGTTTGTTTGAGGAAAGCTCGTTCAAAGAAGATGAAGTAGAAGTGATGATGGTTAAAAAATAATGAAGAATTATTATCTACATCCTTCAACCAGTAAAACGGGGTGAAGTCGTTCAGGTGGAGATCAACCTTGTATTTGATATCATCGAAGTATATCATTTATATTGTGAAGGAGAAACTCTAATAGAACATATTCCCTTGGCTGCTATCAATGTATTCAGAACGGAATAAATAAACAAATGACCTCCGTAAATAATATTTTCATTGCTCATTAAAATTACAACCATCTTGTGCAGTCCGAATTCGAACCAGAAGTTATCAGCATTTTTAGGGGTCATGATTTTCGGCGACAAAAATTTAAATTAATTTATATTTCGAAAACGGCCTCAGATAGGTATAGGGAAATTTCAAGAAAAGTTATCGAGAAGTTATTGGAGATTTCAAAAATAATGTAATATTATATACCAGGTGTTCCATTTGAAAAAGCAAAGTTGCTACTACTTTCTAATGGAAGTGGCAACACCGCATTGACTTGAAAATATTTTAGTTGGGTGGAAAATCTCCGATAATGCACTCATGCAAATTTTCAAACCGATCCGATGTCTGGTTCACCAGAAACGTCTTATGTTCCATCCACCGTGAATCAACCTGTATATAATTAGATTAATTATCACCAGAAAACTATTCCACTCTGGCTGTGACGTCCTTATCAGGTTCACCACGTTTCAATAAGGGCGAAGAAAAAGAACTCAAGGGAAGCATTGATAAAAATAATTGACGTTTCAACTAGAGACAGGGTCATATAGGAAATTTTATAAAACGGCAGATGTTGAATCTGATTCTTGAATCTTCCTGATCTTTCATGTTGCATTGATCCCACCACTGTCATGAGTTTGTCTCAATGAAACAACCATTAATTAACAAATCTCTATTTCAGAATACGGTACAAAATCTATTACCGTCAATCTGACAATTCTCTCTAAACAACCACCCTCTCCCAGGTTACACATATACAGAAATATCATAACATCCACTACGCTAGATTTATTGTTCTGCCTAAAAGAAGACGACATGGATAATAGTAGGATCAGTCAATTCCATTCAAAACAGGAACAAACAGTATCAAAAATAAATTGGAACTACTAAGAGCTGAAGTGAATATACTACATTAGGTAACCGAAACCGACTAATTGCACTTCAGAAGCGGGTAAAACTTTCTTAGTTTCAGCAGAAAAAAGCTGAGTGTGGCTAGCTGTTTACGCCAAAGTGAACGTCAATTCATTCAATTATTTTTAAAAATATTTCGATTTTTCCGATCAGGAAATTGTTTAATTTTCATTTAAATTTCACCCGGTAAAGTTCATTATAATCTGCTTCCAGCTGTAGGTTTCCTTGCGACGACGCATGTTCAGTCTACACATCGCATTCATCCTTTGCCAAAAAAAGAGATGATTGCTGAGGCCACACAGAGCGCTATGTTCGCTATGCATTTCAAAATTAGCCATCCGTATTTTACACGTACTCGGCCACACCGACACTGGTACGCTATGTCTGCCATAGATTAAAGAATTATATGATGTCTGCTATGTTCGCGATCTAAGCCGGCCCAATGTTTGATTCCCGGCTATATTCTATGGCTATATCTAAAACATCGCGAGGACTGCCGCGGTGTGGTGCGATCTGTCGAGGGAAAATGTCGTTCCTTTTCAATAATGCCTAACAATTGGTCGAACGTCGAACTGCTGCAGGCTACATTCGAAAATATTGGCCATGGAATTCTGACACATTTCACCGCGTATATTTTGAAACTGTTAGGTTATGGTCATTCCTCTGTCAGATTCGCCCGCAACGTTGTCGTGTCCACATATAAATCGCAGTAATTACGTATTTTTCAAAATGTTCATTTACTTTGGGAAAATAATATAATCAAAAAAGTTCCTTCCATAAGCACACAAATTAATATGAATCGATTAATCAGATACACCGCGTTCATTGATATTAATATCAACAATCGCCATGAATCTGACTCGAACTTGCCACAAATCATCATACAGGAAACCAACGAAAGTTCCAACCTCATCGAAAGCGGGTAGAAGTCGTCCTAGGTTTCGACACAGACCAAAGACCATAGTCTTTGGTTTCGATCTTGTTTTGATCATCTTCAGGACGTTCAGGACAACATAAACCTACTTCGATGAAAATTAGAGTGGAATGGAGGTCCTCTTAAACAAAACTAGAGAAAGTCTTGAGGTACAGTATACATCAAGGCGACATCTAGTTAAGAATCATACAACCAATTCCCTCTCGTAGCCCTGGACGACGACAGGTGGCATACCTCTCATTTGCCCCAGGAATGTGATTTTTCACATAATTATAAACCTGCGAGCTGGGAGCGCGAGAATCGTTCGTTTTTATCGGCGTAAGCCCGTAACAATAATATAATCAAAAAAGTTCCTTCCATAAAGACACAAATTAATATAAATCGATTAATCAGATACACCGCGTTCATTGATATAAATATCAACAACCGCCATGAATCCGACTCGAACTTGCCACAAATCATCATACAGGGAACCAACGAAAGTTCCAACTTCATCGAAAGCGGGTAGAAGTCGACCTAGGTTTCGATCTTGTTTTGATCATCTTCAGGACAACATAACCCTACTTCGATGAAAATTGAAGTGGAACGGAGGTCCTCTTAAACAAAACTAGACAAGGTCTTGAGGTACAGTATACAACAAGGCGACATCTAGGTATGGCACCTGTCGTCGTCCAGGGCTACGAGAGGGAATTGGTTGTCTGATTCACTAGATGTCGCCTTGATGTATACTGTACCTCAAGACTTTGTCTAGTTTTGTTTAAGAGGACCTCCGTTCAACTTCAATTTTCATCGAAGTAGGGTTATGTTGTCCTGAAGATGATCAAAACAAGATCGAAACCTAGGTCGACTTCTACCCGCTTTCGATGAGGTTGGAACTTTCGTTGGTTCTCTGTATGATGATTTGTGGCAAGTTCGAGTCAGATTCATGGCGGTTGTTGATATTTATATCAACGAACGCGGTGTATCTGATTAATCGATTTATATTAATTTGGGAAAATAAAGAATTTGAGAAAATATTATGTGAATTCAATAATTTCAAAGACCTGACAAATTTTGAAGAAACTTTTTCTCTGTTAATACTGGAAATATTTCACGTATATAAAAATGGTTGGAAGATTCAGTTATGCTATTTTCTTTCACGGAAATCAAGAAACGAGTCTTGAAATTTTACTGAAAAATAATTGTCTTTGTGTTAGTTCGTTCGGAAAGGAATAAAAGTACTCAAATAACCCAGAAAAACGAACAGAACCGACGGTCCTATGGAATTCCCCACTTTTCAAAATTCTCAAGAAATAAGTCTACAGAAGACATTTATATACCTTTTGGGCACAACTTGAATACTCCAGTATGAAAATGTAGTAGTACTACGAAACCTGTGTCATTTACAAACTTGAAAAAGAGTAAATAGTATTACAACAATATAATCTCTTATAAAAACACCACAATTTAATAAATATAATACAATAACAACACAATTACTTTCAATACAACATAACATCAACAGCCCTAATTCTCATGAAACAGTGCTTTCTTTATTCATGTACTGGAACAAATCAATCTTGAACGAAGAATAACTATCTCTATTTTTCACAGTATTTGGCAATGAATTGAAAGTTTCGAGACACTTGTACACGGGATTATTGAGTGCCAGATTCGTCCTCACATTTGATTGGTAGAAGTAATTTTGATTCCCTGTCTCCTGGTTGTGGGTTTTACTAACTAAGCTGATCACAGTATTACACTATTGTTTGTTCCTTTGAGTTTTGTACATACCTAAGAGTACTTGCAATGCTCGACTTGCAACGCTCCACTTGCAATATTTGTTTCAGGGGCATTATTCCAGTTTCCTCATATATTCTCTCTGAATGTGTTCTGTAGTTGTATCCAAACAAGGATTTCACCACCTTATTTTGGAGAGTCTGGATTTTCTTAAATTGCGTTGAACAACATGAACCTCAGGTTGTTATGAGATAGCGAAAAACGGATAGAAAGTATGCAGTGTAGATCAGAAGTTTATTCTGTGCATTCACATAAATGCTACATCTACAATTTTTTTTAAATGTGATTTGAATGTTCCCGCCAGTTCAGCTTATCATGTATGACCAGCCCCAGATATTTGGTGCTTTCAACTCTTTGAATAACTTGGGCACCAACTTCTATGACCAAATCACGGGCTTTCATATTTTTGTTTTCAAACAACATAAAGATAGTCTTATTAAAATTAAGTTTAAGTTTATTTCTGAGGAGCCACTCAGCATACAGTCCAGGCCCGGATCTACGATTTTTTCTGACCGGGGCAAAAATTCATGATGTCGCCCCCCCATTCGTGTAATATATGAATTCATAAAAAATAACAAAAATAAATAATACAAATGAATAATAAAAATAAATACTAATGATAAGAAAAATATCACAAGGAAAGAAATTGGATTTTTTTCTTCACAGCTTCACACGGCGTGATTTTCTTTCCGGGAACGCATCTAACAGCTCCTCGAAATCTGTTTCGGAAGCAGTTTTGTTTTCTAAGATCGAGAGGCCATAGAGACGTTCATGACTACTTGAGGAACGCAAATAATTTTTTGTATTCTCAATTTGCTGAAACTGGTAGGTGCAGTATATTCTTAAAGCTATACTGTCATTAGTAAAAGCTTCTTGCAGATCTTGCCTGTGAAGAATTTGTAGCAGGTCTTATGAAGTCGATCTTTCACTAATTTCAGCAACCCGCTCTTTGAAAACCGCTTGTTCCAAACAAAAATCAATTGCATTCAAGTCTCTTCGATATTTTTGCGCTAGAAGGGTCCCATTTTTCTGCAGATCTTCTTTTTGCATGTTTGAAAGGGCATGGTCATTGAGGATTGCGGAATCTTTTTCTGATTCCTGACACTAATCTGTCGAAAACAACCTTAATTTCCTTCGAGAATAAACCAAATAGATCTTGCGTTCTTGACTCATCCTCGCACATTTCGTCGACGTGCTTTTTCTTCTTGGAAGAACGTTTATTTCTAAGAATTGGCT
Source organism: Adalia decempunctata (assembly GCA_951802165.1). Lineage (NCBI taxonomy): Eukaryota > Metazoa > Arthropoda > Insecta > Coleoptera > Coccinellidae > Adalia > Adalia decempunctata. The sequence goes on along the minus strand of OX637699.1, from coordinate 40,214,559 downwards.
TCACAGCCAATTCTTCTGAAAGAAGTGTAGCTTCTGAGATCCAGTTCTCAATAAGTTTTTCTCTCATTCCTTGCAAGATCTTCACGAGACCTTGAATCAACGATAATTAACGTGAAATAATTAATAATTATATCCCCTTTCTGAATTTCCACGTTGACCCTATTGATCTCTCGCAGAATGTTATCCCAAATTGTTAGGTTCAGGATGAATCTAAATTCCATCACAGCATGAAGCAATCCAATTTGTTTTCGTACACTTTTTCATAATTGTCCATCGTGTGGTTGAACTAACAAAAAAAGAATACAGTTTTTGAACAACACCAAAAAAAATATAATGCTTCTGAACATGATGAAGCCAAATGGACACTCACAAGAATGTGCTTGGCATAGAACTAATACTGCCAGCTCGTTCATCTATAGAATTCTTGATTGGACTCCTTTATATATGCCAGCCATATTAGATCCGTTGTCGTAGGATTGCCCACGACATTTTTTGACATCTAAATCATCAGCTTGCCGTTAATGTAGAATTCGCTATGATATTTTTCTGCAGTTTTTCCGTCAACTTCTAATAAGTCTATAAAACTTGCCTTTATCTCATATCCAGAGTCTGTTCTCTTCAAATATCGTATAACCTGATTCATTTGTTCTGTGTGAGATACATCTGGGGTGCAGTCAAACATAATTGTGAAATAGTAGGCCTCCTTGATCTCATTAATAATGTTATTCCGAATTTTGGTGGCCATTAAATCGATAATTTCATTATTGGTTAGATTTGCAGAGATAGGATATTTGTCCTTTTTTTGAGTGGTCAAGATGGCACTTCAGATAATAATAATTAATAATAAATACCTTTTTCCGCTAATATCAAAAATGAAAAAAAAATGGTTGTTTTTGGCGCCCCCTTAAGCTGGCGCCCAGAAGGGCTCCCGTAACCGGGTGTGCAACGCACGCGAGCGCCTCTTCAAAGGTGCGCCAAACCTTCGGTTTGGCAGATGGTCGAGTAGAGTAGAGTAGAGTAGAGTAGATGCTATAAAGCCATTGAAATTTCATGTAGTTAAAATTTGTGAGAGTCTTTTAGAAATACATAAAAGTATGTCAAAACTATTTGAAGAATTTAGTTGATCATTTCAAAAATAATAATAATAATAGCCTTCCTATTCCGAGCTGCACAAAGGGCCCTGGATAAGCTCAGCATAGCCGGCGTATCGATCAATCCTGAGCTCGCTGGAGCACCGATCACTCAAGCGGACCAAAGAAGCCTAGCAAGACTGATCCGAAAGTCTCAGTCAGATACATTACTCGAACATCATATGAGTAAGACCTTGCACTCCATATATTTCAGGAGTTTAAAAGACCAGGACCTGTCTGAAGAATTGTCTTTCGCCTTTCTAAAGTCAGCTAGCCTTAAGTCAGAGACAGAAGGATTTGTGATGGCGTGTCAAGATGGAGTACTGAATACGAGATGGTATAAAAAGAACATCATGAAAATGGATACCCCAACAACTTGCAGGGCTTGCCATGGGCAACAGGAAACGATTATGCACATCCTTTCCGCCTGCAGAGTCCATGCTCCATCGGGGTATGTAGAGAGACACAACGCGGCACTCCGGATTTTATACTTCCATCTGAGAGCCGCGTATGGGATAGACAAAGAACCGGTGCTACCATATGTGCCTCTGGAGATTGAAGCGGTGGTCCAGAACGAAAGAGCTCGGATATGCTGGAACTATCCTGTCTCAACAACACGACAGATCAATGCTGTTAAGCCAGACATACTTCTGCTGGACAAGGAGCTGAAGGAGTTATTTGTCGTGGAATTCTCCTCCCCTGCTGAAAATAATGTTGTGATGAAGGAACAACAGAAGAGGCAAAAATACAAAGACCTTATGTTCGAGCTTGGAACTTTATACCCAGGTCATAAAATTAGGATGGTCGTGCTTATCATAGGATGTCTCGGTGGAATGAGAGCTAACTATGTGGATGAACTGAAGATTATCCCGGTCTGCAGATCACTGGCCGAGGTATTGGCGCACAGAATGCAGAAAGCAGTGTTGCTCGGGTCACTCCATATCATCAGGTCCCATGAACTCTAGAAGCCACTTGCAGCTCATCTCTTTTGTTAAGGGACGCTGCGAGGGCAGGATGAAGAACTCCTCCATTGAAGGTGTGAGGGGTTTTTAGTGAGTAGCCAAACAAGATCCTGGATTCTCACACTACCGAGAGTGCGGACCCTCTCGGTGCCCATAAAGGGTTTTCCCCTCACACGGACGTATTAAAAAAAAAAAAAAAAAAAATAATAATAATATAATAATAATGTTTATTCAGAATTAAATAAACACAATAAGTTACTGAGATCACAGCAGAATATAATCTGTGCGTAACTGTAAAAATAACAATTGTAATTCTATAATAAATATACACATTTCAACTCAATAATTATTTACTCCAACATTGTAGGTGCTCTCCGTTCCATTTCTGACATCAGTCGAGCTATCTGTCTAATCCGGTATTCTATATTAATTGGCTCTGGCATATCAAGAAAACTTCTTTTTTTTGTCACATTCGGGAGGTATTTTCGTCATATTCGGGAAGTATTTTGTCATATAAGGTAAGTATTTTGTCATGTTAGGTAAGTATTCGCTAAACATTATCTACTCTTTCGTATATATTTTTTCAATTACGGTTTGTGTTTACTTGATAAAGTTATTGATCAATCTATCTACTTCCTCTTTTTTTAGCAACATAAGCCATTCTCTATCTTTCTTTTTGAAGTTCTTATAGTTTTTTATCTTATTCAGGTGGATTGGAATCGCAGAACATACCCTGGGAACGAGGAATTGAGCCGATCTTTGTCCTATGGTCTTGAAGCATCTCGGCGTATGGTAAGTGTTAATTTTATTTCTTGTTTCATACTCATATTCTACCTTATTTAGCGATATTTTCCCTTTGAAAACATTCAAAGCCAATTTCAGCATGAATAGTTTCCTGGTGTTCAGTATTCTAGAAATTTGGAACAGTGGCTCACTAGGGTAAGTTATTTTCTTTCCATATATGATTCTAAGTATCCATTTCTGTACTTTATTCAGGCTATCTAAATGACGATCGTATACTCCTCCCCAACTCACCACTCCATATCCAATCAGTGTCTCTGCCAGAGCATTGTAGATCATTACTAGATATTTCTCTTTCATGCAAATTTTTTTTAGCGCTTTGAATCTATAAATCAAACCTCTCAATTTTCTGGTCAAATTTCTTACATGTTCGTCCCATCTCAGATGACAATCGACTATCACACCAAGATAATTTGCACTCCTAGCTTCTGGTATTGTGGTATTTTCATCTATCTCAATGTTCCCAAACCCTGGCAAGCCACTCTCGTATGAAGCAAACGGAACATATTTGGTTTTTTCCACATTCAGGGTGAGTTTGCTGTACTGTAGCCATCCCTTCACCAGTTTGAAGTTGTTTTTTGTTTTCATTTTCAGTTCGTCCCAGGTTTCTGCCTGTAAGTGGATCACAGTGTCATCTGCAAAGCCGATAATCTGTCCGCTGCAGCGAATTTTCAACAAGTTGTTAATATATATTAGGAACAAAAGTGGTCCCAATACCGTTCCCTGGGGAACTCCGTAAGTAATACATTCCTGTTTGCTTTTGTGTCCATCAATCTCAACAACCTGCTCCCGATCCAATAAGTAACTTTTAAGTAGCTCATAGATTTTCCCCCGAAATCCGCACCTATCAAGTTTATCCAACAGTCTTGCATGCGATACGGTATCAAATGCCTTAGCAAGATCCACGAATATGCAAAGGGATGGGATCTGTTTGTCTAAACATTCATAAATGTTGGCTGTTAACTTTTGAATTGCATCTTCAGTCGATCTACCGCCCATGAATCCATATTGATTTTCACTTATCACTTTGTTTTCTTGGAGGAAACGCATTAATCGTTTGTGTACTATTTTTTCTATAATTTTTGCAACATTCGATATCAAAGATACCGGCCTATAACTGGTTACGTCAAACTTATCCCCGCCCTTGTATAACGGTTTAATAACTCCCAATTTCAATATGTCTGGGAAGCATCCAGTGACAAAACATTTATTTATTATATACGCTAAGGGTTCCGAGATCTCCTTCTTGATTTCAATAAGAGTTTCGGCCCTTATACCGTCAAGTCCAGGAGCTTTTCTCTTCTTTAATGTTTCTATAATGGCTTCAACTTCATATCTATCAGTGGGCACCAGAAAAAATGTTTTCTCCAGAACCGAGTCAACTTCTTCAATATGTTCAATATCTGCCCTACAGTACTATAATGCTGGTTGAATGCATTGGCTATTTCATATTTGTCCTCAGTTATTTCTCCATTGATTGTAATGCACTTTGTTGATGTTTCAGGTCTGGAGTCGCCACAAACGGTCTTCACCTGGTCCCAGACAGTTTTAGACTCTGATTTGTTACTTTCAGCAATTTTTTTTATATATTCCATTTTAGCAACATGGATTTTTTTCTTTCTTCAGTTTAGAATATTTATCTTTCAATATATCGTTGGTTGGGATATCTTTCAGTTTTAAGTAAACTTTATTTTTCTCATTTATCAATTTCACCAAGGTATCTGTTATCCATAATTTTCTTTTCACATTTTTATTTCTTGTTGTTTTTTCGGATGTATTTTTCTCAACATACTTTGTAATCATTTGAACAAATGAATCAGCCTTCAAATTCAAGTCATCGTTTTTATATATCTCATGCCAATTTTCCTTTCCCAGATCATCCTTCAACTTTTTATAGTTAATATATTTTTTTGTTTTTTGTTTAAATTCGAAGTTTGTTTGGTTAACTGAATTATTCAAAGAGATGACTGTTGGGTAATGATCGGTTATTAAGTGTTGTATGATACATCCATAACACATACTATTGAAATCGTTTTGTGTAAATGCCTTTTTAACAAATATGTGGTCGATACAGCTATTACTGCTAGGACGCGTAGGTTTATTTATAACAGGTATAAAGCCTGATGCATACATGATATTCTTGTAGTCTTCGACAAAATTATCGTGTGACGTAATATTAATATTTATGTCTCCTATAATTATATGTTGGTTCGCATGTGTTTTTTCTAGATATTCAGCAAGATTTATATTGAAAGAATGTACGCATGTTTGTGGAGACCTATATATCGCTGTAAGTTTAGTAGTTTCTTTCTTTGGGCCTTTGATGTCTATCTCTTTACATTTAATTTCTCCTAATTGAATGTTTTTAAAGTTGAATGATACATTGTCTCTTATATATAATAAAACGCCATCGTTTTTGTTATATTCACTTTCATTGTAGACAATTTTATAGCCGATAATTTCGTACATATTTATATTCTCTATTTGGAAGGTTTCAGTGAGGACAATAACTTCAAAATCAGTTTGAACAGATCCCAACAATAAAACAAACTCATCGAAATTTGCTGAGATGCTTCTCACGTTCATGTGTAGAATGCAGAGATTGTCTCTGGAACTGTAATTTTTAACATCTTCCAAGTTAGATATTATTATTGTGTCATAAACTGGGCTCTCGTAGTCCCTAATGAAACGATTCATGTTTCCAAACCAATAAATTCCCACAAGACCGAAATTGCCCACACAAAATTTTTATAATTTTTTTTTTATTTTGATTTGTTTTTTTAATTTTTTTTATATATATATATATTTTTTTTCTAACTCCCTATTTTCGGCCACTCTTGTCTGTTGCAGACTTTAACCGAAGTTTCATGCCACTGTTGATTCCTTTTGGTGACTTCTTTTTATTTATGAATTTTTTTTTCTGTGTTGCTGCGTGAGGCTGGGGTGTTGACAATTTTACATCGTGGATGTACTCTTTCGTGTTCGATGGACCAGGCAAAAAGATCGCGGCAGCACCTGGATCCCCAATTGAAGGTGTACTCGGAGCGCTGCTCTGTTTATTCTCTTCTTCCGAGCTTTCCAGGTCCTCCAAATCGTATATATTCTTCCCCACAACTAGCCTGTTCCCTTTTATATAGGACTCTTCTGTCGAATTTGTCCTAGCTTTCAGTAAAAACGACCTCAATCTCCGGTTTTCCTGGCGTTGTTGAGGTGTCAAATCGTTCGAGATTGATATAGCCGTTCCTTTGAGGTTCTTAACGTGTTTGAAAATTATCTTTTTCGATTGGTAAGAGATGAATTCTATTTTTATCGGGCTATCTGCTTTATTACCGAGAGTATAGCAGTCACTTATCTCAGATGTTTCAACTTTTATATTTAAAAGGCGATTTATTTCCCTGCAAACAAACTCGACAGTCAACTCTGACTCCCTTTGCAGCCCAAAAATCAACAAATTGTTTTTATTGCACCACCGTTCCGTTCTCTCCACCCTCTTTTTCAAATCTGCATTTTCTCTCTCCAGAGTTTCATTCCTATTTTTCAATTCTTGGATTTCTAGGAGTAATCTTGCCTCGGATGCGGATATGCAATTTTTAACCTCCCGTTTGCTATCGCGGATTTCTTCTAATAGTTTTCCCAGTGTAATTTCCTCTACTCCATTGTTCGGCATTATCAGGTTTTTATCAGAACAATTTTTATCAGAAAAAAAAATTCAAGTATATTGATTGAATCGACAACAGAAAAATGGACAGGGGACACACGTTTCACTCCACTGTGGCCTATCAGGGAGACTTTAACTATGACAAAGACAGGGAGGCCAGGGCTAGATGAGGTAATGCAACAAAGGTGTAAAAAGGCGGTATATGGAACGCGATGTTTATCGATCGCAACGTATGATTTCTATGCTCCCAATATCCTCAGCGTACCCACAAATTGACAGGCTGAAGACTGAACAGCGCTGAAATGTTAAACGTTAGGAAGAGGTGGGGAACAGATAAGAAATCAACTCGAACTATCGACGCAACCTGAATATGTGCAACGAAGAGAGGTGCGATTGTCACCTCTATTGTATAAACAATGAAAAACAGATACTGTCCAAAATTTGCGAGAATATCCGAAAACTGAGTATTTGCTTACGTGTCTAGCACAAACAGCACTTCCTAAATGATAACTCTCAGTTTCAACAAAAAAAACTCCGCTCAATACCCAATAAATTTCGAAAACTTATTCGCCAACTTAGAACACCAGTGCACCGTACAATATCTCAATTACTAAACTATTGTAATTGTAGAAATGATTTTTTCTTCGGGGAAATAATTGCTCAAGCGGCAAAATTAACCGCCGATCTTGACATAGAGCAAGATTTTCCTGCAATTCAAAACACTAGACGAAAATATAAACCTAAATTTTTTGATTACGAACATAGGGATGAATCGCCTCAAAATCCCAAAACCGCATTCAAAGTGAATTTTTTTTTAAATGGATCAAGTACTGGGTTCTTCAAATAGTAGATTTGATGTGATCTCTAATTATGAAAACATTTTTGGTTTTTTCAGTGATATTTTTACATTATGTGACGATGATCTCCTTAAAAACTGCCAAGCTCTACAACAGAAGTTTACAGATACGGTAAAGATGGAGGCTGATATTGAAGCCGACGTTTTCTATAATGAGATTAAGGCTTTAAGGTTATTTTCAATTCCTTCTACTTCATCTCCTCTGGATATATTGCAATATACCTACAGGGTGTCCCAAAAGTCCCGCACTTCCTTGAGGGGATCGAGAGTGAAAAATATCCTAAGTCCAAATATCCATGTTTGAAATTTTTTTTTGACGTAGTTAATCAGTAATTTATTAACGAAAGTGACCAATCAGGAGCGCGCTATAGAAGAATGAGTAAGAAGTTGAGGACGCGAGAGTGAGGCGCCAGAGCTGCTGCCGGGTTTTCACGCAGTAAACCGAGACTGGCGTCTCACTTTCGCGTCCCCACTGCTTACTCAATCTTCGGTAGCGCGCTCCTGATTGGTCACTTTCATTAGTTAATAACTAATGAACTACGTTATCAAAAAATTTCAAACATGGATATTTGGGCTTAGAATATTTTTCACTTTCGATACCCTCAAGGAAGTGCGGGACTTCTGGGACACCCTGTATAGTTGAAAACAATTTAACCTCATCTCTGCCAAATATTACAATATCCTTGAGAATACTATTAACCTAACCCCTAACCAGTTTCGGTGGCTTCTGGGGAGAGGTCATTTTCAAAATTAAAGATAATGAAAAATTTCCTTTGATCAACTATGAACCAAGAGAGGCTATTTGGGTCAGCAATATTGGCTATTGAGGAGGAGATAATCGTCAAAATTGATTTCGATGAAGTAATAAGAGAATTTGCTGCTGCTAAATCAAGAAGAATACCTATTTAACTCAATGAAAGTTCTAGTTTATATGACGGATCGAAGGAGTTTTTTTGTTATCAATTAATAATTGATTGTTATTATTTTTTTATTGTTTATTATTTCTATTAAAATAGAAAAGTTTTCGTTTTATTATAAAATAATAAAAATATATTTTTTATAACTGGTACATTAATGAAGGGCGCCAAAATAGTGGGCGCCACTCAGCCTTGCGGGCGCACAGGGCAAGCGCCCCGCTTGCCCCCCCCCTAGATCCGGGCCTGATACAGTCCCAGATCATCATTCACCAATTGTTCCAAATCAGTTAGTTCATATCCTCCATATACGAGGGCGGTGTCGTCTGCAAATTTATAGTGTTTTAGATTGGCTTTTTTAGATTAAGCGTATATAATGAATTCAACACAGGCCCCAAGACTGGCCCCTGTGGGATTCCACAGGTAACACCTTTTTGGTGCACTATATTGACTCCGTCCAGCGATACATACTGTTCTCGGTCTCTTAAATATGTTTCCAGAAGATCTGACCATTTAACTCTAATTCCCAATAAGTTGAGCCTATTCATTAACATTCGGTGGTCAACTACATCAAACGCCTTCTGTAAATCAACAACTACTGTTATGGCATATTTTTTTTATCTAGATTAGTTATAACTTGACTAAAAAAGTCAATTGTGTCACTCTGTATGTTTGATTGCTTTTGAAAGCCATATTGAAATCTATCCATTTCCATATATTTACCTAGTTAGAAAGCAACTGACCCCTTTTTTATGATAGTCTCCACGAGTTTCGAAAATGCAGATACCACAGTTATGGGCCAATAGTTTTCCACTTTCCTTTTTGAGCCTGCCTTAAGAATAGGTGTGATCTTTCCAGTCTTCAACACATTTGAGAATATTCCAGTTATGAAAACCCTGTTTAACAACTTGGCCAAGACTGGTACAATAAGTTCCTGAACCAAAACCAAGTCTTTCACAGTTATATTATCTTGGCCAGGAGCAGCATTCACATTCATTTCATTTAGAGCTTCCTTTCCTTCATTAGAGTTTGACTCATGCAGATATATCGAATTTCTAACAGTAATTTCTTCAAAGATATGTGTAGGTGGTGTATTTGCTTGATGAGAGCCAATGCTGTCCACTATTGATTGAACTATACAATGATCACATGGAAATCATTCCAGTGTCGCAGTTTAAACTCAATAATAATATATTCTATTTCCCTCATTCTTATGTTTCACGGAAAGATTCTTGTTCTACTCCTGTTAGGATTGTATTCGATGGAAGTAGCCACTATCCAGATAAATTTTCACTAAACGACGCCTTATTTACTGGACCAAACCTACAAAATAATTTAGTTTCAATAATACTGCCACTTCCGATTGTATAGGTATGTGTTTTGTGCAGATATCCGTCAAATGTACAGAATGATTGAAATTTCGGCAGAACACAGAAATTATCTTCGACTTTTCTGGCGATTCTCGCCTCAAGATCCATTACGGGAATATCGATTGAAAACACTGCCTTTTGTTTGAATTGTACTTATTTGGCTATTCGCACTTTACATCAGTTGACTGAGGATTTTCATGACTTCAGTTTGGCAAGGGAAATAATAGAAAACAATACATACGTTGATGATATTTCTAGTGGAGATGATACCTTAGAAGGAGCATCCTCAAAAATTGAACAACTTATCTCATTGCTTAAAAAAGGTGAGTTTGAGCTGAGAAAGTGGCAGAGTAATAATACTTTACGTTCGTTCACCTAATCCGAACATCCAACCCGTGTTCGGAAAGTACAGATCTGCTAACACGATCAGTGACTCGGGTTGATTTATCGTAACCCTACTCGAAAGCAGGGTCGCTATATCCTACGCATGCGCACGGCAGTTTAGTTTCCTATCTGTAAAACGCGGGAATAAGTCTTCCACTTTATAATAATAAGATTCTATTCTCTAATAATTTCATAATAATTAATCAATAATTATGGAAAGAGAAGAGAATTTGGCGCAATGTGAAATGTGTGGGTTCATTAGCGAAGCATCAATTAACTGGGAAAAAAATCTTAAAATAATTGGTTATGTTATGATCTACTGACACTTCAAATCCTAAACCTGATAGTTCGTAAACTTAAGACCAGGTCTGTGATCCAAGAAGATCCGTCACGTGACCTCAATGGATCGAGTTAGTAACGCAGAGTAGGTTTCCGAAAAGGCCTATAGTGACCTTCTGAAGGATCTTCCGCCCCCAAATGTTTTAGATACTGTACGACCTTTTGAATTAAACTCAAAAGATCATTTTCGGAAAATTTTAGGTTTAAATTGGAATCCCACGACCGATTGCTCTTCTCTTTCTACGTTAGAAATTCCAACTTTATCCACAAAAGGGAGTAGTCTTGTGTAGCTCGTGTTTTCGATCCTTTAGGATATATCTAACTCCTTTTAAAATACGTTAGAAACTACTTATTCAATCTCTTTGGTGTCAAGGACAATCATGGGATAGTGTACCTACCCAGAGACGAAATTTCTAATGTGTTCTGTCAGTTCGGACAAGAGATCAGTTACTTTTCCACGTTATTACGAATCAATTTTAACTCAGAATAATGATAATAATAATAATATATATTCACCACCAAAAAAGTTTACAAACTCTTATTTTCATATCTCAAATAAAATATAAAATCAAATTTGAGGAGCGTGATCGGGCCTAAATTATTGAATTTGTGTGCCGTGATCACACGCTTACTGAAAAATAAAATAACAGACGCCCCAGAGCAACACAGTTATTGGGATGGTAGTCCGGAGAACCGATGATACATCTACAACACACATGGAGCCTGTGACACAAGGACAAGTAACAGTACAATTCAGTTGAAAAACTCATGTGATAACAGGAAAAGTAACAGCACAATTTAGCTGTGAAAACACATAGATGAACTTTTCTTTATTTTTCTCGATATAAGACCTTATCAACCTTCCATTCCCACCCGACATCACCGACGTCTTCAAAGAGCTTGGCAGAACGTTGTAGATTTTGGGCAAAAAGTATGTAGCAAACATAGTGCAGAAGGAATTAGTTACCCTAGGCACACATAAATGTTCATTAACATTAGTTCTTGTAGGATAGCCATGTGAAACAACAGGAAAACAACTGCTTATCTTCGGGAAATAAGTCAAACAAGAGAGAACATATAGATTTCTGATATTTAGGATGTTAAGCTCTTCATATAGTTTCGACGTAGGATATCTACGTGGTTTATTCGACAATACCTTCAGAATACCATTTTGACATGTTGATAATATGCTTGAGTTCGATTCATATAGTCCACCCCAAGCAACAATGCCATATCTCAATATGGACTCAACCAACGATTTATATAAAATAATTATTAGCCTTCTGCTCAATATCTCTATGAGCTGAAAAAACTTGTACAGCATCTTTCGAACCTTCGAGGCTAGATACATTGTATGTTCACTCCACCTCAGATTATGATCCATAATATACTCAACGCCAGGTTGACCAGCTCTAGTTGGTGATAATGTCATGAAATTTGTCTTCTGAAAATTAAGATCCAGCTTACTCATTCCCAGCCACCGACACACCGCTCCCAATCCAAGTTCTGCCCGACTATACACCTCACTCCATGTATCAGCCGAGAACAGAAGGGCCGTATCGTCGGCATATGACATCACATTACAGTCGGGTATTATGCTTCCAATTTGATTTATGTATACTAGGAACAGTTAAAGGACCCAACACCGTCCCCTGAGGCACACCCGATGTAATAGTAGCATAGTCGCTGATCGTGTTATTTATTTTCACTTTTTGCCGCCGACTCGTCAAGTAATTTCCCAAAAGTAGTAATGGATCCCCTCGTATACCCAACCTTTCCAATCTATCGAAGAGAATGCTGTGATCAACTGTGTCAAACGCTTTACGTATGTCCAAAAAGACTACTAAATCTTTCTTATTTTCGGAATTATGCGCATACACATCTTTTACCAGTTGGAATATTGCATCTTCCGTAGATCTATTTTTCCGAAAACCAAATTGATTGCTGAACAAAATATTATGACTTTCTAAAAAACTTTCCAGTCGCTGTTTCAGACACTTTTCAAAAATTTGTGCAAAATTATGCTTTTAGAGATTTGATGTGTACGCACAATTCATCCTCTGTTATAGGACTCAAGAATATCGAATTGTTATTTTTTGGTCGATTGTTGATCAAAAGTTGGTTGTCCCGAATCCTCATCTACCCCAGCCTGAGTTGTCCTATGTATGTTCACAAAGTAATCATTAAAAACTCTAGCAACATCCCCATCATCATCGTAATGCTCATTTTCCCGAATAATATTATATTTCCTAGGTCCACCCTTGTTTCTATTAGAATCAGTTATTGAATTGATAGTCTGCCAAAGTTTTTTATAGTCTTTTTTATAATCCGAAATTTTATTGATATAGTATTCGTTTTAAGTTGATTTTATTAGTTTTTGCAGAACATTCCTATATTTTTTATATTCACTCGCTAACTCTACAGAGTAATTTTTAATTAACTGTTTTTTCAATTTATCTCTATGTTCGATCGATTTTACAATACCCTGTGTAACCCATGGCTTTCTCTTCCTACTTTTGCTGTTTACAAGCTTTTGAACTGTACATTGGTTTACAATTGACAATAGTTTACCGATAAAAACCTGATAAATTTCCTCAACAGATTCATCTGCATCATACACCCCCTGCCATGACTCAGTTTTCAGTTTTTCAAGTAGTTTAGCATGATCAATTTCCTTCTTAATCAGTATTTCTTTTATATTATTAAGTATTTTCTTCTTCATCACACTCAAACTGATACAGTAGTGATCAGTGATTGAGCTCCGGATGACAAAAGGTTTAATGTCTTCTCTATTTGAATCTAAATCTGGTGTTTTAATGAATAAATGGTCAATTACCGTGGAGGAAATTACAGATTCCCTGGTTGATTCATTAATGCATGAAAATAAACCATACTCAGACATAACATTCAAGTAGGTATTAACTTCGAAATTATTTTGATCATTTATATTTTTATTCATATCACCTACAAATATTTCAGTTTTCAGTAATTCTAGATCGAAAAAATAGCTATGCAAATCCTCCAAGAAATTTCGGAGGTCAGAATTTGGTGATCTATAACAAGCATCTCAAAATATTAGTTTCTAGAGTTATATAATTTTTACATTTAGCATTCATTGTATCCCTCACATATAAGATTAGTCCATCATTTTTATTTCTCAAAGATTCATTATAAAAACTGTTAAAGCCCCTTATTTTGTAATTATCTAAGTTATCCACTTTGAAGGTTTCAGACAACACAACAACATCAACATTATCTAATTCTATCTGATCCAAATACACCACCAATTCCTCAAAGTTTTTACGAACACTGCGAATATTGAAGTGTAAAACATTGAAATTTTCTGGTTGTGAAAAGTACTTTACCCTCTGAATTTCATCAAAAATCTCGGTATCCAGACCACCATACCCATCCACCTCATCGAAATAGTCCAGTGACATATTCACCTATGACAAATGTACTCGATCAAATCAACAAACTCCGTAACATGAAATTAATCAAAATTCGATAAGAGAAAAGGAAATAACTAGAATTATTACTAACAAAAATTACAATTGTATAAGAAATGACACAAATATTGTTTTCGATTTTTATTTAGGCAAAAGTAGCTGCAGATCCTCAATGTTTTTAATCTTCCTGATTCCCCTGTCCAGTCTCAAAAATATATCACCGAAATGGGTTTAAAAACCAACTTCCTATCATATGTCTTGGTAACTTCCTTATAAATGTTAATTTGTTTCCTTTGTAAGTCCTCAGAAACTCCAATCCCAGTTCCCTTCAGTAATTTGCAATTTTTCAAAGCCATGATTTTATGCTGGTATTTCTCAAACTTGACAATGATTGGTCTAGTTCTGTCTTTTTTTTCGCCTATTCTGTAGGCCTTGATTATATCTTCCTTCCTTATATTAAGTTTCATTTTAGTATTAAATAAATTAATAATCCTCTCTGGCACTTTCTCTCCAGTCTCCTCGTTCAAATTGTAAACACAGATGTTATTTCTTCTGCCAGCCTGTTGTAAATTATCGATTCGATTTTCCAATTGATGGATTAATATTTCTTGTTTATTTATGGTGTCCTGTTGTAAATTATCGATTCGATTTTCCAATTGATGGATTAATATTTCTTGTTTATTTATGGTGTCCTGTTGTAAATTATCGATTCGATTTTCCAATTGTTGGATGGATGTTTCCTGTTTATTTATGGTGTCCTGTAAGACTTGAAACTTATCTGTGAACTTCGACAACAATTTATCTATAAATTCGTCGTCATTGAGAAGTTCTTTCAATACTTCTTTCATGGTTGTTTTCATATCACCGGTGATTCTTGGACCCATTTTTATGAATTAGAAATAATATGACTTGATAATGTAACTTATTTTCAAGTCTCTCTACTCAGTTTCTAGGTTATACGTTTTGAACAAAGACTTATAAACTAAATGGACAAGCCCCTCGGAAAACGGCTAGGTCCTCGGATATAAAAAGAGATGGACTGCTGGTATCGTCATCCTTGTCAACCATGTTGCCGCTTTTTCTGATGAATCGAACCCAACTTTCCGAGACGGGTTATTTTCTGAATATATATTCAGAGTTCTGAGACCATTCTGAGACGACACAACTTTCTTCAAGAGGATACCTACTATTTTCCAATTGATATTGCTGTGCTTTGGCTGGAGCTAATAGCAAAATTTACAACAAGTTCTTTTGAGAGCTAAGGATATTATTTTATAATACTTATTTTTTTTTCAGTTGACGCACTATTAATCTATATATTTTCTCCTTCCAGGATTTTTCAACATTTTTTATTCAACCTTTTTCTTTGCATACAAATGCAATAAAAAAAATTATACCGTCAACTAGTAACAAACTAGTAGAAAACAATTCGGCAAATTTAACGATAATCCTGTTGTAACGGCAACACTGATGCCTTCCAATTCCTTCTTGCCCAACAACTTTGGTGGGCAAACTATATCCGTCTCTGTTTAGTCAGAGACTCCAGATTACCCATCTCTTTTTATATCCGAGGACCTCGGCCTTGAATAGAGAAAAGATCGGGTGCCAGGGCACTGGTTTTGAAGTACGGAGCGTAAATAAACACAACTACTCGTGACGCGCTATATGCGATGAATGATAAATATATACGCGTACACTATGACACTCATTTTAAAACTTTCTTTGTGTGCGCAAAATCGAAAGTTGCGCCCCTAAAAAGTCTTTCAATACCTCGTTTAGAGTTACGCGCTGCTGTGCAGCTCACAAAGTTAATAAAATTTGTGAAATCCTCTTATGAAAACTAGGTATATTAAAATTTCTAATATACATATTTGCGTTTTCTGATTCTACTGTTGCGTTAACTTGGATCAAATCTTCACCCCACAAATGGAAGTCTTTTGTGTCAAATCGCACTTCTTATATTCAAGATAGTGTTCCCCCTGAACGATGGTTCTATATTCCATCCGAAGATAACCCTGCGGATATTGGTACTCGTGGAATATCGCCTTCATCACTTTTATCTTGCAAGCTGTAGTTTGATAGCCAAACACTTCAAATTAGTAAAATTGATACTTACAAAACGAAAATAAATTTCATGACAATAATATTTCTGAAGATTTAAAAACAAATTCTCAGACTTGTTTGGTTGCTTCTGTACCTGAAAATGACTTAATAGGTTCATTGCTTTCCAAATTCACGTCCCTGAATACAGTAGCGGATTAACCGGTACGCTTAGTACGCTGCAGCGTAGGGCCCCGAGGGCCATAGGGGCCCCCGGCGATCGAATTATTTTTTTTTCTAGAATAAAAATTCAGTCTGTAAGTGTGAAAAAAATAATCAGGCTGTACTATATTTTAAAGGAAGCTCAGAGGCAACTTGTGAATTATGGATTATTACATTCACATGAAACGCAATGAATAACAAAAGCATCAGAGCAAACTTCGATGTTGGAAAAAACACACCATTCGAGATTCAGCTTACTGTCCCTAATTATCTTGTCTGCCTGCAATAAATTTCGTCAAGGGTGGCGGCCGAATTCCAATGTTGACAATTACATCATAATTCCATAAATTTGTCGGCATTTCCTCTAAAATCTAGGAATGTGCTACAAAACGGCCGACCATATGTTGATTCGTTTAGGGGTGTAAAGTGAAAAATAACATATCCCGGCCCATACCATAACACTACATCTTTTGTGATGATTTTATTTATTCCTTAATTTCGATGCCCCAATAAAAAATTGGCAGATATGATATTCTAGAGATATTTTGTATTTTAATTTTTGTGGTATTTTTCCCTTTTTTAAGATTTTTATTCATCTTTTATATTTTGTTTTGATATACATACCTTGTATTTTATTAATAAACTTTATATTTTGTTTTTAAAGAAGTGAGTTTTAATTGAAAAATTCTTTTGAAAAAAATCAAAAATGTTTCAGAGGGGCCCCAGAAGTTTTGAAGCGTAGGGCCCTTGAAATGGTAAATCCGCCACTGCCTGAATAAAATTGTCAGAGTAATCTGTTACATTGTTCGATTTATAAATAACCTAAAATCACAAAATAAGAAAATTTTCAGTAATACACCCAGTATCTCATCTGAAATGCATAATGCTTTGTTGATAATTGCCAAACAAATTCTTCAACAAACGGAACTCAAAAATGAAATGAAATTGCTATCCTCACCGAGGAATCTTCCCAAAGTTTTCAGAAAACTTAGCACTTTCATTGATAAAAACGGCATAATAAGTGTCGGAGGACGTTTGTCTTATTCCAATTCGCATTACGATGGAAAACATCCTATATTTTTACCAAGCAAGCATACCTATCTTTACTGAATTACTCATTTCATTTTCAAGCCTGTGGTTCAAGTAAGAAACTATATTAAAGAAGTTACATGGGCGAAAAGTTGACGAGACTAATCGAATACAGGAAAAATGGGAGGTTAACCAACGGAGAAATAAAGGTTCCATCGTGATCTTGGAAACAGATGAAGATGAAGTTATGAAAGTGATTAAGGAACTCAAGAATAATAAGTCCCCAGGCCATGATGGACTTTTCAAGGATAATTCAAGTTACCTCTAGGCACCCATTACTCATTTAATAAACCTTAGTATCAAGAACGGAACTTTTCCAGATACCTTGAAAAAGGTGGTTATAACTCCAATTTACAGAGGAGGTGATAGACTGAATGTAACAAACTGAATTACTTTAACATCATCATTAGCAAAAATATTCGAAAAAATCCTGAAAGTACGAATAATTGGTTCCCTAGATAAATACAGGCTGCTATCCGAAAAACAATTCAGTTTCCAAATAAACAGATCGACCCAAGATGCCGTTGCAAACCTGATCTCGAGGATTTCAGATTCGATGGATAAAAATATACCGACTCTAGGAATTTTTATAGACCATGAAGAACGGCTTAAGACATTGGAATGCATGGATGGAGAGGAGTTGCTTATAAACTGTTCGAAAGCTACTCAAATGGAAGAAGACAATCAGTCCAAACTGGAGACTTAACTAGCCAAGAAACAACTGTTGCCCATGGTGTACCGCAAGGAACAGTGCTTGGACCGATTTTTCTATAAACCTGGACGCCGACATTATTAGTTTCGCGGACGATACAGCAATTCTTATTAGAGCTAATATATGGGATGAATTGAAGATAAAATCACAGGATATTTTTCTGGAAGTCATGGAATTTTCTGCACTAAAAAAAGTTAAAATAAATATGGACCAAACGAAATTAATCAATTTTACCAGCTATAGAAATGGTCTTCCGAGGTACAAGGAGCTCAAGGTGCGGTTAAATGATAGTATTCTTTCAATTACTTCAACTGATGCAAAAAAATATTTGGGGGTAATACTGGACAATTCTTTGAGATGGGCAGCACGCTCTGAATATGTTATATCCAAAATCAAAAGTTTTATTGGAAAGCTCAAATACTTGAGGAATAAATGTGAAGAAAATTAACTTAAAAAAATATACTACGGGTTGGTAGAGCCTCATTTGTCGTATGGGGTACTTGTATGGGGGGGGGGGGCTGGCTGACTGTTACTACGAACATGTAGAGATAATACAGAAATGGATCCTAAAAATAATTTATAGAAAAAAACTTACCTCTCCTACGGAAGAACTGCTCGACATGGCGGGAATGTTCACCTTACGACAACTCTATGCTCGGGCTTTGCTGATGTATCAATTTGACAAAAATAAAAAGATACCTGAAAATAGGAGATATCTGGGGGCACGGCAGTGGCCCCGCCAAGTCGAGCGCGAAGCAAACACTGCCGTACTAGCTTTACCCGAACCATTTCGCCGCATTTTCAGGTCCCTATTTGAGAACCTCCGGATAAGACCAGAACGCCGAAATTTTCGTCATCCAGTAAGCTATAATCACTTACTCAAAATCCAAAATTTCAAGTGTCTAGGTCATTCAGTTCCGAAGTTAAGCGAAAGCAAAGTTTCGCATTTTCGACCCTCACTCACTCATGATCATCAGAATAGAACTATAGTCTGTTCAAATATAAGAGAATGTAAACAAACAAACCAAATCGGTTTGTTTTGCGCATACTAACAGCTTATTGGTCAAAGGGTGTTCTCTACAATTCTTGTCACGCCCCCAAAAGACTGCCAGGATCGTACTTAAAGCTTAGAACGGAATGTCGATAGAAGGTACAGGAGAGTTATGAAATTTGAATACAAGTGAATGTTTTGGATTTCTTTGTTACACCCTTGTAACCCTTGTAATTAGGTCCTTTAAAATTCGCAACGGTTATAACCTGATATATCTGAAGTAGGTACCTCAATTTGTCCCGGTTATAAATATTTGTTTGAATTGTACTTAACCCTTTGTCGGTTTCCGACGAGATTTCTGAAAAATAATATAAACGAAATCATCTATTGATTCCACCTAAGCAGAAATCCCAGTCGCTAAAAAGCATCGATTCAATAGACGATTTCGACATGAACTTAATTAGGAGAATAGTTCACGGTTTTTTTCTTAATGAAATTCCTACAATTTCGAAGGTTTTGGAAGTTGTTAATAACGATGACAGCCTGCCGAATTTAAAAAAAAACAACATTTTATAAATTATTGAAAAAAATGAAATTCAAATTCAAAAAACGTGGTCGTAATAGTTTATTGATTGATAGAGACGAAATAGTTGTTTGGAGGAGAAATTATTTGAAGAAAATTCGAGAATTTAGGGAGCAAGGCCGAAAAATTTATTACCTTGACGAGACATGGATAAATGCGGGATGTATAAAAAATTCAATATGGGTCGATGAATCGATTGGGTCCAACAGACAGGCTTTTCGAGAAGGTCTGTCAACTGGTCTCAAAAACCCAAGTGGAAAAGGAAAAGGACTGATTATATGTCATATAGGGGGAGAAGACGGATTTGTAGAGAACGGCCTATGGTTTTTCGAATCGAAAAAATCCGGAGATTACCATGAGGAAATGAACGGGGAATCGTTCGAAAAGTGGTTCTCAACAATTTTGCCAACTCTGGATCATAACGCTGTCATCGTAATGGGCAACGCCAGTTATCATTCGAGAAAAATGGAATCGATTCCGTCTTCTTCAACCCGCAAGGAAGATGTCAAAAATTGGTTGCTCAGTAAAAATATTTCCTTCGAAAATGATCTTTTGAAGGCGGAACTTCTTGCTCTGGTCAAGGCAAATAGAGGGAGGTATGAAAAATTAATTATAGATGAAATGGCCAATGAGACGGGAAGAACAGTATTGAGACTCCCACCATATCATTGCGAGCTGAATCCAATCGAGCTCATTTGGGCTCAAGTAAAAGGAAAAGTAGCTGCTCAGAACTCCTCATTTAAAATTGCTGAGGTTCGTAATTTGTTTCTGGGAGCTATAGGCTCGATTGGTGCTGATAAATGGAAGAAATGCATACATCATGTTGTAACTGATGTCGAAGAAAAAATGTGTCAGCTCGATAATATCATGGAGTCAACAATAGAGCGGTGAATCTGGATGAAAGTGACACAGAAGAAGACCAACAAAATTCTGAATAATTTTTAATAGGGTAATACATAATATATTCTTTTGGACGCTGCATTATTTTTTTCAAACTTATGACATTTGTAATTTGAATATGTAGAATAAATGAATTTGAATTTGAGTTTATATGATTGTGTGAACTATCCTCGATCCGACCCTGGAGCCCTGAAATAAAGTCTCTACCTGAAGGAAGCCCTTCCTACCTCTGCGCGACTTTGTTTATTTTGATGTCTCTTATATTTGAACAGAGTATAGTACTTCCCATAAACTCAGAGAGCTGAAATTTGGTACAGAGTTAGGGTTTGATGGCCACATAAAGGGAAAATTATAAAAACTAGGATAATCGAAAATCTGTTGGCACGTCACGGGAGCTCATGTGCTATCACGTCATCTTCGCAAAATGTGCAACCACAATAATGTATTGAAGTTTATGCGCTTGAAAACGCATTGTTATCATACTCAATATGTGAATATCGACTTTAGAATATAAATTCAAAAAAAAAATAATAATAATCGGGTGATCAGTCTTATACACAGTGATATTTTTACTGTCTCATTTATTGTTCAAGGAAACGATAGGTTTTCGAAAGCTAGGCCGGAAGAATAAATGAGACAGTAAAAATTACCACTGTGTATAAGACTGATCACCCGATTATTATCCTTTTCTCAATTGTTATCATTTCATGCATTCACGAAGTTAGCATCTGCTGTCACTTGATAGCACACCAGAACTACCTGCAAATTCACATTTTCCAACCGTAAGTGATATCACGTCGCCACGTCGGATATTTTGTGAAGTGAAAATGGATGAAAATTTGATCGAACTTGTCAGGTTTTATGAAGTGATCTATGATCATTCTTCATCAGAGTACAGGGATCAGAATCATTCAACAATTGTTGTGCTATTTGAGGTAATCCTCCCACTTCCTCTCTTCGTTGATTTATTTGGTGAATCAAATCTCTTCTATCAGAATCACCAGCAAGTGTAAAAGCAGTTATGTTCTCTATATCTTCATTCCATTCCGAAGAGCTTGACGAAGAAGAAACTGTGTTTCGCTCTGTATCAATGAATAAAAAAATGCTATGAAATTTTGGTGCAATATAAAACGTCTATTGATCTAGAGAAAAAACATCATCAGATGGGCCTGCGGTGGTTGGATTGGGAGAGAAAAAATTGAATCCGAAAAAGAATCGGGTAAAAGATGGGCTATATGGACAAGTTTGGTATCAAACTATAGGTTTTCGAGGACGCTGAAATCAATAAAAAATAATCGGAGGCTCTATCTACCATAGTTCAGAACCGAAAAGAAATAAAGATTTGTATAAAAAAACTACTACTAAAAAAAAGTGTCAAATAAGAAAATCTAATAAAATAGATCAATATGCCCACGTTTCTACGAAAAGAAGTGAAATCCCACCAAAAACATTCTGTAAAAACTAGCCAAGTCTCGATGGAGCTGTTAGTTTATCTCTAAAAAGTAATGAAATCTAGAAAAAGTCGAGCCAAGTTTAAGGCTCCTTACTGCGATTTCTTTATCATTATAGTTAATGTTGTCTGACTTGGCCGTTGAAGGGTACACAAGGGTACAAAACCAGGTGCTCCATGACACCATTGCACCAATCTGTCGCAACCCATTGACGATGGAAAATTGCCACTTGGAAAACGTTCATTCAATAACCAGTCAATTGTAGGCTTGATAAAGCTGCGTATTCAATAATACGATCCTGAAACAAACAGTATAAAAAATTATTTCCAGTACAGACGGACTTCTAATCATTGATAGAAGACCGTCTGTACGTCTATTTTATTTTAGATCGGTGGTCGATTTGACGCTCCAAAAAGAAGAGAGCAGAAGTCAGCATTGTCAATGCTGAATGCATATGTGTTGCACAATCAGCAACAGCCTAAAATGAGACACTAGCGTCCAATTACCAATACCAGCATGGGCTATTATCTCGCTTAACAAACGTAGGTAGTTACAACAGATACAGCATTACGTGTAAACAAAATTGACTTGTACCCACTAACGTATAAAAAATGTTCAACGGCCAAGTCACACAACATTAACTATAATAATAAAGAAATCGCAGTAAGGAGCCTTAAACTTGGCTCGACTTTTTCTAGATTTCATTACTTTTTAGAGATAAACTAACAGCTCCATCGAGACTTGGCTAGTTTTTACAGAATGTTTTTGGTGGGATATTGATTACAACTTTCGAGAGAAAACTAATTCGAAAGTGCCCCATATGAAGAAGACCATGGGAACATTTACTTACCTTGGTCCTCTACTATACTATAATGAAATACCTCACAATATAAAGAGTCTCAGATAATCACAAACTTTTAAAAAATTAAAAAGGCATTGGATATGGAAACGAGAAAGAGTAGAATTCAATGAATTTCTGAATAGGAAGAAATTTTTGTTGATGGATGGACGAGCTGGAATGAAACTCTGATATTTTTTTGTCAAATTATGGAATGGTGACTGGAAAACAATGATAAGCAAATCTCATATACAAGTAATCACTTTTGTGAGACTGCTTACATAACTATTATTATTATTATTTATTTGTTCACTAGCGACATTTTTTGTTGTTCGATTGTTAACTAAATATTCTTGGAATAAATAAAATATTATTATTATCATCATTATACATTATTCATACTAATTTTCTCCACGCAGGTGTAAATACTACCTCATTCCATTTGTTGCAAATGTTCTGGATATGTTCTGCCAGAAGAATAATACGTTCGGTTATTTCAAAATGTTACAAGTGTTTCTGAACGAATCCAAAAGCGTTTGAACGCATTATGGGAAATTTGCCAAAATTTCATGTTACCGGAATAAAACCTTTCGGAAACTCTGGAGTTGATCTGGCAAGTCCATTCACAATGAAAACATCTCGGATACGCGGAGCTGAAACAACAAAATCATATCTTGCATTATTCATTTGTTGTGCTACTAAAGCCGTTCACCTAAAATTACTCTCAGATCTTATAGCTGAATGTTTCTTGATGGGTTCCCGAAGGTTTATTTCTCGAAGAGGTAGTTGTTCAGATGTATACTCTGATTGCGGTACAAATTTCGTTGCTAGTTCCAAATACTTAAAACAAATAATGGAATACTCATCTGCGAAAGAAAATATCTCGTAGCATTTCAATCCAACTTCGGCACCCCATATGGGTGGTATTTGGGAAGCCAATATCAAGAGTGCAAAATCTCATTTAATGCGAGTCATTGGAGATCAAATTCTTACTTATGGAGAATTAAATACTTTAAGATTCATTAGAATAGAAGCGATTTTGAATTCACGACATCGCGAATCGCGATTTCTGGAATAGGTGGAGTCAGGAATATTTACACACTCTCCATCAAAAATCTAAATTGACTACGCAGAGTATGAATGCTAAATAAGGTTCCGTGGTTCTAATAAAAAGTAAAATCTCTTCTCCATTTAATTGGCCATTGGGTCTTGGGTATCATTGAATTATATCCTGGAAAGGATAGTATCGCTCGAGTGGCTTTAGTGAAAACTGCGAGTGGTCAACTAAGAAGACCATTAGTGAAACTTTGCCTTTACCTTACCAAAAAAAAAATATAAAAAATAAAAATAAAAATTAATGATACAAAGAAAAATATCACAAAAAAAAATAATAATGAAAAAAATTAATATTGTTCAGGAAATGTTGGGCATTTCCAGCGCGGCGGGTATGTTTCGTCTTTATGAATTTATTCAAATTGGTCCATTTTTTTATCATTGTGAATGTTGATAAAATTAATTATTTTTTTAGTCCAGTTCATTATTTTGTTTTTTATGTTCCTGGATCTTTCTTAATTGATGGAGGAAGTATTTCATGCGAAAATTGTTGTTCAACCTATTGTTTTTTTACGTGCATACGAGGTATTTCTGAATAAAAATGACTCTGTCCTTCTTCACCATCGATTCCGATCCACAACAAAAATTTCCTCACGACCATGGAGACGGCAGTAGTTGATCGTGGCACGCGCTTATACGTACACTTACCTAATACTCTACTGCGATTTACGAAATTGGGTTTTTCCGAACTTTTTTCCTCTTCACTGTACATATTAGTGAACACTAGTGATCAAGTGGTCCAACCGAGGATTGATAGCTTCATTAAGGGAGGACACAGCCGTCACGGACTCCTTTGTTTCCAAGATTCACTTACCATCTTACCAAGCTCCCCTTATCTACCAAGGGGAAGTCGGAATTATCTTATATGCTTACTTGTTTTGAATAATTCGACCTCAATAATTAACGAAATTTTCGTTAAATATTGAACCCGCAGTATTGCCTTCAAAGAAAATATTGAACCAGCTTCTCAGAAAGAAAGAAAATATAGTCCACTTCCGAAACAAGGTTTCTTCTGGCAACATACTGTGGATGTCCTGAAATTGTTCCAGAGTGTTCTCCATTTCACCCTTCTTGATGTTGAATATGGGGCATTTATCGAGACCGAAAGACATGTCAATGTCTTTGCTGAAGGAGCCCACTATATCAGCGAGTGAAGTTGTTTTTGGTTCTCGCCGAATAGTTTCAGGTCATCTATATACAAATGGGACAGGTTTCGCGGATTCCTCATTGCTGGTATAGGGTATATGTAAGTGTTTGTCAAAAGAGTAGATAGAAGATTCATTGCCATACAAAACCACATCGGTGATAGGGCATCTCCCTGAAATATCCCCCTCGATATTTTTACGGTTCCAGCATTGATGTTGTTTATAAGAATATTCGTTCTCCATGTACTCATAAGATTTTTTAAAGCTTTTATTTAACTTTTTTCCTTATAAGGGAGAATAGCAAACCTACCAGGATAGCTGCTAGTCGGAGGCAGAGTTCTTTGTTATCTAAGATGTTAGCGATAACCGAGGAATCAGAAATAGAGTAATTCACAGAATTTATTCAATTAGCGGAAATAGTGATACAAAAATGCAATAATACCAAGAAAAATATCAAATATATACAAATGAGAAGATTGTTCAGTTTTGTCTGACCGCGAGCACTTGTGAAAGAAAAAATATTTCACGGTACGAGCCAGCCAGAATGAAAAAGGGGGGTATGGTTAAATGATTAATTCAAATACATAATAATGAACCGTTAAACGGAGATGCAAGGGTCGGTATAAGAGTGTACAAAAGTTATTTTTGTCCGATATTCTTCCAGTCCCAAAACTCAAAAAGAGTTTTGTTGTCTACAACTTTGCTTGTTTCACGTCTGAAAGGGTCGGGTTTGACCAGGTTAAATTAAATGGTTAAACAGGATGTGAACTACGGGCACTGAGGATCGGTACAGAGCAGGATTTTTATTCGATTGAAGGTTGAATTGGTTTGCATTAGCCCTTGTGTCTGACCATGAGTATTCACGTCATGAACGACAGACTCGATACGGACACCGATTATTCGGATGAACGTACTATAGCATTAGTTAACTGGGGACCTCCGGTGTGACCATGAGTATTCACGCTATGAACGACAGACTAACTACGGGCACCTGGACGAGCTAGGAGAGGTAGACTCAACGAGGATTGAAAATGGGACTGTAATGAATTGGCTCGGTACTTAGGGCTTGTTCGGACTAGGCCAGTAGATTAGTCGAGTAGCGAATGATTTTGTAATTTCCCGTGTGCCAACGCCAGCAATCGAGTCGAGTAGAGTCACAGGATGATGTACCTACTACTTTATATACAGGGTCTTTCACGAGGAACCTCACCCATATTTATACGGGAAACTACTGAACGTATTTTCATGAAATTCAGCACTTATAAGTATTTCACGATGCTGATGAAATCTAAAATATTTTCAAGGCATGAGCACTTCCCGTTTTTCCGGAAATGACGTCAACTTCCGTTTTTCAAATTAGAACACCTTTTTTTTATTGCAGAAATAGATTTCTTAGAAAATTTCAAGTTGTTTTGATGTAACATTTTTCAGTTTTGGTTGGAAAATTCTCTCTGAGCGGGAAAATTCGAAAAAAAATCGAAAATAGAGCTCCGCTGAAACAAGAATAACTTCGAGATTTTTGGATGGAAAATTTTCATTTTTGGGATTTTTCAAGATGTAAGATTGATGTATCCACTTTAAAAATCGAAATCGCGATTCATGATACAGGGGGTGAAAAAATCGCTTTCAAAGTTAGGGATGACAAAATCGTGAAAAATCAATTATTTCAAATTAGAACCCCATTTTTTTATGGCAGATATTGAATCTACGTTGAAAATAATGTGAGTGTATGCATCACACCCTTGCCCTAAAGTGGATATTTTCTGAGTTATTCACAAAAAACTGTTTTTCGTCTTGAATTTTCAGCTATTTCTTTTCCCTCCACGCCAAAAAGATGAAATTTTCAGAAACTGTTACTTAAAGCATGTTTTAGATTTTACTACCCTAATATGCAAGAGAAAAAAGTTACAGGTTGTTCCTAAATAGATGGCGAATTTGGATTCGAATTTGTATCGGAAACCTCTTTATTTCAACTAATCGGCCATCGGTTTTCTCTCCAGTGATAAATAAATAATTCCCTATGAACCATATGCAAAAACTTAACATGTTTTACATTCTTTTTTTTAATGATTAGATATCATTAATTACATCTGCCAAATTCCTCTTTATTCAGTAGCATTTTGTGTTTACTATTAATTTGGTGATAATTCGTATTAAGTTATAAAATCGATCACTATGCCTAATTTTACCAATGAAGATTATTAAAATCTCATTCTACTTCATGGAGAATGTAATAAAGTTGTAGATAGAACGATTCGACTGTTCATTGAGAGGTTTTCTGACCGATCCAGACCAACGAGAGATACCATTAACAGAACCATGACAAACTTGAGAAATGTCGGATCTTTCGTTAAGAAAACTATACACAGAGAAAAAAGTGTAGTAGAAGATGAGAACAACGAAATTACAGTTCTTGCATATTTTCGTGTGAATCCTCAAAATTCTCTCAGAGATGCCGAGATTGATCTGGGATTATCTCAATCGAGTGTTTGGAGAATATTAAAAAAACATAAAATGCACCCATATAAATTCAATAGGGTACAGCATTTGAAGGAAACTGATTTCGTCAGGAGAACAGAGTTTTGCGAAGCTATGATGATTCGATTTCAAGATAATGAAAACTTTTTGGACTGTATAATTTGGACAGATGAATCTAAATTCACAAAGAATGGTTCTTTTAATAGGCATAACAGTCATTATTGGGATGAAGAGAACAACCACCACTTCAGACAATGGAACTTTCAAGAGACCTGGAGTTTCAATGTTTTTTGCGCCATCAAAAATAATGCAATTCTCGATGTTCACATTTATGATGGGACTTTAACTGGTAAGATAGAACACTACACATGTTTGCATTATTTAAAGAATGTTCTCCCTTAGGAGATAGATATTCTGACATATTGACTCAAATAATTGAGCCGCTAGTACAGAACCATAATGACTTATGGTATCAACAAGATGACGCGCCTCCACACAATTCACTCAATGTGTCAAATATCCTCTACAGTCTACAGGCTATTTGAAGATCGATGGTTAGCGAACAATGGTCCACATCTTTGGCCACCACGTTCTCCCGATTTAACTCCTTTAGACTATTATGTTTGGGGTAGGATAAAAAATATTGTCTACTCAACTCCCCTGACTGATAAAGAGGACTGCATAGAACGGGTCAGAAATGCGTTCAGGTTTGTTTAGATTTTTAGATTCATAGTTTTGAAACTCAATTTGGTTTTTAAACACTTTTGCAGATCTCTTCCTCCCGATGAAATAGGAAGAGCAACGCACGAAGCATTCCTGAGACGTATAAATAAATGTCTAGAAATTAACGGTCAAAACTTTGAGCATCTTCTCTAGTTATAACTGCGAGAGTTTGCCATGGTTCTCCTAATAGTAACTTGAAGTCGGTTTCAAGAAGGGGTGAAAAATCTACAGCATGGTTCGAATAACAGTTCCTGAAAATTTCATCTTTTTGGCGTGAAGGAAAAAGAAATAGGTGAAAATTCAAGACGAAAAACAGTTTTTTGTGAATAACTCAGAAAATATCCATTTTAGGGCAAGGGTGTGATGCATACACTCACATTATTTTTCAACGTAGATTCAATATCTGCCATAAAAAATGAGGTTCTGATTTGAAAAAATTGATTTTTCACGATTTTGTCATCCCTAACTTTGAAAGCGATTTTTTCACTCCCTGTATCATGAATCGCGATTTCGATTTTTAAAGTGGATACATCAATCTTACATCTTGAAAAATCCCAAAAATAAAAATTTTCCATCCAAAAACCTCGGAATTATTCTTGTTTCAGCGAAGCTCTATTTTCGATTTTTTTTCGAATTTTCCCGCTCAGAGAGAATTTTCCAACCAAAACTGAAAAATGTTACATCAAAATAACTTGAAATTTTCTGAGGAATCTATTTCTGCATTAAAAAAATGGTGTTCTAATTTGAAAAACGGAAGTTGACGTCATTTCCGGAAAAACCGGAGGTGCTCATGCCTTGAAAATATTTTAGATTTCATCAGCATCGTGAAATACTTAAGTGCTGAATTTCATGAAAATACGTTCAGTAGTTTCCCGTATAAATATGGGTGAGGTTCCTCGTGAAAGGCCCTGTATACTGTTTAAGAGTCTTTGATACTGTGGTAGAGTAGTCAGTGGGCGAATCGACTCTCCACTCGACTAAAATACTGGCCTAGTCCGAACAAGCCTTTACGGTTGTGGGTTGTGTTGCACTAGCACTCACTATACGAACGTGAAAATTAATTAAAAACTTGGATGATGACTTAATCGAGAGCGAAAATTATTAAATCAAAGCAGAATCAGTTAATCAAAGATGGAGCGAAAATGAATTAACTCAATCAAGGATGAAACGAAAAGGAATCTCTAAACTCAAAGACGAATCGAAAATGAATCTACACTCAAAGATGAATCGAAAATGAATGACGGATGAGGGGAAAATCGCCTTTTATTACCTCCCTGAGGGAAGTGGAAACGGTAGGCACACAAATGCTACAATTCCAGAAAAGTACCTCGGTAAAAACTTCAAATCTGGCTTATCGTACGTATGAGCAAGAAAAAACGGCGTTATCTGCAATCTACGTTGTTCCTTTGGCCGGTTTTACTGTTTTTCTGCATAAAAAACAAATTCGATCGCACAATATTCGATTTCTTTTCATCACCGCAATTTAATTCTGAACGGAATAAAATTCAGGAATTCAAAATAAAAACTCGGATAAATCATCTTAAAATGAAGGTCAATTTCTAGACTGGGAAATAGGACTTCATTACAGATGTTGGAGCACCGCTTTTATTTTCGGGCAGATCTTATAAATCTCCAGTACTTTCACAAGCCAATCGTGGAGCACCGTATCGAAGGCCTTCTGATAGTCGATATAACTAGTAAGCCAGTAGATCTACCTTTGAAGAGAATTCGCATATGAGATATCAGAAAGATCAAAAGATCGCATGCAAGATAGATCGCAGAAATGGGCACATTGATATCATTATTTGATGAAGTATTAGTTATATTCAGAGAAAAAATCGAAACTCATGAGCAAATGAAGGGAAATGAAAATGAGGGAAACAATTTCCTGTTTTTTCTGAAAAAAAAAATTATCCTCAAGAAGTAGACTAAATATACGAAAATGTAAACATGAATTGTTAAATTATTTTCCCACAAACAATTCAAAATGTGTTATAAAACATAGTCATGAGTAATTTTTCAGATATTTTTATTATTATTATTGGACATAATTACAGAGTTGAGCATTGCCAATTGTAGAAAACATTATTTGGATCGATTTCAAACCAACATTCATTCATCACATGTTCCATTCGATTATTAGTAATAAATTAAAATTTTTGTATAAAATTAACACTATAATGATCAACACATAATACTATTTGATTGTAGGCTGAACAGGATGATGAGAAGAGGAAATATTTTGATGAAAATGTATATACAGGGTGTTTCCTAATTGAATATCAATATCCGTGGGGGTGATTTTTGGGCACATTTTAAGAAAAAAACTTCATTTGAACATATGTCCTAAACGTCTTTCCTTTTGATATACAATAGGGTGGTAAAGTATTCAAAAATAAATCTTTCATTATTGATATCTAAATATTAATATTCAAAGACATGAAGTGATCACAACCAAATATCAATTCTTGGCCACAGCCTACTAAGATAAGAACCAATTCTTCCTTACTTACAAACATACTAACATAGTGTAAATTATTTCAATGCAGAGAAACAGTTTTCATTTTTTAAGCGAAAGCATCGGATTGAAAAAATCAAGAGATCAATTTTGGTGAGAAATGTTTGTAAATTTCAAAAATGAATTTAATTTTAGGAAAAATCTGTGGCGTACCATCAATGTCTGCCAAAATAGGTAGGTCAAGTTACGTACGAACGTAGGAATAAAAAAAAAGTGATACATTAAAAAATGCCTCTTGATTCATAGTCCATGTATGACAAATTTCGTCAAAATATCTGAAGTGGTATTGTAGTTACTAATAATAAATGATTTATTTTTGAAAACTTTACCAAACTGTATCTCAAAAGGTAAGACATTTAGGACATATGTCCATAAGAAGTTTTTTTTTAATGGTCCCAAGAATCACCCCCATAAATATTGACATTCAATCAGGAAACTCCCTGTATAATTATATAAGTATGCACAGAAACTTTTCTTAACATGTCAGGATAGTTGACCTTGAATGAGGCATAAAAGCTCGTTTTGTATATATGCCTATTTGCTTCCGAAAAAAACATGAGTATTTTTGGTGTGCTTTTTATAACATGACTTTGACCCACACGCCACAAAAAATATTTGGGAATATAACTGGATATCTCGTTGTAAATCGGCCAGTTACATTGTGATGACATAATGGTTTCGAGTATAAAATGGTTTTCGCAAAAAGAAACACAAATTTTACCGTAGTAGGTAAATTCAACAAAAAGTTGTGAATAATTGCATGTTTTGCTCATAAGAGTGTGAATTTAATCAAAAAATATATATCATTTGTAGAATTCCGCACATTAGATAGAAAAAAAGGCAGTCACAGTCAACTGGACAGAATTTATTGAAATTTGGAACATACAATGACCTTTATATTCCTAAAATTTTTCCACAGAACCGATATCAATAAGAGCCGTTTTCAGTATCATATCAGGTCTTACAAGGATTGCGAATTATCCTTGTTGCAAATTATTATTATTTTAAACGTTAGGTCTCGTTAAAGTGCAGTCAATCAGCCATTACAAAAAGCAGCGAGGTTTTTGAAAGTGGTCTTCTTTCGGTTTCACCTGTTGTTTTTTAAATGTGTTATACTCGGTAGGGAGGCGCAAAAATGGCAACTCGCACGGTCGACATTATAAACTCTGATGTAGCTAAAACGCGATATGTTTCAAGTCAGAATAAACCTAAATCAATATATTATATGTACTTTATTCTATAAATGTACTATGATTACTTGTTGCATACATTTGACCTACTGATTGATGTATTGAATTGAGGCATCAATAAAATTTCTCGAGAAACTATATGATTTTGAAAATAAGATACAAACCTTGGAGGTTTGTAAAATATTTATCAGTATATTTCCCCTGCACTGTGTGCTTACTGTTTTTTCAGAGTGTTTACGCAAGTTTGTAATCTTCAGCTGCTATATCTTACACACATTCCAACTATATTAGCATCAATAATATGAGAGAAAAAAAATCTCAGAAATATCTTTCAAAGTCTTCAGAGGCTATTGCACAAACCTAGATATCACCGATGATATATACATGATCATATCCAAAATCATCAAGAAGTCAAGTTAATCAAAATAAATAGATCGTGGTCAACATATTTAACATTCAACATGAACTCTGCATTTGAAACATTCAGTAGCATAAAATAGGAATGCAGTATGTCCCAATAGCAAAATGAAGGAGAAATGCTACGTGAAGTTTCGACAATATAGAAACTTCAGAATGTGTGATATGCAGCAATGAAATAATATGGAATACATAAATTCGAAAGAAGACATATATATTGACTCAAGAAAAATAATTAATGGCCCTTGTGTTTCAAGGCCTCTTGCAACGACAGAGAATTCTCGCGAGAATTTTCTGTCAAATTCACTGACCGAAAATTCTCTGCCGTTGTATACGATGGAACAATGGAATTTCACAGAGAATTCTACCGAAAGTAGTATGCAACGGCAGAGAATTTTCGGTCAGTGAATTTGGCAGAAAATTCTCGCGAGAATTCTCTGTCGTTGCAAGAGGCCTTTACATTAATTTAATAATGAGAATTGACGTATAAGAAAAAAGTTACTTTGAAAATTATGCCTTTGTGTTTTTTCAAAATCAGATATTCACCAAGAAAATTTGCTATGTAAACAATTTAAAAATCTCAGAAATATAAGGATGCATACATACATATAGTATAGTAAATGAAAATTTGCTTTGTATTTGCTTGAAGGATTAATACATAGGTTATACTGCAGAAAACAATCATCTAGAGTGCAGGGATCATCAAAATATCAGTAGCATAACCTGTGGTGACAAATGTCCCATCATTCAAGTGGCGATGCATTATAAATAAATCTAATAACATCTGCCCTGCAAGAGTAATTCAACATTATTGTCACCAGTAGTAGTATTCATAACATAAATCCCGAAATTGTTGAAAATAACAATTATCTTCGATATGAGAAAAAAAAATGACTAAGGTACATGACATACTGAACATTTTTCCAGAAATCATCTCTCAAAGGATTCATTATCATATCCATTGAAATCATGAAGGGTTGTATATTCATAAACCGTGATGTTCATATCAAACATTTTGCATATTTTGTTTGAGGTTGCAGTGATAGTCATACAAATACACCTATCTCGTAAAGGCTTCAGAGGCTATTGCAGAAACCTAGATATCACCAATAATATACATGATCATATCCAAATTCAACCATCAATAAGTCAAGTTAATCAATATAAATAGATCGTGGTCAACATATTTAGCTTAGAACATGAACACTGCATTTGAAACATTCGGTAGCATAAAATAGGAATGTAGGATGTCCCAATAGAAAATTAAGAATTACCCAGAAATACAGGAAATGGTAAGTGAAGTTTTGACAATGTAGAAAATCCAGAATGTATAATATGCAGTAATGAAATAATACGAAATACATAAATTCGAAAGAAGACATAGTACATTGACTCAAGAAAATAATTAATTACTTGTGTTTACATTCATTCAGTGAAATTGAAGTAAGAGAAAAGCGTTGTTTTGAAAATTATGCCTTCTTGTTTCTTCAGAATCAGATGTACACCAGAAAAAAATTGCTATTCATATAATTTGAATAATTTAACAATCTCAGAAATATAAGGATGCATACATACATATAGTGTAGTAAATGAAAATTTGCTTAGTATTTGGTTGAAGGGTTAATCCATAGGTATACAGCAGAAAGCAATCATCAGGAGTGCAGGGTTCATCGAAATATCAGTGGCCTAACCTGGGGTGACAAATGTCCCACCATTCAAGTGACGACGCATTATGATTAATTCAATAACATCTGCCTGCAAGAGTAATTTAACATTATTGTCACCAGTAGTCAGGATTATTTATTTTTTATTTGAAAAGTAATTAATTCTGCATGTGAATGTTGAAAATGAAACCTGGTGAATATGAATTTTTTCCAATAATAATATGATAAAAGAAAAATACTTTAATCTAATATTATATAAAGCATATACATATAAGAAAAGAAGAGATGTGGTAATAGCAGAATTTGCCATTACTTAATCGTATCTTCATAAGAAAAAGTAATACGTATTATTAATACTGGAAAAAATTCTTTATACACTCAGGTTGGAAAGGCCATTATAAACTTTGGACACTATATCCTTAGGCGATACAAACCTCCTGATATGATAGTACTCCGTTGACATACATACATGATCTTCTTATGTTATTAGTGGTGGAATATCACCGTTACCCCTTTTTCACTGAATCATAATGATTTCCGATCAATTTTCAACTTTTCAGAAACAAAATATGTATTGATATCGAAAAGCCATCATCCTTGTGTTCATCTGAAAACTAACAAAAATTTAGAATTTAAGAAATCACCCCTTTCGTCTTGATACTTACATAATGAATAAGTTTTCCACGTAAAACTGTTTAGACGATAACTAAAACGATTGTTCTCCATTTCGAATAATATCTGGAAAGATTCGTAGCTTAAGATGTGGTATCTAAATTTTGAGGAATTTGTCATCGGAATGAATGAAAGGAAGCGATGACTCAAAACAAAAATAATGTGAAAACATAATTGTCGTCTCTCATCAAATATGACATCAAATATTCTATTGCACAATTCAGAAATGAGGTTTGTTCTTTGAGAATGCATGAAAAAACTTCAGATATAATCTGGGGAGTGAAGCAGTTGAAATCTATGAGACATGGAACGCCCTATTTAGCCCCATAATACTGACCTGTTTGCACGTTTGCAGATAGATTATCAGCAATTATTTACCAGATCGAACAATCATAATAAAGAACGCTATGACACAATCCTCTTTCATCCAACGTAGTGAGCAAGGTCGTAGAAAGCTTTCTGTTTGCCTGGCGATGAAAGCAGTACGAAAAAATTGAAAATACCAAAATCTGGAAGAAAAAATAGTTAAAACCTTTGATAACCGAATATATACATATGTATACTTACCTCCAATTCTTCTAATATACTGAACATTTTGACCATTATCTGATTTAGAAACAAATAAAAGTTTGTTGGTCGATTTGAGATTGAGGTTAAGGTGGAATTCGACCAGATGAACGTCAAAACTCACATCATCGGTAAAATGTTGAATTTAAATAGACACATATGTAAAATAAGGTCCAATCATTCATTTTCTACCAAATTCATGGCTTATTTATATTAGTTACGCGAAATACATTCCCATTCAGCACATGTCAACAAACCCGGGCTACGTCAAACTTTGACAGCGACAGCTACAATGTCAAATCGTTCTCTGTGATCGCTGCAGATCGGGTGATTTTATAGGGGAAATGTCAAACTTTGATCAATTTTCCTGAAGAAATGGGGAAATTATGGAAAATATCAATACTAAGCTATTAAGCATTAACATTTCTTCTTTCGATCCGTATATTTACATCACGGCCAGGATATCTGTGGAAAAAGTTTTATCGAGTATAAAATTGCCCATTTTGCCGGAATTTTTCGCGATTTTCGCGAATTTTTTAAAAATACTTCTAGATCGCCTAGAAAATCGAAATTTCGCCCAGGTATGAATGGATTATTCCTCTTTCGGACGGTACAAAGATCTCCTCGATGTATCGCAGCTTCGCTGCGATATTAAGATTCTTCTGGATCAACTTTTTTGACAGATTCCCTCGGGCCGGTCCACAGAGTTACCAGTTTAGTATAGTATAGAACAAAGACTTAAATTCCTCCTTCTCGCTTGGGCTTGATTTAGCACTACAGCGTCTATGGTGACTTCGTTTGCATATTGCAGATCTTCGAGAGCAGCCTTTCTGTTCGTCTTCCAGTATTTTATTGGCTTCACAATGACGATACGAGTACATCGCATTATTTACAAGCGACGTGAACAGCTTGTAAACCACTGACAAACACGTGATTGGTCTGTAGTTTTCTGGATTGTTGTGGTCTCCTTTTTGTGAAGCATATAGGTATTGCCTTGAGTGAAAAGAGCTGGTATTATGAAGGAGTTCTTCTAGTGCCTCCGAAAAACAACTAGCCAGACTTGGGAAACATGCTGGAAACTGTTTAACCCAGAAGTTTCGAAGTCGATCGGGTCCTGGGGCTTTCCAGTTACTAGTGTTTTTGGTAATGTTGGAAATTTCCTAAGCTGTGAAAATATCACTCCTCATCTCAGCCATTTCGGATGCATGGTGCTCAATGTCCCTCGGCCAGCTAGTATTTCTCTGAAATTGACCACCCTTTGACCATAAAGAACTCCAAGATTGCCATCATTGCTGATGTCAACATGAAGATTGGAGGAGATTTCGGATGGCTTTTCGAGACTCCTGAAGAGCCTCTTTCGGTCTATCACATAGTCAGCGTTTTGTTGTTTTCGCTTTGATAACTCGTTGTTCCTTCGTAGGCGTGCACCTTTCGGTTTAGCTTGTTGTCTCAAGCACTCTTTCAGGTTAAGTATCAACTCTTTATATTGTGGGTGCAGCCCTGCGGATGTGGCTATTTTTCGCACTTTGTTCAATACTTTACGCGATTTGTTATCCTTCAGGAACTCATCCAAGACATCATCTTTTTCTCGAAGTTTATCGACGTCCTGCATTAATCTTCTTTTCCATGCAGGAGTCTCATTTTCAACTGTATATTCACTGGTTCTGGGGATGTAGACCTTTTTCCCAGTTTGTCCGATTCCTGTGATGGCAGCACAGTACAGAGATAAGTGGTTTTGTTTCAATGTCCATTTAGTGGTCCGGTGTTCTGCAAATACTTCGTTGAGCCATTCGATGTTATTTTTGGCCGCAGAGTTGAAGTTAAATTTTGGAAGGATGGGGCTGTTGAGCGGATCAGTAGATTCGTATTGCGCCAGGTTACTATAGAAGTTGGCGATATTGTGGGGAGTCTTGGCGAGCAGTTCTTTTGACAGACAGGTCCCTCGCCGTATCTGATGGTTATTATTAATATTATTATTTGATAGTGTTCTTGAACTGTACATATCTATCAACTAAGAACTTAACATTCACAGTGATTATTAAAATAAACACGAGCAGTTCTATTCTATCAGAAAAATAGGAAACTTAAAATTGATAATTTTAGAGATGTACCGAGTAGACTTGTATAAAAGAGATCTGAATTAAACGGTGAGTTAAATGCAATACATGTTCTCGAGCGAGATAGTGAAGTATATTACATGAACGAGTGAGTGAGTATACTTGAAAGAATGGGTGAATATATGAGATAATAAGTAAAAATTGAAATATTATACCTAACGAAGGGATGTCAGAATCGAACCCAAGCAGGGGGGCAGCTGGCTAGACGTGGCAACGAAGTTGAAGCTGGAAATTCTCCAACGAGAAGTCGGAAAATCCTTCCACCTGGTCCAGTTGGCCCACTCCAGGGTCCTCCCTGGAGTTGAAAGGGGACAATTTATCTGGAACTCGAGAACAGTATTAGCACGTGGTCTTATTGAGGTTAACATTGCAAAGTGGGCTGAAAATTCATATTAATCACAGAAAATATGAAGTGAACTAGAGATGTAACAAATTAACAATCAAATCATTAATTCCGAGTACAGAGAAGACTTGAGACTATTTAATTCTGGTGCAAAGAGATGGTTCATATGTAAATTTACCAAGATCGAAAATTACTACTGAATTACCAAAAATATTAGAAAATGTATATTGTGGAGTGTGCAAATGAACGAGGTGAATCGAGATGGCAATATTAAAATTTGAGATGACCGATTATTGCAATTCAGTAAAAAGATTTCATATCTAAAAATGAGAACACATGAATATGGGCATGAGTGGTCGAGAGAACAAGGATATAATTCAGTTGATAAGTTTCGAATTATATTACCTTTGAAACACTGAATTTGCACCAGAATTAAGAGTTGCACTAAATTGAGATGTCTGAGGTGAATCTTAAATTACATTTAATGAAATTGAGATGGACAGAACAAAAAACATTTTGTCATCGAGTGCAGAGATGATTGTGTAATGATTTATTGGAAAATGAATTCGGAAAATGCAGCTCGCGCAGCTATAGGGGGGGGGGTGAAATCAGCGAGACGCGCTCTGATGAAATGGTAATAAACGGACATCGAACGCGCTTGAGTGACACCTGATGTCTTTTTAGTACCTATATTGATTTTCACGAGACGAAAATTGAATGATGGGCCTTCAATTTTCAACAGTGAGTTATATGCGTGAATTATTCTGACTCACGCTGTTGATGGTTTATAGATACGATTTCAGCTCAAAATCAGTTGAATAATGGATATACAGAGTGTATTTTGAGGTGAGGATTTTCTATTGACAGGTATAGAACTCATCAAAATGATCATTTTACCGAAAATTTCTCATATGAAATGTTCAATTTAAAAAATTCATAAAAAATTTTTGGGCATCAATACCTTAATACTACCTACTCTGCCCTGAATCTCTGTTCATCACATCTCTACATCTCTGCACCAGGTTAAGGTCGGCGTTTAAAGCGAGTAGGAAAGCTCATCCGATAGAGGCGCCGCCGTGCATTTTATGCAATATCTCCATAGAACTTACAATATCACTGTATGGTCTGAGATCCGGTATAAGAAATATATACCCTCATCTGTTATTTATTAGTGATAAGAAATAAATGATAGATAACATTTACATCGACACATTGCACATGGGTTGCCTAATGAAATCTGGTGCGGATAATGTTAAATTGTTAAATCTTTAACAAAAATTTTTCAATGAATTTCCCTCAACTGTTATATGAAAAAATCGTCAACCAGTTAGAATGGACCCTAAAGAATTAGAAAAGTAATGGCTGCCTGCTTTTTTCCGGGTACAACTGTAGGGTTGCCAGGTTTGAAGAGGTGACCCGCAGTAGTGAAATTACCCTCATCTGTTATTTGATCGTGTCTGATGTCAAATGAGAGCTTATTTTATTTTCAATCTGACTGTATAGGGTTGCCTCAATTTTAGATGTATATTTTAGACAGGAGCGGTGACAGATATGAGTTGCGCGCTCAACTCTATGTGACAGACAATAATAATAGTTTATTGAAATAATAACAATTCTATATACTTCAACTTAACAATATTAAGATTCAATAAACCCAAAAGACCCTTTAAGGCTATTAGCCTGTGCTTGAGCCATCCTGTTTTATTAAACTTATTTAAAAGAAACCTGAATTCGACGAAGAAACAATATTCCCATAATCTTCCATAAGCTATAACTGCATATCGACCATCTTGGCAAAATCATTTCTAGTGTAATCAGCAATGAACCTATTGAGCCCCGCCCTGAATTTATGGAGATGTTGAGTCCTTACCAAATTTTCAGGCAGAATCTGATACATTCTTGGAGCAAGGTAAGCGAAGCTGCGCTGGCCTATTGTTTTGAACGAAAAGGGAGTCCTGTAACGGGTACCTTGTTTCATGGCCATGAGTGATGGCCTGTAGTTGTGACCTATTTTTATACTGATGCACAACGATTGATCGGCCTGCTTCCATGTACAGCACATCGGATGGGTAGGTGAACGGCTTTTTCAACATAATCTTTAAAATTTTTTTTTGTACAATCATTAGTTTTTTCAGATGTGTGTTCATTGCACCACCCCAGCCTATGATGCCATAACTTATTCGAGAACCAACCAGTGAATGATATATCCTCTTCAGTTCATCAATATCCAAAATCTCTCTCAAAACTTTGAACTTATACAACAAACACCTGAGATTTCGGGTTACATTCTCTATATGTTTGTCCCATCTCAAATATTTATCTATAGTGATTCCCAAGTATCTAGCATCATCTGCTCCTTTTATTTCATTATCAGAGATCTTAAGGGTGTCATAATTAGGTAAGTTTCGATTCCTACATGTAAACGTAATGTACCTTGTTTTCTCGAAGTTTATCGTCAACAAATGATAATCCAAGCAATTCTTAATGACTTTGAGATCGCTCTCAGCAATTCTCTTCAGCTCGTTCCAACTATCAGTCTGATATAGAATAGGCGTATCATCGGCAAAACCAATCACTCGTCCATAGCTATTCATTCTAAGTAATCCATTTATATATATTGGAAAAAGCAGAGGTCCCAGCACAGTCCCCTGGGGAACCCCATACGTTATGTGCGTCACATCACTCAAGCATCCTCCTATTTCGACAAACTGCTGTCTCTCCAACAAATAGCTCCCCATCAGACTCAGCACACTTCCTCTCAAATCTACGTCCTCTAAGGTCTCCAACAACTGTGTGTGACTAACACTATCGAACGCCCTCGCTAAATCCAAGAAAACGCACATTGTCGGCTTACTCCGATCTAAAGCCCTGTAGACATCAGATACGAGAAAAGACATCGCATCTTCAGCACATCTATCCTTCTGAAATCCATACTGCCGATTCGAAATAATCTTATTATCACCTAAATATTTATCTATTTTTTGTTTTATTATTTTTTCGAAGATCTTGGCAACACTCGAAATAAGCGATATAGGTCTGTAATTTTGTATTTGAGTTCTATCTCCCTGTTTGTAAAGAGGTTTTATAACGGCGTTTTTCAAAGCTTTGGGCCATGTTCCTGATGATATACTCCGATTTATGAGGTGAGCAATGGGTTCTGACACCCATTGAGCCACACTCTTCAAAGTCTCTGCTCTTAACCCATCTATACCAGGAGATTTGTTATTTTTCAATAAGCGATTTCGAATGGCTTTTGCGGTTGGTTCATGGTTGACCGGTCGGTTCATAGACGATGACGTCGGACCTCCGGTTGGTTCCGACCCATTCGAATTCTTCCTTAACGAAACGGTTGGTTGATCGGCGAGCTGTCTAATTTCAAGTTCAATTCAAATTGACAATTTGCTCATAACACTATTCGAATTCGATACAGTCTCGTTATATTATTGTTAATTAAATATGCTTAAACGCAAGGCAGTTGCAGCACTCCTATTATTAGATGAATTGGATGATGCCGATTCATCGAATTTAAAAAAATGTTATTATTGACAGATAATACAAGTGCGAATATCTCATATATGGCCGTAAAAACCTTATTTAAAGAGAAGCACACGAGGATTTTTTCATCAATCTTGAAACCCACAGCAGAGATTCCGACATAATCACTTAATTAATTTAATAGAAGGCGAACACTCAACAATTTCCAAAACTCTAATTTATTTTAATCTTAAACAAATAATAAACACAAAAATTTTTGAAGTTACAAAACAAATTTATTTATGGCCGATGGCGGGAGATTGTAGAATAAAAAGAGATAGAACCATGAACCAGAGATCGAACCGTGCTGCAGAGCACGGTTCGAGTTTCGGTAAACCAACCCTGAAACAGCTGATTTATTACGTCATCAATTCATAAACCAACCAAAAACCAATATCAATCGAAAGCGGTTGGTCCATAAATGACGGACCAATTCATGAACCAACCAAGAACCAACATCATTCGAAATCGCTTAATGTTTTTATTATTTTTTCAACCTCATGTCTATTCGTTGGCGTCATAAACATAGTGCTACCACATATATTCCGATGATGAAGGGAATTCCTATGATGATGATTTTCCTCATAATATATAATAGCATAAGCGCGTTATGAATTGAATTAAATCGGACTAAATATGAACTGTTACGGATAAGTCCAAATTTCTCTATTCAGGCTGTTTCAAAAGTGGACTATATATTATTTTGTTGACTTATTTGGACTTCTCCGCCACATACGATTGTGAATAAAAGATAAAAGGATCTTAGAACTACAACGCGAACCAGAATTGAACAATCTGAGAGGAATTTACACCAGGAACTACGAAAGAAATAAAGAGGGAAGCTCAAAAAAAGGAAGAAGGACTCACCGTGGTTTCCTTGCCTGTTCTGCACACCAATTTCCAAGCTTTCGGTGTCTCCAACTTCACTGTTTTCTTCACTTTTAACTAGCGATGAGTCTTTTTTCTCTCAGCTATCCACCAATTTACAAACTAAAGTAAACAAATAATGTTTATGCGAAAAT
This sequence comes from Adalia decempunctata, assembly GCA_951802165.1. NCBI lineage: Eukaryota > Metazoa > Arthropoda > Insecta > Coleoptera > Coccinellidae > Adalia > Adalia decempunctata. Next base: position 40,172,367 of record OX637699.1, on the reverse strand, counting down.
GCGAATTCTTAATAACCCCTTTTAAATTGCGGTAAGACCGAGAACGTACACCATCGATGCGGAAAACCAACGTGATGGAAAAATCTGGAGGGGATGGGAACGTGAAAGGAATTAAGAAGGGATTTCAACATGTGAAAAATCCTCTCAAATCATCATTTCACATCAATCTACCGGGTCTGTCCGAAATGCACTAACCGCATGAATAAAGAAATTTGGATTTCGACTCAATATTGAACATTAACAAAAGTATACAACGAGCGCAAAGAAGTATAACTTCAAAAATATAGAGTTATTATCGAAGACTTATTTATGGGAAAATTATTTAATTTTGTTAATGTTCCTTTCATTTTTTCCCTACGGTATTTTGAGTACCTACATCCTCATCTTGTGAAGGTGTGGGATCCCCTACGCATGCTCTTAATTCAAATAGCCATCTGAAGACCACCCACAGTCTTATTGGATCTAGTAAGGTACATCTCTCATCAATTGTATGGTATCAAAAACTGTTATACTCGTAACATCGATAACGCTAGATATCAGCTGTTCGAAAAAAAATTCAACGTACCATGAAAAAGAGTATTTCAAGAAGATAAGAGGTATGGACTCAAACATGATTCCACCATGCTAGAAGTCTCTCCAGCAGAAAATATTACGAACGATATTCACTGTGTCCGTAAAGTATGGAACAAATTCATATTTAGCTTAACAGGTAATTTTAAGAAATAATCCTGAAACACGTCGATTTTTGATGTTAATTTACCGTATTTTAAAATAATAATCTAATATACAGGGTGAATTACGTTCGAGAAATGACGTCACCGTCATTTTTTTTAATGGAACACCCCCATTTTGTCCCAATTTTCGGATAACTCTAGCTGAGATGATTCCAAAAATGAATCACATGTTGATTTCAATTGGTACAGGGTGGACAACAATACAATAGTTTTTGTTTGGAAACAGCTCATTTTTATTACTCTAAACATGTAGCAAACTACGGGGTGTTACATTTAAACCAGTTGCCGCTAGACAATAAGTATTTTTGATAATATTGTTAATTTACCTAATAAAGAATGTGACGCGTTACTTTATGAGCACACACAAAACTATTGTATTTTTATCCACCCTGTACCAATTGGAATCAACATGTGATACATTTTTGGAATCAGCTCAGCTAGAGTAATCCGAAAATTGAGACAAAATGTGGGTGTTCCATTTAAAAAAAATGACGGTGACGTCATTACTCGAACGTAATTCACCCTGTTTATTAGATTTTTATTTTAAAATACGGTAAATTAACATCAAAAATCGTCGTGTTTCAGGATTATTTCTTAAAATGACCTGTTTAGCTAAAAATGAATTTGTTCCATACTTTACGGACACAGTGTATGTAAATTCTATGTGGCTTCATGCAATTGATGAGAGATGTACCACACTAGATCCAAAAGACTGTGGGTGGTTCCTAGATGGTTATTTAAAGCCTAGAGTCTAGACTCTAGAGGGTTCGCAGGGGATCCGACTCCTTTACAAGTTGAGGATGTACTCAAAATATCGGAGGGAAAAATAAACGAAGATGAATTCGAATCAGATTTTCCAGTGGCCACTTCTGACGAGTCAGAAACAGAATAAATTTTTATTGAGTTATTCTACTAATTAAAAAAAATTATATACTTTTTCACTGAATAAGTGATAATAATTCTATATTTTTGTTTATATTTAGTCCGATTTAATTCAATCTATAACTCGCTTATGCTATTGTATATTATGAGAAAAATCATCATCATAGGAATTCTCTTCATCATTGTCACATATAGTTGAGCGCGCAACTCATATCTGTCACCGCTACTGTCTAAAATCTACATCTAAAATTGAGACAACCCTAGACTGCATCAACTTTCAAGTAAGGAAACCCTATACAGTCAGATATAGAAAAAAATAAGCTTTCATTTGACATCAGATACGATCAAATGACAGATGAGGGTAATTTCACGACTGCGAGTCACCTCTTCAAACCTGGCAACCCTACAGTTGTACCCGGAAAAAAGCAGGCAACCATTGCTTTTTCAATTCTTTAGGGTCCATTCTCTTAACTGGTTGACCATATTTTCAAATAACAGATGAGGGAAATTTATTGAAAAATTTTTGTTAAAGAGTTAACAATTTAACATTATCCGCACCAGATTTAATTAGGCAACCCATGTGCAATGTGTCGATGTATCATTTATTTCTTATCACAAATAAATAACAGATGAGGGTATATATTTCTTATACCGGATCTCATACTAGTTACAGTGGCTTTATACAAGACAGTGGCGACAATAGGGTCATAGAACACGTTTTTGCCCAAACATGGCGGATATTTGTTTACATTTGAGTGTCGTGCTGTTTGACATTTGATTCGATCTTGAGCTTTATGTTTAGATACATGACAACAAAACAATGAAAATCCGCCATTAGTGGTCGAAAACAGTCCGACCAATCAAAACGTGAACGTCTATTGTCGCCACTGTCTTGTATAAAGCCACTGTAATACTAGTATGTTCTATGGATATCTCTATAATCATGAATGAAATGTACAATGGCGCTCTCTATCCGAAAATCGCCGAACTATAAAATTAGTGAATTTGTGGTTAAAACAGGAACTTTTCCCGCCAAAATTTGAATTTGGCCATTCTCTGCCTATTCCGTATTTCGAATCGTTTTTCTGAACGAAATTATCTGTAGATTCACTTTAAATGGGGTGTTGAACTATTTTCATGGGTCTTTCGGTTGAAATGAAACAGATGCATGAATTGATTATTTTCTTCTATTTTTGAAAGAAAAAAAATAAGCCTTTAAATACACCCTGTATAATTCTATGGAAGTAAAAAAAATAGTATGTTGTTCAATGAGCGGTAATGTATGTCATAACACACGCAGATGAATTACTCGATATTTTTCCTGACATGACCAGAATTCATTTAACATTTTCACCACATCTTGCGCGAAAAAATTGGAGCATAACAAATTATTACAAGAGTGGAGTTCAGTGCCTGTTGGTTGGAAGTAATCACACATTGTCACGCAACCAGCAATGCCCCACGCACATGCACAATTCATTCCATTATTTTCCATTTCACGAATGGGTCAGGGCCTATAATAACTTTGTTTCTTGGTTCAACACTGACTATGTTTTGTATTGTGGAATAAAATTGGCTACTTTGAAGCAAACATTGCTTTTTGTTGAATCCACGAAGAGCGCCCAGTCGGGCGTTACCTGATTTAGGCAAGAGGGTGGGGACAAAGATCCATTTTGAGATTTTTTGTGCTTAATTAGAGAACTATCCGTCTTAATGAAAAGTTTCACCAAACAAAATGAAAGCCAATCTAATTTCTTACAATGTTTCTTCAGAAATCTCGCTAGGTAAGAGTTATACTTTGGGAGATAAAATTGCCTGAATATGCAAGAGATTGATTTTAAGATATTCATATACAAAATGTCCCAAGTTTGAGTACCTATTAGACGTTTCTGGAGAACTGGACATATTTGAAATCTGAAAATTGGGATTATTGTATTGTTCGACATTCTCTACTGACTTAAAATATTCTTGGAGCCTGATTACTTCCGGTTGTACAAGGAGTAGGAATAAATAGTTCAGAAATATTTTTAATTTTTTTTTAAATTTTTTTGTTTCTGCTATTCAATCATGAATACATTCCTGTTACAACCTTTGTATTCATTCATATAGTTTTCAGAATATCGAAATAGTATATTTCATTACTAGTCCAGAAAGTAAGCTTTTTCCGTGCGCGCGCGATTCGTGCAAGCACGGAAAAAGCCTTTCTGGACGTGTAATGAACGATATTTTTCATTACACCTCTCTGAAAACAATCCAACGATATTTGTTCTTCGACAGAAAGCATTTCGATATTGTAAAACAATAATTATTTGAAACACTGACGTCTACTGTCAGCACGCAATCGTTGCTTTGTGTCTCAGCATAGATGCATCTATGTCTTAGCGCACGGAAAAGGGTCACTTTCGGTGCCCTGAATCGACATGTTTTGATAGAAGGTTGTTGGGTAGAGTTTCAGTTAAAGAACTGAAGTGCGGTTCAATTTTATTTAATGAAAAATTTACCAAATTTCTGAATGAAAAGTTAAGAGAGCTAATGGACTGTATATAATTATAAACAGTTATTGAAACCCAACACAAATGAAAGGATAAATGTACCCAAAATAACAATTGAAATATTGTCTTACCTATTTCAGCAAAACGGTCAACCAGATCTTGTCGGTTACTCCTATTTCCATAAACAGAGTGATCGAGCTCGACAAACGAACAAGGAATGGAGCTGACGTAAAATCCGTTGCTAAAATGTTAAATAAGGAACACCTATCCTTGTGGCAGAATAAAAACCACGCCACTGGTAACAGTCTTTTACGAATCCAATTCGCACAAACGAATGTTCTTAAATGAATGTAAAATGAAATTCGAATGAATCGAAATCACTAGAATTGTGAATCACAGAAAAAACTGAAGTTTTCCGAATTCGCGAAAGGAAACAGAAGAAATATTTAATTAGTGGAAGCAGATATATTCACGATTAAGGCAATCAATGAACTGAATGAAAAATGAAATGAAACAAATATACGACATATGTTACACAGCTGACGATCTTCTCGCACCTACGCTCCATATGGGATTTCCCCAAGTACGGAGAAATTAAATTAATTTTGAAGGATGAAAACGAAAAATTCAGAAAAGTTATCTGAACCGTTCACTTGGCGTGAACAAAACAGGCCGCCGTAAAATTGTGTGAATTTTACAGAATATTGGAAGCAGTGAAATTAAATCTAAAATCTAACAAACTAATATCTAAAGAATTGGGGAGAATTCGAAGTGATCGCTTAAAATTAAATATCGATCGGAACCAAACGTGTTAGGGCTCTTGTATATTGACCGGCCGCGGTTTTTATAGACTCGAATCGTACCATCGGGTCCCGGATGCAACTCGATTATACGTCAGATAGGCCAAGTGGCAGGTTTGGAATCTATGCCCTTAATGAAAACTAAATCTCCAATAGATGGACAAGCGTTTTGAGTCTTCCATTTATTACGCTGAATCAAAGTGTGGAGATATTAGTGTGACCATTGCTTCCAGAATTGTTGAAACAATGTTTTATGTTGTTCCCAACGTTTGATGGGCGCTTGAACATTTTCAAGCGTCAATTCGGGAACGGACAACAATGGGGCGCCTATCAGGAAATGTCCAGGTGTTAAAAAGTCCGCGGATTCGGAGGGATCAGAGGACAAGGAGCAAATTGGTCTACTATTCAAAACCGCTTCAACACGAGTGAAAATCGTTGCAAGTTCCTCAAATGTACAAGCAACCGAATTTAGAGATTTGAAAAGCAGACGCTTTGCTGATTTAACACCGGCTTCCCACAAACCTCCGAAATGGGGGGCATATGGAGGAATAAACTTCCATTTGATGGATCTCTTCGACAAATTATCGCATATATCGACATTATTTGATTTCAAGAACTGAGAAACCCCATCAAGATAGCGTGAAGCTCCGACGAAATTGCTACCATTATCGGACCAAATTTCTTGAGGTAGGCCTCGTCTAGCGATAAATCGATCTAAGGTCGATAAGAAGGCCTCCACGGTGAGGGACGAGACTAGTTCCAAATGAACTGCCTTGGTGACGAAACAAATGAAGAGAGCAAGATATGCTTTCATCATTGTTGGTTTGCGCGAATTATTTGACCGATAGGAAAAGGGGCCAGCAAAGTCCACACCCACCTTACTAAAAGGACGTGAAATATTGACTCTGGGGGCAGGTAGAGGAGCCATGAAGGGTTGATAAGTTGTACCTTGTACATGTTATGCATTTTCGAATGCACTCTCGAACCAGATTTCGTAAGGACAAAATCCAATTATTTTGCCGAATTAAAGACATCGTCGTGTTAGGACCGGAATAAAGCGAGATTAAGTGAAATTGGAGACATATTAAACGTGACAATGCACGGTTTTTCGGAAGCAAAACTGGATGCTTAGCAATCTGTGGTAAAGAAGAGAATTGTAATCTTCCTCCTACCCTGATCAATCCTGCAGAATCGATATAAGGATTCAAAGATCGAAACGATTTCTCGATTGATTTTTTTTTTAAATAAATTCTGGCGCAATTTATCGAAATAGTGTTGCTGTGTGATTAACACTATGGATTGAAGGGCTTCCTCCAGCTCATCCTGAGAAATTGGGCCTGACAATCGTGACGCTGAATTGGTTTTATGGTGACAATTGACAATGAATCTTCTTATATAGGCGAAGACTCGATTTACTCTATTTAAAGTTGAAAAGTTCTCGATAACCATTAAAAGCGGATTTACTGGAGGCTCATTTGCGGTTGCAACATTAATGTTAGCTTTTAATTCAATTAGGGGAGCTGAATTCAGATCACAACCGGTGAAAGGTGGTGGCCAATTGGAAACTGGAGTTACTAAGTAATCGGGACCAGGAAGCCAAAAATGGTGGATTCTTGGGGTAAGAAATTGCTGAGGCGTGAGACCTCGAGATGGCAAATCAGCTGGATCTGACTCGGTGGATACATGATGCCATGAGACATCAGGAACCAAATCGTACATCGCGACTACACGATTAGCAACAAACGTTTTGAGGCGATGAGGGGGTGTTGTCAACCATGACAGCACAATTTGAGAATCTGAAAACAGACGAACTTCAGATATTCTAAGTGGAAATTTGTTGTCCAGAATCATTCTGACCAATTTAACAAACAAAACCGCAGCAGATAGTTCCAATCGAGAAACTGAAAGTGGTTTTAATGGAGCTACCTCTGATTTAGCGGCCAATAAGTGCGATGAAATGCGATTTTTAATTGTATCAGAAAGATGAACAGAAGCTGCGTATGACTTCTCAGATGCGTCACAGAAACATGCCAGCTTGATTTTACACTCATGTGAACGAATGACAGAGCGAGGAATCCTCAACACTGGAAGTGCCTGAATATCACCGACGACTTCAGAACACTCGTCAGAATGGGAATCACATGAAGGCTCATCACAACCCAATTTTTCCGACCATAATTTCTGTTGGCGATCATTAGGCGTAGATCGGGTGAAAAAAACCGATTTGAATTTGGAATAGGACTCCTTTATAGGTCCTATGATAGTCCAACCGAAAAATGTGTTAACGGCTGTAGGAAATCCAGATGACGAAATTCGACCATCGCGATCGAAAACCAGCGAATACGTATCAGCGCCCAAGAGAACATCTATTGGTTGAGAACGATGAAAATTTTCATCAGCCAAATTTAAATGCTGAAAATGCTTGAATAGTTCCTGAGACAAGGGTGCAGAAGGAATCTCGTTTGTTATTTCCGGCAATACAATAGCATCCACCTGTAAGAACTGTGATCCCAACCTAGGATACATCCGGCATTCTACTAAACCTAACGGTCTTGCATTTGATTGACCAATGCCAGAAATAGATATATTGACAGGATCAATTTGCAAACCTAATCTTTCGACTAGGGGTTGACTTATGGCTGAAATCTGAGATCCAGGGTCTAAAACTGCTCTTACAGATATCATTGAACCGTCAGCGGATTCTATTCTCGCTTGAACAGTGCCAAGAAGTACTTGATTCACTGAGGCCGATTTCCTATTGATGTGATAGGAATTAATAACATCATTTGAAGGAAGGGAATGAGACGTTGAAGGCTGATTTTCAATATGATTTGTTTTACCTGGAGTACGAGATGGTACATTGGACTGATTGGCAGATCCGTTATTGGATGAAGATTCGTTATCGGGATGGAGACTGGTGTGATGACGATTTGATTTACATAATCGACACGAATTTTTGGAAGCGCAATCTTTGGAACTGTGTAGACCAAGGCAGTTGAAACAGCGCTTGGAATTTTTCAAAAATTCGAATTTGTCTTGTCTTGACAAATTCATATAGGAGGCACAGGCGAATAAGGGATGCGAATCAGAGCATTTCGGACAACGAAACTTCCTTGAATTCGGGAAGCTACGTGAGTCATTGGAGCTTTGAAAGGTGGATGCAGAATTTGCGATTAAAACATTTGTTGTTTTATTTTTATTTGAATGTGATGAATTGAATGGGGTTGATTTGGATGCAGATCTGGAAGAACTTTGTTCGTAAAATTCCTGAGCCGTTAGCTGTTGCGTTACGAACTCAATCAAGGTGCTATATGCGGGAATCTCAGATGATTTTAATTGACCTTCAAACGCTTTTCTCGTGTAAGGGTCAACATTACGCAATGTTATGGAAAACAGAAGGAAATCTGATAAGTCCTTTATATTCAGCGCTTTTATTGCATTGACAGAATTTTGGTGACAGTTTAAAAATTCTTTAAGATGCGAGACCGAATTATTATTTGAAGCTTTGAAATTAAGAATTTCGTTCAAATACATTGTAGCCAACATACGAGGATTCTGAAAGCGCGATTTCAAAGCTTGATAGGCCAACTCATAATTTTCAATTGACAATTGTAACCCCGATATGACCGCAAGAGCATCATTTCTCAAATAAGATTTCAATAGCTGAAACTCGATGACTCTCTCTAAACATGACGGTGAAATTCTTTCCTGCAGCAGAACACTTTGCGGTTTATCTGCCGATCATGATCTGCTCAAAGCAAATCTTGAGACCGCCTTCTCAAGATTGTCTGAGGTCGAGAAAGCTTCCAGTTCAGTTGTTCGTGACCCAGTCCCGGCGAGCTCTGCATCTGGACCTGCCGAAGTGCTCGATCGTTTGAGGAGATCTCATAATATACTAGTTCGTAACATTCCTGAATCAGAATTGGAAAATGACAATGGTTTTCAGAGCGGGGTAATGAAAATCATTTTTCCTATTCTGAACATTCTCAGCGATAACCGTTCTCAACACGTCAAAGTAGGAGGATGTGGAAAGATCATCCATCATATCATAAAAAGTGAGTTTCTAATTTGAAAAACAGGAGTTATGGCCAATTTTCGATCACAGTTTTCGATACAAAATTTAAAACACCCAGTGATGATATTTATGAAATTCAAAAGATGCATGATCTTTCCTCATCCTTCTAATTTGACGCTTTGAGAACGGTTAACGCTCAGAATGTTCAGAATGGAAAACATAATGCTGACTATGAATGTTTGTCTTTTTTCCGGGTTTTTTTTTTCGATATTTTGAAACTTATTCAAATTAATCCAATGGTTTGAACAGAAATGCATTCAGCATTGAGTATACCCATTCATAGCAGAAACGAAAACATTGAAGACAAATTATTTAGAACTAATTTTTTTTTCACTACTTGTATAGCCGAAAGTGCTCAGGTATTGAATACTCAATCATATCAAGAACGAATAAATAAAAATAAAGAAATTTGTGGGCAGAATTATTTTCACTCCTTGTATAGTCGGAAGTGCTCAGGCTCCAAAAATATTTTAGCTCAGTAGAGAATTTCGAACAATACCATATTCCCAATTTTCATTACACCGCTCTGAAAACCCTATCGTAATATGTCGATTCAAAACATCGAAATCGACCTGGTCTTGGCACTGATTAGATTTTGTTTAAGACTTTCTTGTCGATCAAAAATCTGAGATTTTGTGAAGTTTTTCATTTCTCCCGAAAGGGGTCGCGCTATTATTCCATTGCCGCAGTAGCGCTAGGACTGTGAATTATTGCGGATTAGACCAAAATCTGAAATCTAGAATGCCGTTTTGATCTAGAAATTCTGGTCACGATTTTTAGTAAGGAGTCGTTACACCAGGTATTCTATGCATCTATGCTGAGACACAAAGCAACGATTGCTTAATGCAGTAGATGTCAGTGTTTTGAATAATTATTGTTTCACAATATCGAAATGCTTTCTACCGAAGAACCTATATCGCTATTGTTTTCAGAGAGGTGTAATAAAAAATATCGTTCGGCTCCGCCTAACGGTGGATTTCCATGCATCCGTCATCCGATGATACGATCGTCCGAAAGTGTTGTGATTGGCGGAAATATTCAAAATTGAAAGAGCGCCAAACATTCGTCCGAAAGTTTCAACTCTCTTCCGTTATCGGAGAAAGTTGAGAAATGTTTAACTTTTGTCCGCTATCGTATCAAATTTGACATAACTTTTTGTATGTTTGGCGTTCTCTTCTTTTTGGAGAAGAATATAAATATCAATGAAAATTTGTTGTTGCTTTCGATTCTTCTATTAAAAAGAAAGAAAAGAAAACGAATTTCATCTATACTATGGGTGAAAGATATTTTTATGAGCAGAAAGGCCCAAGAAATGTTTAATACCTTGGTGCAAGGAATGCGATTGTCCGATAGTGGGCAGTATTTCAATTATATGAGAATGAGCAATATCACATTCAACAAATTATTGAGTATTGTTGGACCATCTCTCACAAAAATGTACCATATACGAGAACCTATCTCACCGGGTGAAAGACTAGCTTTGACTTTAAGGTTTGTAATTTGATAATTCAATAATTATACAGTTCGCGTCTAAATTATGGAACACATTCATTCTCTCAGAAGAAAAATATTTGGCAACAAAAATCCTTCAAAAATGCATTAAAAATTTGGTAAAAGTGAAACAAAAATTGACATGTCTCAGGATTTTGTTGCCAAATATTTTTCTTCTGAGAAAATGAATTTGTTACATAATTTTGACGCGCAGTGTATATACAAAATGTTACCATTTTTCTCATCAAAACACACGACAACGTTTTGAAAATTCGGATGGATGGAAATTGACAGTTTCGTCCGTCCGACAAAATGTATGGATGCATGGAAATCCACTGCTAACGGTGGATTTCCATGCATCCGTCATCCGATGTCCGATTCGGATATCGTATACATTTTGTCGGACGGACGAAACTGTCAATTTCCATTCATCCGAATTTTCAAAACGTTGTCGTGTGTTTTAATGAGAAAAATGGTAACATTTTGTATATACAGTGCGCGTCAAAATTATGGAACAAATTCATTTTCTCAGAAGAAAAATATTTGGCATCCTGAGACAGGTCAATTTTCGTTTCACTTTTACCAAATTTTTATGCATTTTTGAAGGATTTTTGTTGCCAAATATTTTTTTCTGAGAGAATGATTTTGTTCCATAATTTTGACGAGAACTGTATAATTATTAAATTATCAAATTACAAACCTAAAAGTCAAAGCTAGTCTTTCACCCGGTGAGATGGGTTCTCGTATATGGTACATTTTTGTGAGAGATGGTCCAGCAATACTCAATAATTTGTTGAATGTGATATTGCTCATTCTCAAATAATTGAAATACACTATCGGACAATCGCATTTCTTGTACCAAGTTATTGAACATTCCTTGGGCCTTTCTGCTCAGAAAAATATCTTTCACCCATAATATAGGTTTCTATCTTTTCAATAGAAGAATCAAAAGCAACAACAACAAGAGAACGTCAAACATTCAAAAAGTTATGTCAAATTTGATACGATAACGGACAAAAGTTAAACATTTTTCAACTTTCTCCAATAACGGAAGGGAGTTGAAACTTTAGGACGAATGTTTGGTGCTCTTTCAATTTTGAATATTTCCACCAATCACAACACTTTCGGACGATCGTATCATCGGATGACGGATGCATGGAAATCCACCGTTACACGGGAACTCATCGCGCGCGCACGCAAAAAGCTTACTTCCTGAACTAGTAATGAAATATACTATTTTTTACAACCGGGCCTAACTTACTAGTTTCCGGCATTGTTTTCGATTCGGAATATTTCAAATTTTGCAGTTCCATCCATGTCAGATTTCCGTTTGAAAATTATTGCATTTTCAAAGAGAACTTGACATCCTTCAAAAATTATGACTGGCATACTCGTACATGGATCTGTGTATTTATTTCTATGTCATGGTCTATGATTTTCCATAGAATCCCAAACTCCTTGAGCAATGTGTCAAAACGAATATTCGACAAAGTTGTGTAGAAGTTTTTTTTTTTTCATTTTATAATACGGTTGTAGAAAAATAGTAATTTACGTAACAAGTCCGGAAAATAGGGTTTTTTTTGGACGAATAGACAAAATTCTAGGACGAGCCAGAGGCGAGTCCAAAAAAACTATTTTCGGGCGTGTTGCGTACAATATTTTTTCGGCAACCGTGTAGAATTACAAATCAATGAAACGACCCATTTTTTTATTATACATTTTGATTATTACCTATTTGAATTGAACAGAACAGAACTGTCAATCGTTATTTCGTTGCTATTGTGATGATCATCACAATGACAACAACGACGTGAGTTTTTCCGGCCTAGTCCGGAAAGTACGTACTTTCCGGACTAGGCCGGGAAATGTTACTTTCTAAAAGAAAAAACGTCCAGGAAGTGGGTACTTCCCGGACGGTTGCCGAAAAATATTGTTCCAACTTGAGCGGAAAGTACTTTTTCGGCAACCGTCCGGGATATGCCCACTTCCTGGACGCTTTTTCTTCGAGAAAGTAACATTTCCCGGCCTAGTCCGGAAAGTACGTACTTTCCCGCATTGTTTTCGATTCGGAAAGTGTCACTTTTCCGCCCTGGTGCGGGAAAGTGAATATGTGTTGAATTTGTGTATAATGATACCTTTTACATGAAATCTCTCAATCTACTTACTTATATATTTAGTTAAATATTTCAAATTTGGAAGTTTCATCCATGTCAAACTATTTATGAATGCAGATTTCCGTTTGAAAATTATTGCATTTTCAAAGAGAACTTGACATCCTTCAAAAATGATGACTGACATACATGGGTGTGTGTATTTATTTCTATGTCATGGACTATGATTTTCCATAGAATCCAAAACTCTTTAATCAATAGTTGCGTTCGTTAAATACATATCCGCGGATTGAAGGGAGAGAATACGAACACAGAACATCTAATTAATTCGGATAAGAATATACAATTAAGTGACTTCGGAGCAGAAACGGTGAGGAAAGTGTCGACAGATGGAAAGAAGGAACCCAACGTGGACACTTCCCTCACAGTTTCTGCTCCGAAGTCACTTAATTGTATATTCTTATCCGAATTAATTAGATGTTCTGTGTTCGTATTCTCTCCCTTCAATCCGCGGATATGTATTTAACGAACGCAACTAATGTGTCAAAAGGAATATTCGCCAAAGTTGTGTAGAAGGTTTTTTTCATTTTTTAATACGGTTGTAGAAAAACTATTGTTCCTATCTTGAGCGGAAAGTACTTTCCCGCACTCCATTGCTTGCCAGAACTCCGCTCCGCTTCGTTCGGGCAACGGCAGTCTAGTGCGGGAAAGTACAACTTTCCGCCCTTGATAGGAAAATAACTATCGAGGTGGCAAAACAAAATAGCTCAGTGTGATAATGCCGCGCTCAGAGCGCTACACCCACGAAAATACAGGTAGAAGACAAGGAGGAAAAAAAGAGAAGATTAAAAGAGGAAAAAAAGAAGGCAAAGGAAAGCAAGTTAAAGGAAAAACTCTAGCAACGGAAAAATCTTGTGAAGAGAAAACTGTAAATTTTTAGCAGTGATGAAGACGTTTCCCTGGCACAGACAAAGAAAATGAGATAGGTATAGCAATATGTTTATTATGTGGAATGATTGTTAATTCACCATGTTTTTATGCCTGAATAAATGTTGATTTACTTGTATTTTGGCTATATTTTTACATAGGTGCTGAAAATTTTCAATAATGTGTTTGAAGTTGGTTGCTAGAAGAACTCTATTGATAAAAATCTTGGTAGAGTTGATCTGATCCGCACCAGTAGAACATTATATTTCCTTAAGGGCACGGTATTACCCAACTCTCCCGTACCGTTTTTTTTTCAGGAGAATACTGGAAATTCATCATTTACTTTGACCTTAGGAATATTTTCCACTATGGTATCGTCTACAATTTCATAAAACCTATCCATCTTCACGTCAACACTTTCACCCCTGAGGACAACATCCCAGTCTATTGCCGCCAATCTATTATTCAATTCTTCATAATTGGCTTTTTTGAAGTTGAGCTTGAAAAAAAAATGATGAAGTTGAACTTGAAAAAAAATATGATGAAGTTATTTCAAAAATATGCATTTAAGGGGTGATGACGTTTTGTTGAGGGGATCCTCTCCTTGCATGCGTTCAACCGGCGATATTTACATCACTACTATTCAGGATTCAAAATGAAAAATCAACCTCTTTCACTAAACAAGGATGAAAACTGTTTCGAATTACGTTCAGGTAATCTACTCAAACTCTCCTGGTGCAAACGGTCGAATTCGAGAGATTCCCATCAGTGGTCAACAGTCCGGCGCAGATAAAGGTTGAGGTGAGCCCGTCTCACCTGTGCCTTTGTGATTCCTCATCTTGGATTTGGAACGTATGCTCTTCTCTCCTGATCTCCATTCTCCTTGTTTACCCATAACAAAAGAAGGTAAATTGAAAACGGGATTTCCGTTTTGGGTCGGAGGTGCATAGGGTAAGCCACTAGTATGCATTCAGTGCTGATTTGAAGTGAAAGCTACGAAGATGCTGCATGACGGTTATCAATACAAAGTATAAAACAAAGTCGCTATCGCTGTCTGTCCTTATGTATGCTTAAATCTTCAAAACTACGCAACGGATTTTGAAACGCTTTTTTTTAATAGCTGAAGTGATTCAAGAGGAAGGTTTATATGTATGATACTTGCATAATATTGCAGAGAAACACTGATGAATTTACAGGTTTCTAATGTGATGTCGTAAATAAACACTGACTTAACCCTACGAGATAAATCATAATAATGTACTCGGTATTGTACACCTAAAAAAGGTCAACTAAAAAGTCCGCGATGGTATATGTCTTTCTCAAGGATAACCCACAATAACCATTTTTTATCCTTCACATTTTACGGGAAAAAATGCTTATTTGGGAAGTTATTTTAAGCAATACAGCATTAATCCTTATCCAATTAAGTACCTTTAATACATTGTCCATTCCATTCAATATAGATCGATAGAGCCCTTTACAGCCTACAATTTCCGGTAAAGACATCTTTGCAATACCATTAATAAATCGGAGGGTCAAACTTCTTTTTCCCATGGTCAATTATATGTCGCTCTTTCAAGAGTAACTTCTAAACAAAATATGTTTGTATTGTCTCATGACAAAAAAGCTGTAAACGTTGTTTATTAGGACATTCTGTAGTAGGCAGTAGGTATTTAGTATCAGCATTGCATCCTTGCGAAGCCGGAGCGGGTCGCTAGTTACCCATAATCTGAAATTAGAAATGACCAAAAAGAAGATAGAATAGAATAGAAGTTATACGCGAATAGGCTTCGGGAAAAAAATACATATATGTAGTTTTATAGTTTATAGTAAAACTACCCGCCCCGGCTTCGCACGGATGTAATGCTGATACTAAATACCAACTACCCTGTAGTATATCCTTATAAACAACGTTTACAGCTTTTTCGTCATAAGACATTCTGAACATATTTTGTTTAGAAGTTACTCTTGAAAGAGTGACATATAATTGACCATGAGAAAAACACTCAAGTTGAAAGTTTGACCCTGCGAGTTGTTGATGGTCATTGCAAAAGATGTCCATTTACATTACATCCTGTAAAGGGCCATATTGATCTACATATATTCAATGGACAATGTATTTAATTAAGGTAATTAATTGGATAAGGATTAATGCTGTATTGCTTAAAATAACTCCCTAAATAAGCCATTTTTTCCTGTAAAATGTGAAGGATTAAAAATGGTTAATGTGGGTTATCCTTGAAAAATAGAAATAAAAAAAATCAAGTTCTTATTATGGCAATTAAGGATTCAGTTATTTCCGCAAATATACAGGGTGTTTGGAGGGTGAGTAGCCATAGGTAAATGATGGATAGGTGATGCTCTTGGCTACTTGTTGCGCCTAATAAAATTACATTTTGCCCAAAGTTCAGAGTGTTATAATTTTTTTGCCATTTTTATTGAAATTAACGAAGGCGTAGAAGTACGACATTTCAAAGTAAAAAATTTTTCAGTATAATTCCGAGTTCAAACTCGGAATTATACCTAATTCCGACTTCAAACTCGGAATTAGCACTAATTCCGACTTTAAACTCAGAATTACCGCTAATTCCGTGTTTAAACTCAGAATTAGGTATAATTCAGAGTTTAAAGTGGGAATTAACCCTAATTCGGACTTTAAACTCGAAATTAGCCCTAATTCTGACTTTAAACTCGGAATTAGCACTAATTCCGACTTTAAATTCGGAATTAGGGCAGAAACAGTTAATGATAGTCTTCGGAGATGATTATGCTTCGAATTTCAATGTTTTTGGAGATATTTGAGATTTTATTGAATCATGTTATACCTAGAGACAATTTCTTTCTATCTTTTCTCAGAAGGTACTTCAAAACCATATCCTTGATCATATATTCTCATTAGTTTTCAAACATATCAACCACTAATTTCTCTGTCTGCAATCTGTATCATAAACTAGGTGAAACACGTACAAAATAACATATTTATACAAAATGGCTTAGGCATCATGATTTGAATTTGTATGTATCAATTTCATAACTACCTACCATATCACAAACCCTTACAGTGGCTTCTATGAACCCCTGAAAACTCGCAAGAGCTACTGTAGTTAATTCGGTCATTATGAGTTGATAACAGGTATCGATAGGTCTCGAGTTTTTCTCATTGCGTCAAATTTTGATGATAAATGGCCAGTTTTCATGTATGTTGCATTCATTTTAAACTTTACTTATTTGTCATTGCATTACCCAAGCTTTTTTGATGTTAAATACACTTTTTGTACTCATTCGATATGATTTTTTTCAACGCTATAGGGACAAAATGACATTTACAATCATCGGACATGAAATAGTAAATTCAGATGAACAGTAGGTATCTACGGGACAAAAGCAACACAATTCTTTTCAGGATCAATCAGCAATAAAGAACCATGACATAGCATATTGAGAACAAAAACATTCATTTGCGGCTAATGAAGGCAATGCATCTTATCCTTCTCTTGTTGTTCCTGTTGAAGGAAGATTCGCAAGGGGACAAGGCAAACGTAAGCTGAAGACCCAACGTATGTACTAAGTTTTAACTTCTACACATACAAATCGAAAAGTGAGCTCATAACTTCTCTGAAGAAAAGGAGTCATAAAATCCTTCAGGCATTATTTGAAGAAGACAATGAAGAATAAAATGTTGTAAGCCACATTCGAGATGATGAAGACGACTGTCATTGTATCTATTGTAATGACATTGTTTTCCTGATCTAAGCCTGGAGAAGACTGGTTACGATGCAAAGCATACATTAAAAGTATGTTTAACATAAAAAAGCTTCTTAAATACAATGAGAATACGATAAAGTTTGAAATGAATGCAACAACATTCTACGCCATCGAAGAATCATGTCCGAATACTATCATCAATCTTTTCTGCCCTTATTCCGAGTTTAAAGTTGGAATTAGGGCTAATTCCGAGTTTAAAGTCGGAATTAGGGTTAATTCCGAGTTTAAACTCGGAATTATACCTAATTCCGTGTTTGAACTCGCAATTATAGCCCGGGAGCCAGTGATAGTTTTTGGTGACCAATTTTAACCCTGGCCATAACTTGTATACAGGGTCTTTCACGAAGAACCTCACCCATATTTATACGGGAAACTACTGAACGTATTTTCATGAAATTCAGCACTTATAAGTATTTCACGATGCTGATGAAATCTGAAATATTTTCAAGGCATGAGCACCTCCGGTTTTTCCGGAAATGACGTCAACTTCCGTTTTTCAAATTAGAACACCATTTTTTTATTGCAGAAATAGATTCCTTAGAAAATTTCAAGTTATTTTGATGTAACATTTTTCAGTTTTGGTTGGAAAATTCTCTCTGAGCGGGAAAATTCGAAAAAAAAAATCGAAAATAGAGCTCCGCTGAAACAAGAATAACTTCGAGGTTTTTGGATGGAAAATTTTCATTTTTGGGATTTTTCAAGATGTAAGATTGGTGTATCCACTTTAGAAATCGAAATCGCGATTCATAATACAGGGGGTGAAAAAATTGCTTTCAATGTTAGGGATGACAAAATCGTGAAAAATCGATTTTTTCAAATTAGGACCCCATATTTTTATGGCAGATATTGAATCTACGTTAAAAAATAATGTGAGTGTATGCATCACACTCTTGCCCTAAAGTGGATATTTTCTGAGTTATTCACAAAAAACTGTTTTTCGTTTGAATTTTGAGCTATTTCTTTTCCCTTCACGCCAAAAAGATGAAATTTTCAGGAACTGTTACTTAAACCATGTTTTAGATTTTACTACCCTAATATGCAAGAGAAAAAAGTTACAGGTTGTTCCTAAATAGATGGCGAATTTGGATTCGAATTTGTATCGGAAACCTCTTTATTTCAACTAATCGGCCATCGGTTTTCTCTCCAGTGATAAATAAATAATTCCTTATGAACCATATGCAAAAACTTACCACGTTTTACATTCTTTTTTTTAATGATAGATATCATTAATTACATCTGCCAAATTCCTTTTTATTCAGTAGCATTTGGTGTTTACTATTAATTTGGTGATAATTCGTATTAAGTTATAAAATCGATCACTATGCCTAATTTTACCAATGAAGATTATTTAAATCTCGTTCTACTTCATGGAGAATGTAATAAAGTTGTAGATAGAACGATTCGACTGTTCATTGAGAGGTTTCCTGACCGACCCAGACCAACGAGAGATACCATTAACAGAACCATGACAAACTTGAGAAATGTCGGATCTTTCGTTAAGAAAACTATACACAGAGAAAAAAGTGTAGTAGAAGATGAGAACAACGAAATTACAGTTCTTGCATATTTTCGTGTGAATCCTCAAAATTCTCTCAAAGATGGCGAGATCGATCTGGGATTATCTCAATCGAGTGTTTGGAGAATATTAAAAAAACATAAAATGCACCCATATAAATTCAATAGGGTATAGCATTTGAAGGAAACTGATTTCGTCAGGAGAACAGAGTTTTGCGAAGCTATGATGATTCGATTTCAAGAGAATGAAAACTTTTTGGACTGTATAATTTGGACAGATGAATCTAAATTCACAAAGAATCGTTCTTTCAATAGGCATAACAGTCATTATTGGGATGAAGAGAACAACCACCACTTCAGACAATAGAACTTTCAAGAGACCTGGAGTTTCAATGTTTTTTGCGCCACAAAAATAATGCAATTCTCGATGTTCACATTTATGATGGGACTTTAACTGGTAAGATAGAACACTACACATGTTTGCATTATTGAAAGAATGTTCTCCCTTAGGAGATAGATATTCAGACATATTGACTCAAATAATTGAGCCGCTAGTACAGAACCATAATGACTTTTGGTATCAACAAGATGGCACGCCTCCACACAATTCACTCAATGTGTCAAATATCCTCTACAGGCTATTTGAAGATCGATGGTTGGCGAACAATGGTCCACATCTTTGGCCACCACGTTCTCCCGATTTAACTCCTTTAGACTATTATGTTTGGGGTAGGATAAAAAATATTGTCTACTCAACTCCCCTGACTGATAAAGAGGACTGCATAGAACGAGTCAGAAATGCGTTCAGGTTTGTTAAGATTTTTAGATTCATAGTTTTGAAACTCAATTTGGTTTTTAAACACTTTTGCAGATCTCTTCCTCCCGATGAAATAAGAAGAGCAACGCACGAAGCATTCCTGAAACGTATAAATAAATGTCTAGAAATTAACGGTCAAAACTTTGAGCATCTTCTCTAGTTATAACTGCGAGAGTTTGCCATGGTTCTCCTAATAGTAACTTGAAGTCGGTTTCAAGAAGGGGTG
The DNA here is from genome assembly GCA_951802165.1 of Adalia decempunctata. Lineage (NCBI taxonomy): Eukaryota > Metazoa > Arthropoda > Insecta > Coleoptera > Coccinellidae > Adalia > Adalia decempunctata. The sequence continues at coordinate 40,152,532 of OX637699.1, read as the reverse complement.
AAAAATCTACAGCATGGTTCAAATAACAGTTCCTGAAAATTTCATCTTTTTGGCGTGAAGGGAAAAGAAATAGCTGAAAATTCAAGACGAAAAACAGTTTTTTGTGAATAACTCAGAAAATATCCATTTTAGGGCAAGGGTGTGATGCATACACTCTCATTATTTTTTAACGTAGATTCAATATCTGCCATAAAAAAATGGGATTCTAATTTGAAAAAATTGATTTTTCACGATTTTGTCATCCCTAACTTTGAAAGCAATTTTTTCACCCCTGTATCATGAATCGCGATTTCGATTTTTGAAGTGGATACATCAATCTTACATCTTGAAAAATCCCAAAAATGAGAATTTTCCATCCAAAAACCTCGAAGTTATTCTTGTTTCAGCGGAGCTCTATTTTCGATTTTTTTTTTCGAATTTTCCTGCTCAGAGAGAATTTTCCAACCAAAACTGAAAAATGTTACATCAAAATAACTTGAAATTTTCTAAGGAATCTATTTCTGCAATAAAAAAATGGTGTTCTAATTTGAAAAACGGAAGTTGACGTCATTTCCGGAAAAACCGGAGGTGCTCTTGCCTTGAAAATATTTTAGATTTCATCAGCATCGGGAAATACTTATAAGTGCTGAATTTCATGAAAATACGTTCAGTAGTTTCCCGTATAAATATGGGTGAGGTTCCTCGTGAAAGACCCTGTATAGCTTTGCATTTGTCTTATAGCATAGTGACCGTCAGCTGGCGCACCATGCAGTGGTGGGTTTGCTAACGGGAGCAACGAAAACACGTAAAAAAATATCGAATTCAGTTATTTAGGACTGCTGAAATTTACAGAGATGGTAGTTTATATAATTATTCGAATAAAAAAAATCGTCAGCCAGCGGACGTTGGTGGAAAACCCGTCCGCTGGACATGAAAACTTGTTTTCCACCAAAATACAGCCAGCGGACGATTTTTTTATTCGAATAATTATATAAATTACAATCTCTGTAAATTTCAGCAGGGTTAAAATTACTGAAACTCAAATTTTTTTTAAAGGTTTTCATGTCCAGTGGACGGGTTTTCCACTAACGTACAGCACACGATTTTTTTTATTCGAATAATTATATAAACTACCATCACTGTGAATTTCAGCAGGGTTAAAATGACTGAAACTCAAAATTTTTTTACAAGTTTTCATGTCCAGCGGACGGGTTTTCCACCAACGTACAGCCAGCGGACGATTTTTTTTATTCGAATAATTATATAAACTACCATCACTGTGAATTTCAGCAGGGTTAAAATGACTGAAACTCAAAATTTTTTTTACAAGTTTTCATGTCCACCAACGTACAGCCAGCGGACGATTTTTTTTATTCGAATAATTATATAATCTACCATCACTGTGAATTTCAGCAGGGTTAAAATGACTGAAACTCAAAAATTTTTACAAGTTTTCATGTCCAGCAGACGTTTTCATGTCCAGCGGACGGGTTTTCCACAAACGTACAGCCAGCGGACGATTTCTTTTATTCGAGTAATTATATGAACAACCATCTCTGTAAATTTCAGCAGGGTTAAAATGACTGAAACTCAAAATTTTTTTTACAAGTTTCCATGTCCAGCGGACGGGTTTTTCGCCAACGTACAGCCAGCGGACTTTTTTTTTATTCGATTAATTATACAAACTACCATCTCTGTAAATTTCAGCAGGGTTAAAATGACTGAAACTCAAAATTTTTTTTACAAGTTTTCATGTCCAGCGGACGGGTTTTCCACCAACGTACAGCCAGCGGACGATTTTTTTTATTCGAGTAATTATATAAACAACCATCTCTGTAAATTCCAGCAGGGTTAAAATGACTGAAACTCAAAATTTTTTTTACAAGTTTTCATGTCCAGCGGACGGGTTTTCCACCAACGTACAGCCAGCGGACGATTTTTTTTATTCGAATAATTATATAAACTACCATCACTGTGAATTTCAGCAGGGTTACAATGACTGAAACTCAAAAATTTTTACAAGTTTTCATGTCCAGCAGACGTTTTCATGTCCAGCGGACGGGTTTTCCACGAACGTACAGCCAGCGGACGATTTTTTTTATTCGAGTAATTATATAAACAACCATCTCTGTAAATTTCAGCAGGGTTAAAATGACTGAAACTCAAAATTTTTTTTACAAGTTTCCATGTCCAGCGGACGGGTTTTCCACCAACGTACAGCCAGCGGACGATTTTTTTTATTCGACTAATTATACAAACTACCATCTCGGTAAATTTCAGCAGGGTTAAAATGACTGGAACTCAATATTTTTTTTACATGTTTCCGTTGCTCCCATTGGCGAACCCACCACTGTTGAGCCAGCTGACGGGTCACTTTGGCTAAGAAAACAACCAAATCAAGCTATATACAAATTATGGCCAGGGTTAAAATGACTGACTAAAAAGTATCACTGGCTCCCGGGCTATTATGTATAATTCCGAGTTTAAGTTCGGAATTAGCGCTAATTCTGAGTTTAAAGTCGGAATTAGTGCTAATTTCGAGTTTGAAGTCGGAATTAGGTATAATTCCGAGTTTTATTAAACTCGGAATTATACATATTATATTTATGGCTCAAAAATTAATCCGAGTTTAAACTCGGAATTAACCCTAATTCCGACTTCAAACTCAGAATTATACATAATTCCGAGTTCAAACACGGAATTAGTGCTAATTCCGAGTTCAAACTCGGAATTAGGGCAGAAAAGATTGATGATAGTATTCAGAGATGATTCTTCGATGGCGTTGAATGTTGTTGCATTCATTTCAAATTTAATCGTTTTCTCTTGTATTTGACAAACTTTTTTATGTTAAACATTCTTTTTATTTTTAATGTATGCTATGCATCGTAACCGGTCTTCTCCAGGCTTAGATCAGGAAAACAATGTCATTATTACAATAGATACAATGACAGTCGTCTTCATCATCTCGAATGTGGCTTACAACATTCTATTCTTCATTGTCTTCTTCAAATAATGCCTTAAGGGTTTTATGACTCCTTTTCTTTAGAGGAGATATGAGCTCACTGTTTGATTTGATCGCAATCATATTTGGTGTAGAAGTTAAAACTTAGAACATTTGTTGGGTCTTTAGCTTACGTTTGCCCTGTCCACTTAAGAATCCTCCTTCAACAGGAACAACAAGAGTAGGATAAAATGCATTGCCTTCATTAGCCGCAAATGAATGTTTTTGTTCTCAATATGCTATGACAAGTCATGGTTCTTTATTGATGATTGATCCTGTAAAGAATTGTGTTGCTTTTGTCCCGTAGATACCCACTGATCATCTGAAACTACTATTTTATGTCCGTTGACTGTAAATGTCATTTTGTCCATATTGCGTTGAAAAAAATCATTTCGAATAGTACAAAAAGTTTATTCAACATCTAAAAAGCTTTGGGAATGCAATGAGAGATAAGTAGAGTTTGAAATGAATGCAATATAAATGAAAAAAGTTATGAAAACTGGCCATTTATTATCAAAATTTGACGCAATGAGAAAAACTCGTGACCTATCGATACATGTTAACAACTCATAATGACCGAATTAACTAGAGTAGCTCTTGTGAGTTTTCAGAGGTTCATAGAAGCCACTGTAAGGGTTTGTGATGTGGTAGATAGTTATGAAATCGATACATATACAAATTCAAATCATGATGCCTTGATGCCTAAGCCATTTTGTACAAATATGTCATTTTGTACGTGTTTCGCCTAGTTTATGATGCAGACAGAGAAATTAGTTGATGATATGTTTGAAAACCAATGAGAATTTATATGATCACAGGATATGGTTTTGAAGTACCTTCTGAGAAAAGATTGAATGAAATCGTCTCTAGGTATAACATGAATTAACAAAATCTCAAATATCTCCAAAATCATTGAAATTCGAAGCATAATCATCTCCGAAGAAGGGCGGAAACAGTTGATGATAGTCTGGGGTAATAGATTAGGGATAGATTAGGGCTAATTCCGAGTTTAAAGTCGGAGTTACCGCTAATTCTGAGTTTTAAGTCGGAATTAGTACTAATTCCGAGTTTAAAGTTAGAATTAGTGCTAATTCTGAGTTTAAAGTCGGAATTAGGTATAATTCCGGATAAGCTCTTTTTGATTTGTCTGTCGAGAAAATTATGCACTCAGTTTCATTTTCATTTAAGAGAAGCATATTTTCTGTACACCATCTTGCAGTCCTATCTAAGGATTTCTCAATCATGTTTGTAATTGGCTGTGAATTTTTGACAGACATTGTTAAATTAGTATCCGCATACATCAAGTACTGTGAAGGATAAATTGCCGGTAAGTCATTAATATATAGAACAAACAGCAGTGGTCCCAGTATGCTGCCCTGAGGCACTGAAATCCTCCTGTTGGCCCCCTTTGACTTGAATGTTTTTCCTTTGACTGAAATTAGAACTCTTTGTTTTCTATTTGTAAGAGAGCTATCCATTAGTCTTAACTGTTTATCTCTAATTCCATACATGTTGAGCTTGTGTAATAAAAGCTTGTGATCTACACAATCGAAGGCCTTAGATAAATACAAAAACACTCCAACCGGTATCTCCCTTTTTCGAGAAAAGCCAAAACTCTCTGGGTACCTTCAAAAATAGCTGTTTCTGTACTCCTTCCATGTATAAAAGCATGCTGGCAAGTGGAAAGGATCTTAAATTTTTTCAAATTGATAATATCTTTTCAAAAATTTTTGAGAAAGATGTCAACAAACAAATAGGTCTGTAGTTATTGAATTGCTTTGTGTTACCTTTCTCATGTAGAGGCTTGACAATGGAAACCTTCAAATCATCCGGAAATACACCTTCTTTGAATGACTGATTGATTAAGATGGTAATAGGTTTCTTTATTTGGTGGATGCATTCTTTGACTACATTCATCGGTACCTCATCATGACCAGATGATTTCTTATTCTTTAAAAATTTCACAGCTGAAACAACTTCATTTTCTGTAATTTCGAACATGAAGAAAGATCTTTCATTTCTAACAACATTACCAAAAAGCATAAGGACAGACAGCGAAAGCGACTTTGTTTTATATACTATGTATTGGAGGGGTTACAGTCCACTGCGGCCTTGAGATCTATTGTGCCCCATAAATGAGCTTAAGCGTCCTCATGCCCGCACGGACGCATCGGACGGATCGGATTTACGAATCTCAGTATTCGGCATTGCCGAAATGCCGGTGCTCCGATGCGTTCGGTGCGGGTCTGTGGATGGACTTGCATGAGTTTCTATTTGAAGAAATCCGTTTGATCCGATCCGTCCTATCCGTCCGATGCGTCCGGTGCGCTTAACTTTACAGAGCTGTTATCATCGCGCCTCCTGAAAAAAATACATGGAACATTTTAATTCATTAGTGTTATTCCTATCTACATAAGGCAGGTTTCTCATTTCCATACTTATTAATATAGGAAGAGCACGAAGACATCATCGATTAATACTAGAAAAGGAATTCCAAAGTACTGACATTCCTTTTTATCAGCTGACCAAGAATGATCGTATTTCATGATAGAAGTGTATGACAGGAGAGCGAGATCCATAAATAACCAGGTGTTGACACTTCCCATTATAATGCCTATAAAAATTTTCGACCAACAAAAGGCAACTAGAAACATTGCTCTACTTCACTCCGTAAACGACGACTGCGCTAGAGTCGATTTACGGATAAATTTCAAAATCTTCTGATTGAATGTGTGTTTTTTTAGTGGTGGTTCCAGTGGAATGAGGGCTAAATCATTTCGTTACGACGTCTGTATTTTTCGAAAATGGAATGGTCTCAATCGACTGATCAGGAATTCGTGGTAAAATTCAATTCTATCCTTCCGTCCTTAATCACGATTCAGTTTCAAGCGAATAACCTGTAATAACTCACGGATACTCAAACACCGGTCAGCGCCCTTTCACCCCACCACTTTTTGGCATCCATGTTGTGACGTAGAATTAGCCAACAGATACGGTGTTTACATTGTAGTGTGTACTGTTTTTGAAGTTTTCTTGGTTTTGTGGGTGAAAAACGGTACTTTTTGATAATATTTCAGTTCATTAATTAGAGCTGGACGCAGAAATAAAACATTTCCAATGAGTCTTGATTGAGAAAATACAAGAAAACTGGCTAGAACTATGTATAACCTTACCCTCCAAACGTAACTTTGGGATTTTTTCTTGAAAAAACTAAAAGGATTGCTGACTTATCGTTTTCATTTTCGTAATCTGGGACCCAAACTTGGTGAGTACGTCTCCAACACGGTTACTTATTCTTATATTCTCATTCTAAATCTTCTCGTTTACAGATAATCTTCCATCTGCAGGAGAAATTGATTGGAAAATTGAATACGAACAGCTGCTAGAAAAAAAATAGTCAGCAACAGAAAGAAATTGAGATGCTATAAGGCAGCTATTTCAATTAGTAAAACTTGAGACGAGCAGGCAGCTCGAACAAATATCAAACAATATCTCATACACATCAACACATGCTATATTTATGATCGATGTTGAAAATTTAATGCTCATTTAAAAAAACATTTTTACAGATTTGTTTTTTATTTAAGCTAAAATTTACCAAATCAGCACTTAATAATCAAGTTGTCATATTTTCAATTCGAATATACCTTTTTTTAAGTTTCTATGTTGAAGCGGATTTTATATGAACTTGAAGAAATTTCTAGTGGTGAGACATAAAATGTACCATCTTTCAACATAAATTATTGCTGGTATTTATTTGCTCGTTAAGAGTACCTTTAGCCCTTCCGAAGAACTAATTTTCTTAAGAAATGCAAGAATGCAGAATTTCGTTCTTGAATCAATGAATTTAGGTTCACAGTATCAGGTTTGGAATTATGGAATTTAATGTTATTCTATTTGCTTGGATTAGAGTACCTTAGTACCTAGGTACCTAGCTCATTCATGGACCTAATATTCTTAATAAATGCAAACTACTTTTACCAATATTTTGTTCCTGAATCAATGAATTTAGATTTACAATATTGGAATTGGAGCACCCTTTCTACGACCGAAAAATCTTATATTTTTTCCGTGTTGTATAAGGCGAGAAGGGGGCAAAATAAGGTAGAATTTAATAAAAATATAGCTGCAGCAATTATATTTTCATATTATTTCGTTTTTTAGGTCAATAAGGTTTACTTTACAAACAAAATTATACTAGAAAAATCATTCATACGCGATTATTAGCGATAAAAGCAATTCATCTCATTCAAAAGTTTAAATCGTTGGCTAATTTGACGTCATCACATGCTTGCGAGAATGGAGGGGATGAAAGGGCGCTGACCGGTATTTGAATATTCGTGGTAACAACTGCGGTTATCTCTGGTCTTGCCATTGGTTATAGCGCTTCAGGAGTAACCACGAATAACCAACTTACTCCTGAATCGCGCGAAATTCAAACCTATTTAACCGCACTCGTTTATAACCACAATCTTAACCTGGCTCTCACGGCTCGGTTATCTGAGATTCAATGTTCGAACGATGAACGGCTAATTCATGACATTGACGTCACATAATAATAACCAACAATGACCAAAAGCGCTTGGATGAAGTTGGTTATTGATGGTATTTAGCAATGACGACCAGGTTATTCGCTTGAAATCGATTACGATAACTCGTGAAAGGAGAGATTCAGAGACTGGACAGATTCGGATCTCATATGCCGCGGTGAAATTCGGGAAGGGTCCCGTAAATAAGGCCATTCGAAATTTTGTTTTCCTGAATTTCAAACTACTGATTGAATCCAAATACAGAATAAAATTCTGCATTTGTATGTATAATGACGTATTGCCTCTTGAGGATTTGTGGGGGGAGATGGGGTTCATGAAGAAACTTTCCCAGAGGAGTTGAAATTATCAAGTGCTCTCATCTTTGGCGGATTTGAGGGGGGTCATTGGTGCCATTTCCACCCCTTCAAGGTCGACAATTATCTCTTGATGTTTGTTCAACCAATTTTTAAAACATATGTATAATGAACTCGAAAGTATATCATGATAAATATTTTTGAAATTGTTGAAAATAGATCAATTTGGAAATATCATTTCCCATTATAGATGCCATTTGAAAAAAAATCGAATGAGACCGCTGAGAGCAGCAAAAAAGTGCTCGGAAGATGTTTCCATTTCGAGAGCGTAGATCCTGTATAATACCGAAGTTATAGTCATTTATAATGATGGAACAAATACCAAAATGTAGCTCGGAGACTGGAAGCCGAGGCAACTAGGGGTCTTCAACAATTTATGTTTCCCGAAATAAGAGAACATGGCATGTGTAGTAGGTACCTACTTTTTCTCTATCTCTTATAGTTTAGGAGTTGTCGTACTAAACCATCGAAATCTGGACACCTTGTATACCTACGTACTAATCCATAATTTTTCAAAAGTTCGGAGTGCATAGAACTGGGCTATTGACTCCGAAATATTAAACAATCCACATCAAATCATCTCAAGGGTCGAACCGGTAAAAAATAAATTGCATTCATGGTTCAAATGACCCACTCCTATTCGCGAGCTTGAAGAGCGGTCGCGTCGCAACTCGCACGAGAATCCAACAGTTGCCAGCGCAACTGCCGTGTGAAAAGAAACGAAAAAGCTTTGAAAACGAGCTTCCGACATTTACGAAAAAGTTGCGTGTTTGTGTGAAATTTCGACAAGTTTTGGTGACGGACTGTTTTTTTTCCAGTTCTGTTTGATTTTCGTTTGAGGATTATTTGATATTTAAATTGATGACAGATTTTCGACCGTTTCCGTAAGTATTTTCCCACTTTTTTCAGTAACTCTTAGTTCATATTCATAACAAATCTTTGTATTTCACAATGTTTTATTGAAACTGAATAAAATCAATATAATAAATTGAACAAAAAGAAAATATAAATAATAAGAGTTAAATGAGAGAAGAAATGAAGATAGTCAATAATAATATAAGACTTGATTTTACCGAAGTGGATCGAAATATCTTGAAATTTATTGAATCACTTTGCAGTGATTATAAAGAAATGGAACAAAACATAAAATATTGTCCTTCATATTTGTCTTCAATATACCAGGTTGGCAAATACATTTTCGTCTTTTCCTCGGTCTTTTCTCATATTCGATAGAGGGGAAATTGAAAAAAATTGCATTTTCATTGATGAGATTCCAAGAAAATGAAAAGATTTTCAGTAAAAAAAAACAGTAGCTATCGCTAATCTACTGACTGTGGAAAAGTAGGTACTGACACCATAATGGTGATTCTGTTGTTATTCTTTCTAGATTAACTTTGAATATACAGTATGATGCAAATGGAAGGAATAAATTCGATTTTTCGTAAACCAACGAATTTAAGGAAAAAACCTGAAACACGTCGATTTTTATTTCAAAACGGGCTACCTTTTTATTTTTGACGTCATCCATATGATCTTGATGACGTCATCGCTAAAATTTTCAAATGGAAATGTCGGTGAAGTGATACATTATTTGAAAGGTCTTTTAAATACCCATTCAGCCATACCAATATGTACAGTAATTGATTTGCTTATTGTCACAAATATTATTGATGAAATTGCAACAGGTTTCTTAATAAAATGTATCAAGTATTGGTATGATGTATTTAGTAACACACAAAAATAAAGTTTTTAAAGGCCGTCAGTGTATTTAAGCTGAGGGTAAACAATTTAAGCACTTAATTCAGGTTGTATTGTAAGAGTGATACATATTGAATATTCATTGTAATAATAAAATTTTATTAATTTTTTAAACAAATACAAAAATCAATTACTGTAAATTATTGATATGACTGAAAAGGTATCTAAAAGACCTTTCAAATAATGTATTACAACACCCACATTTCCGTTTAAAATTTTTAGCGATGACGTCATCACGCTCTCATAGATGACGTCAAAAATAAAAAGGTATCCTTAAGAATAGTCCGTTTTAAAATAAAAATCGACAGGTTTCAGGATATTTCCTTAAAGTCGCCGGTTTACGAAATAACGAATTTATTCCTTTCATTTGCACCATACTGTATGTACTTTTGAAGCACCATACTTATTTTTATTATTCCAAATCCTCCATAGGTTTTCAGTACGTGTCATCTAGACTCTTTCAATAATGAGAAATGTGATTTAGCCTGAGGCACTTTTGAATCCAACAGATTAATAATTATTCATAGTGGAATAATTAGAGTAGGTAATTCAGATCGAAAATTTTTTTACGGTAGGATTCACTATATCTAACGGTAATGGGTATTTTCAATGTTATTTTTTCATTCGCTCATTCCGAAGAACATGTATTCGCAAATTGTTCAACTTTTAGGTAAATTTATAAATTAATTATTGAAATTTAAGAAACTGCTTCGACGACCTTGGATATAATAAAGATTAGTTTATAGGTTTAGAGGTCCAATTATGAAGAAAACCAACTGTGTACTGGCTGACGTTTCGTTCAATATACAGGGTGTTTGGAGGGTGAGTAGCCATAAGTAAATGGTGGATAGGTGATGCTCTTGGCTACTTGTTGCGCCTAATAAAATAACATTTTGCCCAAAGTTCAAGGTGTTATAATTTTTTTACCATTTTTCTAGGCATTTCCCATTTTTCTCATTAAAACCTTGAATTTTTTCAAATTTAATGCTCGAGATGCCTATAAAATGATTATTTCTTTAGTCTAGTCTTGTCTTATTCAGATTGAATCAAAATTTCATACAAACGTCTTCAAAAAACCTGACAGCGTCGTATCAAACTTCAAAATGAAAAAAAAATAATGTTGTGTCCACTTTACAAAGTGAAATAAAAAAAAAATTTACATAGTGTTGGGTTTTAAAATGGCTTTAAAATCTTCTCTAGTTAATACTCTTTGCAATGGTATGTAACATGTACCATTAATAATCAGATAACTCAACAAAAAACCGTTTTGTCTTCAAGGATGCCTTGAAAGGATGACGATAAAACTATTCCATTGAGCAGGCAAAATCTTTTCTCTCATTCTACCACAGCTAAAAATAGCGTGCTCTCTCTATCATCGGCTAACAATACTCCCAAGGGCGTCGCCAGGGAGGGGGCAGCTGCCCCCCGTGACCCCCCCCCCCCCCAATTAGAATAGAAAAAATTAACTGATTTTCGTATATTATGCTATTATTTCATAAGTTTTTAAGGGATTTTTGAGCTCTAGGGTGGGGGGCAGCTGCCCCTCGTGTCCCCCCCCAGCTCAAAAGCTGGGGGGTAATTACTACATTTGCAAGTCATTTCATAGGCCTGCAGTAAAGGTGCAGTAATGCAGTTTTGAGCTCACTCAACATTTCGGTGGTTCATCAACATATTCTGAAGAAAACTAAAGATAAAGAACTTCAAATCATTTATTTTAAATCTTGTTCAAATTTTTGGCCATTGACACAAGAGAGCAATTAATAGAAAAAATAGATAATGCATTTGTGATAATGAAGCAAGAAATTGGACTAAGCTATACCACAACGGAAATAAGAAAGAGATGTTATGCATGTATTAGAATGAATGGTCAACAATTTGAATAAGATTTAAAATAAATGATTTGAAGTTCTCTATCTTTAGTTTTCTACAGAATATGTTGATGAACCACCGAAATGTTGAGTGAACTCAAAACTGCATTACTGCAGGCCTATGAAATGACTTGCAAATGTAGTAATTACCCCCCAGCTTTTAATCTGGGGGGGCACGGGTGGCAGCTGCCCCCCACCCTAGAGCTCAAAAATCCCTTAAAAACTTATGAAATAATAGCATAATACACGAAAATCAGTTCATTTTTTCTATTCTAATTGGGGGGGTGCACGGGGGGCAGCTGCCCCCTCCCTGGCGACGCCCTTGGGAGTATTGTTAGCCGATGATAGAGAGAGCACGCTATTTTTAGCTGTGGTAGAATGAGAGAAAAGATTTTGCCTGCTCAATGGAATAGTTTTGTCATCATCCTTTCGAGGCATCCTTGAAGACAAAACGGTTTTTTGTTGAGTTATCTGATTATGAATGGTACATGTTACATACCATTGCAAAGAGTATTAACTAGAGAAGATTTTAAAGCCATTTTAAAACCCAACACTATGTAATTTTTTTTTCATTTCACAAGTGGACACAACATTATTTTATTTTTCATTTTGAAGTTTGATACGACGCTGTCAGGTTTTTTGAAGACGTTTGTATGAAATTTTGATTCAATCTGAATAAGACAAGACTCGACTAAGGAAATAAATCATTTTATAGGCACCTTGAGCATTAAATTTGAAAAAATTCAAGGTTTCAATGAGAAAAATGGGAAATTTCTAGAAAAATGGTAAAAAAATTAAAACACCTTGAACTTTGGGCAAAATGTTATTTTATTAGGCGCAACAAGTAGCCAAGAGCATCACGTATCCACCATTCACCTATGGCTACTCACCCTCCAAACACCCTGTATAAACTCCATCAAGGCACTGGAAGAGACAGCAAAAACAATGATGTTACAAATTATGTAGAATATCTCAACCAAATGTAAAACATAAAATTTTGAATATTATTTTTCTATATTTTATGTTTTATATTTGGTTGAGATATTCTACACAGTTTGTAACATCATTGTTTTTGCTTTCTCTTCCAGTGCCCGGGTGAAGTTTATATATTAAACGAAACCTCGGCCAGTACACAGTTTTCTTCATAATGGGACCTCTGAACCTATAAACTAATCTTTATTGAAATTTAAATTTCAAGTGGCCTCAGAGAAAGGAAAAAGTTGCTTCCAGATTTGTATTCGGTAATAATATTAGGATTCTGACTTTTATCCGCTCTGAATCAGCGCTGATCAGAGAAGCACTGGCTTGATCGGAGAATGAACTGGATTTGACAGTTCAAAATTCATATTTTATTGACCTTGAATTGATTTCAGAGTTGACAGACCTTTATGAAACCCATCGTTAGTTTATAAATCTTAATTCGATCTAAAAAAAGAGACATAGGAACTTGAAAGTTTCTGAAGTAGATAAGAAATTTTTCAACAATTTCAGGCATTAGGTAATAAGATAGAATTTCATTGAGAATGCCAAACTAGATATTTCCACCGACACAGCGTCTGGTTTTTGTTTTGAGTGCCTTTACAGGCAAGCCGAAAACTCCGGAGGCTATTGCAGGGATGAGCCGAAGCCAAATTATTGGGGGGAGGGGATAAATTTTCCAACTCTTCATTAAAGGATTAGAAAACCAATGGTATTTTGGATTGCGAGTCAATGTTTTTCACCGAGAGAATTAAAAATATTTGAAAAATTTTGTAGTGTAGTTTTGTAATGCTGCATTACCAGATTAACACACTATAGAATTACACAAGATCTGATATCATGTTTCGATTTTTAAGTTCAATTCCGAAGAAAAATAACTAATTTATTCAAGTGTAATGAAAAAAATACAAAGGTTAAAAAAGAACATGTAATCAGTCGTATAAGATTCATCACAATGAGACAAATAACGAATAATGTTGTGAGGCTAGTTTACAGATCACAGCATCTGTTGTATGTTTCGATTTTCTCAGCACAGTTTCAAAGATACTTATGAATCAGGTGCAATTAAAATTTTTGTTTAGGTCGTCAAAAACAATACACATTGATTCAAGTTCTATACTATCCAAAAAAAGGTAAAATATTATATATTTATACATAGTATAGGTACCTATATATCTACAAAAAAAAGATAATTATGGGATTTCACAAAGAAATAACATTTTTACTTATATGAATTTATGTAGGTATCACAAAAAACTATGAGGCGCTATGAGGTAACAAACTAAACACTTGCCAGTAAAATTTCAGGATAAAGAATATGCTCAAAACTCAAAATAGAAGAAAAAGATGTGTCCGAAAAAAATCACTTTTCAAGTTATACTTTTATTCGACGGTTCTTCAAATCAGCCCATCGTTTCACAACTGGATTTGAATCTAAATTATCGGTTAAATCTTTTTGCCATTTCAAAGTATGTAATGAGAGAGTTCTGTCATCATTCGAGACCTCAGAGAATTCTTAATGAATTTCATAATGCTGAAACTTCTTTCATTTGCTGCCACTGAGGGTACCCAGCGTCAGAACAAGTTGACACAGTTTGAATGCCAGGTTTAGAGATGTTTTTTTATCTTAAGATATTCCTAATTAATCCGCTCATAGACGAAGGAGGTCCGTCAGGTTTTTGCATCATTATTTGACAAAATGATTTCCAATTCTACTTGAAGGGCGAAAGGGACAGGCAATTCACAAGGAAATAAATTGAAAACGGCATCGATTTTAGAAATATTCAAATTCTCCAATTTCAATGGGAGGGAAAATATTTTGAAAATGGGAGAAAGAGTTCGTATAACATCTTACACATTTTTGTCCAGAAAGCTCACAAGAACGTCAACAACTTGATGAATTCGACGCGGTAAAATTGCTCTATGCCAAAATTTGTCTGATTTTGATTGTTGGAGTCATACCTTCATGAAAGAACCTTGCGACAATGATGTCTTGAAAACTCAACATCAGGATTGAAATCAAATTTTCAAAAAAAAAATTTGCACTTTCAATCAAGTCATTAATTTCATTGCCAGATCGAATTTGATTCAATATTTCCTTAGTCCCATATATTTCCGCTATTACATATTATATTGAAATCAGAATTTTCTAGTGATTTAGAAACTATTCTGAGTTTGAAAAAAATTGACTTCAGAAAAAAAAGACAACAAATGAGACCGAAGTTGAACATACTTTTGTAGAGGTCTAACGCTTTTCCTCGAGTTACTCTGTCGAAAGTTGAATAATTATAAGATATTTCATTCAGTAGATCCAGTATTTTCTCAAACGACGTGTTTACGGCTTGTTGGGTGTCTGCTCTTGCCGTCCGTCTAGTTTTAGATAAATTTTTAAGATTTAATGAATTTTCAATTTCTTGATACTTGTCTTTCAATAAATTAAACTTTTTAGAACTGTTATGAAAAAATACATAAAGCTCCTCCAATGTAGTAAATAATTCTGATACTATAGAGCTAGCCTTCAAACAGTGTTCTAGAGCTGTATTTGTTCTTTGTGTCTGACATGGTACCACTGGCTGATACAGGGGTAGGGCCATGGGGGCCATGGCCCCCCCATGGACCTCGAAATTGATTTTAATCCCTTCATTAGTAGTCCTATAACGTTGGCCCTCTTCTGAAATTTTTTGTTGCGTGCCATTATACTTTACAGACATACTGGCAGCGATGTCATAGGACTGGGACGCCAACTTTGTCGTGTCAATACCAATTAGTTCTACGGGTTTAATAAGCATCAATTTCAAACTTTATTTAAAAAAAAACAAATTCATTTACATTTCAAGAAAAATTCTTTAGAAATATGTATTCCAACTCAATTGAAAATTTTCCAACTGCTTCGAAATTTTCCCAACTCCTTCGAAACTTTCCTAACTGCTTCGGAATTATTCCAACTGCTTCGAAAATTTTTCAACAGCTTCGTAAATATTCCAACTGCTTTTAAAATTTGCTAACTCTGTTCAACATTGGGGGGAATGTCTGGAGAGTAAAAACACTACTAATATCATCAGAAAGAACCCACGATTGAATTTTTTACGTGCTTTGGGAAATATAGTTCGTGGGAAAATCTTTTTTGAAATTAATGGCTAGAAAATCTGCCTGTGATATATCAACAAGTTCATAAATTTTTCATTATACGATCTCGTCATCAAAGATACCACCAAAATTCGTATGGTTTACGGGAGAAAGTTATAGGTCCCACTGGACTTCCATCAATTTTCCAATGGATGATGATTGTGTCCTATTACTAAAACTACCACTGAATACTGTATATCCGGCGGGAATATTTTGTGAGATTTTTGCAGGTTCAAGGGTTGAAAAAATAGCCCACTGTCTCTCGAGATAATTTTTTCATAGAATTATATTCGTATCATATCTACTGAATCTGAAATTTCGATGTGCTTCGGATAAAAAATATTCACGTTTTCCTTCCAAACAGTATTTTTGCCCTGTCCAGTTCGATTCATGTTATTTGGCTACAGAACCCTAAAGAGTAATGGACAACTGTTGATGTAATCTTCATCACACCGAAACTGAAATAGCATGCTTATAGTGAACAACAAATATTAATAATTTTCAATCACGTAATGGACTCGATAAAAGGGTGTGAAACTTAGATAAGGGCGTCCAACCTACGCATTTTCACGTGCTTGAATTCAATTCGCCAACATTACTCATTTCGGACACATTGATAGATAAAAATGTCCGTTCGTGACCCACATACGTGTCACGGATGAATATAAAAGTACAGTTTTCCTTTCATTACGTGATGCACCTAAAAATAAAACCGTGAGTGGTTACGCATCAAAGGAGTGATGTTGCATGAGTGCGATCTATGTATTTGCTATTTCCTGGATCACCGGATACCACGATGGAATTCATGAAATTACGCAATTTTCCAAGAATGGATGCTTAGTCCTTATGTGGAAAGTGAACAATCATCATGCAGCTGTCAATATTGATCATTTTCCTTCGAAAGCAAACCGAACAATCGATATTGGCCAGGCTTTGAAGCTATCGCGTTTTGCAACATCATATAAATTATTCAGGGCCCTACTGTTATTGGGTATTGATCCAGATCATCAAGCTCTCCTGAGGTTGAGAAAATATCTCACGGTCTGATTGGTAGGTCAAAATTTCAATATTTCGGAAATATACTCTTGGAAATAGGAATACACCTTTTTCTCATCTTTTTCATCATACCTACAAATCAAATTTCGTAATGATACGAGTACGACTACGCCACAGATTCTGAGCGTGCGTATATTCTCGACAATCAGCCAGCAGTGTGCTAACTTCACAGGGTTGTAGATCCATAAGAATTCCCGGCGCAGTTAGCAGAATTTCTTGATCTTTCTCCATACTGTTGGGATTTGCTTATTTATAACAATTTGAGCTCGAATTTGAGTTCATCTTTTCTATTTCTTCTAATTCAGGTGCACAATTTTTGTGACCGAGTCTGGTTCAATCTTTAAGATAGGCGTGAAAACTACCCTCAGAAGTCCTGCAAATGAAAAACCCCTCGGAGGAGGATTCTAGCGTACGCTAGCAAAATTTCCGCAAAATTTCATTCAGGTTAATCATTTTGAGATCGCTTAGAACCCTTTCGAATTCCAAAAATGTATTCCCATTCATAGCATGGTTGGGTTAATCACATCAGGATATAATGTGAAGTATTGATTCTTGATGAAAATGGATCCGTCATGACCCAGTTCCAGGTCGTTTTCCTTGAAAATAACTGCGTCAAACATAGTTTGAAGCAATCACTCACTGGCGTTTTCATTGCAGGTCAATAAAAATGGTGATAAAATTGAGAGACCCGTTTTCGCTGTGCCAGGAAAGCTGAAATGACGCTTATGAATTTCTATTCCTATTCAGATTTTGTAATGAGTATGAATTCATAATAAAAATTAGAGGTTACTCAGTTGGGATAGCCTTCTTCTTAAAAGTTTTTTTTGTCCATATATCTAGCTAATAGGAATATTCATAATGATAATGAACTTAATTCGTGCATCAACCGAGCAACCTATACCTATTGCGTTCAACAATCAATAAATTTTAAAGAATGGGAACATTTCGAAAATTACCAATAATAATTAATGTTTCTTCCACCATCATTTGAAGATTTCGTTGGATTATTGTTGAATTCCAACTATAATTCTTCGTGGTTTTTATTCAAATTCGAATCGTTGTCAATTTCAACAGAACAATAACCATATATGACAAGGCCGCCAAAATATTGTGAGTATGATTTTTCCTGCAAAATTTTGGAGTTTAGTTTCAAATTTATTGTTGAAAGGAAACATGGGTTGATTTTTGTCTGAATAACTTGAATTAAAGCCTACACAAAATAATTACTGTTTTGAAGGAGCTTTCACAGCAAATTTGGCATGTGACACTTTCAATTCTGTCTTGTTTTTATAGCCCCATGTGAAAATAATTGTATACAAATTCAATGATAAATGCAGTTTCCATTGACCTTAAAGGTGCAGACACATTGTTATCACGTCACGTCACATCACGTCATCTTCCCAAAATGTGCAACCACGATAATGCATGGGACTTAAAGCATAGGAAGCGAGACACACCTTTCAATAATAAATAGTGAAACCAAATCATCAGAACTAAACTGCGTGATTGTACTACCACGGAATCAAAATGTAGTAAAAATGTTTGTGACGTTGTATCTGCTGTCACATTATAGCACTGAAAGCACGCAAGATCTATATTCCGCAAATTTAGATTTTCTGAATGCACGTGACATCTCGTCTGATATTTTGTGAAATGTTATTCTGACATACATTTGAAACCGATCTGGGTGCTCATTCAATAATTCTTGAATTAATTGATGGAATTCCCCCACTTCCCCTGTTCGTTGATTCATTTGGTAAATCGAATTCCTTCTATGAGAATCACCAGCAACTGTAAAAGCAGCTATATTCTCCATATCTTCTTCCCACTTCCTGCACCTTAAAGGTGCAGACACATTGTTATCACGTTACGTCACATCACGTCATCTTCCCAAAATGTGCAACCACGATAATGCATGGAACTTAGAGCATAGGAAGAGAGACACACCAATGTGTCTACCTACACCTTTAAGGTGCATTCAAATAAACAATAAACAATCATATACATTTTGTCACTTTTGTGACCTCTGAAATTTGTGCCAAAACTTATGGGACATACGTTATATGTTCTCCAAGTCACAACTTGTATATTATTGAGAAACATTCTTCTGTAATGCTGTAGTGAATTATCCTTACCTGAAATTCAACTCGTTTATATATTTATCTTCGTCGGCATTGCAAACACTTGGAATAACATAAATTGCGAACAAAAGTGACACAAATGCAGGTGGACCAAGAACTTGGTGGATAACGGCGTTTTGTGACGCCAAATCCACTAATAAGTCTCATGCAACGAAACTTACAGATGACACAAATCCATACTAATATTATCGACATTTATTTTCAAGAAAGTGACGCCAGGAAATACAAGAGGAAATCTGAATAAAACGGCAGTAGAATGCAATTCGTATCAACATCACATATGGTCGTACTATTGATAATATTTTGTTTTTTTCCTGTATATTTATTATACTGGGTGGCCAAAATGAAACAGTACAGAAGAGTTAACGTATTTAAGGATGAGTTTTTCCGAAATCATTTCCTTCGACATTCTTGAATGGTGGAATAGGTTGAGTGAAACATTTTGTAGATTTCGGAATTCTATTATTGAATATGTAGAAAAAATTCAGATTCGGGTTTAGATTCGGTGGAAAATTGGTTAGAAGTGGTCGAGTTTTTGAGAGAATACTAAATATCATATTGTTGAAATTGTTCATCTTTTGCCTCTAGACCTTAGTTAGATTTAGTTGCAATGTTCTTATTAATATTTCGTAGCAGTTCGTGATTGAGGTGCTGCAAACTGTGATGAAAAAAAAAAAGGATTTCGGTTTGTACCCTGAAGCAAATCATGAACAATTTAAGCGTTTCAATACTTCGTTCGGAGAGTTGACCACTTGATGCATATCACCTATCGATATATTTACAACGTAATGACCGCCAAACAAATTAAGTTCGTGAGCCAGTTCATTAATAGAATTGTGAGAGCTTTTCAAACGATGTGTCCCCTGCCGCTCAAGAGATTGATGTTTATCCACGAATTTGTAATCAAAAGATGTCCTCCTCAAAATATAAACTGACTTGTGAAATTTCGTATTTACGTGAATATGAGGCTGAAGCTGAACTGTTGTAACCCTTTGTGTTCTAGTGGTCACTGGTCACACCGTGGGGACACAAAACAAAAATTTTTCTCAAGCACCTACTGATCCTACAGTGGCTTTATACAAGACAGTGGCGACAATAGACGTTCACGTTTTGATTGGTCGGACTGTTTTCGACCACTAATGGCGGACTTTCATTGTTTTGTTGTCATTTATCTAAACATAAAGCTCAAGATCGAGTCAAATGTCAAACAGCACGACACTCAAATGTAAACAAATGTACGCCATGTTTGTGCAAAAACGTGTTCTATGACCCTATTGTCGTCACTGTCTTGTATAAAGCCACTGTAAGTGATCCTAACTTGTAGCGCCACGACCGGCAAATATTGTGGATAATTCCGGGACTAGGACCCGTGCTACGATCGAGAGTGCCCTATTTGATCTACAATTTCACGATATTTACTTAGAAGTCGTTACACCAGGGTTTCTATGCATCTATTACCTACCTTCGGTCAGAATATGCTGTCAATCGTGCAGCGTGCTTATGACAAAAATGATTTCAATGACTGTGAACGAAATTATTTTGCGTATATTTGAAATAATGCCCAATTGTACGGTCATTACATATTAGCAATGTTTTTGGGATCCTGTAGTGTCAGTCCAGTTTGTATTCAAGTCAAGAAAATCTCCATTGTTTGAGAGACTGCTTTTCCTTCTCGACCAATTGTAAAAAGTCGGAGAAACGCATCCGAAACCAGTTCTAAATGAATCGTATAAAAATATGAGCATCATTCGTTGCAGTACGGACTTCGTTGAGTGTGATTGATTCTTGTTCGAGTCAAGAAAGCTGAAACCGTTGGAGAACAAAAACTTGAATTTGTCAGAGGTTCTCAATCGTGAAAGTGAGGCATTTAACGATCTGTTTTCTTTAGGTTAACCCAATAATTATAGGAGGAAGTCTCATCCTAGATCTTGACCCTAAATTTATTCACTGTAGGTAACTAAGATTTGCTATCGACAAACTCATTGGTATTTTTTGAATTTTTACATCATTTTGTAAGTATTCATCCAATCCGTAAAAACTATGTTGATATGAATTGAAACTGAAATGATGTTAATTCTGAATGGAATAATTTGACAGTTCTCAATACCCACAGAAAAGCCAAATCTGCTTTTCGAATTCGGAAGTAAATGTGAATTTACAGGAAAAACTCTAAAGAATCCTTTTCTGTTAAAGATATGCATATCATGTATTTGACAAAAAATTAAGTGAAATGAATAGTGATTACAATGATGAAAAAAAATTATATGCATTGTATTTGAAAAAATGAAGAAAAAACGATTTGAAATTTGTCATGTCATATCTTTATTATAGCTGACTAGGATTCTTTGGAGTCTTGTCTTTGAATCCACATAAAGCTGTTATTGGTATGTGCAAGGGTTCGTGAAATATAATCGGATAACATAGCCTCTTCAAGTATCATTGTTTGTCAAAATGACCAAGATTTCGAAAACTGTCGAATAAAAATAAGTGGAAAGTATACGAAAGCATGCAGGAAGTTTTAGAGAATTGAAAAACACTATTGAATACCCTATATTCATTTGAAAAAACAAAGTCACTCTCTACCATTTTTTTTTGGCCACCCGATATATCCGAAAATATTTTTAGGTTGTGGGAGTAAGTATATCAAGTCTCCATCAAAAAGTTTTGCCAAACTCAGACCGTTACGCGTATATCGTCCGCTGCGGCACTAGTGGGACTCCCTGCATATGTGCATTATTTGAGTACTCACGCGGACAGCAACTCAAGCATCTAAAATGAAGATGTTGGTGTTCCGGCCGACGGCAGCTGTGGCTATGATATCCAATAGTTTCAGAACTCTTGGTCTGATTTTTGAATTTCAAAACACATGTTGCAGGATGTATTATTCGTAATGGTTTTTGAAACTTGAAATAATTTATAGTAAGAGAAAATTCGGTTCAGATAAAATGAAGGATATTTGTTGAAACATATAAGTTAATAATAAAGCATATAGAATATGTACTGATGAAGGCTTGCACGACCGGATTCAACTTCAACATTAGAGAATTTCGGACACACTAGCTCTGGTCCAATTAATATTTCGCCTAAAGCCGGCCATAGACATCGCTATTTTTCATCCGTTTATAACGCCGCGATACGAACCGTCACGGCAAAAGCGCCAAAAACCGATGTGTGTGGCGAAGAACCGTCGGTACGAATCGTCGGTAGAAATATCTGCCGCGGCTTGATTTTTGTCACGACGGTTCATCGGTTGTCGTGCCATACCGACTGTGTATGGGGATTTCGTCGAGAATCGGCGGTTATTTTCCATTGGCGTAGTACAAATCCCATATTGACCGTTTCTTTATTTCTTTTTTATTCAGCACCGAAACCGCGGCCGCCACGGTTGTAACCCGACGATTGACTGCTCAGAATGGATGGTGTTTCTGGATCTATAGCTGTGTCTATTACCGCAGCTCCACCGTCGGTCGGTTGGTTCATCTTCCCCTCCGCTTCGGACAGGTTTAGTTGCATTGCAGATCGCTGGCAACCACGCATTATGAACAATGGAAATCCTCTTTTCTGTTCATGGTGTGTTTGTGCTTCAAGATTCCGAGGCCTCCATATTCATCCTAGGCAGGTTACATTTGAGGATGACCTCTGTTTTAGCGAACAGAATGTTATGTCCATCCATCACAGCATGTTCCGCGAGTGCATATTTCTCAACTTGATAGTGTCGTGTTTTTTGGTTCGTTTATGAATGCTTCTTTTATGATTCCCGGTGTAAACTTCCCTACAGTCACAAGGTATTTTATAAACACTAGCTTGAGAAAATGGAAAAGCTTGGTATTAGGCACTCCTATTGGACCACAACACCGGAACACTCTAATTTTGTATAATAACATTTCTCGACATATGTTTATATGACAAACTAGGGCTAATTTTTTATGTAGAATGCGTGGTTAAAATTTCTCGATTACGGTCTGGACAACCCTGTATATTAGATAGATTTTTTATTATCTCAAACTCTGTAGTTGTTTGTACAAAAAAAAATCATTTATTATTATCATCATCGAAGAGGTAATTATGACCTATTCCAAATCTTCTTGTAGATCTCCTGATCCAGCATTACCTATTTGTTGTAGAGTTTCTGAATCCATTTCTTCAATTTCATGCAAATTTATTGATAGAATCCTGAATAAACCTTCTATAGTATAATTTTGAACATGTAACAGATTCAGTTCGGAATAGGAATAATACGTTCAAACTAAGATTGATATTATTACATAACATGCATTTTCTCGGATTGTTCAAATGATTCGGACGCAAGACAAGAGATCAGAAAAAGTGCTGTAAGTCGCATATGATTTTTCACACGTCATGCTTGAATGTTACAATGAAGAATAACTGCATTAAGACTGTTTAACATAGATATGCTCCAGCGATAACAATCAAAATTATCAGAACATGAACTGATGTTCCAGTACATACCCAGTAGATGGAACGGCATGGTTTCGAATATACATGGTGTTCCTTGACGAAGGTACCAAACAAAAATGAAGGACTCTTTGCATAAATTCAAGAAGAATAAGGTCCCATAATTTGGTCCCCGCAAACATTTCGTTTTCGATACATAGGCTTCTAAAGTTAAAACTTCGTTCAAATCTTTTTTCATAGTTCATAGTTTTCCACCAGACATTTTTCAGTGAGCCACTGTTTGTTTGAAATATTGCTTTGTTGTTATACTAAACTTCATGGTCTCTTGTAGTTTGATCGTATCTGTTACAGATTTCGGGAAAACATTTTTGAACGATTCTCCCGATGACTATACGATACCTTGTATAACTACTAAAAACTTCAACATGGATCAATATTACACGAAAGACGGAATAACCTTGGGGTTCAAAATAACTATGTACAACAGCAAAAATTCATAAATATTTTTTTTCAGTTGTTCCTAAAAATTCCAGCATCGGATTTCGTCTCTCATTCATTTCTTCAACTTAAATTGAATCATTAAGAATAATTTTCTCATTATGGAATAAAGCAATCAGACACCACCATTTTTCGGATAGATTCTGTTTGGATAAGTGACTAAATCTTGTCCTCCACTATCAAAAAAAGTGATCAAAGTCCATCTATTCCATCGAGCAAGCTGACATGCATAAATCACTTGTGATTTAGGAGCCATTTATCACTTGGGATATATGGTTTATCAAACTTCAATTTGACAACCACAGAATATATCAATAGAAAACTGAAATTTTGATGAGCAGAGAATTCTATTAAAGGTCAATTCAATTTGTAACGTAGAAATAAAGATTATTTTGCAAAGAATAATTCGAAAGTCGTGGACAAAGATTAATATCCTATTCGTATATAATAGCTATTATTCACTTGAATTATTAATAAAACTCGACTTCGTCTGGACTGGTAACCTCAACCGCGAGAATGACATGATATATTGTTTATCCTGACTACTCCTAAGTCTCCTGAGGAGACCCCCCTGAAACTACAAGCTTCGAAGCTTGCAACTTGTGCCAAGTTCGGAGTAAGCAGCTGTGTTCTGTGTAGCCTTTGTTACTGTGTCCTTACGCCACCTTAGGCACAGCACTGTTAATTTTTGACCCAACAGTGAGAATGGTGGCCCCTACCGAGACTAGAAAATTTCTTTCCTAGCTCGATATTGAACTTCGGACCTTTGGGTCCTAATTCCAATGCTCTGTCACTGAGCCAAGGGCACCATAATATGCTCTTTGAATAATATACTATTTATTGACGATGGTTTTATGGTTTTAAATATCAAAATTCATAGCGTGAGTCCTCGAGCTGAGTCAAATTGGGAATATACGAAACTCTCCATATCATTGGAAATAAATGCTACATAAAATATTGATACGGAGTGTGCTAATATTGTCAATGCGCTTGTTTGAAAAAGTATCTAGTGTAAATTCTAGAAAATTTGTTGTATTTTGCAAGATGTAGATTGAAAAATATAACTTTATCAATCTGGATTTGCGTAAGCAACAAGTCATTATGAGCGAATCTAAGTCATTTTCTTGTATTTATATCTTGAAATTTTCAGGAAAATGCAAAATACATAAAACATCGTGTATTTTCAACGAATATAGTTTGTATATATTTCGAACACAGATTCCGACCCCCAAAATGTCCTGCATCGGCACTGATAGCCTTAGTGAAAGACCTTGTATATCTTTTATAATATGTTTTCCCTAATCTTTTATTTCTCTTTTCGGATGCGGATGGCAAAATTCGAGTTGGCTTTTGGACATAATTACAAGGCCTTATTATCATTATGGTCTATTTATGTGTAAAACAATTCTATAAAGATATTTTTTTAATCAAATGTAGTTGGCATCAACGTTCGCCATTTGCCATTGCGGAATCGTTAATTTAACAATAAACGAAAGGGAGTGAGAAAGATACTTTAGCCGATATCAGGAATAAATACATTGTAGACAGTTGTTCCACATAACGTGTGAATACATATATGATGTCAGCAGTTCTTGGAATTTGTCTCGAGAAATATTCACCTTGTATGTCTCTGGCAGCATTTCGAGAACCGATGATCTCATTCTTGCTCATCGAAATTCGCAGGGCAGAGCATCTGGACAGTCCATTCACCTACCAAATTCGGTTTATACAGAGTGCCTCATTTGGTTTGCATGGAAAATTTTAATCAGAAAGTGTTTCAATCTGCATAAGATGCCAAATTGAACGGACAATTATTCAGAAATGAGCACACTATATTCGCAATTTTGTATGAAAATTACTCCGTTTCTCAATAATATACAGGGTGACTGGAGACGTAAGGGACAACGGCTAAGTGGAGATAGAGGACCTCAAACTGAATGAGAATTTGGGCTTCAAATGTCCCATAAGGGCATTCGTTTCGGAGATATAGGGTGATTTATGAAAAAATGCTAAATCTATGAACTCCCATATCTTCGTTAATATGATATGTTTTTCGCTGATATTTTACATGTTTGTTCTTACAGGCATTCTCTGTCAGCATAAGGAAAAAAAATTGAAAAAATTGCTGGCCCGTACTCAAAAATTTCAATTCACATGTCACGTTAGAAATATCACACGGTATATGAGATAAAATAAAACCAAATAGAAATTTGGAAAGAGGGAAAAAAACTGATGAAATATCTGTTTTTTGTTCGAATGGCACAAATTTTCTTTCGTTTCTATGATATGTTGAAGTAAGAATATTACAATATTTTTATATTCAAATCATGAAAATTAGTACGACTGATAGAAAAAACCTTGAATTCGAGATGGAATAAATAATTTGAGAAACAACCACATTTGGTCCCGAAATAATCCTTATCTCAAAAGAGTAAGAAACAATCAAAGACGTTTTAGTGTCCACGTTTGGTGTGGCATTTATAATGGATATTTGATCGGACCACATTTCTTTGAATCAAGAATACCTGGGGCTGTTTATTTCGATTTCTTGCAGAATGTTTTGCCTCGTCTTTTAGAAAATATTAATCAGAGAGGTATGATTTTTCAACATGATGGTGCACCTCCTCATTTTGCAAATGAAGTAAAGAATTTTCTGAATAGGGCCTGCTAGATCACCCGATCTAACTCCTCTGGATTATTTCCTATGGGGTCATCTTAAGGATACGGTGTATAAAGAAACAATTACAAGCCGTGAACATTTGAAGAGCAGAATAACTGAAGCATGCGAAGAAACTAAAACAAATATTCCTCTGATTAGAAAAGCTGTGCTTCATTTGTTCAAGAGAGCCAATAAATGTATGGAGGTGAACAGTTCTCATTTCGAACATTTGCTTACTTGATTTTTTCATGAATTATATTTGCGACTTTTTCTATTTTTGTGTTCGAGTATCCAACTCTTTCATCACCCCATCTACAACAAATTTTATTTTGAAATTTTATATGGCATCGAAATATTAATTGATAAAAATAGATTTCAAGATTTGAAGGAATATTTTGATGCCAGGCTCATTCTAGCGCCTCGAATTCAAGGTTTTTTCTATCAGTAGTATGAAAATATTGTAATATTCTTACTTCAACATATCATAGAAACGAAAGAAAATTTGTGCCATTCAAACAAAAAACAAATATTTCATCAGTTTTTTTCCTTCTTTCCAAATTTCTATTTGATTTTACTTTATCTCATATACCGTGTGATATTTCTCACTTGACATGTAAATTGAAATTTTTGAGTACGGGCCAGCAATCTTTTCAATTTTTTTTCCTTATGCTGACAGAGAATGCCTGTAAGAACAAACATGTAAAATATCAGCGAAAAACATATCATATTAACGAAGATATGGGAGTTCATAGATTTAGCATTTTTTCATAAATCACCCTATATCTCCGAAACGAATACCCTTATCGGACATTTGAAACCCAAATTCTCATTCAGTTTGAGGTCCTCTATCTTCACTTAGCCGTTGTCCCTTACGTCACCAGTCACCCTGTATACGCAGTACATTCCTGGATTTGCGCAATCTTCCCAGTCGCTTATCTGCTTTGATGATTTCTGTGTATATTTATGTACTGTTTATAAATAGAAATGAGAAAATAATGTCGATGTCTTCGAAGATTTCCTTATTTACGAATATTTTATCTTCATTTTAAAAATCTGTTTTGTCGCATGTTATGAATTTAGTTCATAACTTTGACCCATAAACAATTATACATATCATGGACGTAAATTTTTCAAATTGGAACTTACAATTCGTTCACTTTGTGAGCAATATGTTCTCCAGTACTACTCACATATGATTCATTTGAATGCATACTGTAACTAACGCTGTATACCTACAAATGAGTGCCCTTGGCTCAGTGGTTAGAGCATTGGATTAGTCCGAAGTTCAATCCCCAGCTAGGAAAAAAATTTTCTAGTCTCGGTAAGGTCCATCATTTCACTGTTAGGTCAAATATTAACAGTGCTTTTCCTAAGGTGGCGTAAGAACACAGTAACAAAGCCTACACAGAACATAACTGATTCTCCAAACTCCTACAAGTTACAAGCTTCGAAGCTTGTAGTTTCAGAGGGGGGTCTCCTCAGGAGACCTAGGAGTAATCACTATCATATGAGATGGGATGTATTAAGATGTCATTGTTTTCGATTATATATTGGTTTATCTAGATGAAGAGTCCTGAGTCTTCAGAAATTTGATAGGAACATACAAATCTTAACACGATAAAACTCGATCGAAAAATCCTCGGAACTTGAAACTTTCAGGGTTGATTGAAGCATGAATGCTGCAATCGAGTGCGTTAATAGACAACATTCGATAAGAAGATCTGTGAATATGGCAGTTCGAAATTCCGTTTTACTGATAGTCAGGGTGCCGGTGGGACAAATTGCAAATTATAAATCAAGTTTTTTTTTACTTTCTGTAAAGCTCTGTTAGCCGGAGTCTACCATATTTTTTCCCTGACTATTCCACTCTTTCCATTTTTAGTGAGGAAGTTTCCGTAGCAACTATCGTTTCATCTCGATAAAACTTTCAAACCGGCAAAACCAACAAGTTCTCAAAAAGGTTTCCACTGGAATTTTGAAGTAGTTTTTAATGAAACCTTGTGTGCAGTTTTCATTCTTGACACAACTTCTTTAAGATCATTTATCCTTGAAAAAGGTCCGATTGGCGACCGAAACGTCGCACAGTGGGGCAGAATGCCTTGAAACCTGGCATTAAATCAAAAATTAAAAATGCATATTTTCATACCGCCATTGGTCGAAGCGACAGATCACTACCGTAAGCGACAAAAAAGCACAATACTAACCCTTCCTGATCCCCACTGCGCTCCCGACAGCTCTTCTTTGTAGCACTTTTTTGGCCAAGTCGAAACGACTGCAAAATTTTTCCGTAATTGTTGTAGTTTTACAACGTCACTCTGTTAACAGATCACTATTGTTACGAGTTTTTTTGATGGCAGCTTCAAGTTCGGGTATGTGTAGATAATTTAAGAACTTTGGATGAATAAAAACTTACATAGAATAATAATTAATTCTTGTTGATGTTGTCTATGATTGAATCTTTAAATTTTTATCGTATTCTCGGAATCATGAAGGTTTTCAGTTATGTTCCAAGGCCGTCCAAAGTTTGATATTCACATTTCTGCGAAGCTTGATCCATGCTCATTTCAGAATCATGAAAATTTGTTGCCCATATTCTGCCTTTTTTCAGAAAAATCAATTTTAGACAGCGAGGTGGGCACTCATTGATAATCGATTATTTCTATAAAATTTATTTCTCCTTTAGTAACGACTTCGAGCGCAATGATTTTTAAAGGAAAAGAGCTCATAGATATAATGAGGAGTAGCGGAAACAGTTAAATTGAACAAAAAAAATTGATTATTTGAACGAAGAAATGAAAAAAACGTACGAAATGTAATGCAAAGCAGGAGAAGAAGGTTCAGAAAAAAAATTTATATTTGAAGACAAAGTATGATTCTCGTTACACAAAAGCACGAAAAATGGTTGTACGTTTCCAAAATTACAAAAAAGAATGACTGGAGAGGTCGAATTCGTTTCCTAGTATAACTGAGGAAAGGCTTGGTCGTCCTGAAGTTACCTTTGATGATCGCTCAGAGAGATGAGAAAACAAAACGGTTTAAAACTTATGAACTCAAGGATATGACTCACGTATATGTATTGATATATGCAACAAAGATGAGTCCAAGGTCAGTCTAAGGTAAGTATAAGCATCAAAAATTCTTCATGAAATAAATAACTTCTACGTCTCCAAAACGGGTCACTAAATATAGAAATGCCTTTATATCTTCGTTGGACTCACAACCAAAATCTATGCCTGGCTAAGATGCTCTAGACTCTAGCTGTTTTGATAACAGCAAAGTTATCTCAACATCAATATGGAGCTGTGAGGGATAGTGCTCCTCAAATATTCCCTTCGTACAAGACTGTCCAAGCAGAAAAGAAGCTCTGCTATCCAAATAATATATACGTGTTACAGAAACTGTTGCCTCCGTCAAGGGCAGATTTACGATCAGGGTGGGTGTTGTACGATGGTTAACTACCCCCCCCCCCAATGATTATCGAAAACCTTAGAAAAAGGTGGCGCACATACAATATTTCATACATTGTGTACCTGATTTAATGGTTTTCAATCGTTATTACCCTCCCTCAAGATCGTTCTTAACCCTCCCATGAAAAACAGCTATATCCGCCCTTGGCTAGCGTCCCACTACAGGATTTGAGAAGAAGACTTGGAGTCATCAGAATATTCCAGTGTTTCCGATTTATCCGAATAATGAATCGAAATCATCATCCAAAAGGTCTTTAATTGTGTTATGATGTGTGATTACATTAATTCAGATGTTAATGAATATTTTTAGGATCCAAAATGACTTTTATCTTTACAAATTCACATATAAAATAATTATATATTGTATTTTTAAACTAAACAAACACCTAAATATTTAATGCCCGGTTTCAAGGTATTCTGCCCCACTGTGCGTCGGTTTAATAATTGAATAAAGAGTGGTGAAGTAAACATTGTTTTATTGATTCGATAACATGTATGATAATATGAACCCAAAATTATGAATAATGTTCTATTTTTTTCTTATTCTCTCTTCACCTTGAAAATTCAATGCAGTGGACCAGTTGTCCGACAAAAAAATGTGGCGTTCATTCAAAATTAAAGAATTCAATGCTCTAATTTGGGTATGAATAAACTATAAGTATGCATTTATCGGATAAAACTTTGCTTATGTTAAAAATAAACATTTTATTTTTTGAGGATCATTCAAAAAGGATGTGCTGAATACTATCATTTAACTGCCCGACGAAAAAAATTCGGCAATTTCTCAGTCCACCGAATGAAAGTTACTGGTCTCGTGAGACTTCGTTTTCATAACTAACATTTTAAATCATTACATTAATTTGGCATTGAAATTTCGATGAAAGTTGCATTTTTCCATACTTTTGGTTGGATTGGTACGGAAATTCTACCCTTGAAGTGAAATGTTGCACGAAGTGGTACTCGTAGAAGGTACCTGGGACACCTTTTCTGGTACACCTCTGGGGTTATGAAAGAATGTTTTCAATTGTTTATACTTGTAGCTATTTACTTTGAAGGCTGAAGATGTAATAATTAGTATGATAAAATGGACTATCAAAATAAAAATGCACAAACTGAATTTTTTTGCCGCAGTTGAATATGGAATCTCCACTCCAGGTCGAAGTCGGGAATTCTTCGAAAAGAATGTGGTAGTTTCAAGGAATTCTGTTCGAGGCATACCAAGGGTTCTGAAAGTGGTTTGGTAATTTTTCCTATAAATATGAGTTCTGTTTCGGTTTAGCACCGCAGTCCTCTGCAGTCTAGCTGAAACTGTATAGCCGAATTTTAGTGTGTTGCCGAAAGGGAAGAAGTGAAAAAATTCACAGATGACATCCTCAGACAGTGTAAAATATTCTTGGCATCAAGAACACATCATAATCACAAATATAAAGATGTCATTCTACCTGACGATTGGTATGACACTTTTACTGGATATACCATTCGTCTTGTTACAGAGCATTCAATGTGAGGAAGGAGTATTTCATTGTTTTTTTTATTAGATTTGAATAAAATTGTCAGTAAAAAACTCGAATTATACACTTTCAATTAAAATCAATAGTTTCATTTCAACAATAATCGAAGAAAGATTCTGAAACAAAACCATATTTTTCAAGAAGTTTTTTCGTCGACCAAGAATTTCCCGCATTTCATATGGTGGACAGTTGTTTTTTCTAAGAAACGAATCTCTCTTAAACATTAATTCATTCTTGTCCGACAAATATTAATGAACTAGCTGGCCCGGCGAACTTTGTTCCGCCTAAATGATATTTACGGTGGATTTCACAGATCGTCATCACCGGTGATCGGAGATCAACGGCTTCGTGTTCAGATTTTTTAACTGTCAAATGTTTCCATGGATACGAGTTATCACACAGAACAGATACACAAAAATAATATGTCATAATATGTCAATCACTAATAATTGCAATTTTGGATTCAGTTATCTCCGCAAATATATTTATTACCCAAACAGAAATTCAAAAACATTTTAAAATTTATGAGAAAAGATGAGAATGGACATCTCACGATTGGAACTCATCGCCAAAATCCGATTTACTTGACATTTCCATAAAAATTCACTGTGATATTCTGGATCTGTTAATAGCCTTTCATGGTACTATAAGCCCTATGTGAATTACACAGTATTTGATGTCATTTGTTCTTTTTTCGACCATTTCAAACCACGACGACCGAAATGCTCGAAAAAAGAACAGATGACATCAATCGATGGCCGCGAAAGCCTCAACAAATTCATCGCCATTTTATGGTGATAATGTCAAATATAGTAATCACGATTACGTTATTTGGAATTAATTAAAACTATAAAAATAACTAATGATCATCAGTCATAATGTGTGAATAGTGCCATCTGAAGTGGTAAGAACAAAACTTTTCTCATATCTCAACTAAATCTAATCATTTTAGACATCTGTACTCCTACGCTAAGACATTTTGGTTTTGCCCAACAGCGCAGAGTTGTAGGCAACTCAAATAATACACTTTTACAGTGAATATAGAGGGAATATAGTCACTGTACACACTATTTGTTTATATCGCCATCTAACGCGAAGAATATCAAATGAAGTACAAACGAATAAGCGGTAGCGTAACTGTAACTGTAGCGACATCTAGTGGCCTTACTCAGAAGGAGGAAAAGCATTTCCTGTATATGTAAACTTTTCATCGATGTTTTCAAAGTTTTATTGTATTTCATAATAGCCAGACCGTAGACGAATCCATATATGAAGTTTCATAACAAACAGTCCATCCGATCTCTAGTTAAAAATGGTGTAACCAACATCTTTCTTTTATATATAAAGATTTGAAAACTCAAAAAAAAATCGTCGTTTTTCATTTATCGGACAAGGAAAACGCCACGTTTTTTTTATCGGACAATTGCAATTTCACATTTTATATGGTGATATCAACCGATTCTGAAATAATCAGGAGGTTCTTAATAATTTGAAAAAATGCGATTTTCAGTCATGTTCATAACTACACTATTTTTGTCGGACAATCATGTATTCTCATTTTTCTCATATTGTTTTTTGTGATTGCATTTTACAAAAAAAGAGTATGTATGATTTAAAAAAAATGGAAATATGGCAAACTTACGAGAGGTTCGCTAAAAAAAAGCCGCGACTACAAAAATTTTCACAGAGGAATAATGTGGTAGACTCTACCTAGTGAAGCTATACAGAAAGTAAGAAAACTTTATTAATAATTTGCAGTTTGTCCCACCGGCTCCCAGACTATGATATCTATTATCTATATATATATAAAATAAAGATGTTGGTTACACCATTTATAACTCGAGATCGAATGGACTGTTCGTTATGAAACTTCATTTATGGATTCGTCTACGGTCTGGTTATTATAAAATACATTGAAAGTATGAAAAATTCGATGAAAAATTTGCTTATGTAGGAAATGTATTTTCTCCTTCAGAATGAAGCTACAAGGTGTCGCTACGGTTGATGGCAGTGTCTAGATAAAAGACACTGTAGCGTAGTCGTGAAGGTACCAACTATATTTGATATTATCGCCATTAGATAGCGATGTATACAATTACTGAGTGTAATTTGCATAGAACTTCAGTAACATGGAAGGCTTTTACCAGATCAAAAAGCGAGTAAACATCTCAAGTTGGTGAAACAGTGAATTTTCACCGAAATGTCAACTAAATCGGATTTGGACATCAGTAACTGAATGCAAATAGACAACTGACGATTGAAACTGTTTCAATCGTTCTCATTGGAAGTTCCAATGATGATTTGGAACTATTCCTCATTCATATAATTCGATCGTGATTTATATGATCGTTCTTCACAAGGTACTGCAATGATGGAACTCTGAAACTTAAAAAAAAAGTTATATGTTCAAAAATTAGGTACCGCTCACATACAGAGCAATGGTAAGTTTATACAACTTCAACGAAGGGTTTCACCAAACGTAATCACCGGTGATCGGAGCTTGATCTTGAATCAACTCGATTTCACAGTTCGAAACTCAGAGAACCAAGCCGTTGATCTCTGATCACTGATGACTACGATTTGTGAAATCCACCGTGAGTATCATTTAGGGCATTTAGGCGAAACAAAGTTCGCCGGGCCAGCTAGTTTAAAATATAACAGACCGAAGTAGGAATGTATCTTGGAGGAAGAACTGTTGCTTTTTGATGGCAAACATGATCGTAACCAACATGGGGCCGATTGCAAAAGAAAATGAAAGCTCCTTTGAATTTATGGGAATAGAATATTCGTTGTTATGAATCATAACAAAAATCTAAATGAGCATTTAACTTCATAATCATAATCGGCCCTTAGTCTTATTGTCTTAAAGTACCTAACGGTTTTCAATATTTACATTTCCGAAAGTACGATAACTTTATCTTTGGACTGACAGAATCATCGAAAAGTTATTTTTCTCCGCCTAGGAGAAGAAATAGTTGCTATGTCAACTATGACTTACATTTTCATCCGACGGCAAGAGTGTTGCTATGCAAAAGTTGAATTTCGCCGTAGCTAGTCGAATGTCATTATAGAGGCATATAATATCTGGTATAATGACTCCATACCAAAAATCGTGACCAAAATCGGCAATCTAGATTTCAGTACTGGAATAATCGGCAATATTTCTCGGTCGTGGCGCTATTGCATACTCAGATTTTCGATCGACAAGAAAGTCTTGAACAAAATCGTATCAGTGTCAACCATATATCTAATAATTTCTATATGGGGAATGAGCCAATCAAAACTGAAGCTGGGCTTTGGTAACAATCCAGATCTGCGCTTGTCAAGGGCGGATATAGCTCTTTTTCATGGGAGGGGTAATAAGGATCATGGAGGGGTAATTACAATTGAAAACCATAAAATCAGGTGAAAAATGTATGAAATATTTTATGTGCACCACCTTTTTCTTAGGTCTTCGGTACTCATGGGGGGGTAGTTACCCCCAGTACCCCCCAACTTGCTGCTATGACTATCGTAACTAGTGCAATATTCCCTTCAAATTCGATGGACCATTCAATTTCATTGAAGTATCAGCCCTGCAAATTTGAAATAGAAGCTAATTAAGTGGATGGAATAGTAGAAAATATATTCCTACAATTCATTCAATTTTTAAAACAATGCAATACTACTTTATTCATATATCTAACATACGCCCAATATTTGTGACCCGCTTTTCTGTTTCATTCGAAAAATAAGCCGCTAGTATCTAATTTATTAATACTGCATAATTTGGGAGGAATCCAATAGTCTGTCAGGAAGGAATAATTCGCATAATAACCAATCTTTTATCGCTCTCGAAACTGTTGCGAAACAACAGGCTTGTACAACCAGCACAGATGTGAACTATCTTGTAAGTTGAACTAAAGATAACCCCAGTTGATGGAGTAAATGAGTCATAGACAAAAAATATGTTGTATGTATACATATATTTCAAAAAGATACAGATTGTTTAGGAAATGAAAATATGAGAAACTTAAAGGGTAATTGTTTCTGCTATTGGGCGATGTGATATCTCATGGCGGGAATTATGAGTTTGAGAGGCTCAGTTCATAGGCAAATATTTGAGTATTGAAAAAAACATTTGATTTGGAAAATTGATGATTGGTAAAAATATCTACTGTTGACAATATTCCATCAAAAGCTTTGTTCCATTGGATACTGGGTAAGTAATGAACCTCCACAAATACATACAGCAATAGTCGCTTGTGATCCTTCATAATATTATTATTAGATATTACAGCATTGAATGTGGTCTAGTAGTTAGTTCTAATCTCCTATCCTTATAAGTTATAAGAAGTGTTATTGACCACGTATTGGCACAAAATATTCATCTTTGAATGGATCTGAGAAATTTCTTCAATGTGGATTTCCCGGAAATTACAGGGTGTCCCAGAATAACACCGACAACGCTGAGCCATATATTCTAAAGTTGAAATTGAAACAATTAGTCGGAAAAAAGTTAGGTATAGTATATTTCATTACTAGTCCAGAAAGTAAGCTTTTTCCGTGTGCGCGCGAAGAGTTCGGCTCCGCCTCACACGGGAATTCGTGCAAGCACGGAAAAAGCCTTTCTGGACGTGTAATGAACGATATTTTTCATTACACCTCTCTGAAAACAATCCAACGATATTTGTTCTTCGACAGAAAGCATTTCGATATTGTAAATATTGTAAATAATTATTCGAAACACTGACGTCTACTGTCATCACGCAATCGTTGCTTTGTGTCTCAGCATAGATGCATCTATGTCTCAGCGCACGGAAAAGGGTCACTTTCGGTGCGGCCGCACGGAAAAGGGTCACTTTCGGTGCCCTGAATCAAGATGTTTTGATAGGGTTTTCAGAGCGGTGTAATGAAAAAATGTTTTTAGCTTTCAAGTTATAAGCCATCAAAGATGGCGATTTTTTTCTTTAATTTCAATTTGTGATAAAACGGCTTTACCGAATTCAATAAAATTTGGTGGATTAATTCAGGGACTGGAGGTACTTCTTTTTACGAAATGTCATTCATTCTTCCAAAATTAACATTTTATACGGTAAGTAGATCAAAATGAGAATAAAATGTGGGTATACAACATTCCGAATGTTTTAAGGTGGCCAGGACGCTAAAAATCATAGATCCAAATTTTCAATTTGAATGACATTTCGTAAGAAGAAGTAACTCTAGTCATTGAATTAATCCAGCAAATTTTATCACAAATTGAAAAAAATCGCCATTTATATATTAATTAAAAACTAAAAACATTTTACTTCACTTTTTTTCGACTAATCGTATTAATTTCATCCTGAGAATATATGGCCGAGCGTTGTCGGTGTCATTCTGGGACACCCGCTATGAAACAAATACAAAGTAAAATGTAATATCTTTTTTTTATTGATGACGGTTTTCACGGCCGGATTTAACTTCAATTCTAGAGTATGCCAGGTTTTGTAGCCGTAGTCCAAAAGGAGTTTCACCCAACGTTTCGCCTACAACTGGGGTAGGCATCTTCAGAGGTCTCTCGGACAGAGGTTGTACCCCTACGAATGTCCGCTCCGAACGGAACTGGAACTGAATTCTTTTTTGTTTCTTAAAAAAAATTAATTCTACTACACCATGTTTAATTTTTGTGTGACACGCTCACGAACAAATCAAATTCATCATTTTTCTTATGGTGAAATATTCTTCAATAAAATACCAAAAGATATTCAGAAAACCGTATGAATAACATGATTAATATTTTTTTGGAAGAAATATCCAAATTCATCATAAAATGTGATCAACATTTAAATATGAGAAATTTGTTCGTTCATAGTGAAAATAATTAAAAAAAAAGTGAATGGCAAACTTAAAAAAAATATGCGCCTTTCCTGCAAATGGTATAGTTCATTTTCACAACTTATGAAAGCGCTAAGTTATTGCTGTTAGTTCACAGTAGGAGCAATTTCGACAGAATAACAAATTAATGAAGACTCAATAATTTCTCTGAATGTATCAAGTGATGAGGACTTCTCAAAAAACGAAAAATACTTCAGTTTTTCCATGGTCAATGTGTAAATGTGTGGATGTTTTATTTGACTGAGAATCCTGTTAAAATACCATAACACCATAACATAATCGTTGCGTTTATTGATTTGAACTGATTCATTAGTTTCATGGAAAAGCAAATTTCTGACAGCGGTATTGGTGGCTCAAGCACGGGACGAATCGCTAACAAAATGATGGAAGA
Organism: Adalia decempunctata; assembly: GCA_951802165.1. Classification (NCBI taxonomy): domain Eukaryota; kingdom Metazoa; phylum Arthropoda; class Insecta; order Coleoptera; family Coccinellidae; genus Adalia; species Adalia decempunctata. The sequence goes on along the minus strand of OX637699.1, from coordinate 40,114,924 downwards.
TCGCATACCGTATATGGAAAAATTCTTCCCGATGGCGTAACGCGAGTGCAAACACTGCAACCGAGGTCAGAGGACCTACCAGGAGAGATTTCTTTTCTTCAGACAGATTCTTTCGAAAATGGAGGGTATCCACAATTCTGCACAGCTATCAAACTCCGAAATTCAGTGAGAGGCCAAGCAACAGTTCAAAATAAATTATTGGACAGGAGTATGGATGAAATTACATATAAGGAAAACAAAATTTACGATTGCCGATTAACGAATCGAACCGTGTTATTCGAAAACTCGAAAAATAAAGACATCGTGACGAAATTATATTGCCCTTGTTAAAGTGGGACGAGCACTCAAAAATACCACAATTCTTTTTCTTTTCTTTTTCCACTCCTACCCAGAAAGCGTACATGCTCAAAAATAGTTGACTATATACCCTTAACATCCAGAAAAATTAAGAAAAATAGAAAGTGTAGTTCATGTTAGGAGTACATTATGTCATGCATGCAAGATGAATGTGGGATCCGTCCTTTGTCGCGACTCCTTCGCAACTTTCTCAACGGACTGTTATTGATGCTCAGGAGTTGAGAAACGGTTGGAGTAATGGTCTATTATTGTCCACAGTGTTGTATTTATTTAAATTCGATGACATCATTGCGGCATGTTTTCGTTTTCTCTATAGTTTTGGCATTTGATTATGCTTTGAGTTCGGCTAAATTTAAACTTGTGGTCATTTTGTGAGAGGTCAATATTTAATGGGTCATCAAATGAATTTATTTATAGTTATGTACGTGAGTTGAGCACATTTTCAAAATATCATAATTTGATAAGATGAATGAAAAATGCTCTTCCATATTTCTTGAGTGTGGAATAGCCAAATGAAATAAATTCATTATCTCGGTTACTGTCAATTTTCATAAAACACGTCGAATTCAAATTTTGAAGTGCCATTCTTCCTAGGTGAAAATGTCAAATAGAAAGTATGGTTAGGTGGTAGATGCATAGTATACCTATGTGGTGTAACGACACCTTACTAAAAATCGTAGATCAAACGGCACTCTAGATTTCAGTAGTGGTGCTACTTCCGGAATAATCCGCAATATTCATCGGCCGTGGCGCTATTTTTTGTATGACATAGGTCATGTCATGTTTTTAGAGAGGTGACAGATGCTTTCATTGTATCACAAATTCCATCAAAACATGGAGTAATTTCGAATGTTGTATAAGGTTGTGGTTATGGATGAAAAGCGCGACCCCTCTCAGGAGAAATGTAAAGCAGGACAAATATTCAGATTTTCGATCGCCAAGAAAGTCTTAGGCAAAATCTAATCAGTGCCAACACCAGGTATTTCGGTTAGGTCGGAGGAACTCTTAAATAGACCTATGCAAGAAAATTCGTAGTTTTTTGATAATTTCATGAAACATTGATATTGGTATCATTAGGGGATTCAAATATAGCAATTCATTCACTGACTGAAGACATGAGATTTTGGGCATTCGTACATCAACTTTGTGAGTAGATCCACCTTGTGGATAGATTCGCATTAATGAATAGCAAGAAAAAATTTTGGACAGCTGTTGAAGAAAAATTGGCAGCAGATGCAAATCGTTCATGATCCCGGAATTTGATATTGCAGATATATTGGAATTTTTTCCATAATTTATGGGTATCGACCATTCACGTCATAATATTCGAAGAATAAAGACATCGAGACGATATGATATATGATATCGTATTCAATCGTTTTTAAAAGTATGTAATCTTCGAGAAAATCGCTGCAAAATCATTTAAAACACAATAACAACTCGAATCGATCCAATAAAAATCAGTATGAGACATTTTGTCAATCTGGTCGCCTTTTTTCCGGAAGTTTGGTTATTTGCATATGCTTCATGAATGTTCTTATTTCGAAATGAAGTCAGTTTATCAACGGCTTCGATTTGAAACGAGTTTTCTGAAAATTGTAAGACGTAAATCAACAAACGCTGAGGCTAATAGGGCTATCGGAATGCTACAGGGTGGTCTAACTCAGGTTGTTGTAGCGGAAACGCTCCGAGTCAGCCAAAGTGTGATATCTCGACTTTGGAATAGGTTCAGGGAGACAGGTTCCGTGTTGGAAAGACCAAGGCTTGGTGGACGACGAAAAACAACACCTGCTCGGGATTGTTCCATCACCGTTTCGACGGGAAGAAACCCTACATCTACGTGTAGAATGCTACGGAATACTCTGCAAAATGCAGATGGGGTCCAAGTTTCCATCGAAACCATACAACGACATTTGAGAGAGGTGAATCAAGGTTCTAGACGTCCATTAAGAGGAGTTCCATTAACACGTGACCATAAGCGTCAAAGACTGGAATGAGCAAGGCAACATATCAATTGGAACGATCAATGGCGTAGTGTCCTTTTCACTGACGAATCCAGATAACCTGATATGGACGATTTTCAGATTCTCGAAGAATAAGGGTATGGGCGCGAGGTGCTTGGTATTCCACATTTACCAATACCTCCGCAATCACCAGATTTGAATTGCATTGAACATGCATGGGATATGCTCCAAAGAAGATTAGATAATCATCAACCTACCCCAGAATCCTTAAATGATCTGAGAGAGCTTCTGTTCCGTTTATGGAACCAAATTCCTCAAGATATGTTCAACAACCTCGTGTGCAGTATGCAAAGAAGATGTCAAGCTGTTATTGATGCCCGTGGAGGCCAAACATTGTCTTAAAATGCTCGAATTTCTGGGAATAAAATTTCGTTATTTTACTCGAGTTTTCTGTATACGCTGCAGACCTACAGGCTAAAATAAATTTGCAACTTAAATCATATTAATATGAATTTTCATCACAAAAATCTTATTCTAACTATATTTTTTACAATTCAAGTCCATATCCCTACCTCATGTGGAGCAGTTTATTTGTTCATTTTGAAAATATGAGAATTAAAACCTTACACTTACACAACGGGCCCATTATTGCATTTGTATTGATTACAAGGAGCCTACAATATTTAAATAAGTCAAGCCATTTTTCCCATTGAAATCTTGAATTTTTTTTTAATTTTATGGTCGAGGTGCCTATAACATGATTTATTTTTTTAGTCTAGTCTTGTCTTATTCAGATTGAATCATAATTTCATACAAACGTCTTCAAAAAACCTGACAGCGTCGTATCAAACATCAAAATGAAAAAAAAAATGTTTTGTCCATTTTACAAAGTGAAATAAAAAAAAATTACATAGTGTGTTGTTTTAAAATGGTTTTAAAAACTTCTCTAGTGAATACTCTTTGCAATGGTATGTAACATGTACCATTAACCCAAATAAAACTAAAGGCCTTTTTAAAGGCATTCTTATGAAACCTTCTTATTCTTCTGATAGCGAAGTTTCTACGCTTTGCTCATATATGGCTGTTGCTGTTCATTACTAAGGATATAATTTCTGACAGTTTGAGTCAGTCTGTGACCGAGTCTGCACGTTTTTCGAAAATCTGTACTCAAATAAGTGTTGTGTGTATTTGAAAAATTCAACATGGCAAACTGGAGGTAAGATAATCAAATAATTTTTAAATATTAGTGTATTGGAGTATGAGATACTAATCTTTAGTGATTATTGTTTCATTATTTACATACAGGGTGTTTGGTAATTCGACGTGAACCTTGAAAAGGGATATACTAGACGTCATTTGCAGTGAATTGCGTCGAGTGAAGCATGGTCCGAAAACCTATGGTTACGAAGATATCGCGATTTTTTAACTTTTTTGAAATTTTCTGCTTCGTTATCGAAAATAATTAATTTTGTGAAAACTACTCGACTCTAAATATTCGATGAATATTTTTTCGAAAGCTGAGGAGATGGTCCTCATTTCTTGCGAAAAACTATTCACTAAAAATTCAGATAACCCGAGATATACAGGGTCATAAATGACTGCACCTGTTTTCCTCATAAAATCTTGATAAAACAATTGAGAATTACTCGAAAAAAGTGTTATGAACTTGGTGTACAAATGTAAGGAAAAACTTGCCTGTTTCATCAGCTTTCCAAAAAGGTACATATGTCAATAATTCCTTCATGCAATCTAAAAATATGGCCGGAAAACCAAGCAGACAACAGACTTTTTCGAGTCATTCAGGTATCCTATTATCCTTTATTTCACTTGGCGTGATTCGTAAGCCGTAAGCGGGCCATGGTTCGATCACTAAATGACTCGAAAAAGTCGGTTGTCTGCTTGGTTTTCCGGCCATATTTTTAGATTGCATGAAGGAATTATTGACATATGTACCTTTTTGGAAAGCTGATGAAACAGGGAAGTTTTTCCTTACATTTGTACACCAAGTTCATAACACTTTTTTCGAGTAATTCTCAATTGTTTTATCAAGATTTTATGAGGAAAACAGGTGCAGTCATTTATGACCCTGTATATCTCGGGTTATCTGAATTTTTAGTGAATACTTTTTCGCAAGAAATGAGGACCATCTCCTCAGCTTTCAAAAAAATATTCATTGAATATTTAGAGTCGAGTAGTTTTCACAAAATTAATTATTTTCGATAACGAAGCAGAAAATTTCAAAAAAGTTGAAAAATCGCCATATCTTCGTAACCATAGATTTTCGGACCATGCTTTACTCGACGCAATTCACTGCAAATGACGTCTAGTATATCCCTTTCCAAGGTTCACGTCGAATTACCAAACACCCTGTATAGTGTATACAAGAGCATTCGATAAATGTTAGTTTTTTTCAAAATGGCATGGTCCTTTTAAAAGGACTTTAGCTATATCACCGTCTATAAAGCTCATTTTTTTCAGGGATCGTCGACCGTTGAAATTACATGAACTTATGGAGGAGCTTGAAATAATTACTTCTGAAAAGGATGTGCCCAGTTCATAAGCAATTTTACCCCCTGAGAATGCCAATGGAGCAATTACGGATGAAGATTCCGGTGACGGTTATTGTCTGTAGATGGAATGACAATAATTTGGTTTCCTCAGCAGCTAACAAGACGCCAGTTCAACCAATATCACAAGTGAAAAGATTTTCCCAGAAAGAAAAAGAAAATATAATCGTTGAGCAGCCAAATATTGTGAAAAAATATAATGAAAATATGGAAGGGGTAGACAGAGCCGACCAAAATATAAGCCTCTACCGTGTGTCAATGCGAGGAAAAAAATGGTTCTTTCTCATCATTTGTCATTTAGTTGATATCAGTATCCAGAATGCCTGGCAACTACACCGAAAAAGTATGGGGAAAATGGACCGTTTATCCTCTAGGAGAACAATAGCACTAGGTATATTGGAGACCCATAAAAAATGCTCAAATTACCAGACAGGAAAGAGTAGTGAAAGTTTGCATCAAACTTCTCGTTTTGATCGAATTGATCATCTAATTATATACAACAAAAAACAAGTAAAGTGCAGGTTTTGTTCAAAAAAGGCCACTTCATCTGCCAAAAATGTAATGTTGGACTTCATCCTAAAGAATGTTTTCATCAATACCATGTTCCTAGTTAGTATATATATATATATTTTTTTATGTGTGTGCAATTTTCTGGAAAGTATTAATTGTGTTCGCTTTACCAAAGAATAAATAAACATTTTTTAAATTTTAGTATTTCACTTTTTCAATAGTCCTATATTAACCTAAAGTCCTTTTAAAAGGACCTACCATTACGAAAAAAATATGCACTCATATTTTTTTTAAATATTTTTCTGGTGGTCTGAAGGGATTGAAAAACAACATTAGTTAGTCAGTGCACCGTTTCGGAAAAATAAATATTTCAGCTTTATTTGGGTTAATAATCAGATAACTCAACAAGAAACCGTTTTGTCTTCAAGGATGCCTTAAAAGGGTGACGACAAAACTATTCCATTGAGCAGGTACAATTTTTCCTCTCATTCTAACACAGCTAAATAAAGCGTACTCATTTAAAAAGAACCCCGAGCATTAAATTTGAAAAAATTCAAGATTTTAATGAGAAAAATGGGAAATTTCTAGAAAAATGGCAAACAAATTATGACACTTTGAACTTTGGGCAAAATGTTATTTTATTAGGCGCAACAAGTAGCCAAGAGTATTACCTATCTACCATTTACCTATGGCTACTCACCCTCCAAACACCCTGTATGAACAACCATAGGACATACTAATAGAAAGGACAAACAATTCAAAAAATTGAATCTGCGAGGTGTTCCCCTACGCTGTAGTGAGCCGTTTGCACCAATTTTTTTTTGAGTAAATTCCGAGTTTTTTTTCTATGTTTGGTTCCATACTCGTCCAGCTGTAGATTTTGATGAATAGGTGGTTCACAGTTAGTTGGGTTGTTGAAATCCTGTGATGAATTCGCTTGCATTACAAGTGTTGTATGTGTGCCTGAAATTATTTTGAAGAAGATTTCCTTTGTTTTTATGTAAATAGTTTATGCAGCCAATTAAAAAGAGTGGTTTTAGGGTTAATATTTTTTCTTGTTTGAATAGTGGCCGGCAGTTATCCGTTCTATTTCCATCATATATTATTGAACAGCATGTTTCTGTTTGATGAAAATCTTCTCCCTTCCTGGTATATTGACCCATGCTAATACACCGTAAGTATGAGCTGACTGAAGTACTCCAAAGTACAATCTTACTTCGAAATATTTCGGAGTACTATCAATCGATAGCTTTGCAGCTGCTTGCCTGCCAGATGTTTAGTTCTCCTTATAATAAAAATTTTCCTTGACGTCCTCTTACTTATTTCGTTTATATGATATAAAAATTCAAAATCTGATTAGAGATGTTCTCTCAAGAACCTCTCGTTTGACTGGAAGGAGTGCTCAAAAATCTAGTTCAAAAAAATTTTGTTGGTGAAACATTTTCATTTTTCAATAGCACTGAGTAGTTTCGGTGGTCCATTAGAGGGGTGGTTAGGAGGTTTCTGTTTGAAAAACAAATACCTTTATATGATTTTCGCATTTCATATATTATTTTATGCACCTCGTGTACCTGGTTGATCTTCAAGAAATCCCCTTTCAACATCTTATGTTAAAATGAGTCCACAGGAAATTAGCTATAATATTTATCCGTTAGAAAATGAGGATATCCGATTCCAATCAACTTATTCTGCATTGATTAATTGTTGATATCTGATAAATCAAACATCGTATTCAAGTAGGTTTAGGTACAAAAAATTCTAACGGTCGGAACCGACAATGAGTTATAAAAACTGGTTCAATTTCAGAACGCGAATATGGAATACAAATTGCGGCAATCTAATTTTAATTGAGTTGGGAAACGGACGATAACCCATGCATCGGTCATACTCTTAAAAACATCGGTGATCTAATGCGATACCTACAAAATGTTTCTAGGGGAATGAATGGAACAACGCTTCAAAGGCTGCGAATGTAAAATTCAAGGACGGCTCCTATTTATTACGTCACTAATTTAAAATTCTAATTGCTTCACCTACCTAACGAGCTCTCTGGTATTTTAGGCACATATCGGTATCATATACATTGAGTTCATGGGATTGCTTTACTTTCTCCTTTTCGCTTGTGTACTTCTTACGAATGATTTGCGACCAAACTATGTATAAGACCCTTTTATGCTTGAAAATCGAAAAAATTAATAGAAATCAGTATACCATAAGAAGGTGTCAAGTAATTATCACGATCTAATGATTGAATTTTTGATTGCAATCACAATTTCTTGTTTATTTATATAATTTGGGGGTTATTCTTTTGTTGAAATTACGTTTGAAATTTGACTAGAATATTATTTTTGAACACGTAGGCGGAGTAATGGCAGCTAAATATGTATTTTCACATACGACTGTCGATAGATAGACTTATGGTGGGTTTCACTAAGCTCCTTCAATTATGAAATCAATTGATCGCCAATCAAATGTGAATTTTGAACTGTAAAATCGAATTAAATCTTCGATCAAGCCCATGATTGTCAGATAAGCGCTGATTGCGCTTTGTGAAACTCGCTATTAGTGTGTGAAGAAAACTTCCTATATCAACATTGTTTCTAAACACTCCGTTTCGAAGATACTCAGCGTTGAAACCTTCAACAAATAGTCCTTTTTTCAAATAATTTTTAAATTTTAATTTTAAATTATTATGCATATCCAATTTTTCGTGAACGCCGTATTGACGTCCCAATGGAATTACAATAAATCTATTTGAAATGTTCATGCCAGAAAAATAATTAATGTGAATATTTGAATCAAATCATGAATATCTTTTCCCGGACTCTCCTTGTTCGCCTACTATTGACAAATACACAACGACTATGCTGAATTAATTTAATCACCTAATTTAATTGATTTAATTGTCTAAACCATCACTACTTATTAACAACTTTGATTTCCTATTGCAACCTTATATGGATATAATATTCATTTGAGCCTACGAAATGATAAGAGTGCAAAGATTAAGTTTTTTCAAATTGATGAGATTTTTTTTTCGAGCCGAATAAATATTAACTTTTTCATTCGACATTCTAATGGAAAAACAACTGTTGTACAAATTTTCTTTTCATTTTCAGATTTATGCACCCGAAGCAATGAGATGGCAGGACAGATGACAAACATGATGATTATAGTAAAGCGATGACCATAAAGTTATAAAAATGAAACAAATTAAGTACAACTCCAACTTGATTTCACTGAAATGTGTTATCTTTCTTTTTTTTGGAGGTAAGTTTGTTGAATATAAGATCGAATCTTATCTTGGGAATAGTGACTTTCGATACGATATCTGAAGTCGATTTCTATACCGTAAATATCTTGTCAAATTGAAAAGTAGAAGTAGATTTTGAGATATCACTCGGTCCCATCAATTTTGTTTTTAAGAAGGGACTTTTTTCACAGTGAAACCATCATCATATCATTTCATTCCCCTCCGCGTCAACTCCAATCCCTTGAATTTGAATAGGGGTTGTGCGATATGTTGTTAAAAAGGTTTTTTTTCCTCTTGAATATAAAAGTTAACATTTTTTCGAAACCTGATTATTTTGCTTTGAGAATTAGACACCCCTCCATTTATCTGGAGCATAAAATAATTACCAACGTAAATGGGACAAGACCGGAGGGTTGATGTCGACGATGAGATGAGTGTTTTGAATAATTTAATTCTAAAGTATCTTCATTTCACAAGATATTCATCAGAAACATGAACTTATTTTTGCTGCGCCACTGTAAGTTTACAACATTTTAAAAATACGCTTTGTTATTATATGGTCTCTTGTAGTTTTGTCGTATCGGCTACCGATCTCGAGAAAAAAAAATTATACTATTCTCTCGGAATTCTCAGCGAAATCAAAATTCAATCTAGTTCAAAATTGTATCTAGTACGTATAATAAGAAATTTCTCTCTTCTCGAGAACACTCTGTATGAGTTTAGTGTATGCTATTTTTTTCTATGAATACGATACATTTTTTAAAAAGGCCTTCTGAAATGGTGGCCTCATTATTATGTGGACATAATATTGTTACATAAAATCGTTAAGATTTTACCATTTTTAACTTAAGGGTCGATTTGACACAATTCTCTTCTAGTGTATCTGAATTTTCATCTGGTGGTTAAACTTCCTATGTGAATTGTATGGTAGGAGGATTCATATGAAAACCGTACATAGTGAATTTCTGTACCTATCCTGCTTCTACACATCAGGAAATGAAAGTAATTTCGAGCATTTCATGTGTTTTCCTATACCGTAGAATGTTCATGAAGATATTTATGCTGATAAACGGAAATAGTATCGCAGTGTGGGGTTGGTAGTCCTCCATCGGGAGCCTCCCCAGGTGACGGATAGGGGAACGCCTTCCAGATATGGATGGTATCGAGGAAATAAAATACTCGAGGCTGACCAAAACTAGCACTTGGACAACGGCAGCTGGTTGATCCAAAACTGACTGCAGGCAGTCATATAAGGAGTGTGAAAATGGCTGCAGATCAGACAGCAGAGGCGTAGATGAGTTATTATCGATAGCGGCAATGCTACAACGCATGGAAAGCAACGGAAAACTGCCATTTATTTCATTCCTAGTACAATTATCATGGCTGAAGACAATCAAAGTTTGGGCCCCAGTCCCCGGCAGACCTTAAATGGTCAGAGGCTGCTAAGAATCTCCGGGTCGGTCATAAAGATTTGTACATGGAACGTGAGAACGTTGTATCAGGCTGGAAAGGCCCATAATCTAATACAAGAGATGAAGAGAATGGATATAAAGATTATGGGCGTGAGCGAGATGAGGTGGCCAGGAACCGGACAATGCCATGTGGATGACTATCAAATATACTATTCGGGAGCGCCTGGAAATGATCATCGATGTGGAGTGGGGTTTGTTGTTGAGAAGTCGATGCGAGGCTGTACCTCTGGTTTCACACCTGTCTCAGAAATAATTGCGTTATTGCAAATAAATACCAGCCCTGTACCATTCAATATCATTCAGGTATATGCTCCAACAGCAGACAAATCCGAGGAAGAAATAGAGAATTTTTACCAGGAGCTGTTGAACACATATAAAATCCTCTCCAAGCACCATATGACACTTATAATGGGCGACTACAATGCAAAAATTGGTCGAGGAAGAACAGGAGACTGTGTGGGCCCCTATGGATTAGGAGACAGGAATGAGAGGGGGGATCGCCTGAGTACCTTCGCTACTGAAAATAAGGCACTATAAAGATAGGTATGCTAAATAGACCTGGCTCTATGGTTGATTGGGTCCAACCATAGACTCGAAAATTACAGGATTCGCAACATTTTCATCACCATCTATCGGGGTGATCTTCTTCTTCTTCTTTTCAGCCGGTCTTCATCCATTCCTGGATGTAGGCCTCTTCCATGCTCTTCCATTTCGACCTGTCCGCAGCAGCCCTCATCCAGTTTTTTCCAGCAACTGACTGGATGTCGTCTCGTCATCTCTTCTGTGGTCTGCCAACGCTTCTCCTATATTCTCTCGGTCGCCATGCTGTGACTCTGAGTCGGGTTGATACACCAACATAAACAATAAATTATTATATATTTGATTATTAGATGCCGCGGCATTATTCTAACACCACGAACCTAACCTATTTCCAATGTTTTTCATGTGAGCATGCCGAAAAAAGTCACCACAAGATCTCCGATTCCGAAAATATGCTCATTCTATTACAGATTTCATTTATTCGAAGGGATCTGTAATTTTCGAGTCTATGGTTGGACCCAATCAACCATAGAGCCAGGTCTATCTAGCATACCTATCTTTATAGAGCCTTACTGAAAAGCAACTGATAGTAATGAACACTTTTTATAAACTACCACCACGAAGACTGTACACTGGACTCCTCTGACCATGTTGTCCGAAACCAGATAGATTATATGCTAGTAAATAAGAGATATCGTAACTCCTTCATTTCAGTTAAAACATATCCAGGTGCGGATATAATGTCCGATCATGTTCCATTAGTGGGATCAATAAGATTGAAATTAAAAAGTACCAAGCAAAGATCGAATAAGGGGTGGTGTGATATTGAAAAACCCAAGGACCCAAACATAGACTACAAAGTTAGAGAAGACCTGAAGAAACTGATGGAGGAGAGTGATTTTAGTGACGAGATTGATTTGGAGATTGATAGACTGAAGAATATAATAAAAACCACTGGTCAAAAGTATCTGAAATCAGACAGAAATATCAAGAAACCCTGGATGATGGACGAAATTCTTCAGCTGATGGAAAAAAGAAGAGTTGCGAAAAACAAAAATGAGGCTGAATACTTGCATATACATAAACATATACAAAAAAAGATAAGGGAAGCTAAAAACAGCAGGTTAGAGGAGGACTGCGAGGATATAGAGGCGTTTCAGGGAAAGTATGACAGTTTTAATGTTCACAAGAGGATTAAGGAAACAACGGGTGTGTTCAAGAAAAGATCATTTACTCAATCAGAAACGCATCGGGTATAGTAATGGTTGAAAAACATGAAAATATAGATGTTCGGAAATAATATCTGGAACAGCTCTTCGATCACACGCGCCCACAGCTCCCTCCGTTGAAAGATGATTCAGGACCTCCAATTACCATTGATGAAGTCCGAGCAACCATAAGAAAGATGAAAGACAGTAAAGCTGCAGGTCCTGATGGGGTGCATTCTGAATTTTTAAAGCTTTTCGAAGAACAAGGTATCAAAAAGATAACCCATATATTCAATCGGGTTCACGAAACTGGGAACATCCCGAAAGAATGGTTAATCTCTGAATTTATTGCGCTGCCAAAAATATCAGGAGCGAAGAAATGCGAGGACTTCAGAACGATCAGTCTCATGAGCCACTTATTGAAAGTATTCCTAAAAATCGTCCATAGAAGGATCTATAAGGTTTGTGAGGAGCATATGTCGGAGACTCAGTTTGAGTTCCGCGATGCGGTGGGGACGAGGGAAGCACTATTCAGTCAGTATTCAGGTGTTATTTCAAAGATGTAGGGATGTGAATTGTGATGTGTTTGCCTGCTTCGTGGACTATCGCAAGGCCTTCGATAGAGTACAACACCATAAGCTCATAGAGATATTGAAAAAGGTAGGAATAGATTGGTGTAGAGGTTCGGTATATAGGCAAAAACTTCTTTAGTCTACTGATGATTTAATGACGCAACAGTTTCGGAAACCAAACTGTTTCCTGCTTCAGGCTACAAAAATAGGAATAGATGACCGAGAATTGAGAGTAATAGCCCATTTGTATTGGAATCAATCGGCATATATAAACATCGATGGGGACAAATCAGAGGCGATGAGAATTCAACGGGGTGTAAGGCAGGGCTGCGTTTTGTCGCCTCTATTGTTTAATATCTATTCTGAATATATATTGAAAAAAGCTCTAGAGACCAGTAATTGGAATATTAATCAATGGTAAACGCCTGAATAATTTGAGATTCGCCGACGACACCGTGATTATGGCAGACAGTATGGAAAACCTGAAAGAACTAATGACAAGGGTGATAGAAGTCAGTCAAGAGTACGGACTCGATATAAATATAAAGAAAACTAAATACATACATGGTAATAAGTAAAACTATTATCCCTGAAGAAGATCTGGTAGTTTCAACAAATAAACAAATAAATCGAGTCAATAAATATACTTACCTAGGATCTGTGTTGAATGACCAATGGGATCACTCCCAGGAAATAATGTGTCGAATAGAAAAGGTGAGAGCAGTGTTTTCCAGAATGGCTTCTATCTTTGAAAGCCGTTCCTTGACCATGACAACTAAAGTGCGCCTCCTTCGCTATTATGTGTTCTCCGTATTACTCTATGGGACAGAGTGAAGCCTCAACTGAAGCCTCAATGAAGAAACTGACCGCATTCGAGATGTGGCTATACAGAAGAATACTAAGGATTTCATGGGTGGATCATGTAACCAACGAGGAAGTTCTTCATAGGATGAATAAGTCTACGGAGATAGTGATGACGGTGAAGTCTCGCAAATTGGAATACCTGGGTCACGTAATGCGAAACCAGAAGAGATACGGACTACTTCAGGAAATTTTGCAGGGAAAAATACCGGATAGACGCGGCCCAGACCGTAGAAGAATTTCAAATTTCATGGCTGAAAAACCTAAGGACCTGGTACTCTACAACGACCACATCGCTTTTCAGGTCAGAAGTTGATAAAGTCAAGATAGCTAGGATGGATCGGATAGGCAATGGAAGAAGAAAGTATCGCAGTGGTGAATTACTGGCGGGCTTTCCGAGTTAGTGCTGGCATTGCTCTGACACGAACACGAAATCCTGAAAAGATCTTTTAAAGTTTATAACCAACGCTTTTCATGTTGAAATCCTAATTCTTCAAATATTTTTTTTTAGGTCTGGGAAGCCTTTTTCCATTTCTTCCACTGCACATGAACGATATAGGTCTATCGAAAGATGAAGCAGTCACGATAACAGCAGTAGCAGCCCTAATCGCCACCTTAGGCCCTCTCGTCGTTGCCCCTCTCTCTGATAGATTAGCTGGAACGTCTTCAGGAGGCACCAGAAGTAAATCAGGAAAATATTTGAAATGGATGATTGCAATTTGTCTGATTCTTTCCGTCATATTCTATTGGTTGTTAGCTACGGTACCAAGAATTGTAAGTAGAAATTATTTTTTTCGGCTAATATTCCAACTAGCGAGGATTTTAGAGCGCTTGTTCCTACGGACAAGAAAGATACTCTTTTGAAAGAGAGCTATACACACTCTTTTTTAAATCAAACAATATATTGCATATGGCACGTGTGTTTATTTTCTCGATATTTGGCAACTACATTTTTGATCGAATTATTTATATCTTTTAGCAGTTGCGTGTTTTCTGTAACTGAATGAGTGGACCATTTTAGCTCCTAATTGGAACATGCGCCTTTTATCAATGTCGAGTTATGGTATTCATTGGAAGGGGAAATAATGTTCCTTTACAGCCACTAAAAACAATTTTTTTTTATCTGAAAAGTAATGATCGAAACATTGTTTTTAGAAGATTTATCCATAAGAAAAATAATCCATAGATGTGAAAGTTTATATGGTGAAAAATTAATTGAAATTATATTCATCATCAAATTTGAGAACTATTTATTTTTTAAACACATCGATTGAGCAGTACAAAGTTGCATACAATTTTATCTGAAGCATCTTAAGGTTTATATCATGCAATTCGATTGCTAAGACTCAATGTTGATTTATCTGAGATCACTACCAATGGGCAACGTCAGTAGCCCATGTTCATATCAACCAATTATGAGACTATCTGAGTATCATGCCATTGAGGTTTTGAATAATCAATGATTTAAAAAATTACTCTGCTAAATCAAAATTTAATGACAAATTTTACAAGTTGAATTGAATAGAACAATAGTTTCAGAAAAAATGCGGCAATCAGTATTCTGGGTAGGAACTCATCAATTTTCGAGAAAAATTTCATATGGATAACAATCTTTTCAATAAAATTCCTTTCTTCTATTTTATAGTTGACTCTCCCTCTCATTTTGTATTCTTGATATCATAATATTTTTTCTGTTCCTTCACAGACCACTGAACCTTCAAATGTAAGTTAAGTGAATGAATCGCTTGGCTATGTTCCAATTTTCCGCCAATGTATTTTCTGAAAATATCATATGAATGCTATATCAAGCACAGCCTCAGAAAATTATGCACTGTTCATTTCTAGCTATGCACCGAATTTGGAGACTGTCGCATACTAATATTTCTATATTCATTGCACCTGTTATATTTATTTTTTTAATTATTTATAATTAATGACATGTGGCACGTTCAAATAATCCATAATTATCGAATCTTCAAGCGATGAATCAATATTTGTAGTAGTTTTGAAGGTATTGGTTAGTATTCTTCTTCTGTTTCAGAAAAGGGGGCCATTAAAAGTCAGTTTCATGTGTAATGAACGGGGTGGATATGTTCTACAAGATCGTTGCGTTAACGAAGAAACTTGCTATAATTGGAATAGTGATATTGTGAGTTTCATTTATCATATATATAAAAATATTATTTTTTCTGAATTGAAATTCATTCATCAAGAAAAAAAATAATTTTCATACACCTCGCAATATTTCCTCTGAATGAGTAAACTACTTCTTTCAGACAGGCAACGTTCTGGTAAAAAATTGCAACTTTACATGTAAAGTAACTCCATCTTGGATGAATGAAATTTATACTGAACCCTCTGTTGTTGAAAATACCAGCAGTGGCCAAGAAGTTTACAGCGAAGCCGTGTATGAAGAAAATCCAGAATGGACCCAACCTATAGAAGCCGATCTTTCGGTAAGCAATTAATCAATGCAGAATCGTAGAATATTCAGTCATTCTGTAATATTTCCAGCCTGGAGAAACGACAATAAGACCTACAGATATCAACCTAGGATTGGAACCCATTCCTCACATGTGTCATACAATAGGACCTCCGAATAACAGAACAAGAATTTGCGATGTCTATACCCCATATTCAGATCCCATACCTTTTGAGCTGAGTCTAAAACCAAACGAGAATGATACTAGTTCAAACGACACCGATATTTTTTGTAGATATCCTATAGGTAAGTCAACTATGTGAATATCTCCATTAGTGACATCGATATGTCATTTGATATGTATTTGTGTATTGTGTAAGAAGTATAATTATACTCAATTCATTTTTATAAAGTAGCCCGGTTGGTCATGGAATTCTGACACATTTCACGGTGTTTATTTTGAAAATGTTAGGTTATAGTCATGCTCCTGTCAGATATAACCGCAATGTTGTCATTCCTAGATAGAAGTCGTAGACATTACTTCTTTATCGAAATGTTCATTTACATCTGCAGAAAATCCTGGGTAATTACAATCCTATAGAGGAAGTACAGTAGCAAATTTACCGGTAACTGGAAGAATACTGAAAAACAGGAAATAGAAATAAGATAATTATATACTGTGAGTCTATCAAACATTGATTAAATTTCGTTGTTCTTTATATTTATATGTGTTTTTGAAATATATAGTTTAATTTTTGGTATATCATTATAAATACTTGCATTAAAATTGGAATAGAAGTGAAATACTTTGGAAAATATGAATAATTATATAAAGGAATATAATTATGGAACATATGAGACGGGTAGTATATCTGATATTTCAATATTGAAGGAAAAAAGCTAAATATTTTTTTCAAGGTTATTCACATGAACATAAGGAGTATAGCTAAGAATTTTGATGAACTTCTGATGACCTTCTGTTGGAGTCTCTCTCTCAAAACTGGTATATTGTTGTTCTGACAGACACTTTTTGGGTGGGCAATGTTACCTGGTCTTTTCACTTTGAGTTGAGAGGATATACAGCTGTATCAATGAATCCCAGTTCAATAAAAGGGACGGGGTTGTTGTTTACATAAGGGATCAGTTGAAGTTCAGAACGAAAATTGTAGATTTTGAGAAGATAAAACTGCTAAACGTTGATGTTTGGGATGGGGATAATTTGCGGGTAAAACTGACTGCCATATATAGATCGCCGCAAACTTGCATTTCGCACATTCAATCAAAATTTGATAGATTACTTAGAGAGTGTAGGGGGTAAATCATGAATTGCATTTCATTATTGGCGACCTTAATGCTAACCTCTTGACGTCTGATGAATTGATGGAAGGGTATAAGAATATTATGTATTCCTACGGATTCGTGTCTCTTATTAATAAATATACCAGGCCGGACAGCCTCAGTTGCATTGACCACATTCAAATTCAAATGGTTATCCAAGATTTGATGGATGGATATTTTATCACACATCGTGACCCTATAATTATAACTCTAGAAAATGCGAAAACTTTACCTGTTCAACAACAAAAAAACTCAATGAAATATAACATAAATTACAAAAAACTAAAGGATGAACTAGAGAATGGAGCATGGGTAGAGGTATATGATGGCAAATGTTGTGATTCGATTACGGATAATTTTATTAATAAACTAAAAAAATACAGTTAGTATTGATCTGAAAAAACTTTCGCAAAAAAAAACCATAGGTCTAGTCCTCTCTTCTGAAATAATAAATAAGAAAAATAAAATGTACATGGATTTGAAAAGAAATCCGGACAATGAAATTCTGACACGGGAATATTCCAAACATAGAAATCAACTACAAAAATATATAGAAAAAATTGAACGGGAATATTTCCAAAAATATACTCGACAGAACCATTCAGACTCAAAGACAGTTTGGGAACTCGTTAAAAAAATCTCTAAAGTTTTACAATCTGAAACAAAAGTAATTTATATCCAGAAGGAGGGAGAACTCATTACAGAGAAAAAGGAAATCCCCAATGTTTTCAACGAGTATTATAGTCGGCAGGATAAGATATATGCTGAGAGATGTAAATGCCGGGATGACTACATAGAAATTGATGGCACCTCGAAGAATAGTTACTTCTTGGTGTCTACAATTGAGGTTAAAAAGGTAATAACAAACTTGAAATCAAAAACAGCACCGGGCTTTGACGGAATAAGAGTGGAAACATTGAAGGAAATAATAGTATATTATTTCATAAGGAGGAGAAGTGTCACTTTTCATGGCGAGCTTGAGGTTACCTGTCGAACGTAGTGAGGCGGGTAATTGATAGCGAGCCATGAAAAGTCACTTCTCCTTCGAATGAAATTTGTTATTATATTTTCAAACATTTCAAAATCCATGAAAATCTGAATATTCACTTTTT
The DNA here is from genome assembly GCA_951802165.1 of Adalia decempunctata. Lineage (NCBI taxonomy): Eukaryota > Metazoa > Arthropoda > Insecta > Coleoptera > Coccinellidae > Adalia > Adalia decempunctata. The sequence goes on along the minus strand of OX637699.1, from coordinate 40,096,748 downwards.
GATTGACATTTACGTTTAATTAAATTGAGTGAAAAATGGAACATTCGCCTAGTTACGGTTGTCATGCAAAATTTATCCTTTGCATAACAACACTTTTCCTGTCGCGCCGGAGGTAAGATGTCTAGAATAATGGTGTAGGCATTCGTCAATTTTTAAATGGAATGACGTTCGACCAAATCGAAAATATTAGCAATGTTTCGGGGCGGCGCCGCAATATCATTTCAGTGTATTTCACGTTGTCAATTTGATTGATGTATCAACAGCTGATTTAAAAAGTCAATTATGACATGACAGCAGAAGGGCATCTTTTTAGAATGAGAGTTTTATACTTTTCCTAATAGAGTAAGATCCCAGAGCAATCAGACATAACTTATTTTCACACGGATGAAACCTGAAGTTTTCAGTAGCGTCTCGTGTGCCTTGAATACCTACGCGCTTTGTTGAACTTGCCGAGTGACACCTGGGCAGGTACCAGGTGAGAAAGGTAACTAAAAATAAGAATTATTTTACTTAAATTCACATGGTTGATTTTTATATATGTCATGTAGAATATTATTTTAAAGTGATATCATAAGTGTCAGACACTTTCGATGGACCAGAGCTTTTGTCAGACGCTTTTAAGCTACCCAAAAAATAAATGAACTTTACTTATTTTTACATGTCTGATTTTTTAACATGTTATTGAAGTATTTATTCAAAAGTTATATTCAATCAGTCAGACAAATCAGAGTGACCAAACATCCCCTATGACAAAAATTATTCGGCCAGAAGTATGAGGGCGAGAGCACTATGCATGCGCTTCAGAGTGAGTGAGACGTCCATAATAACTCGGTTCCCCTTCTTAAACTCACCATCCCTTTCAATCTACTGTGTATATGCTGTTTGCGTGTAATATTATACAGGGTGGCCATTTGAAAACGAAACAGACGAGATTACAGACGAAATAATTTTTTTCGATAGAAATGCTCGCACAGGTCGATTTCTGTTTCGAGGGGGACAACTTAAGATGTAAGTTACGAACGCATAGCGCTTCAACCATTGCTGCTACAACCCCCACCCCCAATTTTTGAATAGGGAAGATGGGGTGAGTGATACCTCAATTCAAAGGTATTTTTATACTGATTTCAGCACAGTAATTATTTTTTCATTTTATGCATTAGTTCTCGAAATATTCTTAACTAAGTATTTGAAAATGAAGTGGTGTTTTCATGGCACTTGTAGTGTTTTTCTGTGAAAAATCGACATCTTGATTAAAGATTTCTATGTCAGTGGATTGGAGGAAGGAAGCCACAGTCATGGTTGTTTTGAAGCTCAAAATGTCGATTTTTCACAAAAAAACACTACAAGTGCCATGAAAACACCACTTCATTTTCCAATACTTAGTTGAAAATATTTCGAAAACTAATGCATAAAATGAAAAAACAATTACTGTGCTGAAATCAGTATAAAAATACCTTTCAAATGAGGTATCACTCACCCCATCTTCCCTATTCAAAAATTGGGGGTGAGGGTTGACGGTTGTAGTAGCAAGGGTTGAAGCGCTATGCGTCCGTAACCTACATCTTAAGTTGTCCCCCTCGAAACAGAAATCGACCTGTCCGAGCATTTCTAACGAAAAAATTTATTTCGTCTGTAATCTCGTCTGTTTCGTTTTCAAATGGCCACCCTGTATAATATTACACGCAAACAGCATATACACAGTAGATTGAAAGAGATGGTGAGTTTAAGAAGGGGAACCGAGTTATTATGGACATCTCACTCACTCTGAAGCGCATGCATAGTGCTCTCGCCCTCATACTTCTGGCCGAATAATTTTTGTCTTAGGGGATGTTTGGTCACTCTGATTTGTCTGACTGATTGAATATAGCTTTTGAATAAATACTTCCATAACATGTTAAAAAATCAGACATGTAAAAATAAGTAAAGTTCATTTATTTTTTGGGTAGCTTAAAAGCGTCTGACAAAAGCTCTGGTCCATCGAAAGTGTCGGACACTTATGATATCACTTTAAAATAATATTCTACATGACATATATAAAAATCAGCCATGTGAATTTAAGTAAAATAATTCTTATTTTTAGTTACCTTTCTCACCTGGTACCTGCCCAGGTGTCACTCGGCAAGTTCCACAAAGCGCGTAGGTATTCAAGGCACACGAGACGCTACTGAAAACTTCAGGTTTCATCCGTGTGAAAATAAGTTATGTCTGATTGCTCTGGGATCTTGGACTATAAGAACTAATATACATCAGGATGTCAAGAATATAAACACACATTATTGCTTGACTAAATTATAAGTCAATATGTCGTCGAATGATGAAGGCGTCAACGCGAGTGCCTCTCTTAAAATCTTTGTTCCTCAGTGTGAATTTTGTGGGAATTCAATCATTTAAAGTTGCTTAAAGTGTGCTATCTGCAACAAAAGTTATCATCGTGGTTGTAGTGCTAAGATCAAAAAGTGCTGCGAAATTGTCCAATTCCACTTTGGCCGAAAAAACTAGCGATATTTCATCCCCAATATTCGATCTGGGAACAAAGTTTATTAATAATGAGTCTACTCATCAGGATCTCCTTCTTAGGATCATTTCCGAATTAGAGCCGAAAAACAGCTCACTTACGGAAAATAATTCCTTGTTAAAATTCAAAATTATTTCTCTCGAGAAAGAAATGCAAATAAAATAAACCGAAGTTATCTAACTCAATAAAAAATTATCAGCAAACATGAACAACACCGTCGTTGAACGTTCGATTCCATCCGGTGATTCAGTCCCTGGGAGTTCCGCAACTGCTGGTCTCCGTCATACTCCTGGTGGAGTTGGTGCGATGGTTTCGAAACCTGCAACTGTTGCTCATGTCAACAAAAGGAATATGAAACTAGCGCGTGAAGAAACTGTTCCTGCAACTCATGACGTATAGTCCAAGATCCCAGAGCAATCAGACATAACTTATTTTCACACGGATGAAACCTGAAGTTTTCAGTAGCGTCTCGTGTGCCTTGAATACCTACGCGCTTTGTGGAACTTGCCGATTGACACCTGGGCAGGTACCAGGTGAGAAAGGTAACTAAAAATAAGAATTATTTAACTTGAATTCACATGGCTGATTTTTATATATGTCATGTAGAATATTATTTTAAAGTGATATCATAAGTGTCAGACACTTTTGATGGACCAGAGCTTTTGTCAGACGCTTTTAAGCTACCCAAAAAATAAATGAACTTTACTTATTTTTGCATGTCTGATTTTTTAACATGTTATTGAAGTATTTATTCAAAAGTTATATTCAATCAGTCAGACAAATCAGAGTGACCAAACATCTCCTAAGACAAAAATTATTCGGCCAGAAGTATGAGGGCGAGAGCACTATGCATGCGCTTCAGAGTGAGTGAGACGTCCATAATAACTCGGTTCCCCTTCTTAAACTCACCATCTGTTTCAATCTACTTTGTATATGCTGTTTGCGTGTAATATTATATAACTTATAAAATAAATATACAGTATGGTGCAAATGAAAGGAATGAATTCGTTATTTCGTAAACCGCCGAATTTAAGGAAAAATCCTGAAACACGTCGATTTTTATTTTAGAACGGGCTACTCGTAAGGATACCTTTTTTATTTTTGACGTCATCTATATGAGCGTGATGACGTCATCGCTGAAATTTTTAAATGGAAATGTAGGTGTTGTGATACATTATTTGAAAGGTCTTTTAAATACCTATTCAGCCATACCAATATGTACAATAATTTATTTGCTTATTGTCACAAATATTATTGATGAAATTTCAACAAGTTTCTTAATAAAATGTATTAAGTATTGGTATGACAGCTCTGTCAGGGGGCACAATAGACCTTAAGGTCGCAGTGGACTGTAAACCCTCTTCACTATATGGGTATGATGTATTTATTGACAAACAAAAATAAATTTTGTAAAGGCCGTCATTGTATTTTAGCTGAAGGTAAACAATTTAAGCACTCAATTTAGGTTTCGTTGTATTTAATGAGAAATACATCTTAAATATTCATTGTAATAATAGAATTTTATTAATTTCTTAAACAAATACAAAAATCAATTACTGCAAATTATTGATATGACTGGATAGGTATTTAAAATACCTTTCAAATAATGTATCACAACACCCACATTTCCATTTAAAAATTTGAGCGATGACGTCATCACGCTCACATAGATGACGTCAAAAATAAAAAAGTATCCTTACGAATAGCCTGTTTTAAAATAAAAATCGACGTGTTTCGGATTTTTTCTTAAATTCGGCGGTCTACAAAATAACGAATTTATTCCTTTCATGTGCACCATACTGTATGTAGTTTTGAAGCACCATACTTATTTTTATTATTCCAAATCCTCCATAGGTTTTCAGTACTACCCATCTAGACTCTTTCAATAATGAGAAATGTGATTTAGCCTGAGGCACTTTTAAATTCAACAGATTAATAATTATTCATAGTGGAAAAATTAGAGTAGGAAATTCAGATCGAACACGGTTTTAGAGTCGGCTGCTCCACTCAGACAGCCGCACTCAAGTTTGTGGAATCAGTTTACGAATGCTTAGATTCAAATTTGCATGTATCAGGTATTTTTTTCGATCTTTCAAGTGCCTTTGATACTCTGTCCTATCAGTTCATAAATATTATTCTAGGGATTTCGACATAAATATGGGTGTTCCCCAGGGCTCGGTCTTGGGGCCTCTGCTTTTTTGCTGTTCGTTAATGACTTGCCCCCTCAGTTATCCTGCTTATTGCTCATACTATCTGCTGATGATACATCTGTCGTCATTGCGGCTCGCAGTTGTGTTGAGCATCAGAAAGCTTGTGAAAGGATTATGACTGAGTTCATTTCGTGGTGTCGTCGTAACAATTTGATAGTGAATGTTGGCAAAACTGCCTACTTGTATTTCGGTTTTAGAAACTGTGAAAAGGGGTTTTTGAAAATAGATTGTCTGGGCACAACCATAATTCCATCCGATTGTACCAAATTGCTTGGGATCCATATGGATCGAAGTGTCAGTTGGTCGGCCCATGTTGACATCTTGTGCAAAAAATAAATAGTGCTTATTTCGCTATAAATACACTTGAAACTGCCTTACCGCTTCTCTTATTGATGTCTATAACAGCCTTGTTTACTGTCATATTTCATACAATATTTTACTCTGGGGAGACTGTTGTTCCTTCTCTAGAGTATTTGTTGCGCAGAAAAGAGTAAAACGCTTGATTTTTGGCAAGGGCTATCGAGCGTCATGCCGAACTGTATTTGTTGCTAATAGGTTACTGTCACTACCCTGTATCTACATATTAAAATGTCTCATACACGCTAAGGATAATGAGACTATTTGGGAAAAGCTTGGTAGTTCACATAAAACACGTAATTCACAGGTACTTCTGTTTCCTAAACATCGGACTCACAGTTTCGAACGTTCACCAATGTATCAGAGCATCAAATTGTTCAATCATTTGCCTTCCCATTTTAAATCTTTGAACAAGCAATATTTCAAAAAAGAAATTAAGGAGCTGTTACTTCAAAAATGCTTTTATTCGGTTAGAGAGTTTCTCTCTCATTCTTTGATCACGTAGGTCAATAATAGTAGAATTGTAAATTTTCCTGACTTATTCTATACACATTGTAGTGTCCTAAAGGATCAATAAATTATTATTATTATCGACCATTAACACGCCACGTTCGCCAGAATGAATTCAAATATTTGAAATAACTGATAAAAATCAGTCATAACTTGTGAATAGCGCCACCTGTGGGAAGAACGAATATTCTCAATTTGGTCGAAACAAAATCTAATCAGTGCCTACACCATTATTCTAGACATCTTAGCACGAAGGAGAAGTAAGCCATAGCCATAACTATTTCTCTGCCTAAGCGGAGAAATAGAACTTTCCGATAATCCTGTCAGTAGAGACATGACGTTGATGTCGGACGTTTGGAAATGATAGTATATTATTTCATTAGGAGGAGAAGTGTCACTTTTCGTGGCGAGCTTGAGTTATAATTGATAATTGAAAGCGAGCCACGAAAAGTCACTTCTTCTCCGAATGAAATATGCTATTTCATTTCCAAACGTTTTCAAATTCATGAAAATCTGAATATCCACTTTTGAATTGATATACATTCGATATTGGAAATCCGAATGACTGAATGAGATTGCAGGTAGAGAATATTGAACGTCAGCGAATTATCTGGAACCAGCAACTTAGATGACTCTATTGTAGCATCAGCTTCTGAACAGAATCCGAGACAAAATACTACCCGTTCTTCATCACATGGTTTCAATTTCCAAAATGCAGTTTTGAACAATTGTACATTTAATGTAACTTTATCTACTCCCATAGAATAATATATCCACTATTCAACTGATTTAGATCTGTAATAGTCTTTTTCGGCAACCGTCCGGGAAGTACCCACTTCCCGGACGATTTTTCTTTGAGAAAGTAGCATTTCCCGGCCTAGGCCGGAAAGTACGTACTTCCCGGCCTAGGCCGGAAAAACACGTCGTTGTTGTCATTGTTATGATCATCACAATAGCAACGAAATAACGGATGGCAGTTCTGTTCTGTGTTCTGTTTAATTCAAATATGCATCAAAATCAATAAAGAGATGTGTCATCTCATTGATTTGTAATTCTTCACGGTTGCCGAAAAAATATTGTACGCAACACGCCCGGAACAAGTTTTTTTGGACTCACAGACTTCCAGGACTCGCCTCTGGCTCGTCCTAGAATCTTGTCTATTCGTCCAAAAAAACCCTATTTTCCGGACTTGTTACGTAAATTACTATTATAAACCAATAGTGTGAGGTAATAATAACTCACGCCTATAACTCACTCTGATACAAATAGGAAAAATGTAGCTTACGAAAGGAATAAAAAAGTCGGGTCAATGGGGAACTCTATTTCAGACATCAAGGTAACGTTCTCGCCATCCATATTTCTACATTTTCTTAAGTCTGAATATCCAAGAATTGCATTTGGAAAACGTGAATTTTTGACGTTTTCTACGGGATTCGATATCGATTCGATTTTCGTCAATTTTGGAAAGGCAGATTAATTCGAATTTTACTGAAGAAGTCGAAGATAAAGTAAATACTATTATCAAATAAAAATGACGTTCGAATTGCAAGTTTCTGTTTTCTATGCATCTATGTTCATGGTAAACAATTAATCTTTTTCCTATCAACACTTTTCCTGCCACCGCCGGAGGAAAAAGTAAATATTTCGCCGCCTAGGCGGAGAATTAGAACTTTTTGATGATCCTGTCAGCCGAGAACTGACATTGTTTTCGAACGTTTGGAAATAATAGTATATTATTTTATAAGGAGGAGAGGTGACACTTTTCGTGGCGAGCTTGAGTAATTGAAAGCGAGCCATGAAAAGTCAGTTCTCCTTCGAATGAAATATGTTATTTTATTTTCAAACATTCTGAAATTCATGTAATATGAATATTCACTTTTGGATTGACATTTACGTTCATTTGAATTGAGTGAAAAATGGAACATTTGCTTAGTTACGGTTGTCATGCAAAATTTATCCTTTGCATAACAACACTTCCTGCCGCGCGCCGGTGGGAAAAGTAAGCCATAAGAACTTCTCTATGATCCTGTCAGTGGAGAAATGACGTTGTTGTCGAACGTTTAGAAATAAAAGAATTTATATCACAACCTCTCACACAAATACTTGCTTTGAGAATGGTTGTTTTCCAGATATGCTGAAGTTGTAAATAATCGGACCCTTATATAAGGCAGGCAATCGTACAGAAGTTGGTAGTTTCCGACCCATATCACTCATTTCCAACATATCGAAGATATTCAAGAATTTTTTAAAATCACGCATCGTTCTGTGTCTCGAAAAATATGACATCATTGACAAAAATCGATTCGGATTCATGAGAGGGAAATCTACATGCCATTCGAGAACTGGCGGGTCTAATATATGAACCTCTGGACAAAAAAAAATTGTCTCTGGGAATATTTATAGACCTATCCAAGGCCTTCGATACCGTTTCACATGAAATACTATTGAGGAAATTGTATAATTATGGTTTTCGGGGCCCGCAAGACGAACTTTTGAGCAGCTACCTATCAAACAGAGAGCAAATCGTTGATGTCGATGGAGAGTTCAGTAAAAGGGAATCAGTGACATATGGAATTCCACAATGAACTGTTATTGGACCTATATTATTATAATATACGTGAACATCATGCTCAAAAATAAGGGGAATGCAAGTATCATTAGTTTTGCTGACGATACTGTGGTGTTATATACCGCGCGAAATCTTGGAATCCATTGGAAGAAAAAAAAGAATTAATATGAAGATCTCATGAACTGGTTGGTATGATAGGCATACCTTCATTTGGGAACATCGTAATGAGCAATGGAAGTGTTATACCGATATCCAGGAAAGTGAAATATCTCGGTGTAATCATCGATAGTCATCTGAGATGGGACCAACACATTAGTCAATTAACAAGAAAATTGAAGGGACTCTTTAACAAATTCATAAAAATTAAAACATACGTGAAGAGCATTAAAGAGCTCTCAATGATATATGAGGCGCTCGTCCAATCTCAGATAAGTTATGGAATTGTTAGATGGGGCGGACTATGAAGATAACCTGAATAGATTGAATAATATCAAGTGGTTTCTGAAAATAATTCATGGAAAAAATTCGTTTTCCCAGTGATGAAATTTATGAATTATTGGCTCGTGTATGGGATCCTAGAAAAGTTTTCATTCATAAGATCATTCAAGGAATAGTTCTGTGTATGCTGGAAAGATACATCTGCAAGAAATAAAACATGGCTATAAGACACGAGAACGAAGTCATCATATCAAGTGCCCAAACCGCAAAAAAGTATAGGCCGGAGATCCTGTAAATTCACGGCTCCCAGGATATTTGCAAAAAAACCAAGTATTTGCAAAGACATAAAAAGCATGCATGCATTGAAATGGAAGACGGAAGAAAGGCTATAAGGGATGTCACAGACTGGATGCAAATTATGGAATGAATCACAGTTCAAAATTCGAATTGATATTTTAAATAACCTGTTTCGAATATTCTCAATCGATTGTTGAATATTTTTCGTAATGTTCATGGGTAGGGGTTATAGATATTATGAAAATGTAGTTTGTTTCTCAGTTGCCTACAGGTTCTTCTGTTGAAAACCTCTGCAACTTTTTTTATTTCATTATCTTGAATAAACATATTATTATTATTGTTGGAAAAATAATGAATTTGAGAAAATATTATGTGAGGGCTGAAGGACTCCGGTCGATGGCCTTTGACTATGGTCAATAAAGTACTGTTATTTTTTTTTTTTTTTTTTTTAACGTCCGTGTGAGGGGAAAACCCTTTATGGGCACCGAGAGGGTCCGCACTCTCGGTAGTGTGAGAATCCAGGATCTTGTTTGGCTACTCACTAAAAACCCCTCACACCTTCAATGGAGGAGTTCTTCATCCTGCCCTCGCAGCGTCCCTTAACAAAAGAGATGAGCTGCAAGTGGCTTCTAGAGTTCATGGGACCTGATGATATGGAGTGACCCGAGCAACACTGCTTTCTGCATTCTGTGCGCCAATACCTCGGCCAGTGATCTGCAGACCGGGATAATCTTCAGTTCATCCACATAGTTAGCTCTCATTCCACCGAGACATCCTATGATAAGCACGACCATCCTAATTCTATGACCTGGGTATAAAGTTCCAAGCTCGAACATAAGGTCTTTGTATTTTTGCCTCTTCTGTTGTTCCTTCATCACAACATTATTTTCAGCAGGGGAGGAGAATTCCACGACAAATAACTCCTTCAGCTCCTTGTCCAGCAGAAGTATGTCTGGCTTAACAGCATTGATCTGTCGTGTTGTTGAGACAGGATAGTTCCAGCATATCCGAGCTCTTTCGTTCTGGACCACCGCTTCAATCTCCAGAGGCACATATGGTAGCACCGGTTCTTTGTCTATCCCATACGCGGCTCTCAGATGGAAGTATAAAATCCGGAGTGCCGCGTTGTGTCTCTCTACATACCCCGATGGAGCATGGACTCTGCAGGCGGAAAGGATGTGCATAATCGTTTCCTGTTGCCCATGGCAAGCCCTGCAAGTTGTTGGGGTGTCCATTTTCATGATGTTCTTTTTATACCATCTCGTATTCAGTACTCCATCTTGACACGCCATCACAAATCCTTCTGTCTCTGACTTAAGGCTAGCTGACTTTAGAAAGGCGAAAGACAATTCTTCAGACAGGTCCTGGTCTTTTAAACTCCTGAAATATATGGAGTGCAAGGTCTTACTCATATGATGTTCGAGTAATGTATCTGACTGAGACTTTCGGATCAGTCTTGCTAGGCTTCTTTGGTCCGCTTGAGTGATCGGTGCTCCAGCGAGCTCAGGATTGATCGATACGCCGGTTATGCTGAGCTTATCCAGGGCCCTTTGTGCAGCTCGGAATAGGAAGGCTCCATGGTTCGCAATTTCATGCTGAGCGACAAATTTCAGAAGCGGATCTTCACTTCTTAGAATCCTTACTGCCATTTCCAATGTTTGTTGATAGTGTTGATATTCCAAACATTGCAATCCTCTACCTCCCTGGCTTCGAGGAAGGTATATCCTCTGTATTGAACTGTTGGGATGTAGGCTACGATTCATGTTCATCGTTTTCCTTGTTAACCTATCAAGATCGAGGAGCTCGTTTACCGTCCAGTTCACCACTCCGAAAGAGTAGGTGAGAATCGGGATGGCTAGCATATTTGTAGCAGATACTTTGTTCTTTCCCGACAGCTGCGATTTCCATATGTCTCTCAGCTTCTTTTTGTAGCTGGCTGTTAAGGCATTCTTTATCTGGGTTGTCTCCAGTACACCCCTCTGTTTCATTCCAAGAAACTTGTAAGTTTCTCCGTCTTCGAGGTGTCGAAAAGTCATTCCATCTTCCAGTCGAATATCTTCTCCTGCGTCTTCAGCTTTTCCCCTGCGCAGATGAAAAACAGCACACTTGTCCAAACCGAATGACATTCCCATTGCTGAAGTGTAGTCTGAAACGATATTCAGTAGTTGCCGCAGTGCGGACTCGGAGGGAGCGTAGAGCTTCAAGTCGTCCACGTACAAGAGATGCGAGATCAGGTGGTTCCTTCTGCCTGGTGGTCCGGCCTGGTATCCTATCTTGCTCTCCCTTAACTCAATTGTTAGTGGTATAAGAGTTATGCAGAATAATAACGGGCTTAGCGAATCTCCCTGGAAAACTCCTCTCCTGTATCTCACCCATCCTGTATAAACGGTTCGACCCTCTGCTCGGATGGCAAACTTCGTTTTCCACAGCGCTATGATGTTTTCTATCGCGTGGACGATGTTGGGGTGGACTTTCAGCATTTTTAATAACCGTATGATCAGTTCGTGCGGCGAGGTGTCATATGCTTTCGCGTAGTCTAACCATGATGTGTGTAGGTCGCGCTTGTAGTGTCTGGCGTCTAGACATACGCTCTTGTCTATGAGCAAGTTGTCCTTGCATCCTTGCACTCCTTTCTTTGCTCCCCTCTGTTCGTAGATGCTGTTCCACACTGGTCCAATAACCCTCAGTATTTGATCTTGAATTACACTTGTGAGGATCTTATACAGTGTATTGAGGCAAGTGATTGGGCGATAGTTCTTGGGTTGCCCTAAATCACCTGATTTTGGTATCAGCACTGTTCTACCCTCCACTAACCATGACGGAATGGGCTCATGGCGAGTCAGCATCCCGCTGAATAATCTTGCCAGGTGTTGATGTGTAGCTGGAAAACTCTTCCACCAGTAGTTTTGAATACCGTCCAGTCCAGGTGCTGTAAAATCACGCTTGTTCTTAAGGGCTTTTTTAATATCTTCGGTTGATATTTCAGAAAGTTCATCGTTCTGCTGTTGGTTTTGATCACACATCTGCTGGAATCTGAGTAGTGCTGGAGTATCCCTGGTTTCTGCTTGTTGTTCATACAGGCTTTTCCAAAATTTTTCGACCTCTTGAGGTGATGGTGGGTTTTGTGCCTTTTGTTGTTGGGACTGAAATAATTTCGATGGTTCTGCGGTGAAGGTGTTGTTATCTTCAATCCATTTTTGCCTTTTTATCAGTTTCTTTCGCGCTGCAGCAAGTGATCTTATTTTATCTACAGCTTTCTGCTTCAGTAGATGGACTGTGGGCAAATCCACTGCATGATGTATGGAACGAAACTCCTCGATCATATCCTTCATTTTCTTGCTTGATCCAATTTTGCCTCTCAGAACATCTATGATACATTGGTACCAAGATGCCTGCTGCCTCATTGATTTTATTTTGATGTCAAGCCGACTGAGTCTTAACCTATGCTTATCCTTCTTCGTAGCTGTTATTATTATTATTATGTGAATTATTATAAGTCCTGGCGAATGTCGAAAAAACTTTCTTTTTTGTTAATACTGGAAATATTTCACGTATATTAACATGGTTGGAAGATTCAGTTATGCTATTTTCCGGTACGGAAATCAAAAATTGAGTGTTGAAATTTCACTGGAAAATAATGGACAGAATAATCCGTTACTTTGTGATAGTTCATTCGAAAAAATAAAAGTACTTGAATATCTCGACAGAAAAACTTCAACACGAACAGACGGACCTATGGAATTCCATACTTTTCAAAATTCTCAAGAAGACATTCAAATATCTTTTTGCACAATTTGAAATACTCCAGTTTGAAAATGTAATAGCACTACGAATCCTGTGTCACATTCACAGAGTCAAAAAAGAGTAAATGGAATAGCATTGGAAACGTCTCTCAGAATTATTTGACTCTCTCGAGTGTCAACCTGCGTCAGTTTTAAGTAAAAGAACCTGATAAGCCTAAATCATGGCCAACCGGGATACTTTATTAAAGTGAATGGATTATAAATAGTCTTCCTTTCAAAAGTAGACCTGCTATAATTTGATGTGGATACCGATAAATAGTTGAGCAGATCTTCCAAAAAATTAATACATATCATTTTCCAGCTACCGAACTGAAATGCCGAATTCCTAGTGATGTTATCGATAATATGAAGTTTGAAGACGAGGACTGTGAACCAGTCATAGGTTGCGAAATCCACTGGCCATACAACAATACAAATAGCTTGTTGAGGAGATCTCAGTGCGGTTATGACAATATCAGCTACTACTTATACATCCTCATCAGGTCGCTTGGTGACATCTTTCCAGCTGCAGCTTTGGTGCTGATTGATACTGCCATTGTCATAGCAACTAGAGAAACATCTACAGGACGAGGAGACGTTGGAAAACAATTTGCTGTGGGTGCTCTCGGTCTGGCCGTCTTTCCACCTTTAGTTGGATGGTTGGGTAACGGCAGTTTTTTCGTGGCAATTATAACGTTCACCATATTGATGGTGATAGCAGCTGTGATTCTCATCTTGGATACGTAAGAATATGCCTAATCTCACAATAAGGTCATATTGAGGATTTTTTTTTACAGATCCATTCCATTGAGTCCACCTGAGTGGTGGTGGCACACAAGATGTGGAATGCTAGCTTTACCCATGTCATCAGTTAGAAAATATGGGTTTGAAGTTGTAGCCCTTGGTATAGTCTTCTTCTGTTTGGGAATATTCTGGAATGCTATTGATGCTTTTCTTCCATGGTGAGCCTTTATGCTAAATCGACTATGTTTTTGAGCGCTCGTTTTCCAACATTTTAAAGCAAGGCGTGGTTTCTTGGGGATTCATATACAGGCGAATTTATATTCATAAGATGATCAGAAGTCTTGGAGATCCCGAAAACCCGTCCGCTGGACATGGAAACTTGTGAAAAAATTTTTGAGTTTCAGTCGACTGACGATTATTTTTATCTGAATAATTATATAAACCACCATCTCTGTAAATTTCAGCAGGGTTAAAATGACTGAAACTCAATATTTTTTTACAAGTTTTCATGTCCAGCGGACGGGTTTTCCACCAACGTACAGCCAGCGGACGATTTTTTATTCGAATAATTATATAAACAATCATCTCTGTAAATTTCAGCAGGGTTAAAATGACTGAAACTCAATATTTTTTTACATGTTTTCGTTGTTCCCGTTGGCGAACCCACTACTGTTGAGCCAGCTGACGGTCACTTTGGCTAAGAAAACAACCAAATCAAGCTATATACAAATTATGGCCAGGGTTGAAATGACTGACTAAAAACTGGCTCCCGGGCTATAAATTTGTCGCACCTGAAAATCACGGTATATTTGTTGTAGTTGATAAATGGTTCCTCTAGTGGATGGAGTGCTAGGTATAAATAATAAACGAAGTTTTACTATCGAAAGTTACATTATTGATTGTGTAAAGTAAACCATCCTCTTTATAAAGTGGTTCACGTAGGGCGATTATATTATGGAGTTCCTGGTATAGGGAAATAAAGAAAAAAACTAAAAATGTACCGTTCATCAAAGGTAGCGGGCCAGCTGGTTCGACTTGCTGTTTTGTTTATTTTCATCGGTTGATACGTTCGTCAGACAATGACATGCAGCCATTTTGGGTGATCTTTGTTTTCAAGATTTGATAAGAAGTTTTATCGCAGCAAATGCAGTGATCGATAATATGTTCACTATATTCCTTGCATCTTCGGTGAGCGGCCGCGTATATGTATCCAATCTGCATATTTTGCTCTTGATGTGCACAAATTTCGAAAAATTTCATCGATCTTTTTTTTTAAGGCACATTGTTAAATTAAATAACCCATCGTCTGCAATTATTGGACTCACATATGCCATTGGGGCAATACCAGCTGTTGCATATTTAACGTTCGCAGAAAAAATTGTGGATTACTGTGGTCATTCTAACATTCTGATACTGTGCTTCGTTAACTACATCGTGCACCACCTAGGTATGTATTTGATGCTATCTATATTATATATTTCAATGGAGAAGTTTGTTTTCGAATATTTCTATATATTTTTTTCAGATCTAAAAGCAACGTGCAAGCGCGCGCGACTTTGACGTTCAAACAATGCAGAATATGTAGATTTATAGACAAAGTGTATCTCTCTGTATACTCTCATATTTTGGCGTATATATTGCGTTGTTTTGATCAAGATGAGAGACCGATGAAATTGTTAAAATTTTTCCGTGAATTCCATACCTACATAACCTTGGATCCATAACAGAATATTCTATTTTCTGCTGAACAAAAATCAGATTAATAATTCTCCCAATCAAATATCGAGTTATCATTGAAAGATCGAGAGATCTCTATGCATTATCGTTTTCAGCTTTCATCAAGGCATTACCTTAAAGTGGCTAATCTGAACCTTCAGTCTTTGGAAAACAAAATAGATGTTTTCAGGGACTTCATATATGAACAAAGCATTAAAAACTGACTGTTGCTGATGGAATAAACTCAGACAACTAAATGATCACGCAAGCATCGTTACAGCAGGGTGGTGCAGCAATTATTATTATAAAAATATACCCTTTAGTGTACTTCTGCATCTTCGGGGTAATTTCATACCTACATAACCTTGGATCCATAACAGAATATTCTATTTTCTGCTGAACAAAAATCAGATTAATAATTCTCTCAATCAAATACCGAGTTATCATTGAAAGATCGAGAGATCTCTATGCATTATCGTTTTCAGCTTTTATCAAGGCATTATCTTAACGTTGCTAATCTGAACCTTCAGTCTTTGGAAAACAAAATAGATGTTTTCAGGGACTTCATATATAAACAAAGCATTAAAAACTGACTGTTGTTGATGGAATAAACTCAGACAACTAAATGATCACGGAAGCATCGTTACAGCAGGGTGGTGCAGCAATTATTATTATAAAAATATACCCTTTAGTGTACTTCTGCATCTTCGGGGTACGTCTGTTGACGAAACCATTAGAATTGCAGGAGTGAGAACGAAACAATTTTATGATTTTTATGTTATTGCAGTAGCACTGCATAGACCGCCATCATTTTATCTATCTTTCAGTCTTGAATGATAACTTGGAAAATGCTCTAGCAACTATAGCAATGATACAATCGTAATAGATCTTAATGTCGATTTCCTTAAACTATCAAAAGAGAAAATTGAACTACTAGAATTGCTTCAATCATATAATCTGGACTGTATATTTAGTGAACCATCACGTGAGTAAAAATACTCGAATTCGTGTATTGATAATGCGTTCACCATGTACAGGGTGGCCAGATTTCGATGGTTTAGTACTACAACTCCTAAACTATAACAGATAGAGAAAAAGTAAGATACATGTCATGTTCTCTTCTTTCGAGAATCAGAAATTGCTGAAAACCCCAAGTTGCTACGGCGTCTAGCTTCCGAGATACAGGGCGATTTTGTTATTTTGTCAATTATTATAATTGGCTATAACTTCCGTAAAAATAGGAACTACGTTCTCGAAATGAACGCACTTTTTTTACTGCTTTTCATCGGTGCTATTGGATTTTTTGTATCTGCTCAAATTTCGGAGCTATAACAAAAAAAAAATTTTTTCAAATGGAAATCATAGTGAAAAATTATATTTCCCAATTGACCTTTTTTCAACGATTTCAATAATAATATATATATATATATATATATATATATATTTGTCTGGCAGACGTATCCAGTCCCGGTACGTTCTTAAGGCGACCTAAGACCCACATGATCCGTATGTTTTTTACGAGTATATATGCAAAAAATGGGCTCTTTTAAAATATAACTCCCTAGGCACATTGAGAGGGGAAAAATTTTGTTTCATTCAAAAAAGTTGTATATCTGATAGTCCTGTTCAGACCCGATACATTGCGCCAACTTTTCAATCCCACATATACTGCACCGGCAAATACGATCAACGTTCTCGATCCCAGCACTGTTGCCAGATTGTCGGGATCAGTCTCTACGATTTCAATGTATAAAAGGGATTGAAAAAGTGGGTGTTATGGCAAGAATTTGTATATGTGTTAGTGAGTCGACGGGAAGACTAAATATCTTCACGAAGTGGACAATTTTGCTGTCTGTGAAGATGAAATTCCTCATTCTCATTTGTTGAATCAATTTTTTATAGTCACTGACTTGGATTTTCCGAAATATTAGTTTTAGGATTACGTCACATTATTTTTCGAGTTACTCTCAACAAACCCTTCCATTTGATACCCATTTCGAAATCTTGGATGGTCCGCCATATTGGATTAAGAATAACATCGCATTATTTTTCAAGTTACTTTCATCAAGCCCTTTGACTTGATATTATGTATATATTATAGGACACAGGCATTTTGAATGAGCATTAATCCATTTTGCCTCATTAGATTATTATTATGCTGTTTGTAATGATTACGAATAGATCGTATAATTCGTACGAATGAAATTTTGATGCTTATCATTATCTACAAACTACTCTTTTTGATACTGTGGGAATAATTATCTAATTTTTCGAGATTTCCACTCATTGAAACTTTAAGAATTTGATCTAACAAAAACTATTGTTTTCAAATTCTCTTAGAAAAACCGCATATTAAAGAAAATTAAACCGAAAACAAAAAATCTGACACATTTCATTGTTGTTTTCATGAATGAAATATTTGATTTTTCCTTTTTCCCTTTCAATATTTCTTCGCGGTTCGGCTGGAAGTTTGAATTATTTGAACGCATATATTATCACGTGATGTGAAAAAGGCTGAATGCTGGTGGAGCTTGACCAGCCCGGTACACTGTAAAAAAAATTAGAATCAATTCTGGATGCCGTCATATATAACGAATTATATAAAGGCTGTCAGGATTAAACGTTCATATATTTCAGGAGGTGATTCTGAATATCGAAACTAGAAGATATTTCCATAACTACTCAGGTCCTTAATGCATTCCACGGGTGACCTCTAAAGTACCGTTAGTTGGTTAGTTCTGCACCAAAATTTATCGAATTTAAATGAAATTGATAGCATGGAGTTTTCTGGATGAACTTGATCGTTTGATTGTAAAAGAACTGATTGATTCTCATCAGTAGCAGAGATAATAGGGGGTGTCTCAAAAAATCATTTTCAATTTTTCACTTGATGATCTAATTGAAATTTCAGTCGAAGAAATGGGCTCCTAAAATATTCTCAAATTGAAAGCGTTACGTAACCCCTATCTCGGAATAAAAGTATTTTAGTATGATGAAATGCATTCTAAGTAATTATTTTTTTATAGGATGTGGCTCCGTAGCGCCGTAGCCGTACCTCTTTTGCTCCGAAATGGTTGAGGAGACCATGTCTTCAAATAACATAATCTCAAAAATTAAAAGTATTATTTTCCTCCACTGATGAGAATCGGTTATCAGACATGGGTGGATATAGCTCTTCTTCATGGGGGGGTAATATGATTGAAAACCATTGAATCAGGTAGTTTAGGTACACAACATCCTCAAATAAACTTTGAAACGTAATTTCTTCTTAGGTCTTCGATACTCATTACCCCCCCCCCCCGTAAATCCGCTCTTGTTCAGACGATTCAGTTTATCCATGAACCCCCATGTACTGAATTTCATTTAAAGCCGACAAATGATGACATAGTTATCGCAGATTAGTTGGACTTTGGAGGTCATGCTGAAGAGCCTCTAGCACTGGTGTTTTAGGGCCAAGGCCGTAGCTAGAAAAAAATTTCGGGGGGTCCGTCCGAGGCCGTAGCTAGAAAAAAATTTCGGGGGGAGGGGGGTGTCCGTTGAACTGAACTATAGAAAAAATTTCGGGGGGGTTGCGGACCCCATCGGACCCCCCCTGGCCACGTCCTTGTTTAGGGCCTAAGTTGATATAATCTATCTTTGAACTCCACTCTACAGAATCACCCCCTGAAATATATGAACGTTGAACCCGGACACCCTGTATTCCTTTACAACGCCTTTATTATGGTTATGGAGTAAAAGGGCTTGAGTAATGCAACATAGTTCACCTAGAAGAATTCCACAATCACGATGGCCATCAGTAAGGAATGGTAGATTTAATTTATGTTTTGATCTTATGAATGAAATATAAAAGAAGGAATGCTTTCAAAAATGAGGCAATAAATATTCAAAACACAATAAAATATATTAAGTATCGAAAAGAACTGAGAGCTTGTACTTTTTTCAGAATGTCAATAACATCGATCTCAGTGATGTATTAGGAGCTTAATATATTAGGGAGGACCTAGACAAAATTCATAACACTAGTCTCCTTCATTCATCACATTGAAAAACACAATTGTATAACTTCTTAAATTCTTATGAAAATTCAATTTTACTTTTGATTCTCATCGGTGAAATCAAGAATCAGAGCCTTGTTATACAGGGTGGCCATTTGAAAACGAAACAGACGAGATTACAGACGAAATAAATTTTTTCGATAGAAATGCTCGGAAAGGTCGATTTCTGTTTCGAAGGGGACAACTTAAGATGTAGGTTACGGACGCATAGCACTTCAACCCTTGCTACTACAACCCTCACCCCCAATTTTTGAATAGGGAAGATGGGGTGAGTGATACCTCATTTGAAAGGTATTTTTATACTGATTTCAGCACAGTAATTGTTTTTTCATTTTATGCATTAGTTCTCGAAATATTCATGCGTTAGTTAATTTTATCACTTAAATTAATTTTTCTGCGAATAATTGACATTTCGTGCTTCCGAAACACCAAAATTTCCGTACTTGTATTTGAAATTGCAAAACATCTACCACTGGGCAAATGAAGTCATACCGTACGTGTTAATGCTACTAGGATCGGATGTTCGACTAGCTGTTTTATTCACTGAAATCATTCTTCAACTGTACGGTATCAGAACGATTTGAAGTATTGATCTAAGAAATAAGACTTTTCAAAGTAAAGTAAATAATGTCAGTGGATTGGAGGAAGGAAGCCACAGTCATGGTTGTTTTGAAGCTCAAAATGTCGATTTTTCACAAAAAAAACACTACAAGTGCCATGAAAGATGAAAACACCACTTCATTTTCAAATACTTAGTTGAGAATATTTCGAGAACTAATGCATAAAATAAAAAAACAATTACTGTGCTGAAATCAGTATAAAAATACCTTTCAAATGAGGTATCACTCATCCCATCTTCCCTATTCAAAAATTGGGGGTGAGGGTTGTAGTAGCAAGGGTTGAAGCGCTATGCGTCCGTAATCTACATCTTAAGTTGTCCCCCTCGAAACAGAAATCGGCCTGTCCGAGCATTTCTATCGAAAAAATTTATTTCGTCTGTAATCTCGTCTGTTTCGTTTTCAAATGGTCACCCTGTATATTGTATAATCATTATCCGATTCTGGTACATCATTTACATCATTCCTAGCTTTCATTTCTATGAAATTCCAAAACTCAGCATATTGTGATAATCTCTTCAACTGAATCACACTCCATTTATAAACAAATTATGAATTATACAGGGTGGTACTTATAAGTGCAAAAGCTTTCAGGGAATGATTCCTTCTAGGCATAAGCTAGTGGGCATTTCCTTTAAATATTACATTCTTCCAAATATGAGGAAAAAATTCTATTTTTCTCTTGGGAGCGCTGAAAATTAAATCCCTAGACGTCTGTCAGCTACATTGTAAAAATATTCATATGAGAGTATTTTGATAACGCACCACTGGTTTCCAGTTGAAACCGCAGTATATCACATGATTAGCCAGGTATATAACTGACGTATTCGATTTTGTGGACATGTCTTACAAATGAATATTTTTTAAATTTTTTTGTGATCTTTTGATGCTTTTCACGTTAGCCCGTATTTTAACTCAAAATCGTACATTCATCCCCAAAACTCGAAGAGGGCTCGAGAGATACGTAAACTTTTCAAATATTTATTGATCTATCATGGGTTTGAAACATTCCTTTTTTGGTGGATTATGGCGAAAAGGTTGATCTATCATAAAGTAGTTTGCTGAGCTCTACTAGTTCCTCAATAATCAAATGAAATATATTGTGTACCTACATGGGTGCCCACAGGCAGGTGGACACGCGTCCGTCTTGAGATTTTGATCCCTTTGTCATTTTTCATCTCAACAAACATACAGTCATAATATGATATTGACATTCTGAAAATGAATTTTGAAATGGGAAATGCAAATAATTTCTCTTTTGCCCCCCTTTATGATTGTGCATGAACGAATCTTGTAAATCGGAAACGAAAAAATTTAATATGTGACTGTAACTTCTTCTTTGCTCACAAAATGCCATTTTTTTCAGCACTTAAAAAAGTCTCTCTTCACACTTTCGAAAGGAAACCCCTACTCGAAGACACACGTACCTACTTGGTTACACTTTGTTTACAGTAATATTCATCGGGTTTGTATAAGTTTCCATACCGGAGAATCTGCAGTTCATATTGATATCAAGATCCAATATCAAATCTACGAGTCTATTCGAAATATTCACTAAGACCCATGACGACGTTCGTCCATACCGGGATCGTATAAGTACTCGAAGAGTGTATTTGAGGTGTATGAACGGAAAACAGCGTTGCCATATTTAGGGACCCAATGCGTTGGTCAACTATACGAATTATATACAGCAAGTTGATGTCGACTGAAGCGCCCTCGCACTGGCCAAACACTGAAACTTTTCCATATATAATCACATATATAACCGACTTTTCAGACCCGGCTGAAAATGCACCTCTAGCATCCCCTCAGCCCCCTCATAACGTTTCTATAGTCGAACGTTACCAGTCCCGAAGCCGGGTCTGAAAACGTCACTTTTGGACTGAAAAGTCGGTCGAGTATACCGATTTGGGTCTGTATGTGCGGTCGAACAAATCTATATATATAGATAGTATATATATATATATTAATATATATATATATATATATATATATATATATACTTCCGAGTTCACTATATATCAAAAATTTCGAAAAAACACTTTTCGTTCAATAAAATCCAAGCAGGCTTTGATTCTCTTCCTTCAAAACTGAGGCAGTCATAGAATTCCATGTCTCATTTATTTTCACTTGTCAAATTCAATTCAGTTTCATCATTGTTGTATCGTCGCGCTTCTAAAGTTCTTATTAGGTCATATAATTCGATATCTCCCAGTTATTGTAAGCCAAATTGATTCAGGAAATATTAGCTTTATTATTATTACTCAGACCAAACTTGTTGATTCTAGTATGATTTATCTGCTAAACTGAAAAATGAAAAGCATCTAAATACTTAGATAAAACAAAAGCCATCAGATTATTCTTTAGCCTTGTGAATATACTTTTCTGCGGCTGAGTTCTTTCAGGATATCTATCAAAATATATATGCATTATCAGCGTCATAATTTGCTTGTATAAAAAATTCTAGCATATAATATTTTCAATAGTTCTCGTAAGGCATGATGTGATATAAATAAGAATTTAAGAAGCGCCAGACATGATGAAACTGAATTGAATTTGACAAGTGAAAATAAATGAGACATGGAATTCTATGACTGCCTCAGTTTTGAAGGAAGAGTATCAAAGCTTGCTTGGATTTTATTGAACGAAAAGTGAAAAAAGGTCAATTTGGAAATATCATTTTCCACTATGGTTTCCATTAAAAAAAAAAAAAATTTTTTAGAGCTCCGAAATTTGAGCAGATACAAAAGATCCATTAGCAACGATGAAAAGCAGTAAAAAAGTGCCCTAAAGATGTGTTTATTTCGGGAACGTAGTTCCTATAATACGGGAGTTATAGCCAATTATAATAATTGACCAAATAACAAAATCGCCTTGTATCTCGGAAACTAGACGCCGTAGCAACTTGGGGTTTTCAGAAATTTATGTTTCTCGAAAAAAGGGAACATGACATGTATCTCTATCCGGCCATAGACATCGTTATTTTTCATCCGTTTATAACGCCGCGATACGAACCGTCGAGTCATATCGCAGAACTGTTTTGCCCACACACTTCGGTAAATTCTACCAGTTATTTTGCTGTCGATCGCGAATTAGCACGTCATGAAGAGGAAACATCTCTTAGCAGTGGCGGCCGCGGTTTCGGTGCTGAATAAAAAAGAAATAAAGAAACGGTCAATATGGGATTTGTACTACGCCAATGGAAAATAACCGCCGATTCTCGACGAAATCCCCATACACAGTCGGTATGGCACGACAACCGATGAACCGTCGTGACAAAAATCAAGCCGCGGCAGATATTTCTACCGACGATTCGTACCGACGGTTCTTCGCCACACACATCGGTTTTTGGCGATTTTGCCGTGACAGTTCGTATCGCGGCGTTATAAACGGATGAAAAATGACGATGTCTATGGCCGGCTTTATAGTTTAGGAGTCGAAATCTGGCGGCCCTGTATATCAGGAAGTTGCGAAAAAATTACTCATGAACCGCATCTCTCGAACCACTATGTACACAAAGTTAAGGCTCCAATTTTGTACAAATGGAATATTTAAAAAAGTAAGAATAATAAATGAGAAAAATACCAACAAATTTATAGAGTACCTAACTGAAATCAGAAAAGTGGAGCCGAATGAGATATTTTGTCATTGCTTTCCTGAAACAAAAATTAGGATAGAGCCTAGGAAGAAATAAGAAACAACAAAACAAATTGAGGATCGAAGAATAAGGTTGAAGCTGCTCATATTATTGTTAGATTTAGAAAAAAGACTACAGTATAGAGCTATCAGTTGAAATACGTGCTGAAGGAAAATATAACAAAGTCAATAGCAAATAATATGAAACAAATAATTGAAGAAAGTGTCAAATAAATGAAGATGGTTAATCAATCAAGAGGCAAGAAAAAACCAAGAATACTTATTTTTTACATGAAAACTGTATTACGGCTGATGTGCGAAACGACCATTCAATATAAGTTGGATTGGAATTTCGATACCGTTAGTCACAATATTTCAGTTTTAGCCTATTATATCTGCAATTGGAAATCCATTATTATCTTTTCAGAATACCTTCCTTCTTATTTTCCTGAAGTTTGCAATAATAATTTGTTTATATTTTCCTAGAAACACCAGGAATTTCTTATAAACAAACGTTTTTCATTTAATGCATGATTCATCAAGATATATATCGATTTATTTCGTATTCACAACACATTCTATGAATACGAGTATTTCACATGCGGCCCAGTGACTTTTGGTATAGACATTGCCAGCAACGGCCATATTTTGAAATTAAGGAAGTGGATTTATTTTTCTGTGGATTACATCATAGGCGCAGTATGAATAATAATGAATTCCACCATGAAATCAGGAATCGTATTTCAAATTCAGGAATCGAACCTTCAATCCCAAACTTCCGCTGATATTGTAGTTCAAAAATTCTCTATGAAATTTGTTTCCATTGAAGTTATTCCACTTGAAATGTCTTACAATCAAATACGAAATTCAGGACGAAGAAATGCAAAGTTATAATGATTTTTTTAGTACGTTTTTCTATCGTTGAATTTTTTATCAGAATTCCATCTGCTTTAACACCTAACATAAATGTTTGCAAATCTCAAAAAAGAAATACGAAGCCTGGATGATAACTCAGTTCATGGCGGCTCGTTGATACTTCTCCAAAATGGGCTGAAATACAATCGCATTGACGTTATAGAAAAATTATCTATAGAATTGTTGGTAGAAATGGCTGCTGTACACATGCCGGATTTTAATACGACAGTTGTGTCGGTATATAGGGTGGGTTCCGGAAACTTAGAGATATTCATAGATAGAATGGAAGAGGTTTTAAATTACATCTCGAACAATTTCCGGGGAAACATACTGGTTGGTGGTGACTTAAATGTGGACCACTTGAGATCCAGTGCTCAGTGTGAGAGGGTGATGAATCTGTTTGCTTCATTCGGGATGTCATATGTCTTCAGTGAACCATCTAGAATATGTTCGACAACGCAGACCTGCATTGATAATGTCTATATGAATGTAAGTTCCGAAGGCTGCAGATTTGTCACTTTTCAGCCGCATATTTCGGATCACTCGGTGCAGAAACTTTATGTTCCTCTCAAGACATCTAAAAACAAGAAATTTAAGTATATACGTGAAATAAATGAGCATAATATTTGCCGGTTCACTGAGAAGTTGAGAAATGTAGACTGGAGCGTTGAAAATGGTTCCAAAGCAGAGGAAGTTTTTGCTGTTTTCCATGGTAATATCGTGCAATGTTTCGAGTCATGTTTTCCTTTGAAAATGAAGTCAATTAATAGGCAAAATAAAAAAAAAAGAAAATGATTCTCCAGAAATAGCCCAATTAAGAAATCAAGCAGATGCTGCGCATACAATATCATTAGTTAGGAAAGATCATGTTTCTAAGCAGGCATACTCAATTCTGAGAAAAAAACTCAGGAACAAAATAGACGCAGAGCGGAGATCACAATATCAAGGAAACATCACAGCGTCTGAAAACAAAACGAAAACGATCTGGTCAATAATAAATGAAAACAGGGGAAAAGGCGCTAAACAGGGAAATCTGGGTCAACTTGATGTAGACACGCTAAACAAGTTCTTCACATCTGTTGCATCGAAGCTCACATTTAATATTGCGTCAACGGATGAGCCTGAACAATACCTCAGGAACTGCACCTCTGTTCAACAGAGTATGTGTTTAATGGATGCAACAGTTGAGGAAATAATGGAAATTGTCGCCAAAATGAAAAGTAAATCTTCAACTGATATATATGGATTGAGTGTGACATTGCTCAAGAAGATCATCCATGTTATAGCGGAGCCTGTTTGCGCTGTGGTGAATCTGTGCTTCCGGGAGGGCTGTTTTCCTGCTGAGCTAAAAATAGCGAAAGTCGTTCCAATACACAAGAAAGGAAGTGTAAGTGAACCGGATAACTACCGACCCATCGCGATACTGCCCGTGTTTTCGAGAATATTTGAAGCTCTGTTGAAGACCAGAATGGTGAGCTTCATGGAGGGAAGAAAGATTCTTAGCCCACATCAACACGGGTTCAGAAGTAAACGGTCTACGACGACCGCCATGAATGAGGTGATAAAATACCTCTTGCAGGCATTGGATGGAGCTGAGGATGCCTACGTTTGTTGTTGCGACTTAACCAAGGCATTCGACTGTGTCGATAGAACTATACTCTTGACTAAGATACAACACTATGGTTATAGAGGTCGCATATACGATGTTCTGCAGTCATACCTTGAGGGCAGGCATCAAGTGGTACAACATGGTAACAGCAGATCTGAGTTACTTCCAAACGATTACGGTGTCCCCCAGGGATCCATATTAGGACCGATTTTGTTTGTCCTCTTCATAAATGACTTACCACATTCGGTCGCTGCTGGGGAGAAGTGCATATTCGCGGATAACACCACATTGCTGAATAAAAACGTTGACAGAGATAGATTAGAAATCCTTAATAGCGACTCATTAGAACATGCAAAACACTGGTTCGATATCAATAAACTTAAATTAAACATAGAAAAAACGCAAGTGCTACTAGTTACGAATAAATCTGTGAATGATGCTGACAGTATTGCAGCAATTAAACTGTTGGGGTTCACCTTAGACTCATCCTTGAACACTTGGAAAAGCCATATTGCGAATATATGTCGAAAGCTGTCTGCATCCATCTTTTCTATACGGCGAGTCCGATACATAGTGAACGATCATGCTGCACTGATAACATACCATGCAAATTTCAGTAGTGTTGCAACTTATGGGATCCTTCTGTGGGGAGCATCTCCTGAGGCACAGAAAGTATTCATTCTACAGAAGAGAGCAGTGAGGGCGCTGGCTGGTATACCTACAAGGGAGAGCTGTAGAAATTGGTTCAGGCACTTCAATATATTGACAATTCCAGCATCTTTTATACTTACATGTTTGTGTCACGTCCATGAGAACAGAAATATGTATACTGCGCACGTCGATGTCCATCATCATGACACCCGAAGGAAACATGATTTTGTATTACCTAAACATAGAATGTCTTCCACGCAGAATAGTTATCTTTACTTGGGGATCAAATTTTATAACTGTTTGCCAATATCTCTTAAACATTTACATCTCGTTAAATTTAAGAAAACGTTGAAAAAAATTTTATTAGAGAATGTTTGTTATGGAGTCGATGAGTTCTTTCAGATATTTTCTTAGTATACAGCATTTGGAATTTAATAGTCCGTGATGTTCTCATTTATTTTTTTGTGTAGTTGATTGTTTCAGTATATTTCTGTCTGTGTACAAATCTTTGGAATATTGATAGTTTTAAGACATAAATGACGGACCATGTAACATTTATTGATGGTTAATAGACATTATTATTATTCTTCATCATCGGTCTCCCGGTCTCAGCTCGAGCTGGTATTACTTCTATGAACCAGTGGAAAAACATTTCAGTTCCTCCCACTAGTTCAGGAATTTCCGCACGATGTGACAGGTTTGCAAAGCTACAGCCTGCTGTGCATATCCCGCGATCCTCTGGGATATCTCGATCTTTTGAAGATTTTTCTTGAATGACTTGGACATGACTCCCTCAGCCGAAATCACCAATGGTATAATAGTGACTTTCGACAATTGCCACATATTCTTCAGCTCAATTGCCAAGTTCTCGTACTTCGTTATTTTTTCCGACTCCGTTCTTCCGATGTTATGAGTCAATGGTACTGCCACATCAATTATCACCCCATACTTCTGATCCTTCTCAATGAACACAAGGTCTGGTCTATTGTAGTCCACTGATCTATCTGTTGTTATGGGTCTGTCCCAATAGAGAACCGCTGCGTCCGTTTCCAACACTGCTGCAGGTTGATACTTATAATATGGCGGACAAGTATCCAAAAAACCATGTCTAAGAGCTAACTGCTGGTGGACAATTTTTGCCACTTGGTTGTGTCGGCCCAGATATGCGTTGTCGGCAAGAACTCGACAACCTGCGATTATATGTTCAATAGACTCGCCAACTGCGCCGCCCTTCCTGCATTTGTCCTCAACGTTCAGCTTCAAACAGTGCTTCTCATAGTTGCGAGTTCTTATAACTCTGTCTTGGATAGCCGTCAGGAATCCCTCAGTTTCAGGATACAATTGTCCCGCATTCAACCATGACAAAGAAGCTAATTTATCGACATTTTCCCCCTCAAGGTGTTTGGGAAATCTTCCGTGCAGAGCTTGTTCCCGCCATATACTTATATCTTCGCTTCTCGTGGTGATATCGAATGTCATTTCTCTGTGTTGTAGGTTCAGAGGTGTGTATCCTTTATCCTCTGTTGTCACCAATTTCATCAGGCTATCTTCAGACTCGAGCAGTCGCTGCCTCAAGTTTTTCTCCTGGGTTCTGCAGAGTTTATAGATGTTCAACAGACCTCGTCCACCATCTCTCCTGGGTAGATAAAGCCTTTTCACCGATGCGTTGGTGTGCAAACATCGGAACTTTGTCATTAGGCGGCGGGTGAGTCGGTCCAACTCATTCAGATCAGCGTCTGACCACTTCAAGACTCCGAAAGTGTAGGTCAGAGCAGGCGTAGCCCAGGAGTTCAAGGCATCGATCTGGTTTCTAGCAGACAGCTTGGTGTTGAGCACTTTGGTTACCCTGTTCTTATATTTCGCAGTGAACTCAGCTTTCAAACGGGTGTGGTCAATCCGTTGATTTTGAGGAATGCCCAGATACTTGTAGGTCTCTTCTGGCAACATACTGTGGATGTCCTGAAATTGTTCCTGAGTGTTCTCCATTTTACCCTTCCTGATGTTGACTATAGCGCATTTGTCGAGACCGAAAGACATGTCAATGTCTTTGCTGAAGGAGCGCACTATATCTATCAGCGAGTGAAGTTGATTTTGGTTCTCGCCGAATAGTTTCAGATCATCCATATACAATAAATGGGTGAGTTTTCGCGGATTCCTCATTGCTGGTCTGTACCCCATGTTGGAGTTTCTCAAAAGAGTAGATAGAGGATTCAGTGCTATACAAAACCACATCGGCGACAGGGCATCTCCCTGAAATATCCCCCTCGATATTTTTACGGTTCCAGCATTGATGTTGTTTATAAGAATATTCGTTTTCCATGTACTCATTAGATGTTGGAGCACACCTCTTATTTTCGGGCAGATCTTATAAATCTCCAGTACTTTCACAAGCCAATCGTGGGGCACCGTATCGAAGGCCTTCTGATAGTCGATATAACATAGACTTAAATTCCTTCTTCTCGCTTGGGCTTGCTTTAACACTACAGCGTCTATGGTGAGTTGATGTTTGCATCCTGCCGATCCTCTTGAGCAGCCTTTCTGTTCTTCTTCCAGAATGTTGTTGGCTTCACAGTGACGATATATCGCATTATTCACAAGGGTTGTGAACAGCTTGTACACCACCGACAAACACGTTATGGGTCGGTAGTTTTCTGGCTTGCTGCGATCTCCTCTTTTGTGAAGCATATAAGTATTGCCTTGAGTAAGGAAAGTAGGTATCTTGAAGGGGTCTTCCAGTGCCTCCGAAAAACATCTAGCCAGACTTGGGAAACATGCTGGAAATTGTTTAACCCAGAAGTTGTGAAGTCGGTCGGGTCCTGGCGCCTTCCAGTTACTAGTGTTTTTGACAATGTTGGAAATTTCTTCGACTGTGAAAAGATCTGTCTTCATCTCAACGATTTCTGAGGCCTGATGTTCAATGTCCGTAAACCAGCTAGTATTCCTCTGAAGTTGACCACTCTCCGACCATAGAGAACTCCAATATTGCCGAAATTCGTCATTGTTGATGTCAGCATGCTGATTGGAGGAGATTTCGGATGGCTTTTCAAGACTTCTGAAGAACTTCCTTCTGTCTCTCAAATATTCAGCGTTTTGTTGTTTTCGCTTTGTTAGCTCATTGTATCTTCGCAGGCGAGCACCTTTCGCTTTAGCTTGCTGTCTCAAGCGATCTTTCAGATCAACTATCAACTCTTTATGTCGTGGGGATTCCAGGTCCAGCCCTGCGGATGTGGCTATTTTTCGCACTTTGTTCAATACTTCACGCGATTTATTATCCTTCAGGAACTCATCCAAGACATCAACTTTTCCTCGAAGTTTATCGACGTCCTGCATTAATCTTCTTTTCCAGGCAGGAGTTTGATTTTTAACTTTCCGTTCACTGGTTCTGGGGATGTAGATCTTTTGCCCATTTTGTCCGATTACTGTGATGGCAGCACAGTACAGAGATAAGTGGACTTGTTCCAACGTCCATTGAGTGCTCAGGTGTTCTGCCAATATTTCGTTGAGCCACTCTATGTTATTTTTGGCCGTAGAGTTGAAGTTCAATTTTGGTAGGATGGGTCGGTTGAGCGGATCAGTAGATTCGTATTGCGCCAGGTTACTATAGAAGGTGTCATACAGTTGGCGATATTGTGGGGAGTCTTGGTGAGCGATTCGTGTGACAGACAGGTCCCTGGCCGTATCTGCTGGTCTCTCCAGCGGCTCCGTGGGTTCTTCATTCTGACTTCCGACAATCTGTTCTTGATTGATTGTGTAGCCCATTTCTCTCTTGATCTCATCTAGTTCCTGTCTTGTCAAGTAGCCTTTTCGTATAATAACATTTTTACGATCCGCAATGTTCCCTTCCGTTAGCTGGAGTTCTGGATGTCTCTTGGTGAATTCAGTATAGAGGGAGTATCTCCATCCAGGAAGTGGTTTGTCATCGCAATCGTTCACGTAGTAAAAAGCTCGCATTACTTCAATATTCATTTCGCGGCTCCACTTAATACGTGCGTTGCGAGCTCCCCTGCGGGCAGTCCTCCTCACGGTGGTCGAGCCAGCAGGTGGAGTGGCATTTCGATCTTCTGCCATGATATCGGTTTCCACTTCTCGTTGCTGTTGTGGTGCTGTATTTTGTTGAATGACAGGAGCCCGCTTCCTCAGCACCCTGCCACCGACGGATCGCATGCTGTCATGTCCAGCGCCGGCTCCGGACATGCCCTGGCGCTCCCCAGGCAGCGACTCTCTTATTATTATTATTATCCTTCTCATCGGTCTCCCGTTCTCAGCTCGAGCTGGTAATTTTTCTATGAACCAGTGAAAAAACAATTCAGTTCCTCCCACTAGTTCAGAATTTTCCGCACGATGTGACAGGTTTGCAAATCCACAGCCAGCTGCGCACATCCCGCGATCCTCCGGGATAACTCGATCCCTTGAAGATTTCTCTTCTCTATCCAGGAAGTGGTTTGTCCTCGCAATCGTTCACGTAATGAAAAGCTCGCATTACTTCAATATTCATTTCGCGGCTCCACTGGATACGTGCGTTGCGAGCTCCCCTGCGGGCAGTCCTCCTCACGGTGGTCGAGCCAGCAGGTGGAGTGGCATCTCGATCTTCTGCCGTGATATCGGTTTCCACTTCTCGTTCATGGGTTTGCCACCATTTACCCTTGGTGGTCCAGGTAACTCGGGCCGTGGGGACGTCACCCCCCATGTGGCATGGCCGAAACTACACCACACCCGTGCGGTGTTATTATTATTATTATTATTATTAACCTGCAAGAAAGAAGACCCTGACGAATTATCGTAGAATTGGCTCTGGTGAAAAGAATGGTCTGATTAACTATGAAAAAGTTACATTTCAGAGAATTTGTGATGTTTTTACAATTGAAAGTGTTGCATTTATTACTTGAAAATTTGTGACAAGAGGTGCCACAGATCATTCAGGTTCAGATTTTCTAGATATCTACCGTTTCCTAGATCTCCTTCTCTGAATCTAAGAAACTCAATTCGGAAAAACTTGATTACATTGCCGCACAGCAACTTTTCGCAATAGGATTATAATGAATAATACTTGTTTTCAGCTCTGGTTTTGATTCAAGAAGCATCCATCATCTTGGTATGTGAAATTCTCGAAATAATTACTCTTCACTTCATGTGGGTAACTGCCGTCCTCTACCTAAGACATCTAGTCCCAAGGAAATTTACTACATGTGGCCAAGCACTGCCTGTAATATCTCATTTTTGTCTGGGTAAGTTAAAGCAACAAGAAATCGATATTTGAACTGAAATAGTTATTGACTTATGATTTTTTTTTGAGGTTTCCGTGAACATTCTCATCATTTCTTTTCAATAATTTTCAAACTTTTTCATTTTTTTAGGAAGATTTGTAGGAGCCCTTCTTGGAGGTTTAGCATACTCGGAATATCCAGACAATTTCAAGAGGGTCCATAAATGGTTTGCAATTTGTGCAGCGATTATTGCTTCTGTTTATTTCATCGCATACCACTTCTACCTGAAATTCTACTGCATACCGCCAACACAACTGCCACCAAATCCTGCGCCATCGACAGTCCAACGTAAGATTCATTTAATATACATTCTTGGTCATAAAAAATAAGTTAGTTCGCCCACTTATGGGTCGATCGGTGATATAATCAAATCAAAGATTTACCTCCAATTGTCTTCTTATACGAAAGAAGTTGAGATTCCGCCGACTACATCCCCCATCACGGCGTTAGCTACTCGTTAATCTTTATTATTTAGAAGTAGGTACCTACCTACGCGGAGAAATACCCATATATCGAGTAGTTTGAGTACCTACTATTTTATATGTGAATTACAATTTACAATTAATTTCGAAACAAATCTTGACTTGCGTTCTGGAAAGTCCTATTGATTATGTTCTCACAGCTCAATTTTTTTCCTATGTAAAGTTCTTGTCTTGGTTTCGGTTCTTCATCTGGCAGAGTAGAATGATGTTAATGAAAATTCACGAATAAATTCACTTGATAGATGATTATTGCACCATAAATTCATCTTATTACTTTATAACTTCGGAAATTCTCTTATTTTGGAGTCTAATTATTTATCATGATTTCTAAAATGTGAGGTGACCCTGATTTTATTATCATTTTTTCAATAGTTTGCTAAACTGATAATTTCATCAAGTTACCTAATGATAGTCGAAATTTGTCGAAAGTGCTACCACACATTTTCATATTCCTTTCGATTCTGAACAGGCTTTTGAAGCATATTGCAGCATATTGTTGAATTTCTTTCTGATTTTCATTATTTCTCTTGAACAATACCGTGATCGAATTCCAGCATTTATCTTCATCAAATTTTCTTCATTCTTTCAGATATGAATGGCAATGGAAATTACACACCTCTCAGAGTTTATCACAACAGCAGCTCTAAAAAGGGCCATTTTCGTTATTGAGAGAATCGTCTCCATAAGACCTACCTGTGTTCTCCACCCTGTACATACAGAACTGAAAATAACTTTTTATACTTTCGTCCACTGTATATAGAAGTAAAATTAACTATTTTGTCCAAATCAATAGATTATGCTTAAATTGATGCGCTTTAAAATTGGTTTTTATTTCTTTTTGCAAGATGAAATTTGTAGATATTTAAAGAATTGCTGTGTTAAGCTTTTACTTTTCTCTGAGAATTAATCTCATCGTTTTATATTTTATATATTTAATGTATTTATATCTGAATAAAGTCCAGATTACAGTTTTCAACATATGTTAGTCTCATCATTCGACTCTCATGTCTATTTAAACCAATTTTTCATTAATGTTGACCACGATTTTTGTTGTTCAATTTGCATGGATCTAGAGGGCCAGCTCCAAGGATCAAACTGTGGGTATAGGTAGTTTAAGGTCGTTTCGGCAGAGGTTTTTATTTATTTTCAAGAGCTTAAGAAGGCGGCCAGAACTGATGGTGATAAGCTGATTGCATAAATAGATGGAAGGACAATTAATACGAATTTTTTTTTTAATTTCGATAATCCTGGAGAGAAGTCTTGAACAAAATCTAACCAGTTCAGCAATGTTTCGTATTTATTTTCTATCCTAACAGTTTTCTTTCAGTAGAACAATTCAATGATATGCAGTCATCACTTAATTTCATTTCATCATTGATATAAGAATTCTTGACATTTTGAACTTCCAGGAATAGTAATAAATTTTTCTGGAGTTCCATATTTTACTTGCGGAAGCATTAAATAAATTTTCAATCATCTGTCTCTCACGAAGAAAAAATATTCACGGAAGACTGACCGATATTTTTCTTGATGCTTACTGATTTATCTTTAGACATACCCTTAATTATAAGTTGCCGATAAAGTTCCCATTCCCATTTCGCAAGCAATAAAAAGGCGGACAGACAACAGCACACATTGCCGAAATAGTACTTAGAGGACGTCGTATTTGGATAATATTTGTCGGTCTTTTTGAACCGATTAGAAAAACATTCGCTCTGAGAGTGAAAATCCCAAGAGATGGAAATTGTCGAAACGACCTCAGACTACTTATACCCACTGATTGATCCTTGGAGCTGGCCCTTTAGGGCCATCCAAATTGAACGAAAAGAATCATGGAAAAAGTCCTTCTTTTCGTCCATTCAATCAGCTATTCACATATCTTGGCCGCCATCTCAAACTCTTAAGAAAAAATAAAAACTTTTGCCGAACCGACCTCAGACTACCTATACCCACAGTTTGGTCCTTGGAGCTGGCTCTTTAGGGCCATCGAAACTGAACGAAAAAAAAAACATCCCAATAGTCCTTCGATCCATCTATTCCATCAGCTTATCACAAGTCTTGACCGCCATCTTTAACTTTCGAAAAAAATATACAAACTTCTATCGAAACGACCTCAGAGTACCTAT
Source organism: Adalia decempunctata (assembly GCA_951802165.1). Classification (NCBI taxonomy): domain Eukaryota; kingdom Metazoa; phylum Arthropoda; class Insecta; order Coleoptera; family Coccinellidae; genus Adalia; species Adalia decempunctata. Next base: position 40,062,255 of record OX637699.1, on the reverse strand, counting down.
ACACACAATTCGATCTTTGGAGCTGGCCCTTCATGGCCATCGAAATTGAACCAAAAAAATCATCCGAATAGACCATCTATCAATTCTTTCAATCAGCTGATCGGAAGTCTTGGCGCCATATCAAAACTTTTGAAAAAAAAAAAAAACTTCTGTCGGAACGAAATCGGGGTACCTACCTATATGTATAGCACGAAATGGGTTCTTCAGAGCAATGGAAATTGAACAGAAAGATATATCGGAGTAGTCCTTCCATCAATCTATTCAATCAGCTCATTATAAGTGTTGGCCGCCTGTTTTCAACGTCGAATAATAACGCCCGCAGTAGCTTGATACTAATGACCGTGGGAAAAGCAGCGCTTGGAGGCGGCCGGCCGGGAGCTAACATCAGCGACGTTCCCATATTGCAGCTATTTGTATGGTTTTTTGGGACTGTTTCAATTGTGTTCTTTTCGAATTTTTCCATGAAGAAATTCGCAATGGCAGGACTTAGAAGATTACCCATAGCGACTCCATCCAGTTGTTTGTAATATTCTCCCTTCCACCCGAAATAGTTCGATTTGAGGCCTTGAGGCGATGTTTGTAAATACGTGTATGACCCCCGGAAATATTTTCGACATGTAACCCATGTCAGGGAGTATACAGGGTGAGTCTTTAACTTGTACATATATTTTAACTGTGGATTCTTGAGGCCAAAGGAAACCTTTTTTTCATTTTTCCGAATTCGGCTCTGTTAAAGAGATATAGCCATTTGAAAAAATCAATTGGGCTAAATACGTGCCTGGAACAATTCTGCAAACCCTTCAAAGTTCATATTTTTCGATTGAAATTGAGGTGATTAGATGTTCTGGGTGATACAATTAGAAAATACTCAAGCACTAACCTTATTCGAATAAGAATGTAACAAAAACGATATTTTCTAACAAAAACACGGTCCTATTATTTCTGCAATTGGAAAGCCATATGTCTCCCACCAAAATAAGTTCCTTTTTCGATTTTCCTGAAGATTAGTTTATAAACACTAATTTGTTCATATTTTCTTCGATATTCTAAAACGATGTATTAAAATTTGGTTTCTCTCTAACCTATCCTAACTCCATTAACCAAAGTCATATGATTCGAGGTCAATGACCTTACCTTACTCTAGAGAAGACGATGCCAGATTGCCGATTTTCTCTTCAAACAATGGTATAGGCGAACTCAAGAAAGCAGTACGTCACCTATCGTTAGCGGATGAACTATCACAAGGACACTAGTTTTGTTCACTTTTCGCTTAAGAGTCTTTCGCCTTCAAAATAAGAAACGTTTACCGCCAGATGGCAGTGCGAGTTCCCCGATCCTACAGTGACTCTAACTACAGTGACTCTAACAAGACAGTGGCGACAATGGAGTGTCTCGTTTTTGATTGGTTCACGTGACGAAATCCGCCATTAAATTGCTAAATTTCTTTGTTTACATCTTGGATAAATAACCTAGCATCTTAGACTTTGTCTAAGCCTAGCATTCTCGAGGCTCGAACACGCTCAAAGACTTATAAACTAAACGCTGCATTATCGTATTTCTCGTCCCTCGTGCGTTCGATGAGTTTAGTTATTTTGAAACTTTTGATTTCTTGTGAGTGAGTGTAATTTCGATATTAGAAACAGACATTATTCTTTTCAAAACTGTTTTAGTTCTGTGAAAAGTGTGAAATCATTTCATTATTTTGTGGAGACCGATTTCTTTTCATTGGTGAGTTACATGATGATATCATTCATATTCAAATATGAACATCAAATATACATTGTTGAATACTGGAATTGAGGTATCAAAAAATTTATTTCATATAAGCCTTTGCACTTGTTAACAGATCATGCCAGCAATTCTGCGAAGAATGACTTTTTAATGAAACATTTCCCCAAAGATCCATTGAGGAGGCAACAGTGGTTGATAAAAATGAAGAGGGAAAATTGGAAGCCTACGGATTATTCTTGTTTGTGTGAGGTAAGATCTTAATTTTATTCTCTGTCTGTTCTTAAGTTACAAAACATACATTTTAGGTTCATCTTGCTCCAGAAATGTGGGAGAAAACTAGAGTAGACGGAAAACGGGCTTTAAAATCCAATGCTGTACTACTCTCTTTTTATTTACACAACCTGCGAAAGTTAGAAAATCACCAAAAATAAGAAAACCAATATCTCCAGAAGAACCAGATATTTTACATTCAGGTGAGTACTGAAACTTACGAAGGTAAATCAGGTCATAAAAAGTTACATGTATAATCATGATATTAAGAGATTTCATTTTATCCCCAGATGATATGTCATCAGAAATCCCTGATACGATCCAATGAGGATGAAAATAATCCATCTACTTCTCCGGTGGATTTGAACAAAAGTTCTTCGCCTCAGACTACTAGCGATGATACTCCAATACCAAACATAACATTGGATTCCTCCGAAAAATTAAAGAAATTAGAGAAAATGTACTTACGAGAAAAGCTAAGGGCTAGGAAGTACAAAATGCTTCTCAGAAATTGCCCAAAAAAATATAATTTATGAGATGGCGAATATGAAATTTGATATTCCAAATTGCCACAATTTAAAAGATAAAATCATTAAATGATTTATTTCCTTTCGATTGAAAATAAATTGGAAGAGGAAAAAATCACAATCGAAAAAATATAGCAGCAAGTCAGTAGCTGGTAATTTACTTTGAAGTGGACTGAATTTTAATCAATGTATGTAACTACTCTAAACAACATTTATATTGTCTAATTTTGTATATATATAGATATATGTATTCTATATGTAAATATTACAATATAAGTTTGAAATTTTGGTGTACTCTCTTTATTTTACAATGAATCGATATCATATCATCATATATCTTGGATAGGTATATGATAATGTATGAAGTAGTTAAGTTAGTTCACAGGTTTTCGACCAGGGGCAAGATATTCAAAACAAAGTCAAGTTGTTATTGGCTCTATATATTTTGTTACGAATTGTAACTTCTTCAGGAGCACAATTTGTAACGAATTATATAGATCCAATAACAGTTTGACTTTGATTTGAATATCTTGCCCCTGGTCGAAAGCCTGTGAAGTATCTACTTCAAATATCACAACCGTGAAACATCTAATTCATAATGTATGTACATATCTATAATGATGGACTTGGTGAATCATTAAAATAATGAAATAAATTTGTCATATTGAAAACTGTGCTTAAATATTGCTAGGATATTCTCCAGTTTTCACACTTCTGATTTTTCCTTCAAATGAAACCTTCGTTGATGGGGCAGTCCTGCAAATCTGTTGTTTATATAGAAATTTCAAATAATAAAACCTGAATTTTGAGGGATGTTATATTTCTTATACCTCTGAATAAAAAATGATTATTTAATTTTTTCTATTATCGTTTCAAACTTTCGAAACTATTACTTTCCACGAGCATTCACGTTTCGAAAGTCGTCTTTTTCCAAATTCCCATGCATATACGTGTAGAAAAAGAATAGAATGTCATTTTTCCGCACGCAAATAATGAATATAATCAAAATATATTCCAAATAAAATAGAAAGTCAAACGTCAAACTAATCAGCTGTTTCTGATTCAGTCCGCCATTAAATTGCTAAATCAGAATGGGCGGGGCTTAGAGGCCCAATTGTCGCCACTGTCTTGTTAGAGTCACTGTAACTCTAACAAGACAGTGGCGACAATGGAGTGTCTCGTTTTTGATTGGTTCACGTGACGAAATCCGCCATTAAATTGCTAAATTTCTTTGTTTACATCTTGGATAAATAACCTAGCATTCTCGAGGCTCGAGCACGCTCAAAGACTTATAAACTAAACGCTGCATTATCGTATTTCTCGTCCCTCGTGCGTTCGATGAGTTTAGTTATTTTGAAACTTTTGATTTCTTGTGAGTGAGTGTAATTTCGATATTAGAAACAGACATTATTCTTTTCAAAACTGTTTTAGTTCTGTGAAAAGTGTGAAATCATTTCATTATTTTGTGGAGACCGATTTCTTTTCATTGGTGAGTTACATGATGATATCATGATACTTTTCGTCATATTCAAATATGAACATCAAATATACATTGTTGAATACTGGAATTGAGGTATCAGAAAATTTATTTCATATAAGTAAGCCTTTGCACTTGTTAACAGATCATGCCAGCAATTCTGCGAAGAATGGCTTTTTAATGAAACATTTCCCCGAAGATCCATTGAGGAGGCAACAGTGGTTGATAAAAATGAAGAGGGAAAATTGGAAGCCTACGGATTATTCTTGTTTGTGTGAGGTAAGATCTAAATTTTATTCTCTGTCTGTTCTTAAGTTACAAAACATACATTTTAGGTTCATCTTGCTCCAGAAATGTGGGAGAAAACTAGAGTAGACGGAAAACGGGCTTTAAAATCCAATGCTGTACCTACTCTCTTTTTATTTACACAACCTGCGAAAGTTAGAAAATCACCAAAAATAAGAAAACCAATATCTCCAGAAGAACCAGATATTTTACATTCAGGTGAGTACTGAAACTTACGAAGGTAAATCAGGTCATAAAAAATTACATGTATAATCATGATATTAAGAGATTTCATTTTATCCCCAGATGATATGTCATCAGAAATCCCTGATACAATCCAATGAGGATGAAAATAATCCATCTACTTCTCCGGTGGATTTGAACAAAAGTTCTTCGCCTCAGACTACTAGTGATGATACTCCAATACCAAACATAACATTGGATTCCTCCGAAAAATTAAAGAAATTAGAGAAAATGTACTTACGAGAAAAGCTCAGGGCTAGGAAGTACAAAATGCTTCTCAGAAATTGCACAAAAAAAATATAATTTATGAGATGGCGAATTTGAAATTTGATATTCCAAATTGCCACAATTTAAAAGATAAAATCATTAAATGATTTATTTCCTTTCGATTGAAAATAAATTGGAAGAGGAAAAAATCACAATCGAAAAAATATAGCAGCAAGTCAGTAGCTGGTAATTTACTTTGAAGTGGACTGAATTTTAATCAATGTATGTAACTACTCAAACAACATTTATATTGTCTAATTTTGTATATATATAGATATATGTATTCTATATGTAAATATTACAATATAAGTTTGAAATTTTGGTGTACTCTCTTTATTTTACAATGAATCGATATCATATCATCATATATCTTGGATAGGTATATGATAATGTATGAAGTAGTTAAGTTAGTTCACAGGTTTTCGACCAGGGGCAAGATATTCAAAACAAAGTCAAGTTGTTATTGGCTCTATATATTTCGTTACGAATTGTAACTTCTTCAGGAGCACAATTTGTAACGAATTATATAGATCCAATAACAGTTTGACTTTGATTTGAATATCTTGCCCCTGGTCGAAAGCCTGTGAAGTATCTACTTCAAATATCACAACCGTGAAACATCTAATTCATAATGTATGTACATATCTTATCTATAATGATGGACTTGGTGAATCATTAAAATAATGAAATAAATTTGTCATATTGAAAACTGTGCTTAAATATTGCTAGGATATTCTCCAGTTTTCACACTTCTGATTTTTCCTTCAAATGAAACCTTCGTTGATGGGGCAGTCCTGCAAATCTGTTGTTTTTATAGAAATTTCAAATAATAAAACCTGAATTTTAAGGGATGTTATATTTCTTATACCTCTGAATAAAAAATGATTATTTCATTTTTTCTATTATCGTTTCAAACTTTCGAAACTATTACTTTCCACGAGCATTCACGTTTCGAAAGTCGTCTTTTTCCAAATTCCCATGCATATACGTGTAGAAAAAGAATAGAATGTCATTTTTCCGCACGCAAATAATGAATATAATCAAAATATATTCCAAATAAAATAGAAAGTCAAACGTCAAACTAATCAGCTGATTCTAATTTAGCCGCCATTAAATTGCTAAATCAGAATGGGCGGGGCTTAGAGGCCCAATTGTCGCCACTGTCTTGTTAGAGTCACTGTACCCGATCCTAACTCCGCCCGTTTTATAGCTTCACGATCACAATGCTGTCAACTCACTGTACAGGACCGAATCGGTGCTTGTTATCCCAAATTACAAACGTGTTCGTTTTCGAAGGTAATCTGAAAGTTTTCACGAAAATTTCAGATTATTATACACTGGAATCCAGTGAAAGATTATTTGGGCTGTTTCCATTATCTGTAGATAATGTGAACTATGTCATCCTGTATTGTTGAGATATTCTTGTACACAGTTGAGTTATTCCCGTTGTTCCCGTAATTTCTATAATTCCTGTTATTCCCATTGTTCTCGTTATTTCCGATAATCCGATGTTCCTATTATTCCCGTTATTCCTGTTACTCCCGTTGTTCTCGTTGCCAAAAAACCTTATTCCGTCATCCTAATGATGATAATGAGGATGATGAAGATGAAAATACAAAGAAATGGAAACAAACATTAATACATTAATTTTTATACATATATTGGATTATTCAGCTTCATAGAACAAATGTTGGGGCGCAGGGAATATAACAAGAAATGAAGAAATCTGACCCTGAACTATATATCTTACACTAGCTGTATAAATGCTCTCTCTTTCATTCACCAGTCAACTGGGAGGAGCTACCTGCGGGGCGTGTCATTTAAAAGAAATTCAATTCAATCTTAAAATCCATAATTGTTATTAACAATTGATTTTCACTAATCGACGGCTAAAACAAACCTTAATTACTTGTCTTTGAGAAAAATGGATATTTATCATTCCGAATAGAAAAATTCAAGGAAATAAATTTCGCGAAAACAACACATTTTTGTAATATCATTTAGAAACAAAACGGCTAATTTTAAAAGAAAAATGAGATAGACATGTCATTAACTAAATGATAGACTTCAATACTGAAATGAAAAAACACAAAAATATTAGTTCGTTTTGAAGGTGGAAATGTTGAAAAATAACCAAAAATGATGTTGAATATCCTTTTTATTCATTCAATACTCATAAAATATTTTTTTTATTATTTTTACCTTTATACACACATACATTCCTTGATCAGTCAGAAAAATAAATCGTTTCTGACTCCCTTTTTTTCAGGGATGTAGACCCTTAAGGCGTCTGCCAAACGAGTAGTTCTCGCCGATTTAGCGCTACGATCTTAATTTCATTTAGGAATATGCACCATGAATAGAGTAAACAATCAACCAAAATTCAGTTCATTCGAAATATCGGTTCCGAATATATATTACTAGCTGGCTAGGCGGACTTTGTTTCGCCTAAATTATACGGTGAATTTCACAAATCCTAATCACCAGTGATCGGAGATCAACGGCTTGGTTCTCTGATTTTTGAACTGTCGGATCGAGTTGATGCTACATCAAGCTCCGATCACCGGTGATTACGCTTTGTGAAACCTACCGACATATTTTTATCCTCGATATCTATTTTCTTGTCTATTGTCTTTCGGAATGCCCTCTAGATTTCTCGCAATTTTTGAATTTCCATGTGACGCAATTCTTACCAAAAATTTGACTCTGCTTCGTGACTGTTAATGGAAGGAATATAAGCCATTTTATACCTTTCCTCAAAACAAATAATATGAATCAAAATGTCAAGAATATGAACACAAATTATTATATTATATTGCTTCGACTTTTAACACAACCCGTTCACCAGAATGAATTCAAATTTTTGAAGTATTCTCAATGTTGGCTAGTCAAAATCTAATTAGTGCACACACCATTATTTTGAACATCTTAGCCTTTCGATGCTCAGCTTAAAATAATTGGGAACATCTCAGTTGGTGGAGCAGCGAGATTTCCATGTTTCCATGGTTATGAGCTGTCACACAGAACAGAAACACAAAAATAATATGTCAATTACTAATTGTGGCAATTTTGGATATTTCCGCAAATATATTTATTAGATACCCAAACGGAAATTCAAAAACATTTCAAAACTTATGAGAGAAGATGAGAATGGACAGTTCACGATTGAAACTGATCGCCAAAATCCGATTTACTTGAAATTTCAATAAAAATGCACTGTGATATTCACCCGCTTCTTGATATTGTAATAGCTTTTTATGATACTCTAAGTTTAATGCAAATTACACAGTAATTGTATATACTTCGCCATCTAATGGTGATAATATCAAATATAGTATACCTTCACGATCACGTTATTTTGTTTCGAATAAATAAAACTGTGAAAATAACTAATAACAATCAGTCATAATGTGTGAATAGCGCCACCTGAAGTACGAAACTCTTTTCATATCTCAACGAAATATATATATATATATATATAAATTTGTTGATTTTTAATGGGGATTAGACTGATTGTGAGAAATGATGTACTACTCTTTTTTGTTAAGCCAAGCTTTCGAATAATGATTTTATTCTTCTTCAGGGACTCTAAAATATATAAACATTGTCACAATAACAATTACAAAACAGAACATACAATACAACATTACAAGTTCAAACTACTTACAACAAACCGAGGTTTTTTTCTCTAAATGATCATTAAAATTATATTTATGGGGAGTATTTCGCAATATCATTATTTATGTCAACCCTTTCAACACTTCAAAAACATTTCAGTTGTCAAACATCACGTCACTCTGCCGTCCGTCCGTTATCCGTCCAGTGGTCCCAAATATGTTTCTTTTGGTCTTCGCCATTCCTGCGATATCAAATATGTGTAAATGTTATTCAGTTTATTGGTGTCAGTTTTTTTGTTCATAGAATTGGTCTCGTCGTTTATATAAAACATTTCCATGAAAGTACGTTTCTTATAATTTTTTTCCTTTGCCATTATCATGGCAAATGGAAATGTTTTATATAAACGACGAGACCAATTCTATGAACAAAAAAACTGACACCAATAAACTGAATAACATTTACACATATTTGATATCGCAGGAATGGCGAAGACCAAAAGAAACATATTTGGGACCACTGGACGGATAACGGACGGACGGCAGAGTGACGTGATGTTTGACAACTGAAATGTTTTTGAAGTGTTGAAAGGGTTGACATAAATAATGATATTGCGAAATACTCCCCATAAATATAATTTTAATGATCATTTAGAGAAAAAAACCTCGGTTTGTTGTAAGTAGTTTGAACTTGTAATGTTGTATTGTATGTTCTGTTTTGTAATTGTTATTGTGACAATGTTTATATATTTTAGAGTCCCTGAAGAAGAATAAAATCATTATTCGAAAGCTTGGCTTAACAAAAAAGAGTAGTACATCATTTCTCACAATCAGTCTAATCCCCATTAAAAATCAACAAATTTAAGTACATCGAGACTGTCAAACAAAATTAAAAAAAATAAATATATATATATATATATATATATATATATAATTCAAGATTTAGCGACTGTGTATATTCAAAATTAGTTAGAATGTTTCAACTTTATGTAGATTATCTCAACTTCGTAAGTTGTATACATATTAATTTCATTCTAAATTCCTGATTATTAACATATTGTAGCGTCTCCTGAAGAAGGCTTAAATAAAGCCGAAAGCTTGAGAAAAAAGGAAAAAAGAGACTTTCTTTTATTTCCGACTGCCAACCCAAATAAATTTAACTAATTTTATATATATATATATATATATATATATATAAATGTCTCGCTTATAATGTTAAAGATTAAGAAGGGCGACCTTCCATAAACCCTTTTTCTCCTCCGAATGAGGGTACGTTGCCTTTGTCTTTATATAAAAAAATCTCACATCAGATTCTCTAGATTTTTCTACCAAATGAATTTTCAATATGAGTCCCCTTTGAAAGATAATATCAAATGTAATATTTCGTAACAGCTCTTTCCTCATCAGTGCTCCGCACCTGACAGCGGTGGTTTTGTTGGCCGTTGCGGTTGTTTTACTTTGCATCTCTTTTTATCGCCTTCAGCTGGCTGAAATTTAAATCTATATGTCCTTCTAAAGAAGAAGAAGAAAATTTTCATTCTGTGTAACTGTCAAGCAATGACAATTGACGGCGCACAAGACTGCTGCGCATGCTCTCAAAAATGACATTATTAGAAATGGCGGCAAGTGGATCACGCTATTCTTTTCAATGTAGATTTTAAAGTGGTTGTAATGTAATATTTAACGAAAGAATACTGTTTTGATGTACATGATTTTGGAGGTCTATTTAGATGTTTCCCTTCCAGTTTTTAAGTCATAGTATCGTAAGTAATAAATTACCTCATGTCCTTTGTTTTTGGTTGTAACTTATTTTATATTATAGTTAGCTCCTGATGATGTCTGAAATGTTAGACGAAATATAGAGCCTTTAGTACAGTTTTGACTGGTTATTGGAGATGCCTTACCTTTAGTCGAATCGCCCTTAATAATTAGTGAGTATATATATATATATATATTTTTTTTTTATTCTTCACCTTTACAGGGTTTGGCCATGATGATGCCGGTTCTTTAAGAACAAGACATTTCTCACTCGCTCATCAAGAATCTTCGAACAATTCTGGTGGTCCACAGAATCACCTCCTTTTGCGCATCTTCGATTAATCTCTCTTCAAGCCCGAGCTTGTTCGTGTTTTCCTGGAGATGAATCTCAATCAGGCCATTTGTTGTGATCACCAGTGGGAGTATTGTTATGCTGGTAAGTTTATAGAGTCCCTTCAGCTCAAAAGCCAGATCCTGATACTTCACTACTTTCTCAGTGTACGCTTTTTCTGCATTGTCATCGGCCGGAACGGTGATATCAACTATAATGGCTTTGGCCTCTTTTTTCTTGAAGACAACAATGTCAGGCCGGTTGTGTGCTAATGGCCTATCAGTAGTGAGTGGATGGTCCCAATACACCTTCACCTCATCATTTTCCTGAACCTCTCTTGGTAAGTATTCGTGTGTTTTCTTACTTGTTTTAATTAATCCATATTTCAGGGAGATGGCTTGATGGAACACCTTCGCCATAGCATTATGTCGGTCGGTGTACTCTCTTGGAGCGAGGACAGGGCAGGACGACGCTACATGTTGTATTGTCTCCGGCGCCCGAGAGCATCTACGGCATCTGTCACTAGTAAGATTCCTTCCCATTATGTTCTTCTGGTATGATTTGGTGGCGACTACCTGATCCTGGATTGCCGCCAGTCTACCCTCCGTCGTCGGAAACAGGTATCCAGATTGCAGATATTTAACAGATCTCTCTTTATCAATGCTTCTTTTTTTTAGGGCCGCTGGATATCTCCCATATATATATATATGTATATATATATATATATATATATATACCAAATAAATTTAACTAATTTTTATATATATATATATATATATATATATATATATATATATATATATATATATATATATATATATATATACTTTTTCCGGAATTTCACAAAATTTGTCTGCATGCCGCAAAATCTTTCCCTTATATATATATATATATACAAAAACAACTTGTCCAGCAGTTCACACCTCACCACGTATATGCACCACAAACCATACTGGAAAACGAACAGTACAAGATCTACTGGGACCTAACAGTCATAACGGACAGAGGTGTGGAACACAACAGACCGGACATGGTAGTGTGGGATAAAGGAAAGAAGACCGCCTTGATTATTGACTTTGCTGTGCCACAAGACAACAACCTGGCGAAAAGCTATGCCGAAAAAATATCGAAATATGAGGCACTGGCACAGCAAATGAAAGACATGTGGAGGCTGAAAACAGTGACGATAATGCCCCTCATTATAAGCGTGAACGGCCTCGTACATCGAAGGACAACCCAACATCTGCGAGAACTGGACTTGCCGGAGAATGCCATCACGTGGATGCAGAAGGCAGTTCTACTAGGAACCGTCAGCATAATCCGGAAGATTATCTATCCCCATTAGCGCACGGAGTTACTCTTGGCGCACGCGCCCGGGTAACACGAACACCACGACAAGTGTGATATTAAAAAAAAAAATATATATATATAATTGGTTAAATTTATTTGGGTTGGCAGTCGGAAATAAAAGAAACTCTCTTTTTTCCTTTTTTCTCGAGCTTTCGGCTTTATTTGAGCCTTCTTCAGGAGACGCTACAATATGTTAATAATCAGGAATTTAGAATGAAATTAATATGTATACAACTTACGAAGTTGAGATAATCTACATAAAGTTGAAACATTCTAACTAATAAGGCAAACAAAGGTACAATTTCTTTTTTTAAATTCTGAAAGAGCAGTCAAACGTTTTGAAATTGTCAATAATTTTTCATGACATATAGTAATATAAATGGAGAATCTATGAATGCTCTTCCTCTTCACAAGTTGGTATAAAATGATTAGGTAAGTATATAAAATTTTGTGATTACTGAACAAATGCAATTCCAGAAGGTAATTCAATTTTGAAGTTGAAAACGGTGATTTTGTTTTGTATTTTTGTCCATATCGATCAAAAGGGCATATACATTGCTCAGGGAATCAATGTCTTTTTTTGAATTCATATTCTGTTCATTTTGTGAAATTCTTATCATTTCTAAAAGGGTCCTTTTTCTAAGATTTGATTCCCGATCCAACAACTCAGTATCTTCAAATGATGGAATGTGGCCTGTTTCGATACAGTGTTTGGCTAACGCACAATGATCTTTTCTCAGTTTAATATTACTCTTATGGAGAGTGATGCGTCGTTGCAAAGTTGTGGACGTTTGCCCTATGTATTTCAACTCACAATGGGAACAGGGAATTTTGTAAATAACATCACTATTCCTGAATTATGGTGTTTCATCTTTTAATTTACTGTATAATGGTTCTATATTTGGAAGGGTAATATAAATTTTGTTTGCCCCATTTTCTGGTAGATTCTCTTCTATTTCAATCTCTGTTGATCTATCAGGGTTGTTATACAGAATTCTTCTGATAAAGGTTTTGGGATATCCATTTTCTAATAATATGTTTTCCAGTCTTGTGAGATTCTTATTCCTAAATGACATATGGGATAATTTATTCACTCTCGTTTTTAGGTTTTTAATTATATTGATCTTCATTTGCATTGGATGATACGAAAGGTAGTGTACATATCTTTGAGATGCCATGGGTTTGATATACCAGTCAGTGATTATTCTATTTACAGAAGTTCTCATCAATTTCATATCTAAGAAGGCAACCGATCTATCTGTTTCATTCTCGATCGTGAACTGGATTTTGGGATTCACTTCGTTTATTACATCCAAAACCCGGTGAGTCCATTCTTCTGGCACTGCTGTCACAACATCATCCATGAATTTTTTGCAAAATGGAAGTTCAAATAGTAATTTTTCTTTTATTTTCTCTAATATATCATCCACTACAAATTGTGCTATTATAGGAGACGCTATTGAACCCATGGGAGCTCCTTGTAATTGTTTGTAGTATTGATTGTTGAATGAGAAAACTGTAGTATCAAACCACATATCTATAAGGAGGCAAAATGTTTCTACTGTAACAGAACAATTTGGTTGAATGTCATTCCATTTTCTTCTGATAATATCTTTGGTCAGCGATACCGTGATGTTTGTGAATAGAGATACTACGTCCCAACTCTGCAAAATATAATTTGTAGGCAACTGAAAATCACATATGAATTCGGAAAACTCGAAAGAATCTCTTATGTTAAACATATTCGAGAAGTTATAAGATTTCGTTAAAACATCTCTTATGAATTCAGCAATATTGTAATTAGGACAATTAATGAATGCTGTCAGAGACATAGATTAGGCAACTCAAGATAAACGCGAGAATGTCAGCTCGTTGTTTATTGTCATAAATCCGTCAACGGATAATTCCGACTCGACAAAAAGCTCTTGAAGCCCGTCGACAAGGAATAAGGGGAACCAAGGGGATATAGTCCCAACTAGATATTCGAGCATGAATGTATGCATTAGTTTTTCAGAATCCAATTCAATAGGAATTTTTCATTACATATTGTAAAGTGTTACATTATTCTCCACTGTGTGGATTGTAAATCGCAAAGTTGATCCAAGTGTATTGTTTTCCATTTAGTTAGGGGGAATAAAGGATTATTGTGCAAAGTGCCGAGTATTTTTTATTCCCAAAAACGTTCAACACCTATAAGACGAAGTTTTAAGTCTAGTATAAAAGTCTTATTAATGTGTGAAACATCTGGCGACCGTGACAGGACCTGACTAGTTGGAAAAGTTTTCGTTTTTCGTGTGTGATTAACTTTTCGTAAACCGAGTGTTTGAACTTTTATCGACAAGATTCGACAGTTTGTGTGTAGTGAATAATCAAATTTATGAGCTTTGGCTGGACAGTGCTACGGACGAGGAATTGGAGACTGAATTGCAGAGTTGGGATGATGATGCAAAGAGGTTCACGCATATTAAAATTCGGTATGAAGGAATCATAGAGGAGACAGAGTCTACGAAGAGAGTATCAAGTCTTCATACAGATGGTCCGTGTGTGGAGGAGAACACAGGTATGCGTAAAAATTTTATAAGTTTCTTGGAAAAAGTAGAAAATGAGCAATCGATCAATATGGCGGCGGAACGTTTCGGTTTGACTGAAAAAAAGCCTCAATGAGTGTGAATGAAGAAAAAGGCAAATATTCGCAAAAGAAGGCTGCAGATTGTCCTACGGCCCAAAGACTGATCAATGTTGAAACGGCTGGCTGTACAATCTGCAATGGGTCCCACGAAAGTGATAATTGTTTCAAGGCTCAGAAAATGAGCTTATCACAAAAAAAGGACGTGCTTTACAGAAAGAAGGCTTTTTTCAAATGTTTGAGGAATGCTGTAGGTATCGATGTTTCGTATGTTGGTGATGCCGGTCCTATAGAGCTCTTAGTTGGTGCAGATGTTGCTGGAGATTTGTACAGGGGAAAACGACTAGAGCTCTCTTGTGGGCTGACGGCATATGGTACCCATTTTGGGTGGACTCTAATGGGCAAGACGCCTACCAAGGTTAGTTGTAATGTAGCTCTTACAACGATGAATCTTTCATTTAACGATGCTACGATAACCGATTCATGGGACTCGGAGACAATTGGCATGAAGAAACCTCCTGATGAAAGCTCTAGAAGTGAAAAGACACTAGAGGTAAAGGATTCCTTTTTGCGAAATGCAAATTATCCCCTAACTCAGAAAAGGTTATGTTCAGTTGTTAGAAAACTGAAGAGGGATGATATGTACGAACGATATGAAGGGGCTTCCGAAGAAGCGAAAATGATCGTGTGTAACAGAGTTTTGGAGAATCGAAGTTTGACCCCAGAAAGTGATTGGCGACATGTAGCAGGTAAACTGAATCCAGGTGATTTACCCTCACGAGGATGTTCTTCAAAGCATCTACTTGAGCCGAGATGGTGGGAGGGTCCAGAATGGTTATACGGATCTCAGAACACCTGGCCCTTAGGAATACCGCCTAGGAACGAAAAGGAAGTGAATGCTGAAAGGGCGAAGAAACTAGTGACCCTTTTATGCGAGTGCGAAGCTGTGGTGAACGAGAGATCGTTGACATATTTGTCAGATGAACCTAGTGATTTAGTGGCGTTAAGTCCCTCTATGTTTTTTCGTGATAGAGGCGAGTGCGGTTTACCGGATTGCAATATGATCGACAGTGCGTCGTTGAGTCGAAAAGCGCGCCAAATTCGGACACTACGAGAGAATTCACGCGGTCGTGTCCGCAATGAGTATTTGGGACAATTGAAGCTTCTTACTGAGAAGAAAAACGGACGTCCAGTGGCAATCGGAGATTTGGTACTCGTTGTTAACGACAATAGTAATCGTGAATTTTTAGAATGGCCCGTCGCGCCAGTAATTGAAGTACTTCCAGGAAAAGATGGTGAAATCCGATTGGTCCGGCTGTATCCTTTAGAATATTTCGACTTTCCGGAGTGCCATGATGAGAAGCCTTCAAGTTTCTGTGAGATGCCTACCGATACCGAGCCCGAGAAACAGACGTTCGGTGATTCAGGATCGTGCGTGAGTGCGAAAGGACCTTGTCGGGCGCAGAAGGTCTGCAAAGTGAAAACGACTCGTTCGGGTCGGGAATGCAAAGTGCCTTCGCGTTATAAACTATTATGTGTTAGTTCTAAGGAACTCTTATTTTGTTAAGGATTATTTTAATTTTTAGTTTGTTGTCTCTGTTTATTATGTCTCTTCTTTTTTTTTTGAGGAATCATTGTTTGGTCAAATATTCCTCAGGTGGGAGTATGTCAGAGACATAGATTAGGCAACTCAAGATAAACGCGAGAATGTCTGCTCGTTGTTTATTGTTTATCATAAATCCGTCAACGGATAATTCCGACTCGACAAAAAGCTCTCGAAGCCCGTCGACAAGGAATAAGGGGAACCAAAGGGAAATAGTCCCAACTAGATATTCGAGCATGAATGTATGCATTAGTTTTTCAGAATCCAATTCAATAGGAATTTTTCATTACATATTGTAAAGTGTTACATTATTCTCCACAGTGTGGAGTTGCAAAGTTGCAAAGTTGATCCAAGTGTATTGTTTTCCATTTAGTTAGGGGGAATAAAGGATTATTGTGCAAAGTGCCGAGTATTTTTTATTCCCAAAAACGTTCAACACCTATAAGACGAAGTTTTAAGTCTAGTATAAAAGTCTTATTAGTGTGTGAAACATCTGGCGACCGTGACAGGACCTGACTAGTTGGAAAAGTTTTCGTGTGTGATTAACTTTTCGTAAACCGAGTGGAATAGAGTAGTTGGAAAAACAGTTTCGGTAGATTATTTTCCAGTTAGTAAACTTAATCCGCGTTTTCAATCTTCGTTAATTTGTTGAAACGTTTGGTGGTTTTGAACCGAGTTTAAGATGTCGTGTGAATTGGAAATTAAAAAGAAAAGCCGGAAAGCACTCCGTAGTGCGTTCACAAGAACGGCCAAGGAATTTGATATGCTGACTGGTTGGAAGGGCGCGATAAAAACTTTCTGATAGACATTAGAGCAGTGTTTGAACTTTTATCGACAAGATTCGACAGTCTGTGTGTAGTGAATAATCAAATTTATGAGCTTTGGCTGGACAGTGCTACGGACGAGGAATTGGAGACTGAATTGCAGAGTTGGGATGATTATGCAAAGAGGTTCACGCATATTAAAATTCGGTATGAAGGAATCATAGAGGAGACAGAGTCTACGAAGAGAGTATCAAGTCTTCATACAGATGGTCCATGTGTGGAGGATAACACAGGTATGCGTAAAAATTTTATAAGTTTCTTGGAAAAAGTAGAAAATGAGCAATCGATCAATATGGCGGCGGAAGGTTTCGGTTTGACTGAAAGAAATGCCTCAATGAGTGTGAATGAAGAAAAAGGCAAATATTCGCAAAAGAAGGCTGCAGATTGTCCTACGGCCCAAGGACTGATCAATGTTGAAACGGCTGGCTGTACATTCTGCAATGGGTCCCACGAAAGTGATAATTGTTTCAAGGCTCAGAAAATGAGCTCATCACAAAAAAGGGACGTGCTGTACAGAAAGAAGGCTTGTTTCAAATGTTTGAGGATCGGACATCAGGGAAAGCGATGTAAAGGACATTTGCGATGTGTTCTGTGTAGTCGTTCTCACTCGACATTGATGTGCCCAAACTTGCCATTGAACCAATCGGATCCTATAAGTAGCCCACAAGGAAATGGTGGGAGTGTCGAAATCAAAGACCAAGTTTTGACGAATCAGACGGCAACGCATGTTTTCCTGCAGACTTTGAAGATAAAGTTGAGGGGAATGAATGGAACTAAGGTTGTGAGGGCGTTAATTGATACCGGATCACAACGGTCCTACATTCTCAGGGGAACTGCAGGGGAATTAGGTTTGAAACCGAAACGGCAGGAAAACCTCATACACTGCTTATTTGGAGGATCTGAGGTGACGAACAAACATTGTTGCTATGACGTCACATGTTATGGTGGTGAGAAGTCCTACACTTTCGAAGTGCTAGATCAATTGAGAATCTGCAATGATGTAGCTCCAGTTATGAAGGGACCTTGGATCGATAAGCTGAATGCTGTTGGTATTGACGTTTCGGATGTTGGTGATGCCGGTCCTATAGAGCTCTCAGTTGGTGCAGATGTTGCTGGATATTTGTACACGGGAAAACGACTAGAGCTCTCTTGTGGGCTGACGGCATATGGTACCCATTTTGGGTGGACTCTAATGGGCAAGACGCCTACCAAGGTTAGTTGTAATGAAGCTCTTACAACTATGAATCTGTTATATAACGATGCTACGATAACCGATTCATGGGACTCGGGGACAATTGGCATGAAGAAACCTCCTGATGAAAACACTAGAAGTGAAAAGGCACTAGAGGTAAAGGATTCCTTTTTGCGAAATGAGTTCATCATCGATCGAGAAGAAGAACACCCTCCTATCTACACGAATTATGCCCTGACTCAGAAAAGGTTGTATTCAGTTAGAAAACTGAAGAGGGATAATATGTACGAACGATATGAAGGTGCTTCCGAAGAAGCGAAAATGTTTATGTGTAACAGAGTTTTGGTGATTCCAAGTTTGACCTCAGAAAGTGATTGGCGACATGTAGCAGGTAAGCTGAATCCAGATGATTTACCATCACGAGGATGTTCTCCAAAGCATCTACATGAGCCGAGATGGTGGGAGGGTCCAGAATGGTTATACGGATCTCAGAACACCTGGCCCTTAGGAATACCGCCTAGGAACGAAAAGGAAGTGAATGCTGAAAGGGCGAAGAAACTAGTGACCCTTTTATGCGAGTGCGAAGCTGTGGTGAACGAGAGATCGTTGACATATTTGTCAGATGAACCTAGTGATTCAGTGGCGTTAAGTCCCTCTATGTTTTTTCGTGATAGAGGCGAGTGCGGTTTACCGGATTGCAATATGATCGACAGTGCGTCGTTGAGTCGAAAAGCGCGCCAAATTCGGACACTACGAGAGAATTCACGCGGTCGTGTCCGCAATAAGTATTTGGGACAATTGAAGCTTCTTACTGAGAAGAAAAACGGACGTCCAGTGGCCATCGGAGATTTGGTACTCGTTGTTAACGACAATGGTAATCGTGAATTTTTAGATTGGCCCGTCGCGCGAGTAATTGAAGTACTTCCAGGTAAAGATGGTGAAATCCGATTGGTCCGGATCGAAACCAGCAAAGGGTCGATGCTAAGGCCTATTCAACGGCTGTACCCTTTAGAATGTTTCGACTTACCGGAGTTCCAAGATGAGAAGCCTTCAAGTTCCTGTGAGAAGCCTACCGAGCCCGAGAAACAGACGTTCGGTGATTTAGGATCGTGCGTGAGTGCGAAAGGACCTTGTCGGGCGCAGAAGGTCTGCAAAGTGAAAACGACTCGTTCGGGTCGGGAATGCAAAGTGCCTTCGCGTTATGAACTATGATGAGTGTTAGTTCTAAGGAACTCTTATTTTGTTAAGGACTATTTTAATTTTTGTTTTGTTGTCTCTGTTTATTATGTCTCTTCTTTTTTTGAGGAATCATTGTTTGGTCAAATATTCCTCAGGTGGGAGTATGTCAGAGACATAGATTAGGCAACTCAAGATAAACGCGAGAATGTCAGCTCGTTGTTTATTGTTTATCATAAATCCGTCAACGGATAATTCCGACTCGACAAAAAGCTCTTGAAGCCCGTCGACAAGGAATAAGGGGAACCAAGGGGATATAGTCCCAACTAGATATTTGAGCATGAATGTATGCATTAGTTTTTCAGAATCCAATTCAATAGGAATTTTTCATTACATATTGTAAAGTGTTACATTATTCTCCACTGTGTGGATTGTAAATCGCAAAGTTGATCCAAGTGTATTGTTTTCCATTTAGTTAGGGGGAATAAAGGATTATTGTGCAAAGTGCCGAGTATTTTTTATTCCCAAAAACGTTCAACACCTATAAGACGAAGTTTTAAGTCTAGTATAAAAGTCTTATTAGTGTGTGAAACATCTATAGGTCTCAAACTTAATTCTTCTTTGTGAATCTTTGGGAGTCCGTAAAATTTAGATGCCGTACCTTTGTAATACATAAGTTTGTGAGCCAATTCTTTTGAAACCTTATTATCCTTTTTTAGTTTGGTAATTAAGGAATTAATTCTCTGTTGGTATGAACTACTTGGATCCCTTGGCAATGCTAAGTAATTTTCTTCATCAGACAATAAATTATTTGATAATTCTATATACTCGTATTTCGTTCTGTCCATTACAGTAGTAACATTACCCTTGTCTGACTGTAGGACTAGTACTTCTAAAAAATAAATTTAACCAATTTTCAATATACACAGTCGCTAAATCTTGAATTATATATATATATATATATATATATATATATATATATATATATATATATATATATATATATATATATATATGTATATATATAGTTATTAATGGTCATTGTCACCTCCAAAATATAAACTCAACAAGCGTTGTCACCTCATATATAACGCTCTCACCTCCGAAATCGGAGGTCACAACGTTTTGCCTTGTTTCTTAGCTTGTTAGACTCAGGAGACTTCAGGGATCAACATATCAAAAAATCGTTTTGAGGTCAGAACGCACCATATTTAAGTACTGTACAATCTTTTAGTTCAGCTATATACCACCAGCGCTAGTGCGCCGTCCTATATATGGAGAAATAAGTCGAAGAGACATTCAGTTCGTTGTCACCTCCGTAAATGGCAACACTGTAAACCATACTCGTATGGAGCAGGTGCACTGAGGCATGCATAAAAAAGTGTATCAAAACAACATCTGGCATTCTTTCGAACCATAAAATCGTCTGGTTGATGTAAAATGAATCGTTTGTGAAAAGTTCGGTGGTCGATATTTCTGACCCGACTATGAGATAACTAAAAATCTTTAAACGGAACATTTGTTATTATCGTTATTAAAAGCTTCATTAGGTTCTTTCTTCTTTTATTTTGCAAGATTATCAGAGTTTGTCTAAGAATAATTTCCGAAAGAAAGTACTTGAAGATTCGATATTCACGAAGCGGCTTTATTTGCGAGCATCAAAATTATGCTTCCTCAAATTCCACCCGATGATTCAGCAGATCCGAAATGTTAATGTCACCATACATTCAAGATTTCAGATTCGATCCAACTGAAATATGGTATCTTGGATGAATTGTGTCGACTCAAAAGTTCATGCAGAATTTCAGCCGAACTTGACGAATAGGTTAGATGTGAAAATGAAACTTTCTTATAATACGATCCTAACAGAATTTCGCATCATTTCCTTTTCGGAATATACTTTTTGGTGAATTTAAATTCCATCGTATTTTAGAGTTATTAAGTGAATGATAATGGATGTAACTCCAAAACAGTCGAGCAGATTTAGTTCGAGAGAGAGTCTCACCATCAAGACTCCACAGCGAGCAAGAAAATTTCTAGTGTTTGTTCCTTTCTCTCGAAAGTTGAATGTCTACGAATGATCGGCCCCAAAAATTTAAAATCAATGTTCTCATCAAGAGCCTTATCTTACAAAAAAAAAGTATGCAGCCAAACAGCGTAAACAAGTAAACGAGCCTATAGCTGTCAGCAAGCAATTGAATTCAAAATTTTAAATACAAATCAAATAGCTTTTGGTGTATGTAGCTTCTGAGTGCTCGTCTATCCACCTAGTAGGTAGATTCGCATTTTTCAGTCCGAGAATGTAATTATAAAAAATGACTGAGGCCGTAAAAAAATTGACAGTGATACTGTCCGTGATTCCGACCTTAATATCTTGAAATTCTTTCGATAATCGCTAGAAATTTTCGAGGTTCTGGATATGTAATACATGGGCTTCCAAGTTCCTACCTCGAACGCCGAAGGGTAGTCTCGATATGCCATACACGGGACTCTTTTCGAGCATTCGTGCGATGCTGGATGCCCGAAAGTCCCGTAGAGAGTCCTCGTCAGTGGCCTACATTAGGTTATGAATTTATTGGGATGAAGGAATGAGTATATTTAGATAAAATTTTATACTGAAACGAAGAAAATGGTCGAAATCATGTCTTAAATGGGACCTACTTTGGATGATTGGGTTTAACAAAAAATTGAAATCTCGAACATAAATTATGTATCACATAGAAACAAACCTCTCAACAAATAGGTGTAAACAATAAATATATAAAATAATATAAAAATGAGTTTGGAAGAATTATTTAACGAATTTGTTATCCCACAAACTAATATTTTCTTCGACGCATTTTGTTAAGGAGTGTTGAGCTTTTTTTTTTTTTTTCGTCGAGCAAGCAGTAGGTTGGACTGCTTGCTATTTCCTTCGTCTTTAATCTGGAAACCGATTTCGGCTCAACACAAGTTTTCCTTCATTTTCTGAATGTTCTCGTTCGGAAGGATAAAATTGATCATTCCTCTTATTCAAGAGTAAATGCTTTTTAGTAATAAATTTACTAGGATGAAGACATGAGGATATTTAGAATAGATTTTATACCGAAGCGAAAAGAATGACTAAAACCATCTCTTAAATGGTTTTTTTTTTATTTTCGAGGCGTGTTCTATCAGTTGTTCTTATTGACCAAGTTACTTTTTTTGCATTTATAATATAGGCTTCTCACTTCTGAAACGAATTGACAAAAATAATCTTTATTCCCGTTGCTGTTGGAAAAATACACAAAGTAAAAAGCCGTTGAAAAGAAGAATCAGTGAGCTTAAAGTTCGAAATTATTATACTCCATTCACTTTTATAAAGTATACCGGTTGGCCATGGAATTCTGACACATTTCACCGTGTATATTTTGAAAATGTTAGGTTATGGTCATTCTTCTGTCAGTTGAACAAGAAACGTTGCCGTTTCTACATTTATGTCGTAGTAATTACGTATTTATCAAAATGTTTATTTACCTTGGGAAAATAATGAATTCGAGAAAATGTTATGTGAATTCAATAATTCCAAAGACCTGGCGAATGTTGAAGACACTTTTTTCGTCTAAATACTGGAAATATTTCACGTATATAAAACTGGTTGGGAGATTCAGTTATGCTATTTTCTTGTACGGAAATCAAGAACCGAGTGCTGAAATTTTACTGAAAAATAATGGACAAAATAGTCCGTTACTTTGTGATAGTTCATTAGCAAAAATATTAAAAGTATTCGCATAACCCTACAGAAAAACTTATAAACGAACAGTGGAATTCCCCACTTTCCAAAAAATAAGCCTACAGAAGAAATTGAAATACCTTTTTGCACCCCTTTAAATACTCCAGTATGAAAATGTAGTGGTACTACGAAACCTGTGTCACTGTTAAACCTTAAGAGAACTAACTCCATTTACAAAGTTCGAGGGAATCTATGTGAATGATAGGTAAACCGAATTAAGAAGAACGTATTTCTAAACTGGGATGCACCTTAGCTTCAGTCTGTTATCTTTGGGTGTAATGACAAGATATCTGGATAAATTCTGCATAAAAACCATCTATCATACAGTATTCGAGTCGAAAGCAACATATGGAATTATGTTTTATGGACATACTTCGAAGTCAGTTCAAATATTCAATCTCCAGGTGGGTGTTAAACGTCTTAAATTTAATTATCATATCAACTGGCATATAATGATTGGATACAAAACTTGAGAAAACGATAACACAATGAAGAAATTGGTTTTGATACATAATAAAAAAAACTTCAACAATTTTCCATCACAAAACAATAATTTCTAACATCGTTACATGTATATGTTTCTTTTTGAGAAAGAGCATTAGATTTTTTAATGTATCAAACAATATGGCGTGTTCGAAGCAATTACAGTATTAGGAAAACAGATTTTTTTCAAAGAATAGGCTGACATATTAATAACGGACAGAATCTTCTTTAGGAACAACATTTCATCTTTCTTTTGGATTGACACTGACAAAATATCTTGAAATCTGCAACATAAAAGGAGATAGATCATCAGGACATAGTATATAACCCACATTTGGTCCTTGACAACGAAGGTCTTCCGACCATATCTGGTCCACCAAGCAATTATTTTTGAGATCCTGAGGTTTACGAAGAAGCTTTATGTCCCTTATAAAGAGAAAGCTTTTCCCAAAGTTTCCCAATTGGTTATTTTTCTATCTAGGTGGTTTGCAGCAACTTCCTCTTCCATATTATCCATAATATAATTCATTTTGTTTGATTCAGTTGAACCTCATTGATCGTAGAAAATCTTCGATACAGTACTAGTTTTATAAGGAGGGTATTCGACATTTTTGCAATACTAGAAAACCCAAATGTTAGGTCTTTCACACTGCATAGAGGGTTCTGTTGAAAAAGGCAGCTCTTTCGCAAAAGTGAGTAGTGTATCAATCGAAAAGTGTTCATTTTTCAAATTATAATTCCAAATTTGTCGTTGCAGATCTTTCTTCAAAATAAAGTCTTCAATCAGTGTCTTTTTGGGTACCCCAATTGTAGGAAATTCTTTGTCGTCCTTTCACTTAAAATCCTCCAAATTGTGTTTATGTGCAGCTAAAAATTGAATATCTATTCATATAAAATATTAAACCTTGGTTTTCACTCACTTATACGTCGAAAATGTTGGAAAACTGGTCATGAACTGTCGAAACCAAATTATCAGGGTTACTTTTAGAATGCGCAGATTTCAATTCTGAATAGCACTTCCTGATACTTTACCTCTGCTTTTTCGAAACTACCTTCGGCATTCTAAGTTTCCAGGCTTGATAATTAATAATTAATAATGGAAAATGAACGCCGGCAACGTCTGCGACATTTATTAATTGACGTAATGCATTCACAAATGCCAACCTGCGATTTTTTCAGGGGGAAAAAACTTGATAAACCTAAAACTTGGCCTCCCGGGATACTTTATAAAAGTGAATGGAGTATAGAAGAGTTATGAAATTCAAAAGCTGTCAAAAGGGATATGGTATTGAAAAAGAATGTCACTTAATTGAAATCTATGTGCGATATACGAAAGACAAGAATAAAAATCATCGTTGCTTGGAAAAATTTATGACAGTAAAAGTATGATTGGAAGACTATTCGAAAAATTAAGTGGGCAGAATTCCCTTCGAAAATTACGTTCAATAAATAAGATCACCCCACATTTTTTTTTAAGGATATAGTTACATCAGAACTAAATTAGGGTATAGTTATATCAGAAATAAATTTGAGAATAGTTTACAACATCCAATAACCCTGTCCAAATGATGATTCAGTTTGTGATAACAGAAAGTATTCCGTAGGGAATATCCCTTCTTTATCCTAATGAATAAAAAAATGAGAAGCTTAGCAATATGTCGATATAAATTGAATTCTTATATACAATCCGCATTCCCTCAGTTACCTGCCCAATATTATGTTGAGCTATTGGTTGAAGGAATTTATAAATATGACATTTTTTTGGTAATGAAATTTTATAGTATATTGTTCAATGAGCGATAATGTAAGTCATAACAGACGCAGATGAATGTTGCAGCCCGAGCCTTCAGGCGAGGGGTGTAATTCATCAAGTGTGTTATGACCATTTCCGAGAATTGAACACTATACTTTACCTTCGACTTCTTCAGTGAAATTCGAATCAATCAGCATTTTCAAAATTGACAACAGTTGTCAAAAGCGATTTCTTTGGTCGAAAATCTAATCGATATCGAATACCGTAGAAAACGTCAGAAATTTACGTTTTCCAAATGCAATTTTTGGATATTCAGACCTAAGAAAATGATAGAAATGGATGGCGAGAACGTTACCTTGATGTCTGAAATAGAGTTCCCAAACGATTCGACTTTCTTATTCATTTTGTAATTCGTAAGCTACATTTTTCCTATCTGTATTATAGTGAGTTTTAGGCGTGAGTTATTATTACCTCACACTATTGGTTTATGGAGACTATTACAGATCAAAATGAGTTGAATAATGGATATATTATTCTAAGGGAGTAGATAAAGATTATTATGTCTTTCCGTAAGTCCCGTATAACAATTACATATTTCCATGCATCAAATAAATGATGATTCTTTATGCCGAGTATTTTATCCATCCAAAAGCCGCACCTATACCAATTAATTATTCACTCTCCCATTTTATTGGAAGACTTGTTTCTCTCCAATTGTAGTAAAATAACGTCTTGATATAATTCTCTTCCGTTATTGTTTGATTCAATAATTTTTGGAATTGCTACTATTGTAAAATTACGAAAAACCCCTAACCTCAATTTCTGTGGCTATTTTCATTCTTACTATTTAGTTATCGATTTGCGAAAAAACTGCACTTATTTTCTCCAAGAACTCCATTTCGCAGCATTGTGATGGGATTTTTTTAGCGATCTCACACAATTCAAAATATGTATATTGATATTACAACTTTTTATTAATTTCGTGAGTTTTTATTCATGTTACAAATGATTCGATTTCCACGAAATTCTGAATTTAGGTTATAGTTCCCCAAAAAGAAACCTTTGATTTATTCATTTTTGTATCTTTACTATTATACCAGTCCCATCTTTGGAATCGGATTACTATTTTACAAGTTGTTAGGATGAATCGTGGCAAGTGGCTAGAGGTTTCAATAATTTCAAGACTTGGTGATTTCCTTTGAAAATTAAATTATTTAAGGTTCACTGGTCGCAAGGAGTTTCGAATTTGACCACATATTTCACCATTGATTCCAACCTAATCGTTCAAGATCATTTCGGCTGAAAATTCTTCAATTGAAGATATTTTGACGAAACGATAAATATCGTTTCGAATCCACAACAACAAGAATACTCCCCGATCTCCGACTCCTTTATAGACATGAATCAACCTTGAAAAACCAAGCCACCTGCATCCAATATATGAATATTGAATTTCATATATTCACTACTCACCTACTCACCTCCGAAATTTGGCAACAACGCCGGAGGTTATAACGTTCACACTACAAGAAATATAAGCGGAGGCTACAGCGCCTCGATTGTTCAAACAAAATTTTTTCAGCAAAAATGTTTTCCCCTCTCTCGGTAATTTTGTTCTTTGGCTTCCCCTCTCCATATATCAACAAAAAATTTTCCATTGAGACTACTCCTTCACCCGGAGGTGAGGTCGCCCAGTCTACTTAACGGAGGTCACAGCTTAACAGGGGTTCATATATATATATATATATATATATATATATATATATATATATATATATATATATATATATAGTTATTAATGGTCATTGTCACCTCCAAAATATAAACTCAACAAGCGTTGTCACCTCATATATAACGCTCTCACCTCCGAAATCGGAGGTCACAACGTTTTGCCTTGTTTCTTAGCTTGTTAGACTCAGGAGACTTCAGGGATCAACATATCAAAAAATCGTTTTGAGGTCAGAACGCACCATATTTCTGTACTGTACAATCTTTTAGTTCAGCTATATACCACCAGCGCTAGTGCGCCGTCCTATATATGGAGAAATAAGTCGAAGGGACATTCAGTTCGTTGTCACCTCCGTAAATGGCAACACTGTAAACCCTACTCGTATGAAGCAGGTGCACTGAGGCATGCATAAAAAAGTGTATCAAAACAACATCTGGCATTCTTTCGAACCATAAAATCGTCTGGTTGATGTAAAATGAATCGTTTGTGGAAAGTTCGGAGGTCGATATTTCTGACCCGACTATGAGATAACTAAAAATGTTTAAACGGAACATTTGTTATTGTCGTTATTGAAAGCTTCATTAGGTTCTTTCTTCTTTTATTTTGCAAGATTATCAGAGTTTGTCTAAGAATAAAAAAATTGCATATACCAGATTTCATTGAAATACACTAGTACGACTGAATACAGTAAATTTTCCCCGAAACTGAATTACGAGCCGGTTTTCTAATGACGTTTATTATTTTTCACCTACACGAATTGAGTTTTTTAGTTCTTAGGGCCTAATGAAATCATCCCAAAAAATAATTATAAATTCTTTTCCTTATACATTGCACCAATATTCAGACGATATACGAACTGGAGCTTCGTCGTCAAAGGTGAATAGTACCTACATAATTTCTCCGTTTCGTCGAATTTTGAAAAATAAGGAAAAAACTTTGTGACTGATTGCATTTTAAAAGTTTCCTTTTAAGATAAACTGCGAACATTTCTCCACAGAAACAGATTCAAGAGAAAGGTGGAAGGTGGAATCACCGTTTATAAACAGGTCCCTTGAAAAAAGTTGGAGACTTTCAATAATGAACACTTAATAAAAAATAATTCTATTCGTATGTTGATTATAACATGAGCATTAGGTTTTTTTAGTAACATATTTTTCAAGATATATGAAAGTTTGCCTCTCGAGAGCACAATAATTTCCGAAAGAAAGAACTTGAAGATTCGATATTCACGAAGCGGCTTTATTTGCGAGCATCAAAATTATGCTTCCTCAAATTCCACCCGATGATTCAGCAGATCCGAAATGTTAATGTCACCATATATTCAAGATTCAAGCGAAAAGAATGACTAAAACCATCTCTTAAATGGTATTTTTTTTAATTTTCGAGGGGTGTACTATCAGTTGTTCTTATTGACCAAGTTACTTTTTTTGCATTTATAATATCGGCTTCCCACTTCTGAAACGAATTGATAAAATTAATCTTTATTCCCGTTGCTGTTGGAAAAATACACAAAGTAAAAAGCCGTTGAAAAGAAGAATCAGTGAGCTTAAAGTTCGAAATTATTAGAAGAGTTATGAAATTCAAAAGCTTTCAAAAAGGGGAATGGTATTGAAAAAGAATGTCACTTAATTGAAATCTATGTGCGATATACGAAAGACAAGAATAAAAATCATCGTTGCTTGGAAAAATTTATGACAGTAAAAGTATGATTGGAAGACTATTCGAAAAATTAAGTGGGCAGCCCTTCGAAAATTACGTTCAATAAATAAGATCACCCCACATTTTTTTTAAAGGATATAGTTACATCAGAACTAAATTAGGGTATAGTTATATCAGAACTAAATTTGAGAATAGTTTACAACATCCAATAACCCTGCCCAAATGATGATTAAGTTTGTGATAACAGATAGTATTCCGTAGGGAATATCCCTTCTTTATCCTAATGAATAAAAAAATGAGAAGCTTAGCAATATGTCGATATAAATTGAATTCTTATATACAATCCGCATTCCCTCAGTTACCTGCCCAATATTATGTTGAGCTATTGGTTGAAGGAATTTATAAATATGACATTTTTTTGGTAATGAAATTTTATAGTATATTGTTCAATGAGCGATAATATAAGTCATAACAGACGCAGATGAATCTTGCTGCCCGAGCCTTCAGGCGAGGGGTGTAATTCATCAAGTGTGTTATGACCATTTCCGCGAATTGAACACTATACTTTACCTTCGTCTTCTTCAGTGAAATTCGAATCAATCAGCATTTTCAAAATTGACAACAGTTGTCAAAAGCGATTTCTTTGGTCGAAAATCTAATCGATATCGAATACCGTAGAAAACGTCAGAAATTCACGTTTTCCAAATGCAATTTTTGGATATTCAAACCTAAGAAAATTTAGAAATGGATGGCGAGAACGTTACCTTGATGTCTGAAATAGAGTTCCCAAACGATTCGACTTTCTTATTCATTTCGTAATTCGTGAGCTACATTTTTCCTATTTGTATTATAGTGAGTTTTAGGCGTGAGTTATTATTACCTCACACTATTGGTTTATGGAGACTATTACAGATCAAAATGAGTTGAATAATGGATATATTATTCTATGGGAGTAGATAAAGATTATTATGTCTTTCCGTAAGTCCCGTATAACAATTACATATTTCCATGCATCAAATAAATGATGATTAATTCTTTATGCCGAGTATTTTATCCGTCCAAAAGCTGCACTTATACCAATTAATTAGTCACTCTCCCATTTTATTTGAAGACTTGTTTCTTTCGAATTGTAGTAAAATAACGTCTTGATATAATTCTCTTCCGTTATTGTTTGATTCAATAATTTTTGGAATTGCTACTATTGTAAAATTACGAAAAACCCCTCACCTCAATTTCTGTGGCTATTTTCATTCTTACTATTTAGTTATCGATTTGCGAAAAAACTGCACTTATTTTCTCCAAGAACTCCATTTCGCAGCATTGTGATGGGATTTTGTTTAGCGATCTCACACAATTCAAAATATGTATATTGATATTACAACTTTTTATTAATTTCGTGAGTTTTTATTCATGTTACAAATGATTCGATTTCCACGAAATTCTGAATTTAGGTTATAGTTCCCCAAAAAGAAACCTTCGATTTATTCATTTTTGTATCTTTACTATTATACCAGTCCCATCTTTGGAATCGGATTACTATTTTACAAGTTGTTAGGATGAATCGTGGCAAATGGCTAGAGGTTTCAATAATTTCAAGACTTGGTGATTTCCATTGAAAATTAAATTATTTAAGGTTCACTGGTCGCAAGGAGTTTCGAATTTGACGACATATTCTTCACCATTGATTCCAACCTAATCGTTCAAGATCATTTCGGCTGAAAATTCTTCAATTGAAGATATTTTGACGAAACGATAAATATCGTTTCGAATCCACAACAACAAGAATACTCCCCGATCTCCGACTCCTTTATAGACATGAAACAACCTTGAAAAACCAAGCCACCTGCATCCAATATATGAATATTGAATTTCATATATTCACTTCACCTACTCACCTCCGAAATTTGGCAACACCGCCGGAGGTTATAACGTTCACACTACAAGAAATATAAGCGGAGGCTACAGCGCCTCGATTGTTCAAACAAAATTTTTTCAGCAAAAATGTTTTCCCCTCTCTCGGTAATTTTGTTCTTTGGCTTCCCCTCTCCATATATCAACAAAAAAATTTCCATTGAGACTACTCCTTCACCCGGAGGTGACGTCGCCCAGTCTACTTAACGGAGGTCACAGCTTAACAGGGGTTCATATATATATATATATATATATATATATATATATATATATATATATATATATATATATATATATATATAGATTTGTTCGACCGCACATACAGACCCAAATCGGTATACTCGACCGACTCTTCAGTCCAAAAGTGACGTTTTCAGACCCGGCTTCGGGACTGGTAACGTTCGACTATAGAAAAGTTATGAGGGGTCTGAGGGGATGCTAGGGGTGCATTTTCAGCCGGGTCTGAAAAGTCGGTTTTACATGTGATTATATATGGAAAAGTTTCAGTGTTTGGCCAGTGCGAGGGCGCTTCAGTCGACATCAACTTGCTGTATATAATTCGTATAGTTGACCAACGCATTGGGTCCCTAAATATGGCAACGCTGTTTTCCGTTCATACACCTCAAATACACTATTCGAGTACTTATACGATCCCGGTATGGACGAACGTCGTCATGGGTCTTAGTGAATATTTCGAATAGACTCGTAGATTTGATATTGGATTCTCTTGATATCAATATGAACTGCAGGTTCTCCGGTATGGAAGCGTATACAAACCCGATGAATATTACTGTAAACAAAGTGTTACCAAGTATAGGTACGTGTGTCTTCGAGTAGGGGTCTCCTTTCGAAAGTGAGAAGAGAGACTTTTTTACGTGCTGAAAAAATGGCATTTTGTGAACAGAGAAGAAGTTACAGTCACATACTAAATTTTCTTGTTTCCAAGATTCGTTCATGCACAATCACAAAGGGGGGCAAAAGAGAACTTTTTTACATTTTCCATTTCAAAATTCATTTTCAGAATTTCAATATCATATTATGACGGTATGTTTGTTGTGCTGCAAAATGACAAAGGGATCAAAATCTCAAGACGGAGGCGTGTCCTGTGGGCACCCATGTACGAGGGCGGATTGATATTGAAGCTACCTAGCGCTAGATGGCAGCACAAACACAAAAACTTTTTCTTTTTTCGAAATCGCGATCTGTCAAACGTCGGCTGGTAAAATTTCACCCAAATTCATCGATTAGTTCATTCGTTGTAGTCGTTTGAAGTAAGCAACTTTTGTGTTTCTTGAAAAATGGAAAAAAGCGAATTTCGTGCAGTGATTAAACACTATTATCTGAAAGGGAAAACGGCGAAAGAGACAAAAGAAAAGCTCGACAAACATTACGGTGAGTCTGCTCCGTCAGATTACATGGTAAAATATTGGATTGCTGAATTTAAACGCGGCCGAACAAGCACTGCAACAATACCATCCACAGGAAGGCCAAAAGAGGTGGTCACTGAAGAAAATATCAAGAAAATCCTCGATATCGTTATGAATGATCGCCGAATCAAGTTGCGTGAGATTGTTGAAATGGTGAACATATCATATGAACGTGTGTTCAACATTTTGCATGAACATTTGCATATGAAAAAGCTATCGGCAAGATGGGTGCCGCGTTTGCTCAGTGTCGAACAAAAACGAGTTCGACAGACCACTTCCCAGCGGTGTTTGGACATGATAAAGCGTAATCCTGTTGATTTTTGGCGTCGATTAATAACTGTTGATGAAACATGGGTCCATCACTACACACCTGAAACCAAAAATCAATCGAAACAATGGGTGGAAGCTGGTGGAAGTGCTCCGAAGAAGGCGAAGGCAGTGAAATCGGCTGGCAAGGTTATGGCCACTGTATTTTGGGATGCACACGGAATATTGCTCATTGATTATCTTGAAAAAGGATCCACAATCACAGGAGAGTATTATCGTGCATTATTGGATCAATTGAATGATGCAATCAAGAAAAAATGACCACATTTAAAGAAGAAAAAAGTGCTCTTTCTTCAAGACAACGCACCGGTTCACACAGCATTAGATACGATGCTTAAATTACGTGAAATACACTTCGAATTGGTTGATCATCCACCTTATAGTCCAGATTTAGCTCCTAGTGACTTTTTTCTGTTTCCAAACTTGAAAAAATGGCTCGCTGGAAAAAGATTCATCTCAAACGAAGAAGTGATTACCGAAACTAACGCGTATTTTGAGGGATTTCCGAAATCGTATTATTCAGATGGTATAAAAAAGTTGGAATATCGTCTTACTAAGTGTGTCGAAGTAAAAGGAGACTATGTTGAGAAATAAATGGTTTTTGAAAAAAAAATATGTTTTTTTCCTACTTAAGTAGCCTCATTATCAATCCGCCCTCGTAGGTACACAATATATTTCATTTGATTATTAAGGAACTAGAAGAGCTCAGCAAACTACTTTATGATAGATCAACCTTTTCGCCATAATCCACCATAAAAGGAATGATTCAAACCCATGATAGATCAATGAATATTTAAAATGTTTACGTATCTCTCGAGCACTCTTCGGGTTTTGGGGATGAATGTACGATTTTGAGTTAGAATACGGGCTAACGTGAAAAGCATCAAAAGATCACAAATAAATTGAAAAAATATTCATTTGTAAGACACGTCCACAAAATCGAATACGTCAATTATATACCTGGCTAATCACGTGATATACTGCGGTTTCAACTGGAAACCAGTGGTGCGTTATCAAAATACTCTCAAATGAATATTTTTACAATGTAGCTGACAGACGTCTAAGGATTTCATTTTCAGCGCTCCCAAGAGAAAAATAGTATTTTTTCCTCATAGTCATAGTCATATTCAAAGGAAATTCGCACTAGCTTATGCTAGGAATCATTCCCTGAAAGCTTTTGTACTTAAAATACCACCCTGTATAATTCATAAATATATAAATGAAGTGTGATTCAGTTGAAGAGATTATCACAATATGCTGAGTTTTGGAATTTCATAGAAATGAAAGCTAGGAATGATGTAAATGATGTACCTACCAGAATCGGATAGTGATTATGCACTATATAACAAGGCTCTTGTTTTTAGTAAACCTAAATCTGATTCTTGATTTCACCGATGAGAATCAAAAGTGAAATTGAATTTTCATAAGAATTTCAGAAGTTATTGTGTTTTTCAATGTGATGAATGAAGGAGAGTAGTGTTATGAATTTTGTCTAGGTCCTACCTAATATATTAAGCTCCTAACACATCACTGAGATTGATGTTATTGACATTCTGAAAAAAGTACATGTTCTCAGTTCTTTTCGTTACTTAATATTGTTCAAGTTCAAGGTGTTATGATTTTTTTACCATTTTTCTAGAAATTTCCCATTTTTCTCATTAAAACCTTGAATTTTTTCAAATTTAATGCTCGAGGTGCCTATAAAATGATTTATTTCCTTAGTCTAGTCTTGTCTTATTCAGATCGAATCATAATTTCATACAAACGTCTTCAAAAAACCTGACAGCGTCGTATCAAACATTAAAATGAAAAAAAAAAAATGTTGTGTCCACTTTACAAAGTGAAATAAAAAAAAAATTACATAGTGTTGGGTTTTAAAATGGCTTTAAAAACTCCTCTAGTTAATACTCTTAGCAATGGTATGTAACATGTACCATTAATAATCAGATAACTCAACAAAAAACCGTTTTGTCTTCAAGGATGTCTTGAAAGGATGACGACAAAACTATTCCATTGAGCAGGCAAAATCTTTTCTCTCATTCTACCACAGCTAAAAATAGCGTGCCCTCTCTATCATCGGCTAACAATACTCCCAAGGGCGTCGCCAGTGAGGGGGCAGCTGCCCCCCGTGCCTCCCCCCCAATCAGAATAGAAAAAATGAACTGATTTTCGTATATTGTGCTATTATTTCATAAGTTTTTAAGGGATATTTGAGCTCTAGGGGGATGGAACTGCCAACCGTGCCCCTCCCCCCCCCAGCTCAAAAGCTGGGGGGTAATTACTACATTTGCAAGTCAATTCATAGGCCTGCAGTAAAGGTGCAGTAATGCAGTTTTGAGTTCACTCAACATTTCGGTGGTTCATCAACATATTCTGTAGCATATTTTGAGCTGGGGGGGAGGACACGGGGGGCAGCTGCCCCCCCCTAGAGCTCAAAAATCCCTTAAAAACTTTTGAAATAATAGCATAATATACGAAAATCAGTTCATTTTTTCTATTCTGATTGGGGGGCACGGGGGGCAGCTGCCCCCTCCCTGGCGACGCCCTTGGGAGTATTGTTAGCCGATGATAGAGAGGGCATGCTATTTTTAGGTGTGGTAGAATGAGAGAAAAGATTTTGTCTGCTCAATGGAATAGTTTTGTCGTCATCCTTTCAAGGCATCCTTGAAGACAAAACGGTTTTTTGTTGAGTTATCTGATTATTAATGGTACATGTTACATACCATTGCAAAGAGTATTAACTAGAGAAGTTTATAAAGCCATTTTAAAACCCAACACCATGTACATTTTTTTTTATTTCACTTTGTAAAGTGGACACAACATTATTTTTTTTTTCATTTTGATGTTTGATACGACGCTGTCAGGTTTTTTGAAGACATTTGTATGAAATTATGATTCGATCTGAATAAGACAAGACTAGACTAAGGAAATTAATCATTTTATAGGCACCTCGAGCATTGAATTTGAAGAAATTCAAGGTTTTAATGAGAAAAAAGGGAAATTTCTAGAAAAATGGTAAAAAAATTATAACACCTTGAACTTTGGGCAAAGTGATATTTAATTAGGCGCAACAAGTAGCCAAGAGCATCACCTATCCACCATTTACCTATGGCTACTCACCCTCCAAACACCCTGTATAATATCAAGTCAAAGGGCTTGATGAAAGTAACTTGCAACATAATGCGATGTTATTCTTAATCCAATATGGCGGACCATCCAAGATTTCGAAATAGTTATAGTTATTCACTTCTACAATATGGGCATCAAATGGAAGGGCTTGTTGAGAGTAACTCGAAAAATAATGTGACGTAATCCTAAAACTATTATTTCGGAAAAACCAAGTCAGTGACTATAAAAAATTGATTCAACAAATGAGAATGAGGAATTTCATCTTCACAGACAGCAAAATTGTTCACTTCGTGAAGATATTTAGTCTTCCCGTCGACTCACTAACACATATACAAATTCTTGCCATAACACCTACTCTTTCAATCCCTTTTATACATTGAAATCGTAGCGACTGATCCCGACAATCTGGCAACAGTGCTGGGATCGAAAACGTTGATCGTATTTGCCGGTGCAGTATATGTGGGATTGAAAAGTTGGCGCAATGTATCGGGTCTGAACAGGACTATCAGATATACAACTTTTTTGAATGAAACAAAATTTTTCCCCTCTCAATGTGCCTAGGGAGTTATATTTTAAAAGAGCCCATTTTTTGCATATATACTCGTAAAAAACATACGGATCATGTGGGTCTTAGGTCGCCTTAAGAACGTACCGGGACTGGATACGTCTGCCAGACAAATATATATATATATATATATATATATATATATATATATATATACAGGGTGGGTGGAGGGTGAGTAGCCATAGGTAAATGGTGGATAGGTGATGCTCTTGGCTACTGGTTGCGCCTAATAAAATAACATTTTGCCCAAAGTTCAAGGTGTTATAATTTTTTTACCATTTTTCTAGAAATTTCCCATTTTGCTCCTTAAAACCTTGAATTTTTTCAAATTTAATGCTCGAGGTGCCTATAAAATGATTTATTTCCTTAGTCTAGTCTTGTCTTATTCAGATTGAATCAAAATTTCATACAAACGTCTTCAAAAAACCTGACAGCGTCGTATCAAACTTCAAAATGAAAAAAAAAATAATGTTGTGTCCACTTTACAAAGTGAAATAAAAAAAAAATTCACATAGTGTTGGGTTTTAAAATGGCTTTAAAAACTTCTCTAGTTAATTCTCTTTGCAATGGTATGTAACATGTACCATTAATAATCAGATAACTCAACAAAAAACCGTTTTGTCTTCAAGGATGCCTTGAAAGGATGACGACAAAACTATTCCATTGAGCAGGCAAAATCTTTTCTCTCATCTTACCACAGCTAAAAATAGCGTGCTCTCTCTATCATCGGCTAACAATACTCCCAAGGGCGTCGCCAGGGAGGGGGCAGCTGCCCCCTGTGCCCCTCAATTAGAATAGAAAAAATTAACTGATTTTCGTATATTATGCCATTATTTCATAAGTTTTTAAGGGATTTTTGAGCTCTAGGGGGGAGGGGGGCGCTGCCCCCCATGTCCATCCCCCCAGCTCAAAAGCTGGGGGGTAATTACTACATTTGCAAGTCATTTCATAGGCCTGCAGTAAAGGTGCAGTAATGCAGTTTTGAGTTCACTCAACATTTCGGTGGTTCATCAACATATTCTGTAGAAAACTAAAGATAGAGAACTTCAAATCATTTATTTTAAATCTTGTTCAAATTGTTGGCCATTGACACAAGAGAGCAATTAATAGAAAAAAATAGATAATGCATTTGTGATAATGAAGCAAGAAACTGGACTAAGCTATACCACAACGGAAATAAGAAAGAGATGTTACGCATGTATTAGAAATAATGGCCAACAATTTGAACAAGATTTAAAATAAATGATTTGAAGTTCTCTATCTTTAGTTTTCTACAGAATAAGTTGATGAACCACCGAAATGTTGAGTGAACTCAAAACTGCATTACTGCACCCTTACTGCAGGCCTATGAAATGACTTGCAAATGTAGTAATTACCCGCTCAGCTTTTGAGCTGGGGGGGGGGGGCACGGGGGGCAGCTGAACCCCCCCTAGAGCTCAAAAATCCCTTAAAAACTTATGAAATAATGGCATAATATACGAAAATCAGTTCATTTTTTCTATTCTGATTTGGGGGAGGGGAGGCACGGGGGCAGCTGCCCCCTCCCTGGCGACGCCCTTGGGAGTATTGTTAGCCGATGATAGAGCACGCTATTTTTAGCTGTGGTAGAATGAGAGAAAAGAATTTGCCTGCTCAATGGAATAGTTTTGTCGTCATCCTTTGAAGGCATCCTTGAAGACAAAACGGTTTTTTGTTGAGTTATCTGATCATTAATGGTACATGTTACATACCATTGCAAAGAGTATTAACTAGAGAAGTTTTTAAAGCCATTTTAAAACCCAACACTATGTAAATTTTTTTTTGATTTCACTTTGTAAAGTGGACACAACATTATTTTTTTTTTTCATTTTGAAGTTTGATACGACGCTGTCAGGTTTTTTGAAGACGTTTGTATGAAATTTTGATTCAATCTGAATAAGACAAGACTAGACTAAGGAAATAAATCATTTTATAGGCACCTCGAGCATTAAATTTGAAAAAATTCAAGGTTTTAATGAGAAAAATGGTAAAAAAATTATAACACCTTGAACTCTGGGCAAAATGTTATTTTATTAGGCGCAACAAGTAGCCAAGAGCATCACCTATCCACCATTTACTTATGGCTACTCACCCTCCAAACACCCTGTATATATATATATATAGGTATGGAGAGAATAGTATTGAATTCATGGATTTTTGACACCCTGTATCTTTCAAACGGAACCGAATTTTGAAAAATGGTATGGGAAAAAAGTGTTTCGTTTGATGAGAGGAATCTACAGTTAAAATATATATACAAGTCAAAGACTCACCCTGTATATATCTGGGTCACAGTATTCAGCTTGGCAAAGGAAACCAAACATCAGAGATCACAAGAAGAATCAACCTCACCTGGATGGCATTTGGAAAGCTTGGTTACATCCTTCGCAATCCGGATATCCCAATAAATTTGAAAAAGAAGGTTTACGATATGTGCATCCTCCCAGTGATAACATACGGAGTCGAGACGGTGACACTTACCGTGGGCAGTGCCAATCGTCTTAGTTGTCAAAAAGCAATTGGAAGAACAATGCTTGAGGTGAGCCTAGGAGACAGGATTAGAAATGAAGAGATAAGAAGAACAACCAAAGTATGTGATGTTATAGAGCGTGTAGTTGGGCAGGACACGTTGCCAGGACCAACGATAAATGGACCAAAGCACTGTTACAATGGCGTCCAAGAATGTCAAAATGAAGCGTAAGACGTCCGCAGGCGAGATGGAGAGATGATATCCAACGACATGCCGGAAAAAACTGGATTCAAACCGCCCAGCAAAGGTTGACATGGAATTCTATGGAAGAGGCCTATATGTCCAGGAGTGGATATCTAGAGGCTAAAGAATAAGAAGAACCCAGAAATAGGAATCAAGGTAAAGACGGACACAACATCGAAGCTTACGGGCACATCACTCGTTTCAACCTCCATAAGATGCAGTTTTTCGACAAACTGAGCTGATTCCTTGATGAAAGTCTCTGTGTTACTCACGTGAGGCCTCAAAGTGTGTGTAAAGGTGCAGACACATTGTTATCACGTTATCACGATCTATATTCCGCAAATTTACATTTTCTGAATGCACGTGACATCACGTCTAATATTTTGTGAAATGTCATTCTGACATACATTTGAAACCGATCTGGGTGCTCATTCAATAATTCTTGAATTAATTGATGGAATTCCCCCACTTCTTCTGTTCGTTGATTCATTTGGTAAATCGGATCCCTTCTATGAGAATCCCCAGCAACTGTAAAAGCAGCTATATTCTCCATATCTTCTTCCCATTTCCTCGCGTGAGCTCACGTGACGTGACAACAATGTGTCTGCACCTTTAAGGTGCAGACACATTGTTATCACGTCATGTCACATCACGTCATCTTCCCAAAATGTGCAACCACGATTATGTATGGAGCTTAGAGCATAGGAAGAGAGACACACCTTTCAGTAATAAATAGTGAAGCCAAATTATCAGAACTAAACTGGGTGATTGTACTACCGCGGAATCAAAATTTTGTAAAAATTTTTGCAACATTGTATCTGCTGTCACGTTATAGCACTGAAAGCACGCAAGATCTATTATTCCGCAAATTTACATTTTCTGAATGCACGTGATTTCACGTCTGATATTTTATGAAATGTCATTCTGACATACATTTGAAACCGATCTGAATGCTCATTCAGTAATTCTTGAATTAATTGATGGAATTCCCCACTTCCTCTGTTCGTTGATTCATTTAGTAAATCGAATCCCTTTTATGAGAATCACCAGCAACTGTAAAAGCAGCTAAATTCTCCATATCTTCTTCCCATTTCATCGCGTGATGTGACGTGACGTGATAACAATGTGTCTGCACCTTAAAGGTGCAGACACATTGTTGTCACGTCACGTGAGCTCACGCGAGGAAATGGGAAGAAGATATGGAGAATATAGCTGCTTTTACAGTTGCTGGTGATTCTCATAGAAGGGATTCGATTTACCAAATGAATCAACGAACATAGGAAGTGATGATGAAATCATTGCACAGGTGAGCAATTTCAAATACTTAGGGATAGAGCTAACCAGTAATAGGGACATGGCGGAAGAGGTACGTTCACAGAATCACAGACGACTAAAACGGCGACGGTGTCTTTTATGAAAAAAAAAATGGCGGCTCCAAAATGGCGAATGAGTTTTGTAATTATGATCCGATTTCATTCAAAATTAGTATCTGGGGGTATTTGGGTTCGAAAATGATGATACTTTTGTCAAAATTGGTAAATTCAAGATGGCGGCCACAATATGTCGGACGAGTTCTGTAATTATGATCCTATTCTATTCAAAATTGGTGTATGGGGGTTTTCTGGGTCGGAAATTACGATTCTTCGAAATTGAGGAATTCAAGATGGCGGCTTCAAAATGGCGGATGAGTGTTGTTATAAAAGCTTGTCTTCAAAAATGTTTTTTTGGGAATTAGGCTTGTTTTTATTATAAGTTACTCTACTTATTAGGCTCAAATTTGTTGATTTCCTCTGCGTACGCAAGTAGGG
The DNA here is from genome assembly GCA_951802165.1 of Adalia decempunctata. Taxonomy (NCBI): domain Eukaryota; kingdom Metazoa; phylum Arthropoda; class Insecta; order Coleoptera; family Coccinellidae; genus Adalia; species Adalia decempunctata. The sequence goes on along the minus strand of OX637699.1, from coordinate 40,021,708 downwards.
AGTTAAAACAGTTAAGAGGTTCAATAAAATTTATAATGCATAGGTACCTACATAGTGGTTTATTAAAATATGACTTGAATCACCTAATGAAATATTGTTCAATTATACATGTAAGTTTATAAAACAAACTTCAATTCTATTCGAACTTACGTCTACTAACTACTTTGACGCTTATCCTGAGATGAATGCCAACTGAAACGGCAGAACTTATATTGCTCCCTAGCAAGAACTATTGAGTACAGTTTTGTACAGTAGTTCCACCTAGGGGGCAAATGTCTACGCTTCCCGGATGAATGCCAACTGAAACGGCAGTTTCAGTTGGCATTCATCTCAGGATAAGGCTACATGCATCTGATGACGGCCAATAAGCCAGAAACCGGTAATGCATTGTCTTCCTGTGGTGGTGCCACCTGGTGGTGTGCTTCGGAACTAGATCTCTACTAGTCCAATTATGTTATTTATTCTAGTTTGTTCCAACTTAGGGACATGATCCTCCTTTTTCATGCTTAATTATTGCGAGCTCCTTAACCATATGAACCGGGCGTATTCGACTTCCCTCGGTAAGTGCACGAGACTTCATATAAGTACTTGCAAAACTTCGAATACCACTTTCCGAGGCATTTTCTTTCACCAACAGAAAGAAACACGAAATAGGTATATTTGTATAAAAATTTTCAATTGAAGCAAAATATTGCAGGAATTTGGACAAATTTAATGCGATATATCGCTTCAATTTTGAACCTGGACGTGAATAATACAAAATTTTCAATGTATTACCAAGGAGTTTCATCACTTTTTCAAGTTCAAAAAAATTCAAAATCCAATTAACTAAACTCATTGTTCATATCGAACCATAATCCATTAAGGAATTCATGGAATTTATATTATTTTTGACTGTTATACACTTTCATTTGTAGATATTGCATTGATTATGAGAATAAAGATTATGTTATGTTATTAAATATAGGTGTATAAATTGGCTTCTCACTTCTAATTGGATAGAAATTCTATGAGGAATTCAAAGGAAATCAGGGGAATAAATGATTGTTCTGAAGGGAAACTAACTACAGAATAACAATACAAAAAGATTCACACTTGCAATAAAATATGTTCTGGATGTGAATGAGTTCTGATGCCGCATGAGAAATTAAGATCATTGGAAAGTCAATCAAGTATCACTTTTGAATCATGGAATATTCTCAAAATGTAAAGTGGTAAATTCATCATCAGCACTTGGCCAGTGAATACCACATCTCCAAATAGAAGCTAAATACACGATATATTCATTAAAAATTTTGTTCGCAGTTGTTTGAGAAACTGGATATAAATCTGAAATTAACATAATCGTCCACGTGAAGGGGACAAACGCATATAATCTTTGCAGCAAGGTTTCCCATCGATAGTTTATCTATTCATGCTTTTCTCCAGTCCAACAGTTCTTTTTCTGTACTTTCCTCACATTGTTATATAATCAATCTACTGATGATCTTAAATTAAAATATATCATGATAGAGGAAGAGCCAGTGACCAATTTTCATATGTCATTTCATAACTCACCAAAATTTACTTGATCAATTTTCAATATCTGCTCGAAAATAAAAACCATTTCTGCCAGCCCATAATGGCCGGAGTAGACTACCATAAGCGCTCAAGGAGGTCAGAAAATTAGGTTCAATTATGTCATAGTATTACACACAAAACTTTCAGGAATTGTTATGGATAATAATATTGAATCCATAAAAAATAATGACAGAACTTTTTCGTCCCTCCTAAGTGTTGGCAGAACTCTTTGAAAATTCATTAAGAACAGCTGTACTTAGGTATGTAATTTCAGTACGCTTGAAATTTACAGGAAATAAAGAAAATGTGTCTAGAAAGCGAATTATAATCACGACAGAAATTTTTCACATCACGAACCATCTGCCAGAAGGAGAAATGTTGCCGCGCAAATGCGAGCGAAATGAGCTTATTCATATTTGCAAGTCAGACCTAGAGCGCATATTGGGCATGTATTATTGTCAATTAAAGGAATAAATTGAGAGAATTAAAGGTGTTTATTTGTAACATTACAAGAATGTATTAAGTAATAAACTATTCAAAAAAATATGCTCTTCCTACGCATCCTCAAAATTTGTTTCCTCAAGAATTTTTCGAATGGATTGAGGAGGTCTTGAGTATACCTGTGTGACTTACGAAACATTTAAAGAAGTGTAAGATCTCAGTCACATTAAGGGGTAAAAAATAAACCATCAGGGCATTCAAAATCCCAAAACTTGGGTAAACTAAGGGCCGATCTATTCACCTATCTGTAAACTGTCCAGTAGCGTTACCGAAAGGAACGTCATTGTTAAACGTATATTCACCTCTCAGTAAAGCGAAGTCGTCTGTAAATATTGGTTACCGAACAGATAAATTTACAGACTACTCCAACCTGTCAGTAAACGTGTACAGGAGGGATCCTAACCTCATATTCAGACCAATTCTGGCAATTCTAGTTGCAGCCCGGTTTGATTGAGAAAGAAGAAGAAGACTAACCTCATAATTTCGTTTTGTGTTTACAAAAAAAACCATAGGTCAGAGTTTTGAATGTTTTGTTTTGACACTTTTAAGTTTTCGTTCAGCAGGGGGCAAGTAAGTTTGATTTGTTAATTATTAATAAGTGACATGGACCTCATAGATGATATAAATCTTATAGTTGATAACTATGATGAGGAGCTTCTCAATACGAGAAGACCTTATAACAGTTCAAATCGTTCCCATCATTGGGATAATCTTAATGCATGGGACGATTTGGAATTTTATCAACGATTTCGGCTCAGTAAAACTTCTGTAATGAGATTACTCCCGCTGATAGAGAATGACATCTCATATGTATCCAATAGGTAAGTAGCAAACAATTTTAAAATTTTCAGGTTTTATTAATATTTTGTATTTTCAGAAATAATCCAATTCCACCCATGCAACAGCTGTTGTTAACTCTCAGATTTTTTGCAACTGGGGGCTTTTATATGACTATTGGAGATTTCGGCCATATTCATAAATCTACCATAGGCAAAATAGTGCATAAGGTAACTGGAAGCCTGGCTCGACTTCGATCACAATTCATAAAAATGCCTCAGTCAACTGAAGAGAAGGTTTCTGTTCAAAGAAAATTTATGGAGATAGCAAGATTTCCAAGAGTTATTGGGGCAATAGATTGCACCCATATCAGAATTATTAATCCAGGTAAATTGACTAATAAAACTGTATGGACAGGTTTTTTAATCATTTTTATTTACTAGGTGGTACTAATGCAGAAGTTTTCCGCAACAGGAAAGGGTATTTTTCCTTGAATGTACAGGCAATTTGTGATGCAGAGTACAAAATCCAGGACATTGTAAGTCGCTGGCCAGGATCTGCCCACGATTCAAATATTTTTGATCAATCGTCTATCAAAAACAGGTTTGACAGAAATGAATTTGGAAACGCAGTTCTCCTAGGTGATAGTGGGTATGCTTTGAGGAAGTATATGATGACCCCAATACAGAGCCCGAGGAATGAAGCTGAGAATTTGTTCAATGAATCCCAAATCAGAACAAGGGGAATAATAGAAAGGACGTTTGGGATATGGAAGAGACGCTTTCCATGCTTATCAAATGGCCTACGGTGCAAGCTACCATTCGCCCAAAATGTTATTGTAGCTACTGCAGTGGTGCATAATATCGCAAGAGGAGATTCCCAAAATGAGAACTTGGACAGTTTCCCAGAGTATGTGGAGGAAGAACAAGAACAAGAGGTTACGACTGATAGTAGCAATTTCTATCGTTCTGAATTTTTGACTTATTTTAGAAGTTTGGTATAAAAGGATCTGTGATCCGTTGACAATAAAATAAAATGTTATTGTAGAATTTCTATTCATTTCTCCAATCTTCTGTAATACAGTTATCACAGTTGTATCATTGAAACACAGAAACAGTAAAATCAACACGAAAAGTACTGCATTGTTTCTCACTCGAAGAATATTTTTCAACAATATTATAATGGATAGTTCTCAAAAAATGAGTGAAAATATTTTCACCAACAGATTATTAATAAACATTGACTTTGTTAGAAGAATTTATGCTCGAATCTGAACTGAGCTCCAAGAATTTTTCGAATGGATTGAGGAGGTCTTGAGTATACCTGTGTGACTTACGAAACATTCAAAGAAGTGTAAGATCTCAGTCACATCGAGGGGTAGAAAATAAACCATCAGGGCATTTAAAACCCCAAAAGTTGGGTGGACTAATGCCCACTTGCACCGTTTTATGCCTAGGACAGACTTTGTTAAGAAGTGCCTTAACTTTAAGTTGGTCTTATTCTCGGCTTTGCGCATCATAGCTTGCACCGGTCTCTCACTAACAACGACGTAGTAAAGCACGTGTTAAGGAATGGTGAATCTGGCAACATGGCTAAGTTTGATGATTTTGTCGGTTTCTGTACAATTTTCTACCTGCGAAGAGAATTGCTATAGCAGATTTGACAGAGAAATTATTGAAGAATGAAGTGGAGTCGCAAAAGAAGCAACCGGCATTGAAGGAGGAAGCGTTGCAAGTTGCAGTCAGATATTGAGATTTATTTTTTTAACAATCTCGATAAAATATTTTCAACATTTGTGTGATGGTTTTCTGATCACAATATAATTTTGAAAAATTCATTGTATAAGTTTACATTAATTCGGTAATAATTATTCATCTTATTTATTTATAAAACTCGAGAGTAATTTAATTTTCGTGTTTGTTATGTGGAGAAAAGAGAAAAATTCAAGTCAGTTCATGTGATCACACTGATTCTTTTTTAAATAATACGCCTTCATTGTCTTTTTTTTTTAATGTGAAATATCCCAAAAAAGAGCAGTAAAAAATGTAGACATTTCAAAAACAAATTTCATGAAGGAGAAAAATATAGGGTGTTCCATTTGACGCACCCTGTATATGTAAAATCATTTTTATTTTGTTGATTCTTGTCAACCCTATAACCATGCTATTTTAGCCGTACGCCTTGCTGACACACCCTGTATGTCGTCGATTTCAGTGAACCTATTTTTTATTTATGTGGAATTGAATACCACAATAACAACAAACAGTTTCTACTCCTTGACAAATAACTCGTTGATACGGCAAAAACTGACAGAGAAGTTCTTTTTTGAGGTTATGAATCCTCAAGACGGCCCTAAGTCTTCCTTAAGGACCTTAAGCCATGAAATATCACGGCTTAAAATAAGAAGGACTTTACCTGCACTTAACCTGTGGTGCAAGAGAATCTGTGTCTCAAACCCTACTCACATTTAAAGACGTCCTTAAGGCAGGCTTAGATTCGACGGTGCAAGTGGGCATAAGAGTAGTAAAAGAGAGTATAAGACTTTCACAGTGAGCTTTAGTATTACGAGTACATAGCGAATACCCTTATCATCGGATCAGGTGAATGAAACTGAAAACAAATTCTATAATTTCACCTAAGAATTTTAGCTTCCGATCAACATTTGATGAGTCTCGTAAATGCCCAATATGCGCTCTAGGTCTGACTTGCAAATATGGATAAGCTCATTTCGTTCGCATTTGCGCGGCAACATTTCTCGTTCTGGCAGATGGTTCGTGATGTGAAAAACTTCTGTCGTGATTATAATTCGCTTTCTAGACACATTTTCTTTATTTCCTGTAAATTATAAGCGTACTGAAATTACATACCTAAGTACAGCTGTTCTTAATGAATTTTCAAAGAGTTCTGCCATGACTTAGGAGGGACGAAAAAGTTCTGTCATTATTTTTTATAGATTCAATATATTATCAATTACAATTCCTGAAAGTTTTGTGTATGATACTTTGACATATTTGAACCTAATTTTCTGGCCTCTTTGAGCGCTTATGGTAGTCTACTCCGGCCATTATGGGCTGGCAGAAGTGGTTTTTATTTTCGAGCAGATATTGAATATTAAACAAGTAAATTTTGGTGAGTTATGAAATGACATATGAAAATTGGTCACTGGCTCTTGGTCTATGAGAATTGAGACATAAATCCTTTCGCTCAGATACTTCACCTTTTTTAATTTCCATCTGTATAACATAAATTTCGTCTCGTTTGTTCACCAGGAAGAAGCGGTCGCTTTTAAGAATGTTGTATTGATTTTAACCATATGCGATCGAACCCTTGAACGCCAATATTGTCCCATATGTTTTTTGTTACAATTCTCGTTCGTTGTTTGAAAATACCCTTTTTTCGACCAATTATGGGTCTTTTGGAAAGTTTCTCAATCGAATAATTTATGTCAAGTTTAGGAGATTCATCTGTTTTTTAGTTCCCAGTAAAAGCTCATAATATTATATTATGCAACGATCATGTAATGATGGTTATTATTATACGAGCATAAACCGGGATACGAAATGAGCCGGAGGCGAATTTCGTATGGTTTATGCGAGTGTATTAATAACCATTACATGAGAATTGCATACGCTATTTTATCTATACCCGATAAATGATGAAGAATTATAAATATATTTATGTTCGACTGCTTCATAAACACTTGATTCATGAATTCGTTTAGCGTCCAGAATTGACTACTTTATTGGACACCACTTTATTGGACTCAACTGTCTCAGTCTTCTCTCGATTTTGCAATTTTTTTCGTTTCACACCACTTGTTATAGGCCGCATACAAATTTTCATGAGCACTTTTAGTGGGTAGGAGAGATTCTTTGGCACTTGCGGCTAAATTATTCACGCTTTCCTCTTCCGAACTATCCATTTTTGGAATTATTATGACGTTTGTCACAGAATTAACGAAGTAAACAACTTTGTGCAGTGAGGTTGCTAAGGTCGCTGATGGTTACTAAGGTAAGATAAGCAAAAGCACACTCAAAGTATTTCTTGAAATAAAGCGACGAATATATTAATTGCCATTTCAGAAAATAAAATGTCTGCATTGCAGTCAAACATAAAGCTTTGTATGCAAACTCGTACATAATTAGGCTTATGGACTTGCCCAAATTATTGGCCTCGCTCGCTTTGCTCGCTCTGCCATAAATTTTGGACTCGTCAATAAAGACCTAATTTATGTACTTGTTACATAAATAGCTATTATTTCCAAACGTACGATAACAACGTCAGTTCTCGACTGACAGGATCATCGAAAATTTCTATTTCTCCGCTTAGGCGGAGAAATACTTTTCCCTCCGGCGCCGGCGGCAGGAAAAGTGTTGCTACGAAAATGATTAATTGGTTACCATGAACATAGATGCATAGAATACAAAAACTTCCAATTCAAACGTTATTTTTATTTGATAAAGTTACATTAAGGTCGGCGTTTAAAGCGAATAGGAAAGCTCAGCCGATAGAGGCGCCACCGTCCATTTTAAGGAATATCTCCATAGAACTAACATTATCACAAAAAGTTCTATGAGTATCTCTCTAATCATGAATGAAATGTACAATGGCGCTCTCTATCCGAAAATCGCCGAACTATGAAATAAGTCAATTTGTGGGTAAAGCAGGAACTTTTTCCCGCCAAAATTTGAATTTGGCCATTCTCTGCCAATTCCATATTTCAAGTTGATCTTCTGAACGAAATTATTAGTAGATTCACTTTTAATCGGAAGATGAACTATTTTCATGGGTCTTTCTGTTGAAATAGAACAGAAGCATGGGTTGGCTCATTTTCTTCTATTTTTGAAAGAAAAAAAATTAACTGTCGGAATGAAATCGATTAAAATTATTTCAACAAGAACCCTAATCCTTTCTGAGTTCACCCACAAAATTTCAGGTCTCAAAGTGAAACCGTTTTCGAAATCAACTTGAAATAAAAACACACTACATTGAACGCCCACCTTGAATGTACAATTTTCATGAATTTGAAAACGTTTGGGAATAAAATAGCATATTTCATTCGGAGAAGAAGTGACTTTTCGTGGCTTGCTTTCAATTATCCGCCTCACTCCGTTCGGCGGATAAACTCAAGCTCGCCACGAAAAATGACACTTCTCCTAATAAAATAATATACTATTATCCATTTTCCGTTTCAAGGCTATACCTGAAATCTAAACAATTCGGTCTGGCTTCCAAAAAGGATTTATCGGGTTGAAATTTTAGCTGAAAAGTAAAAATATACGTTAATCTCAGATAATCGAAGGAATACTCACCTTCAAATAGCGATTAAATTCGAAAAATATTCATCTAAAAAAATTATGTCATACTTCGGACATATGGAACGTCAACGCGATAATTCAAATTCTCGGGCCAGGTCTATGACGCCGAAAATTTTGCGATTTCGGTGAAATACGCGATTTTCGAGAATTTTTTCTAAATACTTCACGATATCGCAGAAAAAATCTAAAAACACCACTGTGGAGCCTCGTTCTTCCCCTATCCGACGCCCCACATCCCCTAGTGAACGGGGGCTGCTTGATTGAAAAATAATGGATTTCTAATGAAAATCTGTATCGTAATGAAAATCTGTATCGTAATGGATATCATTACGAAACGGATTATGGACATATCGACGCGTTCAAGCCAAAACGACGTAAGCGCCATTTATTCAAAAATTGAGTTTTTAGTTGCAATGAATTGTCTTAAGTACCTTCCCTAAGTAGAATGTTCGATTTAGTCCAAAAAATTTACGAATTTTCCTGTATTTCAATTCAAAGTTGCGTAAGCGACAATTTCGACTAAACAGAATTTGTCAAGTCTGTTCACTAACGTCACAAGCGACAGTATTGCACTGAAAATATCGTTCGCGTTTCAACAAAATCACAACGGAAAGGGTGAGTTAATTATAAAGGTGAGCAACTTCAGTGATAATTAAAAAGGTTTTCTCAAATCTTTTTTAATTAATTCTTCAAATTCTGTTAGTCTTCGTATTCAAATCGCTCATTTTTATAGTGTCGCTTATGCCAAAACAAATTGTTTGTTTACAGTATAGCATAAGCGCCTTTTAGTATAGGAATATTCGTAATTATTTTTTTTAAGATAAATATTGATATAAGGCTCTATCTTAGTCATATTTTCAAATTTATTCAGTGGTGATAGGTGTACTTGAGAATTCAGTGTGAAGATTTTAAATAAAAACATGTTTTGTCTTTTATTTCAGCTTTTTATAGTTGGCGCTTAGGCCGAAAAAAAGTCTTCGAAAGCTAAACGGATTTTAATGATTATCAAAGAGTCTTCAAATGAACCAGTCCCGTAGCCAGGAATTTTTTTTCGGGGGGAAGCTCATTTGGGTATAAACAGGTGTGCTCATTACATGAAGATTATCATTTTTTGTTCTATATTATTCAATTTCCACCACAATAAATTCAAATTTTGAATTTTTGACCAAAGATCAAGGATTTTTATAGAAGATGATACTTGTTTCGAGATCTCAATCTCACCGGGAGGCAGGTCACTGTAACCGACGGACGTACAAAGTGTTGATAACAACATAAAAGAAATATTTGTGGACTGTATTTTTGATAACTTTTATTCTTCTTCAAAACTACACTATGTTTTATTTTGGATGCCTACTAGGGCAGAGCCTACTTATACTTTAAATTATAAATGTTACAACGTGCGTACTGCTTCAAGGCATAATACAGAATGAATTCGACTGGCACCACTAACAGATTACATAGGAGTGACAGTATGGCCGCCACGCATGCGCATTTCAAGGGCGGCACATTTGAATTAGCGTGGTTGTTGGAACAATGTCTCCAACATGCTGCGGCCCAAGCGTTTCGCAAGAAACCTTAGCTTAGTACAAATTGTAAATTAATGAGTTGAATACAAAAGTAATAATAAAATGAGAAAGAACACTTTACAAAAGAGTGATAAGAATATTATACAATATTATATTAAAAGAAAACATGATTGGTAATCACATATGTGTCATTAACATTTTTAATGAGTTAAGAATATAAAAAGTAAAAACAATGTTTCAAAAAATATTTTGTCAAACAATTTTTTCTTTCAACAAGGTAAGTATGAATTTTAGTTTTAATTTTACATTGTGTCTTCACAAAATGGTAAGATAGCTATTTTAGTTATTGATCTAAGGTAAGTACCTTTATTTGTTTGAATTTCTAGAACTCTTACTTTACCATCCTTTCCAGGAATTAATCTCTTTATTCTGCCCATAGGCCAATTGAAAGATGGGAGGTTTTCCTCTCGTAAAAGAACTAACATGCCTTCCCTAGGATTGGGTAAGTTTTTATGCCATTTTGGTCTACTTTGTAATTGGGTCAAATAATCTTTGTGCCATTTTAACCAGAAGTGCTGCTGCATTTGTACACACAATTTCCAGAACTTTAATCTGTTTGAAGGTATTTGAGTTATGTTTGGTTCTGGATAAGAAGTAATTGCAGTACCAATCAAAAAATGACCTGGGGTCAAATAATCAAAACTTGAAGGATCATTACTTAGTGATATGAGTGGTCTCGAATTAAGAATGCCCTCAATTTGTACTATCAGAGTATTAAATTCTTCATAAGTCAATTCATGATTTCCTATAGTTCTTTTCAAATGATATTTTGTACTTTTCACACCAGCTTCCCATAATCCACCGAAGACTGGAGAGTAACTAGGTATGAAATGAAACTGAATGTGTTCACCACATGAATACTCGTCAATTTCTGAACCCTTTTGATAAAGTTTTGCCAATTCACTGTTAGCGCCCTTAAAGGTAGCACCATTGTCGCAATACACGTTAGAAGGTTTGCCTCTTCTGGCAATGAATCTTTTGAAAGATGCTAAAAATGTTTCAGTTTTCAAATCTGATAAAAGTTCCCAGTGAACAGCTTTGACGGAGAAACAAATATATAATGCTATATATGCTTTTGTTTTTATTGAACTTCTTAATCGAGATTGTTTCACAGTAAAAGGACCACAAAAGTCTATTCCTACATTTTCAAAAACTCTAGCAGCACATACTCTTTTTTCAGGTAGAGATCCCATCAACTGTTCTGAATACTTTGCTTTGTGTTTAAAACATATTACACATTTATGAATTATCTTTTTTACTTCCCGAATACCATTTATTAACCAATATTCTGAATTTAACGAACTTAGGATGTGTTTAGGACCAGCATGCATTAATCTTATATGTTCATGACGTATAATGAGATTTGTAATGTGACTACTTTTCGGCAAAATCAATGGGTGCTTTTGACTGTAAGAAATATTTGCATTATGCAGTCTTCCCCCTACGCGCAACATACCGTCGCCATCAATAAATGGTACTAAAGCGCATAATGATTTAGATCTTGAGTTATTTTTGAGCAATTTAATTTCTTCTTGAAATTTTGAGTGTTGTTCGATTTTTATAATTAATTTCAATGCAATGTCTAGCTCGGATGCCTTCAGGGCTCCAAATACCTTAGTCTTTTTTCTACAATTGGAAATAAATCTCTGAACGTAAGCCATTACCCTTTTCAATTTCAGCAATTTGGAAAACTTTTCAAAAATTGTAAAATAGTTTTTAACTTGACCAATATTTACCACAACCTTTTCTTCAGGAAGAGGGTTTGGAATATTGAATTTATATTCTTCATGTGAATATTTTTCATTCAGAAACATGCTTGGACCATGAAACCAGAGCTTGTTGTTTTCGATTGCCTGAGGATCAAGTCCTCTTGATAGGAAATCTGCAGGATTTTCTTTTGTGTTGATATACAACCATTTAAACTCGGATGTTAAATTTTGAATTTTTGTTACTCTATTCGCAACATATGGATTTAATTTTAAAGGATTGGATTTTATCCAAGCTAATACGACGTTTGAGTCTGTATAAAGGATTACATCATTAACTCTTGGCTTCATAAAATCAAAAACTTTTTTCACAAGGGTTGCCAATAATAGACTTCCGCACAATTCAAAACGTGGAATAGTTAAAGTTCTATTAATAAGAACTACACGAGATTTGGAACAAATCAAATTCATATAAATTTTTTCTGGAAAAATCGTTCTAGCATAAATGGCTACCATATGCTACAAGTGAGGAATCACAAAATCCAACTAATTCAATGAAGCAAGCACCTGCAAAGTTTAAATTTCTTGCAATATTTATAACAGGCATATTCTTTAATTTATTCAAGAAATTCTTCCATATTTGCATTAGATCATCAGGCAAAACTTCATCCCAATTGATCTTGCAAAGCCAAACCTTTTGCATTATAATTTTAGCAGCAACCAAAACTGGACCTACTAGACCTAGGGGGTCAAAAAACTTTGATATGAAACTCAAAACATGACGCTTAGTTAAATATTCTTCATTTTGTATTTCAGGACAAGTGAATTTGAACATATCTACTTTGGTATCATAAGCTAATCCCAAAGTTTTTACTATAAAGTTGTTATTATTAACATCAACCTCATCAATATGTTGTTTCTCTAAAGGAATGTCTAGTAGAGCATATTTAGAATTTGAACACCATTTGTGTAGTTCGAAAGATCATTTCTTTAGTAAAACAATAAGCTGATTTTTCAATTCAAGGAGCTCGTCTAGTGTATCAGCACCAGATAAAACATCATCAACGTATGTATTTTCCATAAGGGCTCTTGAGGCTAAAGGAAAATTTTTTCCCTCTGTGAGAGCAAGCTCACTGAGACATCTTGTGGCCAAAAATGAAGAGCTCTTTATTCCGTAAGTTACTGTTTGTAATTGTAAACATAGCAATTTGCCATTAGAATCTCTCCACAATATATTTTGTAATTGTCGTTGATCAGGATGAAGAAGGATCATCCGATACATTTGTTTTATATCAGTAAGAATTACGAATTTGTATGTTCTAAAAAGTATGAGGATGTCAAAGAGTTCATTTTGAACAACTGCACCATTATACAAAAAATCATTTAAACATTTTTTCTTTTTGGACTTCATGCTGCCATCGAAGACAACTCTGAGTCAAGTAGATTTTTTATCTTCCCTGATGACAGGGTGATGTGCCATAAAATAGACATTGCCTATATTTAAATTATATGAGTTTAAATCAACGACTTTAGCATGATTCAATTCTACATATTCATTAATAAACTTTTCATATTGTGTAAATAGATCAGGGTTTAGTTTGAAACGTTTTTCCAAATTTTCGAAACGTTTAAGTGCAACTGAAAAAGAATCACCTAGATCTAATTTATCAATATTTAATTTTAATGGTAACCGCACCTGATATTTATTATCAACGGTTTCAACAGAAATTTTAAAATTAATTTCACAGGCTTGCTGTTCATCTGAGTATTCGTGAAATATCTCAGGTATTTTTTCAACTTCCCAAAATTGGGATATTATAGTTTCCAAATTCGATGTTTTAGCATGGAGTGCATTGAAATTGCAAAATTGATTGCACTGTGAATATCCACTCACTATATATCCAAAAAGAGTATTTTGGAAATGCATTTTGTCCATTTGAAAACTATCATGCAGTAAAATTTTAAAAAATACATCTGCGCCAAGCAATAAATCTACCTTGCCTGATCTATTGAATGAATCGTCAGACAATTGTACTTCCTTCGGAATTTTTAAATTTGAAAAATCAAAATTATTTTGAGGGAGGTTTCCTGTGATGTTATTCACAATAGAACATTTAATGGTTGTACTATAATTATAGAACAATGATTCAAGTTTTAAATTAGTGGCTTGGTGGGAATTGCAGGAACTTTCTGAGATCCCAATAATATTAATATTATTGTGAAATGTTTCTAATTTCAATTTTTTAATTAATTCATTGGTCACTAAAGAAATCTGTGAACCAGTGTCCACAAGACCTCTTACGAGAATATAATTACCATCTTTTGATTTAATATGTACTTTGATAGTGGGCAAAATAACGTTTTCAAAATTTACCTTGGCAGAATTTATTGAAACCACCTGATTAGAAGTAGCACAAGTATCGGAATTTTTCTCAGTACCTTCACCAGAAACCTTTTTTTGTGTTTTGTCCAAATGCAGCAGCGAATTATGATCTTTGTGGCAGCTAAAACATTTTAAATTTAATTTACATTTACCTGTATGGTTGTTCAAGCATAATTTACAGAATCTATGTTTTATCTACGTAGGAAATTCTATCCTGCACTGAACAATTTTTAAATTTTTCACATGTATATAATTTATGTCCAGCTGTTGAACAATAAGGACATTTTAAATGATTATTATTGGCTGACTTAGCAGTAGTAAAATGAGATGAATTGACTTTGAAATCTTTTTGTTTTGTTTCAGGGAAACCAATTGCTTCTAAAGCAGTTGATCTGTTTTCAAGAAATGCTAATAATTCCTCTAGAGTGAGGAGTTTGCTCGTGTCCCTTTCCATCTGATATGCTCTATTCGTGAAATGATCGAGCTTCCGCGACAAGATGCATACCAGAATAGCATCCCAACTTTCGACAGGCTGCTTCAAATTTTTTAACGCACCAGTTTGTTGCTTTATTTTGCTAATAAATTCCCTTAAACATTGTGTATTACCCTTTTGAACAGGCTGTATGTCGATAATAGCATAAATATGAGCATTGATTAACATAGTTTCATTGTTATACCTTATACCTATTGTTAAGGATTGATAAAGCTTCAGAATATGAAGAATTTATAAGAGGTAAATTATCAATGAGGCTTAAGGCTTCGCCTTTCAAGTATTTTTTAAGATAGAAAAGTTTCTCTACGTTTTTTAATTGCTGGTTATGATCAACAACCGCAGTGAAAATTTCAATGAAAAGTTTAAAATTAGTTAAATATTTTCCATCAAACAAAGGGATATCAATTGAAGGTAATTTTGCTGTAGATACACCTTCACTAATTGGTACAGCACTTACAGATTTTTCGTTAACTTTAGAGATATTAACTATTTCACTCATCTTAGCAGAAATGGAGAAGTAACTATTTTCTATTTCTTCCATGTTGGTGGCACTTTCCTCACACAGGCAGCATATTTCCGCATCTAGCTCGTTGATAAGCTTGAATTGATCATTCAATGCCTGCTGTCTTACTTTGACCTGCTCCACAATGGTCGGTGTAATATCTTCTTGGATTATATTGAAAATATATTCTTGAATCCTCTTCATGGATTTAATGGCTTGTTGGCTTTTAGCCTTGAGGCGATCCACCTCTTTTATTTTAGACATATTTCTATATTGACCGTTTATTTATGTGAATACTTGTTTGTTTTCCTTTGCCGGAATAATAGGTTAGGTAAGGACCACAGATCAGCGGAAGTTGACAAGGATGCGTCAATGCTGTTGACACAGAACTCTGTAGAAGTTGACGTTTGAAGTTTGACTTGACAGTGTCAATTTGAGCGGGAAATAATGGCGGTAGCGGTAGCGTCCTTCTAGTAATTTCTCTTGGAGGTTAACCACATTTTCCAAATTTCCAATTATTTTTGTCAATCCAAATCCAACTCACGTGAAATTTTATCTGGAATCTTGCCTCTTTCACTGCGTAGACACTTCACCATATATTTTATTTTAGTTGAGTATCTTTTCCCAATTCTAATCCGGGCTCGATCGGACCAAACCACGGATACTCAAACACCGGTCAGCGCCCTTTCATCCCCTCCATTCTCGCAAACATGTGATGACGTCAAATTAGCCAACGATTTAAACTTTTGAATGAGATGAATTGCTTTTATCGCTAATAATCGCGTATGAATGATTTTTCTAGTACAATTTTGTTTGTAAAATGAACCTTATTGACCTAAAAAACGAATTAATATGAAAATATAATTGCTGCAGCTATATTTTTATTAAATTCTACCTTATTTTGCCCCGTTCTCGCCTTATACGACACGAAAAGAATATAAGATTTTTCGGTCGTAGAAAGGGTGCTCCAATTCCAATATGTATTGTAAATCTAAATTCATTGATTCAAGAACAAAATATTGGTAAAAGTAGTTTGCATTTATTAAGAAAATTAGGTCCATGAATGAGCTAGGTAGGTACTAAGGTACTCTAATCCAAGCAGATAGAATAACAGAAAATTCCAAACCTGATATTGTGAATCTAAATTCATTGATTCTAGAACGAAATTCTGCTAAAAGTAATTTGCATTCATTACGAAAATTAGGTTCATGAATGAGCTAGGTAGGTACTAAAACTAAGGTACTCTAATCCAAGCAAAAGAATAACAGAAAACTCCAAACCTAATATTATAAATCTAAATTCATTGATTCAAGAACGAAATTCTGCTAAAAGTAGTTTGCATTTATTAAGAAAATTAGTTCTTCGGAAGGGCTGTAGGTACTCTTATAGGAGCAAATAAATACCAGCAATATTTTTTTATGTTGAAAGATGGTACATTTTATATCTCACCACTAGAAAAAAATTCTTCAAGTTCATATGAAATCTGCTTCAACATAGAAACTTAAAAGAAAGTGTATCCGAATTGAAAATA
This sequence comes from Adalia decempunctata, assembly GCA_951802165.1. Taxonomy (NCBI): domain Eukaryota; kingdom Metazoa; phylum Arthropoda; class Insecta; order Coleoptera; family Coccinellidae; genus Adalia; species Adalia decempunctata. The sequence continues at coordinate 40,005,351 of OX637699.1, read as the reverse complement.
TGACAACTTGGTTATTAAGTTCTGATTTGGTAAATTTTATCTTACCTAAATAAAAACAAATCTGTAAAAATGTTTTATTGTAAATGAGCATTAAATTTTTAACATCGATCATAAATATAGCATGTGTATGAGATATTGTTTGATATTTGTTCGAGCTGTCTGCTCGTCTCAAGTTTTACTAATTGAAATAGCTGCCTTAGAATCTCAATTTCTTTCTGTTGCTGCTATTTTTTCTAGCAGCTGTTCGTATTTAATTTTCCAATCAATTTCTCCTGCAGATGGAAGATTATCTGTAAACGAGAAGATTTAGAATGAGAATATAAGAATAATAATAATCGATTTATTTGGAACTAAAGTAACCGTGTTGGAGACGTGAAAAAATTTGTACTCACCAAGTTTGGGTCCCAGATTACGAAAATGAAAACGATAAGTCAGCAATCCTTTTAGTTTTTCCAAGAAAAAATCCCAATGTTACGTTTGGAAAGTAAGGTTATACATAGTTCTAGCCAGTTTTCTTTAAATTTTCGCAATCAAGACTCATTGGAAATGTTTTATTTCTGAGTCCTACTCTAATTAATGAACTGAAATAATATCAAAAAGTATCGTTTTTCACCCACAAAACCAAGAAAATTTCAAAAACAGTACACACTACAATGTAAACACCGTATCTGTTGGCTAATTCTACGTCACAACATGGATGCCAAAAAGTGGTGGGGTGAAAGGGCGCTGACCGGTGTTTGAGTATCCGTGGGACCAAACAATGTCTCCAACACAAAGTGAATACATAACAATACAGGGTGTCACAAGTTCGAGTGCCTATTAGACGTTTCTGGAGAACAGAACATTATGTATGATATTATATGAAATTCCCGACTGAGGTAAAATATTTCGGAAGCCTGAACACTCCTGTTTATACAAGGAGCGAAAATAAATTGGTTCAAATTTTTTTTTTTAATTTTTGAATTTTTTAAATTTCGGATATGATTTAGTATTCAATTCTGAATACATTCCTATTAAAACCATTGCATTCATTCAAATACATTTCAAAATGTCGGGAGAAAACTGGAAAAAAGTCAAATATTCGGAGTCGGTATTATTTTCATTTTTCTAATTTTCAGTCTCCTGAGCGTGAACAGTTCTCATAACATCAAAGCAGAAGAATGTGGAAAGGTCATGCATCTTTTGAATTTCAGAAATATCATCACAGGGTGTTTCAAATTTTGTGGTCGAAAATTGGCCATAAAACTTCTGTTTTTCAAATCAGAACCCAATGATTGCGTTGGATTCTGCAATATATATATTCTTATGAATTGGAGCTGTAAAGATTTGTTTCCAAATATGGCATGTGTCTCAAAAAGGCAACAAGGAACAGATCATTCAAACAAACATATTGATCCATTCCCCGCTCCTAATCTCAGTATTAGCAGAGGAATGTCAAACGGGGGACCATACAGTTCTGCGTATGATGCGAGAGCACAGATAAAACCTCAGCCAAAACTCTGTCTCCCCGTATAAGTGTAGGGATATTGGATTTGTTTACAAATTCATATTGGAGGACATCTTCTTCGAATGTAATTCTTTCTTCATTTCTTCAAAGGGGTTGACAAAGCATTTTTAAATAATCTGAAACAAAAACCAAAGGGAGAAAAAAAGGAAACACAAAATCCACTACTATATTCAAATTGTTTTGAAGGTACCAACCCATCTCAAAAATGAAGCAGATACTGAATGAATATAGTTGAAACCATCTGGAAATTTATATCGGACAATTATTGACCAAATGGTCAATAGTTTGCTCTTCATGCCCACACTTACATCTCGGGCTATCAATGGCATTCCATTTGAAGAGCATACTATTACAACGTCCATGACCTGTCCTAAGACGATTCAGAAGACACCAATTTTTCCTAGACAGATGAAAACCGGCAACTTTCTCAGAAGGATCGAGAATTAAACTTTTATTGAAAATATCATATAGACTACAGGCCCGTGTCGAAAATTCATGGGTCATTTGAACCAGAAGATGACCCATCTAGAACGATAGAAGGACATAAAATAATAAGATTCAGCACTATGCCGTCACTTGTAAGCTGTCCAACTGAATACAGGTGGCAATTCAAAAGGACAGGTAGACTGGGTACATTTGGGTCATATGACTTTTGACGGCATTCTTACCATCGATAGCTCCATGGAAAATAATAGGAAAACGGGCAGTGCCGTACAAAAATGATGCGCCATATATTCGGAAAATTTTTTTGATTTTCCGAAAATTTCCATGGTAAAATAGGTCATTTGACTTTGTACGGCATCAGTTTTATACGGTTGCCATACATCTTCTAATCCATTATTCAGCAACGCCGTCCAAAAATCATGCGACAAGGGGAAAATATCGAGGGTTGCAACCCCCTCTCTTGCCGTGCTCCAGGGGGTCATTTGAAACAGTACGGCTTCGGTTCCAAAACATTATCCAGCACTCAAAATTACTATTAAAAATAATGACGTCAAAAAAAAGTTGTTCATTTTGATGTTATATCAATAATTATCTTAATTTCATCTTATGCTTGACCCATAAAGCTCTAAAGTCATTTGACCCAGTACGGCAACTTTTTTTTCACATGATACTTTAAGATACAATTCGTATATTATATTGCCGTTCAAAAGAAACTGTTCTAAAAAAAATTATAGAGAAATACAAAAAGTGAAATTTTTCATATTATTGTAAAAGTTTGGAACTCATAGATTAATGATATATAACAATTTTCTACATTTTATCCCTTGTTTTGAATAGTATTAAGGTAAATAAATTAGGAACAAATGATGCCGTACATTTTTATCCAGACCATATCATTTAGGATGATGAAAATTGCGCTACCATTTTAAGGATACTCTATGGTCATTTGATACTGTACGGCATCAACATATTTTTGAAGAGAAAAATTGAAAAAATGACAAAATCATTATACCGTCTGAAGTGTCTATATCATACCCAACAAGTGAAACCGTCAATCCAAGTATCAACAGTTTTGTATACTTTTTGGTTTAAAAAAAGGTATACTTGAAACATTATTGATACATATATAATTGATTGTTCACTGTAAGTGAATGAATAAATCAACTATTCTCTAGAAAAATTTTATATATTTATAACTAACAATGGTGATAATAACACAAATTTAATAACTTAAATTATTCGCTATCCGAATCAGCCTCTGAGTTGTTAATATTGGATATACTGTTTATTCAATATTTACAGTGTTTTCATTCGCATTTGGAAGAATGATTTGAGAATGAAGACACATAACTCATTGAGTTAGTTACGGTTTCCTGCTACAGGGGGCGCTCACCGTGGTTAGTTCAATAAACTGACACCGAGGCCGCTGCAAACGCGTATCTCATCTTTTATTTCGGAGTTGTCTCTCTTTTCCTTATTTCTCTATGACGCTGAGATTCAAAACAATTGTTTACGTGTTGCGGGCACTGCGATCATGTCAGACCCCGAGGAGATTGAAAAATCAGTTAATGTGAAAGAAATGTTTAAAAAAAAAGAGCAAGAACGTGTATGCTTCATTTGTAATTTACCAGGTGATCCGGTTGATAAGCGGATAAAGTGTTTGTCAAGCGAATAATTTAAGTTATTAAATTTATGTTATTATCACCATTGATAGTTAAAATAAATATAAATTTTTCTAGAGAATAGTTGATTTATTCATTCACTTACAGTGAACAATCAATTATATATGTATCAATAATGTGTCAAGTATACCTTTTTTTAAACCAAAAAGTATACAAAACTGTTGATACTTGGATTGACGGTTTCACTTGTTGGGTATGATATAGACACTTCAGACGGTATAACGATTTTGTCATTTTTTCAATTGTTCTCTTCAAAAATATGTTGATGCCGTGCAGTATCAAATGACCATAGAGTATCCTTAAAATGGTAGCGCAATTTTCATCATCCTAAATGATATGGTCTGGATAAAAATGTACGGCATCATTTGTTCCTAATTTATTTACCTTAATACTATTCAAAACAAGGGATAAAATGTAGAAAATTGTTATATATCATTAATCTATGAGTTCCAAACTTTTACAATAATATGAAAAATTTCACTTTTTGTATTTCTCTATAATTTTTTTTAGAACAGTTTCTTTTGAAGTATCATGTATAAAAAAAAGTTGCCGTACTGGGTCAAATGACTTTAGAGCTTTATGGGTCAAGCATAAGATGAAATTAAGATAATTATTGATATAACATCAAAATGAACAACTTTTTTTTGACGGCATTATTTTTAATAGTAATTTTGAGTGCTGGATAATGTTTTGGAACCGAAGCCGTACTGTTTCAAATGACCCCCTGGAGCACGGCAAGAGAGGGGGTTGCAACCCTCGATATTTTCCCCTTGTCGCATGATTTTTGGACGGCGTTGCTGAATACTGGATTAGAAAATGTATGGCAACCGTATAAAACTGATGCCGTACAAAGTCAAATGACCTATTTTACCATGGAAATTTTCGGAAAATCAAAAAAATTTTCCGAATATATGGCGCATCATTTTTGTACGGCACTGCCCGTTTTCCTATTATTTTCCATGGAGCTATCGATGGTAAGAATGCCGTCAAAAGTCATATGACCCAAATGTACCCAGTCTACCTGTCCTTTTGAATTGCCACCTGTACTCAGTTGGACAGCTTACAAGTGACGGCATAGTGCTGAATCTTATTATTTTATGTCCTTCTATCGTTCTAGATAGGTCATCTTCTGGTTCAAATGACCCATGAATTTTCGACACGGGCCTGTAGTCTAATATGAAGTCCATTCCGAACTCCAAATTCCTTTATGATTTTTTTTAGAATAAAGAAAATTATTTATCCATAGAGGCTTTCAAGATTTCAATCTAGCCAGTCTTGTATCTGGCATATAACTCATAATAGGAAATGAATTTGGAAAGGAATGAAATTTATCCCAAGACTTCATGGCAGCAACCTGTCTACGAATATGAGGAGGTATTATGTTAGAAAGAACTGGTAACCAAGCTAATGGAGTAGATTTAATGGTTCCAGTTATAATCCTCATAGAAATATTGAGTTGCCCATCGATTTTATGGACATGGGAACTATTCAACCAAACAGAACAGCAGTATTCAGCTGCAGAAAAAACCAAGGCTAAAGCAGCCGTACGAAGAGTGGTAGCATCGGCACCCCAGGATGTACCAGCTAATTTTTGAATTATATTATTCCTCGTCTTCAACTTTAGACATAAACTTTCCAAATGAGCCTTAAAAGTGAAAGAAGAATCTAGTTTTATTCCCAGATACTTGGGAGTGAAATTATGATTTAAAACTGTATTGTTGAAACTAACCCTTATATTAAAGTTTTACGTTTTTGATGATTATTCAAATGAAAACACGACACCTCTGTTTTTTTTTATTACCCTATTTTCTCGTGGAATAGTCATGCCGAATTCCACTCGAGATGAAATTTAAGCAGGTAAAATTTATCTCTTGTAATATTCAAGTTTGTTGCTTTTCAGAAATATCGCTCATGACATTTTTTCCAATGTCATTCTCGAAATTTCCGAGCAACAAACTTTCATATTACAATCGAGAAATTTTGCCGGCAAAATTCCATCTCTAGTGGTATAACATATGAATAAATATCACAAATAAATACACAATGATCTTACCTACTAATTTTTTTTTTTTTTTTAACCGCACCGCATTTTCAACGGGTTTTCGAACATCTGCCGGACAGTTTGTCAAGGCGAGTGTTGTGGCTACGGACCCTGCAAGAACTTTCGTACTATTCTAGCGGTGCCCAGCATGACCTGTTTTTGCGAGGTGGAGATGAAATCAAGGTCCAAGCTCAATCTTCGTGTGTTCTCCAGTAAGTGCCGCTCAACCAACCCATTAACCGAGATTATCAGAGGCATAATACTGATTGATTTCAGGCTATGAAGTTCACGAAGTTGGAAAGCTAGATCAGCATACTTGGTTATTTTTTCAGTGTATGCCTTAGAGATGTTATCATCGGCCGGAATGGAGACATCCAGGAGGAGGCAGGTTTCCTTTTCCAAGTCAAAAAGGGTCAAGTCTGGTCTGTTGTGCGCGACACCTCTATCTGTTATGAGTGTCGCGTCCCAGTATAGTTTGTACCGATTGTTCTGAAGAAGCGTTTTTGGTTGGTAAAGATGTTGCGGGACTTCTTGCTGGAGTAGACCTAGTTTCAGTGCCATCTGCTGGTGATAGATTTTAGCCATGGCGTTGTGCCTGTCAAGGTAATCCCTTGGGGCCAATATCGAGCACGATGACGTAATGTGCTGGATAGATTCAGGTGCTTGGGAGCATTTTCGACATCGGTCCGTGGGGATGTTTTGCTTTGCGATATGCTTGAGGTACGATCTAGTTGGCATGACTTGGTCCTGGATTGCCATGAGCCGCCCCTCAGCTTCAGGAAAAAGGTATCCCGCACGCAGGTAGGTAAGCGATTCCACTTTATCCACATCTTCTCTTTTCAGGTGTCCAGGGTATCGGCCATGCAGAGCTTTGGCGTTCCAATCATTTATCAACTCCTCCATCGAACGCCTAGAATTTCTCAGCTCTGGCTCTGACAGTTTTAGCGCCGAGGATTTTTCATCTGCTTCACGGATGGCCAGAAATAAAGGTGAGTTTTTTTTGAAGAAGTATTTTCTTAGCGCCTCCACAGCTTCATCATGCATGGTCTCTAGGTTAAGTAGTCCTCGACCTCCCTGTTGTCGTGGAAGATATAGCCGTATGGTCGACGAGTGAGGATGATGCACAACATATTTTGTGAGTAGGACTCTTAAGGCTCTATCTATTTCTCGAAGTTCCGTTACCGACCAGGTCAAAACGCCGAAGGAGTAGGCTATGCTCGGTATAGCCCATATATTAATAGCAGTGAACAGAGACCTCGAGTTGAGTTTCGATTTTAGTAGAAGACTAACTCTCTTATATAGTTTCTCTTTGAACAGCAGCTTCATTTCTGATGTCTTGATGTCCAGCGCTTGCTTTATCCCCAGATATTTGTAGGATTCATTCTTATTCAAAGCGGGAATTGTGGTGTTATTCATCAATGTTGTTCCATGTTCTGTGTTCTGAATTTTTCCTCTTTTCACATCAAGCACTGCGCACTTGTCCACCCCCATCTGCATTCTGATGGAATCGCTGAACGAAGATACTATCTCTAATTGCCGTTTTAGTTGGTCCGGGTTAGCAGCATACAGCTTCAGATCATCCATATATAAATGATGATTGATACGAATGTTCCGTCCTTTACTGATAGTATAGCCATAGATGGTATTGTTCAGCAGCATGCTGAGGGGATTGAGAGCTAGGCAAAACCAGATGGGACTCAAAGTGTCTCCCTGAAATATGCCACGGTTTATTTTAATAATCTTCGACTCCATCGTATCATCTCCTGTCCGGATCAGAAGAGATGTTCTCCAGGTTCGCATAAGGCACCCCAGGAGATTACTAACTTGTTCGTTAACTCCGTGCATTTTCAAAACTCTCAGCAACCAGGAGTGAGGGACAGAATCGAAGGCTTTTCGGTAATCAACCCAAGCTACAGATATATTTCTCAACTTCTTCCGGGCTTGTTTTGTTAGTATGTAGTCGATTACCAATAGTTCCTTGCAGCCTTTAGTTCTAATGCGGCCGCCGTTCTGCTCTTGGGCCATCAGGTTATTATCCCTTAGATGTTTGCTTATATATCTGGTGAGAACTGCCGTGAGGATCTTGTAAACAGAAGGGAGACATGTTATCGGACGGTAGTGTTTAGGATTCTTCGGATCTCCATCTTTGTGTATAAGATGTGTTGTTCCCAGGGTAAAAAAATCTGGTATCACTGAGGGGTCCGATAAAGAACCATGCAGCAGCCTGGATAAAATTCCGTGCACACTGGTGAGGTATTTCCACCAGTAATTATGCAACTTATCAGGCCCTGGTGAAGCCCAATTGTTAGACCCCTTAAGTGCCTCCCTTATGTCCGTCTCGGTGATATGTATGTTCTCCATATGAACACTCGGGATTTGTGATTGCGCTTCCTCAATCCAACGAGCATGCTCGTTATGGCTGACATTCCCAGACCATACCTCGCTCCAAAACTTGTGAGCTATGTCAGGCTCAACATGATCAGCCGCCTCTTCACTGTCTCGCTCAAGATCCCGGAAAAACTGCTTCTGATTTTGGAAAAAGATCTTATTATTCCTGTACCGTTTGACTCTTTCATTGTAACGCCTGATTCGATTGCCTAATGCTTTGATCTTTTGTTTCAGGGTATCGCACACATAGGAGATTTTATCTCGGAAGAAAGGATCCCTTCGCTTTATTCTACATTCGGATGCCACCCTTCTGACAGCTTTCAGAACCTTTGTAGATGGATTAGGTGTATTCAGGTAAGCATGTAGAACTCCGACTTTTTTCCTTATTGTGGTTATTTTAACGTCCAATCGTATCTTCCAGGGAGGTGAAGTAGATGGTTTTGGTGCACTCTGCTGTCCCACCAGTCGTCCATGCAGTTCGCAGGTTGTAGCCGCTGCCGCATACACAAGGTCCACCACCTCCTCCAGTGTATGAACATTTTCCAGATGTTTTGGAAGTATGGTGTTTAAGGATTTGATTGTATTGAAAACCCCTTTGGAATGCTGAACGCGAGGGATCCTTGGCCTATTCTCGGCAGCCATTCCCGAGAACCTCAACAAGTTGGTCACAAAGCAACATTCGACGGCACTATTATTTTCTTTCCTGTTGAATATTCCGCTCCTTCGAACTCTCGGAGATGACCTTCGTAGCGCAAGTTCTTGTGCGCTATCGTTCTGTTGCTGTGATATCTCAGATGGGTAGCAGCTGGATTTGATGATTTCCAGTTCAGCACGGGACAGCTTCTGATTTTTCAGAATCCATCTCACCCTATTTGAGAGCAACTGAGCATATGCCGGCCTGCTTGGACATACATCCTCCCATATCTCCGCTAAATGTTGCCTGTAGGTTTTTCCCGGCTCTATAGCAAGGTCCGTAGCAATATAATGCACTCGCATAACTAGTAAGTTGTCCTCATTCGTCCAGCGTGTGCGCCTATCCCGCTGTGGTCTGCTAGTAGCGGAATGAGCAGGTTGCTCATTCAAGCTGCGTGAGCTCACTCTTTGTGGAGTAGCGGGATTTGGCCTTGCGGAGCCATCTCGGGGGGGTGCGCCGCTCGCTCCACACCTAGCCCCTACAAGCCGTACATCTGGACGGTTCCGAGAGGAGCCGGCCTGAGACTCCCCACCGCCCTGTGATCTAGTTACTACTGGGTTAGCGAATTCAACCTAAGCTCATCCGAAGTTGCTAACATCGGATGAGCTGTGGTGACTAGGGTTCGCGGGGTCGTCACTCCCCGATGGTATTCAATACCACCCTGCGATAATATATATATATATATATATATATATATATATATATATATATATATATATATATATATATATATATATATATATATATATATATATATATATATATATATATTCATGTATTGTATCATGTGTTCTGTGATGTAACCTCAATTGTATTGTTTCTGCCAACGTTGCATATGTGCAATTTTCGTACTTCTTTCTGACTTTTAAGAAATTTGATTTTAAAATATATTGACTTTTAGTGCCTAAAAATTCTATTCATATGGTTTTTCACCTGTTGTGATATATGTTGCCTTCTGCTGACTACTTGTTGACTTGTTTTGATGCTAGAAATAGTTTTAACCTCGACTATTCAGTAAGTCTCATGTTGATGTGTTATACATTGTATTATAACATATTATTATTACCTTGTAGAGTCCTGAAGAAGGCTCAGACATGAGCCGAAACGTCGACGATGAATAAATGAGTTTAACATAATTGCAGTCCTTTCTCATCCAATAACCCGTTATTGATATAGATTTATATATATATATATATATATATATATATATATATATATATATATATATATGAACCCCTGTTAAGCTGTGACCTCCGTTAAGTAGACTGGGCGACCTCACCTCCGGGTGAAGGAGTAGTCTCAATGGAAAATTTTTTGTTGATATATGGAGAGGGGAAGCCAAAGAACAAAATTACCGAGAGAGGGGAAAACATTTTTGCTGAAAAAATTTTGTTTGAACAATCGAGGCGCTGTAGCCTCCGCTTATATTTCTTGTAGTGTGAACGTTATAACCTCCGGCGGTGTTGCCAAATTTCGGAGGTGAGTAGGTGAAGTGAATATATGAAATTCAATATTCATATATTGGATGCAGGTGGCTTGGTTTTTCAAGGTTGATTCATGTCTATAAAGGAGTCGGAGATCGGGGAGTATTCTTGTTGTTGTGGATTCGAAACGATATTTATCGTTTCGTCAAAATTTCTTCAATTGAAGAATTTTCAGCCGAAATGATCTTGAACGATTAGGTTGGAATCAATGGTGAAGAATATGTGGTCAAATTCGAAACTCCTTGCGACCAGTGAACCTTAAATAATTTAATTTTCAAAGGAAATCACCAAGTCTTGAAATTATTGAAACCTCTAGCCATTTGCCACGATTCATCCTAACAACTTGTAAAATAGTAATCCGATTCCAAAGATGGGACTGGTATAATAGTAAAGATACAAAAATGAATAAATCGAAGGTTTCTTTTTGGGGAACTATAACCTAAATTCAGAATTTCGTGGAAATCGAATCATTTGTAACATGAATAAAAACTCACGAAATCAATAAAAAGTTGTAATATCAATATACATATTTTGAATTGTGTGAGATCGCTAAAAAAATCCCATCACAATGCTGCGAAATGGAGTTCTTGGAGAAAATAAGTGCAGTTTTTTTCGCAAATCGATAACTAAATAGTAAGAATGAAAATAGCCACAGAAATTGAGGTGAGGGGTTTTTCGTAATTTTACAATAGTAGCAATTCCAAAAGTTATTGAATCAAACAATAACGGAAGAGAATTATATCAAGACGTTATTTTACTACAATTGGAAAGAAACAAGTCTTCAAATAAAATGGGAGAGTGAATAATTAATTGGTATAAGTGCAGCTTTTGGATGGATAAAATACACGGCATAAAGAATCATCATTTATTTGATGCATGGAAATATGTAATTGTTATACGGGACTCACGGAAAGAAATAATAATCTTTATCTACTCCCATAGAATAATATATCCATTATTCAACTCATTTTGATCTGTAATAGTCTCCATAAACCAATAGTGTGAGGTAATAATAACTCACGCCTAAAACTCACTATAATACAAATAGGAAAAATGTAGCTTACGAATTACGAAATGAATAAGAAAGTCGAATCGTTTGGGAACTCTATTTCAGACATCAAGGTAACGTTCTCGCCATCCATTTCTACATTTTCTTAGGTCTGAATATCCAAAAATTGCATTTGGAAAACGTGAATTTCTGACGTTTCCTACGGTATTCGATATCGATTAGATTTTCGACCAAAGAAATCGCTTTTGACAACTGTTGTCAATTTTGAAAATGCTGATTGATTCGAATTTCACTGAAGAAGTCGAAGGTAAAGTATAGTGTTCAATTCGCGGAAATGGTCATAACACACTTGATGAATTACACCCCTCGCCTGAAGGCTCGGGCTGCAAAATTCATCTGCGTCTGTTATGACTTACATTATCGCTCATTGAACAATATACTATGAAATTTCATTACCAAAAAAATGTCATATTTATAAATTCCTTCAACCAATAGCTCAACATAATATTGGGCAGGTAACTGAGGTAATGCGGATTGTATATAAGAATTCAATTTATATCGACATATTGCTAAGCTTCTCATTTTTTTATTCATTAGGATAAAGAAGGGATATTCCCTACGGAATACTTTCTGTTATCACAAACTGAATCATCATTTGGACAGGGTTATTGGATGTTGTAAACTATTCTCAAATTTAGTTCTGATATAACTATACCCTAATTTAGTTCTGATGTAACTATATCCTTTAAAAAAAATGTGGGGTGATCTTATTTATTGAACGTAATTTTCGAAGGGATTCTGCCCACTTAATTTTTCGAATAGTCTTCCAATCATACTTTTACTGTCATAAATTTTTCCAAGCAACGATGATTCTTATTCTTGTCTTTCGTATATCGCACATAGATTTCAATTAAGTGACATTCTTTCTCAATGCCATTCCCCTTTTGACAGCTTTTGAATTTCATAACTCTTCTAATAATTTCGAACTTTAAGCTCACTGATTCTTCTATTCAACGGCTTTTTACTTTGTGTATTTTTCCAACAGCAACGGCAATAAAGATTAATTTTGTCAATTCGTTTCAGAAGTGAGAAGCCGATATTATAAATGCAAAAAAAGTAATTTGGTCAATAAGAACAACTGATAGAACACCCCTCGAAAATTAAAAAAAAATACCATTTAAGAGATGGTTTTAGTCATTCTTTTCGCTTCGGTATAAAATCTATTCTAAATATCCTCATGTCTTCATCCTAGTAAATTTATTACTAAAAAGCATTTACTCTTGAATAAAGGGAATGATCAATTTTATCCTTCCGAACGAGAACATTCAGAAAATGAAGGAAAACTTGTGTTGAGCCGAAATCGGTTTCCAGATGAAAGACGAAGGAAATAGCAAACAGTACAACCTACTGCTTGCTCGACGAAAAAAAAAACAAAAAGCTCAACACTCCTTAACAAAATGCGTCGAAGAAAATATTAGTTTGTGGGATAACAAATTCGTTAAATAATTCTTCCAAACTCATTTTTATATTATTTTATATATTTATTGTTTATACCTATTTGTTGAGAGGTTTGTTTCTATGTGATACATAATTTAGGTTCGAGATTTCAATTTTTTGTTAAACCCAATCATCCAAAGTAGGTCCCATTTAAGACATGATTTCGACCATTTTCTTCGCTTCAGTATAAAATTTTATTCAAATATACTCATTCCTTCATCCCAATAAATTCATAACCTAATGTAGGCCACTGACGAGAACTCTCTACGGGACTTTCGGGCATCCAGCATCGCACGAATGCTCGAAAAGAGTCCCGTGTATGGTCTATCGAGACTACCCTTCGGCGTTCGAGGTAGGAACTTGGAAGCCCATGTATTACATATCCAGAACCTCGAAAATTTCTAGCGATTATCGAAAGAATTTCAAGATATTAAGGTCGGAATCACGGACAGTATCACTGTCGATTTTTTACGGCCTCAGTCATTTTTTCATAATTACATTCTCGGACTGAAAAATGCGAATCTACTTACTAGGTGGATAGACGAGCACTCAGAAGCTACATACACCAAAAGCTATTTGATTTGTATTTCAAATTTTGAATTCAGTTGCTTGCTGACAGGTATAGGCTCGTTTACTTGTTTACGCTGTTTGGCTGCATACTTTTTTTTGTAAGATAAGGCTCTTGATGAGAACATTGATTTTAAATTTTTGGGGGCGATCATTCGTAGACATTCAACTTTCGAGAGAAAGGAACAAACACTAGAAATATTCTTGCTCGCTGTGGAGTGTTGATGGTGAGACTCTCTCTCGAACTAAATCTGCTCGACTGTTTTGGAGTTACATCCATTATCATTCACTTAATAACTCTAAAATACGATCGAATTTAAATTCACCAAAAAGTATATTCCGAAAAGGAAATGATGCGAAATTCTGTGAGGATCGTATTATAAGAAAGTTTAATTTTCACATCTAACCTATTCGTCAAGTTCGGCTGAAATTCTGCATGAACTTTTGAGTCGACATATTTCATCCAAGATACCGTAATTCTGTTGGATCGAATCTGAAATCTTGAATATATGGTGACATTAACATTTCGGATCTGCTGAATCATCGGGTGGAATTTGAGGAAGCATAATTTTGATGCTCGCAAATAAAGCCGCTTCGTGAATATCGAATCTTCAAGTACTTTCTTTCGGAAATTATTGTGCTCTCGAGAGGCAAACTTTCATATATCTTGAAAAATATGTTACTAAAAAAACCTAATGCTTATGTTATAATCAACATACGAATAGAATTATTTATTATTAAGTGTTCATTATTGAAAGTCTCCAACTTTTTTCAAGGAACCTGTTTATAAACGGAGATTCCACCTTCCACCTTTCTCTTGAATCTGTTTCTGTGGAGAAATGTTCGCAGTTTATCTTAAAAGGAAACTTTTAAAATGCAGTCAGTCACAAAGTTTTTTCCTTATTTTTCAAAATTCGACGAAACGGAGAAATTATGTAGATACTATTCACCTTTGACGACGAAGCTCCAGTTCGTATATCGTCTAAATATTGGTGCAATGTATAAGGATAAGAATTTATAATTATTTTTTGGGATGATTTCATTAGGCCCTTAGAACTAAAAAACTCAATTCGTGTAGGTGAAAAAAAATAAACGTCATTAGAAAACCGGCTCGTAATTCAGTTTCGGAGAAAACATTCTGTATTCAGTCATACTAGAGTATTTCAATGAAATCTGGTATATGCAATTTTTTTATTCTTAGACAAACTCTGATAATCTTGCAAAATAAAAGAAGAAAGAACCGAATGAAGCTTTTAATAACGACAATAACAAATATTCCGTTTAAAGATTTTTAGTTATCTCATAGTCGGGTCAGAAATATCGACCTCCGAACTTTTCACAAACGATTCATTTCACATCAACCAGACGATTTTATGGTTCGAAAGAATGCCAGATGTTGTTTTGATACACTTTTTTAAGCATGCCTCAGTGCACCTGCTCCATACGAGTATGGTTTACAGTGTTGCCATTTACGGAGGTGACAACGAACTGAATGTCTCTTCGACTTATTTCTCCATATATAGGATGGCGCACTAGCGCTGGTGGTATATAGCTGAACTAAAAGATTGTACAGTACAGAAATATGGTGCGTTCTGACCTCAAAACGATTTTTTGATATGTTGATCCCTGAAGTCTGCTGAGTCTAACAAGCTAAGAAACAAGGCAAAACGTTGTGACCTCCGATTTCGGAGGTGAGAGCGTTATATATGAGGTGACAACGCTTGTTGAGTTTATATTTTGGAGGTGACAATGACCATTAATAACTATATATATATATATATATATATATATATATATATATATATATATATTTTTTTTTTTTTTTTATATATATATATATATATATATATATATATATATATATATATATATATATATATATAGAAAACTCCTTGCACCCGATGAACTAGAAGCCTTGAAGGCGGACGCAATTAGAAAATCGCCTAAGAAGAAGCTAGACGGGATCAGGAGGAGCATTCACAGAAGAAGCATGCAACCACAGTCTAGACTGGCGAGCGATGAAGACCCAGTAGCACTACGGCCACAGGAGCCGGAAACGGAGACGCCAACCCGCGAAATTCTGCAGCTGTTAGACGAAGAAGGGATAAAATGGGAGGGTGTGGAGTTCATGAATAGGCCGAGAATCAGAAGATTACAACAAAACAAGCACACCAAGACCACAATCACAACAATAAACGAGGCCCTCGAGACAGTAATTACCAACGCGACAACATTCGAAGAACTGTGCCATAAAGTATATTGTGCCGCTATAATTACTTATACTATTCAGCAGACACCTTCGCCACCACCAACCCAAGGGAAAGGTGAGCAGCGTGCACCACCATGGAAGGTACGAATCGAAAGAAAAATAACTGCATTTCGAAAAGAAATAGGCGTCCTCCATACTTATCTGGTAAACCGAAAACTCAGCAAGAGGGTCGAGCGGAAAGTGCATCTATATGCCCGAAAATTAAAGATAAAAAAAGACGCTAAATACCAACAACACTTAAGGACACACATGGAGACACTTAAGCAAAAGATCGCTGCGCTGGGCAATAGATTACGAAGATTCAACAAAAGAACGCAAAGGTATCAAGAAAATAACCTGTATAAGAGCAATCAGAGGGAATTCTTCAGACGACTGGCTGAGGGACGGAGTGAACAACAAACAACTTTACCAGATAAGCGCGAGATGGAAGAATACTGGTCGAGGATCTGGACTCAAGAAACGCAGCACAACACAGATGCAACATGGATCGAGGCGGAGAGAAAAGCATACCACAATCTGGCAGAAATGCCTGAGATAACCATTACTGAGGAAGACGTGAAGGCAACACTCAAAAGATGTAAGAACTGGACAGCGGCAGGCGTAGACGGTATACACAGTTTCTGGTGGAAGTCACTAACTTCGACTCACAAAGTACTGGCTCGGCTGATACAGGAGGCAATAGAGGACCCAACAACCATACCTGATTATTTTACACGGGGCATGACGCTCATGATACCTAAAAAGGGAAACCCGTCGGAACCGAAAAACTACAGACCGATCACCTGTCTACCCGCAGTTTATAAGATACTCACTTCGACCATCGGACACAGGATCAATACTCACGTCAAAACTAACAAAATCATGTCCTGGGAGCAGAATGGATGTAAGAAGAAGGCCCGCGGAAGTAAGGAGCTATTGGTGATCGATAATACTATCACTAAGCAGGCAAAGAAGAAGTTGAAGAACATCACAGTCGCTTGGATCGATTACCAGAAGGCGTTCGATTCTGTCCCCCACTCGTGGCTTCTTGAAATACTCAAGATTTACAAGGTCAACCCTAAGGCGATACATCTCCTGAAGTGTCTAATGTCAACATGGCGCACATCGCTGACATGGAGCAATAAATCAACATCCTTTAGATCCTCAGAAATAAAGATCAGAAGAGGCATATTCCAGGGGGATGGCCTAAGCCCACCGTGGTTCTGCTTCGCACTGAATCCCCTTAGCAGTATGCTTAACAGATCTGCATACAGCTACTCGATGGACGCAAGGAACAGAATCAGTCACTTATTTTACATGGACGACCTCAAATTATTCACCAGAGGTAGGAAACAGCTAGAGGGGCAGTTAGAACTGGTTAGAAAGTTTAGCGAGGATATAGGGATGACGTTGGGGTTGGAAAAGTGTGGTGTGGTCGATGTGAAACGCGGTAAACTAGCTCTGGAAGAAAATGTAACGCTTTCTGATGGACGGACAATATCAACACTGACAGAAGAAGACAGATACAAATACCTGGGCGTGCAGCAAACGTTTGAAATAAAACAGCCAGAAAACAAGAAAGAAACTGAGACCGAGCTAACGAACAGAGTAAACCGAATAATGAATACACAGTTATCGGCAAAAAACAAGATAGAGGCCATCAACATTTGGGCGATCCCAGTATTTGCGTACACAGCTGGTATAATCACCTGGTCTAAAACAGACCTAGAAAGACTCGACCGGAAGATCCGAGCTATCCTGACACGGAACGGAATGCTACACCCGAACTCAGCAATAGAAAGACTGTACTTACCTCGTAAAGAAGGAGGCCGGGGTCTGGGCAGCTTGGAGGACATCTACCTGAAAGAAGAGAAAAAAATGAGAGATTACTTCAGAAACGGATGCTCACCTATCCAGCAGTGGGTGGCAGCACAACGTTACCCATCCACGCCTACGGAGGAAGCAGGCACACAGGAACCTGCAACAGAGGAGCCATCTGAGAAAAGGAAGCGAAGCTGGCAGGCGAAACCTCTGCACGGAAGGTTCTACGCCAGCTTGCACCAGACTGAAGTGGACACGCTGAACTCTAACACCTACCTGTCACATGGATACCTGTTCCCCCAAACGGAGGGTACATTCTTGGCAATTCAAGATCAGGTTGTGCCAACACGGGTCTACACTAAGCTTATAATGAGGCAGCCAGTGGAATCTACAAAATGTAGACTTTGTGACAAAGCCGAGGAGACGGTCCAGCACTTGTCCTCGGGCTGCTCAACTATAGCCGGCACAAAATATCTATCCCGCCATGACAACATGGGAAAGGTTGTGCATCAGCTGATATGCTTGGAGGAAGGCCTCTTACACCACTTCGTCCCACACCATATATACGCCACTCAAACGGTTTTAGAGAACAACACCACAAAAATATACTGGGACATGACCATAATTACGGATCAAGGCACCGCGCACAACAGACCGGACATGGTGATATGGTCCAAGAAGAACAAAACAGCCATAATCATAGATTTCTCAGTCCCACTTGACCAAAACTTATCTAAGGCCTATGGGGAAAAGATAACAAAGTACGAGCCGCTGGCAAGACAAATGAAGAGCATGTGGCACTTAGATAAAGTGGAGATAAAACCCTTAGTCATCAGCAACAATGGGCTGGTCCACCGAAAAACGACAGAGCACCTCCGAGAAATGAAACTGCCCTCGAACACAATTCTCTGGATGCAGAAGGCGGTTATACTGGGGACGGTCGGCATCATACGCCAAGCAATCTTCCCTCACTGACAAAATGACTATTCTTGGTCAGCCGGCCCGAATGGTCATACATATCCCACGTTAGTGTGAAATCCAAAAAAAAAAAAAAAAAAATATATATATATATATAGGAATTAATATATATATATATATATTCTTTTGAAAGAGAGAATTACATACTGTTTTGTAATATCAAACAATATATGGCATATGGCACGTGTGAAGAAATGGCGACAAGGAACAGATTGTATAAAAGAATAAAATCTGCATCCCGCTCCAAATCTGAAAACGCATGATGTAGAAGGGGCAGCTTTCCCTTGAATCGCGAATAGACCTAGGCGCCATTGAAATAATAATAATCCTTTAAATGAAATGGCATAAGTTGTTATAAACGACATCTTTTACAAAACCTTGTAAGCATAAGCGACGTCATAAACGACATGACATCACGTCAAATGACTTGACCACCATTTTTGCCTTTTTTACTACTTTTTGCTGCTCAATTTCGACGAAACGTTTATACCCAGTGGTTTTTAGTATTGTTACTTATCACAAGGCTGGGTTTCGGTCGTGTGTAGTATGCAAAGAAAATGTCAAGCTGTTATTGATGCGCGTGGAGGCCATACATTGTATTGATAGTCTTAAAATGCTTGAATTCTCTGGGACTACATTTCGTTATTTTACTCGATTTTTTTTAACCACCCTGTATACGCTGCAGACCTACAGGCTATAATTAATTTGCAACTTGAAATCATATTAATATGAATTTTTATCACAAAAATCTTATTTTAACTATATTTTCTTGCAATTTAAGTCAATATTCCTAACTCAGGTGGAGAAGTTTATTTTCAGGATACATTCAATATTGATTGAAGCTTTCGGGTAAGAGTTGAATCATTGCAAAAAAAGGCAGTGATTTTTAGGTACGGTAGAGCGGTGTGGCTTTGCCAACGGAGGTGACTTTGCCTAACTACCTAATGTTTTATGTTTCATTTTATTTTGGTAAAGTCAGTTACTTCTCAACGACAGCACGAATCGGATCCTAAGAGACACTACATACTCGTATATCCCCACATTGTTTCAACAGTCGCAGACCATTGGCTTGGATTGAAGGGTGTGCTATGCTGTGTTGTGTGAACAGGTAAGTTTTAACGTGTTTATAAATGCGAAATACTAAGGGTTGTGTAGAAAACATGAAAAATGGTACATCAAAATACATTTAGCAGCTTATTTCACACGTATTTAGAGTCGCGTAAAAAAAAACTGAGAGCATTTGGTTGGGCGGGTCTCGAAATTTCAGGAAATTATTCTATTGTTTGCAGATTTATGCAGACAACCCATCTACGTTGGGAAGAGGAAAATGGAAGCGATTTTTTGTAGAAGGATAAAAAATTGAATGGAAGCAACAGTTCTGCTGTTTTGGAATATGAATTATCATTATTATATATTGTTCATTTACAAAGAGACTCATTTTATGTATTTTATGAAGAATAATAGATTTTATTTTCTTATAATTTGTTGTTTTATTCGCGACTAGTACCTAGCTAACTAACCTTCAAAAAAGTTAAAGAAAAACGTTCTCGTGGCAAAATGACCACCCGCACTTGATTAAATTGCCCACAAACGCATTTTGATGCAAGTGGCAAATTCGCACCGATGTGCGGGTGACTTTGCCAAATTTTTAAAATGGAAAAAAAATGGTTTCACACTTTTTCTTGCGTTTCTAATAACAGAAATCGATAGCTTGATTGTTTAAATTAAACATAATTCAAACACAACTCATTTTACAAAAAAACGAGGAAGTTACATCAAGAATACTCTAAAAAGTGGTGCAAAGTCACACCGCCCTACGGTATTTTTAAACAGTTGGCCAGCATGAAGGGACTCGTCAATTATTGCTCTTTGCGTCCGCGCCTGTGTAATTCTGGATTACTCCACAACAGAATGGGTTGAAAAAAAATCCGTATAGTTTTGTTATTTTATATGGAAAAATTTAAAACGGCTATAGTCATACCCCTGGCGAATTTTATCAAAAAAATTTGCCAGCAGTTTCCGAAGAATTGTTCCTGATCTCGGAAATGTTATAACAGAAATATTAGGAAATTTGGGGTCAATAATTCGCTAGTTTTTTTATATATACGGTTCTGGCGTAAGTATCTGTATGTACCTTGAATACGTCAATCTCCAACTGAATGCGAAATTTTGCAGTTTTGAAATTATCAGGAGTACAAAATCTCGAACGGCTATATTTTGCCTCTCAACGCGTTAATCGTGGCATTGGAGATCCGAACCTGCGCTAAAAATTTCAAATATTTAGGTTCATACGTTCGAGAGTTATCGACCGGACAGAATTAAATTTGACCACGGTATCGTGATCAGTGAGTCGAACCTAGACGACGATTGAGATTATTCCCGGCTCAAAATTCGAGAAACACAGGCATCGTGACGAAATGACATAAACCTCGTTTAAGTGATACTAGCGGTCCAAAACGAACTATTTTCGTCACCACTGACAAGATCAGAGACAAAGTGCATTTTTTCGTAACAAGATACATACATACATACATACAACAAAGAGTAAGTATTACGAATATCTTCAGTGTTTTATGTACCGAATTGAAAATACATATTGTCGAGAATGCATATGCCTAAGGACATTGTTACTGACCAACTTAGGAATGAAATTGATTCTTTTCGAACGTTGATTGATGAATATAAACACTCGACTCATGAAGAAACGAAATTGATTGCATGAAAATGAATATGGCAGTTTTCGGAGGAGCTAATTTCGACATATCGTGTGTTTCGAATGCTATTAATAATTCAAAATGCATGCTGGGAAAAAAGCTCCAGGCGGTCATTATATAACACATTTTATTGGAAAGCTGTTTTTTGAGAGCTTGTTCTATATAAACGGGGGATGATAGGCAAAGATCGACTGGACTATTCCATCATTATGACCCCTTCGAAATGTTGTTCTCCTAGTGAATTCCAGAATACACCTCACCAGAACTTGTATAATTTAGAAAAGTATCGAATGAAAATTCCCAATATAATTACAGACCCGACCAAGTTGAAATCCACTCGTGGACGTAAAACAACGACTCGAGTGTTCCTGACAAGTTTCAAGAGGATCGAATCATCAGAACATCTCATCTAGAAAAAGTAACTAAAAAAAATAACATAGTAAATCCCATATCATATTATGTAGACATACAGTTCTGTTGCCACCGAGCTTTTCATTAATATTTCGGATTAATCTTTCATCAATTGAAATATCGCTTTTGTGAGGAACATCTAATCATTGGAATAGGTTGAACTATAGATAACGGAATGCTCAACAGCATCTGACCCCAACATTCTGTGGAAATTTTTGAACTCCATGACATTTATTTTTTTTATGATTGAATATTAGGCGATATCGAAAAATTTGAATATTTATTCGAAATTGATATACCTACTACCGCCAAATTACAAATGATGATATAGTTTCGACAATAACCACTAGTGGATCTAGGGAATATTTCATGAAAATTTTGGACCAAGATCAAAGAATGACAGAGAAACTTTTGCTCATCCGGCTACCACTAATAATGTACAGTAATGTTTCATAGGTTGCCTAATCTAATGACATCGACCAATGTGAGTTCAACACAACCGGCAGTGTTGATAATTTTTTTCTTGCTTTTTTCACTCTGCCGTGTCGATCGTGCTATCGATTTCATTTGAACATCTCGATTTGCCTTCTAACTGAGTTGATATAGTCAACTAATAACTAAATTGAACAAATTGAAGAGAGACTGACCTTAAGGTTTTTGGTTGTCTGCCGTAAATTGTTCGACAATGAGGAATTCACCTAATTTGGTCAACTTTTTAGGTGAGCATTGTATGTGATCATGGAATATTTAAAATCTTATATTTTCAACTCTTAGACTTTTTCATATGTTAAACCAATAGAGATGGAATTTTGCCGGCAAAATTTCTCTATTGTAATATGAAAGTTTGTTGCTCGGAAATTCCGCTCATGACATTTTTTCCAAAATCACTCGCCTAGCGGCTCAATATTTTGATACAAAATGATTTTCGAAAAGCAACAAACTCGAATATTACAAGAGAGAAATTTTACCTGCTTAAATTTCATCTTTAGTTATATTGGGCATGACACATTTGACACGATTTGCGCTATTTGGCAAATTAGAATTCATAGATTAACTAAACGTTGTTTGTTTTCTCTATGATATTCATTTCAAAAATTTTATCGCTGGAAAACCAACTTGTTGGTTTGCCGGCTTGAAATTTTATCGAGATGAAACGATCGTTGCTACGGAAACTTCCTCACTGGAAATGGAAAGAGTGAAATAGTCAATAAAATAAAAAAACACCTACTAGAATTTTCCATTTACCCTTATTGGTAAACCCCGTCCCAGACAAGACTGAGCCAAATTAGACACATTTAAATGTTGAGTCAAATTCATAAACATAACAAAAACTGATCGTTTCAGTATCACAGGTTGTTCCTTGTAAATGTACATGCTTGGAAAGTCGATGTAACCTATATGAATAGATAAAAGTACTTATCAGAAACGTAGACAGTTTATTTCTCTAATAAATCTACAGAGCCAACGTTTCGGAGACAATATTTTCTCCTTCTTCAGGGCTTAAGATTATTAATTTTTCAGAGATTTAACATTTAGGTATCTATAAGATCATCAATTCATAATAATTCCAAAATTCAAAAAACTTTCGTGTAACTTTTTTTCGGAATTTGAAAAAAAAATTGTCTGCATGCCGAACTCTTTCCTTAGCTGTAAATTCTGCATTTCTATGAAAACATTGATGTACCACTTTTTTATGTACCATTCAATGGTGTTGGTTTATTTTCCCTGAATAATGCTCATCGAAATTTATTCATAGAACAATAGTTTAGTCCAAATGGGATGAGGACACCACAGATTTTTGTTTATTTCAGTATAGCTTCAAGTTACCATTACCAAAATAAAGACAAGTTGATAGTTTTCCAGAAATCTTCACCATCAAAATCAGATTTCCATTTTCACCATCAACTTCCAAAATCAATCCAGTTCTGTTCTTCCAATGATAATACACGAGGAAACTTGTAATCTCTTATTTTCGAAGATGATTTCAGTACCGGGTGTCCCGAATTCGTTGTCTAGTATAGGATCTTAGAAACCAGATGAGCTGGAACAAAATGAGTGGCAAATTTTTGGGCTCGATTTTTGAAAGAATTATTTTGGTGGTAGCCGCAATCTTCTAAGTAAAACCGTTTTCGAGCTATTAGAGAAAATTGGAAAATGGCGTCAAATGAAAAGTTCCCAAAACTTCTTTATTACTGAGGCTATAAACATAAAACAAGAATATTTTATAGGCACCTTTTTCAGTAGAATTCATTGGCGTATTCAATTTTCTTATATTACGATTATTTTCGGATTTATAATGCAAACTTGAGTTTTTTTAATGTAAACCATACTTACCTCTGTGACAAATAAAATTGCTTTTTTCCTTTTCAAAAATATATAACATAATATATAAATTCCTTATCAAACAATGAAAATAATCAAAAATTTCATTTTCACACGACAAATCGACCAGGTACCTATGATGTAAACTTCAGATGATCATAATATTCGATGATCCAATTTTCTCATCCTCTCATATTCTGTGAATCACATATACGTATAACGAAGCTTGTCATGTTAATCATTTCAATTGGAAACCTTTTGAAAATGATTCCTCGATTCAAACGCAAAAATATTTGACCTGGCAAAGTCATGTGCAAGCAAATATGTAATGAAATAATGCATACATAGGATTTCAAAATACAGATTTCGCTGAATAATATAATAATAATATTTATTGTTGACCCTTAAACAGTAAAAATCTTCATTAAAACCCGTCAAAAAAATAAAATTAGCAAATATTTTCTCTATTTTTTCTTAAAAGCAATCAAATAACGAATAAACAATAACTAGTGCAAAATAAGAACTAAAACTGTCGAAACTTGAGTTACAGCATTGAGTTTAAATATACATAGAGACATAACGATTTGAAGCTAAATTTTGTGTAGTTCCTTCACCGGTTCATAAATGGATAAGCAGTGGCGGCGCGTGGATTTATATTTTGGGAGTGCACATGTAGGCAGATACCGGGGGGTCTAGAGGGTACGGACTACATAGGGAAGGGGGGTTCTGGGGAGGAAAAAAATGTGAAATAAAACTTCGAATCTCGCAGTTTAGAGCAGTTTGTGATGTTCTTTGGCCTTATCTTGGAATAACATTCAGAAAACCCCAAATTCTCACAATAGGGGTACCGTCTGCTGAAGCATAATGGCAAACTATAACCTTTTGGAAAATGTTTGAAATGTCAATTGTTTCATCACTTATCACGGACACGAATTTTGAGGCAGCAAGTTCTTTCTTAATGTGTGCATGACACACAGAAAGCAAAGCATACAGTCCAACTATTCATTTTGAATGTCTTTGGATGTTCCGCTGAATACTGGGGTCGATTGATCCAAATGATCCCTGAGTGCTAAATCTAATTCAGACGAAATATTGAATAGACCAGGACAAGCAATTTTGATTTCTGTTTTTTTTTCTAATGTCACCGAATTTGTTTTTGAATATTGTACGCTAATGCTAATCGGATTCCCCAAATTTGCGGCCATAATTGCGCGAAATACAACCAATTAAATATTTTTGTGTGTTCTCTTGAGTGAAATATTATTATTTGCCTTGACATTAATTCATGTAGATAAACAAACATGTATAAATGAATAATATTTAACTCCTATATAAGACTTTGATTTTAATCACTGGTGTTCTACATTTTATGCTTTTTATAAGATTTAGTGATTGCTCTGGAATACAAATAATCATCGTATCTAATGAACTCGAAATTTGAAATTTTTTTATACAAATGGTACATAAAACGATGTCTGTTTTTTACGCCGATATCAGCTGTTAGTACTAACGACCGAGTATACATAGCGCAGACACAATGAACAGAATTTGATTTAAGAGTTGCCTATCTATAGCTTGTCTATGCAACAGACGACCGTGCACATGCTGGATGTGTACCTATGCCAGCTAAATACTATGGACTGTTACGGGGAGTGCGGGACGCGAAGGGTAGCTGCTGCTCCAATGAGGGATCAGTTCGACAGTGCAGTGTACGGGCTACGCGTATTTGCATTGACCGTTGGCGTTCGAAGTTTTGACTGTTGTGAGTTCGCCCGCCGTCTGTTTCTTGTTTCTATAGTAGTCTACACTCTACAGTAATACAGAACCGTGTACCGGAACATCGGAAATTAAAAATAAAATCAAATACCCAATGGAAAACGTTACATTTACGTCAAACACAAAAATAAATTCCTTTAGATGAAGATATTACTTGGGGGTACACGTGCACATGTGCACAAATGGAGGAGCCGCCACTGTGGATAAGTGTGTTTCAGAGAAGCAAAGATTTTTACTCCCGCATCTGGCGGTAAGTAGCTGAACTATAATGCACTATTTCTGAAGCCGAATGCGATGACGGTCAGGACCGGCGTAAGAAATATTGAATGTTCAGTATTTCATCACACCTGATTTTTTGGATGCAATAAAACGACAATTATTTTTGATTTTTCATGAATATAAAATACTAATGTATGAAAAAATAAATGCATGAAATTTTTCCTTTATTCACAAGTTTTTATGAATAGATTTTCTATGAATTCTTAAAAATATTTAATTTTCTATTAGCAGTGGAATGCTTCTGTGTCGAGATTCCTTTGGCTTTTTTTTCCTGTCTCCTGTACAGCTTCACTCTAGTCAGTTATTAGTTGTGTTAACAAATTAATCCTGTGCTCTTCACATTCTGGAGTTAACGGAGAGATCAAATCTTTTATAAATTATTTTTTTTTTAATTTTCCCAAAATATACCTTTAAAGTGCTATTTTTTCTGATTTTTTGACCATAATTTTCTTTATGACCAACAGCGCTTTCCTTATCAAATATTTAAAATCGGTTGAGGGAATTCTCAAATGTATGCGTTCATTGCCATAATTTCGATTTGCAATATATATCCCATCATTACCTAGCTTATTCAAATGACCAATTAGAAGTGCTTTTTCGCAGTTATCGCATTTGTATTTTTTGGCGATGTTCCTCATCAAATACCCCGAGAAATACGCGATTGAGTTGGATTCTAGGGTATTTAGGGGTTCAATTAATTCTTTATCACTTATATCCTCCTCACAAGGCTCACCGTTGTCCGAATCCGTAGAAGACATGGTCGAATCTGTCGAATCAACCACATCAACGGACCTACTTTCAGATTCCCCCATTGTACACAGGTTGAAATCATTGTCATCTTGGCAGTTTGAATTATCGGAATATTTTTCCAGACAACCAGTCATGACCGACTGCAACCCAAATCTAAAGCATCGAGCTGAGGGGTTTGGTTCATAACCTCTACGCTGTCTTATTTTTGAAAATAAATTCTCGATTGGGTCCTGGTTGATCCGGCTTGTTAACAAATATGGAAATGTTTCCTTCCACTACGTCTCCTCCCAAAATTGGAGGATGTCTCTGATGGTTTGTATCAAACCGTTTAAACAGTAGGGAATATTTTTCCCAACTGTCCGAGACTCAATGAATTCAATTGATTCCGTCAGAGTGATTGCTGCGGTGTTTTTTTCAGACAACGGTCTCCGTAGATAACTTCCCTTAAATTTTCCATTGGAATTGAGGCAGTCCAAAAGATCATTCATTTTCAGAATGACCATATAAAACAATTAGAGATTCAATAAGAATACACGCCGAAATTCCCTGTTTGAGGACTGACTAGACTATTTATCGTAAATTTTCACCCCTCATTTCCTACCTGAGAACACCCCTTTGGAGAAATTCATGGCTAATAGTTCATCATTATTGATTCATACCGTTTGTAACGAAGATATATAATTTGGATTAATCCGACCCTGCCTACGATTCATAGAACTAGAGGAAAATAAATATCCTACAGATTTCTATAAATGAATAGCAAGCAGAATATAGTTTGCTCGATATGTAGTTCCTTTAGTAGCTACTATCTGCCGCCACTTGAGTTGGCAAATTCGCAAGTAGACTGCCAAAAATTTGTGCATCAAATCGTTGAACTGGGTTGTGCCTCTATGTATATTTAAACTCAATTGTTACAGGTAAAAAATAGATATATGTAGATATGTTTTTAAATATTGTTCGGAATGAAGTCCGTTGTAGTGAACGCAAAACTCACACCTTATTGGATACATTTCTGAACGCATTTTCAGTGTATCAACATTACTACATTTTCATTTTCAAGTTTATAAATGTTGTTCTTCAAATGTGACCAAAGAAAAAAATCTAACTAATTTTTGAATTAGACACTTATCACTTTTCACTGATATTCTTCTATGTCTGCGTGAACTATAGAATGAGAAACCATGGGAAAAGCATACAGGGTGAGCCATCCATAACTTTCCACCTCGAATTTTGAGCTTTGGTATGGAATAACGAAAAACACTCGGACAGGTCAAAGTTTGTTGAAAGGGGTACAAACAAGGGTGAATAATGCTGAAGCCAAGACAATAACTGAAAACGTGAAAACAATAATATTCACAAAGTAAATCGTGCGCTCTCGTTTAAATTGAAATAATTGCTGTTAGGGCAGCGGCTAGAGGGGTAGTGATATCGAATTCATTTTTTGATTCGTCCGAGCGTTTTTTCCATCTCAAAGATTCAAATTCGGCGTGTGAAAGATATTGATGGAATACTGAGTCACTCTGTATAATAGAGGAGTGTCGCCCAATATGGGGAGGTTTCCTAATTCGGGGAGATCCAAAATCTTAGACAATGAGGGTGTACGACAAATCGCACGCACTCTATCTTGCAGAGTATGTCTGATTGCCTACACTGCAGCAATGAACACCTGTTTTATTAAAAACATGATTGCGTGAGTACACGTTATATGTACGTGAATATGTATGAAGTTTATTCGTGTTATCGATTTTAATCAATAACTACGGCAAGGTAAGTAATTAAGGATTTGTTTTTTTGGTTGAATGAAGCTTTGCAGATACAACATTGATGCTTTACGTTCATTTTAAATAATAATAACTTAGTATTTATTTTTTAGGTTAAACTTAGAGGTCTCCCATTACGGGGAGTTGAGGGAGTCCTAATTTGGGGCACCCTATATTAGGAACTTTTTACTCTAGAAGTAGTTTTAACACTTAGTAATTCATTGCAACTAAGTATGTCGTTTTTTTATTTTCAGATGCCGTAACGAAATACATGGGACCCTGTTCGAATGAAAGCGGCGGTACAAGCTATGCGAAATAAAGAAAAGGGTAGCTATAAAGCATCTCTTCAATGTTCCACAGACAACCTTGGAAAGTTATGCTAGAAATGAAGGCACTTCTCCTGATGAGGTAGTTAAAACCAAAATGGGTAGAAATCCGATTTCATCGCAAGAATTAGAACAGGAACTGAATGCATATTGCCTTGAAATGGAAGAAAAATATCTTGGCCTTTCGCGAAGAGATGTGCGATGCATGGCATACCAGCTGGCAAAACTGAACAACTTAAAGAATCCATTCTCGAAAGAAAAAGAGCAAGCTGGTAAAAAATGGCTCCGAAATTTTATGAGATGACATAAAGAGCTTTCCTTCCGAACTCTCCAAGGCGTTTCCTACGCAAGAGCAAAAGGTTTTACACGCGAAGCTGTTTCGAGGTTCTTTGATATTTACGAACCCATCATGGAAAAGATCAAGCATTCCCCATCACGTGTGTATAATTGAGATGAAACGGGGATCACTGTGGTTCAACACAAACATACAAAAGTTGTTGGGTAAAAAGCAAATAGGTGCTTTGCAAGCTGTCGAAAGGGGTTCATTTATCACTAGTTACCTGCATGAACCCCGCGGGTCACTTCGTTCCTCCACTAGTGATATTTCCTCGTGAAAATATGAAGCAGGAACTTATGGATGGAACACCCCTAGGCTCAATTTATGCCTGTCACCCTTCAGGATGGATCCAATCGGAATTATTTACTGATTTACTACATTTTTTAAAGCATGTAGAGCACACGGCAGATAATTCAGCTGTCCTGGTACTTGATGTCATTTTACACATACCAGAAACATTGAGGTGATTAACCTAGCTCGCAGTAATTACGTTTACATAGTGTGCCTTCCTCCCCACAGTTCGCACAAGATGCAGCCGCTAGATCTTTCTTTTATATGTCACCATTTAAAACTTACTATGCAATAGAAATCAAAATGTGGCTTCGAAATCATGCTGATAGGGAAGCAGTAACAGTTTACCAGATTGGAAAGCTTTTTGGAAATGCTTACCGGAAAGCGCCCACTGCTGAAATCGCTGCAAAAGGTTTTGAAACGGCGGGCTTGGTTCCCTGTAATCGCCATAAGTTTGGATCGCACGAGTTTCTTAACACAATTGTTGATGAAACAGTCCCAAATCCACCTGTGGAAGCTTTACAAAATGATCGCATTCCTGATGAGGATTTATAAAATCATCCAGTAGTGTCAACCAGTTCTAAAGAGGACATATTTAAACCTGGTCCATTCGGCCTACAACGTCAGAAATCTTGTTCTGATCAAAATCAGTTAGACAGTCCTTCAACACTGGCAACTCCTAGGCCACAAAAGAAGAAGACATATCAAAGCCCGGTCCTTCCGGCATACAACCTCAGTGGTCCTGTTGTGGACAAAGGCAGCTAGATAGTACTAAAATACCAGCAACTCCCATGCAACAGAAATTTGTTATTCCT
The DNA here is from genome assembly GCA_951802165.1 of Adalia decempunctata. NCBI lineage: Eukaryota > Metazoa > Arthropoda > Insecta > Coleoptera > Coccinellidae > Adalia > Adalia decempunctata. Next base: position 39,975,210 of record OX637699.1, on the reverse strand, counting down.
AGCGACATAAGCCCTATTCCAGTCTTGAATCCAGGCAAAGTGCCCGTTCCGGATCAGCAGCACATATTACGGGGACGCCCTATAAAACATATTTGGAAGAGTCACAAAAAAAGAAATCTAAACAAAATCCAAAGCTCAAAAAAAAAGAAAACTGTAGTTCTTGTAAAACCAAGTGAGCCCAAAAAGGGGAAAAAAGTTGACCCTTCAGAAGAATCATCCGAAGAAGAAGGCGAAGCCCAATATATGGATGACCCTGCAGACGACCCAATGTCAGATGAAGATGCGGAGTGCATTTACTGCGGTGGTGTTTATTCAGATGACCACGAAGGTGAAGACTGGGTTCGCTTTACTGTGTGCTACACACTATGCGCGGATCTTGGTCCTAAGGCCGTAGTGTTGTTTGAATGACATACTTGCAGCAGCAAAAAAAAATCATCTTTTGAAGACTTAACCATTTATCGTGTCTTTTGAATAATTTTTTTTTATAAAAAAGTTGTTTTTTAATAAATGCATCTTCGCAGATTTTAAAGTTATTTCCTCGAAAACAACATCAATATTTTTTAAATACACTTCGCATCCAATTGAATCGATGACTTCATTCTGCAAAGGTGTGTGTATATGAAATCTCGACCACCCCAATTTAGGTGCCCACAGGTTCCTGATTTGGGGAGGTGCTTTTTTTTGCATAATAGGATAACTACCCCAATTTAAATAAATTTGAGTATTTATCTACATATATATCATCTGTCGTGGCGTGAAATATAATCAGTAAGAGATTTTTCTGATTTTGAACATATCATGCAATTTTTTTACTATTTGAAAAAAACCTCCCCATATTAGGCGACTTTCCTCTAATAAAACGATGAAAAAAAATACACTCAAGCAGAAAATTGAAATGCCTTTCCAACAAGGGGCTGCTTGACCCCTTTTCCCTATTCAACAATGAGAGCTGTCCGAGCGGAAGGCACACCCTGTGTATCTTATAACGTCAATATACCCCTGCTTTTTACAGCCACAACGTGAAGCCAAATCTTTGGTGAGGATTGGGTTGTACGCTTGCGTCAACTGGAAATTTAAAAATTGCGGGAAATGTAGAGGTTATGAATATTTCGGAAGAAGACAAGAAAATAGATATCGTGTTTGAAAATATGTCACTTAAATATTTCGCCTTCAATTCTCAAATATGAATATGGGAGTTAACAATGATATGCAGGACTCAAAGAAAACGGAATGAAGCGATTAAAACATCTCACATGAAATTGTGAGGTTATGAATGAAATTATTCACATGAAGTCATGAGGGACGTACGTATCAGGACAAAATAGGATGTGTCAGAGGGAGACAGAATGAGTAAATTATTTTTATCATCAATAGTGCCGCTCAAGCGCAGATCTGGATTCTTACCAAAGCCCAGCTTCAAGTTTCATTGGGTCATTCCCAATATTGGAATTATAAGATATATGGGGAGAAGCCCCATTGTTGAGTCTTGCAATTCGAAAAAGTAGTATCTATATTAGATTATTTCGTTTCATTCGAGTTCGGTATATGCATATAATAACGTTTCTTTCATGAGGTTGAATTTGACATGTAATCAAAGAAACGACATCAATGTGTATTAATAATAATAATAATAATAAGCTTTATTGATCCCTTTTGACATAAAAAAATATGTATGAGACAAGTCAACAGAAATACAAAATTAACTATAACTACAAACTATACTACCTCAACCAGAAAGCGGTCATCAGCCAAATATTCTCCAACACTGTAGTAACAATTCTTTAGTAACTCATTTTTAATTATTTTTTTGAATTTTGCTTTACCCAACAATTTAACAGCTGGTGGTACACGATTATAGAGAATAACTGCCTGATAAGTACAAGACTATTCAAATTTAGAAGTTGTATGATGAGGAATGCACAAAGTATTCGCATTTCTGGTTGAATAATTATGAAAATCGGACAACTTCACCATGATATTTTCGTTATCTTTCACATAAAGTAAACATCTATAAATGTACAAACTTGAAAGTGTAAAAAGTTTATATTTCCTAAAAGTAGGTCTGCAAGATTCACGAGAATCCAAATTAAAAATTAAACGTATTACTCTTTTTTGAGCAATGAACACTCTGTTAGAGTCAATAGAATTACCCCATAATAAGACGTTATAGTTCAGAAAACTATAGACTAAACTAAAGTAAATGGTTATAACAGATTGGAATGGAAGAGAGTTTTTAACCCTACTAATGGCATAATAAGAATTTCCCAACTTTTTACAAACTGCCATAACCTGCTGATCCCATCTCAAGGAACAATCTAAGTAAATTCCCAAAAATTTTACATATTCACAGGAGGTTACCTGCTTGCCCAGACAATTTACCACTAAACGCTCATCACCAGGGTTTTTTATACGAAAATAAATGCACTCAGTCTTTTCAATATTCAATATGAGAGCATTGGAGCGACACCAACTCTCAAAACCACCGATCAGCTGACTACATAGGGACAAGAGTGCCGGAAGGCTCTGCGCTGAAACCGCCATCGATGTGTCATCAGCAAATACAATCAAATTCATTGAATTATTGCAAACAATATGATCAGGTAGATCATTAATATACAGAAGAAACAATAGCGGTCCCAGAACAGAGCCCTGCGGCACCCCCAGTTCCATATTATATTCACGTGAAACAAATTTTCCAATTTTAACCGACGATGTACGTTCCGAAATGAAATCATCGAGCCAGCTTAGAAAAACACCGCGGAATCCCAGATTATAAAACTTACTTAGCATAAAGTTACGGGTAAGTACATCAAAAGCACGTGATAAGTCGAAAAATAGAGCAGCAACAACATGACCGTCGTCTAATTTTCTGTATACGAAATTTACAAAAGAAAGGGCAGCCGTTTCAGTGGATCTACCCTCCCGGAAGCCGTGTTGACAGTTGGTAATAATTTTGAAACGTGTTAGGTACGATATCATTCGACTATATATAATTTTTTAAAAAATTTTTGAAAAGACGCTCAAGATCGAAATTGGGCGGTAATTTGCAATATTGCAAGGATCGCCCTTTTTAAAAACCGGGATAATGGAAGCGGATTTCAACATTGAAGGAAATTTCCCTGTGTTTACAGATAAATTTATCATATGTGCCATATGATCCGCAACAATGTTTACTGTAGCTTTCAAAATACGAACTGATATATTGTCCACACCTGTACATTTTTTATTTTTAAAGGACATTACAGTATTAATTATGTCTTCTCCAATGACAGGAAAGCAGAAAAATGTGTTCAGCGATAACTTTGAGGTAGTACAAGTTAGTGAAATCGAGCCACCAAAGTGATTTACAAGACTATCCCTTGCAACAGAGCTAAAATATTCAGCAAACTCATTTGCAACTTTAACAGGATCGGAACATACTCCGTCTGCTTGGTTAAGCTTGATATTCGGACGAGAATTAATTTTTCTACCAGTCTCCCTATTTACAATACTCCAAACAGTTTTATTTTTGTTTGGAGAATTTTCCATTAAACGCTGGTTAAAGTTGAATTTTGTTTGTTTCAACAAATTTTTGAAATTAATTTTGGCCTTCTTATATATTTCATGGGAGTTATGACTATTCAAACTTTTATTAACCCATGCCAATTTTTTTAATTCAGTGCTAGCATCTCTTATTTCATTATTAATCCATAGCTTATTGTTATAACGCTTAGAAAATCTCATTGGACATGTTCTCTCAATACAATAACTTATAATATTCATAAATTCAGAAAAACAGTTATCAATATCCGAAAGTAAATACAAATTGTCAAAACTCACATAGGACAAATAATTTACCAAGTCAATTAAAGACTGGGAGGATACATTTCTGACCAATTTACGTTCACAATCATATTTTGCAACATTCATTACTTCCCCCAGGTGCTCCAATAGAAGAACCTTGTGGTCACCAAAATGACCATCGAAAACCTTAGATTTAAATTTAATATTGGTGTTCGTCAGGATGTAATCAATCTTAGAAGTTGATGTCAAATTGTTTACATTTGTGAAAACTCGGGTGGGCTCAAGAGAGGTAACCCTTAAATCAAAACAGTACAACAGATCGTCCAAAAGTTGCTTACGTTTACATGTTAGGTTCAAATAATTTACATTTAGATCTCCACAAAGAAATATAACATCTGCAAGTTTGATACAGTGTTGTAAAATAAAGGTCAATCTATCAAGAAATAGGATGAAATCACCATCCGGAACCCTGTACGCACTTATAACACAATAGCTAAAGCTACGAAGAGTCACTTTAACACCACAAAACTCAAACTGTTTTTCCAATGAGAACTTGGAAATTTCAACGTCTTTCACTTGTAGGCCTGTTCTTGCATATATCACAACACCTCCATGAACATAGGTTTTTCGACAGAAAGACGCCACCTGAACATAGCCATTAATGGCCATACACTGTAGTTTTTCAGTGTTGCACCAATGTTCCACAACGCTAGCAATAAGAGGGCATTCCTCTTCAATTAAAAATTCCAAATTGTTCATCTTGTTTGGTAAAGATTGAACATTTACATGTAAAATTTTAAAGTTTTCTGGAACTATATTCATCGGTCGGAATTCTTCTTTCGGCTCTGGAAAAAATAATGTATGCTCGCATTGATAGGCCAATTAGCAGCATCCTTAACTTTGTCAAATTCGCCTTGCGGTATTAAAACTTTGAAGGAGGAATACGTATCAGGATAACTTGACTGAAGAGGTTCACATTTCACATAAGTGAACCTACGAGCAAGAAATCCATGAAGATCCTCAGCAGTAGTAGCTGGGTTTAGTCTGGAGACATGAAGGGCCTTGAACTTTTCAATACCCTGTATCGTACCTGATTCTGCACAGTTTCCGACAACTAGTGGTGGTATTCTGCTTTCATCTGTAAGCCAATCTGTAACTTTTTACGAGCTTACAGGAAGAGTGCGATTCTGGACTTTCTTTCGGTGATCTGTAGCTTACAGAAACCGTAAATATTTACGAGTACTCAAGAGATGAGGCGTTTTCTGGCGTTGAAGCGTATTCAATATTGTATTTGAATGCGATTCCTATGATACGTCATCAATATCATGAACCTCGAGAATGCTTAGTTTCAAATACGATTCAATAATCAAACATAACCTATTTGGACTTGGAGTAGGTACTGGATAATCCCGATATTAAATTTTTTCCAACCTCCATTATTTGTCAACCTCCATCAATTTGAAATTCAACTCACAAACAATCAAACAATGACCATCGTAAACGATCATTTATTTTTAATTTAAGGTTATGATAGCATAAAACAACGAATCATGTTTTGAAACTGCATCCTACTCAGTTTCAAAACTCCATGAATACGTTTCGAATCGTTTTTCTTGTGACGTCATCGTTTCAATGCCAGAATGAATGTATTTGAATCGTAGGACGAATACGTTTCAAATACATGGACGCCAGAAAACGCCTATGGTCGGAAGCCTATCGGATGATATATTGTGAGGTTATGTCGAATGCTTTGTTTATTTTCTGGTGAACAACTTTTTGAAATAAGATTCATAATGAATGATAATAATAATATGGCTTTGTTTATTGGGTTGTTATCAGAAGATAACCATAACAGGTGAGTATTATTGCACAATAATATATATGATATGAAAATCATTATTATTTTTAATAGGAACTTCATGAGAATTGAAAGGAGAAGGTTTCGTGATCCAATGAATCCTTTCGAAATGCCGGATGCTCAGTTTATAAAAATGTTTAGATTGAAGGAGCAGTGCACCATAAACTTCATAACTGCTTTATAGCAATTTTTACCCACAAGAAATGCAAATGCTGTTGCATTACCCAAAAAAGTAATTCAGCCTTTTCACGTAATTGTTTGAATATAATTTATCTGAGGTTTATACATTTTGGGTGTTGATTAGGTACTCTCAACTTTTTGGCCATAGGGTCTTTCCAGAATTCTGTAGGCTCGAATGCCATTACATAAGGAATATGTAAAATATAATTAAAACCAATCTGAAAACATAATTTGAACTTTATTCATCACTTAACCTCAGTCATAAGTTATAACAAAAATAATAATCTCTTCTAAATATTCATTTATCCTTCAGATAAGTTGGTCCCAAGGTAGGATTAATAATATTGCTTCGGAGAACATAATCGTTCTCCATCTGCTCACGTCTTGTATTTTTGGTGCGTTTTCTTTTAGAGCCTATTGAAATATCAACGCTGAAATGTTGAAATAGCAATAAGTATTACATAATGATTAATCACGAATTAACTTGCCATGGACTTGACTTTTTTCTCGCCTATTTTTGATTTACAACGAAACGAAAACACGTTAACTAGGTACTCAACAATAACATTCAAATCAAAACTTACGATTGTAGGTTATGTTTATCGATAAGTAGTTCAAAAGTAACACTGTAACTGAGATAGTTATAGGAACAATTCCAGAATAGCAATATTTACGAATCTGTAAGTCGGCCACTTACAGATCGATCGTACGCTACAGAATCGTAGCTTACAGATGAAACGCAGAATACCACCATAGGGCTGGTCGATTTTTCCTTTTATATTTACGGGAAGGCGCAGGTTTCCATTCACTATCACCAACTGTGTCTGAGTTTCTGTTGACGAGCTTGTTATTGTGCATCGCTGTTTCAACATTCTTCAGTGCTTCATTAACCTCACTTAATGTTATCTTATTATTGGTTTGTTGCTTATATTTAATTTGGGGAACACCCGTATTCGGCGATCTCGATGCGGAATCAGATTGAATATCAATCACTTTTGTAACGGGCACAGGATGACCAGTTGAAGTACTCGCTACGTTAGCGTAAGATACAACCGTTCCAATGCCGTCTGTGTTTATATTACGCTTATCAGGTTTGATAATTTTTTCTTTCTGAGTATGAGTCGTATTTTTATCACAACGGCTACATACTCGATTTTCATTTTCCAATTTGGAAATTTTATATTTCAACAACTGAGAATTTTCTTCCAACAGGCGATTTTTATCCTCAAGTTCGTGTATTATTTTCAATAATAAGACACGATCCGATGAGTCTCGCGTGATATGTACATCGGTTTGCAAATTGACGTCTTTCAGGAGTTTCAGGGATTCTTCATCTTCGTTCTTCATATCGAATAAAGTTGAAATCTCCATATCACAACAGTTTTTAACTTTTGAAGCACAAGTACGGTGATAAATTTTGGGGCAATTTGTGCATTTCAGCCCACTTTTAGCTATGGGATTTTTACATCCACTGCATACACGTAGTTCGACACTCATAATTCTTTAAGGGTGCAACGTTTCGAAATTGAATCGGCAATACAGCTCGATCAATCCGGGGTTTTATGCCCGGAGTCGGTGGCTGACTACTGTGAAACAATATTCGAAAACTAGGTAATTCGATAACACTTGATTGTATCACAACGATTAGAAAATCAGAGCGACACATACATACGTATATTCCCTGATAATGTAAGCCCCATATCACACCAAACCAAAAAAACAATAACTATTACATGAACCATCCGAAAACATGTGAAAAATGACAATCAAAGATATTATCCATTCCTTGTGGTGTTCAAATTAAGAATCCGCACTCGCAAGTGTACGGTAATGAAATATTATTTCCTTACATGCATAGAATATTGGAATAGAAATTGGTTAAACAACCATCAAGGGTTCATTGTCGGTCTCGAAAGGAGGGTCATAGCCCCCATGGTACGGTACCCCCTCAAATCCGCCAGTGAAAACAACAACAAATTACAGATGATAATATTCTGAAATATATACAGGGTCTTTCACGAGGAACCTCACCCATATTTATACGGGAAACTAATGAACGTATTTTCATGAAATTCAGCACTTATAAGTATTTCACGATGCTGATGAAATCTAAAATATTTTCAAGGCATGAGCACCTCCGGTTTTTCCGGAAATGACGTCAACTTCCGTTTTTCAAATTAGAACACCATTTTTTTATTGCAGAAATAGATTCCTTAGAAAATTTCAAGTTATTTTGATGTAATATTTTTCAGTTTTGGTTGGAAAATTCTCTCTGAGCGGGAAAATTCGAAAAAAAAATCGAAAATACAGCTCCGCTGAAACAAGAATAACTTCGAGGTTTTTGAATGGAAAATTTTCATTTTTAGGATTTTTCAAGATGTAAGATTGATGTATCCACTTTAAAAATCGAAATCGCGATTCATGATACAATGGGTGAAAAAATCGCTTTCAAAGTTAGGGATGACAAAATCGTGAAAAATCAATTTTTTCAAATTAGAACCCCATTTTTTTATGGCAGATATTGAATCTACGTTAAAAAATAATGTAACTGTATGCATCACACCCTTGCCCTAAAATGGATATTTTCTGAGTTATTCACAAAAAACTGTTTTTCGTCTTGAATTTTCAGCTATTTCTTTTCCCTTCACGCCAAAAAGATGAAATTTTCAGGAACTGTTACTTAAACCATGTTTTAGATTTTACTACCCTAATATGCAAGAGAAAAAAGTTACAGGTTGTTCCTAAATAGATGGCGAATTTGGATTTGAATTTGTATCGGAAACCTCTTTATTTCAACTAATCGGCCATCGGTTTTCAATCCAGTGATAAATAAATAATTCCTTATGAACCATATGCAAAAACTTACCATGTTTTACATTCTTTTTTTTTAATGATAGATATCATTAATTACATCAGCCAAATTCCTCTTTATTCAGTAGCATCTTGTGTTTACTATTAATTTGGTGATAATTCGTATTAAGTTATAAAATCGATCACTATGCCTAATTTTACCAATGAAGATTATTTAAATCTCATTCTACTTCATGGAGAATGTAATAAAGTTGTAGATAGAACGATTCGACTGTTCATTGAGAGGTTTCCTGACCGACCCAGACCAACGAGAGATACCATTAACAGAACCATGACAAACTTGAGAAATGTCGGATCTTTCGTTAAGAAAACTATACACAGAGAAAAAAGTGTAGTAGAAGATGAGAACAACGAAATTACAGTTCTTGCATATTTTCGTGTGAATCCTCAAAATTCTCTCGAAGATGCCGAGATTGATCTGGGATTATCTCAATCGAGTGTTTGGAGAATATTAAAAAAACATAAAATGCACCAATATAAATTCAATAGGGTACAGCATTTTAAGGAAACTGATTTCGTCAGGAGAACAGAGTTTTGCGAAGCTATGATGATTCGATTTCAAGAGAATGAAAACTTTTTGGACTGTATAATTTGGACAGATGAATCTAAATTCACAAAGAATGGTTCTTTCAAACGGCATAACAGTCATTATTGGGATGAAGAGAACAACCACCACTTCAGACAATGGAAGTTTCAAGAGACCTGGAGTTTCAATGTTTTTTGCGCCATGGTTCAAATAACAGTTCCTGAAAATTTCATCTTTTTGGCGTGAAGGGAGAAGAAATAGCTGAAAATTCAAGACGAAAAACAGTTTTTTGTGAATAACTCAGAAAATATCCATTTAAGGGCAAGGGTGTGATGCATACACTCACATTATTTTTTAACGTAGATTCAATATCTGCCATAAAAAAATGGGGTTCTAATTTGAAAAAATGATTTTTTCACGATTTTGTCATCCGTAACTTTGAAAGCGAGTTTTTCACCCCCTGTATCATGAATCGCGATTTCGATTTTTAAAGTGGATACATCAGTCTTACATCTTGAAAAATCCCAAAAATGAAAATTTTCCATCCAAAAACCTCGAAGTTATTCTTGTTTCAGCGGAGCTCTATTTCCGATTTTTTTTCGAATTTTTCCGCTCAGAGAGAATTTTCCAACCGAAACTGAAAAATGTTACATCAAAATAACTTGAAATTTTCTAAGGAATCTATTTCTGCAATAAAAAAATGGTGTTCTAATTTGAAAAACGGAAGTTGACGTCATTTCCGGAAAAACCGGAGGTGCTCATGCCTTGAAAATATTTTAGATTTCATCAGCATCGTGAAATAGGTACATATAAGTGCTGAATTTCATGAAAATACGTTCAGTAGTTTCCCGTATAAATATGGGTGAGGTTCCTCGTGAAAGACCCTGTATAGTCCATCCAAGAATTATTGACATCTAGGACGGCTTTGGAAAATCGAAATTATGTTGGTAATGCCCGTTCAGTGATAATTTGAGTTGCAGAATTCAGGTTTGTGTTGGAAATAACACTGACATTTTGTTCTGTCATCAACGTTTCGAATACATTTGAGCAGGTGAAATAAATATCAAATGTTTTTAGAATGAGGCGATTGAGGCTCTTGAAGAGTGTACAGCTAATAAATGACGAGGCTTTCCATAGCACACATGAAAAGAAATAAGAGAAGATTAGTCGGAATATATGGGATGTTGCTGACATAAAATCTTTCATTATGAACATGATGAGGTCTGCCCACATGAGCAAATAATAACAGTTGTGGTTGTTCAAACATAGTAGGAATATTTTACACCTTCATTGTTCACAAATATTGAAAGTTAGGTGTAGGTTCATTCATAGGAGAGAAATTCGCCGCGGTGGTAACCGCGGGCTACATCTAATGCACGGATAAAAATCATGCTGTTCGCACAGCAGTAGTCTGTATAACAAAGTATCTGCTTCATAATCAGTGTTGTCTCGTCAGTTTCGGTGAATTAACAAATAGATTAGGTACTGTGTGGGTGTAGTAACGGAAGTGGACATAGAAGACGAACAATGTTAAATAGAGATGAAAATGTCTTATCCCACGAGATACTTTTTACGATAGAAAGTGGTTTTGCATGGTTGCGTCCATATAATAACTGGATTAATGATGATTGGTCTGAGATCACTAGTACAGAGGAAGTTCGAGAATATTATGACTCATTTCAAATCATCTACTCTTTTCATCAGTATTCGAAACATATATTCTGATCAAAATATGGAGAGGAATATTCGATACTACAAACATGTTTTATTCTATTATTGTCTGAGCAAGATAAGCAAAATCTCTTCAGGGAAACAGATATTGTTTTTAAGGAGTCGACAGCTGAGCAAACTATGGATGAAATATGGTGGAGGACGAGGTGCAAACAAAGAGGGGACATTTTTTGCATGAATTCAACACACAGAGTGCCATAAAGAAGGGACATCAATCGTTTTTTCGAGGAACAGGGTGTTGAAGTTTGAATTTGATTTTTCATCATAGTATCTGTACTCCACAAGATATTCACTAAACAGGAGTTTCATTTGATGTACCGAACTGAACATTAATTTATTGAGATACATTAATAACATAAGATATGCGGATGACAAGGCCATAATCGTGAAGAGTCTCGAAGATCTTCAAACTTCGATGAATATTGTCTGCGCAACTCAGCGGAGAGAAACCCTGATCAACATTTCCATAACTGAGTGGATGGCAATGGGAAGAAAAAATGTCGAACCCTTCTAGCTCAACATCAATGGATAGATCATAGATCGTGTGACACACTTCGGGTTTCGTGGTCGCTGGCTTAACGGTGAGACACTCCGACCAGTAGCTCATAGCTGTCATTGAGATATCCTGCAGAGCTTATGTCATGGAAACCCGTTATTTGTAACAGAACCTTGTCCATGCATCTGCGAAGGAGAATGTTAGGGTGTCATGTATGGTCTGTTCCCCTCTATGGTTGTGAAACTTGGAGGACCCTGGATCTCAGAGCGCTCAGAAAACTGGATGCTTTCGAAATGTGGTGCTACCGACGAATGCTGAAAACATCTTGGACATCACCTACTTCTGATGATGACGTGTAGAGGATGAGAGTCAATTGGTCGACATCGTAAAAGTGGGAAAAACCGAATATTTCGGTCATATAATCAGAGGAGAAAAATATTATTTACTTCGTCTCATAATCCAGGGAAAAGTAGAGGGAAGAAGACGGACAGGACGAAAAAAATTATCATGGCTACGCAATATAATGCCGTGGACCGAGCGGCCGCGGATCGTGAAAGACCTCATGAGTCGACCAACATTATGATAGCCAATGTCTGAAATCAGGCACGGTACTAAAAGAAGAAGATTTCAAGTTTACACCATTTGACATGCCAATCTCGGTTGCAAATCTACCGCTTTGTTGTTGTACTGAACTTTGTGGCGTTTTGTAGATTCGTCGTAACTGTTACCGATTAAAAAAAACCGTTGGTCTATCCTCTAGAAATCCTGAGATAAAAAATTGTTAGAAAAATCCAGTTAGTACTCTGTGGTGAATTAATTAATTGTTTATTGACAAATCAAATTATACTCCAGTGGTTTGAAACGTAAAGGTGGTTGCATTTTGATATCTAAACATGCCGAATTTCTCGAATTCTAAAATGGTTGACATGCATTTCATGTATGGTCTCGCAAATGGATTGGGTTGGTTGTTGGGCAGATCTTCAGGATTGCTTTATCCTTATCTCATTCAGAGGCTGCAGGCGCTTCTGCCTCCATCCGAGGAGTAATTGCTGTCAATGGTAACATGACAGTCATTTAAACAATCCTCATTCATTGGAGAGAGCTTTAACGGTCGAAAGCAACTTCAAATTCAGAGTATTCCGGTTTTTCTAGCAGTGTTTCAATAGGAATTTCACATACACGTTTCGCCTACAACTGCGGTAGGTATCATCAGAGGTTTCTCGGTCGGAGGTGGCACCCCGACGAATGACCGCTCCGAATTGAATATGTTACTGGATCTAGTGGATCTCCCGTTAAATTCATAGGCGCAGCCCCACCCCTGGCAAAACCGGTAGGTTCATCCCCTCAAGGTTTATTGAAAACCTACCCACACAGTCAATTATCTACACAAGAACACAAGGACTCCCATCACCGTCTCCAACAAAAGCGGGGTGTGATCACAACACTTCTTGGGCTCGACAGATATGTGAGTCTGAATATCTGCCAGACGAACTGGAACATTTGCGACAAGCATTCATTTCGATTGGGTACAACCCGAAAGGGATCAATCAAACCTTAGGACCGAAGCGAATAACAAATGAAAATAATCCATCCGAATCATTCTCACCTTTCTTCCATCGCTGACAAAATTGACGAACTTCCAAAAAGGCATTATAGAAAAATAGTCTATAAACCAACACTTGGACTGGTCCTAAGGAGTGCCAAAGTGATCCGCTCAAGCTGTTATTTATAGAATACCTTGCGACTGTGGAAAAGTTTGTACCGTGACTGCTAAAAAGATCAAAGAACATGCTTTCATGGATGGACATAACATAACATCTGCAATTCTAGGAGGAAACCTATCCGAAGCGGAAGAGATAAACCGACCGGTCTCGCCAGTGGTAGGGCTGCGACTATGAATACAGCGGGGGATCCAGTTCGGAGCGGTCAGTCGTCGACCTAGAAACCTCTGAAGATGCCTACTGCAGTTGTAAGTGAAATTAATGCTGGACAACAGTTTGAATTCCCAGAATACTTTAGATTTGAAGAGGAATCCCCATTCAGATTGCCTAATACTCTTTACCGATGAAGCCTGACTCTCAACAACCTCTATTATACATTTTCAGAATGAACACAAATTGGCTCAGGAGAATCCACATAAAATATTTGCGATAATTTAATTGATCCCCTCTTCTTGCCAGGACGAATGAACAATTTGTACTTGCTATCGGATGCTACAACATGAAGTATGGTTCATGAACTACGGTTCTTCTGCTTATTTTTTATTTTGTTCGAACGAACATTTATGAACACAGCTGAATTGAGAGGGGTGAACATCAGTAATGGCTCGTCGGATCCCCAAACTTGAATAGTTTAGATTTCTTTTTACGGGGCCGTCTGAAATCTCTATGTACTTAACGCCAGTGAACACCATAGACGAACTGACAATGGTATGAAAGGCATGTTTGATGCTGTTAGGAATATTCCGGGATTGCTTGAAAGAGTGCAGTCGTCTATTAGAAAAAGAACAGGAGATTGTATAAGGGTTGCTGCAGTTCATTTCCTTGTAGTAGATATGACAAAACTGTAGGAGGTCATAAAGTTTAGTATAACAACAAAGCATATTTTTCAAATTTTCAAACTAACATTTGCCACCAAAAAAAATTGTGGAGGAAAACGTTGGACCAAAAAAAATGTCAGTTTGTTCATTGGCAATCCAAATTAGTCTAAAGGCTTGTTCGGACTAGGCCAGTTTTTTAGTCGAGTGGAGAGTAGATTCGCCCACTGACTACTGTACCACAGTATCAAAGACTCTTAAACAGTATAAGGTAGAAGGTACATCGTCCTGTGACTCTACTCGACTCGATTGCTGGCGTTCGCACACGAGAAATTACAAAATCTTTCGCTACTCGACTAATCTACTGGCCTATTCCGAACAAGCCAATAGGGTGATTGATTATGGCACTTTTTTTCTTGAAATTATTCAAGGAATCTCCACTTTTCATTTCTGCTTCCAATACCTATAGGCAATTTTATACATTAAAATCCCGTCACCGTTTTACTGAGGAAATACTTATTCTCATAGATTCACTGCAAACGTTCTAGCCTCATTCAGCGGAACAAAACCCCAAATTGTTGATTTCAATTGTAGGAAGATGTGTCGCAATGGAGTTTCAATTATTACGAAACTCTGTTTGATTCGAATGAAATAAAAAATTATCCTATAAACTTCAGCAGGATTTCAATTAGTCCCACACGAAAGAATGAATTAATTATGCACTCTGAATAATTAGCTCAATGTCATGATATTCGGCAATGGTCATGATTGCAACAACTTTTCTGAGAATAGAGACCTTAGACGAAAATTAAGGCATCATCCGTAGAATAAATAATTAGCTTGAAGATTTCTACAAAGACAGTGTCGAATGCAGCATTCATCACGTAGGCTACGACGCCGATTTGAAACTAAATCGTGTTAAAGAACATTGAAGAGAAACATTATCATTTTAATTCTGATATTCAATTCATACTCACTCTCATTTCCTATAGTCCTGATAAAATGTAATTGAGTAATTGGTTACTTTGAGCTTTGGGACGAGGAAATGTCGGACAAAGCCATATCAGGAAGAAACATAGGGTGGTCGATCCATAAAATTCGCCAGAAATTCGATGGAATTTTTTTCATGACCCAAAAAGTCATTGAAAATGGAGGCATTGCACTACAAATGCGAACATGCAAATGCGAATATTGCAACGTTGCATATGAAATTCCATTTGCAAATGTGCCAAATTTGAGAAATATTTTTTATTCGATATTCATAATCTAATAACAAAACACACTGAAATGAACTGACAAAACTGGAAAAAAAAATCTTAATGAACGATGATGCTCAAACTCCGCGTGGGTAAAGAGGATAATTGTGCTGATTCAGCAAAAAAAAATAGAAAATACCTTCATGCGAGCTTTTCAAACGTTTAAAAAACTATCTAATTGATTTTGCACCTAAAACAATAAAATATTACAGGAAAAATTGAAAAATCTTCTTTCAGATCCCTTCCTAGTTTTTTTTTATCAGTGACCCTTGCCGAATTGATCAATGTTCTTTTATATGATCAAGAACTTAGTGAAAGGCAAAATTGCATTTCAAATTTTCGCAATTCAAAAACTTTCAACTCTCCTAAAAACAGCTTATTTAGATATGATGATATGTTTAAACTTCTTGTCATATTTTTCGACGAAGGATATAACATTGAAATATGTTTTCGAATTCAAGTATTCAAGGAGCACCCTTAACGTGGCCAATTATAAGCCATCTACACGTTTCGTTAATTCAAAAATATTTAAACATTCTAAAATATTGTATTGAAACAATGAGATCTCAGTTGGTACTGATTTATTAAACCCACTCTTGTTATTACATGTGTTGTTACATATGACATATTCCAAGGAATAAACAAGAATTTCTTCGAATAATAATTTTGAAATAGAGCGTACACAAAAAAGGCACACGTGAATTCGAAAATTTCCGTCATTTTATTTGTAATGGGTCACACCATTCTTTTTCCTGTTGGATTAATACCAAGAATAATTGATGAGAAATTACTTGAGGGAGTTATATTCCTTTGAAACCGAAATACTCTCAAAGGATGATCTGAGTGAAAGTTTTCATGACAAGTAACATTGGATCAACATATCAGAGACTTGCCGAAGGTAGGAAGGAATAAGTTCTTTTATAAGCAATATTTTTCATCCTTATCTACTCCTGAATTGTAGATATTTCGAATGAACTGAAGAGCATATTATTTTGGGGAAATGAAGGAGGTGTGTTTTATATACTATCTTTTTGACCGAGACATCATGAGCTTATATGTTGTAGAGGATGATTAAGTACTCCCTTGTGATTATCGTATATTCCTTTTGAAGGCACAATAACGAATTAAACTGACATTTTTGGTTGATATGAAATCTTCAGGGTGTAAAACTTTCTCATTTAAAAACTTTTTGCCATTTCGCTTCAAGAAGGCCTCGAGTAAATCGAACAGGTTTTTTGTTTCATGTTTCATAGTTTGTCTGGTATAGTTACAATTGATCAATAGTTCCTGACTATGTAAAAAAATCCATTCACTTCCAAATTTGAAAATACTTAAAATACATTACCATTTCGGGAAAATATTGCCTATACCATCGGCATCTCCTGGACTACCATTCCTCAGTTCAATCTCCATCAGATATAAATGATTTATATTATTTTATTTCATAGAGAGCCTCATTATTAGATGAGAGTAATGGTTTTCTTGCTTTGTGATCAAAACTTCTCAGATTTAGAAAAAGAAGATTGTTGATCACCATGCATGGCAACGACCAATTCTCTACTGATTAGCAATCGGAATACATTGGTCGGAAAATAGTACATTTCCAAGTGTAACTCCGAGAACGCAAATTGTATTTCTGATTAGTCAATTTTATTTCAGAGGCAATCGGTTGATTTCAAATTAGTCAATTCGATTTCAGCAGTTCACTTAAAAACAAATTTGTTTCAAAAACATTCAGTTGTGAATCATATTTGTCATGTATCTCAGAAATCACAAATTTCAATTCAGATTGTTCGTATATCGGTTTTTTTCAAAGTGGTAGAACCTTAAATTGAAATGAAACATATTCAAATTTCTTTTTAAATTGAATCCAAACTTTTTTTGATTGAAAGACGATTTCATGACATATATGTTTTAGAAATCATTTCCGGCAAATGTCCACCACGACTAGCTCTGATGAGGAACCGCATTTGACCAGACTAATTTTGGACCACTTTTTCGAGTAATTTAGGCCTCACTTCAACAATACCACGAGTTATGTTGACTTCCGAAGCGTCTCTTATTTCTGGTTTATCCGCATGAACCAATGACTGGACATAACCCCTAAGAAAATAATCCATTGAAGTTATGTTGCATGATCTTGGAGGCCAATTAATTGAACCATTTCTCGAAATAATGTAATCGCAACATTTTTTCTTCAATGAATCCATTGTTGCGGGAGCAGAATGAGGTGTAGAACCACCTTGTTGAAACCAGAACACTTCTTGGTCGATACCAACAAATAATCATTGATCATCGATCTGTAACAAGCATCATTCACTGTAACAGTAGTAGCTCCAGCATCATTTTTGAAGAAATATGGACCGATGATGCCTCCAGCTTGTAAAGCACCCCATACACTGCATTTTTCAGGATGCAATGGAACCTGCAGAACTTCTTGAGGATTGTTTTCACCATATATACGGCAATTTTGCTTGATTACACTAAATACAATTTTTCGCTAAAACAGTGGATCAACTTCAAGCTGTTCTATGTATAGTACATATTCGATACGAGTCGTCCATTTCAAGAATTCATCAATTATTATTACTAGGAGTTTGGTGTCCTGTGTTGTTTTGATACTATGATTGTTAATGGTAGTGTTTGATTGCTTTTCCTTCATATTACTGGCTCGGAATACAATCATACTTGTTTTGCTCTCATTTATTTTTTGGTCATTCTTAATACACAATTTTTCAGTAGATTGATACAATTGGCAGAATTTCAAGTTCAAGTTATCATTATCTCTGAGTCTTCAACTTCGTCCGTTATGTCGTCCTGATCATTACTCATTACCAGAAACAGTATCACACGCAATATACTGCTCTGGGGAACGCCAGATTCACTTAGCATTAGCAGCCACTCTGAAAACAATGTTTTTTTTCTCGTACAAAAATTGTTGGTAGTGAACTGAAAAATTGCAGTTTGAGTTGATCTTCTTCTCAAGTAGGCATGTTGTGAAGAGATTGGAGCTTTCAAAGTATGCTAGAATTAGGTCGGCCATAGTAAGTTGAAAAATATTTGAGAAGCTGTTCAGGAGGCTGATAGGTCTTGAGTTTTCCATTTTCTCTGGATCTCCTGCCTTGAAAATGGGTGTTTTCGCTGACAATTTGAGTCGATCTGGAAATATTCAGTATTTGAAAGAGTTGTTCATATTGTGACATATGACATGACTTATACTACCCATACACAACTTGACAATACTAACTCGAATTCCATCAATACCATTACTGAATTCATTCTTTAATTTTCGAGATAATTCCTAAATTTCGACAGGAGTGAATGGCCTAAAATACATACAACAATTATTAGTCTGTAGGTAATAGGTATACTACAAGTAAAGTTTGAGAAATAGAACACAGATTTCGAACATATATTTCAACAATTTGTGAACGTTGTTTCGCCGTGAGTCTTTCTATGACTATCCCACCTATTTCAAAAACTGACCAATCACAGTCCAAAGACAGCTCGTATTATCGCGAAAATACCAACTGTCTCTGAATTATGATTGGTCTGACAACTTCGGTGTTTTCAACAATCGAACTACAGAATAATCTGTGATTGAACTATGGATACGAACGATTTGACAACTGATAAATATAAATTGTTAGACGTCAACATGAGTTTTTCCTTGCTTTTCTCTAATATGGAGTTTCTGACCTTTCATTCTGTTCGTGAAATAGTCTTATAAAATTTCACTCGAGATTCAATTTACCTCATAAGTCTATCTTTTATTTCCAAACTCAAAGGAGTTGCTTTAAGGAAACACCACTCGTCCTCTGGACTCGTGATGTTTCCAAGCAACTCATTTTCGTTTGAAAATAAATCGATAGACCTATCACGGAAATTCAATCTCTTGTGAAAGAGAATTCTATCACTCTAAAAAAAAGCACCGATATTTCAGAAAGAGTAATTAGTGAGATTCAATACGAAGGACTCAGAGCATCAATTTTAATTTAGAGTGGTCACATTCATTTCAGAAAACATAGATTGTAATTCAGGCTGAATTATACAGGGTCTTTCACGAGGAACCTCACCCATATTTATACGGGAAACTACTGAACGTATTTTCATGAAATTCAGCACTTATAAGTATTTCACGATGCTGATGAAATCTAAAATATTTTCAAGGCATGAGCACCTCCGGTTTTTCCGGAAATGACGTCAACTTCCGTTTTTCAAATTAGAACACCATTTTTTTATTGCAGAAATAGATTCCTTAGAAAATTTCAAGTTAGTTTGATGTAACTCTTTTCAGTTTTGGTTGGAAAATTCTCTCTGAGCGGGAAAATTCGAAAAAAAAAATCGAAAATAGAGCTCCGCTGAAACAAGAATAACTTCGAGGTTTTTGGATGGAAAATTTTCATTTTTGGGATTTTTCAAGATGTAAGATTGATGTATCCACTTTAAGAATCGAAATTGCGATTCATGATACAGGGGGTGAAAAAATCGCTTTCAAAGTTAGGGATGACAAAATCGTGAAAAATCAATTTTTTCAAATTAGAACCCCATTTTTTTATGGCAGATATTGAATCTACGTTGAAAAATAATGTGAGTGTATGCATCACACCCTTGCCCTAAAGTGGATATTTTCTGAGTTATTCACAAAAAACTGTTTTTCGTCTTGAATTTTCAGCTATTTCTTTTCCCTTCACGCCAAAAAGATGAAATTTTCAGGAACTGTTATTTGAACCATGCTGTAGATTTTTCACCCCTTCTTGAAACCGACTTCAAGTTACTATTAGGAGAACCATGGCAAACTCTCGCAATTATAACTAGAAAGTTTTGACCGTTAATTTCTAGACATTCATTTATACGTCTCAGGAATGCTTCGTGCGTTGCTCTTCTGATTTCATCGGGAGGAAGAGATCTGCAAAAGTGTTTAAAAACCAAATTGAGTTTCAAAACTATGAATCTAAAAATCTAAACAAACCTGAACGCATTTCTGACTCGTTCTATGCAGTCCTCTTTATCAGTCAGGGGAGTTGAGTAGACAATATTTTTTATCCTACCCCAAACATAATAGTCTAAAGGAGTTAAATCGGGAGAACGTGGTGGCCAAAGATGTGGACCATTGTTCGCTAACTATCGATCTTCAAATAGCCTGTAGAGGATATTTGACACATTGAGTGAATTTTGTGGAGGCGCGCCATCTTGTTGATACCATAAGTCATTATGGTTCTGTACTAGCGGCTCAATTATTTGAGTCAATATGTCAGAATATCTATCTTCTAAGGGAGAACATTCTTCAAATAATGCAAACATGTGTAGTGTTCTATCTTACCAGTTAAAGTCCCATCATAAATGTGAACATCGAGAACTGCATTATTTTTGATGGCGCAAAAAACATTGAAACTCCAGGTCTCTTGAAAGTTCCATTGTCTGAAGTGGTGGTTGTTCTCTTCATCCCAATAATGACTTTTATGCCTATTGAAAGAACCATTCTTTGTGAATTTAGATTCATCTGTCCAAATTATACAGTCCAAAAAGTTTTCATTCTCTTGAAATCGAATCATCATAGCTCCGCAAAACTCTGTTCTCCTGACGAAATCAGTTTCCTTCAAATGCTGTACCCTATTGAATTTATATGGGTGCATTTTATGTTTTTTTTAATATTCTCCAAACACTCGATTGAGATAATCCCAGATCAATCTCGGCATCTTTGAGAGAATTGGAGGATTCACACGAAAATATGCAAGAACTGTAATTTCGTTGTTCTCATCTTCTACTATACTTTTTTCTCTGTGTATAGTTTTCTTAACGAAAGATCCGACATTTCTCAAGTTTGTCATGGTTCTGTTAATGGTATCTCTCGTTGGTCTGGGTCGGTCAGGAAACCTCTCAATGAACAGTCGAATCGTTCTATCTACACTTCATTACATTCTCCATGAAGTAGAATGAAATTTAAATAATCTTCATTGGTAAAATTAGGCATAGTGATCGATTTTATAACTCAATACGAATTATCACCAAATTAATAGTAAACACAAAATGCTACTGAATAAAGAGGAATTTGGCAGATGTAATTAATGATATCTATCATTAAAAAAAAGAATGTAAGACATGGTAAGTTTTTGCATATGGTTCATAAGGAATTATTTATTGATCACTGGAGAGAAAACCGATGGCCGATTAGTTGAAATAAAGAGGTTTCCGCTACAAATTCGAATCCAAATTCGCCATCTATTCAGGAACAACCTGTAAATTTTTTCTCTTGCATATTAGGGTAGTAAAATCTCAAACATGGTTTAAGTAACAGTTCCTGAAAATTTCATCTTTTTGGCGTGAAGGGAAAAGAAATAGCTGAAAATTCAAGACGAAAAACAGTTTTTTGTGAATAACTCAGAAAATATCCACTTTAGGGCAAGGGTGTGATGCATACACTCACATTATTTTTTAACGTAGATTCAATATCTACCATAAAAAATTGGGTTCTAATTTGAAAAAATTGATTTTTCACGATTTTGTCATCCCTAACTTTGAAAGCGATTTTTTCACCCCCTGTATCATGAATCGCGATTTCGATTTCTAAAGTGGATACATCAATCTTACATCTAGAAAAATCCCAAAAATGAAAATTTTCCATCCAAAAACCTCGAAGTTATTCTTGTTTCAGCGGAGCTCTATTTTCGATTTTTTTTTCGAATTTTCCCGCTCAGAGAGAATTTTCCAACCAAAACTGAAAAATGTTACATCAAAATAACTTGAAATTTTCTAAGGAATCTATTTCTGCAATGAAAAAATGGTGTTCTAATTTGAAAAACGGAAGTTGACGTGATTTCCGGAAAAACCGGAGGTGCTCATGCCTTGAAAATATTTTAGATTTCATCAGCATCGTGAAATACTTATAAGTGCTGAATTTCATGAAAATACGTTCAGTAGTTTCCCGTATAAATAAGGGTGAGGTTCCTCGTGAAAGACCCTGTATGGATTTAAGAAATATTTGAGAATGAGAAACTAATATTTTTTCATTTTTTTGTCAAGAGCATCACGAGAGATTGAAATTTATGTATTTCAATTGATTTCCTTCTGAATTTTAATTGATAATACCGGAACACCGACGATTTCTAAAATAAATGTGAATACATAAATTGTATCACAACATTCAATATTATCGAATCGGTTCAGAAAAAATAAGATGTGTTTCTTGTGTATTAAAAGCACATTTCTGGACTACTACTACACCATACCATTTAGTGTTGTAATCCTGAGATAGTCAACCTAAAATCAGAAAACATGACGTAAGTCAGGTTAGTCAATGTCAAAAGTAGTCATCCAAAATTCAATTCAGTCAAATTGATTTCAGAAACCGTCATTTTAAATTCAGGTAAGTTACAGTTATTTAAGAAATCATCAATTGCAATTCAGATATGTACCAAACCATATGACGGTTCCTGGAACAAATGTGATTCAACTGAATTTTAATCACTTTTTCTGAAATAAAATAGATCAATATGTATTATATTTCAATTTTTCTGTAGTGAATGATGATAATCTGAACTATAAATGACGCTTTCTGCAATGAATGTGACTAAACTGAGATTCGAATGACCAAGTACATGTGATGTTGTTTACACAAATTGAATAATTTAAACTACAAGTGATGTTTCCTGAATTGAACTTCAAATGGTGCCGTAGTAAAAGTAATGAATTCCCGATCAATGTGAATTGTTGGCCGAGGAGTTAAGCTGAGGCCAACAAGCATTGATGTCCAGGAATGTACTTCCACTATGAGGTAAAAATACATTTTTTTAAAGGCAGTCATCAAAATCGTACCTACCTACAATTTCCAGAAAAAACAGTATATTGACCTTAGATCCTTCTTTTCTGAAATCGCAATCAACGTTATTGTAGCTTGAGGAATTCTTATAAATGCATAATGACTTGCCTGCGAAAGGCATTCTTGAAAGATTTCAGATGGTTTAAAAGTATGTTGGTGGATTCGACCAAATAGAAAATAATTTATGTACCACGGTAATTAAGACGCCTTTTTCCTTGATACATAAATAAATAACTATACAATTTAGGAGAACGTCAAGTTATTCCGTATAGAATCGAATGGTATACTACTAGTATATTATTGATGAAAATGAAACTGTTTTCTGAATGAAAAGGACAAAATCCCCTCAATAATTGACACAAAGGCTGGCCGTTTTTAAAAGCTTTTATTTAAATGTATGTGTATGTTTGTTCGGGTGGAATCTTGCTACTCAATTTTGCAGATATCTTCAACCGATTGAGCTGAAACTATGTACGAGTATACTTGTTTGATTTGGATGGCAATACACGATAAACTTTGTGACGTCATTCTAACTCCAATATGGCGGACCATACAAGATGGCGGAATAGTTATTTTTTATGCACTTCTACAATATGGGTATCAAATGAGAGGTTTTGTTGAGAGTAACTCGAAAAATGATGTTGACGTGATTCTAAATCCCATATAGCGGAACATCCAAGTAGGCGGAATAGTTATTTTTTATGCACTTCTGCAATATGTGTATCAAAAGAAAGGGCTTGCCGATAATATTCATAAACAATTGAAAAGAAAAAATTAATTAAAAGCAAAAAAAATTTTTCTTTAGAGCATTTGAATAAAAGCTTTTTTCGAAAAGTTTTTTTTTTGCCTTCAATTTATTTATGATTCAACTGGATGGTGGTAATTCGGGAACTGACTGTTATTTTTTTTCATAATTTCATAATGAAATATGATAATATGAAACGCAAAATAAAACACGAGTCAATATCCCGAATTCTTGATAGCGATCTGGATAATTTGCACCAAAGAAATATTCGAAAAAATTGAACTGTAGCGTCGACACCGATACTAGGTTTCTTCATACGCCGAGTTCAGCATCATTTCAGATATTCAAATATTCGAAGAAAGGTAGGTAACAAACTTAGAAATCAAGTAGTCCGATCCAGGATACATAAATAGTCCTCAAGGAGGTGAAATCATCACGTGCTCTTGAAATAAATGCTAATTTTTGATCGATGATTGGTAACTATATTGAAAAATTGTAGAGGAATAGTCTCCGTATATTTCGTAGGCACCTATATTTGTGGGAAACCGCAGTTACCCGCGTTTCAACCTAATGGATCGTTTCCTACTTCTAATTCAGTAGCTTCCGAACATTCAAATGAACCACAGTAATTCAAGGAACAAAGAACTTATTGTACCCAAACAATTCGTGTCAAGAACGAAAGAGCTACTGAAATGATTATTTTGATCTTCCTCATGACAGAGCTCGATACTATTATTCTTTCACCCACACTGTTGAGTAGAGGTAGTGATCTAAAATCAGACCGAATATAATTGTCAATTGTACTGTGTTTATCTTCTATTTTGAACCTAATCGCAGCTGAAACATTCATTCATTATTCGTCACACCTCGTATAAGTGGTCGAATACCTTACTTAACTTATAATTTCTGTGATAATGAACTGTATTCGGTCTAAGCCATTCTTCAGTTAAAGTCGGCACATTATTTGATGGAAATGTGAACACTCGGTGTCGCGGAAATTTTTTCGAGATAGCAAGAATAGTGGCAATGGTTGAAATTACGGCTAGTTAGTTTTTATCCTATCTCTGAGTTTTTGGAGTAGACTAATTGTATATTTTTCGGTATGTGTTAATACTCGTGGGAGGAATTATATCCGTTGTTCCGTGTGAATTGAATTCAGAGTCTGAGAAGAATGTTTTTGAAAACAGGTGAGTGAGAATAATTCTAATTTTGCGGAATGAAATTTGGGAATATGATATTAGGTGTATAGGTATAGAATATTTTGCCGTTGGACTAATTCGCATGGAAATCAATCAATTCATAATATTTTGGAGCAATGAAGAGGCCTATTTTCCTAAAACTCATAATCAATGTATCTCAAAATATTCCCATACGAATTATATAGTGTGGAAAATCCAAATGAAATAAATGAATTATCTTCGTAACTGTATATTAAGAGTTAAGACCTAAAATGTTACACAAAATGCAGAGAAATTCTGAATTTTAATGAAGTGGAAGTTGAATGTGTTTATGCGAACGATTTGGCACCATACCATCCTCAAGTGAACATTTCTTCCAACATATCTCAAGTGATCGACCTTATGGCCAGCGTTACCAAGAGGTTCAGTGTTGTACACAATGCCCTTCACATATACACTCAAAAAGAAATATAATGGGTTGAGATCAGGAGATCGCGCTTCCTATTCATCGATTTGGAAATTTTGCGTCGAAGTGCTGCTGGACATTGCGTGGTGCTCCATCCTGTTGGAACCATATCGTATTGCGCAGAACTTGATTTCCTTGATCAGGATATAAAAATGATAAAGAAATGATTTTCAGGTGATGCTAAATAATTATCGCCATTCAAATTGCCCTCAATGAAATGATGTGGTTTCGAACATTTCCTGGACAATCATTGCCTTTTTGAGGGAATTGCGTGTATTCCTCTCTCATTCAGTGAGAGTTTTCGGTAGATCAGTAGCGATAATTTTGGCGATCAGTTTGACTATTAAGAAAAAAAGTGCACTCATCGGAACACAAAACTTCTACTAATAGAATAATATTGTTATCCAATATATCCATCATTTGACCACTTTCGAAATCATCTTCCAAGAGCTTCGGGTAGGAATCGATTTAAAGTAGTTTTCAGGGTACCATCTGGAAAACACAATGATATAATTTTTTTCATTTTCTTTCTATTTTCCAAACGAGGAATAATAGCAAGTCCATACTTCCTATGCGAAAAATTGTCTGTCGAAGGGGGTTGAAGGTAGGGTTCACATTTTTACGTGGAATAATGATAGTTGAAAATTTGAGTTCGACTTTTTTCCGGTCTTTCGTGAATATTCACAATGGACGAGGTAATTTATTCATTCAATTTCGCATTTCCACACTATATAGTACTATATGTAGTAAGGGTAGTGGCTAAGAGTACTGTGGAAATAAAATCCTTTATGAGATGCCGACGTTTCGACCTTTATTTCTGGTCTTCTTCAAGGCTAAAATAAAATAAGACTGAGAACATGTAACATACACTCAAGTCAACATAGAATGCCATAAAAGATTTTACAGTAAAAACAACTAATAAAATATGAAAAGTAAAATCTCAAAGACAACCAAAACACACAGATATACAGCAACACCTACCTATTCATATGGAGTGCCCCCTATAACATTACGGAGCAGACATAAAATTGTGTCGTCAAATTAAATAATTTTAAAATAGTTATTTTTGTATCTAGTGCGCGAAATGCTAGATGCTAGATTTTTTCTACAAACGTTCGTGCACTGACTGCACCATAAATGTTAACATTGTAAATAATAAATAAAATTAGGTAGTTTCTCACAATTTAAAAGCCTTAATTCTTGTTAAACAGTAATAAATAAATGATTTCTTGGATTTTTGCTTGATTGAGGAACATAAAGGTTAATTAAATATAAAAATCCCATGTAGTTTACATGCAGTGTGCGAAGTAAGTATTTCGCACACTACTTCGCGCACGGTGTCAAGGTAACGAAGGAAAATGAAAAAAAAGGTCACTTCGCATATTGTTGTCTATATGCGCGAACCTTGTCATTTTTTGACGTTTGTAGAAAAACATTATTTCAACGCATTTTCAGAAGTCGTCTATCCACTGGAAATGGCAAATTCGAAGAGGTAATGTGGGATTTGGAAAGCGAAAAATATCGATCGGGGCCATATCAAAGACATGCGGGGAGATAAGATTTGTTGAGTCCTAGGCCAGAAATTAATTCGCAGGGACAGCTTCTTGTGATGGTGAATCGTTGGTTAGTCGAACGGCATTTCCATCGCCATCCCCGATTCCGAAGCACATGTCAGGATCATCGTCAGGAATATTCTCACAAAAGATCCTCAGAATCTTCGTCCATTTTGACTACTAGTTATTTATTTCTTATCGATGAATTGATTTTTTAAATTATCTTAGTTTAGTCTTGACATAATCAGGTGGATCGCTCGTTTGCACTCAGACAGAATGGATCGAATTATTCTTAATTATACCAAACAGTGTTGTATCAGACTCGCTCACAAGCCGTTGAGATATAATTCGCGAAAAAAAGGCTCCTTTCATGATGCAAGTTGATGATGCAATCAGCATTGCATTCTATGAATATTCTTTATGTCTGACTTCAAATTCCGTAGAGCTTACTCATATAATTTTCGAAATTATGATTTTCAATCCTGATGAATATTCAACATGTCAATTTCGAAAATCTTGTTCAGTTTTTATTGCTAGTTGAAACGTGTAAGGTGAACGTGGATGAGAAAAGAATCCTTTAATTGATTGATCCAAAATATCAAAATATCATTTTTCTTGAATTTTTCGAGTTTCACTGGATGTACTTTGATGGTCCAAGTGTATGGTATCGAAATACTAAACACATCAGAGTTCGTTGAACTCAAATGAAGTAGGTACATAAACGAGAATACAACTTCAATATAATGAATAAATGAATAGTTGCGAAAAAATTTAGAGGGCGATTCCTAGTCATAAAATAGGGTATGTGCGGGTTCTTCAAAGAAACTTTTTCTTTTTGAGCTCCACCTGCTTAGTTACAACCCCCTTGAGATGGTGCCCTAAAAACAGTTGTAATTTTCATCTCAAACCAAAAAACTGACACGAATGAAATTAAGCAGACATTTCATGCGAGCGGGAAGGCAATGTTTTGGTGGTATTTCTCTATGATTGCAAGGGGTAGCAAAAGCCAATCAAAAAACTTTTCTCCATATTCATATTCATAATTTAATTTAACTCGATACATTCTTAAAACATTGTGATTTCTTGCTTAGGTTCAAAGGTTATTGAGAAAAAATAATTTATCAACAGATGACCCGCCCGGGTCGTAGAGGCTGGAATAGAATTCTAGCAATAGACTAAATCTCGTCGACGAACAAACAGACATTTTTCTCCACGGAAAAATGTTCATCAGTTACAAATTTACCTTATGAAGGTATTCGCGATCTTTAAGGAATAATTTGTATATCCATATCACATATTCAACGTGTACAGGGTTTCTCAGCAAGGGATTTTCCGTATCATCTGTAATTCTCCACTTGAATGTTGCGAATATTTGAACAACTCCCTCAAATTTTTGACAAAGATTCTGTACACAAAGGAGGCTAATTTTTCCAGAGATCTTATAACTGGTTTCATAATAACCTCATATGGGCTATCACTGCACCACCAAGAACAATTTTCTCTGAATTTCTGACACGGATATGTTCGGATCAGTTAATTATTATTATTTTTTTTATATCAAGAGCCAACAATGGAATCTTTTAGGCTCAAAAATTACAAGATAGACACAGTGCAAAGTTTCATGAACTCAAAACTGACAATAACGATCGGTCCATATTGTATCATATGAATTGACACTCTCACTTTTCACCACCACAGATCGAGGCTGCTTCTAGGAATGAAAAACACGATTAGGAAGTAAATTCTGCCTAGCCGTGTGATGAAACCTTTCACAGTGAAACTTAAACCCGTGACTACGAAGACGTTGACTGGTGGTAAGGTCATACAGATGAGAGAGATCCAATCCAAACCATGCTCCATGCTCCATGCTCCAAACATTTCCCTTAGCCCTCTGTGAGTTATTATGATGTTACCCCACAGGCGTATATCCTCGAAGCGAGGTAGGTTCACTATAAAGAGCCGGCCATCGTAACTAGGTCGCTGGTAACCAAATGCTATTAATTCTAGTAGCTCGTCTTTGTATGTTTTCCAAGGAAGTCTTGTCACCAACCAATATTGTATCCCAAACAGGACCGGCATACTCAATTATTGGTCGAATGTATGGTGTTTAAAGAGAGCGACAAGTACTGCTGTTATACTTTCCAAATACTCTCTCTCTCTCTAAGCCATAGAATTATAAATATAGAATTTGAGCGCAGTGGCTGATAAGTATACAAAAGTGAAGCACTTGTTTTCCTTAAATCCAGGGTCAGTTGTCGCTATACGCATGCCTAGGGAGAAGAGAAAGGACATGTAATTATGTATCCATGGATACCTAATGTTGCCCAATACAAACAGAGACAAATAAAAAACTGCATCCGCTGATCGCCACGATGCCCCTATTTTCCCACTCCCCGTTATCGCACATGCTCAATAGTCTCACTGACCCTAGGCACAGCACTCTAGACTAGTCTAGAGGCTTCACTTTTAATTTTAAGGATCAAATTATAGGTATAGAATTATGTGCTCTAAGCGATACAGCTTTCTGGAGGCCTTGGTGTATGTATTATCATCGAGTTTAAATATACATAGAGCTACAACCCCCTTGAACGAATTTTCGGCAGTTTACTTGCCAACTTTAGTGGCGGCACATAGTAGCTACTGGAGGAACTATAATCAGTCGATCCATTTTGTCACTACTCATTTAAAGAAATCTGTAGAATATTTATTTTCCTCTAGTTCTATCAATCATAGGCAGAATTAATTGTCGTTTTATTGCATCCAAAAAATCAGGTGTGATGAAATACTGAACATCCAATATTTCTTACGCCATTCGTGATCGTCATCGCATTCGTTTTCGGAAATAGTGCTTTCTAGTTCAGCTACTTACCGCCAGATGCGGGAGGTAAAAATTTTAGCTTTTATACGACGATCCTTAAATCAACATGACACTTTTGGTCACATTTGACCCGGATTGCGCTATTTGGCAAATAATAATTCATTGATTAACTAAACGTTGTTTGTTTTCTCTATAGGCCTTTTCGGAAACCTACTCTGGGTTACTAACTCGATCCATTGAGGTCACGTGACGTATCTTCTTGGATCACAGACCCGGTCTTAAGTTTACGAACTATCAGGTTTAGGATTTGAAGTGTCAGTAGATCATAACATAACCAATAATTTTAAGTTTTTTTCCCTGTTAATTGATGCTTCGCTAATGAACCCACACATTTCACATTGCGCCAAATTCTCTTCTCTTTCCATAATTATTGATTAATAATTATGAAATTATTATAGAATAGAATATTATTATTATAAAGTGGAAGGCTTATTTCCGCGTTTTACAGATACGAAACTAAACTGCCGTGCGCATGCGGTGGATCTAGCGATCCTGCTTTCGAGTAGGGTTACGATAAATCAACCCGAGTCACTGATCGGGTTAGCAGCTCTGTACTTTCCGAACACGGGTTGGATGTTCGGATTAGGTAAACGAACGCAAAGGTCAGGGATCCAGTGAACCCGAGTAAGTTTCCGAAAAGGCCTAATGATATTTATTTCCGAAGCTATCTACGAATGGCCGCGTGAAGTTGGCGAAAAAATGTCGGCACAAATTCTGAAATAATCCCCAATATTTAGTGCCCAATTTGTGCCCATTTGTGCCGTATGAATCAATTTCAGCACCATTATGGTTTTCGAGATATTCGAGTTTGAAGTTTTTGGTGCTAGCTTCACACTTGGCACCAACATTTTTCGATTTCGAAAAACTTTTAATGCCAATATTTAGTGCCCAATTTGTGCCCATTTGTGCCGTTTAATTGACCTCATTATCACTTGTAGTTTTTAAGTTATTTCAGTTTGAATATCTTGGTGCCCAGCTTCACACTTAGCACCAACATAATCCAACTTTGAAAAAAATTTTATGCCAATATTTTGTGCCCAATTTGTGCCCATTTGTGCCGTATAAATGACATTTCTACCATTTGTAGTTTTTGAGATATTGACTGTTGTTTTTGAGCCGGCGTGAAGTTGGCACCAACATATTCCAACTTTAAACAAATTTTGATGCCAATATTTTGTGCCCAATTTGTGCCCATTTGTGCCGTATAAATGACATTTCTACCATTTGTAGTTTTTGAGATATTGACTGTTGTTTTTCAGCCGGCGTGAAGTTGGCACCAACATATTCCAACTTTGAAAAAAAATTTCCGCCACTATTTAGTGCTGAATTTGTGTCAATTTGTGCCGTTGAAATGGCTTCGATATCTTGGATAGTTTTCGAGTTATGAACAATATTGTGTTTTATTAACGGCGCCATCTATGGGAAAAAGCAAGTATTGTTTCGCTTCATAATAGGTCAAATATGTCGGCCTCACATAACGTCGGTGATGTTAGCTCCCGGCCGGCCGGCTCCAAGCGCTGCTATTCCACCACGGTCAATAGTATCAAGCCACTGCGGGCGTTATTATTCGACGTTGAAATCGGGCGGCCAACACTTATAGTAAGCTGATTGAATAGATTGATGGAAGGACTACTCCGATTTATCTTTCTGTTCAATTTCCATTGCTCTAAAGAACCCATTTCATGCTATACATAAAGGTACCCCGATTTCGTTTCGACAGAAGTTTTTATTTTTTTTTC
Source organism: Adalia decempunctata (assembly GCA_951802165.1). Lineage (NCBI taxonomy): Eukaryota > Metazoa > Arthropoda > Insecta > Coleoptera > Coccinellidae > Adalia > Adalia decempunctata. The sequence continues at coordinate 39,943,595 of OX637699.1, read as the reverse complement.
AAGAGTTTGAGATGGCGGCCAAGACTTGTGATTAGCTGATTGAATAGATGGATAAAAGGACTATTCGGATGATTTTTTTCGTTCAGTTTGGATGGCCCCAAAGGGCCAGCTCCAAGGATCAAATGTGGATATAGGTAGTCCGTGGTCGATTCGACAGAAGTTTTTATTTTTTTTCAAAAGTTGGAGATGGCGGCCAAGAATTTTGATTAGCTGACTGAATAAAAGGATGAAAGGACTTTTCGGATGATTTTTTTCGTTCAGTTTGGATGGCCCTAAAGGGCCAGCTCCAAGGATCAAATGTGGGTATAGGTAGTCCGAGGTCGATTCGACAGAAGTTTTTATTTTTTTTTCGAAAGTTGGAGATGCGGCCAAGAATTTTGATTAGCTGTCTGAATAAAAGGATAAAAGGACTATTCGCATGATTTTTTTCGTTCCATTTGGATGGACCTAAAGGGCCAGCTCCAAGGATCAAACTATGTGTATAGGTAGGTACTCTGAAGCCGTTTCGACAGAAGTTTTTATTTTTTTTCAAAAGTTGAAGATGGCGGCCAAGACTTGTGATTAGCTGATTGAATAGATGGATAGAAGGACTATTCGGATGATTTTTTTCGTTCAGTTTGGATGGCCCTAAAGGGCCAGCTCCAAGGATCAAATGTGGGTATAGGTAGTCCGAGGTCGATTCGACAGAAGTTTTTATTTTTTTTCAAGAGTTGGAGATGGCGGCCAAGAATTTTGATTAGCTGACTGAATAAAAGGATAAGAGGACTATTCGGATGATTTTTTTCGTTCAGTCTGGATGGCCCCAAAGGGCCAGCTCCAAGGATCAAATGTGGATATAGGTAGTCCGTGGTCGATGCGACAGAAGTTTTTATTTTTTTTTCAAAAGTTGGAGATGGCGGCCAAGAATTTTGATTAGCTGACTGAATAAAAGGATGAAAGGACTTTTCGGATGATTTTTTTCGTTCAGTTTGGATGGCCCTAAAGGGCCAGCTCCAAGGATCAAATGTGGGTATAGGTAGTCCGAGGTCGATTCGACAGAAGTTTTTATTTTTTTTTCTAAAGTTGGAGATGGCGGCCAAGAATTTTGATTAGCTGTCTGAATGAAAGGATAAAAGGACTATTCGCATGATTTTTTTCGTTCCATTTGGATGGACCTAAAGGGCCAACTCCAAGGATCAAACTATGTGTATAGGTAGGTACTCTGAAGCCGTTTCGACAGAAGTTTTTATTTTTTTTTCAAAAGTTGAAGATGGCGGCCAAGACTTGTGATTAGCTGATTGAATAGATGGATAGAAGGACTATTCGGATGATTTTTTTCGTTTAGTTTGGATGGCCCTAAAGGGCCAGCTCCAAGGATCAAATGTGGATATAGGTAGTCCGTGGTCGATTCGACAGAAGTTTTTATTTTTTTTCAAGAGTTGGAGATGGCGGCCAAGAATTTTAATTAGCTAACCGAATAAAAGGATAAAAGGACTATTCGGATGATTTTTTTCGTTCAGTTTGGATGGCCCCAAAGGGCCAGCTCCAAGGATCAAATGTGGATATAGGTAGTCCGTGGTCGATTCGACAGAAGTTTTTATTTTTTTTTCTAAAGTTGGAGATGGCGGCCAAGAATTTTGATTAGCTGACTGAATAAAAGGATGAAAGGACTTTTCGGATGATTTTTTTCGTTCAGTTTGGATGGCCCCAAAGGGCCAGCTCCAAGGATCAAATGTGGATATAGGTAGTCCGTGGTCGATTCGACAGAAGTTTTTATTTTTTTTCAAGAGTTGGAGATGGCGGCCACAAATTTTGATTAGCTGACTAAATAAAAGGATAAAAGGACTATTCGGATAATTTTTTTCGTTCAGTTTGGATGGCCCCAAAGGGCCAGCTCCAAGGATCAAATGTGGATATAGGTAGTCCGTGGTCGATTCGACAGAAGTTTTTATTTTTTTTTCAAAAGTTGGAGATGGCGGCCAAGAATTTTGATTAGCTGACTGAATAAAAGGATGAAAGGACTATTCGCATGATTTTTTTCGTTCAATTTGGATGGACCTAAAGGGCCAGCTCCAAGGATCAAACTATGTGTATAGGTAGGTACTCTGAAGCCGAAGTTTTTATTTTTTTTCAAAAGTTGAAGATGGCGGCCAAGAATTGTGATTAGCTGATTCAATAGATGGATAGAAGGACTATTCGGATGATTTTTTTCGTTCAGTTTCGATGGCCCCAAAGGGCCAGCTCCAAGGATCAAATGTGGGTATAGGTAGTCCGAGGTCGATTCGACAGAAGTTTTTATTTTTTTTTCGAAAGTTGGAGATGGCGGCCAAGAATTTTGATTAGCTGTCTGAATAAAAGGATAAAAGGACTATTCGCATGATTTTTTTCGTTCAATTTGGATGGACCTTAAAGGCCAGCTCCATGGATTAAACTATGTGTATTGGTAGGTACTCTGAAGCCGTTCTGGCAGAAGTTTTTATTTTTTTTTCAAGAGTTTGAGATGGCGGCCAAGACTTGTGGGCAGCTGACTCAATAAAAGGATGAAATGACTATTCGGATGATTTTTTTCGTTCAGTTTGGATGGCCCCAAAGGGCCAGCTCCAAGGATCAAATGTGGATATAGGTAGTCCGTGGTCGATTCGACAGAAGTTTTTATTTTTTTTTCAAAAGTTGGAGATGGCGGCCAAGAATTTTGATTAGCTGACTGAATAAAAGGATGAAAGGACTATTCGCATGATTTTTTTCGTTCAATTTGGATGGACCTTAAGGGCCAGCTCCAAGGATCAAACTATGTGTATAGGTAGGTACTCTGAAGCCGAAGTTTTTATTTTTTTTCAAAAGTTGAAGATGGCGGCCAAGAATTGTGATTAGCTGATTCAATAGATGGATAGAAGGACAATTCGGATGATTTTTTTCGTTCAGTTTCGATGGCCCCAAAGGGCCAGCTCCAAGGATCAAATGTGGGTATAGGTAGTCCGAGGTCGATTCGACAGAAGTTTTTATTTTTTTTTCGAAAGTTGGAGATGGCGGCCAAGAATTTTGATTAGCTGTCTGAATGAAAGGATAAAAGGACTATTCGCATGATTTTTTTCGTTCAATTTGGATGGACCTTAAAGGCCAGCTCCATGGATTAAACTATGTGTATTGGTAGGTACTCTGAAGCCGTTCTGGCAGAAGTTTTTATTTTTTTTTCGAGAGTTTGAGATGGCGGCCAAGACTTGTGAGTAGCTGACTTAATAAAAGGATGAAATGACTATTCGGATGATTTTTTTCGTTCAGTTTGGATGGCCCCAAAGGGCCAGCTCCAAGGATCAAATGTGGATATAGGTAGTCCGTGGTCGATTCGACAGAAGTTTTTATTTTTTTTTCAAAAGTTGGAGATGGCGGCCAAGAATTTTGATTGGCTGACTGAATAAAAGGTAAAAGGACTATTCGGATGATTTTTTTCGTTCAGTTTGGATGGCCCCAAAGGGCCAGCTCCAAGGATCAAATGTGGATATAGGTAGTCCGTGGTCGATTCGACAGAAGTTTTTATTTTTTTTTCAAAAGTTGGAGATGGCGGCCAAGAATTTTGATTAGCTGACTGAATAAAAGGTAAAAGGACTATTCGGATGATTTTTTTCGTTCAGTTTGGATGGACCTAAAGGGCCAGCTCCAAGGATCAAACTATGTGTATAGGTACTACGAAGTCGTTTCGACAGAAGTTTTTATTTTTTTTTCAAGAATTTGAGATGGCGGCCAAGATTTTTGTACAAGTTTTTTGTATTGAAATGTACCTACATATACACTTAGACCGTTCCAAAAGATTCATGTCAATTTCTTCTGGATTTCGGAAGAGGTGAACATAAGCTGCCATTATTTGATTAGATATCGATGGAAGGATTATTCAAACAATTTTTATTATATTTTTTATTATCATATAAATTATAACACTAAATATAATTTGAAAAAAGGAAAAATTTATAATTAAAAACAGAAAAATTTATATATACAGATCACAGTATAATCAGTTCAGTTATTCTCTCAGATATCTTCAATCACAGTATTACGACTACATATAGGAGCACAAACTATTTGAATACATTCCTCAATAAAAACTCAAGCCTTTTGTATGTCATATATAAATAATAAAATAATCATTCATTTTTGTGAATTAATCGCAAAAAAACGAACAAATTGTGTGGCATCATCATAACAATTCCTCAATAAAATTCTCGAATTTTGTTTCTTTCAGGAGGATTTGCATACTTCGCAAATGAAGTAAACGCCCTGTGATGGTATTTCGAAGGATCTATCTTTATGGCGAATGCACTTCACATGAATGAATCTCATACACACTTCACACATCAATGAAATGTCATGAGATTCATCTGAGCTGCCACAATATAAGCACGAGTCTTTCATATTACTAGACCTTGAGATCAATAATTTTTTCAAGTATGTCCTATAACCAATTGGATCGAAATTCATGTCTGGCTGAATATTGTGCATCAAACAAGATGCATAATATATCACAAATACTCCACAGTTGAAAGCATCCTGTTGGAGTGGCTTGTTATTTTTGACTGATATCGTTAGTTCGGTATTTATGTCACTATGAAACTGACGATTATATTTTGATAGGAATTCGATCATTCGTATCATGAATTCTTCCCCCTTGTTGGAATCTGATGGATCCATGTAAATAAATTGATTTTTCTCAAAGTCTATGTAAATTAAAATCCAGTGATTGTTATCCTGATTAAATGGCATAATTATCTTGGATTTTTTTTTAATTTCTGGGAATAACGGAGAAATGTGACGTTTCCCCTGAAAAATTTCTCTACTGAACTCGTCTCCTATCACCGTGAAATCAGACATTGAATCTTTTTTGAAAATCTCCATGCAAAATACAATAAGGCTACCATCTAACCAAGAATTAGTTTGATTGCCAGTTAATTCCGGTGTGTTCAATCTTTCGAATGAATCATTAAATAAATATTTTAGATGTACTGCTTGGCGCTGGATGAAATCAAATTTAGCCACAACATATGCCGTATTTCTTTTTTTTGCGTAATACTCAAAGTCGCCAATTAAATAGTTATCCAACAGTGAATGACGTCTATACACGGCATCTGATGGTGAATTATTCGATGAGGAAAATTTGTGTGAGTATTTGCCCTTATAATAGGATTGATTCCTCCTTACTCGTTTCGACCACTTTTCCTCGCAAACAACGCTTTTTTTACGTTTTTTAGTTGCACACCTATTTTTATCAATATCATGCTTATATAATTTATATGTTCCCAATACGTATTTCCTCAATTTCCTTATAAATCTAGAGCATTTCAACCTGTGGTTATTATTCAGTATGTTATTTTTCAGAATTCCAAAATAGCTTTCAATAGGTGCATTACATGACCGCTCGTCAATGACAATGGAAGTCCACATAGGTAAATAAGTAACATAGCGTTGCAAAATATCATTCAAGAAGTTAGGGTTATAATAAGGATTTGCATCTTCTAGCCCATCATTACAAATTGACCTCAATATGCTATTTCTCCTAGAATCATACTCCATATAGAATTTCGATTTTTTATACTGAGATTTTCCAATTTTTTCATTCATAAACAGATAGTCGCCTTTTTCTGAGGATTCTGACATGCTGTCTTGATGAATCTTTTTATTGAAGAGGATCTGTTGACTCAATTCAGCGAGTTTCTTCTCAGCGCAATCTACAGATAGTCCTTTATATCTTGAACATGTTAATATGACCAAGTTATCAAACCAGTGTTCAAACTCTGATTTGGTCTTCATATTGAAAACAGACGCGAAACTTTCTTTCAAAATATTTTTGACCTTGTCTCCCTTTTCAGCATATCTTGAATTGATCAGTGTGGTCAAAATTTTCATCAAGTGGGCACAGCACAACGCGATATGGGTTGTATTGCTCGAATCCATATCACCAACAATACAGTCATAAGTATTGTTGATGTAAGTAATCAAAGGCATCTCGTTGAATGATAGACAGACTGCATTTATTTCAGCCATACTGAAATCTGTTACTACCCGATCGAAAATTGGCCATATATTGCTATGAGATCGCCAATAAGTTTTGAAATTGTTTAGCCATCCCAAAATGGCAGTTATATCATGTCTGGAAGATATGAAATCAGACACAGAGCATACACTTTTCGATGTTCCTATACCTAATTGTATAACTAATGAATAAAGAAGAATTCGTTTTTCATCTGTTACACGGTTAGGCTGCCGAATCACAGTGCCAGTTGCATCTAAAAATACAGTAATTTTTTTGGTCTTGTTCTTCCTGATATTTAATGCTAACATTTCCATCTGTTCCCTGCTGTGAATATATGCAAGCATTGGTTCACCCGTTTGCTGGATATAGTGACGATTTTGTCGCCTCATCAAATGTAGATCGATAAGGTCATCATTGTCTCTATCAAGTTGTTGTAATCTTTCGGATCTAATTTTCTTGAAAACATATTTAGATTTTATATTTTGTAAATTATTTTCTGCCAACAACTTGGAATCTGCCTTTATAGTTGTATCAATCAACATAGAGAGCGGCTTCTCATTCTCGTATTTCTGACCAACTAATTTTCTTTCTATTCCTCTGACGTGCCTGGTCAATTGGATTTCGTGATTGAAATTGCGTGAAGAACTATTGATTTTGAATAATAGCCCCTTATCATATGAAATGCTCATATTGCATTTGATCACAAATGTTTTACAATTCATATGACTGCAATAAGCATATATCGATAAATATTTGCAATTCTTTGTGAACCAATATTTCTTAACATTAATGGTACATGTATTATTGACGTATTTGAATATTTTTGCTTTCAAAACAAAAACGTATGTTCCTTCTATGAGGACATTAGTTTCTTTATCATAAATATCTGCCCATTCGTCTAATGACATGAAGAATTCGCCTTCTGTTACAGGACACAAAAATTTTCTTTTGAAACCTCTTGTCACGCCAGATGTTTCGCACTCATTTTCAAGACCAATATATTCATTAGTACTACCAATGGGTAATATATTTAGTTTTTCTTGTTTTTTATATGCTTCATCAAAAATATTCTTTATAGCTACGGAAACATCAATTTCATCGTCAGTTACTTTTATAGTTCTTGTGCTTTCATTTGAAATTCTTCCCTTACTTAGTACTATTGACTGATCAAAATCGGTTACAAGTGTTTCATCATTACACCTATTTGATGTTATGATCTCGAAATACCATGCCAAGTTATTAGAATTTCGTATCAAAATTCGTTTGATATTCTTCCTATAATAATAATCGTTGACACCATAAAAGTTTATTGCTGCATTGATGATGATTTCACTATCTATTGATAAAGCAATAGCACTTTCGTAACTGAGTTTTAAATTCGAAAAATATTGTGCCAACTCCCTCTTGTCAATTACTTTACGTTTCGGCTTGATTACCTTATTAGCTGAAATCATGTTGAATTCCTAGCACAAAAACGATATAATGTATGGTTGCTGGTTGCTATATTATTATTGACGTAACCTCAAACGATATAGATCCAATGGCTTCCTTCAAATTGTAGGAATCAGTATGTCTGTGATGCCTAGGAAAAATGTTTTCCGATTATCATCATTTCCATTGAATGCATCAGGATCCTACAAATAAAAAAGATATGATTTTTTTTATCTTACGGTATCCGTACCTATAACTAGGGAATCATTATGTATTGATAAATCGATATTCTTGTTTACTATTATTCCCAAAATTGTTCCCAAATTGAAGAGGGGAGATTTCTTGGATTTTTAAACAAGGGTCCGCAAACGTTTATTTCTCATAATATCTGCTCTGCCATTAGGTATTACAATTTAGATTGTGATACAACGTCCCTTGTTCCACTTTTTTGGATTTTTTTTGAAAAGCAGCTTTGTTGATATACTGAACTAAATGGTCTCGCTAAAACCGTATCGCATCTGCTAGCTATTTCGAGTACAAATTTTGAACGATTATCTCGAGACTCTCAGAAAACACAAAATTATCATAAAAATCTACTAAGTGAGCTGTATTGATAAAATTAAACTTTAACATCCCATATCTCGAAAACGGAACGTTTGCGGTTCCTTATTTATGAGAATTTTTTTCAATTATTATTCGAGGAATCTCCTCTAGTCGTTTGTTTCTCCAATTCAGGGACACCGTGTGTAATATCAACCTAGTTTTGAAATATGTACTTTTTCCATGAATACCTAATTATGTCACTTTTATATATGTATGTAATATGTAAAAATATAAATACCTTTATTTCCAGCGATACTCTTCCGAAAAACAGAACTCCAACAATTGATGAATGTGAACAGTACACTTGATAAGGAACACACAGGGTACACGAGTACTTTCATCCAGAAAATACTAAAGGCGCCTAATTAAAGTCCAATATAGTATGAAACTTATTGTTCAACCCTTATCAAACTTCTCGATATTTTTTCTGAACTTGATTCAATATTTTACGGAGAGCAAGAAGATATGGTGTACAGTCAGTTTATAATACGAGTATGGAATAAAATTCAAAATGAAATATCCATCCCTTTCTCCATCTCTTGGGATGTTCACGTTCAGGGCGAATGTTTTTCTAATCGGTTCAAAAAGACCGACAAATATTATACAAATACGACGTCGTCTAAGTACGATTTCGGCACCATGTGTTTGTCCGGATTTTTATTGCTTGCGAAATGAGAATGGGAACTTTGGCGGCAACTAATAATTAAGGGTGTATTCAGTGAACATCAAGGAAAATATCGGTCAGTCTTCCGTGAATATTATTTCTTCGTGAGAGATAGATGATAAAAATTTTTTGAATGCTTCCTCAAGTAAAATATGGGACTCCAGAAAAATTCATTGCTATCCCTGGAAGTTCAAAATGTCAAGAATTCTTATATCGATAATAAAAGGAAATAAAGTGCTGAATGAATATCACTGAATTGTTCTACTGAAAGAAAACTGTCAAAAAGATAGGAAATAAATACGAAACATTGTTGAACTGATTAGATTTTGATCAAGACTTCTCTTCAGGATTATCGAAATTTAACAAAAAATTCGTTTGAATTGTCCTTCCATCTATTTATGCAATCAGCTAATCACAAGTCTTGGCCGCCGTCATGAATTCATGAAAAAAATTAAAAACTTCTGTCGAAACGGATTCACAGTACCTATACACATAGTTTGATCCTTGGAGCTGGCCCTTTAGGTCCATCCAAATTGAACGAAAAAAAAAATCATGCGAATAGACCTTCTATCCATCTATTCAATCAGCTAATCACAAGTCTTGGCCGCCATCTTAAACTCTTGAAAAAAAATAAAAACTTCTGTCGAAACGGCTTCAGAGTACCAACCTATACACATAATTTAATCCTTGGAGCTGGCCCTTAAGGTCCATCCAAATTGAACGAAAAAAATCATGCGAATAGTCCTTTTATCCTTTTATTCAGACAGCTAATCAAAATTCTTTGCCGCCATCTCCAACTTTTGAAAAAAAAATAAAAACTTCTGTCGAATCGACCACGGACTACCTATACCCACATTTGATCCTTGGAGCTGGCCCTTTAGGGCCATCCAAACTGAACGAAAAAAATCATCCGAAAAGTCCTTTCATCCTTTTATTCAGTCAGCTAATCAAAATTCTTGGCCGCCATCTCCAACTTTTGAAAAAAAAATAAAAACTTCTGTCGAATCGACCACGGACTACCTATATCCACATTTGATCCTTGGAGCTGGCCCTTTGGGGCCATCCAAACTGAACGAAAAAAATCATCCGAATAGTGCTTTTATCCTTTTATTCAGTCAGCTAATCAAAATTCTTGGCCGCCATCTCCAACTCTTGAAAAAAAATAAAAACTTCTGTCGAATCGACCACGGACTACCTATACCCACATTTGATCCTTGGAGCTGGCCCTTTAGGGCCATCCAAACTGAACGAAAAAAATCATCCGAAAAGTCCTTTCATCCTTTTATTCAGTCAGCTAATCAAAATTCTTGGCCGCCATCTCCAACTTTTGAAAAAAAAATAAAAACTTCTGTCGAATCGACCACGGACTACCTATATCCACATTTGATCCTTGGAGCTGGCCCTTTGGGGCCATCCAAAGTGAACGAAAAAAATCATCCGAATAGTCCTTTTATCCTTTCATTCAGTCAGCTAATCAAAATTCTTGGCCGCCATCTCCAACTTTTGAAAAAAAATAAAAAACTTCTGTCGAATCGACCACGGACTACCTATATCCACATTTGATCCTTGGAGCTGGCCCTTTAGGGCCATCCAAACTGAACGAAAAAAATCATCCGAATAGTCCTTCTATCCATCTATTCAATCAGCTAATAACAAGTCTTGGCCGCCATCTCAAACTCTTGAAAAAAAAATAAAAACTTCTGCCGAAACGGCTTCAGAGTACCTACCTATACACATAGTTTAATCCTTGGAGCTGGCCCTTAAGGTCCATCCAAACTGAACGAAAAAAATCATCCGAATAGTCCTCTTATCCTTTTATTCAGTCAGCTAATCAAAATTCTTGGCCGCCATCTCCAACTTTTGAAAAAAAATAAAAACTTCTGTCGAATCGACCACGGACTACCTGTACCCACATTTGATCCTTGGAGCTGGCCCTTTAGGGCCATCCAAACTGAACGAAAAAAATCATCCGAATAGTCCTCTTATCCTTTTATTCAGTCAGCTAATCAAAATTCTTGGCCGCCATCTCCAACTTTTGAAAAAAAATAAAAACTTCTGTCGAATCGACCACGGACTACCTATATCCACATTTGATCCTTGGAGCTGGCCCTTTAGGGCCATCCAAACTGAACGAAAAAAATCATCCGAATAGTCCTTTTATCCTTTCATTCAGTCAGCTAATCAAAATTCTTGGCCGCCATCTCCAACTCTTGAAAAAAAATAAAAACTTCTGTCGAATCGACCACGGACTACCTATATCCACATTTGATCCTTGGAGCTGGCCCTTTAGGGCCATCCAAACTGAACGAAAAAAATCGTCCGAATAGTCCTTCTATCCATCTATTCAATCAGCTAATAACAAGTCTTGGCCGCCATCTCAAACTCTTGAAAAAAAAAAAAAACTTCTGCCGAAACGGCTTCAGAGTACCTACCTATACACATAGTTTAATCCTTGGAGCTGGCCCTTAAGGTCCATCCAAACTGAACGAAAAAAATCATCCGAATAGTCCTCTTATCCTTTTATTCAGTCAGCTAATCAAAATTTTTGGCCGCCATCTCCAACTCTTGAAAAAAAATAAAAACTTCTGTCGAATCGACCACGGACTACCTATACCCACATTTGATCCTTGGAGCTGGCCCTTTAGGGCCATCCAAACTGAACGAAAAAAATCATCCGAAAAGTCCTTTCATCCTTTTATTCAGTCAGCTAATCAAAATTCTTGGCCGCCATCTCCAACTCTTGAAAAAAAATAAAAACTTCTGTCGAATCGACCACGGACTACCTATACCCACATTTGATCCTTGGAGCTGGCCCTTTGGGGCCATCCAAACTGAACGAAAAAAATCATCCGAATAGTCCTTTCATCCTTTTATTCAGTCAGCTAATCAAAATTTTTGGCCGCCATCTCCAACTCTTGAAAAAAAATAAAAACTTCTGTCGAATCGACCACGGACTACCTATACCCACATTTGATCCTTGGAGCTGGCTCTTTAGGGCCATCCAAACTGAACGAAAAAAATCATCCGAAAAGTCCTTTCATCCTTTTATTCAGTCAGCTAATCAAAATTCTTGGCCGCCATCTCCAACTTTTGAAAAAAAAAAATAAAAACTTCTGTCGAATCGACCACGGACTACCTATATCCACATTTGATCCTTGGAGCTGGCCCTTTGGGGCCATCCAAACTGAACGAAAAAAATCATCCGAATAGTCCTTTTATCCTTTTATTCAGTCAGCTAATCAAAATTCTTGGCCGCCATCTCCAACTCTTGAAAAAAAATAAAAACTTCTGTCGAATCGGCCACGGACTACCTATACCCACATTTGATTCTTGGAGCTGGCCCTTTAGGGCCATCCAAACTGAACGAAAAAAATCATCCGAAAAGTCCTTTCATCCTTTTATTCAGTCAGCTAATCAAAATTCTTGGCCGCCATCTCCAACTTTTGAAAAAAAAATAAAAACTTCTGTCGAATCGACCACGGACTACCTATATCCACATTTGATCCTTGGAGCTGGCCCTTTGGGGCCATCCAAACTGAACGAAAAAAATCATCCGAATAGTCCTTTTATCCTTTTATTCAGTCAGCTAATCAAAATTCTTGGCCGCCATCTCCAACTCTTGAAAAAAAATAAAAACTTCTGTCGAATCGACCACGGACTACCTATACCCACATTTGATCCTTGGAGCTGGCCCTTTAGGGCCATCCAAACTGAACGAAAAAAATCATCCGAAAAGTCCTGTCATCCTTTTATTCAGTCAGCTAATCAAAATTCTTGGCCGCCATCTCCAACTTTTGAAAAAAAAATAAAAACTTCTGTCGAATCGACCACGGACTACCTATATCCACATTTGATCCTTGGAGCTGGCCCTTTGGGGCCATCCAAACTGAACGAAAAAAATCATCCGAATAGTCCTTTTATCCTTTCATTCAGTCAGCTAATCAAAATTCTTGGCCGCCATCTCCAACTCTTGAAAAAAAATAAAAACTTCTGTCGAATCGACCACGGACTACCTATACCCACATTTGATCCTTGGAGCTGGCCCTTTAGGGCCATCCAAACTGAACGAAAAAAATCATCCGAATAGTCCTTCTATCCATCTATCCAATCAGCTAATCTCAAGTCTTGGCCGCCATCTCAAACTCTTGAAAAAAAAATAAAAACTTCTGTCGGAACGAAATCGGGGTACCTTTATGTATAGCATGAAATGGGTTCTTTAGAGCAATGGAAATTGAACAGAAAGATAAATCGGAGTAGTCCTTCCATCAATCTATTCAATCAGCTTACTATAAGTGTTGGCCGCCCGATTTCAACGTCGAATAATAACGCCCGCAGTGGCTTGATACTATTGACCGTGGTGGAATAGCAGCGCTTGGAGCCGGCCGGCCGGGAGCTAACATCACCGACGTCCTCACATATGTGAATTCTGTTACATAATAACTTCCCATAAACTTATAAATAGACCTCTGATTATTAAGCAAACAATTCCTTGCAATAATCGAACAATCTATCCTTTTCGATGGTAAAGATATGTTGAATCGGGAAAATTGTTGAGTAATATTATTTCTAAATAATATTATATTTCGATATGGAATTCAAAATTCAATAAATACAATTAGAAATATATTCCTTATTACAATTACTTGTATGGATTCATTTTCCTACATAAAAGCAGATAGCGTGTGGCGGCAAACATCAAACAGGGCGATCTAACACGTGCTTGCCTATTTGAAACGGCTGCTTCGTGAGCGTAAATTTTTTATTAAAAGGACGTTCCGATATGGCATCTGCGGCACATTCGGCGATTTCTCTGATCTGACATTTACTGGTGAATTTAATTCACTTTGGTAATTTACGGACCTTCTGAATTAATTGAAATCGAATTTAGCTTGGTCCAAGACTCCCAGATAAACTTACCCAGGTTAAAGATGGAATATTGAACCGGGTTGAAAATCAGTTTTTTTTTAAACTGTGACACAAATTTTAGTTCAAAGTCCCGAAGCACCCCAGGAATTATTGCATCACTCAGGTTATTCTTCGTGATATACTAATACAAAGTTCGTAACTAACAATAGGTAATAGAAAGAATAGAACAAAAATGAAATTTTTATTACACTTCATATCTTTACATCATCACTATGTACAATTAATAAATAAATACTTATAACAAACAAACATCATCAACAATTTTTGACAAAAAGGCTTTATGCTATATTCAAATTGTATATAGAAGCAGATGAGGGTTCACGGAAACATCATTCCCAACAACTCTATATTCCTTCAATAAGTCATTGAATTCCTCCCACTGGCCATCATTTCTTCTACAATATGCAGTGTAATGACCTATCCCGGTACTTACAGCTGTGAGCTGGGGAAATAAAATTGGCTACTCCTCTGAGCATATAGGACTTATTTTCAATGCTCAGAACTAATTGAATTTCATTGAGGATAATCAGTTTTCCCACATCACAATCAATTATCAAATAGTCGGTTAATGTTTTGACTGTTTTCAATTCGTTGGAGCATTTAGAGCATTTTGATTGCGATGGAGGAACTAAGTCGATGCATTCTTGCAATCTTTGAAAACCTTCTTTTCTTCAGACGTTCTACAAAGACTGCTACAAAATATAATTTTCTTATTTTCACGTTGTGGAAATATAATATTATTTAGAAATAATATTACTCAACAATTTTCCCGATTCAACATATTTTTACCATCGAAAAGGATAGATTGTTCGATTATTGCAAGGAATTGTTTGCTTAATGATCAGAGGTCTATTTATAAGTTCATGGGAAGTTATTATGTGACAGAATTCACATATGTGAGGCCGACATATTTGACCTATTATGAAGCGAAACAATACTTGCTTTTTCCCATAGATGGCGCCGTTAATAAAACACAATATTGTTCATAACTCGAAAACTATCCAAGATATCGAAGCCATTTCAACGGCACAAATTGACACAAATTCAGCACTAAATAGTGGCGGGAAATTTTTTCTAAAGTTGGAATATGTTGGTGCCAACTTCACGCCGGCTGAAAAACAACAGTCAATATCTCAAAAACTACGAATGGTAGAAATGTCATTTATACGGCACAAATGGGCACAAATTGGGCACAAAATATTGGCATCAAAATTTGTTTAAAGTTGGAATATGTTGGTGCCAACTTCACGCCGGCTAAAAAACAACAGTCAATATCTCAAAAACTACAAATGGTAGAAATGTCATTTATACGGCACAAATGGGCACAAATTGGGCACAAAATATTGGCATAAAATTTTTTTCAAAGTTGGATTATGTTGGTGCTAAGTGTGAAGCTGGCACCAAGATATTCAAACTGGAATAACTTAAAAACTACAAGTGATAATGAGGTCAATTAAACGGCACAAATGGGCACAAATTGGGCACTAAATATTGGCATTAAAAGTTTTTCGAAATCGAAAAATGTTGGTGCCAAGTGTGAAGCTAGCACCAAAAACTTCAAACTCGAATATCTCGAAAACCATAATGGTGCTGAAATTGATTCATACGGCACAAATGGGCACAAATTGGGCACTAAATATTGGGGATTATTTCAGAATTTGTGCCGACATTTTTTCGCCAACTTCACGCGGCCTCTACGAATTGGAGAAACGTCAAAAATTTTATCGCTGGAAAACCAACTTGTTGGTTTTGCCGGTTTGAAAGTTTTTTCGAGATGAAACGATCGTTGCTACGGAAACTTCCCCACTAAAAATGGAAAGAGTGTTATTCAGGAAGATTATTTCATGAACACGCTCCGAACGGTCGGATCCGCGGTCTTTTGTATTTCAGACCGAGCGGTCGGACTTATTTATAATTATTTCGCAAAAAAATTGCTATCCCAACCAAGTTTTGAACTCGGGACCCTCCATACATTCTCAATTCTGAATGAATGTTATGCCAAATTTTGACACTTTAAAATAGTCGCTGATATTTCTTTGTTTACCTAAATAGTAATATCCCAAGACTAAGACAAATAGCCGACTATTATTTTCGACCTAATTCTATCGAGAGCGTTTTGTATTTCGACAATTTGATAAGACCATATGAACATCAATAATCTGAATAAGTTATTCTTTGATTATAAATGTTCATTTGGTCGAATTGAATTGTCGAAATACAAGTTGCTCGAGATGAATTGAAGAAAATAATAGTCGCTTTTTGTCAAAGTCGAGTGATCCACGGTCTTTTGTATTTTAGACCGAGCGGTCGGACTTATTTATAATTATTTCGCAAAAAAATTGCTATCCCAACCAAGTTTTGAACTCGGGACCCTCCGTAAATTTTCAATTCTGAATGAATGTTATGCCAAGTTTTGACACTTTAAAATAGCCGCTGATATTTCTTTGTTTACCTAAATAGTCGATAATATTGCATATCGTGTGACTGAATTCGTGACTTTTCATTGGCGGAGCCATGTGTGAATGAAATGAATAATCGATAAAATTGCATATCGTGTGACTGAATTCGTGACTTTTCATTGGCGGAGCCATGTGTGAATGAAATAATCATGGTAATATATGAATATGGAAAAAAGCTCAAAGGAGGAATAGCAAGAAATCAACCAATTGGTCACAATACAATAGCAAATTTTCCCCCAAAAAATTGCTACCTTTTTGAATTTAGAGAACTGGAAAGGCTTCACAGGACACGCACTCAGAAGAACCGCTGCCACGTTACTTGCCAACAGTAGTACAAGCGTACTCCAATTAAAAAAGCTGGGAGGATGGAAATCTAGTACTGTGGCAGAAGGTTATGTGGGTGGTTCAATGGAGAATAAAACGAAAACTGCCACTATGCTGTCTCAATGTGCCAGGTCTTCTGTAGCTATTGCAAGTAGTTCACAAATCCTCAGTCATTACATTATTACACTACATTACATTACATTACATCATTACACATGTATTGTCACCCAAAAAGACAACTGTTGGAGGGTCCAGCGCTGGTATAGGCCTAAATATTTCAATAAACGCTTGATATAATTCAAATTTAACGATTACTATCAATAAGTAGTTTGTTGTATTTCAGTTCATTGTTGTTTTTTATTGTTCGCCATTCAATATTAAAAAATTTGTCAAAAAAATGTGTTATTTTTTTAAATATAAAAAATATTCATTTAGAATGGATGAAATGGGGGTGGGAAATGAGGGCGGGAAATGAGGGCAGGAAGTGAGGGCAGGAAGTGAGGTTGGGAAGTAGAGGTGTGTAATGTGACATTTCCCAACCTTCAATGACGAAAATAATGACAGCATTACACATATGGTTGCAAAATAGATGCATAGAATACCTGGTGTTGGCACTGATTAGATTTTGGACTCTCTTGTCGATCGAAAAACTGAGTATTCTTCCTGCTTTTCATTTCTATCGAAAGGTGTCGCGCAATTTTTCGTTGCCACAGTAGCGCCAAGACAGCGAAATAGTGCAGAAATATTGCAGTAGGATGAGTACTACTAGAGTACACTAGAGTGTCGTTTTTGATCTACAAATTTTGTTCACTATTTTTAGTGGGGAGTCGTTACACCAGGTATTCTATGCATCTATGTTGTAAATAAATAACTTTTTTCAGTCACTTCGCTCTATGCAGTCGAATGTCCTTTCATCTGCCACATCACAATCCATATACATATTCCTATTTGAAAACAACGTAGAATTCAAAGAAGCATAGGGAGACCTGTTTCGAAATAACAAATCCAGGTATTCATGGATTTCTCCTAATAAAAATTAGTAAGAGATTGCAGTACTCTCCTATCACAAATAGTGAATTTCATCAAAATTTTTTGATAAAAAACGCCAAGACGAATTCTACTTTTAGCCACATCAGGTAATCAAATGACTCTTCAATAGATGTATCACAATCCATACATTCCCATTTTGAAAAATGAAGCAGTGGGATGCGGTTCGAAGGGGGTGAAAAATATCAAATTCAAAAAAAGCACAGGATGAGTAGGTTTCGAAATTAAATACGTTACTTTGTTGGCACGCTGTACGTAATACAGGGTGGGGCAGAAAAACCTATCCGATTTCAAAACGTTATAAAATTAAAACCACTCAGCTTGTCAAAAAATTTTTTTTATTAACATATCGCAAATTTTATGCCATTTTTAAATTTAAGTTTTGAAAAGCACATCACTCAAATGTCGTCCTTGGGAGCGGATACACTTATTTAGGCGCTCGCGGTAGCTTCGTCCGTGAAGAGCACAACATCGTCGTTTGGCAGTTCTCGGAGATCGCGACACAGGTTCGTACGGGTTTCAAAATCCCTTTCACTTAATTTCTGTGCAACAACCATTTTGTAGGGATGCATTTTGAGGTCCCGGTGCAAAATTCGCCGAATACTGCGGTTGGAAATCCCCAAAGCGAGCGAATGTTTTCGCGCCGAACGACGCGGGGAACGTTCAATCGCGGCTCTCACATTGGCCACGTTTTCAGGTCCTGTTGCTGTCCTGGGACGTCCAGGCGACTTCTTTTTCAATGCTGAACTCGTCTGTCTAAAATTTGACACCCACACTCTAATCGTAGCGTGATGTGGAACAGGATCATGACGCCCGAGTCCGAAATGAATTCGAAAAGCACGTTGTGTAGCAATTATCGAACCGCCGCATTCGATAAACCGCTCAATAACAAAAGCACGATGTTCACCAGA
The DNA here is from genome assembly GCA_951802165.1 of Adalia decempunctata. NCBI lineage: Eukaryota > Metazoa > Arthropoda > Insecta > Coleoptera > Coccinellidae > Adalia > Adalia decempunctata. The sequence goes on along the minus strand of OX637699.1, from coordinate 39,925,232 downwards.
CCAAGGCATGTTGACTACTGACAAATGGCATAAAACCAGCTTTCTAACGGTTTTTACCCCACTACTCTACCTGCTCTCTCTTCTGAGAAAAAGGGATTTGAAATCGGATAGGTTCTTCTGCCCCACCCTGTAGTATATGTAATATATTGTTATATACTGGTCTTGGTAGTCGCCTTCCGGATACAAGTGGATGTGACAAAAATCTTTGAATCAGAAAATATTATTCCAAAAGCTACGAAATTTTTTGCGATTGTCCTCTTTATCAGATACGATTTTTTCAACAAATTGAGGTAAACCTTCTTATATATATTATATAAGTTTGAATTATTAGGAAACTGTTTTCGCGATCCACATTGTCAAATGAATACCAAGAGTTCAATGCTTTTTCGGTTTGCATCGACAAGTAACATCGACAGCAAGTTGCTGCTATCTTATTTTGTTGTTTTGATACCTGTTTCACGTGATGAACCGAATTCATTTATGTGATGCAGATAACTTAATGTTCAATTCTTGAGATGCAGCATCCCACTTGCTGAACAAAAACCGTTAGGTGATATAGTTAGTGTTACGAAATTTCAATATTATTTCCCCTCAACTTCAAATGCACTCATGAGAACGCCTCCAATTCATTGCTTGATTATTAATTTTCGTAATATGTCAAGAGCTTTGAAGATTACTCATAGTTTCAGACCTAGCTCCTTTGGTAGCAACTTGAAAAAATTTCATTACAGAATAAGTCTACCTATTTCTTATTTGTCTCAAAATGAAAAGATAATGTTTGAGACTTCGTTCATTGTGGAAGGTTGAACCTATATTATGATTTCAACGTATTTTATTTTGTCCAATTCACATAATAGCTATTTGTTTCAAAAGTACATAAATTAGGTCTTTATGGACGACTCCAGAAGTTTATGGCAGAGCGAGCAAAGCGATCGAGGCCAGTAATTTGGGGAAGTCCATAAAGCCTGATTGTGTACGAGTTGCATACAAAGCTTCATGTTTGACTGCAATGCAGAAATTTTATTTTCCGACATGTCAATTATTATATTCGTCGCTTTATCACAATAAACATCAAGTGTGCTTTTGCTTTTCTCACCTTAGTAACCATCAGCGATATTAGCAACATCCGTGGACAAAGTTGTTTACTCATAGAACTTATAGTACATGGAATGCCATTACCAGATCAAAATCTGGATAAACATCCCAAGTTGGAGGAATACCGAAATTTCCATGTTCCCATGGATACGGCCTGTCACACCGATCAGAAACACAGAAATGTTTGCCGAAATGCCAATTGAATCGGATCTTGACGATTAAATTCATAGTATTTCTGTGTTTCTGTTCTGTATGACAAGTCGTATCCATGGGAACATGGAAATTTAGGTATTCCTCCAGCTTGAGATGTTTATCCATTATTTTAAGCTGAGCAGCAAGGCTAATAGCATTCCATGTACTATAAGTTCTATGTGTTTACTTCGTTAATTTTGTGACAAACGTCATAATAATCCAAAAAATGAATAGTGCGGGAGAAGAAAGCATAAAACATTTTGCCGCAAGCGCCAAAGAATCTCTCTTACCCATTAAAAGTGCTTTCGAAAATTTGTTTGCGGTCTTTAACAAGTGGTGTGAAAGGAAGAAAATTGCAAAATCGACAGAAGACAGTGACAGTTTAGTGGTGTCCAATAAAGTAGTCAATTCTGGACACTAAACGAATTCATAAATCAAGTGTTTATGAGGCAGTCGAACATATATGTAATTTTGGATTTCGTAGTAGGAGTGGGATGAGCCAAATTGGACACTTTTGAATGGAAATTCCTATTTACAAGCTTGACAGACGATAACTGATGTTGGTACATGAAGGTCAATTTTCATGACAAACTCATATCGCATATCGATAGCTATTCTTGTTCAAGAGTTATAAGGCGTTTTCAGAAAATGTTTCGAAAGTTTTTGTATATCTTTTCCTTTCCAAAAGAATTTTTTCTGTGAGAACATTTTCAGGGCACTTTTTGGCGTAGAATTCAACGGTATCAGTAGCTTTTCCTGCAATCGTACAAATCAATTATAGATTATAGAAACATATTTATTGAAAAGGAGATAACCTATGTCTTTCTATAGTCGATTTCAAGCGGATTACCTGGTCCTGAGTGGTAAGATAACCAACTTCATTCAAGCGCTTTTGGTCCTTGTTGGTTATAAGTATGTGACGTCATGAATAAGCCCTTCAACGTCATCGTTTGGACCGCAGATAACCGTACTCGAGAGCTGGGTTAAGATTCCAGTTATAAGAAGTGAGGTTAAGAGGCTTGATTTTCGCGCGATTCAGATAACCACATTCAAGCGCAAGTTGGTTATACGTGGTCCTTCCTGAAGGGCTATGACCAAGGGCAGGACCAGAGGTAACCGCGGTTATTAGTGGTCCGGACAATTCGAACAAATTTTGAATGATATAAAATACCATTACATGTCTAACAAAAACAATAAAATTCAATTAATCACTTTAAATGATTTACATTTCAAATTACTCGACAGTTACTCTTGCACACTCACTCCATAATACATTCTGTCGCAATATCTAACTGATTTTTTAAAATTCTTTTCGACTGAGCTATTTAACGTCCTTAGGTTAACTTCTTGAAGATCTTGTGAGAAATAATATCCCTCAATATGGTTTCTCGACTCGCATATAATTGGATTTTACATTATTTATGTATCGTGTATAAAAGCATCGAGTTTAAATATATTCAAGTAGGTATATTTGGACTCAATGATAATAGTTAGATAGATAATTTATTCATGCTCATTACAATTACTTTTATATTGTATTGCACTCGTCGTTCAAAAGCCAAGTAGAAAACGCAGTTTAAATTATAGACTACCTATTGAATGAAACTTTATAACATCACAGACATATTAATAAATTTTGGTCAATCGATAGGAACTCCTGCGTACTGCCCAAAGCACGGGTTTTCAAGAAATATTGCATAGTGTTTTAGAACTTATTAAACAAAAGCAACTTCAGATGGTTAGGTAGGTATCTTATTGAAGAATTTCTGACAAATGAAGTAATAAGTATCCACATATTCTTGGAGATTTTGTTATTATATGCATAGACAAGGCATTTATATATGTATATAGAGGGAGAAGCAATTAGTATTATGACCTTTAAGTACTTGGTTATAGTGGCTTCAACAGTAAGTCATTGACCAGACAACATGTCTTCTCGGCATTGCAAACATCATGATTGATGTAAACCACTCCTAAGCTCTCAATTCTGCTCCACACGCAAGCTGCTCCACGCCTTTCAGCTCAATATGCTCCACGGTTATTCCTGAGGCATCAGCCCACAAAAGATGTTCGTAGGCAGTCATGAAAAAAGAGAAGTAATTCATGAAAATTATTAATAATAAGGGTCCTAATATGGAACTCTGCGACACTCCAAGACTCAACTAACCCTCTGCGAAACACGTATTTTTAGAGACTATCCTCTGGAATTCATCATAACCACTTTGTGACAGCTTGCTAACAAGAGCCTGCGGAGCCCGCAGTCGAAAGCTCTGAAAATAATCTATCGTGTACTTAAAAAACCGCATTACAGCATCACATGTACTTGACATACTTCTACATTCGTAGTGGTCTCTGTGAACCAGATTTTTCTTCTCAAAATAGTTCATTGTCCATTCGTAAACAATATTCGTGAAGACCTTTGAGAACATTGGAAGTGAAGTAATCGGTCTATACCTTTTTTTGTTATTTTCATCACCTTTTTATGTATTGGGATCACCTTCGGTACCTTCATCAAGTCCGGGAAAACTCCTTACTTGATACAGGTTTATAGGAATTTCCATTCATAGTCCATAGGTGACAATTCGGCCCATTCTGTACAGAAATGATTGATTTGGATGAATTAATTGAGCCGATCCTGCAGCAATATTTGATCGGACATGCCATTCATCAGAAAAATTTACCTTGAATAATGAGTGGGCTTTTCAAATTCGTGTCTAGTGATATCTTATCTTTTCGTTTCGCGAAAACAAAAGTGTGATAATTGAATATTTCCATGAGTCAAATTTCTAAACACACGTATAGTTTAATAGCTGTGTTTGAGGTATCGATCGTTATAAAATTCGTATGCTGCAAGGAAAACAGAATTTATGACCTGTTTAAAAAAATTGTGCATAAAGCTTTAAATAATACATGTTCCTAGTCGATATACATGAAATATTAGAAGATGTCCAACTTCTCTGGTAGAATACCACAAAATATGCTAATAAGGCTGTAGAGTGTAGAGCGGAGATCCTTGTCGAACATTTGAAAAAAAAATGGTTGAATATAAAAACCACCGGAGATTTCAATGACTAAGTCTATTTTGTTGCCAAAAAATCCGCCATATTATTGAAAAAAAAAAGTTCAGTAAATATATCACGGTTTCTGAGTTAACAGATCGTTTAAAAAAAAAAGCTATTTCTTCCTCCAAATTCAAGTGTTAGCTGATGTAATAAGAACGGGACAAAAAATAATTTTACGTACGATACACTAGTTCACATCAAAAATTCAGCAAAAACTGATTTTTCAATGAATATGCTTATACCCATGGTGCAGAGTTTCTTGATCTTGTTTGGGCTATCTTGTAATTATATTTGGAATAAGAACAAAGAATGTAAAACCACCCTTCGGCAGGTGATTTTTTCCTGATTCTTCAATAAGAAATCAGGTCAAGTCTCCCAAGCGATGATTATTTTGTTCTTCATGTGTTAGAGGAACGCTACGGGCTCCTTATGTTGGGGGTCATCTCCCATAGATTTAAAGTTTTATTCATTATATTATACAGGGTGTCCCAAATGAGAGTGACTGATTTTGAACATAAAGGCTTATTAATTTCTCTAGTTTATCAAAGAGAATTGTTTAGGCTTGGCTGGCATTTCATCTCATCAACACAGGGTGTTTTCTAATGTGGGTCAAATTCAAGGGGGAATTATTTTGAACACCCTATAATTTCATTCGAAAGAGCAATCATTCTCCTTTCCAAAAATGTATAGTTTTCTATCTTTTGTTTCAATAAGAAAAAAGATATTCGATGTTTCATATAGTAGTACATTTTTAATTAGTAGTTTTACCTGAACGTATTTTGATGCCTTAAATCAGCTCATGCTGTGACCGTTTGACGCACAACAACAAAATCAGCAATTTTGACAATAGTAATTTTGAGCTGATTTTAGGTATGAAAATACGTTCATACAAAAGTAATAATTAAAAATGTAACTACATGAAAGACCGAATATCTTTGTTGCTAATGAAACAACAAAAGTTAGAAAACTATACATGTTTGGAAAGGAGAAGGATTACTCTTTCGAATGAGTTCAAAAATCAAAGGGTGTTACATTTAGAATAATACATATTTTCCAACATTAGCAAAACACCCTGTGTTGATGACATGAAATGCCAGCCAAGCCTAAAAAAATCTCTTTGATAAACTAGTGAAACTTGTGACAACCCCATCTCTTTGGAGCAATCAATAAGCTTGGCATTTATGTTTAGAATCAGTCACGCTTATTTGGGACACCCTGTATATTATATTTATTTTTTATCGAAAAAAGAGCAAAAAACAAGAAGCAATTCTGAAAAAGACTTCTGACACCCTTGTTCAGAAATACGTATTTGATGTTTTTGATGGGAGAGGGACGCCTATTTATGCCAAATGGCATGATGAATGCAGGAATAAGTGGCATGAACGCTGAAGCAAAGAAGTGCTTTTTTCCATCTTGTGTAGAAAATGTGTATATAATAAATTTTTATGATTTGAAGTTTCCTCCACATCCTAGAGTGCTACTCTTATATCAATAGGGATTCTCACATTGTTATTTCGCGTTCAACAGATGACCATTAGATACTTATTTACTTCGGTGATCAGGTGGTCAATGCACAGGATTAATTTGACTTGGAATTTATATTGAAAAGGCTGTACTATATTGAGAAACTGTACATATTTCTACCACGTATAGAGGCTTCTCAGGTGGCAATCAAATAATCTTTCGAGCATCTTTGAAAAATGCCCTCTTTCCTGTTTCATACATAGTGATTTGATAATGCCTTGAAGTACGAAGGTATCGGATGTTTTTTCTGGAGTGTTAGAATTTTGAATTGAAAGTGTTGTATTCATTACTAATTTGAGACAAGAGATGCCATAGATCACTCAGGAATGTTAAAACTTCCTAGCGATTCGCGGAAAATAATAACATAGTCATCAGTAGGTGCAATAATGAAATTATTCATATGCTACTCCCTTCAATGTGAGGTTTCTTTATTAGTGAAGCTTTGTCCCATCCAATTACCTCGTCAGATTCAAAATTTGGAAAAAAGGAGACTTGAAAATTATTTCGCATCCGACTTCGAAACCTGCACACTTTTGGAAACATTTGTAGGTTATGTTCAGTTCACAGAATAATAAGTAGGGCTAAAAAGTCGTGTAGGTGATCTCATGACTGACAAGTTATGCAATCGAAAACACAAAATGAACAATCACACGCCTTCACCACGCAAAAAATTTTTTGTATCTGAAAAATTTGAAAATTAAAATTTTTCAAATCCCCCTTTTTACATATTTTGAATCTGACGAAGTAATTCGATGGGGCGAAGCTTTCCTAATAAAGAAACATCACATTGAAGTGAGTAAGTAGCACATGAATATTTTCATTATTGTACTGATGACCATGTTATTATTATTTTTTAGACCTCTTATGAAGCTACACAAATGGAAGAGAAAGCTTAGGTATTCTGAATAAACATAGAAAAACCAATTTAAGCCTTTCGTGGCTTCAAATATCCGAGAAATTTTTTCTAGTTGATTTAAATGTGTTTCATTTCAATTTGAAGTTCTATCACTTTAAAAATTCACCCTATACTTCAAATAGGTTCCTGAAGAGGAAACATTTCGTTCATTATTCTGAAAAGCCAGGTCCTAGCCTAAAATTTTTGGTTGCTTTTGTCTTTCGCAAAAATTGTGTTTATGGTTCTTTCAATGTTTGATGATAAATATTCAAACCTGAGTAATTAAAGAGAAAATCGCATGAGAATATATGTCCTAACAATATTGTAGGTTTTCCAAATAGTTAATGAATTTCAGTAATTATTTCAGCTTAGCATTATTTAGTATAAAGAGCTTGAATAAGTGTCATCTTCGCACATCATAACAATAACAATAATTTATAATTTATTGATCCTGTTGGACCAATAGATAAGGTATAGGGTTTGTTTGTTTATAGATCTCAACAAACTCCCTTATTCTTAAATAATAGTGATAAAAGCTATTTATTGACCAAAGGCCAATCGGCCATCGACATATCAGTCCTGCAGCCAGGAAATATTTACAATAATTATCTGAATCGATTCTGTATTTTATGTATATAATTGAATTTAGGATAATTTTAATTTGACTGTATAAAAAAAAACAGTTTTATCCACCAATCTACAATATAATATTATTTGCATGGTATCAAAAGTTAAGTCGAAGTTTTTTGTAGTTGTTCTAGGTGTTCTCTGATGGTGTAGAGTGGATATTTGGCTTTAGATCTTGTACTAACATTTCTTTGCTGTAGGAAGCTGTTCAAAATTTCCCAGTTATGTGGTCTGTTGGCGAATTTCCCGGAGGTCTTTTTAAGTCTGTCCGTGATCCCTTATTCTTATTATTATTACGCAGCATTTTCATAATTTTGTGCTATTTCCAGGACCGGCATATAAATTTGTTCCGATTTATTTGATTTCAGGATTTGAATATTTTTTTTGGCAGTTTATTGGAAAAAATCATCAACTTGGAATTATACAGAAACATATTTTACTTCGAAATGTGGTCCTTCTACGGCTTCGTATAATTCCACTCGATCAAAAGAAAAAACATCTCAAAGACAAGTCTGACATTGGTCGAACACCAATGCATTAAAAAACTGATTGGTGCATATACCTTGCTTTCAGGCATATTACTTTCTATGCCAATAAAAAAATCACCTGATGGGTGAAAAATGAAAGAAAACGACAAAATCCAATAATCTCATCGTATTGCTGCAACACACTATTCATCTTAACAATTTTCGTATCTTAGTGATATTTTGCACGTTCTTGTTATTTAGTTGGACATTCGAGTCAGAACAACGAACACGATAAGCTTAAAAGGCTAAGGGCCGGTATTATAAAAGAAAAAGAAGAGCTGACAGTTGAACCGTGCGCCAACTACCAGATTCCGCATTTTTAATGAGGAATTTGGTTTGGGTTGAACCCTCGGTTGCCCTTCATAATACCGGCCCTTAGGTACGTAAGATTCGACAGTTCCGACAACTCCACGTGGTAGCGATCCTTCTTAAGAAATTCAGCAGGATGAATTGACCATCGAGATTGCAACTGATGAACATTTTTGCAGGATGCATGAACCAAAAACTATCGCTTCTTGGAACCAATTGATTGATAAAAATATTTTTTTGGAACAACTTGTCGAATGACTTGGACCAAAATTGGCTCTAATTATTTTTATGAATCTCCTTGCGTGTACTATGATGCGATAATAATAATAATAATATTTATTTGATTCCTGTGCGACATTACAATAAATGTATAGGACGAGTCATCTTGAACATATACCTAGATATACCACAATATAAATGAATGAAGCAACTCAGGACAAAAACTAGATAGGAGATAGATTGGTCAGCCAGGTATCTACTCCCCCACACTATAGTATGTTTTCTTCAGGAGTATTCACTTCAACTGTCTTCGAAATGAGCATATTTGAAGTGATCTTACTGAGACTAGCAGATGGTTGTCTAGTTTCATTCCCTGATAATGTGGTGATCTTTCATATTTAGAGGTCAATGCCTTGGAATGACCAATGTCTGGGTGCTCCTAGTATCATAATCATCTCTAGATATAAATACAGGGTACAGTCAAAATTTTATGCAATTTTAAAAATGGCCTGCATAACATGCGAGTGTCTGATCCAAAAATTAATCTCACTTTTCGCTTCTGTAGTATCACAACTCTATGGACATTGAGGGAATTTCCCCACAGTAAGATTTTGAAGTTCAAGTGACTATATTCAATACCATAATAAACATTCAAAATTGAATCGAATGGTGGTAGTGGGTTTTTAATTCTACTAATAGCAAAGTATGCATTGCTGATTTTACGACTTACATAGTCTGTAAGTTCACAGTATCGATATATACACCCAAGAATTTAACACAAGCCTTAGATTTTGTGAACCCGCATCTATGTTTTATGTTCGTCTGACAGAAACTACCACCTTTGATATTGAAATATATGCGCACTCTGTCTTATTGATGTTCAGTACCAAAGCATTTGCTCGACACCAAGCCAAAAATTCGCTTATAAGAGATGCATGAGTCCGACAGCTCCGCAATCGTGCCCGCTGTAATCACAAAAGATTTATCGTCTGCGTAGATTGTAATCAAACCTACATCAAAACACTCAGGTAGGTCATTTACGAATACCAAAAATATTAGGGGTCCAACGACCGGACCTTGCAGAACCCCCAAACATACCCCGCATCTCCTAGAGCAGAATCCATTCGCTCTTACAAGAATACATCTGCCCGAAACAAAGCTACCCATACAATCCAAGAATATTCCACTGAATCCAAGAGTATATAGCTTGCTGTGGATAAACTCTAATATTAATCAATCAAATGCACGTGAAAGGTCAAATAATAAGGCTCCAACATGAAAACACTTATCTACGCCCTCATAAACAAAATTTACCAATGATAAAGTGGCCGTCTGTGTAGATCATTCAGACCTGGAGCCATGTGGACAACTGGTAATTATATTAAATTGCAAAGGAAGTTCAACATTTGATCAACTATGGCTCTTTCGATTACTTTTGATCATACACTAGGGACGGTAATTCGCCACATCACTTGTATCATCTTTTCTATACACTGGTACAACAGTTGCAACCTTCAATGCAGAGGGGAATTCTCCAGACGAAACAGGTAGGTTCGTTATAAATGCCAAATGCTCACCAATTTCATAAGCAATATTTTTTAAATTCTAGCAGAAATAAAATCAATTCCTGTGCAGTTTTTTCTTCAATTTTTTATTTCCCTAATTGTGTCTTCTTTAATCACTGGTTTGAAAAAAAACTATTACCTTTTGTGCTGGAAAGAAAGAGTACAAGATTGGGACATCGTATTGCCATAATGGTTGAATAGAATTCTAGAATTCCCTCACTTACTGTACTGAAGTAATGTGCAAACTCTCCTGCAACTCGTACTGGATCTGAGTGTAGAGTGCCATCTATATTTATGCTAATATCCACCTGAGCTCTTGGTTTCCTACCCGTTTCTCTGTTTACAACATCCCAGACAGCTTTACTTTCATTCGTAGATACATCAAGAAAGTTTACATTATGCTTATACTCAAAGTTCCTCAATAATGACCTATATTGGACTTTGGCATTTTTATACGCCATCAGCGAGTTCACTGATTTTAAATTTCTAATGAGCCAATGCAGATCGTCAAAATCTCTCACTAGCTTGTTTTATCTTGTTATCCACCTCCTTTCACAGTGTTAGTCTCACGCGTTTCGTTGGACAGTTCTCCAGGATAGCATCCTTGATCAAGGAAATGAAACCGTCAAAGCCCGAATCAATACTCTCACAGTTAAACAAGTCACTAAAATTTATTGTAGATATAGTGTCAGAAAGATTAGCTAGACACTGAACTGACAAGTCTCTATAGGTTCTGAATTAGGGCTCTTACTGAGTTCGAGTTACTTCCCTAAAACTAAACTGCAAAAAGATAGGCCTATGATCTCTAATGTTTGGTTCAAACACACGTGAATCACAGCAATTCGCGTCATCATTCGTCAAAATATCGTCACCATAAGATACAGATGTCCGTCCCGAGATTTGTGTGATGACCCTAGTTCTAGTTGGTTCAGAAGTTGTTTTTATAAGACGAAAATCAAGATCATCAAACAATTTGCTACACTGGGTAGTCCTCTCTGGATAATCAATATTGAGATCACCACATATAATATATAACAAGATATATTTCATATATTTGGATAATCCAGAACAGTACTCGAGAACAAAAGACATTCTATCAATAAAAAGTTAAATAATTCCGGAAGGCGGCCTATTTACACTGATCACGCTGATCGAAATATTTTCTACTGTTATCTTGACTGAGCAGAATTCAGCATGCATTTCCTCTGAATATTTCATCAGGTTTATAATGCGGAAGTTGATGTTCGGCTTGACATAAAGAACTGTACCGCCTTTCTTTCTATTAGGCCGACAATAAGAGGCAGCCTGTATATAACCACCAATTTGTGCAGATGATATACTTTCGTAGACACACCAGTGCTCCACAATATTGACAATGTCTGGTTCTTCCTCATCCACCAAAACTTCAATAGTATTAATTTTGTTGTTGATATCTTGAGAATTCAATTGTAAAATTTTGAGTTTCAGTACAGAACTTGGTACAGAACCAACTGGCAAGCTACCATCATCATTCAATTCTACTATTTATCTGACTTTGGTGGAGGGTGATCTTGATTCATCCTCCGAGGCTGAAAAAAATAATGCACATTAGCGGATATTACAATGGCAAAATATTCGTGAATGATGAAAGTAAACTGTCGATAAAAATTGGCTTCATAAGGCACGTTTTTGTTCTTGAGTTGAACATCGGCCACGATAGTCTGGAAAGGCTCAGGTAAGAATCATAGTTAATGAGCACTCGAGGTAGTAGAACTAGCTCTTAAGAAATTTAGCAGTATGAATTGATCATCGAGAATTCAACTGTAGCACGTTGTGGATAGATAGGTCTGTATACATGAAACAAAAACGGTTGCTACTTGGAACTAATTGTTTTCTGCTTCTGGCTCGATTGGAACCCAATGAATATTGTTTCTTGCAACAACTTGTGACTTGACTCGGAACAAAATTGTATTGGCCTCAATTGTTTATCAACATCCTCTTATGTGCATCATGATGCAAATTCAAAAAGTGGAAGTTGAATACGGTTGTGAAAGTCTTCATCAATATATAATGCTCAAACACACGTAAATGATGAGGGTAAACTGTCGATAAAAGTTGACTGAAATCAATGTTCCCACAATTTGATGTGGGTCTTACCCTTGTCTCACTTCTCGTTATACAACGTTACAATACTAATACGATAATAATGGTCCTAATTGCTGTATGTTCTCGTTTTTACTTAAATATTTGCTGCCCTAGCGGACATAGGGTTAATTTCCTGGACATCATGCGCATGACAATCCCAGAACAAGATCAGTCTATGACAATAATTGTCCACAGCGTCGATAACATGGGGGCGTGCTGCCGGTGTCGGAACAAGTTACGGTACCTCCCGGACTATAATCCTTAAAGAAATGGTCCTTTTCCCAGTTACTTTACTCTTGGCAGAAGCTATCTTAAGATAAGTAAGAAGGATGGATTCGTTTCGAGTATGGAGTTCGACATTTATTATACATATAGATGGCTTCTGGTTTCATGAAATAAGTGTTCTAAAGTGCGTTAACAGCGTCTGAAATTTCCTTATTTTTGCGAAGAAATCTGGATTCACTTACCCCATATAAAAAAGCGAAATAAAAGGCAATTTCAGTTTTAAAAGACGAGTGATGTTTCGTTTCTATTAAGGCCGAAGAAATTAACGTTCAATTATGTTGAACTACGCTCATCACTATCATTTTGAAATAATCTGTCTTCTGTCGGTACAATAATACGATGGTACATTATTTTCGAGACTATTTTCGTATTTACATTAGAAAACCACTTTCTCCTGTTCAATTGGTTGTTGACTAGTGATTAACTTGAATCAGTTTATGCGTGCGTGAAATATGTGTTTCATATTTTCATATTTATTCATGATAATGATGAAGTATCCACTATGATTATGCTCCAAATCATTGGGAATCATGGGTTGAAGAATTTCGTGAAAAATAAGGAGGCTGTGTTCATGTTGAGTAGTACGTACATGATACCATTATATCTAATAAAACCGATATAGATAATTAGATAATCTGCAAATGCCGCAATTGGGAATTGAAGTCAAGGGTATGACGATAAGGGGCGGCTGGGTGCAAGAAAAATTTTTGAGTACAATAAACCTGATGTTTGATCTCATTCACCATGTTGAATTAATTATGATTGATTAATGAAATCATTAATCAATCGGTGGAAGTTCGACTCATTGACGGATTATCCGTGATCAAATTTAATTCAGACCATCCGTCCGGAACGAGCTGTAAATACTATTCAGGGTAGGTTTAGGTCTTGAAAGCCTCGGTCAAGTTCATTAATGAGTCAAATTCGACTAGGGGCGCTGGAAATATGACCATTCGGAATATTTTTCTCCCAATAATATGAGCACTTCGAATTAGATCGAGATCATATTTTGCATTCGAATGGAGATGACTTATTAAAGCTATGTGGAATATTTTGCCTCAATCGAGAAAAACAAAATCTCAACCAATTCCATATATTTGTGAAACAACAAATCCACCTGAGTTGATTTTCAATTTGAATATAGTATTGTCAAAAAAATCCAGATATCAATATTTTTTCTCAACTGATTTCTCGAAATTTAACATGCTAAAAGCTAAAAGGCGAATCTACCTACGAGATGGATGAATAAAGCATCAGGTTTTCATTTTGAATTGATTCTCCTCAAAGCAGTTGGAGACGGCTGATTTCATCGGGACAAAAAATGTCATAGTCTCGTCTCTCGAACGAAACCACCAGCGCTCCACAACGACATCAACCTACTGACTGGCCCTTATATTGTGAAGTTGGTTATAATGCAATCTTTATCATTTGTTATGTAAACTAGAAAATGAATTGTCTGCCTAATTCATTGAATATTATCAAAGATGAGTATTGAGGAAGACAGTCTAACAAGCAAAAAGAGTTGAAAGATTATTTGGGCTGTTTCCATTATCTATGCGGTTTGTTGTTTTCGACGTTTCGGCAAGCATTCGCCTGCCGTCTTCAGGGTGTATGTCCTGAGAAGGACCGGTTTTTGCCAAACTTGATCTGTCTGGACTTGTACGCACCATACTTTTTCGATTATCGAATTACAGTGTTGGGATTCGAACGCGGATTATAAGGTTGCAATTTCGAAATTCCAGTCACTCTAACCACTAGTCTACCGGAGCAGATAATTATTATACTATTCAAGTTATATATGAAGTATTATTTCCTGGTTTCCAGTTGATATGCGCAGTAGGTTAAGTTCGGTCAGGTTAGGTTAGGTTAGGTTAGGTTGGGTTAGTGTTAATTGCCACCCAGAGCCGAGTTCATCCTTCTCAATTCAGATCTTATAATTGGTGCCCAGACATCCTTTATTTCCACAGAGGGTGTACTAATTGGGTTAGGAGTTATGGCCATGAAGGCTGCTTCTTTCAATTTCCTCCTTCTCCATCCTTCTTCCTTTGATATTATGGAAGGTTCATCCCATCTGATGTTGTGGTCCTCGTTCCAAGCATGTTGGGCTAGCTTAGATTTTTCGGTTTCTCCCAGTCGAGCTAGTTTTTGGTGGCTTGGTGCTCTTTGATTCTAACCTCAAGGGGGCGTTTAGTCTCTCCAATGTAGGACCTGCCGCATTCACACGGAATTTCGTATACGCAATTTTTGGTTGTTTGATTTTTGTTATCAGGTTTCACCTTCGTGAGCTTACTCCTGACCGTATTTCTGGTCTTGAATGCTGTTCTCACATTGTATCTGTTGCCAATCTTTCTTATCTTCTCGGATAGCCCCTTCTTATATTATGGTATGACAGAGGTTATCGTGTCGGTAGCATCATTGTCTGTTTGTTGAGGCTCTGTTCTTGTTTCTCTTGGTACTCTGGCAACCTCGAGGATCTTCTTAGGGTAGCCATTTTTCTTGAGGGTTTCTGTGATGTTGAATTCCTCATTACGATCTTCTGGATTAGAGCATATCCTGGTTGTTCTGTCGTACAAGCATCTGGCTACTCCCAATTTGGTGCTGAGGTTATGGTTAGACTCGTAGTGGAGATATTGGCCTGTGTTCGTTGGCTTCCTGTAGACTGTGGTCCTGGGTTTTCCATTCTTCTTATGATTCAGTACATCGAGGAATGGTAGTTGGTTATTTTCCTCGATTTCCATCGTGAATTTGATTGATTCCTCTACGCTGTTCAGGTGTTTATACTCAGAGTGGTTCTCTCAGCCAATTCAGTGTCCTCCTCGAGTTTTTTCCTCACAATTTCGAGGGTTTGGTTGGTAGGAACATTAGGAACTAATGTACCTACCAACCAAACCCTCGAAATTCCTAATGTTCCTTCCAACCAAACCCTCGAAATTGTGAGGAAAAAACTCGAGGAGGACACTGAATTGGCTGAGAGAACCACTGTGAGTATAAACGCAATAATGGAAATGCTCGGAACATGTATCAACTCCACTTACTGTCAAGTAGACAACAACTTCTTCGAACAAGAATTCGGTATGGCGATGGGCTCTCCACTTTCTTTACCTCTGGCTGATGCATACATGGAAGATTTCGAGAAGAGAGCATTGGAACAATATGTGTTCAAACCGAAACTATGGCTCAGATATGTAGACGACACATTTGTCATATGGCAACATGGGAGATAAAACCTAGACAAATTCCTAGAACACCTGAACAGCGTAGAGGAATCAATCAAATTCACGATGGAAATCGA
The DNA here is from genome assembly GCA_951802165.1 of Adalia decempunctata. Taxonomy (NCBI): domain Eukaryota; kingdom Metazoa; phylum Arthropoda; class Insecta; order Coleoptera; family Coccinellidae; genus Adalia; species Adalia decempunctata. The sequence goes on along the minus strand of OX637699.1, from coordinate 39,909,516 downwards.
GGAAAATAACCAACTACCATTCCTCGATGTACTGATTCATAAGCAGAATGGAAACCCCAGGACCACAGTCTACAGGAAGCCAACGAACACAGGCCAATATATCCACTACGAATCTAACCATAACCTCAGCACCAAATTGGGAGTAGCCAGATGCTTGTACGACAGAGCAACCAGGATATGCTCTAATCCAGAAGATCGTAATGAGGAATTCAACAACATCACAGAAACCCTCAAGAAAAATGGCTACCCTAAGAAGATCCTCGAGGTTGCCACAGTACCAAGAGAAACAAGAACAGATCCTCAACAAACAGACAATGATGCTACCGACACGATAACCTCTGTCATACCATATGTGAAGGGGCTATCCGAGAAGATAAGAAGGATTGGCAACAGATACAATGTGAGAACAGCATTCAAGACCAGAAATACGGTCAGGAGTAATCTCACGAAGGCGAAACCTGATAACAAAAATCAAACAACCAAAAATTGCGTATACGAAATTCCGTGTGAATGCGGCAGGTCCTACATTGGAGAGACTAAACGCCCCCTTGAGGTTAGAATCAAAGAGCACCAAGCCACCAAAAACTAGCTCGACTGGGAGGAACCGAAAAATCTAAGCTAGCCCAACATGCTTGGAACGAGGACCACAACATCAGATGGGATGAAACTTCCATAATATCAAAGGAAGAAGGATGGAGAAGGAGGAAATTGAAAGAAGCAGCCGTCATGGCCATAACTCCCAACCCAATTAGTACACCCTCTGTGGAAATAAAGGATGTCTGGGCACCAATTATAAGATCTGAATTGAGAAGGATGAACTCGGCTCTGGGTGGCAATTAACACTAACCCAACCTAACCTAACCTAACCTAACCTGACCGAACTTAACCTACTGCGCATATCAACTGCGCATCTGATCGGGTCAAGGTGACCTCTACCAGGAACTAATACTTCATATATAACTTGAATAGTATAATAATTACCTGCTCCGGTAGACTAGTGGTTAGAGTGACTGGAATTTCGAAATTGCAACCTTATAACCCGCGTTCGAATCCCAACACTGTAATTCAATAATCGAAAAAGTATGGTGCGTACAAGTCCAGACAGATCAAGTTTGGCAAAAACCGGTACTTCTCAGGACCTACACCCTGAAGACGGCAGGCGAATGCTTGCCGAAACGTCGGAAACAACAAACCGCATAGATAATGGAAACAGCCCAAATAATCTTTCAACAAATATTCCATTATCAAGAATATCTCGATCACAAGCAAAAAGAGGATATAAATTTGTATTTTTAATATCTAATTCATTAACGAGAATGCCTAGGAGCAGATTTAATATACTGCAAAAAACAGATTCCATTTGGAATGGAATAGTATAATAGCTGGCGGGGATGATTTGATTTGTTCAGATTCAATTGAAACAGAAAATGAGAGTTAAAATGCAGCTTCGGATGAAATAAAATCCTTACACTGTTGAAAACGCTGGTTCAGAATAGTTCTTCAATAGGGAAACGAACACAAAGGTGTACAGAAAATGAGATTGTCATTTCGAATATTATAGCTTTCTTATCTCTGATGTCGAGAATCTAATTTTGAATTTCATTAACTTCAATTCGAAGATTATCTACGGAGAAAATTTTGCCTTTATTAGGTTAAATTCATAATAGAATGGAATAGTTGATCGCATTTCCTCCGGCAAAAAACCTACAAAAATAATTAACTAGAAGTGTTCAAACGATGTTTCCTTGCAGTTGATCATCGTAGTAAAATAAGATACATTCAAATTGCAGTAAGGAAATCATGATATGAAACAAATACCTACATATTGGAAAAGATAATATTTGATTTTTCTTCGAGAACAACCATGTATATCCGTTGAACGTATTCCACACAATGCGAAGCTGGTGCATTTTCTCAAAAGCCTGAAACCAGTGGTTACGAATGGAGAATCATCTTCTTGTTCTATTCTCATTGTATAAAATACCCATAAAACATCAGCTACAAACGCTAGTCAGCATGAGACCTTCCATGTCATGCCTTCTTCTTACCTTCTGTCGATGTTTTTTTGAGATAACTCCGATTTTCGGAGCGCATTAATATAAACAATGATAAAAGATGGCCCGTGCGATCTAGACGACGAATATTATTAAATTTTTAGGGTCAACGATCAGACTATAGTTTTTGAAGGTGGGCGTAAAGTTGTCGTTCGATTTGGTTCATTCTATTTTTTTGTGATGATATTTTGTGTTCCCGGCTGTTACCACATTCTGCAAAGATTACTTCGGTGAGAATTCTTCCAATACTTCTATGAAAAAGTGAGTATATTGTGTCCAAATAATTGAGTGATATTTAGTCGTATATCGTAAAGATTTGCTTTTGATTGATTTCTCTGGAATCTTTTCTATTCTATAGCAATCGATGTTTTTAGTGTTACATTGGAGGAAGGAGTGTGGGGAAAATAGGAAGTACATCTTGAAACGAATATTTTCAGTGATAATAATGAATCGTGAAAAGACAATAATTTTAATTTCGATTTCCACCATAACCAACGTTAATTTTGAAAGAGAGTCAGACAATTAGACGAATTCGTTCGAATTTGCATATAAATAATTTAATCACTTGAAATAATCTCGATGAAAAAACGACTTCTTGGAACTACTGTTACCTATTTCATTGAATTTGGCGCAAATTTGGCTCCATAATATGATATGATATTGTTTATCCTGATATATAGGCTTCAGCCTTTCAATTTTTCGACTATGTCTCTCACCGCGCCACAAAAAACGATCGTGCTGGATATCTGTGGTGTGCGGGTACCTACTCATAAGGATTGAAGGTAACTAATAATTCCTATATAAGCCATAAGCCAATCGAAACTGAAGCTGGGCTTTGGTAACAACTGCCAAGATACAATATGAAAGTCACTAGGACCTATAATTTGAATTTTTTCATTGAAATTCACAAAATTTGAGTGAAATAGAGAAAATATCGCCTAATACTCGTTGCAGAATGCAATTTCAACACTCATGCATTCGTATTGGAATAGGAGCCCATTCTTCAACTAGTTTTAGAATACTTATACTATTTTTATTTCCGTCTCTCTACGACACATCGTATTGTCGTGAAACGTATGTCATTCCTAACTTCATGTGAATAGTTTCGATCATAACCTCATAATTTCATGTGAAATGTTTCAATCGCTTTATTCCGTCTTCTCCAAGTCCTAAATATCATCATTGTTAATTCCTATTCATTTTCTAAAATTGAACTGAAAGCATTTAAGTTACATATTTTCATTCTCGGATTTCTCGATATCTATTTTCTTGTTGTCTTTCAGCATAAACATAACCTCCAAATTTCTCGCAATTTTTGAATTTCCAGTTGACGCAAGCGTACAACTCAATCGTTACCAAAGATTTGGCTTCAGTTTATGACCGTGAAAAGCAGGGGTATCCATGCATTTTCTCAAAAGCCTGAAACCAGTGGTTACGAATGGAGAATCATCTTTTTGTTCTATTCTCATTGTATAAAATACCCATAAAACATCAGCTACAAACGCTAGTCAGCATGAGACCTTCCATGTCATGCCTTCTTCTTACCTGCTGTCGATGTTTTTTTGAGATAACTCCGATTTTCGGAGCGCATTAATACAAGGTGCGGCACGGAGGGCGGACGTTTTTCAGATGGGCATAACTTTCCCCCACTGAGGACGAGAGAAGTGGGGAAGGTGCCGTTAGACTCGTGTGTTCCTAGCATTCATTTACCAGTTGGTTCCAACAGGATGGGGCGACCGCCCACACAGCCAGAGCATCAATGGACGTTATTCGCCCTCTCTTCCCTGGTCGCCTTATTTCCAGGTTTGGCGATGTTCATTGGCCTCCCCGGTCCCCAGATTTATCCATATGCGATTTTTTCTTATATGGACCAAGCCCCGAACTCTGGACGAATTGAAAAGGGCTATTCGCGTGGAAGTTGTCCAAGTTGAGAGAGCGATGTTGGAGAGAGTCTACGCGAACTTCCAAGAGCGCCTCCAGCACTGCATCACCGATTTCGGCCACCACATGCCTGATGTGATTTTCCACACTTGACTGTCTCAAATGCTATTTCCTTGAGAATCTGATTCCGTCAATAAATGTGTTTTGGAGTGAAAATTAACGCTTTTATTATTTTTTTAAAACCATCCATCCTCCGTGCCGCACCCTGTATAAACAATGATAAAAGATGGCCCGTGCGATCTAGACGACGAATATTATTAAATTTTTAGGGTCAACGATCAGACTATAGTTTTTGAAGGTGGGCGTAAAGTTGTCGTTCGATTTGGTTCATTCTATTTTTTTGTGATGATATTTTGTGTTCCCGGCTGTTACCACATTCTGCAAAGATTACTTCGGTGAGAATTCTTCCAATACTTCTATGAACATATTTTCATTCTCGAATTTCTCGATATCTATTTTCTTGTTGTCTTTCAGCATAAACATAACCTCCAAATTTCTCGCAATTTTTGAATTTCCAGTTGACGCAAGCGTACAACTCAATCGTTACCAAAGATTTGGCTTCAGTTTATGACCGTGAAAAGCAGGGGTATCCATATTGATGTTATTAGATATTATATGGTACGATATTTTGATGATCCACATTTGTGGAGACACAAATGTATGTCCGGAGTGCAGCCGGGCTGCGTATTGGCATTGTTTACTTTTACTACGCTGCAACGCGGTAAAGAATGACTGAACCAATGCTCTCTCTATCCAGACATATCTACCACGACTCAGCGAAGGATGGTGTTCAGACGTATACTCCATTCACTTTTATAAAGTAGCCCAGGTGGCCCTGGAATTCTGACACATTTCACCGCCTTTATTTTGAAAATGTTAGGTTATAGTCATTCTTCTGTCAGATATGGACGCAACGTTGCCGTTTCTACATATAAATCGTAGAAATTACGTATTTATCAAAATGTTTATTCGCTTTGGGAAAACAATGAATTTGAGGAAATATTATGTGAATTCAATAATTCCAAAGATCTGACGAATATTGAACAAACTTTTTCTCTCAATACTGGGAAAATTTCACGTGAACGAGTATAAACATGATTGGAAGATTCAGTTATGCTATTTTCTTGTACGGAAATCAAGAACCGAGTGTTGAAATTTTACTGCAAAATAATGGACAGAATAGTCCGTTACTTTGTGATAGTTCATTAATCCGACAGAAAAACTTTTAGACGAACAGAACAGACGGACGTATGGAAATCCCCACTTTTCAAAATTCTCAAGAAATAAGCCTACAGACGACAATTAAATACCTCTTTGCGCAACTTGAAATACTCCAGTATGAAAACGTAGTGATATGATATATGATATATTGTTTATCCTGACTACTCCTAGGTCTCCTGAGGAGACCCCTCTGAAACTACAAGCTTCGAAGCTTGTAACTTGTGCCGAGTTCGGAATAAGCAGTTGTGTTCTGTGTAGGCTTTGTTACTGTGTCCTTACGCCACCTTAGGCATAGCACTGTTAATTTTTGACCCAACAGTGAGAATTATGGCCCCTACCGAGACTAGAAAATTTCTTTCCTAGCTCGGGATTGAACTAATTCCAACTCTCTACCACTGAGCCAAGGGCAAGTGGTACTACGAATCTTGTGTCACAGATGAACCTTAAAAGAACTAACTCCATTCACAAAGTTAAAAAAGAGCAATTAGAAAGTAGACTTGGCAATGTCACTTGATTTTCACTAGTGCCAACCTGCGTCCGTTTTAAGTAAAAGAACTTGATGAACCTAAACCATGGCCCACCAAGATACTTTATGAAAGTGAATATATACTCCATTCACTTTTATAAAGTATCGCGGTTTGCTATGGAATTCTGACACATTTCACCGCGTATATTTTGAAAATGTTAGGTTATGGTCATTCCTCTGTCAGACGCCCGCAACGTTTCTACATATAAATCGTGGTATTTATCAAAATGTTAATTTACTCTGAGAAAATAATGAATTTGGGAAAATGTGATTTCAATAATTTTCATTAATTATATATAAATCTAGTCAACAGGTGATTGACAGAGGTCCCTTTGTTGTGTATTTTGTGTTTTTGTCTACGTCGATAATTCATATGTGTCAATGTCACCGACAATTCATTCGCTTGCCCATCGGTGAAGTTTGACTCTTCAAATTTTTATGTTCTTAACCGAGGAAATCTATCAAGTACACTTTGAGCCATCCAAGCACAGATTGATTTTTAGTTGTTTATTTTACCATTATGACCTTTTTTTGACTAATTCTTCCATTGAAGAATAAAGGATTTCTCAGGTAAGAGATGAGGGAAATAATGTTCCACAAACAATCTAGTCAGTCTCCGAACAGGGAATTTCTTCACTGCTTATTTTGTTGAAGATTCGATTATGTTTTTTAAAATTTTAAATTTTTTTAATGTTTTCACCACAAAGTCACACACATATTTTTAATTTGTCCTGATTTCATTGTAGCCTGAGGAAGGCGAAATATAAGGCCGAAACGTCGCTTTAGAATCCAATGAGTTTCATTCAGTTCCTTACACCGAGATCCATTTTTGTTCATGAAATTCTGGAAGGAACGAGAATAGTCCATCGAAATTTTCAATAAGTTTTGAAGTGAATGTCCTAATATCTGGGTAATCCATAATGGGTAAAAGAAAACTCTACCAGATAAATAACTTAGGTGATTATTAATACCTCAACATGTTTCGAGCTCTATGAAGCTCATCTTCAGGAGTAATCACACATAAGTGAAGCGGAAAACAATTGAGAAAACATAAAAAAGCACAAAAACAAAGCAAAGCACAAAAACGACTACAAAAATGTTGTCTATTTTCTTGTACGGATATCAAGAATCGAGTGTTGAAATACCACTGAAAAATAATAGACAGAATAGTCCGTTATTTTGTGAGAGTTCATTCGGAAAAAGAATAAAAGTACTCGAATAACCCAGCGAAACGAACGGAACAGACGAACCTATGAAATTCCCCACTTTTCGAAAATCTCAAGAAATATCTACAGAAGATATTTAAATACCTTTTGCACAACTTGAAATACTCCAATATGAAAATGTAGTAGTTCTACGAAACCTGCGTCACAGTTAAACCTTAGAAGAACTATCTCCATTTACAAAGTTGAAAAAGAGTAAATAGAAAGTAGACTTGTCAATGTCGCTTGATTTTCACGAGTGCCAACCTGGGTCAGTTTTAAGTGGAAGAACTTGATACACCTAAATCAAGACTAACTGCGATACTTTATGAAAGTGAAGGGAGTATAGTAACTATTTTATTATGGACAAGTAGCCGTCCCAGCTTCGCCCGGATAGAAATTTGTTTCACGCGGCGGTTTCATCTTCAACACTTCAACCTGCCATATATCTTGATGTACTCGTTGTAATTGTATGATGTGAAGGGCAATTCCGTTCTTAATAAAATACTGGGGATAAATAACGTATTAGGTTGGTTGAGGATCAATACCCAATTCATAAAAACACACTCCCAAATAGTGCATAATTTTGGAAAACATCTGATAACTATAAACAGGTAATAGCAAGTCAATCTTGAGAGATAGATATATGATATTGCGGACTTTTTTGTAGAACTATTTGAGAGGTACATTTCCGTCATACATTGGCCAAGTCTTACGGTTTTTGCAGCGCACGTGAAAATAGCTGATTATGGCTGATTTTGTTGTAATTATTGAAGTAAGTAGGTATGCTTAATTTTTTCGATTGAAAAGTATAGCCCATGTCACTCAGGGATAATGTAGCTTTCTAAGGGTGAAAAAATTTCTGAAATCGGTCCAGTAGTTTTTGAGTCTATTCGTATCAAAAACAAAAAAATACAAATATTTCCTTTTTATAATATTAGTATAGATATATAGATGTTACGGGCAATGTAATTATTTAGGTCAGTATTCATAATGCTTGGTTATTTGGAATAATGACCATTAAAATAGGGCAATTTGATTAATTAAAATTACTTTACGATGATTTTTCATATGGTCCGGTCATTATAAATACCGCTATTATTTTTTTGGGCACTTTTATTAATTGACAGCAATGGGACAACCACGTGCGTGTGGCTGGCCAATCAGCATTCATTTCATTGATGTATGTCTTAAATTCACTTTGGGTTCTGTTTATTTATTGTTATTGATTTTTCTATAAAATAAAATGCAGGTACAGTTAGTAACTGATGTCAGTGACATGAAGCATCGTTTTAATGAACGTCTGGATGAATTATGTTTATCAAAAGCTCAAATTCTCACAAAGCCACAATACTTGAGTTAATAGGAAAGGTTAAAACATCTAGAAGCAAAGTGGTAAATAAAAATCCGAGGATTATCAGCGTTCACGTAGGTTTGACGTAATGACTATTGGAGAGAAGGAAAAGTTGAAAGTTCCTGTAGAGGGAGGTAAACGTACATCGGGAAGAGATATTTCAACTCTTACATGATGCACATAATATAGTAATTGGGCACGGTGGTCAAAACCGTAAGGAGCTAAATTCAAACAGTACAAGGGAAATGATTGTTACATATCTAAATTTATGTATGACATGCAAGAAAAAACAAGTTGTTAGATTTGACCGATACTAACTAAGAATATGAATTCATGATGTCAGGTCGATTTAATTGAGATGCAGTCACCAGCTGATGATCAATATGAATTCATAATTGTATGCCAAGACCATCTTACTATATTTATTGCCCACTTGACTTTTACAATTATACATAGTGACTGGGCAATGTTATATTTGCACCATAATTTATCATTTTGTCATATCCTTTTAGGCACTTTTCGAATTGCCCAGGCATTTTAAAAAATGCCCAATTATCTATATTGCCCGTAACATAGATATAGTTAGTATAGATTTACATGTTTTTCTTATGGAACACCCTATATTTTACTGCAGATTTAGTAAGCATAGTGAAAATAAGACTTAGTTTAGTCGACATTTCCTGTTCTCAAATATTTCCGTTACTGAGATATTTGGAATTTTCGTAAATTTGAGGGTCTCGGAAAATACTCGATAAATTCGTCCAAAACGAATTTGGTTGAATGGAATTTTGGCTGCAAATACTAGAATAAAGAAAATAGACGCTGCATCTATCACTATAATTCAAAACTCTACTGGGTGTTCAAAACGAGGCAGCTTCTTGCCGACATTTTCAAATTAAGATTTTGGTCTTATTTCGAATGGCACACCCTGTATTTTATATGAGAATAGGTTCAACGTCTGTAAATATAATTGAGAAAAGAAATAACGGCATGCAGACAATTGAATATTTCCGGACTTTTTCCGGAATTTCAAAAATATTCAATTGTCTGCATGCCGTTATTTCTTTCCTGTATTTTATTTTTTCATTCGATAGCAAAATTCACCTAAAAAATTATTGAGGTTTGTCAGACCTAAATCTTACAGTTTTGGATTTATTAGCAAGTTTGTGATTTTTTCATCTTTTCATCATTTCCCTGGGGATTTACCGAAATAACTAACACTTGAATGTATGATACTGTAATAGCCAATTTGTTATGATTGAAAAAAAAGAAAATATTAAATGATGAAAAGTTATGGGCTGGATACTCACTGACAACACAAGAACATAAAAAAACATAAAATTCATCAATACTATAAGGAAATATGAAAATTTTCGGCTAAAAACACTGAAATTATAACAAATGTTCAATACGATGACCATCTTCGTTAACTCAAAGTATTAGCCTCTTCCTAAAAGATCTTCTCACGTTGAATAGCATGTTAGGCGTAATGGTTTGATAGGCACTCTTTATTCTTCATATTTGCCGCACTTGTAGGGGGATTACTGTAGACTATATTTTTAATGTAACCCCACAAAAAAATGAATCGGCGTAAGGTCGGGAGACCTAGGTGGCCAAGCATGCGGCCCTCCTCTTCCAATCCACCTATTTGGAAATTTACAATCCAAAAAGCTCTTCACTTTTCTAGCAAAATATGCAGGAGCACCATCTAATTGAATCATCATGCGGAGTCTAATACTTAATGGAACGACTTCCAAAAGTTCCCATAAATTGTTTTCCAAAAATTTCAAGAACCTCCTTCCGTCCAAATGGCTTAAAAAAAATATGGCCCAATAACTTAGTCACCTAATATTCCTCCGAAAACATTCAAACTCCATCGCTTCTGACGATCTTGCGTATGGAATACGTGGCGATTTTCAGTTTCGTAACAATGAAAGTTATGCCGATTTACTTCTGCATTATTATCAAAGTGGCACTCGTCTGTAGATAATACATTATCGAAATAATCCCTATTTTCCCTCAACCTCTCTAACACACAAGAAGCGAAATCTTTGCGTTTTTGAAAATCATTTTCATGAAGAGTCTGGTGGATTTCAATGTGGAAAGGATGGTATTTATGATTCTTCAAAAAAATCCTGAATACACCTTGATGTGCTCAAATTATCGGTTCCCTGAGCTATAGCTCTGATGCTAATGTTCGGATTTTCGATAACTGATCCCAGTACCATTAACTGATTGTCTTCATTTTCGGTTACTGGTTTGAGAATTTTATTTTTTGCGTATTTAACACTACCAGTGTCACTGAATGTTCGGAATAATCTTTCAAGAACCCTTTTATCAGGATGTCGTCTACTAGGATACTTCTGGACATAGACTCTCGACGCCAATAAATAATTTCCTAGACATTCACTTATTACGCCAATCATATCAACCTGTTCTTGAACTGAATATTTTATTTTGAGAAATTATTTCAATTAATGAATAACTACCACACCACTACAACTTCGATAATAATCAAATATGGATAGAAGAAGAAAATGTATGTGAAAATTTCTGGCAGCAGCCTACTTCAAAACTCATAAAATAAATGAAAATCATAGGAAATAGATACGCCTAAATCAATTCTCCTTGAGTTTGAGAATGCACACTTGAGTAAGCTACTTCGGTGGTGTCACTAATATTTGAAAAATTTCAACAATAAATAAAATATGATCTTATGGCGGATAAGGCATTTCAAATTTCTCCTCCATGGGAATGTGAGCATTTGAGAAATTTAACAAAATTACAAATAAATCTTAAACTGAAAGAACTAGACCAGAAAGGCCCCCATAATAGGCCGGGAGCCAGTTATAGTTTTTAGTCAGTCATTTAAACCCTGGCCATAATTTGTATATAGCTTGATTTGGTTGTTTTCTTAGCCAAAGTGACCGTCAGCTGGGTCAATAGTGGTGGGTTCGCCAACGGGAGCAACGAAAACATGTTAAAAAAATATTGAGTTTCAGTCATTTTAACCCTGCTGAAATTTACAGAGGTGGTAGTTTGTATAATTATTTGAATAAAAAAAATCGTCCGCTGGCTGTACGTTGGTGGAAAACCCGTCCAATGGACATGAAAACTTGTAGAAATTTTGAGTTTCAGTCATTTTAACCCTGCTGAAATTTACAGAGATGATAGTTTATAAAATTATTCGTATAAAAAAAATCATGCGCTGGCTGTACGCTGGTGGAAAACCCGTCCACTGACGGACATCAAAACTTGTAAAAAAAATTTTGAGTTTCAGTCATTTTAACGCTGCTGAAATTCACAGAGATGGTTGTTTATATAATTATTCGAATAAAAAAAATCATCCGCTGGCTGTCATTGGTGGAAAACCCGTCCGCTGCACATGACAACTTCTAAAAAAAATTTTGAGTTTCAGTCATTTTATTCCTGCTGAAATTTACAGAGATGGTAGTTTATATAATTACTAGCTGGCCCGGCGAACTTTGTTTCGCCCAACTTATACTTCCGGTGGATTTCATGAATCGCTATCACCGGTGATCGGAGATTAACGGCTTGGTTCTCTGATCTTTGAACTGTCAAATCGAGTTGATTCTAGATCAAACTCCGATCACCGGTGAACGCTTTGTGAAACCCACCGTTAAAGTTGCTATTTTTCAAGCAAATTAGCAAATTAGGCAAAATAAAGTTCAAAATATACAAAATTTTAAAATTATTGTAATTTAAATGAAGAGAATCGTCTTTATTTAAGCGGTACCTAATTGTTGAACATATAACTTTTTGTTTTTAATGTTTTGAAAATCAGTCATGATAAATTCTCAAAATCTAATCAGTGCTCACATCATTATTCTAGACCTCTTAGCTATGCTGCCAAGCTCAAAATAGTGGGTGAACATCTCAGTTGGTGGAGCAGCGAGATTTTCATGTTTCCATGGATATGAGCTGTCACTGTCACACATACATGTGCTGGGAGGCTGGGACGGGGTTTACCAAAAAAGATAAATGGAAAATTCCGGTAGATGTTATTTTATTTTATTGAAAATCTCTAAAAGGTTGAATCATGTATTTTTAAACTTTCCATCATCACATACAATGCTTACCTACCTAAAAGGTTTACCAAATTAGGTGAATATCCTATTTTCGAACAAAAGGTACGGCAAATAAACAAAAATTTTAGGGTTCAATCTCTCTTCAATTTGTTCAATTTAGTTGACAATATGAAGCTCGTAAGAAGGCAAATCGAGGTGTTCAAATGAAGTCGATAGCACGATCGACACGGCAGAGTGAAAAATGAAGAAAAAAATTATCAACACTGCCGGTTGTGTTGAACTTATTCAAAATTGATGGTCATTCGACCAGATCAGATTAGGCAACCCATGAAACATTTTTGTATATATTATCATTAGGGAAACTCCGATGAGCAAACGTTTCAAAATTATTGACGCTTACAATACTGTCTCTGTGCAAAGAGAAACAATAAAACAATTAATATGTCAATTACTAATTATGGGCAATTTTGGATTCAGTAATTTCCGCAAATAGGTATATTTATTACCCAAACAGAAATTCAAAAATAAAGAAAATAGATGAAGATTGGCCACTCACGTTTGAATCTGATCGTCAAAATCCGATATACTTGATATTTCGGTAAAAATGGACTTCCATGTTACCATGAGTTCTATGCGAATCACACATCGCCATCTAACAACGGTAATATCGAACTAATTACCTAGTACTACGTTCGGAGAGTTATCTAGTCACTGTACAACCACAACCTTCTATAGACGGAGGCTGCGGTACAAATATACGCATCAACGGTAGCGATACCTTGTGGCCTTATTCAAAAGTTTTATTGTATTTTATAATAACCAGACTGTAGACGAATCCATAAATGAAGTTTTATATCAAACAGTCCATACGATCTCGAGTTACAAATGGTGTTACCAACATCTTTCTTTTATATATATATATATAGATTCGAATAAAAAAATCGTCCGCTGGCTGTACGTTGGTGGAAAACCCGTCCGCTGGACATGAAAATTTGTAAAAAAAATTGAGTTTCAGTCATTTGAACCCTGCTGAAATTCAAAGAGATGGGAGTTTATATAATTATTCGAATAAAAAAAAACGTCCGCTGGCTGTACGTTGGTGGAAAACCCGTCCGCTGGACATGAAAATTGGTAAAAAAAATTTGAGTTTCAGTCATTTTAACTCTGCTGAAATTTACAGAGATGGTAGATTATATAACCATCTGTGTAAATTTCAGCAGGGTTAAAATGACTCAAAATTTTTTTTACAACTTTTCATGTCCAGCGGACGGGTTTTCCACCAACCTACAGCCAGCGGACGATTTTTGTCATTCGAATAATTATACAAACTACCACCTCTGCAAATTTCAGCAGGGTTAAAATGACTGATCCAAATATGAACCGACTATACTGGTTGGTTCAAAAGTTATAAGGAATTGAAATTTCTGATGAATACATAAACCACCCTGTATCTCGGTTATGGAATTGATTAGTCATATCATATATCGGTTTTTGGGACTCGCCTCTAGGGTAGCTCTAGCTCAGGTTACCATACTCTCTGTATAAAAAGTACCCGGAAAATGTTATTTAAATGAACCGCCAAAAAGGAATCGGTAATTTTTTTTTTCTTAAAGTTGGTAGGACCTTCCTTTATTACCAAGCCAAATTTGAGCGCGATCTGTCAACTAGTGTGTTTACAACAGCTGTCAGTATCAGTCGACCTCAAAAGTGCTCTGCGAATTTTACAATGGAAAAAATAGTTGATCAAAGAGTTTGCCTCAAATTTTGTCTTGCAAACGAATTTTCTTGTGCCGATTCATTGAAAATGTTAAAAAAAGCCTTTGGTGATAATTGTATGTCAAAAACACAAGCATACGATTGGTACAAATCATTCAAAGACGGTCGTGAGGTGGTCGAAGATTTGCCCCGTTCTGGACGGCCTTCAACGTCAACAACCGACGATAACATCATCCAAATCAAGAATTTAGTGCTCGAAAATCGTCATTCAAGTGTTAGAGAGTTGGCTCGAGAGTTGAGCATTGACAAAATGACCGTTCATAACATTTTGACTGATGTTTTGTGTATGAAACGCGTCGCAGCAAAACTCGTTCCAAAAGAGCTGTCGCACCGAGCCATAATTATTAAGGAAGACAAGACCAAAAACTCAATAAATACCATCGAACAACCGCCGTATTCACCTGACTTAGCTCCGTGCGACTTTTTTCTATTCCCAAGACTCAAATTGCCCCTACGTGGAACGCGTTTTGAGTCCATTGAAGCCATCAAAACAAATTCGCAACGAGAAGTGAAGGCCATACCTTTGGCGGCGTATGAGCGGTGCATGGAAAAGTGGGTTCGCCGATATCATAGTTGTATTGTATGCAATGGGGACTATTTTGAAGGAGACAAAATAAATATTGATGATTAAATTTAAATTTATGTGTTTTTTTTTACAATTCCGGGTACTTTTTATACAGAAGGTATGTTCATTTACCAATGAAACACTCTGTATGTAGTGTAATGGTATAGATAAATTGAATGGACATTTTTATGATGGCATCCGTTTTGAAATTGTGACATTTTAGAGATACACGAACTGGTGACGTTCACTTCGAATTAATTTCGAAAAAGTTTTGAACCGAGATTCACGCGAAGAAATAACTATAATTATGTTTCGAATGAATCAAGTGGCACCTATTTCAAACGAGTCTCATTGAATATTATTGTAGATTGTACAAACCCACGACTTCAATGCTCTCTGGCGAAAAGCTGCCTTCCACAATGTGCAGAAAAGACCGTTACAATATCATTTGAATTTTGGACGGATTACTCATGGAAGTTGAGAACCCTGCAGTAGAAAATATTCAAGGTTGTACCGTTGAGAAAATAATTCTAAGATTTTGCGTTTTAGTAGAGATAGTGTTGGTCATTGAGAATATACACATGAAAATAAATAGAGCAACCCATTCAAATTGCCAACCTCTTTTTGATTATAATTTCTGCTGCATGCCGGAAAAGAATTTCTGGAGGTGCAGAAATCGTGGTACAAGAAACCTTTTTGCAATAGCCCAAACGTCGGCTATTCTGAAGACGTAATTTTTTCATTCCTTTCTGACCAATTCATTCCAAGTCTTCACGCCCATCTATGGAAGTAAAATAACTCTGTCTGTCTGTTTCCAGATTTTCGATATACAGGGTGGCCAAGAGATTGACGTCAAAAAGGAAAAATCAGGTCCCTCGTGCCATGGACTATTCGAATCATCCCCATGTATGTTATGCTATTTTTCACGGTTTTCGAGTTATGAATTTTTTTATGAACTTTGAGAATTTTCGACTTGAACATCTTAAAAAAGATATTAAAAAAAAGTACAAGACTTCTCTGTGAAATTCTTCTTGTAACTTAATCTCCATGAATTGTACTTTCATACATAAAATAACCAGATTCGTAACATTGGTAAAAATTATGGAACTAATGGTCTCAAGTGAAAAAGTTACGTAAATTGGATTATGATCTGAATTTTTCAATCGAAATTAAAAAAGTAAAAAGGCTAATTCGCGGTTTCTTAGTATGCTTGAAAACGGCGCTCAACAGTCAGCTTTTAGAATCATTGATAAAAAATGGTACTCAACACTCTACTTTTGCTAGAATTAGCCTTCAAAGTCATCGAGGTGGAAAAAATCAAAGAACTAGACATTTACTACAAAATAATTTTTTGCCATTTTAAGATATTTCTGATCAAGTTATGATAAAAAATGCAGGAAATTAATGAAAATTAGCTTTAGATGTTGGTCAAGAAAAGTTCTAGATAAAAAAAGAAAAAGGTATGGCAATAAATCACACATCATAATGTGAATAAAAAGAAATTTTGTTATAAAATGTACAGTAGGATTTCAAAGTGGCCACCTCTAGCCTCAATACACATTCTACACCTTCTTAAAAAATTTTCTTCCATTCGCATGAAACCTGCCCTGTTCTCTCTTAGGACACGTTCGGCTTCTCTTATCTTCAGTCGCAGATCGTCTTCACTCAAACATTCTCGGGCGTAAACAATTTCTTTGAAATAACCTCAAACGAAAAAATCGATGGGATTTAGGTCAGGTGAACGTGGGGGCCCCTTGATTTGTCGACTGCGTCCGAACCATCTGTTCGGGTATCATTCATTCAAGTGGTTAATCAAAAATTTTTCTCGAGAATTTAAATAATCCCGATCGGTTTTGCATTGCTGCGCAGCGGACCAATCAAGGCGCCCCCACTTTCACCTGATCCTTATCCCTTTGATTTTTTCGTTTGGGGTTATTTCAAAGAAATTGTTTACGCCCGAGAATGTTCGAGTGAAGACGAGCTACGACTGAAGTTGAGAGAAGTCGAACGTGTCCTAAGAGAGAACAAGGCAGGTTTCATGCGATTGAAAGAAAATTTTTTAAGAAGGTGTAGAATGTGTATTGAGGCTATAGGTGGCCACTTTGAAAACCTACTGTACATTTTATAACTAAATTTCTTTTTATTTACATTATGATGTGTGATTTATTGCCATACATTTTTCTTTTTTCATCTAGAACTTTTCTTGACCAACATCTAAAGCTAATTTTCATTAATTTTCAGCATTTTTTATCATAACTTGATCAGAAATATCTTAAAATGGCAAAAAATAAGTTTGTAGTAAATGTCTAGTTCTTTGATTTTTTCCACCTCGATGACTTTGAAGGCTAATTCTAGCAAAAGTAGAGTGTTGAGTACCATTTTTTATCAATGATTATTTATCAATACTTTTTTAATTTTGATTGGAAAATTCAGATCATAATCCAATTTACGTAACTTTTTCACTTGAGACCATTATTTCCATAATTTTTATCAAAGTTACGAATCTGGTTATTTTATGTATACAAGTACAATTCATGGAGATTAAGTTACAAAAAGAATTTCACAGAGAAGTCTTGTACTTTTTTTTTATCTTTCTTAAGATGGTCAAGTCGAAACTTCTCAAAGTTCATAAAAAAATTCATAACTCGAAAACCGTGAAAAATAGCATAACATACAAGGGGGTGATTCGAATAGCCCATGACACGAGGAACCTGAGTAATCAGGATAAACAATATATCATATCATATCAATATATCATAATATCCTTTATTCGATCTAATATCTACAGATGTGGATCACGTCATACTCGTATATCCATTATTCAACTGATTCTGATGCATAATAGAATGTATAAACCAAAAGCGTGAGTTATAATAAACTCACGCCTATAACTCAGAATACAAATAGGAAAAATCAGATTGCTTACGAAATGAATAAAAATTTCTACATTTCTTTGGGACTGAATATCCAAAAGTTGCCTTTGGTAAACGCGAATTTTTGGCGTTTTCTACGTGATTCGATTCTCGACCACATAGATCGCTTTTGACAGCTTTGAATTGTACTGTAGAGGTCGAAGGAAAAGTATTGTATTCAATTCGCGGTAATGGTCATAACACACTTGATGAAAATTAGATCACTCGTTTGACTGCTTATGGTGCAAAATTCATCTGCGAGTGTTGATACCTACATTACCTTCAACAAATATACCTTCTGAATAAGTTGAGAAGAAAGCTCATTCAACGATCGAAAGTTAGTTTCTACCTCATCATCTCACTCAAAATTTTCAACAGCTTCATAAAGAATATCAAAATTTCAGACTGACAACTCGAATTGAAAAATGGAAATTCTAGCTGTTCACACACCGAAGTAACACGTGAAGTAACATTTTTTCGACAAGTTAGTTGCTCATTATTATCCAGGGAAGAACAGGAAGAACACCAGAGACAAAAAAATTATTCAGACCAGAGGTGGTTTACAAATAATCCATTCCCACCTTCCTTTTTTGAAACTCTTTCATTAGCTCTACTATGTTGTAGGTTTTTGTTTGTTAGTGCCAATAATACCTACAATAATAAAAAGCGCGCTGTTAAATGATAATGTCTTGCAGGGAGGCTGCCGGTCGGTAGAATGAAATTCACATTACAATTCATTCAATTAGAACTTTGAAGGGAGTAGGTACCTACCTAAATGGTGATTATAGCAATTTGAAAAATACACACTATCTGGACCTAATGAACTTGAAATGACAAGATAATTGAAGTACCCCCGAATTTCATTCAAACGAATCTATTGAGGAAGCGATAGACAGATTATTGTTTCGATTTACATATTTCCAATTGCGTTATCTCGTTTAGATTGAGGTGTTTGTACAGTGCGATAAAATGGCTTCAGTACAACCTCATTTTCCGATTGACTGCAGCATGATAATGTAAATTATATAAACAAAACAACGAATACATACCTCGAATAGAGCTTCGTCTTGATCATTGTTCGTGAAAGGTGAAATAATTGTGGCCGTTGAAGTTAAACTCTCCCTCTGTAAAATAATCTTGAAAAATATTCTCAACTTTTGTGTTGGTTGCTAAGCAGCTCCTGTGTTCTTTCCGTCAGTACAAGTAAGTAGAAATTCTGAAGGGCTTTATTCCCAGTTCATTTGCTAAACTACCAAAAACATATACGCTGTTAACAGGAACACAAGCACGTTACTTATTGTTAAAATTAAATAAAATGAAATTGGTACAGTTTCTCTTTATAACTTGCTATGTGGTTATTCTCTCTTTATTGTTCAATTCTGTGATCACAAGTTACAATCAATAATCTTGATTGATTCTTTATCAATAAGACGCTTACTCAATCAGGTATTGGTATCTGAAATTATACTTAACGAACCAATATATTCTCTTGGAATTCCACAAATATGCAAGTGCTCAATGTTACTATTTGAATCTAGAATTTAAAATTACAAACTGATTTACAAGCAGTATGGAGTGAAATATGAAATCTGAATTTTGATTGATCAAATTATGATACGTTAACCAAAAAAAATCAAACCCGAAATTTGAAAAGTAAATTTGCCAAAAATGAATTGAATTATGACATATAAAATTTTGTTGAGTGAAATAATTTGAGTAATAATTGAATACATTTAAAATATATAGAATGAAAATGCAGAATAGTGAATACAGAATAGGCAAACTAAAAATCTAAATGTGATATCGGGAATTACGTCCAATCCAAGTGCAACATGTATATATAGAAGAATCAAATATAACAAGAGACTTATCTTAAAAGTCAGGATGAATTCCTCTCCCAAGTGAATTACACGAGATATGAATCAATGCTACATTGCTTACCGGGTAGCGTATTGGCATTGTTTACTACAGTGCAACGCATACATGGTGTTGGAACGAGGTAAAGAATGGCTGAACCAATGCTCCTTCTGCCCAGACATATCTTACTACGCCTCAGCGCAGCGAGATGTTCAGGCGTAGTATTATGGATACGCGCCTATTCTCGGGTCATTGTTTAACTACGTTCAAAATTGCGTTCTTCCGCAATTTTGGAACCATCGTTCATAAAGATAACAATAATATACTATCGCCAAAAATAGTTTATTGAACCATACTTGAATAAAAAAAGAATAATATATAGAAAATGATACATAGAAATAACAATAGTATAATTTCAGTATCGCTGAAAGCAACTACATAAAATGTAAAATCAACTGACGTATAGGTATAATCCTAGTGTTCATTTCCACGTGATTCTGCATTTGATCTACATATTAAGATCAATATTTTTCTTTAAAGATCTGTGCGTTTTAGGATTTTATGTCATTTCTTTGTTGGATGACCTACCAGCATGAAAAACAACGTCTAATTTTTCTTCGGCTCACTGATGTTGGCCGAAGAGAAATATTCTTTTTTCGTGGGATATTTTTTGATGCAAGAATAACATTTAATAAGTCGTATGGTCAGTATGGTGTAACAACTTTGTTTAAAGTCTGATTAAATTTTTTTATGGCATTAACCATATCAACCGTTTTATTTTTGCAGGCTATTTTAGTAATGCGTTCAAATTTTTCTGTTAGTTCTGCAGAAGCAGCGGAATATTTTTCACCTAAATTCGTTTCATTGGCATTATCGACAGTGTTTATTGGTACTAGGTACAAAAAAATTATCTTGTTGGGTAGAAACATTGTTTTGTTGCTTTGTAGTACCTACTTTGCAAGTCATTTTCTATACCCACATCAGTTGACATGTCGTCATGAAATTCTGAGGATATGTTTTCACCTAGAGCTAATTTTGCCTATTATTTTCTGTCGTTAGCGTTTATTTGCATACAGGTCCTAAAAGTGATTCCATACTTATTTAGTATGTCGCAAAGATGCTTACAATACCTTCCACCCTGTCCAAAAACACAGTCGCAAAATGCAATATCTACATATGCAGTATAAAACATGTGATCATCGCTCTCCGAAGAATCTAAAGACTAAAAAGGTATTTTCGTCGATTCTTTCAACAGAGACATCAGCAGAATGTGACATTTTTCTGAAGAGTTCCTTATTCTTTGAGTTCCGGAAATTTGCAAATGACAGAAAGTGGCGTCTTTGATAGGACTCGAAATCATTGGCAACAAAATCCAATAGGGCACAAGCATTGAATGCTTTACATCTTTGTAGAACAATGTCTTTAATGCGGTAAACAATGACCCGAGAATATTCGCGTATCCATAATACAATAGTTATTACGCTTTAATACCTCTCTGCGCTGAGTCGTAGTAAGATATGACTGGGTAGAGAGAGCATTGGTTCAGCCATTCTTTACTGCGTTCCAACACCATGTATGCGTTGCACCGTAGTAAACAATGCCAATACGCTACCGGGTAGGAAAAGCATAACATCCCTGGACGGATTGCGCCTCGACTTACATAGCAACACAGAGTCCAGGAATGTTGTGGCTTTCCTACTAGGTAAACATACTGATTTTCAAGTGATTTTGAAGAAATCAATTATTTTATTCATAAATTAATGGTGCTTCGAAATTTGTAATGAAATTGGTAACTATGAAAAAGTATTCATGTTGAATTGTCAATGTAGACACATATAAATTTAATTGCTAGTGTTTCCGAAAATAAAACACTGTAAAATGATAAGTGATGATGAAGTCTCCATTTCTGGGACTCCTCCAGAGCTGGTTGAGGCAGTGAATACTGCTTCTTCAGAATTATTGCCAAATAAATCAAGAGTTTATTTTGAATGTGCATATGTAGAACGCTAACAACTGTAGGGCAATATCATTTCCTCACAGAAAGGAAATGAATATTTCCTAAAAGTCAGGTAATCTTGACATTTTCTATGGCAAATTTTGTCTGGAATGTCAAAATTTCCCAGCGATCTGCGAAAGAAGGAATAATTTTATGAAAAGTTCTCCAGATACAGCTATTTCATCATATAAGTAATATTTAACAAGTTTCGTCCTTGCTGATTGATACTAGAATAATGGAGATCTTGGCTTCAGGACTGCTTTAGGGTGAATAACACACTCTCTCCAAATTGTTGACGTTTCGATCCTATTTGGGATCTTCTTCAGGACTGTGAAAATTTGTTTCAATTTTAGATGAGTAACATACAAAGAAACAATACAACAACACATTATTTCTTTCTCTGATCACCTCTTAGACAAAATTAATTCAACTTAAAACGATAGGAATATTTAAAAGTCAAAATGACTCACATTCAGGTGAAATTTGGATTTGTTTTTTATATTGTGTATATTTTTTCCCTTCACAATATAAGTTTCGTAAGTTGTTCGCAACTTTTTGTCGTACCAATTCAGTCAAGGGTCTTACGATATGATAAAAGTTGAACTTCATTGGAACTGTTTGTTTATTCAATTTGATGATCGCCAAAATCCGATTTACTTGACTTTCGATAAAAATTCACTGTGACATTCACGCGCCTCTTTATCTGGTAATAGACTTCAATAATTCTTGGTAGGTACTATAAATTCTTTGTAAATTAGACAGTAATTGTATATACATCGCCATCTAATGGTGATCATGTCAAATATGGTACCTTCACGATTACGTTATTTTGAATAAATAAAACTGTAAAAATAACTAATAATAATCAGTTATAATGTGTGAATATCGCCTTAAGTGGTGATAACGGAACCTCTCTCATATAAGTCATATCTCAAAGAAATCTGATCATTTTAGAGATCTGTAATCCTACGCTACGACATTTCGGCTTTGGCCAACAGCGCAGAGTTGGAGGCAACCCAAATTACACACTATTTGTTCACATCGCATCGCCATCCAACGGGAAGAATATCAAATAAAGTAGGTACGAATAAGCTGTAGCTCTTGCAAAACTGGAGACTATTTACAGAAAATTTAAAAACCCGTATCCAAAATTAATGACATCAAATTTAGTGTATCAAATTCCATGTAAAGATTGCAATAAATCTTATATTGGTATGACCAAACAATACCTGAAAAATCGAATTAGCTAACATACAAATGATTTCAAAGAAAAGAATAGAGATAAGAATGAAAAAACTGCTCTAGCCGTTCACCACTTCCAAGAAGGACATAATTTCGGTTGCAACGAAGTGAAAATTTTAGATAAAGAAAGCAATTACCATAAAAGATGTATCATTGAGATGATACATATTTCCAAGAATGATACTGTCAATGTTAGAACAGATATTCAAAAACTAAGTATAATTTACAATTAATCTACTGCGATAAATCGAATACTAAATCCCCATCATCGGTGTGAACTTCAACCCAATACGTTTAGGAGGTCAACGACATCGCATTAGAAAACAGGATAACATGAAACCAGTACCACATTGACTGAGTTAGAAGAATCATCGCCACGTTTCAGAATAAGAACTAATAAATAATATAAAAAGAAATTGAAGAAACAAACAGTTCCAATGAAATACAACTTTTATCACATCGTAAGACACTTGAATGAATTGGTAAGACCACAAAAGTTACGAACAACTTACGAAACTAATATTGTGAAGGGAAAAAATATAATACTCAAAGAAAAATTATTGAATGAGATATAATATATAAAAAACAAATCCAAATTCCACCTGAATGTGAGTCATTTTGATTTTTAAATGTTCCTATCGTTTTATCATGTTTAAAGTTGAATTTATTTTGTCCAAAAGGTGGTCAGAGAAAGAAATCATGTGCTGCTGTATTGTTCCTTTGTATGTTACTCATCTTAAATTGGAATAAATTTTCACAGTCCTGAAGAAGATCCCAAAAAAGATCGAAATGTCGACAATTTGAAGAGAGTGTGTTATTCACCCTTAAGCAGTCCTGAAGCCAAGATCCCCATTCTAGTATAAGTAATATTATTCCCAGGAGGTATTCGGTAAAAATTCCTGTGGCAATCTTGAAGAATTCAAAAACAAACGTCCTGAAGTGCAAGTATCTTCAGAAAAATAATCTGTGAATGAAATGAGGACAATACTGTATTGCTTTCACATTGAATTCGAATTTATCACAACGTAACTCACCCTCGTCGTCAGGGATGTTCAATAATTTGCAGCTTACAAAATGGAATAAATCTAACTAGGCTGTCAATATTCAATTGATGAGTGCCTCTACAGCAACATTTATTCAGCCACCAAAAATTATAAACTCATAATATGCTGGATTTCAACTCTACTATTCGTCAAAGATTTATTCCCAACTCTGTGGGGGCTAGGATGAAAAAGAACGATAGTCGATACTCATATACCGAATAACTATAATTTTAAGATGAAATCAGAAAAAACTGAAGGTATTGATATTACTACTGATGATTTGAATGCTAGATTAGATTTAACGAATATTAATGGGTCAATGTTATGATGAACAGTATCGTGACTTCAACTGGTAATGCGGAATACCTACTGTTACAGTCGATGAAAAATCAGAACTAAATTTGGAGAAAACTGTGAACAATAAAGAACCAAAATAAAACAGCATCAAATTTTCATCGAAAGATATTTATTTTCACTCAAAATATAACCCGGTGAAAGTGCTAACCTTTCGGGATCACGTATTGGCATGTATCACTGCCAGCTGTCGGTCTGTTTCTCTCTGTTGATTTTATCCTATTTTAATATGAAATTTCCGATTTTATTGATGTCAGATGATAAGTTCTCCAAAATCCGGCATGGTTCCTTCAAAATAAGTTTAAATGATATCTGAAATCAAATAAGTCAAACAGACTCGCACTGAGTTTGGATTTACGGAATTGAGTAGTAACGCAAAAACTTTGGCGCAAAGGGCTGTCTACACTCAGGGCGTGCACAAAATTCATGTAGTGAACTTGGCGCTGTGTTTGAAGACTTTTGGTCTGTTAAGCCAGCTATAAAAAGGATTCACTTGAATAATAATTCAGAAATCCTAATTCCACTTCAGCGCTGCATGAATAATTCATTTTAAAAGCTGATAAAGTCATTGAACTGAAATTCATTATCGCGCAGGCACTGCGAAGTGGTCATGAGTGTGGACCGTACGTATTCCGCATGATGTGAAACCTTTGTCACGGCACAAAATACTGACACGGGTAGGGGAAGACCGCGCATAGCCGACGTGTCACCAGAAAACCATCCACACTCACGTTCGCGGCATTCGCGAATTTTTGCTGACCTATCACATATCCATAAGCCCATTTTCAATCTAATTTTTATTTTTTTTGCTCAACGCCGCTTTAATCAAACGTATCAGATAAAACATCAGATTCTTTTCTTTCTTGAGAAATCACAAAAATGTGCAGAATTAGAATGAGAAGAAAACAGAGCACATTAGACAAATTTACGAAACAAATTCGAAACAATGCTTTTCGGGCATATGTGTATAGTAGCTTTATTCATCTCACAAATCTGTTCACTGAATATCGTCATTTTTTCATTCATAAAAAAATTCAAAATGATTATTAAATACTTCGAGTCTAACTGAAGTTTTCACAAAACCCAAAGTTTCAAAATAATAGGTGTTATGAAATCCAAATTCAAGAATTTGACATCTAAACTCCATTGACTTTTATTAAGTAGCAAGGTTGGCCATGTAATTCTGACACGACATGTTAGGTTATAGTCAGTCTTCTGTCAGATATGAAAGTAACGCTGCCGTTTTTACATATAAAGCCTAGAAATTATATATTTATCAAAATGTTTATTTACTATGAATTTGAGGAAATATCATGTGAATTCAATAATTCCAAAGACCTGACGAATATTGCAGAAACTTTTTTCTCTGTTGATACTGGAAATGTTTCACGTATACATATAAACATGATTGGAAGATTCAGTTATGCTATTTCCTGGTACGGAAATCAAGAACCGAGTGTTGCAATTTTACTGAAAAATATTGGACAGAATACTCCGTTACTTTGTGATAGTTCATTCGTGAAAAGAAGAAAAGTACTCGAATAACCCATCAGAAAAACTTCTTACCAAACAGACGGACCTATGGAAATACCCACTTTTCAAACTTCTCAAGAAATAAGCCTACAGACGACAATTAAATTTGCGCAACTTGAAATACTCCAGTATGAAAATGAGGTTGTACCTACTACGAATCTTGTGTCACAGTTAAACCTCATAAGAACTAACTCCATTCACTTAAGCCATTTTTCTTCGAACTTAACCACTTAACCACGCAAACTATACTATGACGTCATAGTTAACTTCGGTTTTCTTGTGGAGGATGACTGATTATATCGAAGTCTTTGATTATATATTACGACTTTAACTTCATGTTCGTGAAATCACTATGACAATGAGTGTGGCAAATTTATTAGTATTGGAATTTATGGAGGATATTCAGATTTCACCACATCTTTAGCGTCCATCAATTCATGGGGAATAAATTCTTTTAACATCTGGATTATGCAAATGCTGGAAGATGATGAACATTTCAGAATGCCCATTGTAGATGATGATTATATTCAGAAATATATGGACCATGATTTTTTTATGCTGTTCCGAATGAAAAAGAGTACATTCTACAATTTAATAGAATTAATTAGCAGATATTATAAAGAACACTTCAACACTTGCATATGCATGGAAATTGCTAGGAACAAAGATATTCAATGCTCCTAGGAAATTGTGATTGTTCCATAAACATACACCGAGGGGTAAACCGCTGGGGATGTCAGGTGTACAAGCTCAGGGATGTCCAGGGGATCTCCAGGGGATTTTCCGGGGATGTCCTGGTGATGTCCCAGGGATGTCCGGGGATGTCCAGGGATGTCCGTAGATTTCCCGGGGATGTCCGGTGTACAGATTTTGGTCAGCGGTTTACCCCTCGACATAAACATTAAAAACCTAACCTGCAACCAACTCCATCAAACTACCTCCGTAAGCTGGTTTGTGTGGTCGGTTAACTATTACATCATAGTTCGGAATACACTTCGAGAAATATTGACTGGTTATCCTTTTGTTAACCTGGTTTGTATGGTTAAGTTCGAAGAAAAATGGCTAAAGTTAAAAAAGAGTCCAGTCGCAGCTTAATTTCTAGTTACAAAAAAGTCACTAAAAATTTTCTGTGATTTCAACATAGCATATAGAGATTAATTAATTAAATGGTATTTTCAAAGTAAGGCAATCTGAACATGAAAACAGAGACAGATTGTCTCTGATGAAAATGTTTCCAACTATCACATACGATTACCATCGTGTGAATCTGTTTACCAGCAGTATATTATTTTCATCTTGTATCGATACATTTTCGATCAATTATAGGAGCTTACATCCTGGAAATTCTGGTTCGATAGCGAAAAAATCGTGGGTGATTAAAAAGCATATACCTTTCCAAAGTTCAATATGAATCCAGAAAAATTCAATTGATAATTTGCGTGTTGCTGTAAAGGGAATGGATTGCAAAAATTGTAATAGATATCAAGACAGAAACAAAACTTAACGAATGGATTCAATATATGAAGAATTTTGTCATGGCATTGTTACTTTCAATATTTGTGATCAATGAAGGTGTAAAATATTTAATATAAAAATGTAAATATTGTGACGTGTCGACTTGAGTAAGCCTGGTCACTTGGCAAATCAGGCTCGCGGCTAAACTCAGTGAAGATGGGAGTGAGTTAAAAAAAAAATGTAAGTTTATGAATGGGCGCCAGGTAGAGAATTTGCCGGTCCACAAAATTGCGTACTCCCCTACCAGAATAGCAATAAGACAACTGATACTCAATGTCAACCCCTTTATTTAAAATTAAACTAATTGAACAATATTAATGAAAAAGTAAAATTAGATTTGCAGTAGTTGATAGGTATATTCAGCGAAACAAAACTCCACCAAATTGCTGAACTTGATTAAATATCACTAAATCAAGTTATAAATGGGAAAAGGAGTTCAAGTACCGTGGTTGTAATAACTGGCCAGTTAGTATCCACCTCAGTTCACAAATGTTTACACTTACGCCTAAAGTAATTATGAACAGTATCGAAAAATCGCAGTCCAGTATCAAATGAACTGGTACAAAGGTAAAAATGTAAATTAGGCAATCTGCCACTATAATAAACTCAATTATGAGTCTGATAAAAGTTAAACACAAATGAAAGGAGCCAGCGATTATTGAAAGGTCTCCCCTGCTATCAGTTATTCACTTTGTACAATAATATATTATAAACCTAAAGCCAGTGCAAAGCACCAGTTACCTCAACCACTAAATGTCCTGAAGTAGAGACGTCGATAGTACTTATAACGTGGATGCTAAGCACTCATATGCCAGGCACTTGGATGCCAGATACTTGGATGACTGATACTTGGATGGGTGGTACGTGGATGCCAGATACTTGTATATCCAATACTAGGATGCCAGATACTTGTATATCCGATACTTGGATGGGTGGTACGTGGATGCCAGATACTTGTATATCCAATACTAGGATGCCAGATACTTGTATATCCGATACTTGGATGGCAGTCACTTGTATGCCCAACACTTGGATGTCTAGATGGCCGACACTTGGACCCTAATAAAACACCATAAGGCATTGTTCACAAATTCAAAGAAAGTTCATACCTCTTATGATGTTGTTCGAGGGCAAGACTCCTTTCCAAATTCTATACTTCAACAACTTTCCAACAACAAATATTCGCATACAACTCCTAATAAAAAGACTGTTAGACAATGGTCCCACATATAAACTCATATCATACCTCTACAGAGATTCCGAGTCTCATGGAAGAAAATAATAATCCGTTATAACAAACGTACCCTTGGATTAAAACCAATATTCTCTATATTATCCAGGGAATTAACCAAATTGAAATTATAATCGCCTACAACGAGGATGATTCCAGATAAAACTTCCGGACCAATAATTTACATTCAATTCAGCTTTTTCTCTTCCACAATTTTTCCGAAAATTCTCCAAAAAGAGGTTACCTCGCTTTCACAGAGCAGCCAATTGTCAAACAATCCCTTCCTACTTCTATGACCGCACACAATACCACAGCCGTCTCCACCACAAGCCATGAATCAACCGGCAACGCCGCAAAGGGTGTAAACTATCCAGCGAAAATGCTGAATCTAATTCAGGGAGCAAAATAATCACGTTACAATATTCCTATTATTCTGTTTCAACAACCACAACTGTTATTTCCTCATCTGGGCAGACCTCGTCATGTTCATAATGAAAGATTTCAGTCAGCAACATCCCATATATTTCGACATATCTTCTCTTATTTTTTTTATATGTGCTATGGAAAGCCTTTTCATTTATTAGCTTTAAACTCTTCAAGACAGTTCAAGAGCGTCACTCCAAAGATATTTATTTCACTTGCTCAAATATTTGCCAAATTTATTCCAAACATTAATGACAGATCCAAATATCAGTGTTATTTCCAATACCAACCTGAATTCTGCAACTCAAAATATCACTGAATGTGCTATTACCAACCTAAATTCGATTTTCCAAAGCCGCCCAAGATGTCAATAATTCTTGCATGGACTATATATTTCATTACTCAGAAAGTAAGCTTTTTCTGTGCGCGCGAGAGTTCGGCTCCGCCTCACACGGGAACTCGTGCAAGCACGGAAAAAGCCATGTAATGAACGATATTTTTCATTGCACCTCTCTGAAAACAATCTAGCGATATTTGTTCTTCGGCAGAAAGCATTCACTAATTATTCAAATTCTGACATCTACTGTCATCACGCAATCCTTGCTTTGCATAGCATAGATGCATCTATGCACTGTGAAGGCCGCAACAGACGGTGAGCGATAATATAATATAAGTCCATCCAGAGCAAGCCTTGAAAGTCCAGTCGCAGCTTTATTTCTAGTTACAAAAAAGTCACTAAAAATTTTCTGTGCTTTCATCATAGCAATAAATATAACCTTGAAATTAAACGGAATTTTTCAAAATAAGTCACTTTGAACGAAAATGTCCTCATTCCTCGCATCGTGTGAATCTGCTAACCAGCAGTATATTATTTTCATCTTGTATTGATACATTTTCGAACGATCAATTATAGGAGCATGCATACAGTATGGAAATTCTGGTCCGATAACGGAAAATATCGTGGGTGATAAAAAAGCATGCTCCTTTCCAAAGTTCAATATAAATATTCGCTAAATCAGAAAAATCTAGTTGATAATTTGAAGCGTGTATCTGCAAACTGGATGGATTCGAAAAATTTTAGTATAGATATCAAGACAGAAACAAAACTTAACGGATGGATCTATTTAATATATGAAGAATTTTGTCATGACATTGTAACTTTCAAAATTAGTGAACAAAGGAGTAAAATATTTAATATTAAAAATTTAAATATTCCTATTACAACCACTGTTATTATTTCCTCATCTTGACAGAACTCATGTTCATTTATGTCCCATATATGATCCCATATATTTTGACTTATCTCCTCTTATTTCTTTTTCTACGTCGTCTGTGCAGGCTTTCCACATTATTCAAGAGCCTCATTCCAAAGATTTTTCACTTGCGCAATTATTTGCCAAATTTTTTCGAATATTAATAACGCCAGTGTTATTTGCAACACCAACCTGAATTCTGAAACTCAAAATATCACTGAACAGGCATTACCAACCTAATTTCGATTTTCCAAAGCCGCCCGAGATGTCAATAATTCTTGGATGGACTATATATTATAGCTTTGCACTGACATATGTCATTTTATTATAGCAAAATATCGTAATATATCGCTTGGATGAAAATATATATTATAGCATCGTCCGCGGTGCTTGGTTCTTTTTCATAAGGAGCGATATTGGTGTAATATATGAGATATAATATACAGGGTTTCCCAGAAGTCCCGCACTTCCTTGGGGGGATCGAAAGTGAAAAATATTCTAAGCCCAAATATCCATGTTTGAAATTTTTTGATAACGTAGTTAATTAGTTATTAATTAATGAAAGTGACCAATCAGGAGCGCGCTACAGAAGAATAACTAGGCAGTGGGGGCGCGAGAGTGACACACCAAAGTTGCTGCCGGCTTTTCACGCATTAAACCGAGACTGGCGTCTCACTCTCGCGTCCCCACTGCCTAGTTATTCTTCTGTAGCGGTCTCCTGATTGGCCACTTTCATTAATTAATAACTAATTAACTACTTTATCAAAAAATTTCAAACATGGATATTTGGGCTTAGAATATTTTTCACTTTCGATCCTCTCAAGGAAGTGCGGGACTTCTGGGACACCCTTTATATTATATTATCGCTCGTCATCCGTTGCGTTTTCCTATCAAGGGTGGAAAATTGTACTTTCCCGCACTAGATTGCCGCACTAGATTGATGAATTACACCCCTCGCCTGACGGCTCGGACTGCAAAATTCATCTGCGTGTGTTATGACTTACCTTACTGCTCATATAGATGCATAGAATACCTGGTGTTGGCACTGATTAGATTTTGTTCAAGACTTTCTTGTCGATCGAAGATCTGAGATTTTGTGCGGCTTTTCATTTTTCCCGAAAGGGGTCGCGATATTATTCCATTGCCGCAGTAGCGCTAGGACCGTGAATTATTGCGGATTATTCCGGAACTAGACCAAAATCTGAAATCTAGAATGCCGTTTTGATCTACAAATTTTGGTCACGATTTTTAGTAAGGAGTCGATACACCAGGTATTCTATGCATCTATCCGCTCATTGAACAATATACTAATTTTCAACGCAATACCCGAGCAATATGAGAGGATTTTGGCAATCAATACTCGATGATGAGTGAGTCAATGTGTTGATATAGCAGATGAATTTTTCGTTTTTCATCCATGCAGCAAGACCAGAGCGGGAACCAAACAGATCTGAATAAGGGTTCGTACAAATACCCACAAACATTCGCCCTTGAATATACCAGAAATATCGACTTATTTCATGCACAACATCAACCGCTTGAAAAGTCGTTTTCATTTCTTTGGAAAATTGATACTCTTCTTTGAATGCCCAATTGTCATGCAGAAATCGAACGAATATAAAAGCAATTAGCAAGACACACACGAAAGGGAAATCTGTAAGATCCGTGGATTCATCTACAGTGCAAAATAAGGACTCCATTCTAACTCATAATTACTCATTTTTTCTTTTCGGCGAAATCTCTGCGAAAACTTAATTATTACTGTTTTTCCTATGAACAATGCACACAGTAGCTCTCTTTTGCAACTTTTGGACTTTTTTGCTTGAAATTAGGACTTCCAATACAATTTTCGGATGTTTATTCATACAATCTTAAACGAATAGGCGATATACTCAAAACAATATACAGGGTGTTCCTACGTACAAACGAAGAGGGAGATTCCATGCATAATTTCAGGAAACAGTGTACAACGTGTTGAACGAGAATTATGAAATCAGCAGGTGGATTGGACGTGGTAGACCTATGTCATGTACCACCATAACCACATTAATTAGTTCAGATTTATTTGTATACTAACTATATTCATCTATTAAATATTCATATAAGATTTGAATAAATAATATGGTTGGCCGTTCTTGTATGTTTCAAGCAGCGACTGAATATCGAGGTTTGTACCGTTCTATTGTGGGGAACTGCGTGACTCGTGAGTCATGGGTGTTATACGAGTATCGTCGTTAAAACCCGAAAAATGTGTAACTCCCAATTCAATCTAAAAAGAGATTTTGATGCCATCTCTTAGCGGTTTTCAACATCTACATGCTCAGAAATTTGTGTGGTTCCATCTAACAGTTAAATATTTTTCCCGCGCAAAATAGAATAATGTGTTTTGAAAAATATTAAGGGAGTACGGGTAATGAAAAAATTTATTTTTGCCTCTCCTGTACAATCAGCTAGAATGGAGTTACACATTTTTCGGGTTTTAACGACGATATATTCCGTAGCGCTCGGTAAACTGGCCGACAAGCGTGATACGGGGTGTCCCAAGTTCTAGTGCCTATTAGACGTTTCTCGAGATCATATTGTTCGAAATTCTCTACAGACCTAAAATATGTCTGTAGTCTGATCACTTCCGGTTATGCCAGGAGTGAATATAAATTTGTTCATTTTTTTTCAATTTATTCGTTCCCATTAATAATTCACAAGTGACAGGTCTAATTATAAGTTGTTACTATGATTTCATATAAATATACATCGAATCTTTTTGGATTCGATGCATTTGCCTCTACGTACAACATAAAACCAGAAAAGCTCAATTTAGGAGCAAGACCATCTGAGAGTGCCATCATTATTTTTCTTCGAAGAATTCAACGCAATCATAAGAAAATAGGGTTCTAATTTGAAAAACAGATATTATGGCCAATTTTCGATCACAGTTTTCGACACAAAATTTGAAACACCCTGTGATGATATTCATGAAATTCAAAAGATGCATGACCTCTCCACATTCTTCTATTTCGACGTTGTGAGAACGGTCTACACTCGGGATGTTCAGAATGAGAAAAACGAACACCATACTGACTATGAGTAGGTATTTGACTTTTTTTCAGGTTTTTTTTCTATATTTTGAAAACTATTTGAATGAATACAATGGTTGCAACAGAAATATATTCAGCATTCAATACTCAATCATATCAGAAATCATTGAATAGTAAAGAAATTTTTGAACAAATTCATTTTCACTCCTGGTATAACCAGAAGTGCTCAGTCTCCAAAAATATTTTAGTTCTGTAGAGAATTTCGAACAATATGATAATCCCAATTTTCAGATTTCAAATACGTCCAGTTCTCCAGAAATGTCGAACTTGGGACACCCTGTATAGTATACGGAAAGATTAGATGAGAAAGAACTTTTCGGTTCTAATATTTAAGGGGCAATAATCGAGATTTAAATTCCCAATTCGATAAATCGGAATAAAGTTCAGTAAATATAATTTTTATGATCACCTTCTATTACTCAATTTTTTTCTTGAATATTTTTGGGTCGGCCCGGCATACCATGACGAGCCGTCACTGCTATTTAGCTATTTAATATGATATTCAATTAGGGGAAAGTTTAGAATTATTTGTTTGTTAAATTTATTTAATTTTTGACCCCGTTCTCAGATGTCAACTGGACATCCACCTTATGAATAACTTTGAGGTCAAAAATAATTATCTATGTGAATTATCTGTGATGAATTGGTAAATGATTTTTTTTCGATAACCTTGAACTTCAGCAAGAAATTAAACGATACCTTCCTTATTTTTTTAAGAATGGATAAAGAAAGCAATCCAAAACAATGACAATGAGAATTATGCGCAGACAGACTGTATGTCCAATATCCCATTCTTGTTTTTATTGGTGATATAATAAATAGAATTTCTCATTCGGAGTGAAGAAAATCCACAAGTCATCAACGAAAAATTACTGCAGCCAGAGAAAGTTACTGTTATAGGTGCACGATGAACTTTATTGCTTCTTGGTACCTCAATTGGCTGAAATAATATTCCTGACATTTAAGGTGGGCGTTCAATGTAGTGTATTTTTATTTAAAGTTGCATTTGGAAATGGATTGACTTTGGAAACTGAAATTTTGTGGGTAAACTCAGAAAGGATTGGAGTTCTTGATGAAATAATTTTAGTCGATTTCATTCCGAAAGTTAATTTTTTTTCTTTCAAAAATAGAAGAAAATGAGCCAACTCATGCTTCTGTTTTATTTCAACAGAAAGACCCATGAGAATAGTTCAACATCCGATTAAAAGTGAATCTACTGATAATTTCGTTCAGAAAACAACTTGAAATACGGAATTGGCAGAGAATAGCCAAATTCATATTTTGGCGGGAAAAAATTCCTGCCTTACCCACAAATTGACTTATTTCATAGTTCGGCGATTTTCGGATAGAGAGCGCCATTGTACATTTCATTCATAATCAGAGAGATATTCATAGAACTTGATAGTGATGGTGCATTTTCTATGGAGATATTCCATAAAATGGACGGTGGCGCCTCTATCGGCTGAGCTTTCCTACTCAGACTCGCTTTAAACGCCGACCTTAATTCCAACACGACAGAGCCACATAGGTACCACACACCGAGCGCTACAAGTAATTAATTCAAAGAAACATTTAATGAAGAAATAATTCCATTTAATGGTCCTGTTGATTGACCACCAATATCGTGCGATCTCCACAAGATAATTTTATTTAGGGACTTGTTTACGCCGAAACCAGAGATAAGTGGTCACTTGAAAAATAATTGCTGGGAAATTGGGTAATTTGGTCAAACTGATTTAGGCAATATGCGCCAGCCGCAGCAGCCACATTTGAACATTACTAAAAAACACCATTCAAAGCAGAATGTTGAAATGCAGTCCCGAGGCTACTTCCTTCGATTTTTTTAGGAATACTTTGTTACTTAATATTTGATTTGTTTCAACTCGTTTTCAGAAAAAAATCACTCTGCTTCGAGAGAAATTTGATGACTTTTTATTATTCGTTGTGTAGACGTAATAATCCAATTTAGCAATTGGCTCTAATGCATTTCTTCCGGTTATTCGAACTCCATTCAATCGTCTATCCAAATCACAACCTAAAACGCCGAAGATACACTCAGTAGTTACGTATAAATGCAAATGTGCACAGAATTATCAATGTGAAGATGAATTTGTCAACAGCAAATATGTGAAAACTGTTGGGAAAAAAACTATGGGCATTTATTTCATAAGGTAATTATTTGATGTTGGTAGTTCGCTTTTGAAATGAAGATGATTTCGAATATAAATTATTATTTTATTTGCAGTTCTATAGACTCCATGAGTTTTAATCGACCAGATTTAGATGGCACTGGCTATTCGGGAAAATTAAAATAAAAACCTCCATATCTATCTCGATACCTAAGAAAAAAACCATTTTTTCATATAATTTTGAAATCACAAGGTATTTCGGATAACTCATTGGGCCATTGTTCCTATGTTCAAAAACGGTCTGCCCAAATATCGGAAATTATTGAATTTTGAGCCGAAATTATTGTTAGACGATTGGGTTGGGCCAGTGGTCGACAAACTTATTAGCCAAAGCGCTAAATATGAACATTACAACTATTGAAAAAAGTTAGGAACCGAATCTGCTGGTTAATTAAACTTTTATCACTAAATAAATATGTGCTTACATCTCCTTGGAAAGTTTGAATAAGTCAGGTTTGTTTGTTGTTGTTTTTAATTTTAAGCATGATTTCATCCGGTAGCTTGTACATGGTTTGTGTTTACGAAATCTGATAAACTGAACCCCATGTTCGATACGTATTTTACAATAATAAAAAATTTTAATTACCTATCTATCTTTCGACTTATCAAAAAATTATACATGTTCCCGATTTATAGAGGAATTTTAATTTATCAAAAGCAGATGTAACTATTTCCTCCGGGCCCGGCTCTAGGGGGGGGGGGGGGAGCAAGCGGGGCGCCACCTTGAGGTGGCGCCAAAAACAACCAGAGGTTAAATATTTTCAATTTTGATTTTCTCGGGAAAAGTATTATTATTAAATAAGACCCGACTTGATCACTCAAAAAAAGGACAAACATCCCATCTGTCCAAAACTATAGGTACAAAATGATTTAATGGCCACCAAAGTTAGGAATAACATTATAAATGAGAACAAGGAGACCAACTATTTCACTATTATGTTCGACTGCACCTCAGATGTATTTCACACAGAACAAATGAACCAGGTTATACGATATTCGAAGAGAACAGAGTCTGGATATCAGATAAAGGAAAGTTTTATTGACTTCTTACATGTTGACAGAAAAACTGGAGATTAATATCATAGCGAATTCTAGATTAACTACAAGCTGATGATTTAGATGTCAAAAAATATCGTGGGCAATCCTACGACAACGGATCTAATATGGCTGGCATATATATAAACGAGTCCAAATTCAAAATTCTACAAAGTAACGAGCTGGCAGTATTAGTTCCACGCCTAGCACACTCTTTGAATCTTGGGGGTGTCCATTCGTCTTCATCATGTTCAGAAGCAGTAAATTTATTTGGTGTTGTACAAAAACTGTATTTTTGTTTTGTTAGTTCAACCACATGATGGACAATTAGGAAAAAGTGCACGAAAACAAATTTGAAAGGAAGTAGCCAAACAAGATGGGCTAAACATAATTTGCCGGGAGTTGTGAAGGCTGTGGAAGAAATCAAAGAATCTTCACTAGTCGCAGAATCCAAGTGTGAAGCTATTCATTTGCTTCATGCTGTGATGGATTTTAGATTCATCCTGAACCTAACAATTTGGGATGACATTCTTGAAGAGATCAATAGGGTCAACGTGGAATTTCAAAAAGGGGATATAATTATATTACGTTCATTATCGTTGATGCAAGGTCTTGCGAAGATCTTGCAAGGAACTAGAGAAAAACCTATTGAAAACTGGATCTCGAAGCTACACTTCTTTCGGATGAATTGGCTGTGGAACCAATCCTCAGAAGTAAACGTGTTTCCAAAAAGAAAAAGCAGGTCGACGAAATGTGTGAGGATGAGTCAAGAACGCTAGATCTAGTTGGTTTATTCTTGAAGGAAATTAGGGTTGTTTTCGAAAGATTATTGTCAGAAATTATTACAAAAGATTAGAAAGCGCAGAGAGTCTGCATACGCATTCCTCAATGGCCATGCTCTTTTCAGCATGCAAAAAGAGGATTTGCAGAAGATGGGACTCTTTTAGCGCAAAAATATTGAAGAGACTTGAGTGCGGTTGATTTTTGTTAGGAACTAGCGGTTTTCAAAGAACTGGTTCCTGAAATTAGTGAAACATCGACTTCATTAGACCTGCTGCAAATTCTTCACAGACAAGATCTGCAAGAAAAGAAGCTTTTTCCAATGTCAGTATAGCTTTAAGAATATACTGCACATTACCTACCACGTGTGCAAGATGTGAACGCAGTTTCAGCAAATTGAAAATAATAAAAAATTATTTGCATTCCTCAATGAGGCGGGAACGTCTCTATGGTTTCTCGATCTCAGCTATAGAAAACAAAACTGCTTCCGAAACAGATTTCGAGGAGCTGATAGATGCGTTCGCGGAAAGAAAATCACGCCGCATGAAGCTGTGAAGAAAAAAATTTTATTTCTTTCCTTGTGATATTTTCCTTATTATTAATTTCTATTTTTTTTATTCATTTGTATAGTTTATTTTTGTTATTTTTTATGAATTCATATATGTATTACACAAGGGGGGGGGCGCCATCATGAATTCTTGCCCCGGTCGGAAAAAAACGTAGATCCGGGCCTGAATTCCTTAGCAAGTATCATTTTCAAATTGAAATGTTATTGTGTCTTCCCTGGATATTTGTGCCAGGGCAGCCCTCAAGGAGTCTAAGTGCCATATTATGCGGCTCCGTAGCCGCAGTCCCCTCTACTAGGTTGGGTTAAGAGATGAAAATTTCGTGGTCTTATTCCATTCTGTTCCAAATTTCAACTTAGTCAGATATCTTGGAGAGATTAGACAGAGTTCACCACCAGGTGGAAAATCTTTCACCTTTCACATTTAAAGTAGAATTTTACGCGACCCATGTGATAACCGGAGTTATGTAAACTATATTCCAGTTATTTTTTCGATAACTTTTTTATTCGGACAGAAATATTAACAACAACGATCAAGAACTCTAGAATTCTTTTATGTTTATTGCCATGAGTCGTATACCACCAGAACCCATTTTTGCGAAAAATAAGTCGCCTCGTGAAGTTAGCGTTTTACTTAGGCGCTGGTCTCCCCGAACACCCGCTGCCAGCGACCGACGACGGACCCCGCGGGTCTGCCGCCGTCAACTTCCGAATGTACATGTGGAGGAGACCAGCGCCTTAGAATCCACAATTTTCCGGAATTATTCATGATTTTAATCGAGAACTCCAGAACTCAGAAAAATATTTATTTTTGAAAATAGTCGACGCTAACTTCTCAGAAGTTAAAGCCAGAGTGATTTATGTTATCGCTGAATTTCAGGCCGTTGTGTTGAAAATGTATCGAACATTATTGAATTGTAGTACAGTAACTGTTAGAAATAGAGATCTATTCAAGATCAGATTTTGTCCTACCAATTATTCATTCAATAATCCTCTGGATAGAGCATTAAGAGAAGCTAATTCACGGAGTATTGATTTATTTTCTTCGGCAATTTTCTATATGAAAAGGTACATCGAAAGTGATCAAACTTAATTTGATACTGAAATAATGGAAAATTTTTTGTGGGGGTAGGACAATTTAGAATATGCCAGATTATTTAGTACATGTATTTGGCGATTTTGAATTTGATACTTCTATATGAGTTCTATTGTTCGCCTTTAGAGGGAGTCCGATTTATTTTTATCGGATTTTTTATTGAATATATTTTCATTTCAATTACTTTTTTGATATATTTTATTGTATTATTGTAATTTTTCCAATTTGTAAAATCGCATGTCCGTATGATGAAATAAATAAATAAATAAAATAAATAAACATATGGGCTTGACGCTAGTGCTGGTTCAATATGCTTTCGGCCCTGGGCGCAGGAGATTTACTTCGTCTGTGGATGCCTTGGATTCTCGTACAAATCAACAAAAATGAAACGAAATTTTGATATAAATATGAAAGAACAAAACATTCTCATAGAAAAAATTAAAATCAACATTTTGAAATAGTCACTATCACATTTCAAAAATATCACCTTGTATGAAAATCACGTATGTACATATTTTTTGGCCATTTACTATCAGTAAACTGCCGTATTAATTATTGTGTTACAAACAAGTTTTTCTAGAGCATGATTTTCAATATATAAAAGGGATAAAGTATCTAGGTTTTATTGTATTAGATAGGACCTCAGATATGTTTTTATTTTTTGTAGTGCCGAGAAGTATTGTTCACTAGATGCATTTGACATGGGTATGTTTGAAAAAATTTGCAAAAGCGTGAGTATGTTTGGGAAGGTTGCTTTCGCCTGTTGGATAACTTCAAACTTTTCATGAATCGAGGTTTTATTCAGATTCCTCATGAAAATGTATGATTTGATTTTTTAATTTTCTTGTCTCTTCTCAATATCTCTCTCATATTTCTCATACAGAATATCGATCGATTTTTCAATTTCATCCTGGTCTTGTTTAAAAAAACATTTGAAAACCATTTCACTTCATTATTTTTCTCAGATCCTGAGATTATCATATATTACACTGACTACTTCAATTCTGAATCACTCTTTCCCTTCTAGTTCGATTTTGCGTCCACCTGTTTCATAGAAAAAACTTTACCACTATACTTTTTCCTCCTATTGACGTCATCTTTGAAGTAAATATTTTTACAACCGTTAAATTCGTAGAAAAAGGTTTTTAGTCCAAGATCCCAGGGCCGCCAGACGTCACGTATTTTCTGACGAACGAAATGTGAAATGTGGACGAAGTGTTAGTATGTACTACGACCGCATGCCTATCGGCTATACCTTGCTCAGACGGCCAATTTGCAGATATCAGGTCATCAAGTTGCATAAAAACATTGCTTACCTCACTTAAATTCTCATGGCTGATTTTCACATATATTTTAGACAATTCCGTTTAAAATGAGTTGTCAATAATGCCAGACACTTCCCGTCGGCCGAATTGCTTAAGTGACGCCTTAAAGGTTTCGAAAAATTATTTAACTTCACGCGAATCCTGATGCTCCATTTTAATATATGTTCTCCAAACCACTATTTTAAAATTTCTTACAAGAAGACAGACCGATCCAAGAGCCAATCATCACCCAAACTCAATGTTAATGCCTCTATCGCTTAGAGCGCGAGGGTATTATGCACGCATGAGGATGATTGAGAGATTTATTAGCTCATATTGACTTCCCTGTCTCTCATTTCAGTTTACTCATAACAATCAATAATTTATTACTATTCGTAGAAAAATCAGCTAAAAACTGATCAATTAAAAAATCAGGTTAATTATTGAAGATTCCCGGGTAAAAAAGTGCAATTCAAATCTCTTATTGAAACACGCTTTCTAACACTCCAAGATACAAAAAAATCAAATTATTCATTACAGTCTGTAGGTATATCATTCAGGCAAACAAATGTTGAAGTAAACTCCTATCACAGTTGTTTTCATTTTCACTCTCTAGACTTTAAATTTTTTGCAAGTTTTTACAATTACCGTAATGCCCTTTTTCTCTACTTGAATAAAGAATAGCCCGCAGTATTTCCTTATTCTCGAGCATAAAGGAAGAAGCATGAAATGGAGGAACCAAACTACAGCGTTGCCGAATTTCTTGACCAATCATAAATATGAATGTTTCGACAGAAAAGGCTGTCATGTCATAATTGTCATCCCGTTTTTGGTCGTTCATATTTTCAAAATGTATAAATTGATCATAAGTAATGGAGCTCAACAAAAATGTGAAATGTAGCCCAATGTATCTACAAATTGCATTGATTGTACAATGTCATTGAGGTTACTTATAATTAAGTTAATAATATTCCTTAAAATTTATTATAATACAATATAAATTGTCATTGTTTATTGACAATAACTATTTTACCCTTGTATGACAATATAAATCCATGATCATAGGGCTTATCATGAGCCTAGTTTGCTTGAGTTTTGTTCCATATAGAATGGACTGTTAATGCTGATGTTCTAGTGGGTTCGTGGATGTAAGGCCATACTTATGAGATCCTCACACAAAGGCTTTGTGAGTCCGAATAACTTTCGAAATTTTTCATCGGACAGATCTAAAGGATCTGTCCTTGGAAGTACTTCCTGCCTTATGTTATGAAATTCTTCAGTATCTTCAACATCTTCCATAATTTCTTCCCACAAAACAAATCTTTGAAGATTGTTATTCATGATTATTGTAGTAGCTAGCCGATATAACCAGTGATCTAATTTAATTTAGTCCGTGCTATGTAGATATCTTATAACACAAGATAGATATATAATTTAAACACAAAACAAAGAAATAGGTAAGGATATCTATCCTAAAATGTCAAATTATTGGTCTTCCCCGGCTGATCCCCTGAAATTGCCCAGTAGAAGCATCAGGGAGCAATCCTTCTATTACCGTCTGATAGAAAGACATTCAAGAATACCACTTATAGATTATCAGTAAAACCACGTCACCGTTCTCTCGATTGTTCTAATCCCTGGTTTTCAAGAATAGAGGCCCAGAGAGCGAGCGATTATCTGGATAGCCTGACGGTATATCAGCTGAAAGTTAATGGGAACTATTCATATATGATTTTCTGAGATTCACTTCTCTTATGAAAATGAAACTTACAACAGATTTTGAGTT
Organism: Adalia decempunctata; assembly: GCA_951802165.1. Taxonomy (NCBI): domain Eukaryota; kingdom Metazoa; phylum Arthropoda; class Insecta; order Coleoptera; family Coccinellidae; genus Adalia; species Adalia decempunctata. The sequence goes on along the minus strand of OX637699.1, from coordinate 39,867,619 downwards.
CGAAATTCAGCAACAAAATAGTGAAAATCACGTAATATTCCATGCTCTATTTTCCGCTTGATGCGAAGCGAATTCACATGCAGACTGTCAAAAATTGTAAAAGTGAATGTTTATGCCTTCTCCTACTTATACGGGGTGTTTCACCATAAACTGGACAAACATTTCAGCCGTATAAATCACATCAGGGAACTCATTTTTGCCTTATGACATATGCCCCGTTTTCTACGCATGAGCGGGATACAGGGTCTTCAATATGTCATATGTCAACTAAAAACAATATTCTGATATCCATGGTCACGGGCGGATTTACGGGGGGGGGTACTGGGGGCAACTACCCCCCCCCCATGAGTGTCGAAGACCTAAGAAAAAGGTGGTGCACATAAAGTATTTCATACAATTTGCACCTGATTTTATGGTTTTCAATCGTTATTACCCCCCCCCATGATTGTTATTACCCCTTCCATGAAAAAGAGCTATATCCGCCCTTGTCCATGGTGAGTTATGGACCTTTGAAATATCGGATTCAGGTCACATCTTAGTATTCTTGGTGCCTCAGTTGTGGTGTATAATTCTAGAATTAAAATCAAAAGTGTGAAAAACCTGCAATATTGAGATATTTTTGTTTTCGATTGCCGAATTGGATAGCATTCATTCAACAAATTCGATTTCCTAAGATTTCTCGTGAAATATTCTTGCTAAAATTCGAACTCAATTTTTTTTCGTGTTTTCTGTGAAAATATTCCTTTCAAACTGTTTTTCATTCTGAATACTGATGTGAAAACAGAATAATAAATATTCATTGGTTTTCATTTTGAGCCACATATTCCGCTAGAAGAACTTTCATAATTTTTATTTGTGATGAACCCCTTTATAAGTCTCCGCATAAATTTTATTGTCGTATTATATATTGATGAATTTTCAGATCTCGAACATTTAATCTCATCGAACACCCTGGTATATTCTATTTTCCAGACGCTAGACAAATAAACTTTATTCCACAATACGAATGACCGATAAACTATAACAAACATCTAATTGAATCGCAATCTTTTGATAAGTACCTATATACAACACCCGAGTTGAAAATCATGCGATAATATTTCACGAAAAATAGCCTATTCCATAATTATTAGTATTTTTACGATCAGTTCCATTAATATTAGACCATTCTAGCGAATTATTATAATTTTGTTTCCATTTGAAATAGCTTGAATATTCAATGAGGCTACCTTGATGAATTTTTTTTTCATTGAACAAGCTATTTGGTCTTTTCTCAAATCCTGCCTAGAATAATTCAAGACAGCCTCCATCAGAAAATTCATTATTTCAAAATTATTGTAAATTTCGAAATGTGTTTATTGAATATCGCAGATAAATTTGAACCAACAATCTCTGTTCTGAAAGTTCGTTAAGGGTACCAATAATCACGTGAGTTGTTCAAGTTTCACTTCTTCTTCGAGTACCTTAAAATTATGTTTTCGCAATTTGTCGTGACAGGACAGAAGTGTCACTTATCCGTCATCAATTATATTGAGCTGCGATCTGTGTGGTCGACAAACGACTCGCGCAGAAATCGTCAAAAATTCATGTTTTCTGAATGCATCTTTTGGTTATTGAGACCAAAGGAAATGTAGAAATGAATTTCGAGAACGCTACCTTGATGTCTGAGATACAGGTCCCGATCGATCCGTTTTTTTATTTATTTCGTGAACAATTTCATTTTCAATATCTGTATTAGGGTGAGTTATAGGCGTGAGTTATTATAACTCACGCTATTGGTTGACCATATATAATACCACTAGAGATGAAATTTGTCCGGAAAATTTTCTCGATTGTAAGATGACAGTTTGTGCTAAGGCAATTTCGCGATTAACAGTTGCATCTAAATAACGAGCCGTCTTTCGAGTGTTTTTGGAAAAAATGTCATGAGCGAAATTGCCGAAAAGCAATATAAACAGTAATATGGTCACATTTGGCACGTATTGCGCTATTTGACATCATAAATTATCTAAACGTTTTTTGTTTTCTCTTTGGTATTCATTGCGACGCTATCTTTATGAATTTGAGAAATTTAAAAAATGTAATCGCTGGAAAAGCAACTTGTTACTTTTACCAGCTCGCATGTTTCATCGATGTGAAACGAGAGTCGCAATAGAAGTTTCCTCACTAAAAATGGTAAGAGTGAAATAGTCATTGATCCACGTTGTGTGCTGAAAATACGGAGATTAGTGATTTCCTCAGTATCAGAAATATGTACATACAAAATTTCGTAATTTTATGAGAATATTCAATGAACAGGACCTTCCGAATTGAGATTAAAGCAATCATTTTCCATTTTCTATAAATTCCCTACTTTTCCAGATTTGTTGAATCATTATAAAACGTTCAGAGCTGTGACAAAAATTTGAATGAATGAATAAAAATATTCCTATGTTTATGTATTTTAAGGTCGGCGTTTAAAGCGAGTAGGAAAGCGCAGCCGATAGAGGCGCCACCGTCCATTTTATGGATATCTCCATAGAACATGCACTATCACTATCAAGTTCTATGAATATCTCTCTAATCATGAATGAAATGTACAATGGTGCTCTCTATCCGAAAATCGCCGAACTATGGAATAAGCGAATTTGTGGGTAAAACAGGAACTTTTTCCCGCCAAAATTTGAATTTGGCCATTCTCTGCCAATTCCGTATTTCAAGTTAATCTTCTGAACGAAATTATCAGTAGATTCCCTTTTAATCGGAAGTTGAACTATTTTCATGGGTCTTTCTGTTGAAATAAAACAGAAGCATGGGTTGGCTCATTTTCTTTTATTTTTGAAAGAAAAAAAAATGACTGTCGGAATGAAATCGATTAAAATTATTTCAACAAGAACCCTAATCCCTTCTGGGTTCACCCACAAAATTTCAGTTCTCAAAGTGAAACCGTTTTTGAAATCAACTTGAAATAAAAACACACTACATTGAACGCCCACCTTAAATAACTGTAAAAGGGATTCTAGAGATTGGCCTATAAAGTGGTCACTTTCAGCACATCATGGAATAGGTGCGTCAAGTTGGTGACACACCCCCCGTATTTTGGTATCAAATTGTTTTGGGAATTTTGTGCCCATTTTGTGCCAATTTGTGCCGTATGTTATGAATTTTGTGCCCATTCCGTTCTCGAGATATTTCAAGTTTTCCAAGTGTGTCACCAACTTGACGCTGTGACACACTTGTGGAAATTTGAAAATTTTTTTCTTTCGATAAATTGTGCCCATCTTGTGCCAATTTGTGCCGTATGTTACGAATTTTGTGCCCGTTCAGTTCTCGAGATATTTTGAGTTTTGTTTGTGAGGAGCGTCAAGTTGGTGACACACCTCTCGAATTTTGGTATCAAATTGTTTTGGGAATTTTGTGCTAATTTGTGCCGTATATTATGAATTTTGTGCTTGTTCCGTTTTAGAGATATTTCGAGTTTTTCATGTGAGTCACCAACTTCACGTTGTGACTCACAGGAAAGCTGGAAATTCTTCTTTGGATAAATTGTGCCCATTTTGCGCATATTCTCGCCGCATAGTATAGATTTTGCATGCTTGCAGTTTTTGAGATATTTGAAGTTATTCCTGTGAGATGAATAGTGCATCCAAGAATGATTGACATCAGAGCAGGCCTTGAAAGTCCAGTCGCTGCTTTATTTCTAGTTACAAAAAAGTAACTAAAAACTTTCTGTGCTTTCATCATAGATATAGGAATAACCTAAAAATTGAATGATATTTTTTTAAAGTAGGGTACTTTGAACATCAAAATGTTCCCAATTTTCACATACGATTACCAGCGTGTGAATCTGTATACCAGCAGTATATTATTTTCAATATTTTCATCTTGTATTGATACATTTTCGATCTTACGATCAATTATAGGAGCATACAGCCTGGAAATTCTGGTTTGGTAACGAAAAATATCGTGGGTGATTAAATAGCACGGTCCTTTTCAATGTTCAATATAAATATTCGCTAAACCGAAAAAAATTCTAGTTGATAATGTGAATTGATTGGGGATTTTGTAATGGATATCAAGACACTAAGATAGAAACAAAACTTAACCAATGGATCTATTTAATATATGAAGAATTTTGTCATGACATTGTAACTTTCAATATTTGTGAACAATGAAGGTGTAAAATATGAAATATGAAAAATATAAATATTCCTATTATTCTGTTTCAACAACCACAAGATTTTATTTTTTCCTCATCTGGGCGGAACTCGTCATGTTCATAATGAAAGGTTTTGTCAGCAATATATCATAACATTGCTTATATCTGGACTAATCTTCTCTCATTTTTTTTCTACGTTCTCTGTGCGGGCTTTCCATTTTTTAGCTGTTCACTCTTCAAGAGCCTCATTTCAAAGATATTTATTTCACTTGCTCAATTTTTTGCCAAATTTGTTCGAAACATTAATGACAGAACAAAATGTCAGTGTTATTTCCAACACCAACCTGAATTCTGCAACTCAAAATATTACTGAATGGGCATTACCAACATAATTTCGATTTTCCAAAGCCCCCCGAGATGTCAATCATTCTTGGATCGACTATAGCAGAATTCAATTCGTTAATTCCATGTCATAATATCATGTGATCATTTTATAGTATGAGTTGTTGAACTGGCAGACATTCGGTGAAAACAACCAAATTTCAATGATTCGACGACCTTTTCACTTAGAATAATCAATTCAATATATAATAATTGAGTTGATGAATAAATGTATAGGTACAGGTTTATCGAATACGTTGACACATCCTCAGTTTCAATTATATATTAGTAATATTCTACTTCAATCCATAATGAAGTATATTACGATTCAATAAAACAGACAATACCTACTCATTAAAATACAGGGTCTTTCACGAGGAACCTCACCCATATTTATACGGGAAACTACTGAACGTATTTTCATGAAATTCAGCACTTATAAGTATTTCACGATGCTGATGAAATCTAAAATATTTTCAAGGCATGAGCACCTCCGGTTTTTCCGGAAATGACGTCAACTTCCGTTTTTCAAATTAGAAGACCATTTTTTTATTGCAGAAATAGATTCCTTAGAAAATTTCAAGTTATTTTGATGTAACATTTTTCAGTTTTGGTTATAAAATTCTCTCTGAGCGGGAAAATTCGAAAAAAAAATCGAAAATAGAGCTCCGCTGGAACAAGAATAACTTCGAGGTTTTCGGATGGAAAATTTTCATTTTTGGGATTTTTCAAGATGTAAGATTGATGTATCCACTTTAGAAATCTAAATCGCGATTCATGACACAGGGGGTGAAAAAATCGCTTTCAAAATTAGGGGTGACAAAATCGTGAAAAATCAATTTTTTCAAATCAGAACCCCATTTTTTATGGCAGATATTGAATCTACGTTAAAAGATAATGTGAGTGTATGCATCACACCCTTGCCCTAAAGTGGATATTTTCTGAGTTATTCACAAAAAACTGTTTTTCGTCTCGAATTTTCAGCTATTTCTTTTCCCTTCACGCCAAAAAGATGAAATTTTCAGGAACTGTTACTTAAACCATGTTTTAGATTCTACTACCCTAATATGCAAGAGAAAAAATTTACAGGTTGTTCCTAAATAGATGGCGAATTTGGATTCGAATTTGTATCGGAAACCTCTCTATTTCAACTAATCGGCCATCGGTTTTCTCTTCAGTGATAAATAAATAATTCCTTATGAACCATATGCATACTTACCATGTTTTACATTCTTTTTTTTTAATGATAGATATCATTAATTACATCTGCCAAATTCCTCTTTATTCAGTAGCATTTTGTGTTTACTAATAATTTGGTGATAATTCGTATTAAGTTATAAAATCGATCACTATGCCTAATTTTACCAATGAAGATTATTTAAATCTCATTCTACTTCATGGAGAATGTAATAAAGTTGTAGATAGAACGATTCGACTGTTCATTGAGATGTTTCCTGACCGACCCAGACCAACGAGAGATACCATTAACAGAACCATGACAAACTTGAGAAATGTCGGATCTTTCGTTAAGAAAACTACACACAGAGAAAAAAGTGTAGTAGAAGATGAGAACAACGAAATTACAGTTCTTGCATATTTTCGTGTGAATCCTCAAAATTCTCTCAAAGATGCCGAGATTGATCTGGGATTATATCAATCGAGTGTTTGGAGAATATTAAAAAAACATAAAATGCACCCATATAAATTCAATAGGGTACGGCATTTGAAGGAAACTGATTTCGTCAGGAGAACAGAGTTTTGCGAAGCTATGATGATTCGATTTCAAGAGAATGAAAACTTTTTGGACTGTATAATTTGGACAGATGAATCTAAATTCACAAAGAATGGTTCTTTCAATAGGCATAACAGTCATTATTGGGATGAAGAGAACAACCACCACTTCAGACAATGGAACTTTCAAGAGACCTGGAGTTTCAATGTTTTTTGCGCCATCAAAAATAATGCAATTCTCGATGTTCACATTTATGATGGGACTTTAACTGGTAAGATAGAACACTACACATGTTTGCATTATTTAAAGAATGTTCTCCCTTAGGAGATAGATATTCTGACATATTGACTGAAATAATTGACCCGCTAGTACAGAACCATGATGACTTATGGTATCAACAAGATGGCGCGCCTCCACACAATTCACTCAATGTGTCAAATATCCTCTACAGGCTATTTGAAGATCGATGGTTGGCGAACAATGGTCCACATCTTTGGCCACCACGTTCTCCCGATTTAACTCCTTTAGACTATTATGTTTGGGGTAGGAAAAAAAATATTGTCTACTCAACTCCCCTGACTGATAAAGAGGACTGCATAGAACGAGTCAGAAATGCGTTCAGGTTTGTTTAGATTTTTAGATTCATAGTTTTGAAACTCAATTTGGTTTTTAAACACTTTTGCAGATCTCTTCCTCCCGATGAAATAAGAAGAGCAACGCACGAAGCATTCCTGAGACGTATAAATAAATGTCTAGAAATTAACGGTCAAAACTTTGAGCATCTTCTCTAGTTATAACTGCGAGAGTTTGCCATGGTTCTCCTAATAGTAACTTGAAGTCGGTTTCAAGAAGGGGTGAAAAATCTACAGCATGGTTCAAATAACAGTTCCTGAAAATTTTTTTTTTTGGCGTGAAGGGAAAAGAAATAGCTGAAAATTCAAGACGAAAAACAGTTTTGTGAATAACTCAGAAAATATCCATTTTAGGGCAAGGGTGTGATGCATACACTCACATTATTTTTTGACGTAGATTCAATATCTGCCATAAAAAAATGGGGTTCTAATTTGAAAAAATTGATTTTTCACGAATTTGTCATCCCTAACTTTGAAAGCGATTTGTTCACCCCCTGTATCATGAATCGCGATTTCGATTTTCAAAGTGGATACATCGATCTTACATCTTGAAAAATTACAAAAATGAAAAATTTCCATCCAAAAACCTCGAAGTTATTCTTGTTTCAGCGGAGCTCTATTTTCGATTTTTTTTCGAATTTTCCCGCTCAGAGAGAATTTTCCAACCAAAACATAAAAATGTTACATCAAAATAACTTGAAATTTTCTAAGGAATCTGTTTCTGCAATAAAAAAATGGTGTTCTAATTTGAAAAACGGAAGTTTACGTCATTTCCGGAAAAACCGGAGGTGCTCATGCCTTGAAAATATTTTAGATTTCATCAGCATCTTGAAATACTTATAAGTGCTGAATTTCATGAAAATACGTTCAGTAGTTTCCCGTATAAATATGGGTGAGGTTCCTCGTGAAAGACCCTGTATATTATTTTTCATATATTAAATAGATCCATTAGTTAAGTTTTGTTTCTATCTTAGTGTCTTGATATCCATTACCACTTTCCCAATCAATTAACATGGCAGTAACACGCTTCAAATCATCAACTAGATTTTTTCGGTTTAGCGAATATTCATATTGAACATTGAGAAGGACCATTCTATCTAATCACCCACGATAGTTTTCGTTACCAAACCAGAATTTCCTGGCTGTATGCTCCTATAATTGATCGTAAGATCGAAAATGTATCAATACAAGATGAAAATAATATACTGCGAGTATACACAGAAAATTTTTAGTTACTTTTTTGTAACTTGAAATCCCACCAAAAACAATCTGTAAAAACTAGCCAAGTCTCGATAGAGCTGCTAGTTTATCTCTAAAAAGTAATGGAATCTAGAAAAAGTCGAGCCAAGTTTAAGGCTCCCTACTGCGATTTCTTTATTATTGTAGAATTAATGTTGTGTGACTCGGCCGTTGAACATTCTTTATACGTTAGTGTCAATTTTGTTTACACGTAATGCTATATCTGTTGTAACTATGTTTGTTAAGCGAGATAATAGCCCATGCTGTTATTGGTAATTGGACGCTAGTGTCTCATTTTAGGCTGTTGTTGATTGTGCAACACATATGCATTCAGCATTGACAATGCTGACTTCTGCTCTCTTCTTTTTGGAGCGTCAAATCGACCACCGATCTAAAATAAAATGGACGTACAAACGGTCTTCTATCAATGATTAGAAGTCCGTCTGTACTGGAAATAATTTTTTATATGGTTTGTTTCAGGCTCGTATTATTGAATACGCAGCTTTATCAAGTCTACAATTGACTGGTTATTGAATGAACGTTTTCCAAGTGGCAATTTTCCATCGTCAATGGGTGGCGTTTCTGGCGATAGATTGGTGCAATGGTGTCATGGAGCACCTGATTTTGTACCCTTGTGTACCCTTCAACGGCCAAGTCACACAACATTAACTATAATAATAAGGAAAACGCAGTAAGGAGCCTTAAACTTGGCTCGACTTTTTCTAGATTCCATTACTTTTTAGAGATAAACTAGCAGCTCCATCGAGACTTGGCTAGTTTTTACAGAATGTTTTTGGTGGGATTTCACTTCTTTTTGTAGAAACGTGGGCATATTGATCTATTTTATTAGATTTTCTTATTTGACACTTTTTTTTAGGGGTAGTTTTTTTATTACAAATCTTTATTTTTTTTTCGGTTCTGAACTACGGTAGATAGAGCCTCCGATTATTTTTTATTGATTTCAGCGTCCTCGAAAACCTATAGTTTGATACCAAACTTGTCCATATCTTTTACCCGATTCTTTTTCGGATTCAATTTTTTCTCTACCAATCTAACCACCGCAGACCCATCTGATGATGTTTTTTCTGAAGAGCAATAGACGTTTTATATTGCAACAATTTATAGTAAAACAATTGTTGAATGAGCACCCAGCACCCAAGCTTGTTGTCGTACATTCTGATCCCTGTACTCTGATGAAGAATGATCATAGATCACTTCATGAAGCCTGACAAGTTCGATCAAATTTTCATCCATTTTCACTCCATCAATCACTTCACAAAATATCCGACGTGATATCACTTACGCTTAGAAAATGTGAATTTGCGAGTAGTTCTGGTGTGCTATCAAGTGACAGCAGATGCTAACTTCGTGAATGCGTGAAATGATGACAATTGAAAAAGGATAATAATCCGGTGATCAGTCTTATACACAGTGATAATTTTTAATGTCTCATTTATTGTTCCGGCCTAGCTTTCGAAAACCTATCGTTTCCTTGAACAATAAATGAGACAGTAAAAATATCACTGTGTATAAGACTGATCACCCGACTTTAATTTTTTTTTCAATTTAAATTCTAAAGTTGATATTCACATATTGAGTATGATAATAATGTGTTTCCAAGCGCATAAAGATGCATACAAATTGTTGTCACGTCATGTGAGCTTACGTGAGAAATTGGGAAGAAGATATGGAAAATATAGCTGCTTTTACCATAGCTGGTGATTCTCATAGAAGGGATTCGATTTACCAAATGAATCAATGAACAGAGGAAGTGGGGGAATTCCGTCAATTAATTCAAGAATTATTGAATGAGCACCCAGATCGGTTGCAAATGTATGTCAGAATGACATTTCACAAAATATTAGACGTGGTATCACGTGCATTCAGATATTGTAAATTTGCGGAATATAGATCTTGCGTGCTATCAGTGGTATAACGTGACAGCAGATACAATCTTGCAAAAATTTTCACAACATTTTGATTCCGTAGTAGTACAATCACCCAGTTTAGTTCTGTTGATTTGGCTTCACTATTTATTATTGAAAGGTGTGTCTAGCTTCCTATGCTCTAGGTTCCATGCATTATTGTGGTTGCACATTTTGGGAAGATGACGTGATGTGACGTGATAACAATGTGTCTGCACCTTAAACTTCCATACATTATTGTGGTTGCACATTTTGCGAAGATGACGTGATAGCACGTGAGCCCACGTGACGTGCCAACAGATTTCCGATTATCCTAGTTTTTATAATTTTCCCTTTATGTGGCCATTAAACCCTAACTCTGTACAAAATTTCAGCTCTCTGAGTTCATGGGAAGTACCAGTTCTATTTTGATGATCATGAGTGAGTGAGAGTCGAAAATGCGAAACTTTGCTTTCGCGTAACTTCGGAACTAAATAACCTACACACTTGAAATTTTGGATTTTGAGTACGTGATTATAGCTTACCGGATGACGAAAATTTCGTCGTTCTGGTCTTATCCGGAGGTTCTCAAATAGGGGCCTGAAAATGCGGCGAAATGGTTCGGGTAAAGATAGTACGGCAGTGTTTGCTTCGCGCTCGACTTGGCGGGGCCACTACCGTGCCCCCAAATAAAGCGGCGACTGGATTTTCAAGGCCTGCCCTGATGTCGATCATTCTTGGATGGACTATACATCTATTCATCAATTCATCTCACAGGAATAACTTCAAATATCTCAGAAACTGCAAGCATGCAAAATCTATACTATGCGGCACGAATAGGCGCATTTGGGCACAATTTATCCAAAGTAGAATTTCCAGCTTTCCTTATGTGAGTCAAAACGTGAAGTTGGTGACACACATGAAAAACTCGAAATATCTCTAAAACAGAACGGGCACAAAATTCATAATACACGGCACAAATTAGCACAAAATACCCAAAACAATTTAATACCAAAATTCGAGGGGTGTGTCACCAACTTGACGCTCCTCACAAACAAACCTCAAAATATCTCGAGAACTGAACGGGCACAAAATTCGTAACATAATAACAAATTGGCACAAAATGGGCACAATTTATCGAAAGAAGAAAATTTTCAAATTTACACAAGTGTGTCACAGCGTCAAGTTGGTGACACACTTGGAAAACTTGAAATATCTCGAGAACGGAATGGGCACAAAATTCATAACATACGGCACAAATTGGCAGAAAATGGGCACAAAATTCCTACAACAATTTGATACCAAAATTCGGGGGGTGTGTCACCAACTTGACGCACCTTCAGGGAATATGATTTTCATAATCCGACGGCCGGACAGACATAATTGAATACGACCACAGAGTCTTCACCAGAATGTTGAATCATATTGTTTGAGACCATTCCTGACCCAAAGTTAGAAAGAACAGACATAGTGACGAAATTACACAGTCCTCGATTATAAAGAACGCTCAAGAATATCAAAGGAATTCTCAATTTTTCATGATAATAATTTGAAAACCGTTCTATAGCAAAAACTCTAATAACTCATTTGAATTTATTTGTGTTACAGATTCCAGTATTAATATGACAGTCAAAGAGTGGTTCAGAAAATACCAACCGTTGCAGTTATATGTCGTCTTTATTTTGACGATACTATTTCTGATAGTACAATTGGTAGTTAGTCATATCACCCATGCATTGACTCTCCTCATGAACTCATACCAGATGTTATGCAACGTTCTTGCATTGATCGGATACATAGTAACTATTAAGGTGAGTCAGTAAATTTTTTAAAAATTATGGCCAATAATTCATGTTTAGTATGCCACAAGGTGTTTTGTCGCCTATCACAATAAATTTTTTGGTGAGTAAAACAATTCGAAATACCTTTTTTTTAATCCAATGCATTTCCATGATTTCATTTCAGTAATTTCTGTTTTCCTTTGTAACATTCCAAGTTTGTAAATCCTAGGAACATTATGAAAAAGAGAAAAGGAGCAACCCTGCTCTGAAGAGCTGAGGGTAGATTTACGTTAAAGAGGGTTTTATACTTATATTTTTGGCTTGTGATGTGATCGTCTAGATTGGTAGAACTCTATGTTATGTCGTAGTAATTCAGATTCGTAATCACTCAGATTAGTGAAATATAGGATGGGAAATAATGAGGTAAAATAGATAAATAATGCACTAGATTGGACATAGAGATGGAACAAGAGTCTTTATTCGTCCAGCGCCATAGTTCGAAGAACCATAGCCATATGAAGGAAGAACGAACGAGAATCAATTGAAACTCAATGCGAAAAACCTTCTAGTATTACAGATGATATGTTAACAAATCCATAGAACAATTATTAATAAGACGAGTTCTGTTAACTGATGAACGATGGCACCTTCAAAGCTTTCCTTGCTTATCGGGTACGCTAAGGGCCCGAAGGCGAGGCTTGGTTTACTGGGGACGTTCGTTATAGAACTCCCAGAGGAAGTTTCACTGGCCACTGTTGTGGGGGATGTTTTCCTTAGCACAGGCGATATAAACAGTTTACCCTAGGCCTCCAAACCAGTGATATTTGTACGTAAAATATTATCCTAAAAGCAACAACTCCAAATGCCTAAACCATAATGTCGAGTGAATAGTTAAATGTGCAGTAATCCTTACGAACAGTATAAGAATATTCCAAATGGGTTGGAAGTAGAACAGAGTTCCACAATATTCAATAGAAATGCAATAATGAAATAGAACAAGCTTACATGAGATTAAATCCTGTGAAATGAAACAGTTATTTAAATGGAGATCGTGTACATACCAGATAACGAAGAAGCGTCTTTAAAATATACTAAAATGGCGGATTCCTAGAAGAGGAACTCCATTTCAAAGGAACACTATTGTGAACCAGCATGAAAGGGAAAACACACAGCAGCCGCGTGAAAGTGAAGTAAAAGAGGCCCCTTTCATTGGTTGTCGTTTCGGAGGTCAGTTTTTCTTCCACAGAATCGTATTTCTTCTATGGTCACAGAAAAACGAGTTTACTTCTTGGTGGATCTTCGATATGATTAAAATCTCCTATTTATAAAGATGCGAATTGCCCAAAGTATTGATTGAAGTCGTACTAATATTCATCATTCATAGAATTATATAATAATATCAAATAAGTTCATTCAACGTAGTTCCACGTTTCGACAACAGACGTTGCAAAGTTGGAAGCCATGGAGTCTGGCAACGGTGCATTTTATTTTATTGCAGGGTAGGAAATTCAGATATGTTATACCTTGTATTTTTATGACACTAGTTTCAGAAATGAAACACATCGAGTTTAAACACACTGCGCAAAAAAATTAACGAACATTATGGAAATCTCAAATTTATTCTACAACTGAAGATGTTCTCAATGATAATTATTTTTATCAGAATTATGCATGCATATGTTATCCACTTTCAACGTTTTTCTTCAATACAGATGTTTTCTCCCAGCAGGAATAAAAAAAAGATGATATTATCAGATTTTGAATGTATTGGATCCATTCTAAAATCAGTTGTTCTCGATCAATTCAAGTGATCAATAGTTTTTCTTTGGTTTGATTTTCTACACTCGATCGCTATGCAATGCGAAACACGCAATTTGACTGAAGAGGAATGTGCCCAAGCGGTAGTTTTGCGAGAAGAAGGGTGGATATACACAAGAATTGCAGAAAGGTTTGGAGTTTCCCATACAAGTGTGTCCAGAATGTTGCAGCGATTCAGGGAGACAGGTATGAATGTCCGAAGACCAGGACAGGGTAGACCACGGGTAACAACTGCCATTCAAGAACGTTACTTGAGAGTTTCTTCGTTGAGACAACGGTTTGCAACCGCTCGCCTCCTTCAAAATCAGCTTGAGCATACTCATGAGGTGCAAATTTGCACTCAGACAATAAGAAATGGCCTCAGCGAATATGATTTAAGGCCTCGTGTCGCGGCAAAAGGCAATGCTGTTAACCCAGCCCATCGAAGGGCGCGTTTGGATTTTGCGAGAGAGCATATCCATTGGGAAGAGGCCGATTGGGAAAGAGTTCTCTTCACAGATGAGTCTAGATTCTGCCTCTACCATTGTGATCGACGTTCCCTTGTATACAGACGTCCACATGAAAGATATGCTCAGTGCAATTTCCTGAATACTACTGGTTTCGGGGGAGGATCGATTATGGTATGGGGTAGAATATCTTTGACTGCTCGCACAGACCTAGTGGTCGTTGATAATGGAGCTATGAATGCTGATAAGTATATAAGAAACATTCTTGAAGAGCATGTAGTGCCATTTGCCCCATACATTGCTGAAAATTTAATTTTTATGGACGATAATGCCAGACCCCATCGTGCGCGCATCGTTCAGGAGTACCTTGAAGAGGTTGAAGTCTCTCGAATGGAAGGCCAAGCAAGAAGTCCAGATCTCAATGCGATTGAGCAGGTTTGGGAAAACCTCATTGGAACGCTGAGAAGTTCAGAAAATCATCCAGCTACTCTTAATGACTTAGGAATCCAACTCGGAGAAATCTGGGAAGGATTAGATCAGAACATTTTAAGATCACTCATTTTGAGTATGAACCGTCGTTGCCGAGCTGTAATTAACGCAAGGGGTGGAAATACCAAGTATTAAATCACTTATCAGCGTTTCAGTATTTTGAAAATTGTTCATTTCTCTTCTTTCCAATAGAATTCGGTGAAATCCTGAATTTTTCTTCCATTTAATGTATCTTGTTTCGTTCAAAACCTTCCCGAGAGAACATAAAAAATAATTCATAAAGTCAATGTAGAGTTAACTCTCATTAAAATTGAGATTTTCAGAATGTGCGTTAATTTTTTTGCGCTGTGTATATTCAAATTCAATTAAACGCAATTAGGGTGGCTTTCGGGCTTCAGTTGATGCTGTGTATCGCCAAATTCAGACAGAGCACTTCTTTACAGTCACGGAAATCAGTGGGTACTCGTCTCTTTGAGGAGTCATTCGGCATTTCAGATCCGAACCTATACCGAAAATTTTTATTCTCTTTACGTTTTTTCGGTCGAGAGATGTCGCGATCATGGACGGTCGAATGGACAGAATTGAATTTGACCACGGATTCGTGAGTCGAACCTTTTCCGCCGTATCGGCTGGATGGACTGACTTTTACTACGTATATATTGTCGTTTTAGATCACTTTCGGCTCGAAATAGCTTTGGGTCTATTTTGTAGACGCAGTGACTTCTCTTTTTTCAGTACTCTCGTGATAATATTGGATTTCAAAGCTTTCTAATACGACATCACTTTAAAAACCTGTAAATTTATCAGTGTTTCTCTACAATATTATGCAAATATCATTCATATAAACCTTCCTCTTGAATCGTGCTATCTATTAAAAAAGAGCGTTTCAAAATCCGTTGCGTAGTTTTGAAGATTTAAGCATACATACAATATAGGGACAGACAGATACCGACTTGATTCTTCTCAACAAAGATTTCTCAACATAAAAATGGAAATATACAGGGTGTCTCGAGTTCGAGTGCCTATTAGACGTTTCTGGAGATCTGGACATATTTGAAATCTGAAAGTTGGGATTATGATATTGTTTGAAATTCTCTACAGACCTAAAATATTTTCAGAGCCAGAGCACTTCCGGTTATACAGGGTTACACAGGATACACCTGCGGAACTTCGGGGGGCGGCAGTGCCCCTCCCGGAAATATAACTGAAAGAAACACTGCAGTGAATTCACTGAATTACGTGGATATACGACGGAAATTATCGATGTTGACCGCCTGTCCTCCCGATCCTTCAGAGAAAAAGTCTCTCTAAGGGGGATGGGGAGACCTTGCCGCCCCCAATGTGTTGAACGTAGTTGGAGAAATTTCAAAGCAGTTGGCAAAGTTTCGATCGCATATGGCAAAATTTCTATGTTTCTATGACAGTTGGCAAAATTTTAAAGCAGTTGGAGTTGGACAACCGCCCCCCCTTTCCCCCCCCCCACCTACCACGTTGTTTGTCCCCTCCAAAAAAAAATTCAATTTCACTGAATTTGCCGCCCCCCTGGACGTGCCGCCCTTGTGCCGTGCACGCCTTGCATGCCCGCTTACGGCGGGCCTGACTATGGTTTCATGAGAATATTCATCGAATCTGTTTAGATTCGATGAATTTGACTCTACGTACAACTTGAATCCAGAAAAGCTCGAATAACTCGGGAATTACTGGATTTAGGAGCAAGAGCATCTGAAAAAACTATTATTATTTTTGACCGCAGAATCCAACACAATTATAAAAAAATAGGGTTCTAATTTGAAAAACAGAAGTTATAGCCAATTTAAGATCACAATTTTCAACACAAAATTTGAAACACCCTGTGATGATATTTTTGAAATCCAAAAGATGCATGACCTTTTCACATCCTTCTTCTTCGATGTTGTAAAAACGGTTCACGCTCAGGATATTTAAAAATAAGAATAATGAACATATTACTGACTGAAAATATTGACTTTTTTTCCAGTTTTTTTTTGGATATTTTGAAAACTATTCGATTTAATACAATGGTTTTAACAGAAATGTATTCACTATTGAATACTCGATCATACCAGGAATGGAAAACTTGAAAAAATAACCGGAAGTTTCTGGGCTTCGAAAATATTTTAGCTCTGTAGAGAACTCCGAACAATATCATAATCCCAATTTTCAGATTTCAAATATGTCTAGTTCTCCAGAAACGTCTAATAGGCACTCGAACTTGAGACACCCTACGACAACTTGGAATATTTTCAAACGACACGTATTGAGCGACATGTAGTTCTACTAGTTCTACTAGTTCGACAGCAACACGTAATTATGGATTTGTCTCCTCAAAATGAAAAAAAATGGAAACGATTCACACAATAAGTTCTTTCGAATGCTTAAATGAAAAAAAATGTATTATCATGTCATGTTAGGAAAGTGAATAAATAGATTTGATTGTTTTCAAGCTTATTGTCAATACATACTTGTTTTGAGTTTTAAAGCCAATATACTAACGGATTATGTTTTCCAAGATTGTAAAAGGTATCACGTTCTGAATGTGATATGCATTATGCAAACAAATTTAAAAATTTGATTATGCACCCCTCTAATCCTTCTCTGCGAAGGTTTGATTTCAAGGCTCGAATTAATCCTTGATCTATTGGTTGCAATACCGAAGTCGTGTTAGGAGGCAGAAACACTAAAATTACGCTCCTCAGGTTCGCTATTTGTGGAAAGGCAGTCCAGTTGTTAATCAAGAGAAGGATTTTGATGTTCTTTCTCGAAAGTTCTCGATCCCAAGCTCGAACCCATTCGGTAAAAATATCAATAGTGATCCAAGATTTTCGAGTCCACTGGCAAGTGACGAATATTCTTCATCCGAGATGTTCAGACTTCCGTATTATGAGATTTTTTTTACTGTGTCATTCATGTTGGTTTCCACCATTACAGTTATTCTGTCTTTTGTTAATTTCCCCTCAGTGCATTTTTTGTCTTTGAATTTTAATGTTTGTTTAGGGTTAATTACAGCCCAGTCTCATTAGCATTGAAAATTCATTCATCCGTAAATTGCGAGCCCGAATAGGGCCAAACTTCTCCTAAATAGTCGCTTTTAATCGGTTCATCAAACTCATTGAGAAACCAAAGTCAAGAATATTTAATTCACCAGCAGAAAAAAATTCTTTTTCATGAAGGAGAGGTCCATTTATAAATATTCCTTGATTACGCTGAAGCTTAACCCACTGCAATAATCCTTGATATATATATAGTGCCCTTGGCTCAGTGGTAGAGCGTTGGAATTCGGACCCAAAGGTCCGGAGTTCAATCCCGAGCTAGGAAAGAAATTTTCTAGTCTCGGTAGGGGCCACCATGATGGGTCAAAAATTAACAGTGCTGTTCCTAAGGTGGCGTAAGGACACAGTAACAAAGCCTACACAGAACACAACTGCTTACTCCGAACTCGGCACAAGTTACAAGCTTCGAAGCTTGTAGTTTCAGAGGGGTCTCCTCAGGAGACCTAGGAGTAGTCAGGATAAACAATATATCATATCATATCATATCATATCACCTGTTCTTGAGTGGATGTGCTTACACGTTTGGGTTTCAGAACATTTGCATTGAATAGAGCTTCTATCTCATCTATATTTTTTTATTGTGGATATTTTAGAATGAGACACTCCGTATGCAAAGCACACATTTGTGCAATATAGCACTTTTTTCTTCAATTGAGAAACATTTTCGCTAAACGCGATCCATTTTTGAGCACTAGAGTCATTATACCATAAAACAAATGAAAACACTGTTATTTGCGCTCTAGGCAAAATGCGTAGGAGAAAGCCGGGCTGATGCGACAGGGTGACGAGTTTCTGCGAAGATATAATAAAGGAACATCACATACTATTTGTGTTCTCATGAACAAGACACGTCGTTTCAGCCGGACGATCAATCGTCAACATAAGTCGCTAAACCAGCTATTTCAGATGGGACTGATAATCAGTCCTGATGGTCGGCCGAACATCAGTCGACTGCATTTGTTTTCACTTTTGCCGCTATGGATTTGTGGCGTGACACTGCTGTCACTTTGTACGTGAACCTTCCGATTCCCGGACGAAGTGGAATCATTTTTCCGTATTTCAGTAGTCTCATGTTGAAATTATCATTGTGTGAATTCTTTAATCGAAAAGTTATATAGGAAATCTGCTCGTTGATTGGTTAAAGTTTTATTGAACTTTTATATTTCCCTCTATCGTCCTGTATAATGTATATCAAAACCTAAGGACCCCAGACGGAAAGTTGAGGAGCAAGGACATTCTCGAAGATCAATCTGTTGATGAGTATGCGAACTACAATAAACGGATCTGAGCCACATCCTCTCGATCTCTCAATAACCAAATTTCAAATCTTCATTTTTGTAATTTTCCGAGGATATATCCCAGATTTCTCCTTTTCTTTCGATTAGACTAATAAGCATTTCAGTTTCAAAATTAAATTTTGCCTTCACATTGACTATTATCCACTATTATTAGTATACCTACAAATACAATCCTCTCGTAAATACGTAAAAAAATCCTTAGAATATTCAGTAAGAGCCGTTTCACATGGAACTGATTATCAGCCCTGTAGATTCCCATCACAAAACTATTTTTCTACAACCGGGCCTAAGTAACTACTTTCCCGCATTGTTTTCGATTCGGAAAGTGTCACTTTCCCGCACTAGTGCGAGAAAGTAAACATTTGTTGAATTTGTGTATAATAATAGCTTCAACATAAAATCTCTTAATCTACCCACTTATATTTTTAGTTTAATATTTCAAATTATGCAGTTTCATCCATGTCAAACTAATTATTAATGCAGATTTCCGTTTGAAAATAATTGCATTTTCAAAGAGAACTTGACATCCTTCAAAAATTATGACTGGCATTCATGGATCTGTGTATTTATTTTTATGTCGTGGTCTATGATTTTCTACAGAAACCCAAACTCGTTAATCAATGTATCGAAACGAATATTCGCCAAAAATGTGCAGAAATTTTTCTTATTTCATAAAACGGTTTTAGAAAGAATATTGTTCCTATCTTGAGCGGAAAGTATCTTTCCCGCACTCGATTACTTGCCCGAACTCAGCTCCGCGTCGTTGGGGCAACGGCAATCTAGTGCGGGAAAGTACAACTTTCCGCCCTTGATAGAAAAATAACTATTTCCTGCGCCATTTTTGAAAATTCTTCTCTGTTTGAAAAATACAGGGTCTTGAAAATCTTTGAGAAACTATTTCTAAGGTACTAAGTTTTGGTGAAGAGTTCACCCTATTCAAGAGGCATTTTTTCCAATCAATATTTAAAAAAATATTGTCTCATAATATATTATATCTAGGTTGTGAGACTCTTTGATTCACTAAAATTATTACAGAACTACCTGACAATGATTAATATTTCATATTTTGTTAATAAACGATCAATTTGAAATGTAAAAAGTTATTTAATACCCGACTGGATAAGTTGAAAAGGTCGTAAATTTGTGTATTATTTTAAGTTTATTCATGAATGGAAATACGTAGTGAGTGATGTTGTTGTGTCGGCAAGGGCAACACAAATCGGTGCGGATTCTTGCAATGTGAATTGCTAAACTGTAAAATGTCCCTAATTACTGGGAGATACGCGACCACATGGACGAACCTTTTTTTGTATGAAAAAGAACAATTCGTTTTAAAGCTTCATGAAGTGTGCATCACGAAGTGTACTCGCAACTTTTATATAATTCGCGAAAGTTACAATCGCCAATTTTGTTGTATTTTCGCTTAGTTTTGGTCAAAGCAAAGGGCATATTTTTGTATATAAATCTTGAAAATGGCGAAATGCCGTGGAATATTTATAGAATTTCATTCTTTATGTATATTGAATAAGGATCTAATTTATTCTTTGATGAATTAAAATTAAATAATATGTTTTTGATAAGATATTTTTGGATGAATATTAACAAATTAATGATGGCTTATCTACTCAGTAGAGCCGAATTCCGAAACAATTTGAAATGAAAATAGAGCTATTCGAGATTTTTTCTACATAACAGGCCATATTCGAAAAGGCTTTCGGGGCAGGCTTTATGAAATTTCCGCACTTGACTCGACTACATTGAACAATAACATATTATGCTCAGAATTCGAATAGTTTTTACGACCAATCCAACTTATCGAATACAAAATTGACAAAATTAGAGTATTTTCAATTGGTTAACACTCCGAATGCCGCTCCCTCTTACATCCTTGTAATAAGTAGTCTTAGAAGTATGAATTACATCAGTTCGGCTTTTCTCCTTTTCCATTTCTTTTGTAGTATATTCTATGATACCAAACCAATTGATTTGTACTTTTCGTTTTTACTCATTGAAATTTTTGTTTCAGTTCCAGTCGCGAGATCTCCACGACACGACTGTCAACAGAAAGGATCAATCCTCAAATGGCAAGAATACAGACAACGATGAAAAATATGAAAACTCGAAATTGGAGGCAACTGAACACAAGCTCAAGAGCACCTTTGGCTGGGCGAGAATAGACGTCGTATCGATGCTCATCTGTTGCGTATTCTGCGGATCACTTTGTTTCTCAGTCATTATTGAAGCTATACAAACATTAGTGCACATCAATCACCTGCATGAAATGCATAATCCAATATCAGTTTTCTGTATGGGTGCAGCATCGTTTTTATTGAACGTTTTGTGTTATATTCTAATTGGAGGATACACTTTTCATCAGGGTTCCTTTTTGTATGTTACGGAGAGTGGGGAGGTAGTTTTGAACAGAGTACCTCCAATGGAAAATGTGCGACAAGGAGAACGTAGGCTGTCCAGGACAAAGACATTGTCCTCGGAACTAAGCAATAAGAGGCAGAACCTCAGAGAGATGATCAGAGATATTCTAGGTAGTTAAGAAACTTTTCCAGTTAGATACATGTAGAAACTATTCTGTGTTCTGAAAGCTGAGCCTGTCATTGATTTTTTTCGATTTGAGATGTTCTTTACGGGTGACACCTTTTCATCTTTGGTTCAGCATTTTTCGTCGATGAAACATAATTCACATTCACTTTTCATATCTCATGAGAAAAAACGCTCAATTATTTCATGAACGTAAAGTGAATACCCAACACTCAACAAACAAAGATGACCAATTCACTATTTCAGCGACTTATATAGGGTGTATCACCATAAACTGGAGAAACATATAGCTACTGGTCACATTCTTATTTATTTTTTAGTATTCAATTCAATTGTGATGTAGAATTCTGGAAGAAAAATTCAAAATGGCGGAAAACCTGGAAAGTAAAAGTTTTTCATCTCAACGTAAACTCGATTTCCTAAGATTTTCCGTGAATAAAATTTTCCTGAATTCGGACTCAATTTTTCTTCACAAGTCTACTGTAAAAAAATTCAACCAAAATTGTTGGAAGCCTTCCAAAGATTCCGCTTGGACTACCTATTTTTTTTTCAAAATAATAGTGGCCTTACGGAGGCCAAAATTGTACTAGTGGGCTGCCAGAATGAACAAGGATATAAATATGAATTTATAATAAAAAAAGTGAAAGAAAGTGGAGTAACATCGATTCCCAGTAGATTTGTTGACAACAAATTTTTTTATATGAATTCATGTTTCAATCCCAATCATTCGGTCACCACTATCTTATAGATAAAATTCTCCTGTCTGCACTTTGTGGCCGAAGTCCTCCGAAACGGCTAGACCGATTTTCGTGAAATTTTGTGTGCATATCATGTAGGACTGGGAATCGGCCTACATCTATTTTCCTCCCCCTAAATGTTAAGGGTGATCCACCCCTAACTATTTTTTTCAATTTTTTTCGACAAAATTTTTCATTTCAATTTTTTTATGAAACAGCACACAAAAATACATACAACCCTAAATTGTCATCTCTCTACCTAACCTAACGGAAACGTGGTATACTTAACAAAAACTGCTTATTTATTGACTCTAAAGCCCGCTCCACACTCATGGCAAGAACCTTGGCCAATACCGCGAACGTGAGTGTAGATGACTTTCTCGTGTAACGTTCGCGCTTCGCGGCCTTCCCCGTGAGTTTGCGGTCTCGCGCCCAAGCACACATGTTGAATCCACACTCACACTACTGACAGGCGTTCGCGGTACCTGCGCAGTGATGATTCGCTTGTTCACTGACGTTATTCGCTTTTGAAATGAATGATTCATGTGGCAATGAAGTGAAATTAGAATAGATTCAGATTTAGATAAGTGAAATGAGAATTTCTTGATTATTATCAGAATAAACCCTTTTTATAGCGAGCTCAACAGGCGAAAAGTCTTCGTAGACAGATTTGTGTGAGTGTGGATGACTTTCTTGGCTGCGAATTCTTGCCCAAGTTCACGGTAAGAATTCTTGGCGCGATTCTCGCCGTGAGTGTGGAGCGGGCTTAAGGCGGAACGGAGTCCGCGGGGTCAGCTAGTTTCAAATAAAAATTATTAAAGTATAACGAGTGTAATCTATGGAATGCTACAAAAAGAAAACCAATGGATATTTTTTATTCCGTTTTCACATCATTGTTAAAAATGAATGATAGTTCAATCGTTTGAGATTTCAACAATTTTGAGTGAATTTTTTCGCTGTATACATAAAAAAAATGAATTCGAAATTTGAAAACAATTTTCCGCAGAAAAATCTTAGAATTTAAAAAAATGCTTTTCAATTCGGCAAAAAATTCTAACTTCTCAGGTTTTTCGCCATTCAGAATTTTCTTTTATTGAATTCTACACCTCAAGTGTACACGGAAAAATACAAAGGGGTGACCAGAAACTGTTATTTCGAAGGTCAAGTTTAATTTACCACGGTTACCAGAATATTGTTCAAAGTTGACAGTTAAACATTGTTTCCAACTTATGCTTCGAAAATAGGGTATATGTCATCTCGCGGTGTCATCTACTCGTCTATATATAATTTTCCAGTTTAGTGTGGAACCCTGTATGCCAAATTTCATAATGAAACTGCAGTTTCGAACTGAGCAGAAAAACAAAACTCCGAATGGCCATACTTACGGAAACCTTGGTCAAGTTTCATTATTAGTGAGTCTAATTCTCAAAATTTTAAAAATACCGTTGTAATGAGCTAATCCCGCGCAAATTTGAGAGTCTGAGCGCATTCAATACTGCGCCGTATGTTGTCAATTTTTTGGTAGATTCTCCTTTTCCATTACTTCAATTTCTTGAAAAAGAATTCACTTCACCTGGTTACCGAGAAAGAAACTGATGGCGTTGATTGCTTTCCTTAGGGGATTCAATTTTCTGATCTTGAATAATCAATTCTATTGTAATATTCTATTTGATCTTGATTAGCTCTATTGAAATAGTAATTTACGTAACGAGTCCGGAAAAAAAGGTTTTTTTGGACGAATAGACAAGATTCTAGGACGAGCCGGAGGCGAGTCCTGGAAGTCTGTGAGTCCAAAAAAACTATTTTCGGGCGTGTTGCGTACAATATTTTTTCGGCAACCGTGAAGAATTACAAATCAATGAGATGACACATATCTTTATTCATTTTGATTCATATTTGAATTAAACAGAACAGAACTCTCATCCGTTATTTCGTTGCTATTGTGATGATCATAACAAGGACAACAACGACGTGATTTTTTCCGACCTAGTCCGGAAAGTACGTACTTGCCGAAAAAAGGATTTACTGGTCATCAAATTAAATAAACATGAACAATATTTAGGTATTTTTCTTGCATGCACCTCCAAATTCTAACGAATTGTATTTGTTGGAGCCTGATGATTTTTACTGTGGAGATTATTCTGGATTTGTATCAAGAATAATATCCTGGCTACCAAAACAGGAATCGATAAGTAGGTACCGTATGGAATACAGGAAAATGTAACTTTCATATTTTGTAAATTATCTCGGATAATTTCTGAACGAAATAATAGTTATAAACAAGGAAAATTTATACAAGGATTCAAAGTTAAAGGAAAAGGTATATTCAGTGTAGGAACAGATTTATTAATGGCGAGAATATAACCTGGTCGAAAGAATTTAGACGTAGGAAGAGTTTGAGTTAGTTAGGAACTTAGGAAGGAAAATCAGGAGTAGAAGAGAAAAATTATCATGGAGCAGTTAAATAGTTATTCGTTTTTCTTTCAGTTTATTCATTTTCTCTAGAGACCACCAAATAAATTCAATTTTAATTTTGAAAAACCCATTCAGTTTGGTAATTTCTTATATTAGTTGATCAGGCAATCAAATTAGCTGGCGCCCCTTTCATTGTTTTCATTTTCATTTTAATGGTGAAGAACCTACCCCTTAGTGAGATAGCTGGTCACCCTTCTGTCAACGAGATTTTCATTACGAATATTGAATTTTCTTACCTCACTCGTTTCATAGTGATGAAATGATATAGCCCCCGTGCAGAACGTGCGCTCCAGAAGAAGACTTTCTGAATGTTTCATGTGGTTAATATAGATTTGTGAATCAGATAATACAATCCGAATATATCCGATTATGAAGGATCTCATTATGGAGGATCTCATTATGGAGGAAACATATGAATTGTATTGAGACTTTCAAGTTCGGGAAATAATTAAGATATTTGTGAAAATTGGTATGAACGGTTTGAGTTTGACCTCAGATTGGTCAACGATAGCATTCTCAGCTCAAAATTCAAAAAATACAGACACTGTAGAGCGAAATGTTTTAGCTTCGAACGAGCGCTCGAAAAATAATCAGCAACTGTAACGTATACATATTTGATTCATAAACACAACATGTAACTAACTTTACAATACTCGGATCACAGATTTAAAGAAAAAACATTAATCAATTAAAATTAACCTATTATGGTCTCCGATCACAACGAGTAGGAAAACTAATCCGATAGAGGCGCCACCGTTAATTTTATGGAATGCATAATGAATGAAATGTACAACGGCACTCTCTATCCGAGGATCGCTGAACTATTAAATAAGTGAATATGTAGGTAATGCAGGAACTATTTCTCGCTGTTTATTTGAATTGGGCCTTTCTCTGCCAATTCCGTATTTCAAGTTTATTCTCTGAACGAAATTATCTGTAGATTCACTTTTAATCGGAAGTTGAACTCTTTCGTTTGAACTAAAACACAAGCATGAATTGGCTTATTTTCTCCTATTTTTGAAAGAAAAAAAATCAACTTTCGGAATGAAATCGATCTCAGTTATTTCCAATCCTTTCTGAGTTCACCCACAAAATTCTAGTTCTCAGAGTGAAACCATTTCCAAATGCAACTTAAAATAAAAACGCACTACGTTGAACGCCAAACTTACTGAAATAGGGCGCTTTAATATGGATAGCAGGATTCTTAGGCAGAGGCCTGCAAGCTTTCTCGAAACTTTTCAGGGTTTTCTATAGCAGTAGAAACACAGTCAATAAAAATTGTTGTTTGTAGAAATGACTCCTGCAGTTCTGCAGTATTTTTGTCTGTTGCGAGTTTCTTAAAATGATGATGACTAACGACTATTATAGGAATAATATGAAACGATTGAACACCAATCTGAATTCGACGCTTCGCTGCATAAACGAGACTCCTTCGTTAGACATGAAACTCTTCGGAATTATTGTGAGACTCCACATTCCGAAACCGGATACCATGTCGATACTCAACACCTTGTTATAACATATTTTCCTACTAATTCCTCAATTTATTCCTGCTCACACAGATACTTTCCTATGAAGAATTATTTCTTTTATTCTTTTCAGGTTCCGTTCTGGTCATGTTTTCAGCAGTATTGGTGTATTTCGCTGATTCATGCTATATAAAATATGTTGATCCTGCCATTGCTGTCTTTCATGCCCTAAGTTTAGTGCAGCTTAGTTATCCTTACAGTGAGTAGTATTCAATAACCTTATAATACATATCGTTCATATCTCAAATCTGATCCCCAATGGGAATCAGTAACTTCTTTCATAGTAAAAAAAACAGAAATAAAATATAATTTTTCGAACATAGAATTTCATGATTGCTATAGAACTCAAGTATATTAATCTATTTCAAATCAAATTCCTTTTTCTGTTCCAGTGAAAGAAAGCTGCTTTATACTACTTCAAACAATGCCTGGATCGATAGATATCGACTCATTGAAAATAGACCTACTCAAACAGTTCCCAGACATTGTTAATGTTCATGATTTTCATGTATGGCAACTCACCACCAATAAAGTGATCTCAACCGTACATATCATTTTTCAGAACCCTGAGGTAAGTTATTAGTCCGGCCCCTCAATCTTAAGAACTCACATTCTTGTACAAGAATTGATCTTGTACAAGAATTGAACTTCAAAGTTTTATACATACTTTAATATTCTGGTGATGATTAGATGAAAAATGAACCATTTTTCAACAAAATAGGGTGGATTACACTCGACAAGAAATTGACTGCTTTCAATAACTACCCAAACTTTGACTGGGTTGAAAATAATAATAAATATAAATAATATTCAATTCAAATTTATATCACAGACATTGTTGTGAATTTTATCTTCTCATCTAGGTATTGAACAGAAGATCGTTGCACTGTTCATTTTCAATTCCTAAAATAATATCCTTCTGGTTTAAGATCTTGAAGGTTTCTCTTTTCAGTAGAATTTTTCATTGCTGAAATAATATTCTACTAACTAAGATTTTGTTGCTTTATTGTTAGTCATACCTTCTGCAGTCAGGTTTTTGTTTTTTCATAATCTTCCGTGGCGTCGTCCGTAATTCATTAGGAAAGCAATATCCATAACCGTCACCAATTTTTCAACAATATTGGAAAGAATATTTCTATTACATAATAACAGACGATAAATTCATATTCAAATATTGAAAAGAACTTCTCGAGAAACTACGCCGTTTTATCCCATGGTAATCCGGACTTACATCTATTTTATTATACAGGGTGTATTTAAAGGTGAGGCTATTCTTTTGACAGATGGTAGAACTCATTAAAATAAGTCATGTTACCACAATTTTTTTATATGAATTATGCCCCTGTTTCGAGAAAATGAAAAAAAGGTGAAAATCTGAAAATCTGAAAATTCCTCAGTCCGAACCTGCTCCCTCACCAGCTCGTCTGTAGATATCAACATCTCTTGTTTTTTGTCCTCTTATCATACATAACTCAGAATATCGATTGTGATCAGTTATCTTCGATCGTGTTACGGCGAGGGTACGGTGTAGATTGTAGGAGTGTTTTTTGATCCGAGTATGCCGCACGTTTATTCGAATAATGAACTTGTTGATACGCTTCTTATTTATGGCGAATCAAAACAAAATGCCAGTTCAGCGTATAAGTTGTGCAAAACAAGATGTTCATAAACCTGGTGCAGAGATATAGAGATATGTTGAACAGAGAGATGCAGGCCAGAGTAGTATTAAGGTATTGATCCCCAAAATTTTTTATAAATTTTCCAAATTGAACATTTCATATAGAGAATTTTCGGTAGAATGACTTATTTTGATGAGTTCTATCGCCTGCCAGAAGAAAATCTTCACCTTGAAAAACACCCTGTATATTGAGATGATATAGTGATATATTGTTTATCGCGAAGAGACCCCTCTGAAACTACAAGCTTCGAAGCTTGTAACTTATGCTGAGTTCGGAGTTAGCAGTTGTGTTCTGTGTAGGCTTTGTTACTGTGTCCTTACGTCACCTTAGGCACAACACTGTTGATTTTTGACCCAACAGTGGAATGGTGGCCCCTACCGAGACTAGAAAATTTATTCCCAGCTCGGGATTGTACTTCGGACTTGCTACACCACTGAGCCAAGGACACTCATATTAAATTATTATATTTATTTTTATTAAGTTGAAAGAAATACTTCTGAAATACATACATATTTTTATTTCCAAACGTACGATAACAACGTCAGCTCTCGACTGACAGGATCATCGAAAAGTTCTATTTCTCCGCCTAGGCGGAGAAATATTTACTTTTCCCTCCGGCGGCAGGAAAAGTGGTTGCTACGAAAAAGATGACTTGGTTACCATGAACATAGATGCATAGAATACAAAAACTTCCAATTCAAACGTCATTTTTATTTGATAAAGTTACCCTCAAATGTGCAATTTTCATGAATTTGAAAACGTTTGGAAATAAAATAGCATATTTCATTCGGAGAAGAAGTGACTTTTCGTGGCTCGCTTTCAATAAACCAAGCTCGCCACGAAAAGTGACACTTCTCCTGATGAAAACCTAATGATAAACCTAATGAAATAATATACTATTATTTTCAAACGTACGATAACAGCGTCATTTCTCGACTGACAGTATCATCGAAAAGTTCTATTTCTCCGTCTAGGCGGAGAAATAGTTGCTAAGGCTGACTTTTCCCTCTGGCGGCAGGAAAAGTGTTGTTATACAAAATTCATGACAACCGTAACTAGGCAAATTTTCCATTTTTAATTCAATTATATCGAACATGAATGTCAATCCAAAAGTGGATATTCCGATTTCCATGAGTTTAAAAATGTTTGAAAATAAAATAACATTTCATTCGAAGGAGAAGTGACTTTTCATGGCCCGCTTTAAATTACAAACTCAAGCTCGCCATGAAAAGTGACACTTCTCCTCCTCATAAAATAATATACTATTTGACTTCTCATGTTTTTTTACATGTTGACAATAATATTGTAGCCGAAGTGCATCGACACGATAAGACTAGACTGACTAGAGGTGCGTTCGAGTTGACGGTCAAAATGCTCCGAGCGCACTCCACGTCCACTTTTGAGTTTTTTTTTTTGACGCTAGGAGCGTGCTCGATCGCATTCGTTTTAAAACAGAAAGAGTAGAGCGAGCGCGCACGGTGTGTCCCAAGCTTGAAGGTGGTACACCACAGAACATATACAGGGTCTTTCACGAGGAACCTCACCCATATTTATACGGGAAACTACTGAACGTATTTTCATGAAATTCAGCACTTATAAGTATTTCACGATGCTGATGACATCTAAAATATTTTCAAGGCATGAGCACCTCCGGTTTTTCCGGAAATGACGTCAACTTCCGTTTTTCAAATTAGAACACCATTTTTTTATTGCAGAAATAGATTCCTTAGAAAATTTCAGGTTATTTTGATGTAACATTTTTCAGTTTTGGTTGGAAAATTCTCTCTGAGCGGGAAAATTCGAAAAAAAAATCGAAAATAGAGCTCAGCTGAAACAAGAATAACTTCAAGGTTTTTGGATGGAAAATTTTCATTTCTGGGATTTTTCAAGATGTAAGATTGATGTATCCACTTTGAAAATCGAAATCGCGATTCATGATACAGGGGGTGAAAAAATCGCTTTCAAAGTTAGGGATGACAAAATCGTGAAAAATCAATTTTTTCAAATAAGAACCCCATTTTTTTATGGCAGATATTGAATCTACGTTAAAAAATAATGTGAGTGTATGCATCAAACCCTTGCCCTAAAGTGGATATTTTCTGAGTAATTCACAAAAAACTGTTTTTCGTCTTGAATTTTCAGCTATTTCTTTTCCCTTCACGCCAAAAAGATGAAATTTTCAGGAACTGTTACTTAAACCATGTTTTAGATTTTACTACCCTAATATGCAAGAGAAAAAAGTTACAGGTTGTTCCTGAATAGATGGCGAATTTGGATTCGAATTTGTATCGGAAACCTCTTTATTTCAACTAATCGGCCATCGGTTTTCTCTCCAGTGATAAATAAATAATTCCTTATGAACCATATGCAAAAACTTACTATGTTTTACATTCTTTTTTTTAATGATAGATATCATTAATTACATGCTACTGAATAAAGAGGAATTTGGCAGATGTAATTAATGATATCTATCATTGAAAAAAAGAATGTAAAACATGGTAAGTTTTTGCATATGGTTCATAAGGAATTATTTATTTATCACTGGAGAGAAAACCGATGGCCGATTAGTTGAAATAAAGAGGTTTCCGATACAAATTCAAATCCAAATTCGCCATCTATTTAGGAACAACCTGTAACTTTTTCTCTTGCATATTAGGGTAGTAAAATCTAAAACATGGTTTAAGTAACAGTTCCTGAAAATTTCATCTTTTTGGCGTGAAGGGAAAAGAAATAGCTGAAAATTCAAGACGAAAAACAGTTTTTTGTGAATAACTCAGAAAATATCCACTTTAGGGCAAGGGTGTGATGCATACACTCACATTATTTTTTAACGTAGATTCAATAGCTGCCATAAAAAAATGGGGTTCTAATTTGAAAAAATTGATTTTTCACGATTTTGTCATCCTTAACTTTGAAAGCGATTTTCTTCACCCCCTGTATCATGAATCGCGATTTCGATTTTCAAAGTGGATACATCAATCTTACATCTTGAAAAATCCCAAAAATGAAAATTTTTCATCCAAAAACCTCGAAGTTATTCTTGTTTCAGCGGAGCTCTATTTTCGATTTTTTTTTTCGAATTTTCCCGCTCAGAGAGAATTTTCCAACCAAAACTGAAAAATGTTACATCAAAATAACTTGAAATTTTCTAGGGAATCTATTTCTGCAATAAAAAATTGGTGTTCTAATTTGAAAAACGGAAGTTGACGTCATTTCCGGAAAAACCGGAGGTGCTCATGCCTTGAAAATATTTTAGATTTCATCAGCATCGTGAAATACTTATAAGTGCTGAATTTCATGAAAATACGTTCAGTAGTTTCCCGTATAAATATGGGTGAGGTTCCTCGTGAAAGACCCTGTATACAGGGTCCTGCAATAATAATAAGGCTTTCATAGCTGCCAAACCAGACGTTTTAGAAATTTAGTTGAAAAGCATTTCCTTTGTAATTTCAATTCTGCATCTCAGGAAGTTATTTTATAATATACAGGGTGTTCCCAAATAAAATTATGGAACAAATGAGTGATTTTTTGAATTGAACACCCCATATATTTTCGCATATTTTGAATGCTCTTCAATACCTCTATCATGACGCAAAATATTAGGGATATTTTTTCAACGGTACGGATCTTATTCAGAAAAATCTGCAAAATTTCTACGAAACAGTAGTTTGGTGAAAGCCCTCTACCGATTTCCAGAAGCGATAGAAACATGAATTTAATCAGAATTTCTTTTAACTTAAGAATTTGCCTAGTCATCGTTCCTAAATGATCAACCTCTTTTATACAGGGTGTCCGTTATCAATGTCCAAATATGAAGAATTTTAAATTGTTTTTGCTTGATTTTTTCAAATGTTACACCCTGTATTTTTTTATAAGCTTTTATTCAGTTTCGCCTGTATTTTTTGTCTGTCTGTCTGTCTATCTGTCTCTCTGTATTCAAATCTTGCAAGTTAAATATGACACATCTAAGCATCCGATTGATTTGAAATTTTGCAGATTTACCTAATTGTGGTGACAATGCATCATGAAATATTTTTTATAGAAAAAAACAAAATGGCGGCTTCAAAATGGCGGATGAGTTTTGTTATTATGATCCGATTCCATTCAAAATTAGTATCTGGGGGTATTTGGGTTCGGAAATGAAGATACTTTTGTTAGAATTAGGAAATTCAAGATGGCGGCCACAATATGGCGGACGAGTTTTGTAATTATGATCCTATTCTATTCAAAATTGGTATATGGGGGATTCTTCGAAATTGAGGAATTCAAGAGGGCGGCTTCAAAATGGCGGATGAGTGTTGTTATAAAAGCTTGTCTTCGAAAATGTTTTTTGAGAATAAGGTTTGTTTTCCATGATGATGTACACAGTTTAAAACCCTACATTTTTTCAGAAGTAACCTTAGGATTACTTTCAATCCTGTATCCAGCAGACACGAAAAATGACATCTCTACCAAAAATTTCAGGAATAATGAACATAATCACTAACGAATATTTTAAATGAGTCACACACTGAAACCAAACTGAATGAACAATTTTTGAAAAACTTCAAAACCCTTCCAAAATCATAATCCTTGAAGTTCAACATGAAAATGATAATGTTTGTCCGAATAAGTAACACATACATAGGTATTATTGGTAACATGTGTATTCTAACGATTACAGAGTTTCATCGGCATCCAAAAAAAATATCATTCATGAAATGGTTCAAATAATTTTCATGTCGCAGCAGTGCCACAGAAACTGCTATGAAGTACATCGATTATTATTATTGATCAAAATATTTTTATTCGGAGCTCAAAGTTATTTCCGAATACAATAAATTGAGATGAATTTTGCTAAATATGAAATGGTTGATATGATTTTCATGTTGGGGCAGTGCCACAGAAACTGTTTATTAGCCAGTAGATCCTATGCTCTCGAATATCCCGAAAGAAGACATCCACATGAATCGAGTTTTCGGAGGTTTCTAAACAGATTTGTAGAGACAGGAGATGTCAAGTATAAAAAAGAATAGAGGATAAATCGGCCACTAAAGAGGACAAGGAGCTCGAGGCTTCACTGCATGTAACTGAAAATCCACACATAAGCCAAAGGGAGCTTGGTGTAGCCTGTAGTATAAGTGAGCGTTCTGTTCGAAAAATCCTCAAAAAAAAAAATAAGTATCATGCCTACCACATTCAGATGCATCAGGCGCTTACCGAGTGCGATTTTGAAAACCGTCTGTAACTGGGCAAGTTTTCAAATTGAACAGAACCCTACATTTTTTGGATTTGTTTTATTCAGTGATGAAGGAACCTTCCACAATTCCGGAGCTGTCAATAGGCACAATTTTCATTATTACCCTGTAGAAAATCCAAGAATTATAAGGGAAATAGACAATCAACACACGTGGTCATTGAATGTCTGGAGAGCAGTAATCGGCAATCATGTGATAGCCCCTCATTTTTTCGAAGGAAATTTGGATGGAGCTGCAGAACATTCTTCCCGGAATGTTAGCATTGACACCATTTTTCTTTCTCTTTTTCAATGCCCGTTTGTTTTTATATCCAATATTTGAATAAAATTTTCCGTTCTAATTTCATTTTTCGTACATTCTGAACACAGGAGTGAAAATAGCCCTTTGGTTACCTCTGAAAAAACGTAAGGTTTTAAACTGTGTACATCATCATGGAAAAAAATACAGGGTGTTACATTTGAAAAATTCGGGAAAAAAAATTTGAAATTCTTCATATTTGGACATTGATAACGGACACCCTGTATAAAAGAGGTTGATCATTTAGGAACGATGACTAGGCAAATTCTTGAGTTAAGAGAAATCCTGATCAAATTCATGTTTCCATCGCTTCTGGAAATCGGTAAAGAGTTTTTACCGAACTACTGTTTCGTCGAAATTTTGCAGTTTTTCTTAATAAGATCCGTACTGTTGGAAAAATATCCCTAATATTTCGCATCATGGTAGAGGTATTGAGGAGCATTGAAAATATGCAAAAATATAAGGGGTGTTCCATTTAAAAAATCAAAGGGAATGCTTTTCAACTAAATTCCTAAAACATCTGGCTTAGCAGCTATAGAAGCTTAACGCACTGTGGCAGGACCCGTTATAAGCTATATAGATCAGTGGTTCACTGCGAGTTTTTTCCTGCTGTCACCTGTCGTAACTATTTTTCGAGGAATATGACAGCCGACCACTTTGTTTATTGCGATGGCAGACAAATTTTAGAGGGGAGGAATTAGCGACCTGTGCTAGTGTGCTGCTTGAAAAATTGTATTTTGGCAAAATCTCTTCATCGAAATTTTGTATTTTTCGAGTCTTCGTACTCTTCCTTTATTTTCATCTCCATCGTCGGAATCAAAGAAAAATAGCTCGGCTACGAGCCGAATTTCCAAATTGTTCATATTATTTTATTAATTATATTTCTCAAAAGAAATTCTAATCCCTGTTACAAAACTGAAACAATTTATATGTTGAATGTTAGGTTAGAAAGCTGTGACGTATTTTCAATTGTCATGTCATCAAACTCCACCGCGTTCGATTTGAAAAATGTGCTCAGAACCACGGATACTCAAACACCGGTCAGCGCCCTTTCATCCCCTCCATTCTCGC
Organism: Adalia decempunctata; assembly: GCA_951802165.1. Taxonomy (NCBI): domain Eukaryota; kingdom Metazoa; phylum Arthropoda; class Insecta; order Coleoptera; family Coccinellidae; genus Adalia; species Adalia decempunctata. Next base: position 39,833,112 of record OX637699.1, on the reverse strand, counting down.
AAGCATGTGATGACGTCAAATTAGCCAACGATTTGAACTTTTGAATGAGATGAATTGCTTTTATCGCTAATAATCGCGTATGAATGATTTTTCTAGTATAATTTTGTTTGTAAAATAAACCTTATTGACCTAAAAAACGAATTAAAATGAAAATATGCTGCAGCTATATTTTTATTAAATTCTACCTTATTTTGCTTCGTTCTCGCCTTATACTACACGGAAAAAATATAAGATTCTTCGGTCGTAGATTGTAGAAAGGGTGCTCCAATTCCAATATTGTGAATGAATCTAAATTCATTGATTCAAGAACAAAATATTGGTAAAAGTAGGTTGCATTTATTAAGAAAATTAGGTCCATTCACTCCATGAATGAGCTAGGTAGGTACTAAGGTACTCTAATCCAAGCAAATAGAATAACAGAAAATTCCAAACCTAATACTGTAAATCTAAATTCATTGATTCAAGAACGAAATTCTGCTAAAAGTAGTTTGCATTTATTAAGAAAATCAGTTCTTCGGAAGGGCAATAGGTACTCTTATACGAGCAAATAAATACCAGCAATATTTTTTTATGTTCAAAGATGGTACATTTTATGTCTCACCACTAGAAAAAAATTTCTTCAAGTTCATATAAAATCTGCTTCAACATTGTAATTTTATTGATTGATTTGATGATTTTCTGTACGTTTCGTACAAACATAGAAACTTAAAAAAAGGTATATTCGAATTGAAAATATGACAACTTGGTTATTAAGTTCTGATTTGGTAAATTTCATCTTAAATAAAAAACAAATCTGTAAAAATGTTTTATTTTGAATGAGCATTAAATTTTTAACATCGATCATAAATATAGCATGTGTATGAGATATTGTTTGATACCTAATTGTTCGAGCTGTCTGCTCGTCTCAAGTTTTACTAATTGAAATAGCTGCCTTACAATCTCAATTTCTTTCTGTTGCTGACTATTTTTTCTAGCAGCTGTTCGTATTTTATTTCCAATCAATTTCTCCTGCAGATGGAAGATTATCTGTAAACGAGAAGATTTAGAATGAGAATATAAGAATAATAATAATCGATTTATTTAGAACTTAAGTAACGTGTTGGAGACGTGAAAAAATATGTACTCACCAAGTTTGGGTCCCAGATTACGAAAATGAAAACGATAAGTCAGCAATCCTTTTAGTTTTTTCCAAGAAAAAATCCCAAAGTTACGTTTGGAAGGTAAGGTTATACATAGTTCTAGCCAGTTTTCTTGTATTTTCTCGATCAAGACTCATTGGAAATGTTTTATTTCTGAGTCCTACTCTAATTAATGAACTGAAATAATATCAAAAAGTACCGTTTTCCACCCACAAAACCAAGAAAACTTCAAAAACAGTACACACTACAATGTAAACACCGTATCTGTTGGCTAATTCTACGTCACAACATGGATGCCAAAAAGTGGTGGGGTGAAAGGGCGCTGACCGGTGTTTGAGTATCCGTGGCTCAGAACTCCTCTTTCATACTCTGTTATCTATTCTATTCGCTCCGTCGATCGTCAAGTCGAACGTACCCTATATAAAAATCATTCTGCTGTCAATTTTTTATTAACTTGAACCATATTCCATCAATTCACTTCGTACCGTTTGTAAAGGTTTGGGGTCACATTCGGATGAATAGTCAATTTTGGAGAGTGGGCATCACATTGCCTATATTCAGATCATACACTACCCGTCTCTCAATATATCTTTATCTTTAAGTACGGAAGTACGCAATACTGTCGAATAACTTATTTCTGTCAATTCGCATATCTTTTTCATTATTTATTTTCAAGATTTATCATTCCATTTTTCAATGTGTCGATACATATTGAATTCGATAATGATACAAATTCCGTAATACCTAAACCCTTCATGTTTGGTTCAACAAGGGTCTCTACAAGGCTATAATGATTCCAATATGACTGGAAAGAAATGAGTTGCTGAAACCGTGGTCCAACTTCCGTTGTTATATTCCGGAGTTTGTCAAGTGACTTTAAATATATTCTAAATTCTCGTCGAGATAAAAAGTTACAATGGAATTGAAACTGGCCAGGTAGATTTGATTGAACCCTTCTATGATCAAGAAAGGATTATTTAGAGCTAAGGCAGTAGTTCAGGTAGGGACCAATATTCCGGTAAGAGTGATTAATCTGAACGATTATGTTGTCCAGTTGAGACCCGTTTCACATGCGACTGATGGTCGGTCTGGGCCGGCGTTTGAATTGGATTTTAAAATCATTTCACATGCATGCGTATCATCAGTCGACCGATCCAGTTCAAACGCCGGCCCCGACCGACCATCAGGACCGACCATCAGGACCGACCATCAGTCGCATGTGAAACGGGTCTGAAGAAGAGTACCACGTTAGGTAACTGTGAGAAAATATCTACTATTGCGGACATCAAGGGGTGCCACCCCAACGACTTGGAGCACTGGTGGTAAACGCGTTTTTTCATCCCTAGAAATATATGGTTCGGGAACTCATAAGTGATTGCCAAGATGTCTGAAGTTGATGGAGTCAAGGGAAGGACGAATATTGTTCAATACCGAATAGATATACTAGCAGTGCCAAACCTGTTCGCGAGTTTTCTGGAAAACTATGACGCTTGTTAAGGAGAAAGATGATTCTGCATCTAATTGATGGCACCTTGGATAATCAAGCAGGTTCTTAGATCTTCAGGACTTGGATTTGAACATTTGGTAATGGCAAGTGGGAATGGAACCGTGAAAAAGTTGCATTCATGATTGAAACAGGCTTGTGCCAATGTAATGCTATTTGGTATCTTATAGCCCCAGCTACCTTCGAAAAATTCATGAAGGGTATACTCGAAGGCCTCATCCACAAGACGTGCCTAGTATACTTGGATAAGACAATTGTAGTCAGAAAAAGACCATGTGAAGCGTTTGTAGGCCTTACTCCTAAGAAGATATGAATATAAGAAGTTGGGAATTATACCCATCTTGGCATACCCTCTTATTGGATGCGAATACGAGTAATTTCGGGATCAGAGGAGTGTTACCACCGAAAGTGGATGGCCAAAAGTCATTGGATACTTCAGTAAGGTCCCTTCAAAACCCGAACACAACTACTGCATCACCAGAAGAGAGTTGATGAAGGCTTTCACGGACGGATTCAACTTTGAATCTGGAGTATTTCGGGTCTTCTAGCCGTGGCTCATTAGAAAACTCGTATTGGACCACGGCTCTAGATTTGATTTTCAGTTCAGTTCCAAAATGAGTTATAAATCGACAATGTCATGCAGAACTTCGAAGAAAACGCATTAAGGCGACTGAAATATATCACATGAATTTTTGGGGCTATGATCGAAAATATTCACAATACAATATGTTAGGGTGAGATAGAATGAATAAGTAGGTAATGTTCATTCTTAAAATTATTGCAAATGCGTAGATCTAGATACTTGCCAAAGTCCAGCTTCATTTTTCATTGGCTGACTTTCTATTTTGGTATTATCAAATATATAATCTATGCATTTCAAGAAATGAAATGAGAAGAAGAGAGGTATCCCCAAATAGTATCAATATAACATGAGCAAAGATAAATATCAAATTGAAAAATTACCAAGAATAAGCGTAGATCATTCATAAAGATTTTTTAATAATTCCAGGTTTATATCAGGGTAAAGAAGGATCTTGTCAGACATTTCACAATGAATGGTATAACTCAGGTTACCATACAGCCCGAATTCTTCACGCAGTCACACAATCTGGACGCTATAACGTCAACGAACGTGATCAAATGCCTCATGGCATGCCAGGATTCTTGCGGATCTTGGTTGTGCTGTCCCGAGTCAGAGGAAGAGAAAAATGTGAGTAGGAACATGTTCTTCTAATTACACATACTTATGTATACAGTACAGGGTTCTGTATACATAAGGCGAGAACTATTATTTCTAATAGTTTTTCATCATGCTGATTGATTTATTCTCAAATTTACAGAATGATGATATTCTTCTATAGTTGTACATCTCATTTGCGTTTCAACTTCTCATGAAGTCTCACGAGAGTGGGACGCCAGTCTCGGTTTACTGCGTGAAAAGCCGGCAGCAGCTCTGGCGTCTCACTCTCGCGCCCCCCACTGCCTAGTTATTCTTCTGTAGCGCGCTCCTGATTGGTCACTTTCATTAATTAATAACTAATTAACTACGTTATCAAAAAATTTCAAACATGGATATTTGGGCTTAGAATATTTTCCACTTTCGATCTCCTCAAGGAAGTGCGGGACTTCTGGGACACCCTGTATATCGATCGTCGGTTCACTTTACTTCAGTGCAAGGACTAGTGAAAAGTATGATTATATTACTCAAAATCTATGGCCAATTCGACTGAAGCTCATTTTCCGCAAAAAAAACGTGCGGGTATTGTGTATGTGCTTCGAAGAACATGTTATAAATACATAATATGGTATTTTTGGTTTGTTAAATCAACACTAATCTAAGAATTTTTATCACTCAATTTTATTTTGCATATTCACAAATATCTTACCTGCAAAAGAAACGACATTGAATCTTATTTATCACAGGTGTTAATGATAATCTGTTCTAACAATAATTATTTAAAATTACGAACTAAAATATTGCACGATAATTCCGTGGCTTTTATATGATTATATAATCTGTCTAAATCCACGTTACTGGATCTTACAATTTATCAATCATACCGACGCGACGTTCGTTAGAACGCGGTAAAATTCAAACTAAAGAACAAATTCTTTATATCTTCTCCCCTACTAAGAGCACCTGGTGGTATTGACACTGCAAGCAGGTACTAATTTTGTTATGTGAAATAAATTCGATTCTTTTTTCTCATGACCTGTGTCTATTTCATATATTGATGTGGATATTTTCTTCAATATCTGGCATGGACCAATTTGCAATTCATTTATTTTTTCTCTATTCAATCTGTTTCTGTTTTCAACGTAGACGTAATCTCCTATATTTTAATCATATTTCTTTCTATTTTATTGAAAACTTTTTCTTTGTATTTATGAGATTGAATACATTTTTCAAATGCTAATTTTCTCCCAAATTGATTTTCATATTGGTTTTTAATTCCATGGGTAGTATTCGAACGTCCGCTCCTTCTAATAAATATCTAGGTGCAAATCCTATGGATGTGTGCTCCACTTTGTTATATACTTCGGTGCACTCCTGAGCGATCGTCGTCCATGCCAATTTTTCTTCTTGATTTTGATTGATTTTGCATCTAATTTTGTTAACCAACGTCTGGTTTAGACTCTGGTTGAGTCCGTTGGAAAAAGCTGAATTCACAGCTTTGAAGACTATTGGTCAATTTTTATCTTCCGTAAAATTTTTGAACTCTTTGGAATTTATTCCCGGATATTGATCCGACAGTATCATACCAATTTGGTTCAAGTCTGGAGTTTTTTTTAACAATTTAAAGATGATGCACTTTGGGTTTTATAAGTTAAAATATAGGCATATCTGATGAAATGGTCGACCATTAGATGAAGGTATTTTTTCCTTCCTCCAAAACCACCTATAGACTCTTCAAAGTTTACTTATTTTATTCTGCATACAAAGTCATTTCTCCCAATTCTTCATCTGCACGCGCTTTCAAATTGAGATTTTCCAACGGTTAACGGTACTATAAACTTTTTACCTACTAACCAAAATTGCCATTAATTGCCAAACATTCTAGACAAATCTTTATCTTCTGCGCTCCGTTGAGCTTTTTCGAGAAGTAAGCAACCGGTTTTTCTTCACCATATACTTGTGGTGGTTTGAGAATGGCTCCAACACCTCTTATACTTGCGTAAGTAAATATGTGAAAAGGTAGATCAGAATCAAATATTTCTCTGATCGGTTTAGTACACAACAGGTTTTTTATCTTTTCAAACGATTCCTGACATTCCCAATATCTATGAGATTAAACTTACGGCTTCTCGATATTTGGAAATATTGTGGGAATTTGTTGAACCAATTGTGATTTGTCATCACAACAAATTAGGGACGTATACTTCCAACAAGACGGGGCACCGTGTCATAAAACGCATAGGCATAACGCTGAGGCAAGACTTGTGCTGAAGGTTCAGCTGGAAAGAGAAAATCTATCATTGAAAGAAAAACTTGAATACGCTGAACGAAGCAATAGAAATAATAACGTGATTATCCTTGGACTAAATAAACCGGGGGTTGAACTTACACCGACATCTGTTTGAGAAGAACTACAACGATTACTGAAGGCCGATGTTAGCGATTGCTATAGGTTGGGAAAAACGGAAAATTCACCTGTCAAGTTGGAATTGATCTCGAACCTAATGAAAAAATACATCTTTTCGAAGGCCAAACAATTGAAGGGAACACCTGTCAGCTTGTCAAATGATTTGACAGAAAATCGACGCAGGGAATTCAGAATATTGAGAGCAAATCTTCTTGAAGCAAGAAAGGTCACATCTGTCAAATCCTATATCCGTGGCACCCGCCTCATAGTTAGGACAGGGGAGTATACGGTTGATGACCTGTTGAATTCTCTACAACAAAAGAGGACACATAGTGCACCCTCAACACCTTCAATCACAAGAGATCTGAAAAATTCTGGAAAACAATACGACCAGGAAAATCGAGAGTCTGATGAAGGGGACTGGAGGAGTGTAGAGGAAACCGCGGAAGCGAGAGGTACAGTTGAGGTGATCTCAAAGACGACAACCCCAAGTTGCTCTGGGACCCAAAAAACTACAAGAAACCATAAGACTTCCAAAAAGAAATCCCCAGGTAAGAAGGGCTCTAAGTCAGGCATGAAACTAAGAATTAGATCAGCGAGATCTTGAGTTGAGCACAAATCAAGAATAATCAATGTTTTGGTGCTTTATTTTTGTTTGTTTTTTTTCTTAATTACATTACATTACATCGATTAATATTAATCCGTATATAAGAGATTACAAAGAGGTTAAATGCGAGACAATTCTAATAAACGATTTTCACACTCTTAGAAACGACATTAAACAATAAGAAGTTAAAATATTCCATATGAATATTAGGAGCATTGTCAAGAATTTTGATGAGTTATTAATTTTACTAGACTGCCTTGCAGTAAAGTTCCATGTAATTGTGCTTACAGAAACACTTCAGATGCAACACATAGAAATTTTTAAATAAGATGGATACCGAACAATCTACAGCAACGGAGTGCTAAATAAAAACGATGGTGTTTTAGTATACGTAAGGGAGGAAATTGAATTCACACATCATTTAATGACTTTAGGTGAGAACAAATCCGTAGCAGTAAATGTTTGTGGCAAAAAGAGCATCACGCTGACTGCTGTTTACAGGTCCCCTTAGACGTGTGTGCGCGCCTTCACTTCGGATCTTGTTAATTATTTAGAAGGAAAAAGCCAGGTTATAACACACGTGCTCGTCGGAGATATGAATATAAATTTGCTAACAGATTATGAATTTGTTGATGAATACGAGAACATATTATACACATTCGGATTCATTTCAGTAATAAATAAAATTACTAGGCCTGGAGGAAATACTTGCATAGATCACATATTCCTCAAGGGGCTCAATCTCGAGAGTCGATTGGAGCATGTCAGGGGATATATTTTACAACATTTAATTACGGATCACTTTCCTATCATGTTATCTTTTAATTCGAATGATGAAACATTAATTCATAAAAAATCAGGAAAAAAAGTAAGAAAATATATAAACTATAGAAAATTGAAGGATGATCTGAATGATGAAACGTGGTCGGCAATGTATATGAGCAAAACAACGTGGATGAAATGACTCTCTCTTTCATCAAAATAATAACAGAACACATAAATAACAACACACATACTGGGAAACTCAAAAAAGATGAAATATATGGCAAAAAATGGATTACTTCCTCTCTTCTTGAAGCGACTAACGAAAAAAATGACTTGTACATACAATTGAGAAAAAATCCAGATGATGATGAGAGTGAAATCTGAATACACTCACTGTAAATATAAAGTTCAAAAACTCATCAAAGACGCAAAGAAAAACTATCTGAAGAAAATAGTAGATAACAGTCACAGTGAGTCGGGGGCAGTATGGAAATGCATGAAGGATATTTGCGGAAATCCCAACGAACCGAGAACAGAAATCAAATGTATAAAATATGAGGGAATACATATTACGGAGGAAGAGGTCATGGCGAATATATTTAATAAGCATTTTTGTGGTGTGGGAGAATTTTATGCTAGTAAAATCGATGTTCCTCAGTGTAACTCCCATTTCTTGGGTCCTGTTGAACCTGTGGAAATACAGAATATCATATGTCATCTGAAATCTGGGAAGCCAGCAGGAAACGATTCAATAAGATCTGAAACTCTGAAAGAAATCAAACTGGAAATATCTAAGGGAAATATCGACACCTTCGACATTTTTAATAAATACCTGTTTTGAGAGGGGGTGCTTTCCAAATTCTTTTAAATTGGGTATAATAAAGCCAATTTACAAGAAAGGTGACCGAACACAGATCACAAATTATAGGCCTGTCACCCTGATATCCAATTTGGCGAAGATAGTCGAAAAAACAATAAAAAAGCGTATTGTGGAATATCTGGAAAAGTATAATATCATCAATGAAAAACAACATAGATTCATGGGAGGAAGATCTACATAGGATGCGATAAGGAGGCTAACAGGGAGACTCTTCGGATGTCTGGACAATAATATTCCTACCCTGTGTATATTTATCGACTTGTGTAAGGAATTCGATACGGTATGACATATTCGATTGCTCGAGAAGTTGGAAAAAAGAAGTTACACCTACCTTGCAACAAAGATTTTGAATATAGTTCCAGATCACATAAAAATATGAAAAACATCAATGGATTTAGAAACGCATAAAGGATTAGATGAATTATGAAAAAAGGGGAATTATTAGTAATTTAATAAATAATACTCAAGAAAGGGAAAAAAGGATGCAAATACCCAATTTTTCTTTTTTGTGTAGCATGAAAATGTATTGCGATGATTTCAGACGATATCCGATAGAGACAACCAAACCGATTTTAAGAAGCACACCTGATGTTGACAACTTACCACGAATACAGTGAATAATTTTTCGAGAGAGGTTCCTAGCAGTGCATAAACTTTTCACCTCAGCTCTTTTGTTTTGTGGATGGACATTATTGAGTTATCTTTATTTTTATTTTGTATTCATGGAACAATTTTAGGAATTAAATTTTAATTTTAGGTCACATACAGGTCAAATAATATTGTACCTCTGTGATGTATTTTGGTTGATTTAGTGGAAATAAACTTATCTATCTATCTATCCATCATATCGATATCGATTTTAAACGAAATATTCGCGGACAATAATTGGCTTGGCAACTGGGGTCCTGTTCATTGGGCGACAAGATCCCCGATCTTACGCCTCTAGATTTTATCTCTGGGGAAGAATAAAGGACCTCACACATAAACGCCATCCTGATTCCCGAGAAGCGATATGCCTTTCGTTCAATACCTGCGATAGAATTGATTAATGCTGTCAATAATGTTGGGAAGCGAAGTCGATTATGTTTTGATTTGAATGGTGCTCAATTCGAACACTTGTTGTAAATAGTTTAAAAATATTGTCGTTCTTGTTATTCTTTTTTTGAAAAAATGTATGAGTTATTATAAAATCGGCACTAATTATTCTTTTTAACAGCTGTTATGTAGACCTATTTTGTTTCGTATTCAGGCATGGCAACCCAGATTTCGACAATACATCTAAAATTATTCGAAAATAGCCATAAAATGAATGTTTTCAAAGAAGAATAGGACTTATTATATATATTTTCGAAAAACTAATTTCATTTCAAACACGAATAAAAAAAATATGGGGTGGTCCATGATAAAAAAATTCAAGTTTATGTTATAGCTTCAAAACCATATTTTTTAATGAAAAACTAGGAATAACTTTAGGATCTTTCAAAAGAGTGCCTGAAGAATATTTTCACAGAAACAAGAAGAATTAGAAAAATAATCAAGTTACGGTGTTGGGACAGAAATGCACAAAATTGAAAAACACCTTGTATCTGTCGAACAAGTCAAGATATCCATGTGGGGTTTTCGGCATTCATTTTCTCACAAAAATCGATCTCGTAGCATGTAGGCTAGTTTTTCTCTAACTCCTCTAGAAATTGGTGTTTCCTATCAAAAGTGTCCAATTTGGACCGGCCTGTATAATGGTATTTTGAGGAACAAGAAGGAATTATTCATTTCAGTTCTTGGATATAACCCTTGAATGTAAACAAACGTATGTTTTCCAAAAATTCCTGTATCGAACAAAATTTTTGATCGAAATGCAAAAGCATATAGTAAACAATAATCGACTTCAGACCTGTAAATCAATTCCAAACCTGCATTAAACACAAAAAATTTGCATGTAAACGATGACACATGACAGAACTGAATTTATTTGAACAAAAGCCATGAAAAATCACCTAGAACAATTATTTTGTTCTAGGTGATTTTTCATCATGTTTCCAAAAGCCTTTTTGTCTACTTCCTGGATAGAAATAACAGCTCCTGAATCGTATACAGGGTGTCTCATTTGAAAGTGTCCACCCTCAATAACTCAACAACGAATCCGAATTAGTGAAAACAATCAGACAAGTCGATTTTTGATGACTGGGGGACATGATCTGGCATACAAAGCATGTTTCTACTAGAAACCGCCTGGAGGGGGTTGCAACCCCATTAGGAATTTGAATAGGAAAAGTGGGTAGTTTTGTAGCACAAATGTATGCATCGATTCAAATTTGCATAAAGCTGCAGTTCGTGTTCTGATAGTGAATATTCACAGAGTTACAGGGTGTTTTTTATGGAAATATGGTACCGATTGAACTAAATTAAAAAGAGATTTTCTAATAGATCGTATAATTTCTATTGAAAGAAAAATATTTTTAACAAACGATATTCACCGAAAATGCTCAAAGTGCTCGCCATCAGATTGCATGCAGCGATATAATCGTTCTTCAAAATTATTTCGTTCATGCTGTAGCATTTGAGGAGTAATGTTACGACATTCTGCCACAATTACTGCTCTCAGGTCGTCTAAATCTGCAATTCTGGTACTGTCTCACCTGAGCTGCGGCGGAGCTCCGTCCTGCTGAAAGCGTAACTCCTCTTCTTAAAGGTTTTCATCTTCCTACAAAGCTTTTGTGATTAGATGAACAATCACGTTTATGAGCCGGTCCAGATACACATCGCCAGTGAGATTTCCAGGAACGAACACAGGACCAATCAAGTGATCTCCCAAAATACCCATCCATACGTTAAGTATGGAACTTAGCCAGCTTCAATCTTCTGTGGACACTTGCCCTTGAATATCCAGTTTCCTGTGACAACTGGCACATAGTTGACCAATTACGGCGACTTGATCATTTCCACCCGTAACCGTACGGGTGCAGTTATGTGTTTTTTGCAACTGATACTCTCACCTCAAATTTATGTACCAACTGAATGATTATTGAATGATAAGAAATGATTATATCGGGATGTCGTTCATTAAAAATTGTCATTTTCTGAAAGCAATAATCTCTTTGCTTATGGCCTGGCAGTGCAGATTGTGATAAGTATAACGAGAAAAAAGACAATTAACACTTTTTACTCACCTAATTGTTTGTTTTTTTTTCTTCAAATGAAATTATACAATTGGAGCACCTCTGCTTCATTAAGTTTTATTGGTACCATGATTCCAAAAAAAATAACCTGTTACTTTTCGAATAGTCACTTATAAGAACACAAACAGTAGGTTCATACAAATTTGAATCCATGAATACATTTGTGCTACAACACTACTCACTTGGCCTCGAAATTGACAATAATCCCTTTATTAGTAGTCCTATAAAGCTGCGTCCACACTATCCCGCGATTGGCTGTTGGCAATGCCGGGTTGGCAAAGCAAACGCGGCAAAGCCGATTTTGGCTTGCCATCTACACCTGAGTTGGCATTCAGTCGCAAAATGTTTCCATGACAGAATACAGCGCTTCTCATCCACACCACAACTGAACCACGTGCGTGCGAGCCAACGATTGGCTCGTCCCCACTACCGGCTCCCGCTGGCTTCCTTTGATGGAGACCGACACTACAGCGATTTTCGTTGGCCAACCATTGGCTCAGTGGCACATGCCAACGGCTACGTCTACATTGTATTGGCTTTGCCAAATTGGCAGTGCCAACAGCCAACCGCGGCACAGTGTGGACGCAGCTTAACGTTGGTGATAAATGGCTACCTATTGATGCCCCCCAGTAAAAGAATTCATGCCCAACAAGATTATACGTTCTCATTTCGATAGCGAGGTTTTCCAATTGATTATAAAAAAAATCCTTCTTTTGCTGTTCATTTTGACGTGAGTTCAATCAGGTAGCAGGTAACGCAGTGTCATCAACTGTTCGGAGATTCCTTGTGGTTGCTCAGCAAGATTGGCTGCTATATTATTTCTTACAAATAGTGTACCCATATTTCTAGAGCGATTTATAATGCAAACAAGTTTTCATTGAATGTGTTTCGGATATTGAGAGAAGAAACCCAAATAAAATCGAAAAGTAATTCAAGAAGTTGTCAAAGCGAAACCGCGACGAACACAATAATAATCACTTGAGAGGTTTTGCATATTCCTTACTAACTAAATATGGAACGAACTGCGTTATCTCGAGAAATTCGTAGATCATGGACGAGACTTCATGAATTTCTTTTTCAACAAATCATTTTCTTCTATTTTTTTACACATTGTCATAGAATGAAACTGCAGAATCATTTTTTGCATTCGTTTTGTGAATCCATCTGTAGCTGAAAAAATTAAAAGCAAAAAAATCTTTTTGAAAAAAGCTTTCATTTAAATGCTGTAAAAAAAATAAAATTTTCATTTAAAATTTCAACTATCAACTCAAAACCTCATCATACAAAATTTATATGATGAAGAAAGCTTGTCGCGAGTGCTGTGTAAGTATTTAAAATTATTTAATTAAGATACTCAATTGAATAGATACCCATATTGTAGAAGTGCATAAAAAATAACTATTTCGCCATCTTGGATGTTCCGCCATATTGGATTTTGAATGACGTCAACATAATTTTTCGAGTTAATCTCAACAAGCCCTTTCATTTGATCCCCATATTGTAGAGGTGCATAAAAAAATAACTATTCCGCCATCTTGTATGGTCCGCCATATTGGATATAGAATGACGTCAAAAAGTTCATTGTGTATTGTCATCCAAATCAAACGTGTATACAAAATTTCAGCTCAATCAGTTGAAGATATCTGTTTCAAAATTGAGTTGCAAGATTCCACCCGAAGATACATACATACATTGCAAGTTAAATAAAAGCTTTTAAAAAAGTATTATTTCCGAGAACGCCTATGCATACCACAAAAATCATGTCAGGCACAAACAACCACGAGGGCGGATTGATATTGAAGCTACCTTCCGCTAGATGGCAGCACAAACACAAAAACTTATTTTTCGAAATTGCGATCTGTCAAACGTCAGCTGTTATCGATATACCTCGATATCGTTATGAATGATCGCCGAGTCAAGTTGCGTGAGATTGTTGAAATGATGAACATATCATATGAACGTGTGTTCAATATTTTGCATGAACATTTGCATATGAAAAAGCTACCGGCAAGATGGGGTGCCGCGTTTGCTCAGTGTCGAACAAAAACGAGTTCGACAGACCACTTCACAGCGGTGTTCGGACATGATAAAGCGTTATCCTGTTGATTTTTGGCGTCGATTAATAACTGTTGATGAAACGTGGGTCCACCACTACACACCTGGAACCAAAAATCAATCAAAATAATGGGTGGAAGCTGGTGGAAGTGCTCCGAAGAAGGCGAAGGCAGTGAAATCGGTTGGCAAGGTTATGGCCACGGTATTTTGGGATACACACGGAATATTGCTCATCGACTATCTTGGAAAAGGATCCACAATCACAGGAAAGTATTATCGTGCAATATTGGATCAATTGAATGATGCAATCAAGAAAAAACGACCACATTTAAAGAAGAAAAAAGTGCTCTTTCTTCAAGACAACGCACCGGTTCACACAGCATTAGATACGATGCTGAAATTACGTGAAATACTCAAAGTCCAGATTTAGCTACTAGTGACTTTTTCCTGTTTCCAAACTTGAAAAAATGACTCGCAAGAAAAAGATTCATCTCAAACGAAAAAGTGATTACCGAAACTAACGCGTATTTTGAGGGATTTCCGAAATCGTATTACATTTCCCCACCAAAATATAACCTGGACTAACTCTTGTACCAACCTTTACTATACCACTATCATCCAAGTGATAAAGATTTTCTTCATTATGTATTCAGATGGTATGAAAAAGTTGGAATGTCGTCTAACTAAGTGTGTCGAAGTAAAAGGAAACTATGTTTAGAAATAAATGGTTTTGAAAAAAAAATTTTTCCTTACTTAGGTAGCTTCATTATCAATCCGCCCTAGTCCATATATCATTTCTACCTTTCATCGCGAATAGCAATACAATAAACAGGAATTCAAATATCGGGTGTTTGGACAGAACTTCATTGAAATCTTAAAACAAGGCCAAGGTTTACAACAACTTAGAATATGAAAATCGGCAAAACCAAGAAAAAGTGAAAAGGTTACCTAGTTAATGCAAGATTAATGTAGACCGGTAGTTGTTAAACTATTGTCTCGGTATTCCACAAGGCAAGGAAAATTTGTTCTCTATTTTTGATTATTCACTCTGGCTGTTTGTTTTATTTTCGAATTATATCCTATCGCGCAACAACATGTGAGAGATGGTCTTATCGATGCAGCATTACAAGGAAAGTAACCTCACTTTCACTTCCCCCCGGCAGACTGAAACAAAGAAAGAAAACAATTGCTGCATTCTGAAGAAGAAAAAAAATTGTGCAGATCGAAGTGTGTTAGAATCATTCAAAATTTCTCCATAAAAAGTAGACAAACAAGACATAAAAGCCTACTTGGTCAACATCTTAAGATTACTACTGAGTTCCTTCAGAATAACCCAGACATTATTGTGAGCACGGCTGATAAGGGAAATGTAACAACCATTATGTACCGCGAGGAATATGAACGTGAAACGCTGAAGATGTTGGATAATGACAATATGTACAAGAAACTTAAACGCGATCCAACTTCCAAAGCTCAACTGGTTTTCAATGGGGTGATCGGGGACATGAAAAATAAGGAATACATTTCAGACACGACCTATAAAAGCCTTGTTAGACATAATAGTGTATGTCCAAAACTCTACTGTCTAAGAAAAGTACACAAGGAATCACTTAGCTTTAGACCTATAGTTAGCTGTGTTAACTCACCTGGATATAATATAGGCCAATATCTACACAACATCATCTCACAGGTACTATCTAGCTCTATTTACACCGTAAAAAATTCCTTTCAACTAACTACGTATATATCTGAGATTGTAGTTCCTGATGACTATGTTCTCATTTCTTTGGACGTTGTCAATTTATTCACAAATATCCCTAGAGAGTTGGTTGTTGACAGCATTCGTAAACGGTGGCAGTTCATTAGTTGCCATACAAACTTAGACAAGTTGACTTTTATAGCGTTGGTTGACTTGTGTTTTGATAATAGCTTTTTTAGTTTTAAAGAACAATTCTACAAACAACTTGATGGCACACCGATGGGTGCCCCAACCAGCCCTTCTTTTTCTGGCCTAGTTATGAATGAGGTTTTTGAGTATGCCTCCAAAAACTTAGGTTTCTTCACTTCACTTATGAGGTTATACGTGGATGATACCATTCTGTTAGTTCCTAAGGATAAGGTGGAACATACCTTATCCGTTTTCAATTCCTTTCATCCCAGAATACAATTTACATTGGAGAAAGAGAATGATAGTAGTCTTCCATTTTTGAATATACTTCTGATTAGGGAGGGTAAAAAATTACTGACAGATTGGTTCAGAAAGAATATAAGTATTGATAAATGTTTGAATTTCTTCAGTAATCACAGTTTTCAACAAA
Organism: Adalia decempunctata; assembly: GCA_951802165.1. NCBI lineage: Eukaryota > Metazoa > Arthropoda > Insecta > Coleoptera > Coccinellidae > Adalia > Adalia decempunctata. The sequence goes on along the minus strand of OX637699.1, from coordinate 39,817,084 downwards.
AATTAAATATAATGAACAATTTACTGTATAGAGCAATAACACTCAGTAATTCAACAACAAAATTTAGATATAGTCAGGAGAATCCTCATGAACAGTAACTATCCAACCTACTTGATAAACCGTAACATTAAGAAGTACACCAGTGTGGTTTCAACGGATTATACGAAAGAAACGAAAGAATGTTCTAAATATTTCAGACTACCGTTCATTCCTGGGCTATCCTACAACATTAGCAAAGTTTTGGGGGATACATTCAAATCTAATTGTGCATTTCACAATTTGGAAACAACAAAAAAAATTTTCACACGGTTAAAAGACAAAGTACCTGATACAAATAGATCTGAGGTTATTTACAAGATCCCTTGCCACAATTGTAATCGATGTTATATTGATCAAACTAAACAATTACTCAAGGACCGTGTCAGACAACACATTAATGACACCAATAATCGCACCGAAAAGACTGCTCTTTCTTCTCATTCTGTTCAAACTGGACATAAGTTTATGTTTGATAGAGTTGAAATCCTGGACACTGAAAGGCACAAACACACTAGAAATATTGCTGAGATGTTACACATAAAGAATAACTTAACTGTTAACTATAGAGAAGATGTACAGGGACTCAGTAACATATATTTCAGTCTGCTTGAATCGATTTGATCTGTGCATTCTTGAACTTTCCTGTTAATTTTTCCATTTCGTTTTCTTGCTTGTACTCAGTTGTTAGTAAATTAGATATAGTTGTGTATTTTTATATATATTTGTAATTAGTTAGTGTTAGTTGTTGATTCTTGTATACTGTGTAGTTTTGACGTGTCATATCTTGACAGAGAGAATGCAGCAATTGTTTACTTTCTTTGTTTCGGTCCGCCGGGGGGAAGTGAAAGTGAGGTTACTTTCCTTGTAATGCTGCATCGATAAGACCATCTCTCACATGTTGTTGCGCGATAGGATATAATTCGAAAATAAAACAAACAGCCAGAGTGAATAATCAAAAATAGAGAACAAATTTTCCTTGATGTATTGCCTTATGGAATACCGAGACAATAGTTTAACAACTACACTCTAATCTTGCATTAACTAGGTAACCTTTTCATTTTTTCTTGGTTTTGCCGATTTTCATATTCTAAGTTGTTGTATTTACTTGTAGCCCTGAAGAAGAAGTCGATAGACTTCGAAACGTTGGCCTTGTTTTAAGATTTTAATAAAGTTCTGTCCAAATACCCGATATTTGAATTCCTGTTTTTATACCATGGACGATACTGAATCTCAAGCAATACAATAAATTCAAAACTAACAAGAATTATCGATTTATTTGCTGGAAAAATGAAAACGAACTGAGGGATGCAAACACATTGATGTTGGGAATGTTGGGATGCTAGCAAATTACAGTTACACCTGTATATTTAGTTATTACTCTATGGTGAAAACCAATTGTGTAATGAGTTGAAGAAGGTGGCGATGTTTAATCATAAATAATTTGATATTTTCTAATTTCAGGAATTGAGGGAGATTAAATGCGCTTCAGAAGAATCATTGCCAGATCTATCGACTCAGAATACTGTGATACAGTCTCAGCCTCAACGAACCCATGAAACCTCGTCGAAAGAATCAAATAAAGAAGATATACCATTGCCTCCGCCTTCATACGAGGAGTCAAATCTACTGAGGAATGACCAGAAGCTCAACATTAACGCTCAAGAATTTGCAAATGACGTCAAAGAAGATATGGAAGCTAATTTGTAGATAATTTTCTTTTCTGTGATTTTAATGTGACTGATATAATAATTTTCATTTCGAGATATGTGCCTGTATTATAGTATGTAAGATGCATTTACGGATTTTGTAAATAATGAGTGTCTGTAATTTTGTATACAAAATAGACTCGGCCAGTGTACTGGTGAGAATGAATAAAAATACTTATGAAAGCAACTCATTCACGCATATTCACGAAGACACTAAAATGATTTATCCACAATTGAAAATATATTCAAGCATCTGTACCGTATACAATGTAGAAAAAAATTGAGCATGATAAGCACGGAAGTGCAGTTAGGAGCTTTTTATCGTTTTTTCATCCACTGTGTATGTAGTGTCGTATACTACAGATCAGAAACCAATGGACAAACAAATTAACAATAACTGTCACAGACATTATCAATGATCAACGATCATTCGTTACAGAAATATTGGGATTTTTTCGATAATTCGCTAGAATCCACAGTAGCCATTATCGAGTGGAAGACAGTGTAACTCATCCTCTAGGCCTTTCGTTGATATGATTCGCTATAACAACTGCACCCAGTTAGTTATCGAGCCCACCAGATTTCGAAACAACCAAAACCCATCGCTTCTCGATCTTATTCTGATCAGAAGTGAATACCTGGTATAGCAAGTTCACTCCTTTCGGTAAGTTATTGTTATACCATAGTATAAAGAGGGGATGGTATGCCAATCCCAGTGTAAATTTCATTTGAGGCGATTTTTGAGCGCCATCTGTTGGTTTTTGTACTCGTTCCCCAAAATTACAACTCATACTCATAACCTGATGAAGAATTCTATAACTGAAGTAAAAGTGAACTATGAAAGAAGGTAAATTCATACAGTGGCGTGTAATAATTAGGCTGTTTTATTTCTTTTACGACTCTCCTACTCCGATTGTCAAATTCGGCCACCTTTTGAATACGCCACTGATTAATTTCCGCATCATTATAAAACCCGACCTAACGCCATCTGTATTAATAATTTTAATAATAATAATAATTTTATTACAGACATCATATGTACACATAAGATAACATATACAATATCATATAATAATTTAACCCATCAAACTATTACATGGGGAGTCAATATAGCAAAGAATTAGTCTTTATAGGATATAAATTACAATTTGTACACAAACAGACAATACATTGTAAAATTCGACACAAAAACACCTATAAATTCTCCAATTTACACTTCCAAAATTCTTCCATATCATAATATGCTTCCTGGATTAGAAATTTCTTCAATTCATTTTTCATTCTGGTTTTATCCAATATTTTGAAGCGATGTGGTACCCGGTTGTATATTAACAGTGCTTCGTGGTTTATACTCATTTGAGATGCTGACACCCTATGATAGGGTGTGGCTAGTTTATCAGCATTTCTGGTTCCATACTGATGGAAATCTCCGTTCTTTGAGATGTTTTGACCATATTCATGAACATACATTATGCAGGTAAGTATATACAATGAGGTAAGCGTCATAATATTTCCTTCACTAAAATGAATCCTACAGCTGTCTGTCTTCTTCAAATCATTGATGATGCGTAGTGCATTTTTTTGTTTTATAAAAATTTTCTTGCTTTCAGGTCTTCCTCCCCAAAACAGTATGCCATGAGTGATCAAGCTGTGGAAGTATCCAAAGTAGGCCTGTTTGGCAGCCGACTTTCCTGCAAGTTGTTTCGTTCTTCGGATGGTGTATGTAGCGAATGAGAGTTTATGTATCAGATATTCAATATGAGCGTTAAATTTCAGATCTGGTTGAAGAAATATTCCCAAAAACTTCAGTTTGGCATCCTCTGCTGGGCGGGTCTGAAATGTAAGATATTTAGTTTTATTCTCATTCATAACAAGGTTATTTGCCGCGAACCGCGTTTCGGCTTGTTTCAGTGTTGAGTTGGATTTTTCTTTCAGCTCACTCTCACTGTCACCTTTATTGAGAAAGGAGGAATCATCAAAATACATTGTTTTCGAATCAGACTTCACATTAGCAGGTAAGTCATTTATATAGACTAAAAACAGTGTAGGTCCCAAAATAGATCCCTAGGGTACTCCATGTGTTATTTCCCTCCAATCGGAATGTCCACTTCCCACACTCACCTTCTGAAATCTGCTTTTCAAGTAGCTGTCTACCATTTTCAGAGCTGTACCTCTTATCCCACAGTATTGAAGTTTTTCCAACAATATGTCATGCTTTATTGAGTCAAATGCCTTACTCAAATCAATGGCCATCAGTTCACACTTCTTGCCCCCATCAAAACCATCCGCAATGTTATGCAATAAATCTGTTATTGCTGATTGGGTGGATTTTTTTGTTGGTATCCATGTTGTTCTTTGCATACTATTTGATACTTTTGGAAGAAGTTGGTCATTCTGTCCTTAATCACAGTTTCGAATACCTTCGAAAGCACCGGAAGGATGGAGATTGGTCTATAGTTGTTGAGTTGATCTTTATCCCCTCCCTTATATATGGGTGTAATCTTGGCCATCTTCAGTTGGAATGGAAAATAACCTTCATCGAAACATTTGGTTATTATAGTGCTCAGTGGTGCAGCAATACTTGGAAGAATTTTTCTCAAAACACTCGAACTCATACCATATATGTCGGTGGAATTTTTAGATTTAAATTTCTTGCATAATCTCATTATTTCATCGGCATTGACTTCTCCAAGAAATATCGAATTTCCAATATATTTATTTGTATTTTTCTGTAAACCCGAAGCAGTAACTGAGCCCTGAATACGTCTATGTTCACCAGCGGCTCCAACATTTACCAGGTAATCGTTCAGTATTTCCGGGTCCATGTGTTCAGAAAACGATTTTTCCTTCATAGTTGTTCCCCTTTTTATGATGTCCCACACTGCTTTGTTCTTATCAGTGGCTTTTTCGATTTTTTTGGCGTTTTCTGCTCGTTTTATTCCCATAATTTTTTCCCGGTATTCCTGCTTACATATGTTGTAGGCATTCCTGCTGTTAGAATCTTTCTTAACAGATAAAATCGTGGAAAGAGCATCTAGACGATTTTTCAGGTTCCGAATTTCCTAATTCCTTTTTATATTGGACTTTTTATGAATTTGTTTACTGGCCATCACCTGCGGACAACATTCATCGAATTTTCTCAGAAGTATCTCCCAAAACTCGTTAAATATTTTCTCAGCCGGCTCATCCGAATGCACAAAGTCCCAGGATTCTTTCCTTAATGCACTCATAAACAGTTCAACGTTCCGAGTTCTCATCTTTCTTACTATTTTTAATTCATTTGTTTCAGGTTTTTGTGATCTACTGGCACCCTTCATGATTTGTCCTCTATGGTCCGAAATATGAGGTTCCACACTGTAAGCTACATAATTGTGTTTTATATTTGTATAAATATTATCTATTAATGATGTTGATTTATTTACCACTCTTGAAGGTTCCCTAAATATGGCATGCAGATCCAGATCCTTCATCACCTCCAGAAGATCTCTACTGACTTTAGTACTTTTTGTCACATCAATGTTGAAATCTCCGGCAATATATACCTCGTCATAGTTCAAATTTGTTTCAGCATACATTACATAAATTAGTGCCATCTATTATCGAAAAGTCCAACCGATTCTTTGGAGCCCATATCTTGTATCGCCATCTATTGATGGGATCCACGCCGTCGAATGATAACCCTGTAAGGTTGGCATACTATCCCTATATCTATTTTCGTGCTGGTAGAACAAGCAGTGACAATATTTTTTGCCTCAAACAGATTATTGAAAAAAAAACAGCAACTAATAGGGAAGTTCATATCACGTTTGTAGACACACAAGGCTTACGATACAATTCCATTGGTACAACTCTGGGGAGTATTGGCAAGGACAAACATAAATCACACCCTTATAACAGCTATAAAAAGTCTATACACTGGTACAAAATCAAGAATCAGAATATAATATCAGGCCACATGGGGGGTGACGTCCCCACGGCTCGAGTTACCTGGGCCACCAAGGTTAAATGGTGGCAAACCCATGAACGAGAAGTGGAAACCGATATCATGGCAGAAGATCGGATGCCACTCCACCTGCTGGCTCGACCACCGTGAGGAGGACTGTCCGCAGGGGAGCTCGCAACGCAGTGGAGCCGCGAAATGAATATTGAAGTAATGCGAGCTTTTCATTACGTGAACAATTGCGAGGACAAACCACTTCCTGGATGGAGATACTCCCTCTATACCGAGTACACCGGGAGGCATCCGGAACTTCAGAAGACGGAAGGGAATCATTCAAGAGAAATATTCAAGGGATCGAATTATCTCAGAAGATCGCGGGATGTGCACAGCAGGTTGTGGATTTGCAAACCTATCACATCGTGCGGAAATTTCTGAACTAGTGGGAGGAACTGAAATGTTTTTTCACTGGTTCATAGATGAATTACCAGCTCAAGCTGAGAACGGGAGACCGATGAATAATATAATAATATCATGGCAGAAGATCGAGATGCCACTCCACCTGCTGGCTCGACCACCGTGAGGAGGACTGCCTGCAGGGGAGCTCGCAACGCACGTATCCAGTGGAGCCGCGAAATGAATATTGAAGTAATGCGAGCTTTTCATTACGTGAACAATTGCGAGGACAAACCACTTCCTGGATGGAGATACTCCCTCTATACCGAGTTCACCGGGAGGCATCCGTAACTTCAGAAGACGGAAGGGAATCATTCAAGAGAAATATTCAAGGGATCGAATTATCCCAGAAGATCACGGGATGTGCACAGCAGGCTGTGGATCTGCAAACCTATCACATCATGCAGAAATTTCTGAACTAGTGGGAGGAACTGAAATGTTTTTTCACTGGTCCATAGAAGAATTACCAGCTCAAGCTGAGAACGGGAGACCGATGAAGAATAATAATAATAATAATTTTTCCGTACGGGTGTGGTGTGGTTTATGCCATGCTATATGGGGGTTGACGTCCCCACGGCCCGAGTTACCTGGGCCACCAAGGGTAAATGGTGGCAAACCCATAAAAATGGTGAATTAAGTAAGCCTCGGAAGAGAGTCGCTGCCTGGGGAGCGCCAGGGCATGTCCGGAGCCGGCGCTGGACATGACAGCATGCGATCCGTCGGTGGCAGGGTGCTGAGGAAGCGAGCTCCTGTCATTCAACAAAATACAGCACCACAACAGCAACGAGAAGTGGAAACCGATATCATGGCAGAAGATCGAAATGCCACTCCACCTGCTGGCTCGACCACCGTGAGGAGGACTGCCCGCAGGGGAGCTCGCAACGCACGTATTAAGGGGAGCCGCGAAATGAATATTGAAGTAATGCGAGCTTTTTACTACGTGAACAATTGCGATGACAAACCACTTCCTGGATGGAGATACTCCCTCTATACTGAATTCACCAAGAGACATCCAGAACTCCAGCTAACGGAAGGAACATTGCGGATCGTAAAAATGTTATTATACGAAAAGGCTACTTGACAAGACAGGAACTAGATGAGATCAAGAGAGAAATGGGCTACACAATCAATCAAGAACAGATTGCCGGAAGTCAGAATGAAGAACCCACGGAGCCGCTGGAGAGACCAGCAGATACGGCCAGGGACTTGTCTGTCACACGAATTGCTCACCAAGACTCCCCACAATATCGCCAACTGTATGACACCTTCTATAGTAACCTGGCGCAATACGAATCTACTGATCCGCTCAACCGCCCCATCCTACCAAAATTGAACTTCAACTCTACGGCCAAAAATAACATCGAGTGGCTCAACGAAATATTGGCAGAACACCTGAGCACTCAATGGACGTTGAAACAAGTCCACTTATCTCTGTACTGTGCTGCCATCACAGTAATCGGACGAAATGGGCAAAAGATCTACATCCCCAGAACCAGTGAACAGTAAGTTAAAATCAAACTCCTGTCTGGAAAAGAAGATTAATGCAGGACGTCGATAAATTCGAGGAAAAGTTGATGTCTTGGATGAGTTCCTGAAAGATAATAAATCGCGTAAAGTATTGAACAGCGAAGTGCGAAAAATAGCCACATCCGCAGGGCTGGACCTGGAATCCCCACGACATAAAGAGTTGATGGTTGATCTGAAAGATCGCTTGAGACAGCAAGCTGAAGCGAAAGGTGCTCGCCTGCGAAGATACAATGAGCTAACAAAGCGAAAACAACAAAACGCTAAATATTTTAGAGACAGAAGGAAGTTCTTCAGAAGTCTTGAAAAGCCATCCGAAATCTCCTCCAATCAGCATGCTGCCATCAACAATGACGAATTTCGGCAATATTGGAGTTCTCTATGGTCGGAGAGTGGTCAACTTCAGAGGAATACTCTCTGGTTTACGGACATTGAACACCAGGCCTCAGAAATCGTTGAGATGAAGACTGATCTTTTCACAGTCGAAGAAATTTCCAACATTGTCAAAAACACTAGTAACTGGAAGGCGCCAAGACCCGACCGACTTCACAACTTCTGGGTTAAACAATTTCCAGCATGTTTCCCAAGTCTGGCTAGATGTTTTTCGGAGGCACTGGAAGACCCCTTCAAGATACCTACTTTCCTTACTCAAGGCAATACCTATATGCTTCACAAAAGAGGAGATCCATAACGTGTTTGTCGGTGGTGTACAAGCTGTTCACAACCCTTGTGAATAATGCGATATATCGTCACTGTGAAGCCAACAACATTCTGGAAGAAGAACAGAAAGGCTGCTCAAGAGGATCGGCAGGATGCAAACATCAACTCACCATAGACGCTGTAGCGTTAGAGCAAGCCCAAGCGAGAAGAAGGAATTTAAGTCTATGTCATATCGACTATCAGAAGGCCTTCGATACGGTGCCCCACGATTGGCTTGTGAAAGTACTGGAGATTTATAAGATCTGCCCAAAAATAAGAGGCGTGCTCCAAAATCTAATGAGTACATGGAAAACAAATATTCTTATAAACAACATCAATGCTGGAACCGTAAAAATATCGAGGGGGATATTTCAGGGAGATGCCCTGTCGCCGATGTGGTTTTGTATAGCACTGAATCCTCTATCTACTCTTTTGAAAAACACCAACATGGAGTACAGACCAGCAATGAGGAATCCGCGAAAACTCACCCATTTATTGTATATGGATGATCTGAAACTATTCGGCGAGAACCAAAATCAACTTCACTCGCTGATAGATAGGTATAGTACGCTCCTTCAGCAAATACATTGACATGTCTTTCGGTCTCGACAAATGCGCTATAGTCAACATCAGGAAGGGTAAAATGGAGAACACTCAGGAACAATTTCAGGACATCCACAGTATGTTGCCAGAAGAGACCTACAAGTATCTGGGCATTCCTCAAAATCAACGGATTGACCACACCCGTTTGAAAGCTGAGTTCACTGCGAAATATAAAAACAGGGTAACCAAAGTGCTCAACACCAAGCTGTCTGCTAGAAACCAGATCGATGCCTTGAACTCCTGGGTTACGCCTGCTCTGACCTACACTTTCGGAGGCTTGAAGTGGTCAGACGCTGATCTGAATGAGTTGGTCCGACTCACCCACCGCCTAATGACAAAGTTCCGATGTCTGCACACCAACGCATCGGTGAAAAGGCTTTATCTACCCAGGAGAGATGGTGGACGAGGTCTGTTGAACATCTATAAACTCTGCAGAACCCAGGAGAAAAACTTGAGGCAGCGACTGCTCGAGTCTGAAGATAGCCTGATGAAATTGGTGACAACAGAGGATAAGGGATACACACCTCTGAACCTACAACACAGAGAAGTGACATTCGATATCACCACGAGAAGCAAAGATATAAGTATATGGCGGGAACAAGCTCTACACGGAAGATTTCCCAAACATCTTGAGGGGGAAAATGTCGATAAATTAGCTTCTTTGTCGTGGTTGAATGCGGGACAATTGTATCCTGAGGGATTCCTGACGAGTTATAAGAACTCGCAACTATGAGAAGCACTGTCTGAAGCTGAACGTGGAGTTCTTGCCGACAACGCATATCTGGGCCGACACCACCAAGTGGCAAAAATTGTTCACCAGCAGTTAGCTCTTAGACATGGTTTTTTGGATACTTTTCCGCCATATTATAAGTATCAACCTGCAGTAGTTTTGGAAACGGACGCAGCGGTTCTCTATTAGGACAGACCCATAACAACAGATAGATCAGTGGACTACAATAGACCGGACCTTGTGTTAATTGAGAAGGATCAGAAGTATGGGGTGATAATGGATATGGCAGTACCATTGACTCATAACATCGGAAGAACGGAGTCGGAAAAAATAACGAAGTACGAGAACTTGGCAATTGAGCTGAAGAATATGTGGCAATTGTCGAAAGTCACTATTATACCATTGGTGATTTCGGCTGAGGGAGTCATGTCCAAATCATTAAAGAAAAATCTTCAAAAGATCGAGATATCCCAGAGGATCGCGAGATATGCACAGCAGGCTGTAGCTTTGCAAACCTGTCATATCGTGCGGAAATTCCTGAACTAGTGGGAGGAACTGAAATGTTTTTTCAATGGTTCATAGAAGTAATACCAGCTCGAGCTGAGACCGGGAGACCGATGATGAAGAATAAAAATTTTAATTGATCCCTTAGGACACTTTCGTGTATAGGACAAGTCAATATACATACATTTCAACTTTCATTGACAATTTGAGGACAGTCCCTTTGAAATCCTGCTACAGAATAATAACATTTTGATAACAATAATATTCTTACTTTGTTCTTTAATGCTAGTATGTTGAGAGATCTCATAAATTTAGGAAGGTTATTATACATTTTAATACACTGGTACATAGGGGATTTCTCAAACTTGTGAGTTCTGTGTTTGGACACAAGTAAAACATCTTGATTCCTTGTACTGTTCGTGATAATTAGATAACTTGGTCCATTTCTTTTCATTTTTTTTTAGCATACAGCAAACATTTGAATATGTATATAAGTATATGGCAGTGATAGTAAATTATGTGCAATAAAAGTTGGTCTACAAGTTGTACGAAAACTAAGATTGAAAATTCGACGAATGATACGCTTCTGAGCTACAAAGGCTCTGCTGAAGTCAGTGCAGTCACCCCAGAGTAAGATGTTGTAGGAGAGAATACTGTAAACAATGCTATAATAGATCTGAATCAACGAGCTGAGTGGTAGCATATCTCTCACTCTGCTGATGGCAAAAAATGAGCTATTGAGTTTTTTACAGAGCATATCAATATGCGTGGACCAGTTTAGGTTTCTATCAATGTATATGCCCAGGAATTTACTATTTGCAGCAGATGTTATCAAAAGAACTGAATGATAAATTTCCAAAGTGCCAACAGGATAACTTTTGAAACCAAAGTGAATGCATACTGTTTTATCAACATTCACTACTACTCTGTTCGACTGACACCAACCAACAAACTGGCTTATAATTGCCTCGCTCGCGTAACGAAGCTCCTCGCAACTCCGCGCCGAGACCACAATGGAAGTGTCATCGGCAAAGAGAACTAGCAAAAATGTGGCCAAGTGAATAGGTAAGTCATTTATAAATAATAGGAATAATAGTGGTCCCAGCACGGAACCTTGAGGAACCCCACAATCGATATGAAATTTAGTCGAATAGGTGGAACCAACCCATACACGCATAGTTCGCTGATTGAGATAACTACGCAGCCAATCAAGAAATATACCCCTGAACCCCAAGCTGTAACATTTACTCAAAATGAACTCGAAAGGAAGCGTATCAAAGGCACAAGACAGATCAAAAAACAAGCCAGCAACTTGTAAGTTGCGATCCATACACTCATACACGGACTCAATGAAATCAAGTGCAGCCGTTTGTGTTGACCGCCCACTTCTGAAGCCGTGCTGAGCTTGATTGAGTATACTGTATTTGTTCAGATAGTTAGACATTCTAGTAAAAACGATTCTCTAAAACTTTTGACAAAACACTTAGGATTGAAATGGGACGGTAGTTGGTGATTACATCCAGGTTGCCACCCTTGTGTATCGGGATCACCATGGACTCCTTGAGGGTGTTGGGAAATTTACCTGTCGATACTGAAAGGTTGATGACATGAGCAAAGTGCTCGCTAATGGTTTCAGAGATGCTTTTCAATATTTTGGTCGAGATGGAATGTAACATGTAACCCTGTGCATTTCTTGTTTTTAAGATTTTTAATTGCATCAAGGACCTCAAACTTGGTTACTGGATAAAAATAAAAGGTATTTTCAACTAAAGGTGTTGTAGTACAAGAAATAGACAAGTTGTCATTATAACAAGCCTTTAATTTAGACTGAGCCATTGTGGTGAATAAAAAAGAAATAAAGAAACGGTCAATATGGGATTTGTACTACGCTAATGGAAAATAACTTCTTTGATTTTTTTGTTGCTAAATTTACTTCCTTGTCTTATACATTCATTCAATGTCCACAAGGACCAATAAACATATTCTATTATATTCTATTATGTTCTATTCGAAAACCTGCGATGGGGGTCCTACTTTTCATGTCTCTCGAAAGGGGCCGCGCTATGTTCCATTGCCGCAACAGCGCCACGACTGCGAAATATTGCGGATAATTCCGGAACTAGGACTCGATCTACAATCTAGAGTGCCGCTTTGATCTAGAATTTTTGGTCACGATTTTTAGTAAGGAGTCGTTACAGTGGCTTTATACAAGACAGTGGCGACAAAAGGGTCATAGAACACGTTTTTGCACAAACATGGCGGATATTTGTTTACATTTGAGTGTCGTGCTGATTGACATTCAACTCGATATTGAGCTTTTTATCACTATGACATGACAACAAAACAATGAAAATCCATAAGTGGTCGAAAACAGTCCGACCAATTAAAACGTGAACGTCTATTGTCGCCACTGTCTTGTATAAAGCCACTGTAGGAGTCGTTACACCAGATTTTCTATTCATCTATGTCAAGTCATAATTACCAAGCACAAAGAGACTATTCGAAATACCTGTCAGACGCAATCAGAAGAGTTAAATCTGCATTTGGGTCAAAACTGATCTCCTCTAAGGATCGTAAGTGAATGTTCAAATATTTGAGGTCATCTTCAAAAACGAAGGTCATCATTCCATTAGTCAGATTTAGATATTTGTCACCTCTTCGCCGTTGACATCTGAAGAAAAGTTCAACGTTTTTGAATCTGCCTTTTCTTTGGAACCTCCTCGCCTGTCGAAACTGTTGACTGGCGAACCAGTTGCTAAATTAAGTGACGTTGAATTCACTCCTGCCGTCGTTTCGAAGCATCTCCAACAGTTAATCCTCTCTCCTTTCCGGGGGCAGATGAAGTTTTTTCGAAGGTCCTGAAGGGCTGATGTGTCAGTGCATCATGCGTGGCTGAACCAATTTCCATTTTGTTCAACAAAAATCTACCTGTTGGAAAATGGCGTTCAAAACCCCTTTCTTTCAATCGGGTGACAAATTGTATGCTAAAAACTATCAGTTTGGTGACCATACCAAAATTATGTGCGAAGATAATCCGAAACAAAATCATTAAGTCCGCGCTTGACTCAACTTCAATTCAACCAATGGTTTCTTGCCTGGCTGTTCTGTGTTGACAACAGTTTTATTGTGTGTGAATAAATGGTCGAGGTTGCTAGACAGAGGTGTTCCTGTTGACGTTGTTGACGTTGTTTACCTTGATTTTTCTCATGCTTTCGATCGCGTTTTACATAAGCGTCTTCTTTCCAAGCTCGATAGTTTGGGTATTCGGGGTTCCCTCCTTTAGTGGATGAAGTCACTAGAAGAAGAAACTCTGATCGTAGTTTTCGTGCTCGCGTGATACATTTGCTATCGCTCAAACCTGAGGGTCCAACCTGGTACCCGACGGCTCGTTTTCTAGCACGGGAGCTGGTGCTGGGATTGTTGGATCCAGAACGAAGTGGTCAATTCCTCTCGGAAAAGACTGCTCAATAGCACAAGCAGAGTTATATATTGTCCTCGTATGTGCGGTGGAGAGTATCCGCAGGGGGGACTCGGGTCTCGGGGAAACACATATACATATGTTGCGACAGTCAGGGTACGCTGAAATCCCTCTCTGAAATGAAAATAACCTGAAACTTAAGTTATGGAGGCAGAGAGGCCTTTGGCACGCTTGGCTCAGATAACATGTCTAGTGCCCGACGCATAAGTCTATCTCTGGAAATAAAGAAGCAGATAAATTAGCCAAAGAAGGGGCTCGCTCGACTTCCACTGGACCGGAACCCGTGCTTCCTATCTGTCATGCATATATCAAAAACCTCTTCAAGAGATGGATTGATGAGAAATTCTCCTCTGAGTGGAATCAGAGAAAGGACCCCAGGCAGTCGAAGCTCCTTATCAAGGAGCCTTCTTCAAAGCTGGAGGTCAAAAAGCTCTTAATTCTCGACAGGAAGCAATTGTCCCTTCAACTGGCCATCTGTTTAACAAACATTCTCAAAGAATGGGTCTAACTGAGAGTTCCCTGTGCCGTTGGTGCAAGAACACGGATGAAACGGCGGAACGTATTCTGTTCGCATGCAGTAATTTATCTGTATTGAGGTTAACACATCTAGGGAACTCACACCTACCATCTCTATGGTGAGAGGGGCTCCTTCCAGCTCGCGGCATTCCTGTTCGGCGTGCCTGAGTATCTCTACTATTGCATTAATGCGCTATGTGGCCCATTGTTCGGCCAACCAAGGGCGCCGCACAGGAAGAAGAAGAAATTCTCTCTCGACTACGCGATCAGTGGTCATTGGGGCATCCCGAGGTTCGGTCCTGGGTCCAATACTTTTTCCTCTCTATACTTTGGATTTGCCATTAGATTCAATTGTTTGCTTTGTCGACGATGCTAAAATCTTTGGTGATCCGCTCATCGATCCTGGTGTTATTCAGCAAGACCTTGATGCCCTCTTCGACTGGTCTGTGAACTGGTGTTTGCCTCTAAATCTTTTGAAGTGATCAGTTATTCACATGTGAAGGAATAACACTTCCGCTGCGATTTCCGCCGAAAGCTCTCATTGTGACCTTGCACACCGATATCTAGGCGAAGAGAAATTGTTATCTGCTGAGTATATCATTTTTTCGTTGCGATCCTGCCTCCTGTGAATTTCTCTATACCACTTGTGTGCGCCCGCCCAACCCTGGCATATGGCAGGCGACTAGACTACACTATGGCGTAGCTATCTTGAAGGGCTCTCTACTATTATATAAATCTTCCCCTGTATTCGGAATGACGGGCTCGAACTCATTATCACCTGCAGAGCTCTCAACGGTCCTTTCCATGCAGATCTAGATGTCATTTTACTTCAAATAACGACGTCTACAAGGCCACAGATATAAAGCTGGCCACTCACGTACAAGTGTGAGTTAAAACTGTACAATTAGAAATGTCAGTTTAAACTGTGGACTGAGATGTCCACACACGAGCATTTCAATTCTTCAGTTTGTTTCACATGGATTCGAGCAGTTCCGACGATTTGGTCGTCCTCGGTTTAATTTTCGCAATTTTACCAAGAATAAAAAAGAAAAGGCGTAAAGGCTGGTGCAAGAAGTGGCTACAAAAACGAAATTTATATTCACAAATAAACTTATTAGGAGAGTTGGGCAAGAATCATTAGATTTTCTCAACCTGTGTACTGAAAATAACTATCTATCGTTGGTTTCTCCTTTCATTGTGAAAAAATATACAGCAATTTCTCCAGATGAAAGATTAACTGCTACCCTGAGATTTTTAGTCACAGGACTTTTGCCATATACAAAGTTCCGATCTGTATATTTAGATGAAATCGACTAAAACTTGGTTTTGTGTATAATTAAAGCGCGACATCGTGATGCGCTCCCTTTCTCGACATACACGGCCTTTCTCGACATACACGGATCTGTGAGCTGCACAGTCGAACCCCCACACGGCCACACACGGTCATTTTAATTATTAGTCCATTCAGTTTAAATATGAAGAATTTCATTTCTCTCTCTGTACAGTTGGGGAGTTGAACTGAGACTGAAATACCTCCGCACGTACACTGTTTGGGCCTTTTCTTTTAGTAGATTGTTTTCTTCTCGCTCATTGCAATTATTTATTTCACGTATGACACCACATGTTTGCTGATTTTATTCTCTTCAATTTTATTTGAATTAGTTCGAATTCTATGTTGCATACGATACGTCGTGATTTTCGATATCAAAATCGAGATCCAGGTTATATTTCAGCTTAATTTGCCTATTTTTCCTTCACCCTTCCTAACTTACTCCATATAGATGTAGGTGATTATGGCAACTAATACTCCTGGATTTAGACGAAAGTCCCACAACAACTTTTACATAGTTTTATATTAGCTCTGGCTCTTTGTGAGTACTAGTTATTATTATAATTGACCAAGGCCGCACCATGTTGATCCTTACCGGATTTCATAGTTAATTTCATTGGTCTCGAAATTGCATTAGACATTTGTGGTGTCGTTTGTGAGATAAAGATTCCGTTTCAAGTTTTTCTTCGCTAGTTTCGCTTGACATATAGTGTTCTCGCTCTTTTCGACATCGGTCTCTTTCCGATATCATTTGAGACATTTGTTGATTTCAGTACACATTCACTTTTTTTTAAATATAGTAATATTTTATATCAATATGCCGAATACATCGGAAGTCGATAGGAGTCTGATTAGATTGAAAGTTCTGGAATCTGAAAAACAAATGCTTTTCTTGAAAATTCTAAAGCTCTCAGATTATATAAAAGATCTGAATAAGCCCAAAGTTGCGGATTATTTTAGAATGGGTTTGTACTCTATTGAAGCAATAAGACAGAGCATTTCGGAAGTGGTGGAAGAGATAAATGTTATAAATCTGTATATATAGAAGAAAGATGTTGGTTACACGATTTATAACTCGAAATCGAATGGAGTGTTTGTTATGAAAACTGTTATGAAAATTTTACTTATACAGAAAATGCTTTTCTCTCTTTTGAGTAAGGCTACTAGGTGTCGCTACAGTTACAGTTACTTTAAAATAAACATCCATTTTTTCTCAAAGAGACTTTCCAATTTTCAACAAGAAGAAATCGGGAAAACACAAAATCCAAGCCTCATATGATATTGATATTGCTTCTACAGTGGCGATCAGGAGATCTCAAACAATCTGGATGAAGGAGGAAATAAAGACTCATTATAGAAGTTTAAATGCTGTTAATTCAGAGCTGAAATATCTTTACTTGACTCTCACATTCGTGTTATCTTTTTTGGAGTTTTGTGTGTTTTAGATTAGCAATTTAGAGATGAGGTCGAGTCGTTTGGTACAGATACATTCAAAGGGTTAGGTAAGAAAATTCATTTGCTAAAATCACAGCAGTTACTGCATTTGAGAATTGAGAATTGAGAATTTCAGGTGATCAAGCAATTGGCAGTAAACAATGGTTTTTCATTGAGCACAATTGATAAAATATATTTCAAGTTTATGAACAAGTACAAGTTATCTTATAATATTGTACACGCGACACCAACAGAAACGACAAAATTCAGATGTTTGACTTTTTTCGGATCGATATCTCTCCAGATCGCTAATTTCTTTAAAGATCTTGATTTGAAAATAGCATTCAAAACGGATAACACCTTAAGAAGACACTTAGTTAATACTAAGGATAGGACTCAGAAGCTGTTGAAATCGGGGGTCTACGCTTTGAACTGCGGTGAATGTACAGCGGTATATGTTGGTCAGACCGGCAGAAGGATTTCCACTAGGGTGAAGGAACATCTTAGTCTTTTTAACTCCAACAAAAATACGGATATTAGGGAAACGAAGTCTGCTTTTGCTAACCACCTCTTGTCATCGGGACATAAATTCTTAGATGATGTTAAATTATTACATGAGTGTGATAAGGGTAAGAAGTTGGATCTTCTTGAGAAGATGGAGATTACACGGGCCAAGAGAGGTCATACTCAGATTTGTGTAAACGATATTTACAATTTCGAACCTAACCTTATTTTCAATAATCTCAAATCGGTTTGAGGCTATTTATCTCGTTCTTTTTAAATTACCGTCAGCCGTTGCAGCTCGGAGGTTGACTTCCCTCTAGTCTTCCCTCTACCCTTTCCTGAAAACCCCACAAGAATTTCTGTTAAAATCCATAACTAACAAAACAAAACTGAAATTAATAAATATATTTCAACACCTCCCCTGTAAATATCAACACTCCCCATGTAAATATCAACAGTTCCCCTGTAAATATCACCCAACTTAAAATTGTCATGAAAAGGTTTTTTAACTTTTTAATTTTTCCTGTAAATTATACCAAAAATAAAGAAATTCACCATATCTAATATTCAGAACAAGAACCATACAATTGCCAACAAAATCATTACTCTACTAATAGATTTAAAAATACCAAATAATAACTTAGCTTAGGTAGGAATTATTAAATTAACTATGTATGGAAGCAATAATATATACTTATGTATTATTTTGTAACATGTAATGTGAAATGCTGAAATAAATGATTTTTGACTTTGACTCCCTCTACCTATGTTAAAAACTCGGGTTCGAATTCATCCGCTGTAATTTTTAGATTATTTTGGTTTTCCATTCACTTTTTTTATGTTTGTTCGCGTCGGCGGTTCTAACCTTCATCATTTATTGTTTGTTTATGATGGGTTGTTGACGATCGACTTTTCCTGCCGTATTTTATGCCCTTGTGTGGAGCTAATTGTAGTTCTTTGGGTAAATAATTTTATGATGATTTTTTAATGTTCCTGTGTTGTTTTTCTTGTTGTTTGGATAGAACATTGCTGTAAAATTTTTTAGGTCTGATGATGCTCGTAAGGGCGAAACACATGTAACCAATAAATTTCAATATCATATGAAGCTTGGACTTTGTGTTTTCCCGATTTCTTCTTGTTGAAAGTTACAGTTACGCTACAGCTTATTTGTAGCTACTTTTTTCGATATTCTCCGCGTCAGACGGCGATGTAAACATATAGTGCGTAATTTGGGTTGCCACCAACTCTGCGCTGTTGACCAAAGCCAAAATGTTTCAGCGTAGGATAACAGATCTCCAAAATGATGAGATTTCGTTAAAATATTCTCATTCTCATTTTTTTTAATTTAATGTGTGTACACAGTTGATATATTGCTCCTCGATTATTGCTTTGTTTGATGTACTTTGGGGAAAATTTAATTTTTGATATTTATACCAAATTGAAGATAGAAGTTTGCTCTATCTAGTGGTACCCTAGTTTAATCCCTATTGTGTCGGGAATTATTTATTGAAGCCCAAACGTATCTAAATTCTTGAAATTAATTGAAACATCTGCTGAACAAAACTTGTCACCGGTTATCTTGCTTTTGGGATTTTCTCTCTGATGGGAGTGATCAACATGCCGGCCAGATGCTGCAAATGTGAGG
This sequence comes from Adalia decempunctata, assembly GCA_951802165.1. Classification (NCBI taxonomy): domain Eukaryota; kingdom Metazoa; phylum Arthropoda; class Insecta; order Coleoptera; family Coccinellidae; genus Adalia; species Adalia decempunctata. The sequence continues at coordinate 39,797,979 of OX637699.1, read as the reverse complement.
AGAACCTGAAAGGTGACGATATTTATTTTGATTGTGACTCATGTGGGAGACCCGTGTATTCCTCCTGTTCTGATTTGACCGCATCTGAAATTAAATGCATGCAGCTGAGGAAACGAACTCTGCGATTTCTTTGTGATAAATGCACCACCGGTCTACATCAAGTTCCAGCGCTTGTGCAGGCTATTGCCAGCTTGAAGATGGAGGTTGAAGCTCTGAAGGCCAACAGGGCTGAGGATCAACAACTTTCTGATGGAGTGCGGGCTATAGCAGACTTGAGGGAGGAGATAGCAGCCTTGAAGACTGGAAATGTGGGGGGCTCTCAGGTTTCTGATGGAGCGAACTTTAGTCGTGTGGTTGAGGAGATCTCCGAGCGCGAAATAAGGAGGAGGAATGTGATGATTTTCAATTTGCCGGAAAGTGAAGCAAATGATGGGGAGACTGTTGGAGAGTTGGCGAAGTTTTTTAACCCTGAAGTAGAACGGAAGCACTACAGATTTTTTCGTGTCGGTCGTGCTGTTGCTGTTAATGAATGTACAGCCAGGCCAAGACCAATAAAGATAATTTTTCAGTCTGAAGCTCCTGCTGATGAGATGATATATCGGTCTGAAGAGGTGAAAAAAATTGATAAGTTCAAAAACATTGTCATTACATCTGACAAGACGCCTTACCAGATGGAACAATACCGCCGGATTAGGGCTGAACTCGGAGATCGTACTGCTAAGGGTGAAGTCAACCTGATAATTAAATATATACATGGAGAGCCTAAAATTGTTCAGAAAAACTAATTGGGCGGTCTAAACAGGCAGGGCTCAATCTTCATTGCTACTACCAAAATGTACGAGGACTCAATACGAAGACTCACGACTTTTTCAGGTCTGTTTCAACCGGTGAATATCATATTATTGCTATATCTGAGACCTGGATTCAACCAAATGTGTACAGCATGGAACTTTTTTCCAGCAACTATACTGTATTGAGAAGTGACAGAAACTTGGATGCCAATTTAGTTTCTCGTGGTGGGGGTGTGCTGGTTGGGGTGATAAGTGACTGTGAGGTGATTGAGCTTGACTTGGCGGGTTTTCGTGCTGGTTTCCTTTCCATTGATGTTGTTGGCTGCAAGGTACTTTACAAACACAAACTTTTTTACATATTTGTTGTCTATATGCCTCCAAGAGCAAATTTGTCACACATTTTTAATCTGTTTGAAATGCTGGAGTCTCTAGAATACCTATATGGAAATAACGTACTAATTATAGGTGACTTTAATCAACCAGATTTCGGCGGTGATAGGAGCAGGCATAGTGATGTTCTATTCAGGCTTGATCAGTTTGCTGGTTTTTATAACTTGGAACAGTTCAATTCCATCTTGAACCACTCCGGCAGACTTTTAGATCTGGTTTTCTCAAATACTGACTGCTGTGTACATCAGAGTGAAGTTCCATTCGTTCCGGAGGATGGATATCATCCTGCTCTGGATATAATATTAACTTGTCCCAGGCCAACATCTGGTATCACATTTGATGAATCAATTGTAAGGTTCAATTTTGCAAAATCCAATTTTCCTCTTCTCTACTCTACGATTCTGGGCACAGATTGGTCATTCTTGGAGAACCTCAATAATGTTAACGTAGCAGTAGAATCATTCTATAATACTCTTTTTAATATTTTCAACGAATGCGTTCCTCTTAAAAAAAATTTCAATAGCAAATATCCTGCATGGTACACTAGAGAAATAATTAACCTTATTAAGGAGAAAAGTAGAGTTTTCAAAAAATTGAAAAATTCCAACAATGAATGCTTGAGAGCTCAATTCAGATCATTGAGAAGTTTAATTAAGACCAAGGTTGCGGCTGCCTTATGAGGATTATAAACGCAGATCGGAAAGTTCTATAAGGGGTGATCCTTCTGCCTTTTGGAGCTATTTCCACAACAAAAAGAGAACTTCAAGAATTCCGGGTATTTTGCGTCTGAACGAGGTTGCATACAGCGATCCTCCTGCGATTGTCAATGCTTTTGCTGATTTTTTCCGGAGCGCATATATTGATAGCGCAACTGATATTTCTGCTCCTAATTCTTTCCCAATCTTGGTCAGCGATAGTCCAATTATTTCATTGAGGTCCTTTGATGAGTGCGAGGTCTTGTACTGCCTTAAGGCACTTAAGCCTAATTTTACCAGCGGCTTTGATGGCATTCCAGCATTTCTTCTGAGGGACTGTGCTTATGTCTTATCCAAGCCACTGCAGACAATATATAACTTAGCCTTGAAGAGTTGTTGCTTTCCGGATTTGTGGAAGACCTCAGTAATATGCCCAGTTTTTAAATCCGGAAAAATGGATGACATTTCAAATTATAGGCCTATTACTCTATTATCCAACTTTGCTAAAGTTTTTGAGATGTGCATATATAACAGAATATTTCCCCCTGTCAGGAACCTCATATCGGATAAACAACATGGTTTTATTAACAAGAGATCTACCACTACCAATTTAGCAATATTTACTCAGTTTGTTTGTGAGGCTGTGGACAACCAGCTGCAAGTGGATGCTATATACACCGACTTTTCAAGGGCTTTTGACAGGGTGGATCACACAGTTCTTCTGCAGAAGCTCGAAAGGATTGGCTTCGATCGCTGGATGCTGTTGCTGTTCCTATCTTACCTCACTGATCGTATTTTATATGTGGAATTTAGAGGTCATAGATCATGTTCTTTCCGGGCGCTTAGCGGCGTTCCTCAGGGCAGTAATTTGGCACCACTACTTTTCCTCATTTTTATAAATGATATTGGTGACAATCTGCTCTGCTACTTTTTATTGTTTGCTGACGACTTCAAGCTTTTCAGGACCATATCTACTTTACATGACTGTTGGCTGCTCCAAGAAGATCTTGATAGGCTTAGCGAATGGTGTCAAGTTAATAAACTGCCATTAAACACCAATAAGTGTAAAACAAATTACCTACACCCGTAAGAACACATCCATTGTGTACGACTACACTATAAGCCATGTAGCATTGGAGAGAGTTCGTCAAATTAAAGATTTGGGGGTTGAATTTGACCATAGATTAACATTTGTTCCTCATTACAATAATGTTACAACTGCGGCGAAGCGGATGCTTGGCTTTGTTTTCAGGGTATGTCGGGATTTCGAGGATCCTTACTGTTTTGCTACCCTTTTCAATTCCTTTGTTCGTTCCAGACTCGAGTACGGCAGTCTTGTCTGGGGCCCAATATACAATGTTCACATCAACCAACTTGAGTCCGTTCAGAGGCAGTTTTTGAAATTTTTATCGTTTAAATTAGATGGTGTCTACCCAGCCCGAGGTTTTGACCATTCCTCGCTTCTGAATAGGTTCTCATACTTGTCATTGGAGAACAGGAGAGTATACAGTTTATGTCTTTTCCTTTTTAAGCTGCTCAATTTCTTTATGGATTGTCCTGATTTGCTTGCCAAGCTGAGCTTTCGTATTCCGCGCAATGGTAGTCGTCTGGAACACTTGCTGTACCTCCCCAAACCGAGGACTAACATGATGAGTAGATCACCAATGTATGTGATGTGTCAACGATTCAATGGAATATGTGCGGATGTTGATGTCTTTCACGATAATTTGAGAACTTTCAAGGCTAAGTTGAGGGAATAACTGCGTCTTGGGCAAACTGATCTTTAGCCTGTGTTATGTTTTATTTAAATCAGATAATGATAAATAGTTTTAGAAATAGTTTATTAACTCAAACTTCAGAATACACTTTTACATTATGTTAATTCGACAAGCACTGGCCATAGACTGCGCACAATCTATCATTCAGATTTATACTACCAGAGATACATCTAATATACAACATGCACGCTAGGTGGCGGTTACTATCATGACATCTCCCTTTACAAGTCAACTATGGTTCACATTTCAATACAAAATTTTTAAGTATTCAATACAAACTTGAACTTATAAATAAACAGATAAATTTGAACCTATAGTTTATAATCTTTGAGGTTCAACGGTGGTTTGACAATTCTACCAGATCTAGTTACATAGTTTTGATTTGTTTGAACACTTTGGTTAGGATAAGAAATTTCACTTTTGTTTACATCATTTGAATTCGCTTGTTCAGGACTCACTTGAGATACATTTGGAATCTCATTGTTTAGTACATTTTTATCAAATTCAAATTCAGTAGTTTTATTATATAAATGCACACGATTTCGTTCGAGTTTTCGACCATTTGACATTTGTACTTCGTATGACCTTGGTCTGTCACAAACTTTTGTTATAACAGCTGGTTCTAAAGGTTTACATTCTTCTTTTCGAATATACACATCATCTCCTAATTTTAATGGATTCAAATTTTGACTTTTTCTATCATATACAAATTTTTGTTCATTTTGCCTTTCTAACAATTTTTGTCTAATCAACTCATTTTTCTCCCACTCATTTCTTTTTACATCAAACGGAAAAATTCCACGCGTTTTATATCCAAACAACAATTCATTTGGCGATTTAAGTTCATTTGAGATCGGCGTGTTTCTGTACTCTAACAATGCAAGTGCCGGATCTCTGTTACTATGCTCTATCTTCTTAAATATACTCTTTACAGTACCAACATTTCGTTCTACCATACCATTCGATTTTGGGTAGTTCGGACTTGACGTTACTTGTTCAAAATTCCAGGAAGTCGCAAAATCTCGCATGTCACGGTTTACAAAATGAGTACCATTATCTGAAATGACTTTTTTGGGAATTCCAAATCTTGCAAAAATTGACTTTAACTTTGACACAATTGTTGAACCCAACATGTTTTCCAATTTTGCCACTTCCACATACTTGCTAAAATAATCAATTACTAAAAGCCAATGACTGTTTTGAAATTCAAATAAATCCATACCAATTGTTTCCCATGGAGCACTCGGGACTTCATGCGGTAACAAAGGTTGTCGAACATTTGCTTTTTTGAAACGCATACAAGATTCGCAACTTTTAACAATGTTTTCAATGTGCTGATTCATGAATGGCCAATACAAAATTTCTCTCGCACGGTTTTTACACTTTTCAATTCCAAGATGACAATAATGAATCAAATTTAACATTTCTTTACGTAAATTTCTAGGAACTATAATTCTGTTACCTTTGAAAATTAGCCCTTCAATTACACACAACTCGTCAGCATGAGTGTGATAAGGCTTTAATACTTCAGGTATCTTTTTGGCATCGCTTGGCCAGCCTTCTAAGATGTATTTCATTAGCATTTGCATTTCCTCGTCCTTGTGTGTTTCTTCTTGAAATTTTAACTTTTTCTCCACGGAAATCGGTAATGACTCTATCAACAAGAAAACTTGTGCTTCAACATCTTTTTCGCGACCATTTGATTTTTCAACCAAAAAATGACGTGACAATGCATCCGCTAATAAAAGTTCTTTCCCCGGTTTGTACTTAATTTCTATGTCATACTTTTGCAATTTCAGTCTCATTCTCAATAATCTCGCAGGACATTCATTCAATGACTTTTTAAATATAAATTCTAGTGGTTTATGATCACTTTCCACTACAACTCTTTTTCCATAAATATATTGTTCAAATCTTTCACACGCAAAACAAATAGCTAAAGTCTCTTTTTCAATCTGAGCGTACCTTTTTTCTACATCAGTCAACGATTTGCTCGCGTATGCGACAGGTAAGTTGTTTTGCAAAAGAACACATCCCAAGCCATCTTTCGATGCATCTACAGACAAGATAACTGGCTTGTTTACATCAAAGTACTGCAAAACAGGGTTTTTTATCAAAATTTGTTTAACTTTCTGAAAACTTTTTTCTACATTTTCATCCCACACCCATGGTACGTCCTTTTTTATTAAGTTTCGCAAATGTGAGCTTTCATTTGAAACATTGGGAATATATTTACTGACATAAGCTAACATACCAAGAAAAGTTTCCATTTCTTTTTTACTTTTTGGACGTTCCATGTTTGTGATGGCTTCAATTTTCTCATCATCCATTCTAATACCATCTTTTGAAAAAACATGTCCAACATATTTTACCTGATCTGCTCCAAAAATACATTTTTTTAGATTGAAAGTTACACCCCATTCTTCAGCTCTTTGTAAAACTTTTTGAACTCTTTCATCATGTTCTTTTTGGTTTTCGCCCCACACCATGAGATCATCAATGTAAATTACTATACCTTGTATATCGCCAAAAATCATTTGAAATACCATTTGAAAAATTTCTGAAGCTGATGTTATGCCATAAGGCATGCGCAAAAATTTGTACCTTCCAAAGGGTGTATTAAAAACTACTAAAAAAGAACTTCTTTCTGTCAATTTGATCTGCCAGAATGCCTTGTCTGCATCCAGTGTTGTAAAAACTTTCGCATCAGGCATTCTGGAGCACAGTTCTTCAAAACTTGGAATTTTAAAATGTTCTCTTTTGATATTTTGATTTAAATATGTTGGATCAAGGCAAATTCTCAACGAACCATCAGGTTTTCTCACAATTACAAATTGGTTTACCCAGTCTGAGGGACCTTGTACTTTTTCTATAATTCCTAAGCTTTCCATTTTATCTAACTCTTGTTTCAAAGGATTCATAAGTGCAATTGGAACTTTTCTGCACGGTAACACTTTTGGTTCTGCCTCTTCTTTCAATTTTATGTCATATTCAAAATCTCTAATACAACCTGTTCCGGAAAAAACCTTTTTGTGTTTTTTAACTAATTCACTATTCAAAATACTTTTTTCTTGTTTTTCTTCAATAACATCAACTCTCTCTACAAGTTTAAGCTTTTTTAATGAAGGTGAGCCAATCACAGTTGGTACATTTGAGTTACCATCAACCACAACAAATTCCAAAATCGATGGAAGTCGATTCCCAAATTTGCATGTTAAAAAATACTTTCCCAAAACCGGAATTTGGCTTCCTCCATATGCTTTCAAAATTGCAGAATATTTTTTAAGTTCTGGCTCATCGGTGCACACTTTTTTAAGATTTTCCAATGATATCACATTTCTGTGTGCGCCGGTGTCCAATTTGACATTTATTGTATACTTATTGTTAATCTGAATCGTCTCGCACCAGTCTTCATTTTGTTGTGAAAGAGAAATATTTCCAATGAATAATGACTCTACTTCTAAAGTTTCATTTTGATTTTGAATTAAATTTATGCTTTGATTTCTGCAAACTTGTGCGAAATGATTCATCTTACCGCAGTTCGAGCACTTCTTCCCCCACGCTGGACATTGATTCATGGGATGGAATTTGTTGCACCGATGACACGGTTTTCGAAGTGACTGCTGTGCTGACATTTGCTGGCCATGCTGGGACTGCTGCTTACTGCTGGCTTGCTGAGTCTGCTGCGCTGCCATCTGCCACGGCTGCGTACCGCTTGTCTGCTTATTCTTCTTTTTCTGCTTCGGATGCTTCGATGCTTTGATCAAGTTCACTTTGGTCTCTGCTTCCAATGTTTTGAGTTGCGTCTGTGACAGCTCGGCGGCTTTACAGATATTCATGCACTTTTCCAGGTTAAGATCGTCTTCCCTCAACAATCTTGTTTTCAAGTCCTGGTCCAGTACACCACAGATCACACTGTCTTTGATAAGACTGTCACGGAGATCACCGAAACCACACACACTGCTCAGCTTTTTCAAGTCTGTGATGAACGACGAAAAGGATTCACCAGGTTGCTGCTTTCGTGTGAAGAAGATATGACGATCTACACTTTCATTTGCTTTGGGCGTGCAAAAGTTTTCGAAAGCATCAATCACATTTTTTAGCACTTTTCTCTCGTCGTCCGTCAAGCCAAACGTGTCGAATCGGTCCAACGCCTCGTCTCCGATCACATGAAGTAAAACAGCTACTTGCCGTTGTGCGGGCTTCGTATCGAGTCCGGATGCCTTCAGGTAGAGCTCGAAACGTTGTCTCCATTTGCGCCAATTTTCTTTGAGGTTACCTTCGAACGAGAGGGCGGCTGGGGGCCGCATGGATGACTCCATTGTATCGTTTCATTCGTTTTGGTCGTCCACGTCTTATAGTTGATCCTCGTTAACTTCTTGGTCGAGTAGTTGATCTAGTAACAATGGCGACGAATTGTCGTTTTCCTCTTCGCCACTTGCCGTGAATCTTGGCATGTCAACTGCATCCACCTTTGTTTTTGTTTATTTTAACTACACAATCACATTACCGACTGCGCCATGTTATGTTTTATTTAAATCAGATAATGATAAATAGTTTTAGAAATAGTTTATTAACTCAAACTTCAGAATACACTTTTACATTATGTTAATTCGACAAGCACTGGCCATAGACTGCGCACAATCTATCATTCAGATTTATACTACCAGAGATACATCTAATATACAACATGCACGCTAGGTGGCGGTTACTATCATGACAGCCTGTACATCCTTTTTTTTTCTGTTTTCATTAGGTTAGCGTTTAATTTTGTCATGTTCATTAACTTTGTACAATATAATATATTGTCTTGTAATTGGGATTTACCTGTTTAGACAATAAACATTTTTTTTTTTTAAATATGACTGATATGAGAGAAGTTTCGTTCTTCACTTCAGGTGGCGGTATTCACACATTACGACTGATTATTTTTAGTTATTTTCAAAGCTTTGTTCAGTCAAATTAACCTAATCGTGAAGGTACTATATATTAACATTAATTACTGTATAATTTGCATAGAATTATATCACAGTGAATGTTTATCGAAATTTCGAGTGAATCGGATCTTGGCGATCAGTTTCAATCGTGAGTTTTTCATTATTCTCATCTTTTCTCATGATTTTTGAAATGTTTTTGAATTTCTGTTAGGGTAATAAATATATTTGCGGAAATAACTTAATTCAAAATTGCCCTCATTAGTTATTGACATATTATTTTTGCGTTTCTGTTCCATGTGACAGCTCATATCCATGGAAACATGGAAATCTCGCTGCTCCACCAACTGATATCTTTACCAATTATTTTAAGCTGAGCACCAAAAGGCTAATATATTTATGGTGTGCGCACTTACATTTTGATAAGTCAACATACATATTAGAAAAGTTTCGTTTTTTCCACTTCAGAAAGCGCTATTCACATTCACTATTCTGATTTTTATTAGTTATTTCGAATATTTGAATCAATTCTGGTGAACGGGTCGTGTTAATAGTCGATAGTTCTTTCAAGCAAAAATTTGTGTTCATATTCTTGACATTTTGATTCATATTAGTTCTGAGGAAAGGTATACTATGGCTTATACTGCTATTAACAGTTACAAAGCAAAGTCAAATTTTTGGTAAGAATTGCGTCAACCTGAAATTCAAAAATTGTGAGAAATGTAGAGGGTATGTATTTTCCGAAAGAATAATTCAGCGGACGAAGTCCGCCTGAATACGTCTCTGGACTCTCTGATTCCGCGTACAGAATTCTAGAAGCCTGCAGAGACTATCTGGAGCTATCTGGAGCGTTCTCGAACAGGGACGTATGGGTATATAAAGACGCGCACGATGGGGACGAGCAGTTGCTATCTGAATAGAGCCGAATCGAATTGTGAATCGCGAATTCCGAGTTGTGAATATAAATCAGCATTATTAGTCAGTGCGTAAATAAATCAGTATTAGTTATCTATACTAATATTATAAAGAGGAAAGATTTGTATTTTTGTTTGTTTGATACGAATAGGCTCCAAAACTACAGGACCGATTTCAAAAATTCTTTCATCCTTTGAAAGCTACATTATCCCTGAGTGATATGGGCTATACTTTCCACCCGAAAAAATTAAGGATACCTACTATAACTTCAATAATTACAAAAAAATCAGCCAAAATCAGCTATTTTCACGTGCGCTGCAAAGACCGTGAGACTTACGTGGATACAATGTATGACGGAAATGTACCTCTTGAATATTTCTACAAAAAAGTCCGCGATAGCATGTATCTATCTCTCAAGATTGACTTGCTATTACCTGTTTATGGTAATCAGATGTTTTCCAAAATTATGCACTATTTGGGAGTGTGTTTTTATGAATTGGGTATTGATCCTAATCCAACCTAATACGTTATTTATCCCCAGTATTTTATTAAGAACGAAATTGCCCTTCACATCATACAATTACAACGAGTACATCAAAATATATGGCAGGTTGAAGTGTTGAAGATGAAACCGCCGCGTGAAACAAATTTCTACCCGGGCGAAGCTGGGACGGCCGCTTGTCCATAATAAAATAGTTACTATACTCCATTCACTTTCATAAAGTTTCGCGGTTAGTCTTGATTTAGGTGTATCAAGTTCTTTCACTTAAAACTGACGCAGGTTGGCACTCGCGAAAATCGAGCGACATTGCCAATGCCAAGTCTACTTTCTATTTACTCTTTTTCAACTTTGTAAATGGAGATAGTTCTTCTAAGGTTTAACTGTGACGCAGGTTTCGTAGAACTACTACATTTCCATACTGGAGTATTTCAAGTTGTGCAAGAATAAGCATATTTTAATTTAAATATCTTCTGTAGATATTTCTTGAGATTTTCGTAAAGTGGGGAATTCCAAAGGTTCGTCTGTTCCGTTCGTTTCGCTGTGTTATTCGAGTACTTTTATTCTTTTTCCGAATGAACTCTCACAAAATAACGGACTATTCTGTCTATTATTTTTCAGTGATATTTCAACACTCAATTCTTGATATCCCTACAAGAAAATAGAATATCTGAATCTTCCTACCAAGTTCATATACGTGAAATATTTCCAGTATTAACAGAGAAAAAGTTTCTTCGGCATTCGCCAGGTCTTTGAAATTATTGAAATCACATGATATTTTCCAAATTCATTATTTTCTCAAATTAAATTAACATTTTGATAAATACTACGATTTATATGTGGAAACGACAATAACGTTGCGGGCGTCTGACAGAGGAATGGCCATAACCTAACATTTTCAAAATATACGCGGTGAAATGTGTCAGAATTCCATGGCAATCCCGAGGGCAAACCGTGAATGGAGTATACGTCTGAACACCATCCTGCGCTGAGTCGTGGTAAGATATGTCTGGGTGAAGAGAGCATTGGTTCAGTCATTCTTTACCGCGTTGCAACACCATCTATCATCAGCGTATTAAACAAGGCCAATACGCAGCCCGGCTGCACACCGGACATACATTTGTGGCTCCACATTTGTGTCCTCACAAATTTGGATCATCAAAATATCGTTACCATATATGATCTAGAGATCAAAGAGAAAACAGCTTTCACCATTGGGACAGGACTATGGCAGTTCACAGTAATGCCATTTGGTCTATGTAACGCACCTGTCACCTTCGAGCGATTAATGGAAACCATTCTTCGAGGATTATCTTGGAAGACGTGCCTGGTTCATTTGGATGATGTCATTGTTTTTGGTCGGACATTCGAAGAACACCTGAGAAATTTGAGAGACGTTCTAGAGAGGCTACGCACTGCAAATTTGAAACTCAGTCCGAAGAAGTGCCACATGTTCAGGAGAGAAGTGAAATACTTGGGGCATGTAGTATCTGAACATGGAATTAGTGCTGACACAGACAAGGTCAAGGTCGTACAAGAATGGCCGATACCGCAAGACAGGCATCAAGTAAGAAGTTTCCTTGGATTGTGTACCTACTATAGGAAATTCGTTCTTGGGTTTGCCAATATTGCGAAGCCTTTGACGAGACTGACAGAAGATGGAAAGGACTTCAAATGGGATATGGAATGCGGGGATGCTTTCAATCGGCTGAAGCAAGCTCTAACAACGGCTCCTGTTCTAAGTTATCCCCAAGCCAGTGGAAAGTTCATCTTGGACACAGATGCGAGTAACATGGCCATAGGAGGCATATTGTCCCAAATTCAGAATGGCCAAGAAAAAGTAATAGGATATTTCAGCAAGGTCCTGTCAAAGCCCGAACGTAACTATTGCGTTACAAGAAGACAGCTTCTCGCTGCAGTGAAGTCCATGGAACACTTCTATGAATATCTGTACGGCCGAGAATTTCTTCTCAGGAATGACCACGCCGCTCTGAAGTGGCTTCTACAATTCAAGAATCCAGAGGGTCAGGATGCCAGATGGATAGAAAGATTGCAGAATATAATTTTACTATCGAACATCGTGCAGGAAAAACTCATGGTAACGCTGACGCATTATCTAGGAGACCATGTCCGTCGGATTGCAAGCACTGCAATAAAGTAGAAGAAAAAGAATTCTGCTTGAGAACGACCATCGTGGATACGGACTGGATGCCAGAATCCCTGAAGCGAGATCTAGAAAGTGAGCCAGAATTGAAGATGCTGTTGTATTGGAAGATAAGCGGACAGAGACCAAGATGGGAGGAATGAGTCATCTGAATCCTAGGGTCAAGTCCTACTGGGCACAGTGGGATTCTATCATTTTGGAGGATGGACTGCTGAAGAGGTCCATCGAAAATGACGAAGGTATCGCAGCAAGGAAACAGCTGATAATTCCCGGGAGTCGAGTGAGAGAGGTTTTAGAGAAGTTAGATGACGGAACTTCCGGTGGCCATTTCGGTATCAAAAAAACGCTAGAAAAGGTCAGAGAGCATTTTTACTGGGTCAACTGCAAAGAAGATGTTAAAGACTGGTGCCGGAAATGCAGATTATGTGCCTCATCGAATGGCCCGAGGGGAAGTCGTAGAGCTCCAATGAAGCAGTATAACGTGGGGAGTCCTCTGGAACGAGTTGCCATCGATATTGCAGGTCCATTCCCCGAAACCGAAGATGGGATTAAGTACATACTGGTTGCGATGGATTATTTCACCAAATGGGTTGAAGCTTATGCTATTCCAAATCAAGAGGCCTCGACAGTGGCGGATGTTCTGATTAAGGAGATGTTTAGCCGGTCTGGTGTGCCTCTCGAACTTCATTCGGATCCAGGACGAAACTTCGAGTCTAGCCTGTTCCAAAATGTATGCCAGTTTCACCCACAGTCAGATGGCATGGTCGAGAGAATGAATAGAACTGTGGGAAAATATCTGACTAAAGTGGTCTCTGATCACCAAAGAGACTGGGACAGGTATCTCCATCTGTTCACTATGGCCTACAGATCATCAGTGCAAGAATCCACTGGATAGACACCAGCCGGCAGCCTGTATTATGTTCGGCCGAGAAATAAGGTTGCCTTGTGACCTGGAGTTTGGATGCAAGCCTGGAGCGGAGATAGCTGGGTAGGACTACGCGAGCCTCTTGAAGGGTAGGCTACATTACATCCATGAGAAGGTCAGACAGAACCTCCAAATAGCGAGTGACCGAATGAAGACTCGGTATGACAGCAAAGCTGCAGAAGGTGGTTTCAATGTGGGAGACCTAGTCTGGCTGTACAACCTCCAGAGGAAGAGGGGTTTATCACCTAAGCTGCAGAAGGATTGGGAAGGGCCATACAGATCGAGTAGTGAAACGAATCAACGATGTAGTGTACCGTATCCTGAAACTACCCAGAGGCAAGAAACGTGTGGTCCATATAAATCGTCTAGGCAAATATGAGGCAGACTACGAAGAATATGACGAAAGCCATCTGAGAAGAACGACTTTTCAGAAAGCGGAGCATGAGGAGATGAGTTTCGACCTATTCATGGCAAACTACGGTGGAACCGGAAAGACAAGATTCGGAGTTACCATCGAGCAACATCAAGATCTCTTCTCTGTATCTGAAGATTATTCACTAGCCCATTGTGTCTCGGAAGACCTGCAGGTATGTCCAGAGGAATAGCATTCGTCTTCTGGAAGAAATTTGGCCGTGTATCAGAACTCCTGAAACAACATCCTCGTACTGGGAAAACGCTGAGGTTGGCTGATGGCCAGCGTTACCTCTTCTGCCTGGTAACCAAGAGATTCTCCGACAACAAACCCAGCTACAAAAGTATGTGGGACACCCTGTTGAAGCTGAGAAACGAGCTCACCAAGTTGAAGGTGAAAAACCTAGATGTGCCAAAGTTGGGTTGTGGTCTAGATCAGCTCAACTGGAGAATCGTTCGAAGTATGCTTGAGGTAATTTTCCATAGAACGGGAATGAAGATACTGGTTTGCAGTTTCAACCCGAGCGGATATACGCCGAAGAAGAAGACAGTGGAATGCTATTTCGGACGACAGGGGTGCTGCAGAAATGGAGACGCCTGCAGATTCAGCCACACCATCCAGGGTGTTCGGGGACCGAACGTCTTAATAAAGGGGCAGTGTAGCGGACGAAGTCCGCCTGAATACGTCTCTGGACTCTCTGATTCCGCGTACTGAATTCTAGAAGCCTGCAGAGACTATCTGGAGCTATCTGGAGCGTTCTCGAACAGGGACGCATGGGTATATAAAGACGCGCACGATGGGGACGAGCAGTTACTATCTGAATAGAGCCGAATCGAATTGTGAATCGCGAATTCCGAGTTGTGAATATAAATCAGCATTATTAGTGTTATAAGTGTGTAAATAAATCAGTATTAGTTATTGTACATAAATTAGTGTGATCAGTTAGTGATATTGTAAATAAATTAGACAATTTAATTCAGCAGACGATTTGTTAAACCCCGAGAACGTTACAATAAGATAGACAAGAAAATAGCTATCGAGAATGAAAATATGTTCCTTAAATATTTAAGTTGAAAAAGATATTCAGGGTTTGAAGTAAACGGAATGAAGCAATTCAAACATTTCACATGAAATCGAATATGATCGAGTGTATTCAAATGAAGTTATGAATGAAATATGATTCACGACATATTACGATGTGTCAGAGAGAGATCGAATTAGTAAATTATTTTCATTCGAAATATTGCTGCACAAGCGCAGATCGAGATTCTTGCCAAAGCCCAGCCTCAATTTTCATTGGTTCATTGCCCATATTGGAATTATGAAATAACACGTATGACATTTCGGCGCCGACAAGAAACAATTCTATCATTTCCGATTTGGTCGATGTCAATGCATTCGAAAGTTGACAAGTGCATACACCATGTTTTTAGACATCTCAATCAAGGATCATATCGTTCCATTATAATGTGAATTCTATAGTAAATTGAGTTGCCTGCAACTCTGTGCTGTGGACCAGAACAAAAATGTCTTAGTCAAGAATAAAAATAAGGAAACGTCTTAGCGTATTTGTATTCTGTGAAGTGGAGTTAAAGTACCATAGACAATTCGAATTTTCAGCGTTGTATTAGTAGCAAAACTAAAGTGGTTTATACAGTGATCGAGTCACAGAACGCATATACACAGGGTGTCCCACTAGTGCCGCAGGGGACGATATACGCGTAACGGTCTGAGTGGCAAAATTTTTTGATGCAGACTGATATACTCCAAGAAGAGCACAACCTAAAAATATTTTCGAATATATCGGTTGGCCCACAAAACAGGAATAGAGGGTTCCTTTGTTTTTTCAAATGGGACGCCCTATATTCAATAGTGTTTTTCAATTCTCTGAAACTTCCTGCATGCTTTCGTATACTTTTCACATATTTTTATTTGACAGTTTTCGAAATATTGGGCATTTTGACAAAAAAATGATACTTGTAGAGGCTATGTTATCCAATTATATTTCACGAACCCTCGCACATACCAATTACAGCTTTATATGAATTGAAAGACAAGACTTCAGAGTATCCTAGCTAGCTATAATAAAGCATCTCAAGCATATGGAGTGTCCACAGAAAGACTATCAAAATGACGAATTTCGAATCGATTTTTCTTAATTTTTTCAAATGCAATGCATATAATTTTTTTTCATCATTTCAATCAGCATTCATTACACTTAATTTTTTGTCGAATACATGATATGCATATATTCAACAGAATAGGCGTTTTAGAGCTTTTCCTCTAAATTCACATCCACTTCCGAATTCAAAAAGAGGATTTGGCTTTTCTGTGGTTATTGAGAACCGTCAAATTATTTCAGTCAGAAATAGATGCATAGAACACCTGGTGAAACGACTCCCTACTAAAAATCGTGACCAAGATTTGTAGATCAAAACGGCATCCTAGATTTCAGATTTTGGACTAGTTCCAGAATAAATCCGCAATATTTATCGGTCGTGGCGCTACTGCGGCAACGACAAAAAACGCGACCCCTTTCGGGAGAAATGAAAAGCTGCACAAAATATCACATTTTCGATCGACAAGAAAGTCTTAAACAAAATCTAATCAGTGCCAACACCAGGTATTTCTATGCATCTATAGTCAGAATTAACATAATTGCAGCTTCAGTTCATATCATCGTAGTTTTTACGGGTTGGATGAATACTCACAAAATGAAATAAATACCAATGAGTTTGAATGTACAAGTTATGAATGCTACAAAAAACGAGTTTCGAAACTTCTGGATACAAAATAGTGACCGCTCTTATCCTTATACAACTTTCTTCGAAAAAAATGATATTCATAAGTTTCACAGGCACGCAGTCAGATCTTCAAGCTCCCAAGCTTGAAGCTTGTTTGAAACTTCTGCAAGATTCGACTCTTCAAGAAGAACCATAGAAAATTATCAACAATGTATTTTGAATAATCGGTACAGAAAGCAAGTTTCTGTCTTCAGTAATTGATTTAATCACATCTTTGAGAAGATACATCAAAACTTTCTAGTTCCTCATTTCGCTATGATATGATAATATGAATTGGAGCTTCAATGATGCTCATTCTGAGTGGAATAATTTGACAGTTCTCATTAACCACAGAAAAGCCAAATCTGTTATTTGAATTCGAAGGTATGTGTAAATTTTAGGTAAACATTTCGAGGAAGCTCTTGAAAATCCTATTCTGTTAAACATATGCATATTATGCATTCGACAGAAAATGAAGTAAAATGAATGGTGATTACAATGATGAAAAAAAATTATATGCATTGCATTTGAAAAAATGAAGAAAAATCGATTTGAAGTTCGTCATGTTGATAGTCTTTTTGTGGACTCTCCATATGCTGGAGATGCTCTATTATAGCTGGCTAGGATACTAGCAAATAAACCTCTTAGAAAAAATCAGAGTACGTCACTGGATTGCTATCAGAAAAGTGCCTGTATATTGTTTTTATTTCAACATCCTAGCATAAACAGAAACGGAGATAATGACCAAAGTTGAAATTGCCCAAATTGCAATTTCGGCCTATAACTCGGAAACGAAAGAAGATAGAGGAATGCAGTTGATGGCATTAACAGTTTCTCGAAGAAAGAGGACTATAAGGTGCCATTCATTTTTCTCTATCTCCTCGGGTTAAAAAGTTTCAGTTCATGTAGCACCAATTTTGCCCACCCTGTACACCGTTTTTGCAGTAATTTGATTGACTCATAGCTGACTTCAAAACATTTAGAAGCAATGGATTATTTAGAAAAATGTAAGTCTTGTGTATTCGTAAAAACGGAGGAACACCTACTCTAATTCAATTCTATTTTATGTTATTAGCCTTTTTTTAAATTCGCATCTTGTGATTTTTTGTTTAATTAATACATTTATCATTACTCCATACCAGCATCGGTTATTATTCAAATCAAAATACTCCGAAAACGGTACGCAGTATCCAGTTCCACCTTTTTGTGTAAAATTGAATGATGTTTAAGTTTATTCTAAATTTTGCTTAATAAATCTAATATTAAAAAAGTTATGTTCAATACTACTTGCTACGAATCGTGTAACAAGTGCCCTCTATGAGAGTCAAACATACATAAAACAAATTCATTGGATGTACATATCAGCTTTCAAAACATATCCGTATAAAATTTCATTAAAATGTTGCCAGTAGTTTCGGCAGAACCGAATCCGAACGTGTTCGGATTATAGATATCATTCAATATGATTTCTATAATCCGAATGATTTGATGAACCGAACAGGTCTTGACAACTTTCTGTTCGGATTATTCATACATTACTGAATATCAAGTCTGCATAAAAAAAAATTGCCAAACTCAGACCGTTACGCGTATATCGTCCGCTGCGGCACTAGTGGGTCACCCCGTATAATCGAGTGATCAGAGGTAATTCATCATTGGATTTATATTTGCATTCGTGGTGTCGTTCATGACAAGATAGATACTGCAATGAGAGAACTGTAAAGCATTTACAACAAAAAGTTATATGTTCAACAATCAGATACCGCTAAATAAAGATAATTCTCTCCTTGCGAATAACAATGATACTTAAATTTTGTATATTTTTCCTTATGTATCTCAATTATCTCCTGCTTGAAAAATAGCAATGATTAGTTTATACAACTTTATTTTATTTTTTTTTTTTTTTTTACGTCCGTGTGAGGGGAAAACCCTTTATGGGCACCGAGAGGGTCCGCACTCTCGGTAGTGTGAGAATCCAGGATCTTGTTTGGCTACTCACTAAAAACCCCTCACACCTTCAATGGAGGAGTTCTTCATCCTGCCCTCGCAGCGTCCCTTAACAAAAGAGATGAGCTGCAAGTGGCTTCTAGAGTTCATGGGACCTGATGATATGGAGTGACCCGAGCAACACTGCTTTCTGCATTCTGTGCGCCAATACCTCGGCCAGTGATCTGCAGACCGGGATAATCTTCAGTTCATCCACATAGTTAGCTCTCATTCCACCGAGACATCCTATGATAAGCACGACCATCCTGATTTTATGACCTGGGTATAAAGTTCCAAGCTCGAACATAAGGTCTTTGTATTTTTGCCTCTTCTGTTGTTCCTTCATCACAACATTATTTTCAGCAGGGGAGGAGAATTCCACGACAAATAACTCCTTCAGCTCCTTGTCCAGCAGAAGTATGTCTGGCTTAACAGCATTGATCTGTCGTGTTGTTGAGACAGGATAGTTCCAGCATATCCGAGCTCTTTCGTTCTGGACCACCGCTTCAATCTCCAGAGGCACATATGGTAGCACCGGTTCTTTGT
The DNA here is from genome assembly GCA_951802165.1 of Adalia decempunctata. NCBI lineage: Eukaryota > Metazoa > Arthropoda > Insecta > Coleoptera > Coccinellidae > Adalia > Adalia decempunctata. The sequence continues at coordinate 39,779,161 of OX637699.1, read as the reverse complement.
CTATCCCATACGCGGCTCTCAGATGGAAGTATAAAATCCGGAGTGCCGCGTTGTGTCTCTCTACATACCCCGATGGAGCATGGACTCTGCAGGCGGAAAGGATGTGCATAATCGTTTCCTGTTGCCCATGGCAAGCCCTGCAAGTTGTTGGGGTGTCCATTTTCATGATGTTCTTTTTATACCATCTCGTATTCAGTACTCCATCTTGACACGCCATCACAAATCCTTCTGTCTCTGACTTAAGGCTAGCTGACTTTAGAAAGGCGAAAGACAATTCTTCAGACAGGTCCTGGTCTTTTAAACTCCTGAAATATATGGAGTGCAAGGTCTTACTCATATGATGTTCGAGTAATGTATCTGACTGAGACTTTCGGATCAGTCTTGCTAGGCTTCTTTGGTCCGCTTGAGTGATCGGTGCTCCAGCGAGCTCAGGATTGATCGATACGCCGGTTATGCTGAGCTTATCCAGGGCCCTTTGTGCAGCTCGGAATAGGAAGGCTCCATGGTTCGCAATTTCATGCTGAGCGACAAATTTCAGAAGCGGATCTTCACTTCTTAGAATCCTTACTGCCATTTCCAATGTTTGTTGATAGTACAACTTTATTATTATTATGATCGTGGACTTATTCACTATCTCGGCACCCGGCCGGATAAATTTACCTTTCCCAGATACAATAATCAAAGGGATTAGGCTCGATCACGATACACTTGACAAAAATTTACGAACAATTCTACAGGTATTGAGAATAACAGATTTTTGCATTTCGATGTAGCTGTTTACATTTAATTCTAATTTGTTCAGACTATTGTGTAAGCTCTTCGGTATCAATCCAGTCGACAAGATGATCACTGGATGGATATCGACCTTCTCTAGGTGCCACATTTCCTTGATCTCGAAAGCCAGGTCTGTGTACTTGCATATCTTCTCCTGGTACTTATTCACATGTTGTTGTTGTTGTTGGGCACAGCTACATCCACCAAAATAGCCTTTCTAACCCTCTTGTCGCAAACCCCCATATCCGGCCTATTATTCGTCACCGTTCTGTCAAGGCTTGTTCGGACTAGGCCAGTATTTTAGTCGAGTGGAGAGTCGATTCGCCCACTGACTACTCTACCACAGTATCAAAGACTCTTAAACAGTATAAGGTAGTAGGTACATCATCCTGACTCGATTGCTGGCGTTCGCACACGGGAAATTACAAAATCATTCGCTACTCGACTAATCTACTGGCCTAGTCCGAACAAGCCCTCAGTGATAATAGGCCTATCGTAGTATAGTCTAAAAGAGTCACTTTCCAACACAGGCAGCGGCTGATACTTATAATACGGCTTGTAGGAGTTGAGAAGTCCGAACTTTAGCGCCAATTTCTGGTGTTACATGCTGAATTGTTTCAGATTTTTGTTGACACTTCCTACACATATCTGTTGGCACTGTACGGTCCATGTAGAGTTGGTGGGAAATACTATGTTCTTCCCGCGCTGTCTTGATCTTAAATCCACATTTCGTTCCTTGGAGCATCGATGATAAAGGGTTCATTGCCAAACAGAATCATAATGGGCTCAAGAAATCTCCTTGAAAGATCCCACGACGGATGGGGATTTCTTCGAACTTAATCATCTTGTTGTTCATAGTGACTTGTATTGATGTTCGCCACTGAGACATTGTTGTCCTCAAAAATTCCACCAAAACAGGATTGCTTCCATAAATGTGCAGCACATCGATTAGCCACGAATGAGCGGTGCTATCAAATGCCTTCTGATAATCGAGGAAGGCTGAGTGCAAGTTGCGTCCTTTCTCTTGGGCCTGTTTCATGATCACTGAGTCGATGATGAGTTGTTCCTTGCACCCTTGGTGTTTTCTTCTGCATCCTTTCTGTTCTTCTGCCATGATGTTGTTTTCATCCAAATGTTGATATATTCGGTTGGATAAACATGAGGTGAGTATTTTGTACAGTGTTGGAAGACAAGTGATAGGTCTGTACTGCGACGGGTCTTGAGTCCCATCGCTTTTTGGAAGCATATAGGTTACTCCTTCGGTTAAGAATTTAGGAGCTTCTTGAGGATGTTGAAGTATATGCGTAAACTGTTTCGCTATGACTTCATGCAGATGGCAAAATTTCTTGTACCAGAAGATATGGATATTGTCGACTCCTGGAGCCTTCCAATTGCTTGCTTCCTTCAGTGCTCTCACCACTTCATCCACTGATATTTCTTCGAAGTTCATTTGTGGGATGTTCGTTCGATTTTTCTCCCTCCTGATCCAATCAGCATTCTCATTATGTTCCTTAGGCATCGACCACAGAGAAGCTCAATAATTTTTTAACGATTGGGCTTCTGGCATAGCTCTGGTGACTTTGTTTGAGCGTTTGGTGATGTGTTTGTAAAAGTTTGCCTCTTTGTTGTGGAACAATTGGTTATGCTGTTTCCATTGAGTGCATTTCAAATATCTGGATAGCATTTTTGCCTTCGCTTGAAGTTTCGGTTTGAGAGTGTCCACATATATGATGATGTGATGTAGGCTTTCAGATTTGTCCATGGTGTTACCAATCTTCTTCAGAATTCTTCTAACAAACGATTTCAGGCGTCGTGACGGGGATTCATTCCGCAGGAACTCAGTAAGTCGGCCTATTTCCGTTCTGATTTTGTCGCTGTCTTTCTCCAATCTGGTTTGCCATGGAGGTTTCTTTATGGTTTTTTTCCGTGTGTGAAATTCGGGGGTGTGGACTTGTTGTTTGTGTAGTCGAAGGGTTGCTACTGCCCCACAATACACGAGAGTGAGAATTCATTCCAGGCTGTTGAAGTCCTCAACGTGGTCATCGAATGCTGCATTTACACTGGCCAGAATAATAGTTCTTGTTAGTTTTTAATTTAGGCAGCTTTGGGCGTTTTGTTGCATTGGCTCCCTGGAACTCAACCATGGCTGTGTTGAGTAGTGATCTTGCAGAGTGCGCATATTCCCCTGGTCCACTTGGATCAGACGGTACTTCCCCATTATCATTTGATTCCATATTCTGGATCTCATTCTGGTTTTGTTCTGGATGTGTTTCGATGTTAGCTCCAGTGTCGTTGCTCAGTTCCATGAGGACTTCATCTCGTATAGTCCTCAATGTGTCCGTAGAGAGTAGGTTGTTTTTCACAATAGTTCGTCGTTGATCTGATATCCTTTGTTCAGAAATGTGGTGGAGTTCTGGATATCTTTCTATATGAATTCTTGATGCAATCCATATCGGTATGCTGTCATGTTCGATTCCAAGTGTGTGATCTTGTAGTAGGAGTGCATAATGAAGGAGTTCATTTCTTGGGTCCACTTCATGCGTTTCCGAGGGAGTCCAGCTCTCGTGGTCGCGGGCATAGTGACTTGCGTCGCCGTTGAAGCATCAAGAGTGGGTTGAGGCCTGTGGATGGCAGTTTCCTCTTGGTGGGGTGTTGTAGTAGCCCTACTCGGTATCACGCTGCTTCCGTCGTTATCCGAGGGAGACTGTGACTCATTTTTCGAACAAGACCCTCTTCCTAAATCTTGAACGCGACAGGAGGTTCTGGTGGTACAATGCCGATTCACCCGGTTGCCCCGTAAATTGTACATTCCATTGCTAGTACCTATTATACCTACTGCCAGGTAGCTAGGGTACCTCGGGTGTGCTAAGCCCGTTCTCCAGAAAACCATCCAGAGCCCCTGAGGTATATATATATATATATATAGACAGGATCCTTAAGGGTCTTGTGGATGAAATAAAGGGCCAAAATTAAAAGTTCATTCTCCTTTTATTCTTAGTCGACGTTTCGGCTCAATTTTGAGCCTTCTTCAGGACTCTAAAACATTGTTACATAGCAATGATTTCAGCAACAATTTTTAATTAAAAGAGCTCACCGAATATAGAGGTTATACAAAAGCCAGTCAACATCAACAGGCATCAAAATCTATGGAATACACAAAAACAAACGCAGAGAAACCGATCGTGCAACGGGGTATTCTCCTCATGGATCTTACAAACAGGTAAGTACGATTTACAATCTTATTTCTTTCTACAACAATTTTTCAGCTGGAGTCAGACACGTGAAACGCAAAACAACAATTTGAGGTTAAAACACAGATCACATACATAACCATAGATGTCATTTATACATAAATTTCTTTTTTCTCTTTTAATTTTTAGGTGACAACTAGCGAGTACAGTTACCAACTTAAACTAATCTACACTAAAGGAATTCATCAATTGGCCACTCCTGAGATCACATGACATCAGGTAAGAATAAATATTGCTTAAGTTTTCTACATCCCTTCTAGAATTCATGACATTTTGAGTTTTTTTAATGTGGTACATTTCCAAAAAAGATCTTTTATATAAATTCTTCTCAAGTTCCAAAATACTAGCCTCTTCATAATTCATTACATGACTAGTTGTCCGACAATGTACCGCCAACGCACACTTTTTACTTGGATTCTTTATATCACTTTTATGTTGCGCTATTCTTTTTTTAAGTTGTTGGGATGTTTGGCCCACATACTGTGCATCACAAGATGAACAAGAGATCTTGTACACCACGCCAGACATTTTCATGTATTCTATTCTATCCTTAACTTTTGAAAACAATTTTTTTATATTAAATTGATTTTTTACAGCTATCTTAACACTATGATCTCTCAACACATTTATCAACCTGTTGGTGACACCATGTACTAAAGGTAATAACGTATATATGATCTGATCTCTATCCTCACCCTGTACATGAGACACCTCATCCGACACAACTGCCAAACCCTCAACCACCTCAACCAAGTGTTCTCTATTGGATGTACTGTGGATTAACCTACTCAACAGTGGTCTCGGATAACCATTTTTTAACATAAGCTCATGAAGAATTCTGAGATTCTTTGTAAGAAAACTTGGATGTGACAACTTTTTAATTCTCTGTTTCATACCTAATATTAAGTTTATTTTCTGTTTCATAGGATGACTGGACAAATAATTAATGTACCTTCCCGAGCTCATGCTTTTCCTATACCAATCAACCATCAGTCTGTTATTATCAGTTCTCACCACAAGTGTATCAAGAAAAGGAACAGACCTATTTGTTTCCTCCTCCAATGTAAATTTTATATGTTCATTATAATTATTAAACTTATCTAATACAAACTGAGTCTTGTCATGGGGTACTGCACAAATTATATCATCCACATATTTCTTAATTATAGGAATATCAAAAGGAATATCTTCCAATACTCCATCAAGAACGAAGTCCATAACAATCCTGGCCAATATGGGACTGAAGGTAGAGCCCATGGGGGAACCAAAAACCTGACTAAAGATTTTACTGTCAAAGATGAAATAGTTTGAATTGAAAAGAAACCTGACAATGATGATGAAATCATCCCTTGGAATTTCTGTATGTAAGGCAATATCTTCCCATCTACTTTCTATTGCTGTAATTGCCAATTCTACAGGGATATTGCTAAACAGTGAAACAACATCCAAACTTATCAGCACACTATGTTCAGGTAATTCCATATTATTAACTAAATTGGCAAATTCGAAACTGTCTTTCACAAAATATCTGTCATTGGTATCGTGTACAGACTCTGACAAGATTGAAGCAATGAACGATGACAGAGCCGAGGTGGGAGTATTAATGCTGGAAACTATTGGTCGAAGCGACAAAGTAGGCTTATGAACCTTGGGCAGCCCATAAAAACGTGCAGGAACACTATTGTATGAATACAACTTCTTTGCCAGTTGTGGTGTAATGTAATTATGGTTAGCTAGGTTCTTTATTAATGCATTGGCTTTATTTTGTATTGTCAAAGTTGGATCACGCTGTAAAACTTTATAGTAACGTTCATCACTAAGTATATCATAGGATAACTGGCTATATTGCTCTTTATCTATTGCAACTGTGACATTCCCCTTATCAGATTGTAAAATAAGGACATCCGGATGTTCCTTCAAATAGCTCTTACAGTGATAGTACTCCCTGTGAAAGGCGCTTTCAGTGATAGGTGACCCCCTAATGTAGTTAGTTATTGTGTTTGTTGTTAAAGATCTAATCACGTTTTTTTGTTCCTCATTCACATCTTTTTTACATTGTATAATGAACTCAATATCAGCCAGAAACTTCTGGAGGGACAACTCTGCCTTTGGAACAGTCATGCAAAATTTTGGACCCAGTGAGAGGAACTTGCAGACCCTGTCAGGAATTTGCGCAGAACTTACATTCCTAAACCAGCTTGACTGGTAATTGGCCTTATCTAAGAACTGTACACGCAATTTATTGATTTTATTTAAGTTTCTATTCTTAACTCTATTAAAAACCTTGTTATAACTAATATTCTGTCTTCTTCTGAATTCTACCAAAATATACCTTGGGAGAGAACCCTCAAGTCCCTCGACCTGTTGGTCATGACCAACAGGTCGATAGCAAAAATGGAGAGAGAGCTGTCAGGTCTATGGCAAGGACTTGAGGGTTCTCTCCCAAGGTATATTTTGGTAGAATTCAGAAGAAGACAGAATATTAGTTATAACAAGGTTTTTAATAGAGTTAAGAATAGAAACTTAAATAAAATCAATAAATTGCGTGTACAGTTCTTAGATAAGGCCAATTACCAGTCAAGCTGGTTTAGGAATGTAAGTTCTGCGCAAATTCCTGACAGGGTCTGCAAGTTCCTCTCACTGGGTCCAAAATTTTGCATGACTGTTCCAAAGGCAGAGTTGTCCCTCCAGAAGTTTCTGGCTGATATTGAGTTCATTATACAATGTAAAAAAGATGTGAATGAGGAACAAAAAAACGTGATTAGATCTTTAACAACAAACACAATAACTAACTACATTAGGGGGTCACCTATCACTGAAAGCGCCTTTCACAGGGAGTACTATCACTGTAAGAGCTATTTGAAGGAACATCCGGATGTCCTTATTTTACAATCTGATAAGGGGAATGTCACAGTTGCAATAGATAAAGAGCAATATAGCCAGTTATCCTATGATATACTTAGTGATGAACGTTACTATAAAGTTTTACAGCGTGATCCAACTTTGACAATACAAAATAAAGCCAATGCATTAATAAAGAACCCAGCTAACCATAATTACATTACACCACAACTGGCAAAGAAGTTGTATTCATACAATAGTGTTCCTGCACGTTTTTATGGGCTGCCCAAGGTTCATAAGCCTACTTTGTCGCTTCGACCAATAGTTTCCAGCATTAATACTCCCACCTCGGCTCTGTCATCGTTCATTGCTTCAATCTTGTCAGAGTCTGTACACGATACCAATGACAGATATTTTGTGAAAGACAGTTTCGAATTTGCCAATTTAGTTAATAATATGGAATTACCTGAACATAGTGTGCTGATAAGTTTGGATGTTGTTTCACTGTTTAGCAATATCCCTGTAGAATTGGCAATTACAGCAATAGAAAGTAGATGGGAAGATATTGCCTTACATACAGAAATTCCAAGGGATGATTTCATCATCATTGTCAGGTTTCTTTTCAATTCAAACTATTTCATCTTTGACAGTAAAATCTTTAGTCAGGTTTTTGGTTCCCCCATGGGCTCTACCTTCAGTCCCATATTGGCCAGGATTGTTATGGACTTCGTTCTTGATGGAGTATTGGAAGATATTCCTTTTGATATTCCTATAATTAAGAAATATGTGGATGATATAATTTGTGCAGTACCCCATGACAAGACTCAGTTTGTATTAGATAAGTTTAATAATTATAATGAACATATAAAATTTACATTGGAGGAGGAAACAAATAGGTCTGTTCCTTTTCTTGATACACAGACTGATGGTTGATTGGTATAGGAAAAGCATGAGCTCGGGAAGGTACATTAATTATTTGTCCAGTCATCCTATGAAACAGAAAATAAACTTAATATTAGGTATGAAACAGAGAATTAAAAAGTTGTCACATCCAAGTTTTCTTACAAAGAATCTCAGAATTCTTCATGAGCTTATGTTAAAAAATGGTTATCCGAGACCACTGTTGAGTAGGTTAATCCACAGTACATCCAATAGAGAACACTTGGTTGAGGTGGTTGCGGGTTTGGCAGTTGTGTCGGATGAGGTGTCTCATGTACAGGGTGAGGATAGAGATCAGATCATATATACGTCATTACCTTTAGTACATGGTGTCACCAACAGGTTGATAAATGTGTTGAGAGATCATAGTGTTAAGATAGCTGTAAAAAATCAATTTAATATAAAAAAATTGTTTTCAAAAGTTAAGGATAGAATAGAATACATGAAAATGTCTGGCGTGGTGTACAAGATCTCTTGTTCATCTTGTGATGCACAGTATGTGGGCCAAACATCCCAACAACTTAAAAAAAGAATAGCGCAACATAAAAGTGATATAAAGAATCCAAGTAAAAAGTGTGCGTTGGCGGTACATTGTCGGACAACTAGTCATGTAATGAATTATGAAGAGGCTAGTATTTTGGAACTTGAGAAGAATTTATATAAAAGATCTTTTTTGGAAATGTACCACATTAAAAAAACTCAAAATGTCATGAATTCTAGAAGGGATGTAGAAAACTTAAGCAATATTTATTCTTACCTGATGTCATGTGATCTCAGGAGTGGCCAATTGATGAATTCCTTTAGTGTAGATTAGTTTAAGTTGGTAACTGTACTCGCTAGTTGTCACCTAAAAATTAAAAGAGAAAAAAGAAATTTATGTATAAATGACATCTATGGTTATGTATGTGATCTGTGTTTTAACCTCAAATTGTTGTTTTGCGTTTCACGTGTCTGACTCCAGCTGAAAAATTGTTGTAGAAAGAAATAAGATTGTAAATCGTACTTACCTGTTTGTAAGATCCATGAGGAGAATACCCCGTTGCACGATCGGTTTCTCTGCGTTTGTTTTTGTGTATTCCATAGATTTTGATGCCTGTTGATGTTGACTGGCTTTTGTATAACCTCTATATTCGGTGAGCTCTTTTAATTAAAAATTGTTGCTGAAATCATTGCTATGTAACAATGTTTTAGAGTCCTGAAGAAGGCTCAAAATTGAGCCGAAACGTCGACTAAGAATAAAAGGAGAATGAACTTTTAATTTTGGCCCTTTATTTCATCCACAAGACCCTTAAGGATCCTGTCTATCACGAGTGGAGTTATTGTTTCCTGTTCTATATATATATATATATTAGATATATCATTATTGAAAGTTGAGCCCTCCGAGTCTGGTTGGAGTGTAGAGGGACTCTCATCGATGACATGCGTCGGGAGCTTCAGGATTTTTTTGATGTGGTATCGGCAAATTTGATCGGCCTTCCTCGGGATTTTGAGATTAATGGAGGGAGACTGTAGTGCAGCTATGTATCTCGGCAGCAGGTGGACTCGAATTATCTCCATTTTCTGCTGTGGCTTCAGCGGTGCTCGAATTATTCTGTCGAGTTGTTTTGACATGTTGTTTATGTTTGATGGTATAGCACCGCTGCTAGAGTAGAAGCATCCTAGGTACTTGAACGACTCGGCAACGCTCCCCATCGGAGGGATGGGCTCAGGTCTTACATAAAACTCCGGTGTGGTTTGAAGGTACACCTTTTTCTTCGAGGGAACCACGGCCATGGATAGGGACCGGCATTTCGCAGGGTTCAGGGAGAGGTGCCTCGCAAGCAGGAACTTGCAGTTGAACCCAAGAAGGAGCTGGGCATTCTTAGTATTCTCGGCCAGAAGAAGGAGGTCTTTGGCGTATCCTAGAACCGAGATTTTCTGGTCTCCTATTTTAATTCCTCTCCTAATTCTAAGGCTGGAAATTAATTATTCCATTATCATATTGAACAGCATCGGTGCCAGAGGGTCTCCCTGTTTGACACCCCGCTTCAGGGACAGTGTGGCCACCTCTTTTCCGTTGCAGTAGATGGTTGTATTCTGCTCGAAGTAGGTGACCATTATGTATTGGGTGGTGTTGGCGTCCACTCTGAACCTTCTACGCGCTCCTCGGATGGTATGATGTGAGATATTGTCAAATGCCTTCTTAATGTCTAGGGTCAAGATAGTAAATGGACGGCCTTGCACTCTTCTCTGCTTGATTATCGACTGGAGCGTAATGTCATTGGCAAAGCAGCCGTCCACATCGGTGAAGCCACGCTGGCACTCGTCGAGCTTGATGTTGCTGGAGAGCCGCTTGGCAACGATGCCGTGGAGCAACCTAACAAGAATGGATGAGATTGTTATTAGTCTCCAATTCCCAACCTCCTCGAGACTCCCGGATGACTTGGGGATGAGAATGGTTCTACTCCTCCGCAGGGGTTTTGGTACGTATTTTGCGTAGAGCATCAGATTACTTAGCACTCCAGTCGGAGTTGATCCCGTCAGGCCCCCAGATGTTTTTCCCATCTTTTTTACGCCGTCTTCTATGTCTATCTGCGTTAAGGGAAGTAGACCTCACATGCTGTCCTTGCGAAGTGGTAAACTATCCATCGTAAAATATCTCTTCAAAGTGCCGCCGGATGTCCCCGGTCTTTGGTGTTTTGCTGACTTGGACATTAGCCGGGTCATCCAATATCTCATTGGCCAGATCTCTACGATTATTGGAGTACTGATGTTGCATGTACTTGTATAAGCGGGCTCTGTACTTTCGCTTTCCTCCCGAGTCAATGGATGTTTTTTTTTAATGTATGTTTGCCTCCGGTTGTTGTGGGTTTTCCATATGCTGCACAGATCGCCTCCACCCATCGGTCGAACTCCCGTTCGTGGCCATCGCTTCTTGTGCACACCATTTGGCATGTGGTAATTGCCTCGACATCCTCCATCTCTGCGCACAATTCGAGGATGTGCATGAGCACTGGATCCTCGAGGGTGCGACTCTCCTCCTGGCTCCTCTCCACGGAGTCACCGGCATTGTCAGCGCCAACCTCATCCGAGCAGCCGCCGGCCGCCTCCGCCTCAGATTCTGAGGACTCGGAGCTCGATTCCGGCCCTGCGGCGAGGACAATGACCTCCCCGTCACCGCCGGCTCCCCGTATACGCTCCAGCGTCTCGCGATATCGCTGTCCCTCCCCTCATATTCCATCTCAAGATGGGCCATCTCCTCCAGCTCGCCCTCGGTCCACGGAGCCCTCCAACGCCTGTCCTCGGCCTCCGCTGCAATGTCTGTGTTATACTCATCCGGATGTGTGTGGCGCATGTGCTGCCTCACCGATTGGTATGTGAAGTAATCGCTTTCATACACCGGGCAGACTCCGTCCTCTGCATAATCTCCTTTGATGATTCCGAAGGTTCCGCAGAGTGGCGTAGGTTTTACCACATATACATTTTGGTTCCGCTTCAGTGGCGGCATTCGCTTCTTCATTATTGGGGGGAGGAGGTCCTCTACAAAATCTCCGCTGGTGATCACGGAGGTTTCGCTGCGTGGCGTACGACCTACCGCATACGCACGGGATCGGCATTATAAGTATATGGCAAGTGCGCCAGGCGGAATAAAAAATAATTTCTCGCCTCGACTAATATAAGAAAAATTTTAGAATCACTTGTCCGTATGGTGCCCGAAACACAGATCTCTTTCTAATATGGCAAAGACGAGGGGGTTCGTATTCCGCAGCAGAAGATGTTTCCGCAACCGGAACCGCCCGAAAAATCCCGCCTGTCTCTGAAAAATTAATTTTATTAGAGGTTTTACCCGGCTCCTCCGCCAATTTGCGATCGGGTGCTGGAATTAAAGGGGTGTCACCGGAGCATCCCCGTTCCGATCCTTCTTCTCCAGATGTTCAACCCTCCGTAAGCCCTGTCTGCTTCGCCTGGTTCTTCATTCCCAGTCCAGAGTTCCACGGCTGGTCAGGAAATCGGCCGGAATCGTCCTAGCATCGTTGTTATATTCGCAGCCGGTTCGTGGTAGTAAGAAATCTTCATACGCAGCCGGTTTATCGGACTGCGAGTTGCAGGGTAAAGCTCCGGAGCCAAAGCTCGAAAGCTCCGAAAGCTCAAAGCTTCCCAATTTCGCAAAATCGAAAAAGCTCGAAATGCTCAAAGCTCAAAAGCTCGACTTTCCAGTTGGTGAGAAAGCTCGGGGGAGCTTTGAGGATCATGGAAGCTCACCTGTCGTCCACTGCATTATTGGCCTTGTTGTTGGAGGAGAGAGGGCGAACGCACTTCCATCATCTCACTCGCGGATTTTTCATGGTGACTCGTTAAGAGGGGGGGGTCAGGAAGAACTCTGTCCCCTTCTGCCTGCGTGACGCTCCGTTCATGTTGGGAGACACGGGCGTCAGGCGTCAGGCTTTATTATGTTTATTCCGCAGATGTAAAAAAGTGAGATATGGGTTATGCAGCGTGTGTCCGAGTTTTTCGGGACATAAAAAAGGCGGTCGATAACACACTCGTGCATATTGAATTCGATGAGGCCATGGAATTTAATGTAACAAATTGTATTTTGAACTGTTTGATTCCGCCATATTTTTTGAAGCGCTGATCCGATTTGTCTCAAATTTCACATACTTGTTAACACAGACTTTACGGTTCCGTTGTTACTGAAAACACCCCAGCAGGGTACAATAAACCGGAGTAAATTTAATCGGACATCTGAGCTATGCTCACACGTCCGTCTCCCTCGACGGTTCGAAAGAGAGTCTATTATTGTTCTTCATCGGTCTCCCGTTCTCAGCTTGAGCTGGTAATTTTTCTATGAACCAGTGAGAAAACATTTCAGTTCCTCCCACTAGTTCAGAATTTTCCGCACGATGTGATAGGTTTGCAAATCCACAGCCTGCTGTGCACATCCCGCGATCTTCTGGGATAATTCGATCCCTTGAAGATTTCTCTTGAATGATTCCCTTCCGTCTTCTGAAGTTCTGGATGCCTCCCGGTGGCATTTTTCCGTTCCCTATACAGTCAGCGCGACAGGTCGCTCTCGCCGTATAGGAAACGGAATGCACAATGGAACTCCGTTTCCTAGCAGATATGCGCGATGTGCTCACTGTCCTGTTATAGTCTTCTGGGTGCCGATGGGACAAATTGCAAATTATTAATAAAGTTTTCTTACTTCCTGTATAGCTTTATTAGGTAGAGTCTACCACATTTTTCCTCTGTGCACATTTTTGTAGTCGCGGGTTTTTTTCATCAAACCTCTCGTAAGTCGACCACATTTTCATTTTTTTTAATCATACGTACTCTTTTTTTGTAAAATGCAATCATAAAAACAATCTGGGAAAAATGAGAAAACATGATTGTCTACCAATATAAACATGACTGAAAATCGCATTTTTTAAAATATATAATATATACACTCCTTATTTTTTCAGAATCCGTTTATATAACCATATGAAATATGAAAATGCAATTGTCCGACAAAAAAAATGTTGATGTTTTCTTGTCCGACAGATGAAAATCGACGATTTTTTTTGAGTTTTTAAATTCATTAATATTTGTCGGACAAGGATAAATTTATATTTTAGACAGATTCGTTTCATAGAAAAAACAACTGTCCACCATATAAAATGCGGCAAATCCTTAGCCTAGTTGAATATAATGGTTTTGTTTCAGAATCTTGTTTCGATTATTATTGAAATGAAACTATTGATTTCGATTGAAAGTGTATAATTCAAATTGTTTACTGACATTTTATTTATTCAAGTCTAAAAAAAACAATGAAAATACTCCTTCCTCACATTGAATTCATTTTAACAAGAGTAATGGTATCTAGTAAAAGTATCACACCAATCGTCAGGTAGAATGACATATTTGTGATTATGATGTTCTCTTGATGCCAAGAATATTTTGCACAGTTTAAGGATGTCACTTCCTCCTTTTTCGTTTTAAAGCCACGAATATTTTTTAAATGTCTGCACAAAAAACACTCCATCACTACTAGTACTAGCAATATTATATCGGCAACAACTGAAATTGCCGAACTTTATTCGTCGGACAGGTAGATGATAGTATTCAGCACATCCTTCATAATTGGTCCTCAAAAAATCGAATGTTTATTCGTAACATGAGCTGAGTTACATCCGGTAAATGCATATAGTCTATTCATAACCAAATTAGAGCAGTGAATTCTTCAATTTTTGAATGAACGCCACATTTTTTTGTCGGACAACTAGTGCACTACATTGTATTTTCAAGGTGGAGAGAGAATAAGAAAAAAAAGACATTATTCATAATTTTTTATCCCAAAAAATCTTCGTTTTCCATTTGTCGGACAAGGAAATCGCCACATTTTTTTGTCGGACAATTGCATTTTTATACTTCATATGGGTGTATCAACCGATTCTGAAAAATTCGGGAGGGTATTAATACTTTGAAAAAATGCGATTTTCAGTCATGTTTAGGTATGTTGGTAGACAATCATGTTTTCTCATTTCTCCCAGATTGTTTTTGTGATTGCATTTTACAAAAAAAGAGTACGTATGATTAAGAAAAATGAAAATATCGTCGACTTACGAGAGGTTTGCTGAAAAAAAACCGCGACTACAAAAATTTTCACAGAGGAAAAATGTGGTAGACTCTACCTAATAAAGCTATACAGGAAGTAAGAAAACTTTATTAATAATTTGCAATTTGTCCCATCGGCACCCAGAAGACTATAACAGGACAGTGAGCACATCGCGCATATCTGCTAGGAAACGGAGTTCCATTGTGCATTCCGTTTCCTATACGGTGAGAGCGACCTGTCGCGCTGACTGTATAGGGAACGGAAAAATGCCTCCCGGTGAACTTGGTATAGAGGGCGTATCTCCATCCAGGAAGTGGTTTGTCCTCGCAATTGTTCACGTAATGAAAAGCACGCATTACTTCAATATTCATTTCGCGGCTCCACTGGATACGTGCGTTGCGAGCTTCCTGCGGGCAGTCCACCTCACGGTGGTCGAGCCAGCAGGTGGAGTGGCATCTCGATCTTCTGCCACGATATCGGTTTCCACTTCTCGTTCATGGGTTTGCCACCATTTACCCTTGGTGGCCCAGCTAACTCGGGCCGTGGGGACGTCACCCCCCATGAGGCGTGGCAGAAACAAAACCACACCCGTGCGGTTATTATTATTATTAAAATCAAAACAAGAGTTGGGGAAATTCCAATAAACTCAAAAACAAATAAGTTATAGTGTTCACTAGTTGAATCAAGTAGATCTTGCATCTAAGAGTCGCAGGGCGTATTTGAAGCCATTAACAGTTCCAGCCTCGACCACAGCGCCCGGCAAACGGTTCCATCTTTAGAAAATCCGGTTGGTTAGACAATTTTGTCGTTGAGAGGTTCTGAAATTCTCCTTCGAAATTTGAAGTGATGCCCTCTCAGAATGTTGGTGTTTATTCTGTAGAAGTCACTAATACGTTCACCAAAGTGACCATGGAGTGATCTGAAAGAGAATATCAAGTCTCCTCTCTCACGGCGTGCCTGGAAATTCGGTAACCCGAAGAGACTGAGCCTTTCTTCGTAGGAAGGACGAATTCTTCCGTATGGTATGCGGGTATTCCATCGCTGTACGGACTCGAGAAGCTCTTTATCGTGGCGTGTGGAAGGCCACCAAACAGGGCCAGCGTACTCCAGCATTGGTCTTACATAACTAGTGTAAAAAAGCTTGCATGTGACTTTATCGCAGCCAAATGATTTTTGAATGGCATATGTCAATCTTCTTGCCCTAGCAATGATGACTGAAATATGGTTTGACCAACGGAGATCTTCAGAGATGGTAAAACGTAGGTCGCAGTGACTTGAGACACTACGGAGCGTCACACCGTCGATACTATAGTCAAGTCTCGGGTTGCCCCTGCCAATGTGCAACACACAGCACTTTTCTAAATTCAACGGGAGAAGCCAGTCGTCACACCAAACACTAATTCTGAGCAAGTCCTGTTGGAGTGTATCGAAGTTGGACAGGGGGAAATTGAAAATTTTGGTGTCATCCGCAAACATAGAACAGGTAGAGTGGAGTAAAGAGGCATACAGTCAGATGTATACAGTAAGAACAATATAGGGCCGAGAACAGAGCCCTGTGGTACACCTGATGTCATAGGCTTATCTGGACAGGAGAAGGAATCATCAAGTCTGACTCGGAAGAAACGGCGGGACAGAAACGCCTCAATCCAAGCGAGAACAATACCTCTGATACCGAGATGGGAAAGCTTAGCCAGCAGCCGGCGATGAGGGACCCTGTCAAAGGCCCTAGAGAAGTCGAGATACACCACATCCAGAGGCATCCCTCGGTCCCAAGCCTTGGTCCACTCGTTAATGCATGTAATAAGGTTGGTAAGCGTAGAACGACCAGGTAGAAACCCATGCCGTTTGGAGGGAATGCTGCCATGAGACAATGCGAACCGAATGATATGGTCAGATACGCTTCTCTCCAGGACTTTCGAGGCCGTCGATAGCAAACTTATCGGTCTATTATTATGCGGCGACAGTTTGTCCCCCTTTTTGAAAATTGGGGTAACAGAGGCAGTCAACCAGTCATTCGGAAGAACAGAACATCTGAGGGAACACGAGAATATTCTAGAGAGAGGCAAAGCGAGAGAATGAGCACAACTCCGAAGAAGTCGGGATGACAGACCATCAAGTCCAGGGGCGGTGTCAACCTTGAGCTGCAACAAGTACCCTCTGACAACATCTTCGTTAATCTCGACATCACGAATCTCCTCAGGAAGCCGAGGTGTCCACCTACGAATAAGGAGGAAAATACATCCGAAAGCACATTGGCCGCCTCAACTGGGGTCCCACATATTTCGTTGGACTGGTTACGGATTGTCGGAACACCAACTCTACCACTCATCGAAGATCTTAATTTTTTTTTTATACACAGAAATTAACAATCTACTTCCAAAGGAGCATCGAGTAAATATGTTAACTATGTCTAATTCTCGAGGTTACAGATATCAAGTTTCTGGCTGAAAGGTACTTTAATTGCTTGCAAAGGACTCAGTTGGCAAAATTAACTTCGTGCGACTCAAACCCTCGTGGAGACAGAGGAGAACAACACAGGTGGTAGGGAACGAGGACACACAAACGAACCTGGAAGATGAAAAGATGGAAATGAGGCAAAGAACACAAGCTGATAGAATATTCCAAGCGACAGTCTAAACCTCAGCTCAAAGAGTGGACTCAAATGTCCACTCTGGAGGCCTTCAAGAACTCTACCAATAGTTGCCTTATCTCTGTTTTCTTGGTGAATATCATGTCATATACATTGAGAGGGGAGTGTACTCCAAGAGAGATAATCTTATCATGCAGGAGGTCAATATTATAAGTATTAGATCCACACGACAAAAATATGTGCTTCAAGTCTCCGAGCTCACCGCAGCTACATAAAGGGGAGTCCCTGACTCCGATTCTGTTCAAGTGAGCAGGAGAAAGAATGTGGCCGGATCTAAGTCTAATTAAGGTTGTAATATTTTTTCTGCTCGTATTAGATCCTTTGAACCAAGTTTCTCGACGGTAAGAGCTGGGGGTAACCCAGTCTGCATAGACCTTACCCTTCGTTTCAGAAATTTTTTTGAATTTTGAGTCCCAGTCCCTCCAAATTTCCCTGATGAAATTGGGCCATAAATCACTAGGACCGCCTCGCATTCGGATAAAGTCAGGCATTAATCTGCCTCGATTGGCCAGAGTGTCCACTCTATCGTTATGGGATATGTTGGAGTGACTGGGAACCCATATAAGTGTGACCCTGTAATCAAGAGCTCTAGCAGTAGAGAGATGTTTGAGGACGTTAACCAAACCTATATCTGTATTGGCATCAAACTTATTGTTTTTCAGCTTTTCCAGGACGCTAAGTGAATCGCTTACTATGAGGGCTTTATGAATCTGCCTGTTCAGGACCTCACAAAGGGCCCGATCTATGGCGAATGTTTCGGCTGCATAAGTGGAGAAATGGTTCGGCAGTCTTCCGCAAATTTTGAGGTTAAGCGAGGGGACCCAAACTCCATAACCCACAATATCTGGGATGTTACACTTAGAAGCATCTGTGTATATGCCAGTATATCCTTCGAATTTTTTGTGGAGAAGCTCGGCGAAAGCCTGATCGTTGGACAGAGCGTTCTTAGGGAGGCCAGAATTTTTAATATTTCTTTTTTCGGATCGAATTTTGGAATCAATGAGGAAGAAGGGTAGGAGAGCAGAGCTCCATATAAGGTCTCGCCTACTCATGAGGAGCTGAAATGCTCGGACAAAGCCGGGTACAGTGTCATTGAACCAAAGACGGTCCAATTCCGAGGGGTCATGCATGACAGATAAGAGAGGGTGATCGGTAAATCGCATTATCTTTGACACGTATTTATACGATAACCAGAGTCTCCGGTATTCGAGGGGCAGTTCGCCGCTTTCCGCCAGAATAACATGAGTTGGGATGGAGTTCATCATGCCCAAGAAAGTACGAAGAGCCGAATATTGAACCCTGTCCAAGAGCTGAAGGACCGCCTTGAAACATCTGCCATACAGGATGCTACCGTAGTCGAGATAAGGGCGCACGAGCCCCTTATAAATATTGAGCAGAATGCTGGGATGTGAGCCCTAAGAAGGCCGGCATAGGCTCTTGATGATTTTCGTCTGTGATATTGCCCTCGAGCACACATATTCGATCTGTTTTCCCCACTTCAGCTTGGGGTCGAATATGACACCCAAGTATTCAACCTGTTGTTTCCAGGGAACGGTTTGTGAGTTAATCCGGATAGGAGGAGGCTCAGGGAGGAGGATGTGTTTGGCAAATATGGCTGATGATTTGGGTGCCGAGACTGTCAGATTGCGTTTGGACAGCCAAAAATGGATAGACGTAAGATGACGATTTAGTTTCTCGACGATTAAGGAAGGGTCTTTACCTGAACATATAATTGTAAAGTCGTCAGCGTACTGGATTGTGAAAACATCGTCATCGTTGGCAGTCTGCTAAGGCCTGGTGTAGAGGTTGAAAAAGGAAGGGGAAATAACTGATCCCTGGGGTAAACCCACTGTGAGCTGTTGGGATACATCAGTCCCGGAATCATTTCTTATCGAAACTGTTCTTCCGAAAAATAGCTCATAGATTATGTTGGCGAGGTTTTCAGGGATTCCGCATTCAACCATGTCGGCTCTGAGCATATTCAAATCGACGGAATCATAGGCTCCAGCCAAATCGAGGAAGACTGCTATGGAACAGAGTCCCCTGTTGAATGCAGAATAAACGTGAGCAGAGAGAAGGGTAAGGCAGTCGGAAGTCGATCTACCTCTACGAAATCCGAAACTATTAGGGTGGATTTTTCCCTCTATAACCGACTCAATTCTCTCTTGAATCATTTTCTCAAAGACCTTTGTTATGCAGGGTGAAACGGCAATAGGTCTGTAACTGGAAGGGCTGTCTACAGGGGAGTTTCCCTTTCGGATCGAAATCAAAATAGAATTCCTCATGGTCGGAGGGGGGTTTCCATCTTTTAAGATGCTGTTGAAGAGCTCAAGGAGGAGCGACCTGGAGGAAGGGGGAAGGTGGTACATCACACAGTAATCGATACCATCGTGACCGGGGGCAGAATTTTTCCTGAATGTAAGGATGGTTGAGCTCACTCAAGGTAAAGGGGTCTATGCTGTGTTGGTAGAGCAGAGGACTCCTGAGGAAGGTACCAGAAGAGGAGAGTTTACTCAATATTCCGACGGCGCAATCTTTCGTCACAACGTGACCAGCTTTGGAGGTTGAGGGGTGGCCGGAGAACTTTTTTATTGTATTCCACATTATATTCGATTTTCCTAATGACAGGTTGTTGCAAAACTCTCTAAAGGAATTTCTCTTCTTTTTCCTCATAAGTAGTCTAGTTTTGGCTACTTGATTTCTAAATTTAAGAAAGTTAGCAAGTGTGGAGCATTGCTTGTATGCAGCCAGAAGAGATCTGGTTGCTACAGCTGCGGCGACCTCCTCATCCCACCAGTGGAGACTATATTTAGGTTTTTTGTTGGGTTTATAGGTACTTAGGTATGGATACATCAGCGGCATACCTTACAGACTCGATGAAGTCTGTGATGTTAGACGGGCATGACTGCTCAATTTTTTCTGTGATGGTATTCGAAAAGAGAAGCCAGTCAGCCTTTTTGACATTGTAGACTCTAAGGGGTTTAACAGGATCCGCTTGAACTTTGGGTGTTTTGTCTATTTTGATCAGAATGGGGAAGCGATCGCTGGCACCAGGATCCTGAAGAACCTCCCAAGAGCAGTGAACCAACAAGTCGCCTGAGCACATGGTCAAGTCGGGGGCGCTCAGATTCTCAGACGGAGAGGAGATTCTAGTCGGGGAACCATCGTTAAGTAGGCAGTTAGAGCTGTCCCTCAAAAAGGACTGGATTATCTTACCGTTGTGGTTGGTAGTGCCAGATCCCCATTGGAGATTTTGGGCATTGAAATCGCCGAGCAGGACACATGGGCCAGCCATAAAGCCAGAAACCGGAATAAGATGATCGTCAATAAGATGAATGTCAGGAGAGGGACATATACGTTAATAAATGCCACGCCTAAACATTGAATTGTATTCTAGGGGGAATATTTTGGGCATCTATGTTTATCCCAGTAAAATCTAAAGGGGAGCGGACTGCTATTGCAAGTCCCCCTTATCCATCAGCTCTATCTGATCTTATCAGGGCATATCCCGAGATGGATATAACCTGGTTATGCTTGAGAAAGGTCTCGTTTAATGTGATATCTGGTTCTGTGTTTTCAATTAAGAGTTTAAGGTCATTGAAGTTGGAGTATAAAGATCTTATGTTCCATTGGATGATCTTAAGCATGGTCTGTATTCATGAAATGTAAATATGAAGTTGACAAAAGTAGAAAATTGGAAAACTGACGACCTTAAATTGCGAAAAATTAAATATTTTAGATATATTAGTTGGGAGAGGATGACCTGTAAGACAGAGCATACATTAATTCTCACGAATGCCTAACCAATCAAATTCACTCGCTTCCGAGTGCACCCGAGTGGAAGATCGTGAGAAGAGTAGCCAAGCCGTTATTCAGATCGCGCGTTTTGTGGTTTTGTCTTTTGTCGTACTTCAAGAATCAATCTGATAGTGAAAACGTTTGGAACTTGGAACAGTTTGATTTTCATTGAATATAATATCTAGCAAAATCTATTACAATTTCTCATTATGGACGCCAAAGTAAGTAGGGGAAGGAGGGGCAAGATGACGACAGAAAGCTAAAAAAATTCATAAAACGAATATTTGCTCATTTCACGGTGTGAAAAAAACTATTCTGTCATTTACTGTTATTGAGTTTTCAATAAAAAATTTGCATCACTTGCTAGTTACTATTTGGAGTGAATTATTAGAAGTTTATCTGCTTACGTCATATTCGTCATCTTACCCGACGTGGAGGGTAAGATGACGAATTGTGGGGGGAATACAAAGAATGATGTTCGTTAAAAAAAGAGATGAGTATGATCAAACGAGTTTAGTTTACCTCATCAGGATATTTCTTAACATATCTTCTAAGAGTAGCTTCTGGAATTTGATATGCTTTTGAAGCTGCATTAACACTCGACCCTTGGAAGATCGGACCTGATCGAAAGATCCTCCCGATCCATGAGAGAGTTAGGGCTTTGTGAAAAGGTTTTTTTAGCAGGTGAAGTATTTTTTTCTACTGCTTCTTTCTCGTTTTTCTTCTTTTTTTTTTACAGATATAATTTCAAGATATTTGCCTCCAGTTAGATGAAAGGGCATGTTTTCTCAAGCACAAGGAGCTCTGTAACATGGATAACAGCATATTTTTGAACAAATTCAGTATCACCACACATACACGGGGAGACAGAGTTTTTTCAGAGGTTTTTATCTGTTCTCGTGTATCATACGCAGAATTGTATGGTACCCCGTTTACATTCCCTCTGCTAACACTCAGATTTGGAGCGGGAAACAGATTTTATTCTTTTATACAATCTGTTCCTTGTCGCCATTTCTTCACACGTGCCATATGCCATATATTGTTTGATATTACAAAACAGTATGTAATTCTCTCTTTCAAAAGAATATATATATAACACTCGACCCTTGATTTTTTATTTTAGTGAGTGCTCTTTTCATATTATTCGACCATGATTGCCTGTCAGTTTTTCTTTGATATATTTTACCCATATTTATTCAAACCTGAAGTTAAAAATTTGACCCAATAAATACTTTTAACTATGTAGGGTAAGATGACGAACAACTCGTCATCTTACCCGCATTTGGCATTTTAATTTGTAAAAATCATAAAATGAAATTCATCATTCCCAACAAATGTTTTCAATACTCAAATTGTTCCTGAAACATGATAGTTTCGAAAAAAAAATAGACTTACAGAAAACGAAATGAAAAAAACACTAAAAACAGTAATACTCGGAATCAAATATATTGTCTCAACCAATACCCGACATGTATCAACTCCCGTATCTTACTGAACTCTCGTCGTATTTTGCTGCCGATAAAAGGCATGAAGAATAGGACTATCTTTTCAGGTCTGACAGAAGCTGATGCTGAAAGACTTATATATTTAGGAAATATCTAGAATTCGTCATCTTACCCTATTCGTCATCTTACCCTCCTTTCCCCTATTTGCATGGTTTTTGTCTTGCTGAAGTTTCATATAAATGCTCGACTTCATTGCAGAGTGAATCCACTTGCGGCATATTATGTGGAAAAGAGTTTACCAGCGTATCAGTGAACTCCGGACAATCCATATAATGATGATTCCGCTAAAGTGGCAACATATTTTGTGTTCTCTTTGTTCTACTCATGAAAACCAGAAAACGTTTTCTACATATATGATCATTTACATGATCATTTGAGAATAATTCATGATGTACTGATCAAACAGAGTGTTTTGATTTTCGGGAACCGAGAAGAATTTGAAACCTGGCGAGGAAAGGAGAAAAGTGTTGATTTCGTTTTGGCGAGGACTAAAAGTATGAATAATGGGTTGAGGGGGAAACAGTAGTTAACTACTATTGTAACAGGAGTAATTACAGAGGTATGTTCTGAATATTTCCTATGTGAATAGAAACAGGGAAATCAACATTGTCCATTTTATTGTTCTGCAGTCTATTTTTCTACTTACCACTGCATGGAGTTTCGTTTTGTATATAAATGATATTATTACAGATGTATTGCTTTCTTCTTTCTTACAAATAATAAAATATACTTTTTCAGTTTTTATTCATTATTTCCATTTGAAACAATATCAAACATTGTTTCTGTATGATTGATATTTCTTACATTTCCACCATCCAAGAAAAATATGATACAATTATATTATATTATATTATATTATATTATATTGTCATATTTCAAAATATGCTAAATTACCTACTTAAATTCCCACTTTTGAGGTTTTTGTAAGCGCATAATATATATGTGCTTTTTCTAAATGGGACACCCTGTATATTTCTACATATTTCGATAAAGATAACTATAGCATATTTTGATGTTTTTCTGAAATCACATTCCAGAATGAACCTCAGGTAGACTTTGGTGAGTGGGACTGACATGTTTCACAGCAGAAAGGTAAACACAAGAATACGAAAATTATAAGAAGCCTACTTATTCAAGAGATAAATTGAAATATCTCGGATATCACTTCTGAAAAATATCAAGTATGCTATATATGTATTTTAATTTCAAGTTCTAGTTTCTACGAAGAAATATATAAACATATCTGTGTCTCATTTTCATTTCTATATCTCAAAATATCAGTTTGCAGTGAAAACAATTAGGTAACATACTCGTAAACAAATTGCTTCAGTAATGTTTTTACTGAAATAGAACATTTAGAACTATTAGACTACAGCATTTTTGGTATCGAATTTCGTACGATCTCTCAAAGGTGAGAGAGAATTCTTAAGAAGTCTCTTTGTCATCTTTGACAGTTCGTACGAAATTTGGCACCAAAATTATGATAGTCTAATACGGCCTGAAGGGAAGTTAGAATAATATCTCAAACATAAATACTTCGTAGAACTCCCGTACGATAACTTATGTGCCGACACTTAGCGCAAGTTCGAAGCAAATTAATTTCAAATTCGCGCCGAATTGACCACGCCCACATCGTGGTTGATTGGCTAGGCATTCGTGAGAATTAATGTATGCTGTAAGACAGGTAATCCTCGCCGTAAGTAATAATTGGTGTCTCATCAACAATATTCTCTTCTATTATAAGTGACTGAACGTTGGGGTTAGGTGAGTAAGTACCCTGGTCGGGAATCTGATTTGTGAAGGCAGAATGAATAATAGCTTCAGTGTAAATTTCATTTGAGTTAGGGGGTGAATTTACATTCTGTGAGAACTCACCAGGGCTCTGGGTGCTAAAGGAAGAGTCCTGCATGGTACATACTTGTGGGGATCCAATTGCATAGGATTTCTTTGAAAAAGAAGGGCGGTATGAATATAGACACTCTTCTGCTCTATTGTAGCCCTCTACAGAGGGAGCTTTTCTTTTATTTTTGGATGAAACTGGTGAGCGATGGGATTGGCTACCTAGACTGTATGCATCTGAAAGGGTAGATCTAGGTCTCGTTATATTAGCATATGATTGGTTGCGGTTACTAGACGGAGAGTACTGAGCCATGGCATTATTGCTCTTATTTGGAAGTGGTGGAAATTCCGAGGGAAGGGGGGCAGCTTGACTTTTACATGCCTTATCTGCTTCGTATAAAGAGATGTTGTGGAGAGCCATGATTTCACGCATTTTAGTTTGTCTCAGATATTCAGTGCACAGTCTGTCGGTCGCTTCATGATCCTGTCCACAATAAATGCATCTAGTCACATTGTCACATAGCCTCTCATCTTCGTGATAAGAGCCGCATCTCTTGCATCTAAAAGAGCCCTTACATAAGTTTCTTATATGCCCAAATCGAAGGCATTTATTACACTGGACAACAGGCGGAATGTACATTTGGACAGGTAATCTAGTTGTGTAGAGTTCAAAATGTTTGGGGAGGACTGTACCCTCGAAAGTAAGAACGCATGTATTTGTTTTAATTAGCATGCTGCCACCTTCAGTGATCTTCTTCCTATTAAATCTTCTTACTCTTATTACCTTAACGTTAGGGTTGAGGCCTTTTCCCAGTTGAGTGATTTCCTCGTCTGTGATGTCCTGTCCTATGTCTCTGACATGATTGATACAAACCTACCCGGAATGTAAACATCATAGGTATTGGGGTCAAAATCATTATATTTTACAAAATGATTAGCTTGTTCAGCCGAAGAAAATCTGATGACAACCCTTTTGATACCTTTTCTGTCAATGTTAGGGATGTTATAACTGTCGTATTTTTTATTATTATAGATAATTTTGCCAATGTTCAGAGGGTTAATATTCTTAATTTCTTTGCTAGAGCTCTCAATTACAACCTCGAAAGGTCCCCTATCTTTGTGAGAATAGAAGCACAACGGGCGTTTAATTTTATTATTCTCAGAATTAATTCTGTCAAGGATGTTGGTAATCTTATTAACAATATCCTGATCATTGGGTAATATAGCTTAAGATTTAATGGAAATTAGCTCGTGTTTGAGTAAACCTACATTTATGGAGTTCCATTCGTCTCCATCTAGTTGGTTTAGAGCAATAAGTGCTCTAGGGGACAATAAATTCAGAACCCGAGGCCAAGCCTCGGGATCTGGTGTACACATGTCGAAAAGAAACAGAGATAACGACTATTTTTAGGCGAAGTACGCAATGAAAGGAAAAAAATATGCAAAAAAATTAGAACAAACAAATCGGCCCATAGGGCCGTAAATAAAAAAACTAAATCAGCAATGTATTCTAGGGGAGTTGAGACTCACCGGGAAAATAATAACAATTCCACAAAACGGCACACTTGAAGGAAAACACAGGTTTATTTATCTCCACAAACCCAGATGTTGCCCTGTCGCTAGCCAGACCGAGAATCGCTGTAGTATGTCCTGTGGCCACGTTCTGCGGAGTCGTCTTATTTCAGGTCCCCCTCCATATAGTTCCTCGATTAGTATGTTATTGTGGTTCGTTATTCGATAGCTGTAGTTGGTTGAAACTTTCTGTATTTGCGAAGATCATTATGGAGTATCTGATTGCTGACGTACCAAGGTGCATTGGCTATCACCCTCAGTATTTTTGACTGGAATCTTTGAATTATATTCAAGTTTGATGTTTCTGAACATCCCTAGAGTTGAAGTCCGTAGCACCATATAGGTTTCAACATGCTTTTGTAAAGTAAAAGCTTGTTAGCCAATGTGATGGTTTATATTAGATAATCCGACAAAGTCGAGTACAAATTGCCTTACAGGTAAGGAAAACGTAAGGTAATACGAAAAACAATTTGATTTTCAATAATCTTGCGAAAATATTCCGATTAACGAAAGTATGTATTTATTTCACAATCAAGCTAAACCATATGATATTATCTGAATCTCCGGAAATTGACGTATGCGTGCGATTCTGAAAATGCAGCGAATAATTGAGTTACCTGACTTCTGACTACAGTGGCGTGAGATCGGAGCGGCAAAAAGTGAAATTAAACTTTTTGAATTTATTGAACCGTGACAAAGTTTGGACTTCCTTCCGATGAGCCAGTACATTTGTCGGGACTTGAGATCAAGCTGTCTTCGTTTGGCTTCAATGTGTTTTCGCCAGGTGAGCCGTTGATCAAGATGTAGGCCCAGGTATTTCACACAGGTTCTGTTTGGAATCGGAAAGTTGTCAATTTTTACGGCTGGGCAAGTAGTGAGCCTGTTGGTGAAGGTTATTTGGACTGATTTGGTGGTGTTTATTTCAGTTCTCCATTTTTTATACCATCTCGCTAGTAGGTTGAGGTGATTTTGAAGATTTTCAGAGGCAGTTTGAAGGTCCCCAGATTTCGATAAGACTGCTACGACGTCGGCATAAGTTGCTATGGTTGTATACGGGTATATCAGCAGTATAGATTGAGAAGAGAAGTGGTCCAAGTACACTCCCTTGAGAAACACCTGATTGAATGAAATGGAAGTCAGATTTTTTATCATTGTATCTGACTGAAAATGTTCTCTTAGTTAAGTAGGATTTTAGCAGAAGATAGTGGTTTCAGTTCAGTACACGTTTTAGTTTGAAGAGAAGACCTGGATGCCACACTCTGTCGAAAGCTTGAGTTATATCAAGGAATACTGCGTTACAGTATTACTTTTTTTCAAGTACTGTAGCAATTCCATTCACTATTCTATAGGCTTGATGAATGGTAGAATGGTGTTCACGAAATCCGAATTGATGTTTGGGCAGTAATTCTGAAAAATCTGCTTTTCCCTTGATTCTTTTAAGAAAGAGTCTTCCAAAGAGTTTACTCGTAGTGGTAAGAAGGCTGATGGGTCGAAATGATGTTGGTTCGTTTGGAAGCTTTTGTGGTTTGTGGATCATTATAATCTCTGCATACTTCCATGCAGTAGGGAAGTGCGACATGGATATTATGCGGTTACACAATACAGTTAAAAGTACGATTGCTTTCTGGGGTAGGTGCTGTAATATTTGGCCTTCAGTTTCCTTATTTCTGCTGGTGTGAAAGGTTTAATAGGTGGGGTCATCTGAAAAGGTGTGTCAATAAATTCTTGGATGTCTTTGTCTGTATTTCCTCCAGCACCTTTGAATACTTCGCTCAGATGTTCTGCAAAGGTGTCTGCCTTTTCTTTGTCCGTTCGGGTCCACTCTCCATTCGGTTTACGGATTGGAGGTAGATGAGTCTGTGTTCTTTTGAAATCTTTTGTAGCCTTCCATAGCGTATTGTCGTCAGGGGACAGTGAAGTTATGAAGTGTTCAAATGTGGAGTTTTGGAAGTCCTTGGGGGTTACTGCCAGTTGCCTGCGTAGCTTGTTGTAGAGATGTTGGTCAGCTGTATATCTTGATCTTTGCCAAATCCTTCTAGCTCGGCGTTCATCACTTATATGAAGTGGAATGGTTGGATTTCTGCTTTTCCGTTGGAGGACCGGAGGTGTTGAATAACTTGCTGCTCCTTGTATGAGTGTAGTGAAGTACTGAACTGCTTCATCGAGGTCATTAGGACTTTTAATTCTTAAATTAAGATCATTATTTTCGTCAATGTAATATTCTAATTTGTTCCAGTCGGTGTGTTTGGATGTTAGACTCGGAGGAGGTATTTTACTCATGATGATGGTACTCATACTGAGGATGACTGGTTAGTGATCAGAAGAGAGATCAAAGCAGTCTTCAACTAAGCGATTGTTTCGAGGAATTCCTAGGTTTACGAAGAAGTCGAGCAGATCTGGAATTTTTCTTGGGTCGATAGGCCAGTTAGTTGGAGCTCCGTTCGTGAGGAAGTCCAGATTCGCGTCGGACATAGCTTGAAGAAGGTTTCGTCCTTTAGTGGTAACAAGTCGTGAACCCCAGTGAGTGTGTTTGGCATTCCAGTCGCCACCAATGATGAATTTACCATCAAATATTCGAAAGAAGTCTCTGAACTCATCAGAGGTTATCGCATGTCGTGGTGGACTATATATGGCAGCAGCTTTGAATTTCCATGGTAACTCATCTATTTCAATGGTTGTTGCTTGTATTTTATTTGTTTGGAAATGGTGTTGTAAGTTGTGGGATATTGATGAACGGACGATTATTGCTGTGTCCCCATGGGCGGTACCATCAGGGTGTGGTGTGTCATAAACTGAGTAATTTGGCAAAGAGAAAACTGTTTTATTGGTGGAGTGTGTTTCAGAAATGAGAAGTACGTCTATTTTATTAATATTAAGAAATGATATTATTTCCTGCTTGTGGTTAAGCAGTCCGTTGGCATTCCATGTCGCAATTCTTATTATGGGTGAGAAGAGTTAATTTATCCCATGACTGTTGTCAGCAGATTGAGGATCATGCTGTTTTGATTCATGAGCTAGGTAAACATTGATTTGAATTCATTTAAAAATGTTATTAGTTGTTCACCAATATTTGTGGTTTCGGATTTTTGATTTCCGTTTGATGTTACTCCGACATAACTTTGTGGCTGTGGTAGCGGTGTACACTGTGGGTAGTTTGCGTTGGAGGGTGTTGGATTGATGATTTGGAAGTATCCTGTGTTAGATGTCTGTATATGGTTGTTATTAGTAGTCCTACCTGTGCGTTTCTTCCTTGCCATTAGATCCTTATAGACTTTACCGCCCTTAGTTCGCAGGATGGTCACTTCCACAGAGGCCACATTTATGAGCAGCATTTTTTGGCTTCTTGCATAATTTTGAATCATGTTGTCCACCACATTTGACACAATTATATGATTTCGTGCAGTATGTCTTGGAATGACCATAAGCTTGACATCTCTGACACTGAATCACTTCCTCATTTTTATTGGGAGGTTCTACAATGATTTTGGTTCTGTATATAAATTCCAATTTGTAAATTTCCTTGTTGTTTGTTTGTGGCTCCAAATCTACGAAGAATAATGCTAGAGGTTCTTTGCTGTATCTGATATTCATGATGTTTCTGGCTTTATGACCTGCTTTTTCTATTTCTGACTTGATGTTCTCAGTAGAAACTAAGTGATGGAGATTTCTTATCACTACTCTATATGCGCGATCTTCTTTTAGCTGATATGTATTAGTTATTTATGTACCAACTGCGTTATATGGATCCTAACGCCCGGAGGGAAACATTCGGCCCGAGGGCCTTTGGCCCGAGGGATGAATGTTGCCCGATGGGCGTTAGGATCTAATAACGCTCGTGGTGCATACAAGATTTTATTTTTCACGAATATATCATTTAATTACAATAAAATTCGATTGCTCCTATAATTTTTTTTCCATTTAACTTTCAGTAGTAACCATGGCACTTGTTAATATTTTGAAGTTCGTTATTGCTGTCATCATTTTATTAAGTGAATGTCATTACTGTTTTCGTTGTGAAGATTTAAAGAAATAACAGAAATTAATAGCAATTTGCCGAATAATATAATTGAAAATGCAGCCAAAGCTGCAAATAATCTATTACCAGAAAAATCCAGACTCGTCTACGACAAGGATTATGAAACATTCCATCAATGGAAGTTGAAAAATGAAATAATTGCTATAGATGAAACAGTGTTATTGGCGTACTTTCAATAATTGGTATGCTATTTTATTTTTCATTTTGTTCATGTGTGGGTAATTTTTATTTATTTCAGTCTGAAAAATTCTGTCCGGCGTCATTGTGGACGAAATATCCTATTTTGAAACCTACACTGATTGTCATCAATATCAATATTTCACAATTCTCCCGGCTAGTAACGTTTTTAAAAATGAAATCTAAAGGATATATTCCGTAGAAATCCAAAGGTTTGACAGCAGAACAAGTTCATACATTCATCAATGAAGCTCCTGATGAAATTCATCTTCTTCATAAAGTAGTTCTAATAATGGGTGTTTTTGGAGGACTAAGGAGAGATGAATTAGTGAAAATGTCTATCAAAGATATAGAAGATAAGGGTAGCTGTTTACTTGTTAAAATACCCGAAACTAAAACCGGTATGTCAAAAGGATTTAGCATTGTAGAGGAAGAAAAAATAGGAGCTTTGGGGCTGGTCAGAAAATATATTTCCGTGAGATCCAGTGGAGTGAAGAATCCTAGATTTTTTCCTCACGTTCCGAAATGGTCGGTGCACCATCCAACCTGTTGGCAAAAATACCATAGGAAGTGTGCCTTCGATGATTGCCAAATACTTAAAATTGGATAATGCAAATGAATATACAGATCATTGTTTGAGACGGACCTCAGCAACTCTTTTAACTGAGGCTGGTGCATCATATGAAACGTTAAAAATGCACGGAAGATGGAAGAGTGCATCTGTGGCGGAAGGTTACATAGAGCAGAGCATTTTTTCCAAAAACAAAGTATCGACGATGATTGTGAATTCGGTAACAGATTCTCATGAATTCTCTAGTGGTTCTCTTGTGAACTTTCAAGTACTTGTGGTCAACTTTTCGCTCCTCAGGTTTCGAAAACATCCCAAGATTCACGATTGAAGAATTTTTCCGGGAAATTCGAAAACTGCACTTTTAATTTTAATTAAGAAAGACTTTGTTTTCGTTTGTTGAGTTGTCGTTGTTTTAGTATTAAAATTCTGCGAAATAAATAATTTCTTTCTAGCTTATTTTGCTTCTCGCACAACGAGCGGGCGTTATGATCCATAATGCCCGCTAAAATGCCCACGGGCATAATGAGTGTATTTATAGCAACCGTTTCTAAGGTAAAATAAACATATAATGTACAAGTGAAAAATAAAATAAATTATATGTTCTTCCTTCAGATAGCGGACGAGTTTTCTGTAAGTTTCGATAGTATAGGTATTAATTTTCAGAGTTTCATTTGCTAGTGATTTGCTGTGGTACGTCTCTTCCTCCGTTATTTGAGAGAGGTTGTCTATCATCGATTTGAAGTTCTTTACTCCATATATAAAAATAGGAGGTGGTTTTTGAAGTTTTTGTTGGTTTTTTGATAATTTACTTCAGCTCGTTCGTTGGTATCTTCAGAGAGTAATGAGTCAAATCGTATTTTGGGTTATTATTTGGGGAGAACTTGGGGCACTATTATCATTGCTGGTTGTTTGTCTTTTACGCTTCCTCCTTTTCTTCACCTGTTGCCAGGAATGTTTACCTTACGATTCTTCAACGTTATCAATATCAGATCTTAAATATTTGAAAATTTTTTTCCGGTTCCCAGTGGAAGCAAGTTGACTCTCGTAGCGATTCTTGGCTTGTCTTATAGTCGCTGTCAAGTGATTCGAATAGCTACAATGATTGTGATAGTCACAAGCTGATCTGGTTCGAAGATATCTCCGCCATAAGGATCTCTTCCGCCTCGCCACCGCCAGAACGCCATCGTTAACTGTAGGTTTCACAAAGCGTAATCAACGTTGATCGGAGCTTCATCTAGTGTTGTAAACCAGATAACTTTCATTATTTTCTTTTGGGAATTTCTTTTGAAATCAATTTCGATTTGTCGCGTTCTTTATTAATATGGAATGCTCCTATTTATTGTGGACTAAAACAGGTATTGTGCACGCAATGCCAGAGAACAGCCAGTATGAATCGAGTTCTAATGCGAAATACAGCTATCAACGGCTTTAACGTTTTGAATTTCGAGAATTATCTTTTTCCTAGTTGTCGCTTGTTGTGCGAATTTGAAGGTGGACAATATTGGGTGCAAACTGTTTGGTGCAGTTCATAGTGAGAGCTCTCAAGGATTACGACACCATCAATGGGATAAGTCCATGAAATTAAAAAGCATTTCATCTGCACATTTTTTCTTCTTTTTTCATGCAATTACAATCATTCTTAATAATCGAAAATTATCAATTATACGGTTTAGACATAAATCCCGATTTTTCTCCAAATCATCAAGCAGTTGAATCTGCAAAAGATTTATATTGCCATATTAAGTTAGCCGCAGATCAATTACAAAATGATTCGTTGGACTCTAGTTGTAGTAAGGTGGCAAAAATTCCAACGAAACCGCAACCTGAGTTGCCTTCAATCGACTTAGTATAGAATTCAATGGTGATCCTAAAATATGGCCAATATTTTATCAAAATTTTGAGAGCTGCGTTCATGAAAATTCTGAGCTTGCAAAATGCATTACTTATTGAGTAAACTCACTGGTCTGTCCTCACTATTTGTTCTGGGATACCTCCTATTGCTGATAACTATGGAAGTATTTGGAAATTGCTGGTTGATACCAGTATAAACGATTGTTAGCGTCCATGAATACATGTTATATTTGTAAACTCAAACATCATTCATTACTGCATCCTCCATGAAAATGCGAATATAAATAGTGTTAACGTCAAAAATGGATTTCTTCAAATTTCATATTTTCATCAAATTAGTTTTTCGAATAAATCAGCAGATGCCGTGACATACACTGAATTTGAATTATTTTTAATTATATGTGTTCAACTGAATAGAAAAAAGTATTAGAATAAAAAAGATTTTGCTCTCGATTTTCGTTGATTTATTTACGTGATTTTCAAAGTATTTTTTGCTTCCTAAAGTAAAATAAAAACTCAGTTTCCGAGTAATTTATAAATCTAGTGATTTGAACTTGTGATAGTGAAGTGTCGCTTTAGTTTCTTTCGCTTTCGTTTAATGAGAAATAAAGAACCATTGTAATAGGAGATTTGGGCCCCCTCCCTGTGCAAGGAATTCCTTGCAAAACTCCCATCCTCTGGCCAGCTGGATTTCGGAGAATTGTAAGTTTCTACGCATCAGCCCCGTCTCAAGGTAGGAAATTCACTTTTATTGATGGTTCTCTAATCTCAACCATAAATGAATTAAGCCTCCGAACCAATCAAAATATAGTCCACTCAATTCTTAACAAATATGAATGCTAATAATGTGATTGGACCGCAACCTCCAATATCATCTTCAGCTCAGGGTCCACCTCAGAAAAAGGTTGGATATGTAGTTTCTTCGCATTCAAATACCTCTAGTACTAAAGTTTCCTTTTTGCCTACTACCAAGCTTATCATTTCATTGCCTACTGGACATAGAAGGGAAATTCGTGTTTTAATTGATAGTGGTAGCGAATAAAATTTTTTTCACTCAAATGTTGCCAAAATTGGAATATTCCGATTCACGATTTGAATCAAACTATCTCAGGAATTGAAAATCTCAAAACTTCCATTAAAGACATTGCAAGAAAGATTTGCATTTTTCTCGCCATGATTCAGAAACTTTCACTGTAGATGCTTTAGTAAAAGATAACTTGAAGGTCAATTTACCGAGCAATAACATTCATCAGGAATATTTGAATTTGTCTTCCCATACCTATTCCCATAGCAGATAATACATTTACTGAAAGCTCAGAAATTGATGGCATTTTGGAATATGCTATTTTCGCAGCAATTCTAAATTAAAATAAAATTTCTAATAAGAATGATTCGCCAATAGCGATAGATACAAGTATGGGTTACATTATTTCGGGAAAGGTGCGACGAACTCCTGCAAATTCAATTGTTCGTTCCGAATTCTGTTATAACGCAATACCTTGCGATGAACCTCTTGGCTCTTGAAACTTCTGTAAAAATTTTTCTTGAACTTGAGGAAGTTCCTGCCAACAGGCATTATACAGATGACGAGTTAGCTTGTAAAGCACATTTTGAATCCACCCTATCCAGATCTGCGTCTGGTCGATATACAGTATGTCTCCCTTTCAGAATAGATACAAGCAATTTGAGTGATTCGTATTCTACCGCATTGAGATGATTTTTCAGCTCAGAAAGAAGACTCAATTCATCACCAGTTCTCAAGGAACAATATTATTTCAGATTACCTCAAGAAAGGTCACATGAGTAAAGTATGTAAAGTAGATGATGACAAATTTCATGATATGAAAAACCATCCTGATTATATAATAGCACATCACCCAATTGTTAAAGATAGTTCTTCCACCCCTGTTTGAATTATTTTTAATACAAGTGCAAAAACTGCGCCCTCGACATTCTTGTTGAATGATTGTTTGCACACTGGATCCAAACCACAAGTTGACATAGTTCAAATGTTTCCCAATTTTATTTTATTATTGTACTTATAGCAGATATTTGTCAAATGTATCGCCAGAT
Source organism: Adalia decempunctata (assembly GCA_951802165.1). Lineage (NCBI taxonomy): Eukaryota > Metazoa > Arthropoda > Insecta > Coleoptera > Coccinellidae > Adalia > Adalia decempunctata. Next base: position 39,744,707 of record OX637699.1, on the reverse strand, counting down.
TGAAGTTTCTGAACAAGATCGCATGTTTCAATTAATTTTGTGGCGTTCTTCTCCCGATCAGACCATTGAAGTTTATCAAATTGATATACAGAGTGACATTTGGGATAAGACCATCTCCATTTTTGATGATTTGATCGCCAGCGTTAATGAGGTTCATGAGGCGAAAACACTCTTCATTGAATTAACGAAATTGTTCGAATCTGGTGGATTTCAAATAAAAAAATGGTATACAAACTCTCCACAACTTTAATCGTTTATACCTTCCGAGAAACATTCGCCTAAAGTGGTGAATTTTGAAAGTGATTTCTTTTATATATTGGGTATACAATGGAAATCTGACTGATCTAATCGCAAGCGTGATTCGGTGTTTTAGGTCGTCTGAGTTTAAGGGTTTCGTTTCGTATAAGGTGAAGTGGGGTAGATGTGATAATGGGGCAATTGTGATAACGGACTATATATTCAGATCAATTATAAAATTATAAATACTGCTGCCATCTATCTAACACGTGTTCAAACTTGCAAGTTGCAAGCGAACCACCAAAACACTAGACCGAACGAAATTACCTGTCAGTATGGTCAGTATTTTATAAAAAAACAAAATATTCAAAAAAAGAAGTTTTTCATACATTTACCCCAGTCCTTTCCAAATAACTTAGTCATAGGTAGCTAAAAATTATTAACACATTTACCCCAAATTCTGGGGCAATTGTGATATACCGACATGAGAACTATATTGTGATCATGCATGAATTTTTTTGAACGTTTAGCTTTATTTAAAATGTTACTTATAACGCTTTGTTTATGAACTATTCAAATACTACATCATATTTACCCCACTTCTCCTTACAATACTTTTGACAAATCCCCACAAAAAGAATTCTAATAGTGCCAGACCAGGAGATCGTGCTGGTCATTCTATCGATCCGCGCCTCCCTATCCAACGATTTGGAAAAATTTGATTCAAGTACTGCCGGACATTGATTTGGTAATGGGGCGGTGCTCCATCTTGCTGAAACCACATTATATTGAGGTATTTCTCTGAAAACTTGGCAACTCATTGTTTCAGGCTAATATTATATAAAAAAAATACATATATCATATTTATTTCGTAGATAATATCATAAAATAATAATCTTATCTACCTCTGCTCAGTGTTCAATATTCATGTTGAAGTACTTGAAAAACAGTCCGCTGTCGTGTCACTGAAGCAGGTAACTCATTTCATACTAAATTAATTAGGACAATAACTATTGGAACCAATCAAATTGTTTGAATGTTCGAACAGCATTATCTCATGGTCAAAAAGGTCCGTTAATTTTTTATAATTATTATTTCATTATACTAGAAAGGTAAATTAAAGTATGTCTCCACATTTTGTGAACAGTTGTTCCCCTGTCTATATTTCAAATTACGCGCCACGCACTGTAAAGGTTAAACAGCGCCATGGCAAAGAGTAGACACTACTCTTTGGCCATGGCTTTGTGTAACAGACCGCAAACAATCAAAGTTGGCATGGTTGCTGTCATTACTTCCCAGACGCCATTTCATTTATTGCTGCACGAGCGTCTTTCCATGGAAGTCACGTCGTTACCTTACCTCTGGTAAGGATAATTTTCATTTCTTTTCTAGTACTATATTCTTACCTTACAAATTTTATATCGTTGTTATAGATGAATATTTATTTTGTACAGCGAAATAACATGAGATCATTACCTATTGTGCTATCTTTCAATGAAGTAAAATTAAACAGTTCCCTGTCCTGTTGGGAGACAGGGGACTGTTTCCGTCTCCAAGGAACTGCCTTTATATTATGTTTATCATTGTTTTAGATAAACGTGTGCTTTGAGTATGATACTAATATCTCCTAGGTCTCCCGAGGAGACCCCTCAGAAGCTTGTAGCTTATGCGAGTTGGGAGAATCAGTTGTGTTCTATGTAGGCCTTCTTACCGTGTCCTTACCCCACCTTAGGCACATCACCGAGAATAGAAAAATTATTTCCTAGCCTCGGGATTGAACTCGGCACTTTCGGGGTCCTAGAAAATCACCTTAACTACTAGGCTAGGGTTCCAAGGAAGAAAAAACTCTCTGAGAAAGATAATTTGAAAAGGAAAAGGGGAAATGAGCGGAAGAGATATGAGTGTAATAAAAATAGAAAAAGAAAAGGAAAGAGCTTAGAGAGAAAGAACGTATTAAATACCTTAAGAAAAAAGAAAAGGGAACTAGGAAGCTTGTTGAGAATATGACTCCACGAGAACACCGGGAAGCTAAGAAGAAGTGGAAAGAACATTGCACCAAGTATCGCAATAAAAAAAAAGTATAAGCGAATATTACTAACTCGTACATGAGAGAGAATAGTCCAGATTCTGATGTAACTAATTCATTTCAAATGCCAAAACCTGAGGTTGCTGAAATAATTCGAAAAAGATATTCTAGAGAGAAGATGCTAAGATATAGGATGAAGAAAAAAAAAGATGAAATTAGAGTCTTGAAGAAGAAAATAATGAAGTACAAAAAACGCTTCTCGTGATTAAAGAAGAAAGCAAATACTTAATTCTTAAACTGTGAGTTTTTATGAAAATTGAAATAGAATAATTTTGGTACAGAATTTTTTATTTGAATAAACAGTCCCCTGACATGGACACAGTCCCCTGTATCGACCATTTCGGAATATTGTTAAAATTTTCTAAAGTAATGGAAATATTTTTGGTTCATCTCTCGTTCATTAATGAAAATGTAAATATATATTTATTGAATTAGGTTTATTGAATATATGAGCAAAAAAGTCGTCTAGACATCTTTTTTAGACGAGCGGCCCAGTTCACAGAGAAATACCCATTTGGCAGGAACTTGTGGATTTGCTGGATCAGGATATAAGTTCATCAAAGTTGGTATGGCATTATTTTGGAGTAGTTGTGTCCGCTCCTGAGTATAATATTACAAGAAAATTTCTCGATTCCAGGGCAATTGTCTGTTTGAGGGGAGTGTCCGCTTATGAGGAGTGTCCGCCAAGAGAGGTTTCACTGATATCATTGAGGATAACTTGCGACGCCTCAGGATGATTTTTACCCTCATCAAAAACGAGCGAATTCAAAACTCGAATTGCCAAAAATGCCGAAGGTTTCAAACCATAAGTGACCGTATTCAACTCTAATTCGGTAACAGGTTCATCAGGAGGTGAACGCCAATAGATATGCTGATATCTGCGATCGGTTGGACACACTAGAATATGCCTATAAATTTTCTCGATATCGGCACAAATTGCTATAGGGTACATTCTAAACGAGTGTACCAAACTTGACGACGATGTCCGTCTTAAAGCCTCGTGAAAGATGGTATAGCTGGGGATGGCGCGTGCAGTGTGGCAGAGATCTACACACTGCCGCAGCTATGACGACTCTTTTCTTTATTTTGATGGATACTTGAGGGATAGGTCAGTTCAGACCGTGATTCACCAATTAAAATCTAAGTTCTTGAAATTCTTAGGTGCCAGCTCGCGCCACAACAGAGGCAGGAGACCGAAACCTGAAACCGAGACATCGGAATCCGGTAGCATTTTCAGTAACAGCAGACGGGCTAGGTCATCGGCGGTGCTTCGGCTTTTTTCGGCTTTTCAGTAATGGGCGATAGACTACAGCAGAAAAATCAGTTGGAACGTGTTGGCTGATGTATAGAAATGGATTGCTTACCAGATAATTATAATTATAAGAAATTTTACGATAAATGTATTGTAAGATCTAATTTAAAATCGAAAGACGATGTCGAGGTGAGTTTGAGTCAAAATTTTCTAATGGAATCCTGACACATCTCGAGAATAATCCAATAGAATTTCATCCTGCAATTTCCAGTTTCCTAAAAAAATCGAGAAAAGTGTGCTAGAAGTAACAACTCTCTTATATCAGGGTTGCATAATTCTTTTAAATACCACGGAACAACTCCAAAGCATAAGCGCCTGGGTATAAGAAAAGGAATGATATAAGTGTGTAGCCAACATGTGCAGCTAAACGAAAATCGGCAACGGGTGGCAAAAAACATTCCTGTTCCGTCGTAGGAACGAGTCGATAAAACAGAGATTCCCTGGTAGTCTTTAATTGGATATATTCTTTTATTTGCAAAACTGACAAAACTCTTCAACTTTCTCAAAAAAAAACAATGTTGCTCCTTATTTTATTTTTTCTATATAATTGAATTGCTGTCATCGGTTTCTAGGATCTTTAAATGCTGATAATGAAGATAAAATAAATAAAAGTTTTTTTTATCAGTTCCATTTACTTGAAACTTGAAAGTTAACTTGAGGTGAGAAACAGCGGACGTTCTAGACCTAGATCGTCTGCTGTTACTGTCGTCGCCGAAGCCTATTCGATAACATAGCGCGTCTGCTGTTACTGAAAATGCATCCGGTATTGGTCTCCGCGCGAAGCTAACAATAAACAAACTTTCGGCCTAGTAGTGGAGTTGGTCTCGGATCTATATCGCGGCGCGAACCATTAAAAGACTAAGAATTTGTAGCAGGTGTATTTACCATTTACAGATCTCTCCAAAGCCAAACTGAGCATAGAATACTTGTTAGAAAAGTAAAAACTACTCTATGGGCCTTTCCAAAGTGGACCGCTTCAACACCATTTGCGAAAAGTAAAGAAATCCCATACGTAATTTCATTCTTCAACGATAGGGGGCGTACTGCTTCCTTGGTTTCGCCTATACCGGAAGTCCTAAGTTCGAGTGCCTATGAGACGTTTCTGGAGAACTGGACATATTCGAAATCTGAAAATTGGTTTTATGATATTTTTCGAAATTCTGTACAGACCTGAAATATTTTTGGAGCCTTAGCCCTCCTGGTTTTACAAGGAGTGAAAATGAATTTGTTTAAAAAATGTGTTCTCAATTTTTTCGTTTCTGATGTGATTGAGTAATGCTGAATACATTTCTGTTGAAACCATTGATTTCATTCAAATAGTTTTCGAAATATCGAAAAAAAGTCTGAGATTTATGGTCAGTATTATCATTATGTTCATTTTTCTTTTTTTGAACATCCCGAGTGGACCGTTATCACAACGTCCAAGTAGAATAATGTGAAAAGGTCGTGCATATTTTGAATTCCATATACCGGGTGAGTCTTTGACTTATACATATATTTTAACTGTAGGTTCTCGAGGCCAAATGAAACCTTTTTTTCATTTTTCTGAATTCGGCTATGTTGGAGAGATAGTGCCATTTGAAAAAAATGGGCTAAATACGTGCCTGATATTATTCTCTACGAACACCTCAAAGTTCATATTTTTCGATTGAAATTGATGTGATTATGAGACATTCTGGGAGATACATTTGGAAACTACTCGAGCACTAACCTTATTTGAATAAGAATGTTACAAACCCGATATTTCCTAACAAAAACACTTACTTTTATCCGATTATTTCTGCAATTGAAACGGCATATTTCTCACACTTAAAAGATCTAAAAAAAATTGGTTTCTCATTAACCTATCCTAACTTCATCAACCTAGCTCATAGGATTCGAGGTCAATGACCTAACCTAACCGATCTTCTGTGATGAACTTCTCGCAACGGCACTAATTTTATTTACTTTCGCTAAAGGCGTCTAGGTGTTGCTCTTTGGAAACACCAAACGAGTAGGTCTGATTCTCGCCCATATAGCACTACGATCTTAATTTCAGTCGCCTACGCCTATAACGGTGCGCTGCGATGTAGCCGCAACGCAAGACAAACCGTTGTTCTGTGTCTCCAGCGTTAGTCTTTGATCCCATAAACGACGCTTACGCAATAACCTGCGCCATGGTCTTCGATTTATTTACGGAGAATAAAGCAAACACGTTATGATTGTGAATTGATGTGATGAAATCCGTGTGGTGTCGACTTGAAATTCCAAGAGGGTATTGTTTAGATTAGATAGATATTTTCCAGAAGGATAGAATCTGTTCTCATAAAATGTGTGATTTTATGCTCCTGAGAATGCGATTTTATCTCCCACATTTGTGGGATTTCATTATTACATATCTCTACATTAAAGGTTTTCCATCATAGAGATTTTAGTCTCGACGAAGTTGATAAACATTCTGACAACATTGTTAAATTGTTAAGTGACCAGAAACGAAATTATATTCGATGATATTTAAGGCAGGAAAGCAATCAGATTTTTCTTGAAATTCATGATATTTCCACAAATTTCATCGTACACAATTAGGAAAAACTTCAAAACGACGCGTTGTATTGGAAAAACATAGGAATGCTTTTATTTACTGAAATGGTTGATTCTTTCGAAAATATGGCCCGTTTATCTTTTTCAAGTGGTGTTATAGTATTTCTCCGTGAATTTATGAGTCGACTTCGCTGTAACGGTTTGGTTTGAGGAGAGGAAATATATGTACAAGTCAAAGACTTACCCTGTATATCATCCCAGGGTGTTTCAAATTTTGTGTCGACCACTTTGATCGAAAATTGGCTATAACTCCTGTTTTTCAAATAAAAACCTTTTTTTATGAATGCGTAGGAATATACTAAAAAAAATTATTTCAGCACTCTCAGATGATTGCTCCTAAATTCAGTAATTCCCGAGTTATTTGAGCTTTTCCGGATTTATGTTGTACGTAGACTCAAATTCATACAATCTCAACATATTCGATGACTCGTTATTCCTGTGTATCTACTCTTCAAATGTAATAGAATACGCATAGCTCACGAATTTTTCAGATGATACTAATTTTTTAAAGCCGAAAAAAAATTAAGGAAAGATGTAACACGGTATACAGGGTGTCCCGTAAAGACCACCTCAAACGTAAAGTAGATCAAAATGTGCTCTACCCGATGTGGAAAAATCGTTCATATGAAAGTCCCACAGTTTTCGAGATACTTATTTGATGTTTTATGAAAATGTTGAATTTTTACACTTAAAATGCTTTCTCTCTTGCGGAAGCTACAATTGAATACTTTTTGAATCAGTTTTTTCCGTAAATATTGTTGAATGGTTACTTCAATTTATGCAATAAAAAATAGCACAAAATATTATACAGGGATTCTGAAAAAAAAATTAAATTCATGTTTTGAAGGAAGTGTTTTTTTGTACTGAATTCTATCTGACGTGGTATGTAAAAAAGACGATAGACATTTTCTGCATATTACGTTGAAAAGTTGCCCATTTTGTGAGGATTCCAAAAAGGTCAACTATAGGTGATAACCATCTTCACGAAAAAAGATATTTGAATGTTTATCGAAAATGGAGCATTTCTGTGAAAAACTGATTTTGTCACCACACTGATTTTGTCACCACAAACCTTTTCATTTTGCAGATTCTGATGTAACATATTGAATAATTCTCTTGAAAATGTCAGTTAATCCTGAAATTACTTATAAAGTGAAATTATTCATTAACTGCAATGATCTACAAATCTATTGTGAAGAAACTTTATAAAAATATCAATAATAAAAATTCAGGATTCGTATTAGAGCAAATGCTCAAAATGACCACCCCCTTCGCTAATACATGCCCTGCATCTATTGAGAAATTTTCAAACCATACAAACTCCTCACCGATATTTTGGCTGCTGAAATACGAATGCGGTCCTTAGTTGTGCTATATCTCTTATGGGATTCGAATGAATTTCATTTTTTAAAAAACCCCAGTAAAAAAATTCAGAGGATTTAAGTCTGGTGAACGGGGAGGCTACAAAATTTCACCGCCTCTTCCGATCCACCGGTGAGGATATTTATGGTTTAAATATTCCCTAACATGACGACTGTGTTGGGCACCCGTCGTGTTGAAACCATAGATTACGTCGCATTTCCAGTGGTATATCTTCTAAGAGTAAGGGTACACTGTTCCTTATAAAATTCAAATAGTTGGTGCCGTTTAATGATTGCGGCAATTCTGTCGGACCGAATATTTTTCCATCGTATATTCCAGTCCATAAATTCACCGTAAATCGATATTGGGATCTACCTTGCCTTATATTGTGTGGATTCTCGATGTTCCAACTATGAAGATTATGCAGATTAAGTACAGGAAGACTCATCACTCCAAAGGATATTATTGAAAAAATCGGGATTTTCTGTGGGTATGTTTTAGCAACATTTGTTGACAAAATTCTACTCAGGCTTGATAGTCTCTTTGTAGTAGGTGTTGAACTCGCTGAATATGGTAGGGGTGATATTTGTGTTTCTTCAGGATTCTATGGGCACTTGATTGTGATATGCCTGTCATGAGCTCTATCATTCTGGTTGATACTGAAGGATTTTTTTCGACTTCATTCAAAATGGTGTCATCCTCCACGATCGAAGGCCGGCCACTACTTTTACGACTACCAGGAACTCTTCCTTCGACAATTGCATTATGGGTCCGGATGAAAACTTCGTAATTGGGATGCTGCTCCAGCATTAAGACGTACTTCTCCACAAATAAGGTGCATGTCGGCGTATTCTCTTGCAGTATACGAAACATTTTTCTGTAGACATTTTACCCAGTAAACTGATACGCATTAACGATTAACTTCCACTGGATGAAAATGAACGTTTCCATAGATACCTCAAGTACCTCAAGTTTGAATCATTGAATCGCATCACATCATATCGATGTTCGAGAGTTCTTTAGGCAAAGAAAAAGAAATAAAAAACTCAGTCAGTGAATTGGCATCTTAATAACATTTTATTGATTTGTTGATTGATTATTTTCAGCAGGAAGTGCAAAATGAAAGTATTTATGGAAAAGATGAAAAAATAATTTTTTCACAGAAATGCCCCATTTTCGATAAACATTCGAATATATTCTTTTCTGCAGAAGGTTATCACCTCTATTTTACTTTTTCGAAATCCTCACAAAATGGGCATCTTCTCAACGTAATATGCAGATAAGGTCTAGTGTCATTTTTGTATACCACGTCTGATAGAATTCAGTACATAAAAACACTTCCTTCAGAACATGTATTTCAATTTTTTTTCAGAATCCCTGTATAATATTTTGTGCTATTTTTCATTGCATGAAATGAAGTAACCATTCAACAATATTTACGAAAAAAAACTTCAACTGTAGCTTCCGCAAGAGCGAAAGCATTTTAAGTGTAAAAATTCAACATTTTCATAAAACATCAAATATCTCGAAAACTGTGAGACTTTCATATGAACAATTTTTTCACATTAGGTAAGCACATTCTTATCTACTTTCCGTTTTCGTGTGACGTGGTCTTTACGGGACACCCTGTATAGCTGAGTTGAGAATTGATTTAAAATAACAATTTCACCATAAACACTGACAAAATAAATGTAATTATATTTAGAGCTTCGGAATTAAATCCGGACAAAAAGCCATTCTGTTCAACATCCGGATATTGTTCAATTTCCATAATCATTCGAAATCAGGTTTCATCGATTATAAGCGGTCGAATGCATTAAGCTATTTCCTCTATTAGATTTATGCGTAGGTAGAATACCTACACACTATAGGTGATGAGCATACATTTTAATGGTCTAACACTCTAACAGACTGTCATAGACTTTTTGCTGTAGAGATGAGATAGTTGAAAGAATGCATTGAAATACCAAATGAAATGAAAGTACTGGAAAAGTGAATAAATTTATAAAATATCCTCGCAGCTCTTAGTTTCAAATGAGTATTATTTATAATGTGCATATTTCGATATTTTTCATCACATAGTTAGACTGTATATTCTGACTTGGCTTTGCTATCTGCAGAATGTCTTTATGCCATGTTATGCACAGTACTACTGTTTCAAGGCGGCCGAAGATTATCTAATGATAAAAATGTCATTGCTAGTTAGAATCTCAACCTATGCATTATCGACCGTACAAAACAGGATAATGATCATACTAATAATTATTCGAGTTCTGCTGCCAAAGTGTTCCTTCACTATCTTGGTTGTGTTGGTGACAAATGTCAAATGGATGTGTATTTCCACTCTTTCCCCTTTTTCCACCCTTCTTCTTGTCCTTGTCATTACCAAGAAAACAGTATTATTATTTTTTTTAACGTCCGTGTGAGGGGAAAACCCTTTATGGGCACCGAGAGGGTCCGCCCGCACTCTCGGTAGTGTGAGAATCCAGGATCTTGTTTGACTACTCAATAAAAACCCCTCACACATTCAATGGAGGAGTTCTTCATCCTGCCCTCGCAGCGTCCCTTAACAAAAGAGATAAGCTGCAAGTGGCTTCTAGAGTTCATGGAACCTGATGATATGAAGCGACCCGAGCAACACTGCCTTCTGTGCGCCAATACCTCGGCCAGTGATCTACAGACCGGGATAATCTTCGATTCATCCACGTAGTTTGCTCTCATTCCAGCGAGACATCCCATGATTAGTACGACCATCCTGATTTTATGACCTGGTTATAAAGTTCCTAGCTCGAACATAAGGTCTTTGTATTTTTGCCTCTTCTGTTCTTCTTTCATCACAACATTATTTTCAGCAGGGGAGGAAAATTCCACAACAAATGACTCCTTCAGCTCCTACACATCAACACCTGGCAAGATTATTCAGCGGGATGCTGACTCGCCGTGAGCCCATTCCGTCATGGCTGGTGGAGGGTAGAACAGTGCTGATACCAAAATCAGGTGATTTAGGGCAACCCAAGAACTATCGCCCAATCACTTGCCTCAATACACTGTATAAAATCCTCACAAGTGTAATTCAATATTAAATTCTGAGGGTTATTGGACCAGTGTGGGACAGTATCTACGAACAGAGGGGAGCAAAGAAAGGAGTGCAAGGATGCAAGGACAACTTGCTCATATACAAGAGCGTATGTCTAGACGTCAGATACATAATATCAACCGAGCTATCATGTCGCGCGGTCGAGGTAAAAGTTGTTCCCAATGCAACTCGAAAATTGACATAAGTGATGACTCTATATCCTGTAAACTCTGTCAAGGGTATTTTCATATTGGATGTGCTAATTTATCCGTCGAAAATTTCAACAAAGTTCGAGAAGATTCTGCAGCTGGGTGCATTTGTGGAGGTTGTCAGAATTATTTTTTTTTTAATGTCCGTGTGAGGGGAAAACCCTTTATGGGCACCGAGAGGGTCTGCACTCTCGGTAGTGAGAGAATCCAAGATCTTGTTTGGTTACTCACTAAAAACCCCTCACATTTAAATGGAGGAGTTCTTCATCCTGCCCTCGTAGCGTCCCTTAATAAAAGAGATGAGCTGCAAGTGGCTTCTAGAGTTCATGAGATCTGATGATATGAAGTGACCCGAGCAACACTGCTTTTTGCATTCTGTGCGCCAATACCTCGGCCTGTGGTCTACAGGCCAGGAAAATCTTCAGTTCATCTACGTAGTTGGCTCTCATTCCACCGAGACATCCTATGATCAGTACGACCATCCTAATTCTATGACCTGGGTATAAAGTTCCAAGCTCGAACATAAGATCTTTGTATTTTGCCTCTTCTGTTCTTCTTTCATCACAACAGTATTTTCAGCAGGGGAGGAGAATTCCACGACAAATAACTCCTTCAGCTCCTTGTCCAGAAGAAGTTTGTCTGGCTTAACAGCATTAATCTGTCGTGTTGTTGATACAGGATAGTTCCAGCATATGCGAGCTCTTTCGTTCTGGACCACCGCTTCAATCTCCAGCGGCACATATGGTAGCACCGTTTCCTTGTCTATCTCATACGCGGCTCTCAGATGGAAGTATAGAATTCGGAGAGCCGCGTTGTGTCTCTCCACATACCCTGATGGAGCATGGACTCTGCAGGCGGAAAGGATGTGCATAATCGTTTCCTGTTGCCTATGGCAAGCCCTGCAAGTTGTTGGGGTGTCCATTTTCATGATGTTCTTTTTATACCATCTCGTATTTAGTACTCCATCTTGACACGCCATTACAAATCCCTCCGTCTCTGACTTGAGGCTAGCGGACTTCAGAAAGGCGAAAGACAATTCCTCTGACAGGTCCTGGTCTTTTAAACTCCTGAAATATATGGAGTGCAAGTTTTTCCTCATATGATGTTCGAGTAATTTATCCGGCTGAGACTTTCGGATCAGTCTCGCTAGGCTTCTTTGGTCCGCCTGAGTGATCGGTGCTCCAGCGAGCTCAGGATGGATCGATACGTTGGTTATGCTGAGCTTCTCCACGGCCCTTTGTGCAGCTCGGAATAGGAAGGCTCCATGGTTCGCAATTTCATGCTGAGCAACAAATTTCAGAAGCGGATCTTCACTTCTCAGAATCCTTATTGCCATTTCCAATGTTTGTTGATAGTGTTGATATTCCAAACATTGCAATACTCTACCCCCCTGGCTTCGAGGAAGGTATATTCTCTGTATTGAACTGTTGGGATGTAGGCTACGATTCATGTTCATCGTTTTCCTTGTTAACCTATCAAGATCGAGGAGTTCGTTTACCGTCCAGTTCACCACTCCGAAAGAGTAGGTGAGAATCGGGATGGCTAGAATATTTGTAGCAGACACTTTGTTCTTTCCCGACAGCTGTGATTTCCAAATGTCTCTCAGCTTCTTTTTGTAGCTGGCTGTTAGGTCATCCTTTATCTGGGTTATCTCAGTGCACCCCTCTGTTTCATCCCAAGAAACTTGTAAGTTTCTCCGTCTTCGAGATGTCGAAAAGTCATTCCATCTTCCAGTCGAATATCTTCTCCTACATCTTCAGCTTTTCCCCTGCGCAGATGAAATACAGCACACTTGTCCAAACCGAATGACATTCCTATGGCTGAGGTGTAGTCTGAAACGATATTCAGTAGTTGCTGTAGTGCGGACTCGGAGGGAGCGTAGAGCTTCAAGTCCTCCACGTATAAGACATGAGAGATCATGTGGATCCTTCTGCCTGGTGGTCCGGCCTTGTATCCTATTTTGCTCTCCCTCAACTCAATTGTTAGTGGTATGAGTGTTATGCAGAATAATAGCGGGCTTAGCGAATCTCCCTGGAAAACTCCTCTCCTGTATCTCACCCATCCCGTATATACGGTTCGACCCTCTGCTCGGATGGTAAACTTCGTTTTCCACAGCGCTATGATGTTCTCTATCGCGTGGATGATGTTAGGATGGACTTTCAGCATTTTTAATAGCCGTATTATCAGTTCGTGCGGCGACGTGTCATATGCTTTCGCGTAGTCCAGCCATGATATGTGTAGGTCGCGCTTGTAGTATCTGGCGTCTAGACATACGCTCTTGTCTATGAGCAAGTTGTCCTTGCATCCTTGCACTCCTTTCTTTGCTCCCCTCTGTTCGTAGATACTGTTCCACACTGGTCCAATAACCCTCAGTATTTGATCTTGAATTACACTTGTGAGGATCTTATACAGTGTATTGAGGCAAGTGATTGGGCGATAGTTCTTGGGTTGCCCTAAATCACCTGATTTTGGTATCCGCACTGTTCTACCCTCCACCAACCATGACGGAATTGGCTCACGGCGAGTCAGCATCCCGCTGAATAATCTTGCCAGGTGTTGATGTGTAGCTGGAAAACTCTTCCACCAGTAGTTTTGAATACCGTTCAGTCCAGGTGCTGTGAAATCACGCTTGTTCTTAAGGGCTTGTCTAATATCTTCGGTTGATATTTCAGAAAGTTCATCGTTCTGCTGTTGGTTTTGATCACACATCTGCTGGAATCTGAGAAGTGGTGGAGTATCCCTGATTTCTGCTTGTTGTTCGTACAGGCTTCTCCAAAATTCTTCGACCTCTTGAGGTGGGTTCTGTGCCTTTTGTTGTTGGGACTGAAATAGTTTCGATGGTTCTGCGGTGAAGGTGTTGTTATCTTCAATCCATTCTTGCCTTTTTAATAATAATTTTATTATTATTTACAATACGAGAGTTAAGGATAACTTATATAACTCATAGAAATTATACATACATTTTGCCCGTGTGAAAAAAATTATTGTCTCAAAAAAAAAACCAATACTGAAAACACAAACCGAACACCACGATTCACCACAAAAAAACCAGTCATGCGCACAGGTTACAATGGACCACCGGATCTCCATGAGTCCCATCCGTTCTTGAAGCCATTCACATTAAGGGCATTGACCACATCGTTAGGCAGCATATTCCATATGTCAAAAACCCTATTGCTGAGAAAATTCTCCCTGCTCCTTGTGAAAATTTTTTTTCTTTTGAGCTTAAAATCGTGTCCTCTCAGGTGATTGTTATTCAGGGTGAAGAGGCCCGACATGTCCAACCCAAAAAAACCCTTCAAAGCTCTAAAAGTTGTCAGTACATCCCCTCTCAGCTTACGATTGGCGAACGTGTCCAAATCCATTTTGTTAATCAGGTCGAAGGATACCGTATGGGATTCGAGTAGCTCTTCTCTGCACTTTCTCCAATAGATCTGCATCTTGAGCGAATGTGGGATGCCAAACGGGTCCGGCAAACTCTAGTATGGGGCGTATATATGTCTTGTAGAGCAATGCCAGCGTGTGGTGATGGCAGCGGCTGAAACATTTCTGAACAAGGTATAGGGACTTCTTGGCCTTGTTGGTTGCCTGCAGTATATGTGACCTCCACAGCAAATCAGCATCGACTGAAACTCCCAAGTCAACGTGAGAGGTGCATGACTCTATTGGACTTCCGTTCAGGTAATAGATTCTCTTCGGGTTGTTGCCACCTAAATGCAGTACTCGGCATTTTGAGAAATTGAGAGGCAGCAGCCAATCCTCAGTCCACTTTTGTATAAGATCGCAGTCGGTCTGAAGGGCATTACCAGACATAATGGGGTCATTGTATAACTTCATATCATCGGCATAGGATGCACTTTCAGAAGATATCAAGCGGGGCAGCTCACAAACGTAAACCACGAACAGAAGAGGACCCAACACGGAACCTTGAGGGACTCCACTGCTCACCGACCTGAAGGAAGATCCTCCCGAGCCAACCCTCACCGAAAAAGTGCGACCCAACAGAAATGCTTCTTTCCACCTCAAAAGGAGGCCACGAATTCCAAAATGTTCCAACTTATACAGAAGACGTTTGATTGGCACCCTGTCGAATGCACGTGAGAAGTCTAAGTATGTAGACTACGTCTACAGGAGTCTTTCTATCTAAAGATGCAGTCCACGAACCTACGCATTTCAAGAGATTCTTCAAAACAGATCTGCCAGGTACGAAACCATGTTGTTCGAAAAGTATAACAGAGGTGTCCAAAAGAAATTTTGTTAGCTCTGATGTAATTATCCTCTCTAAAACCTTGAGTGCAGCTGATGTTAAGCTAATGGGTCTATAGTTTTGAGGACAGTATTTATCGCCTTTCTTGAAGATCGGGGTGACGGAAGATCGCGACCAAGACTCTGGAAATTTACTCGTTGATAATGATAGCTTATATATACTCGTCAGTGGTGAAGTGATGGATGGAGCATAACGTCTGAGCGATGTTGTGGTATTGCCGTCAAGCCCGGGGGACTTTCCGACTGCAAGACTTTGTAGATGTTCGAGCACGATATTCTCATCTATGTTGATGTTATCTATACTATCAGAGTTTCTAGGTTCGCGTATCTGTGGTAAGACAGAATCTGGTTCGATAGAAAATGCTTCAGAAAATGTATCCGCAAAAGTTTCAGCAATGCTTGAATGGTCGTTCAGCAAAGTATTATCATCGGTTCGCAATGTTGGGATGGAAACGGTTGAGTGGAGGGTGTTGCGAACATATTTAAAAAATTTCTTCTTATCCTTGGATTGTCCTAGTTTGAGCTCGAAGGCTTTCCTAGCATCTCGGATGTATTCAGAGAGCTGGTTGGAGTAAGTTCTATGATTTTGGAAGTCCCAAGATGACCTACTACGTCGGAAACGTTGCCTTAAATTTCGCTTGCACCGAACCCTCCTGAGAATCCTGTCGTTGATCCAGGGTTTCATCGGATTCTGCCTCACGATTTTTTCAGTTGTGCAATTCTCAACCACCCCCCGTACACTTGTTGTGAGGAGATTCCATGCATCGTCAACATCGGCGTTGTCTAAGATTGTGTGCCAGTTATACTCCATCAAAATTCGGTTGACCTCATCATAATCTATAAATCTAACACTCATCGCCTGATTCTGTGCTTGATTGGTAAATCTCAGTTGAATTATCGTTGACAAAACTGCGTGATCAGACTTTGCAATGGGTGGAAGATAATCCAGATCAGAAACAAGATCACTATCATCAACAAGAATGAGATCGGGTGTTGTTGGAGATTGGTTCACTCTAAATCTGGTAGGTTCTTGCACAATTTGATTAAGGTGGCTTCTGTTGAGCATTTCGACGAAAGGAAAAGATGGTGAGCCTAGAGATGGCATCCTTTGGAAAGGCCACTCTCGAATATCACCAAAGTTGAAATAACCCGTGACGAGCACGTTTTTCCTGTCCTTAGCCATATCCTCCAAGTGATCAAACATCATCTGATCATACATTGATGGTCGTGGACGATAAATGCAGCCAACACTCAGAGAAATGTTCTTCGATTTGATATTCAAAAAAATATTGTCAATACCAGGCGTATTTAGGGAGTACTCTGATACATCGTAGGAGGAGAGTATAGTGTCTAAAAGGTATATACAAACACCGGCATAACCAGGCGTTGTGATACTAGCACTGCGATACAGACAATAACCGGGAATCTTGTGGCAGCCATCAGGAATCCCAGGGTACAGCCAAGATTCAGACACAAATATTATTACTGGTTTCAAATTCTGCACCAATATGAGAAGCTCATTGAATTTAGCTGGCAAAGATGCTAGATTAGAGTAAAAAATGGGGCATTCCACCGAGTGTTGGTTTAGTTTTTTGACCCTGTTGCTGAAACCGCTGCCGAACCCGCATCAACAATACTCGGTATTCCCCTAATATATTTAATAGTGAGATTAGTCTCACCACGAGAACGCCTAGCCTTCAATTCCGCCCGAGCATCTTGTAATTCCTTAGATTGATACGGTGACTTATCATCTGATATATATATATATATATATATATATATATATATATATATATATATATATATATATATATATATATATATAATATATATATAATAAAATTTCACTCGAGATTGAATTTACCTCAAATGAGTAGGTTTAGGGAAACACCACTCGTCCTCCGGACTCGTGATGTTTCCAAGCAACTCATTTGCGTTTGAAAATAAATCGATAGGCTTATCACGGAAATTCAATCTCAAATTGGAGAACATTTTCTGAAAATATCGAAACAATCTGTAGATATTCTCTTTTGAATAAACAAAACGGGGCTTTTTGATGTTTGCAAAATGAATTAGAAAAGTTGAAGATTTATTCGGATGGAACAAAGTCATATGTGGACATCAGGATTATTTTCATTGAAGAGATCGCAAATTCTCGAAATTGTACAAATACATTCCCGGAAATAACAAAATAATGAAAACACCATCTCGTTTGAATAAACAAAAAAGCGTCATAGCCAACCAAGAACATCAATTCAGATAATCAGACAATTTCATATGAAACATGACATTTCTAGAAAACGATTGAAGATGGACATAAGGAACCATTGGAAAAACTGTTTGAAATTAAATTTTTTGTTGATTTCTATACAAAAAATATGGGCGTGCCTCTTGAAAAAATGAAGTTATTGCAGTTTGAAATTTCTCAGAAAAATAAATTTATTGTGACAGTTCCAATAGAACAACATGATTCGATAGTCATGCAATAAGAAGCAAAATTATTGAATTTTCGTGAGATCCTTCATTTGTTTCTTTATTATGGATAGCATGCATGATATGATACTTTTCGCGGACCTCTGCAACTGGCCAATATCTCATAGAAGTCCGTATATCTTCGTAACCATGAGTACTGCGTAAAAATGTTTCAGATAAAAAATATGTGAAATTCAATAAGGAATCCATTTCTGATTAGAAAAATAGGTGGTTCTATTTGAAATACCAAAGCTGATGGTGTAACGTGATTATTTTGCTCCCTGAATTTAATTCAGCATTTTCGATGTTGGACAGTTAACACCCTTTGCGGCGTTGCCGGTTGGTTCATGGCTTGTGGTGGAGACGGCTGTGGTATTGTGTGCGGTCATAGAAGTAGGAAGGAATTGTTTGACAATTGGCTGCTCTGTGAAAGCGAGGTAACCTCTTTTTGAAGAATTTTCAAATTGTGGAAGATTTAAAGCTGAATTGAATGTGAATTATTGGTCTGGAAGTTTTATCTGGAATCATCCTCGTTGTAGGCGATTATAATTTCAATTTGGTTAATTCCCTGGATAATATAGAGAATATTGGTTTTAATCCAAGGGTACGTTTGTTATAACGGATTATTATATTCTTCCATGAGACCCGGAATCTTTGTAGAGGTATGATATGAGCTTATATATGAAACCATTGTCTAACAGTCTTTCTATTAGGAGTTGTATGCGAATATTTGTTGTTGGAAAGTTGTTGAAGTATAGAATTTGGAAAGGAGTTTTGCCCTCGAACAACATCCTAAGAGGTATGAACTTTCTTTGAATTTTGTGAACAATGCCTTATGGTGTTTTATTAGGGTCCCAGTGTCGGGCATCAAGGCATCCTAGTAACGGATATACAAGTATCTGGCATCCTGGTATCGGATATACAAGTATCTGGCATCCTAGTATCAGGCATCCAAGTATCTGGCATCCAGGTGCCTGGCATATGAGTGCTTAGCATCCACGTTATAAGTACTATCGACGTCTCTACTTCAGGCCATTCAGTGGTTGAGGTAACCGGTGCTTTGCACTGGCTTTAGGTTTATAATATATTATTGTACAAAGTGAATAACTGATAGCAGGGGAGACCTTTCAATCATCGCTGGCTCCTTTCATTTATGTTTAACTTTTATCAGACTCATAATTGAGTTTATTATGGTGGCAGATTGCCCAATTTACATTTTTACCTTTGTACCAGTTTCATTTGATACTGGATTGCGATTTTTCGATACTGTTCATAATAACTATAAGCGTAAGTGTAAACATTTGTGAACTGAGGTGGATACTAACTGGCCAGTTATCACAACCACGGTACTTGAACTCCCTTTTTCCATTTATAACTTGATTTAGTGAGATTTAATCGAGTTCAGCAATTTTGTGGAGTTTTGTTTCGCTGAATATACCTATCAACTACTGCAAATCTAATTTTACTTTTTCATTAATATTGTTCAATTAGTTTAATTTTAAATAAAGGCGTTGACATTGAGTATCAGTTGTCTTATTGCTATTCTGGTAGGGGAGTACGGAATTTTGTGGATTTTAGGACAGGCAAATTCTCTACCTGGCGCCCATTCATAAACTTCAATTTTTTTTTTAACTCACTCCCATCTTCACTGAGTTTAGCCGCGAGCCTGATTTGCCAAGTGACCAGGCTTACTCAAGTCGACACGTCACATTTTGCGCCCAACGTGGGGCCCCTAGAGTCAATACTGTCTGACTTGCAGTGGTTGATCGGTTTTGTCTTTGTGATTTATTTCGAGATTCTTATTTTTCTTCTTCTCTCTGTCGATTTTTTTTGCGCTGCGTTAAGTATCCCTTATTTTTGAGGTTAGGGCCGGATTATCAATTTGACTGCGGTTGTTCTTGAATTTTTTTTTTTTAGTATGGAGGGTCGAATAGACGTAAATCGCCTTGATAAGGAGGAGCTAGAATATGAATTAGCTGTTAGGGGTGTAACTAATTTGAAGACTGTTGATGAAATGAGAAAGAGTCTTAGAGGGTATTTGAGGTTAGAAAAATGCGGAATTGCAACCAAATACCCACCGTATCCATTCAAATTTGCCGATGATTCTAAGGTTGTAGAGGATTCGATTTCACTTTTGCAGCGGGACATTCCAGATTTTGCTGGTGATGAGAAGAGTTCGTCTTTTCTGAAAATGTCCACTCGGTTAGTGCATACGTTTATGAGAATTGAAAGATCTCAAGCGCTTTCAGAGGCGGAACAAGTTCTTAGGTCGGGATATTTGGCGCAGATAATTGGGTTACAAGCAGAATTGAGGTCACGAGCACGGAAATACCATAGGTCCTTGCAACAAATTCAGTCACCACTTGAATTAAGCGTTTTGATGGCTTCAGCGGGTATCTCGGATTCCTCGGAGTCTGAGTCAGATAATGACGGAGCTAGTGGTATAGTTCATCAGTCGACTCCCACCGCTTCGCCTTACCAGAGTAGTTGTCCTTCGGTGGCCGTGGCCAAGTGGAATATTACCAAATTTGATGGTGATAGTTCGCGATGCTCCCTAAGTTATTTTCTCGAAAACGTCGAGGAATTGTGTATTTCGCGAAACATTAAAAAGGAGCAGCTTTTCTTATCCGCCAGTGATCTTTTTGGGGGAAAAGCTCTGATTTGGTTCAGATCTATTAGGTCCACAGTTTCAACGTGGTCACAGTTGGTTGATGAATTGAGGAAACAATTTCTTCCTCCCAATTATAACGAAAAAAACTCTTCGAGGAAATTAAGCATAGAACTCAAGGCCCTGATGAGAGTATAGGTTTGTATCTTGCCATGATGGACAATATGTTCAATCGCCTCACCATTCGAGTCAGGGAGGATGCTCGTTTGAGAGTCCTATTGCGTAACATCTCACCCTTTTATCAGAGTCAATTGGGCTTGACTAACATCACCTCAATAGCTCAGCTTTTAGATATCGGACGACAACTTGAGGCTCGTAAAGAATCCATTGAGTCTTACGTACCCCCTCCCCGAAATAGGAGCTCTTTAATGGAGCCAGATCTAGCATATGTTTATGCTGAACAACCTCCCACCTCTTCTACTCAGGTGAGTGCAGTCTTGACCTGCTGGAAGTGTAGGCAACCCGGCCATGTTGCTAGGGAATGCAGGGTGGAGAAGAAGAAATGTTTTAAGTGTGGTCGACCCGATTGCACGGTTCGTACATGTCCTAAATGTAAGTCGTCGGAAAACTAATAGGGAAAGCCTCTAATGGCAGTATGTGTGTCTTTCCCAACCAGTCTGCCAAGTATCGTTTGCCGTTGGAACAGAAAATTATTCTGGATTATGTGTTTGCGCATGCGCAAGGTGACGAACGGCCGTATTTGTCTGTGTCTGTTTTGGACGTACATTTATTGGGTTTGCCGGATTCGGGTGCTTCGAGCACGATTATAGGAGGTCCTGGTTGGAGGATGTTGAAGAATTTAAACATTAACCCTAATTTTAATGATGTCGTTTCCTGTAGGGTGGCTAATGGACAGAGGTGTTCAAGCATTGGTTCGGTGGATCTACCGATGAAACTCGAGAATAGTTTTAAGGTAATTTCAGCGTTGATAGTTCCAGATTTGCCGCATACTTTGATTCTGGGCATCGATTTCTGGAGGAGGTTTGGGATTGTTCCTGATCTTCGGGGTGGAACATGGGTATTTCAGCGCGATGCTGATCTCTCTGTGGATGCGATTGCGTCAGAGGAACATCTCACATCTGCGCAGTCTGAAGTTTTGGATAGAGTTGTGCGGGTGGCTTTTGAGAACATGGGTGACGAGTTGGGGTGTACAAGCTTGGTAGAACATCCTGCAGTCCAATCAAGCAAAGATATTACCCTGTAAGTCCTGTGATGCAGGGTCACATTAATGCCGAGCTAGATAAGTTACTCGAGCAAGGTATTGTCGCACCATCGACCAGACCATAGTCTTCTCCTATTCTTCTGGTGAAGAAGAAGGACGCTTCGTACCGGTTTTGCGTTGATTACCGGAAGCTAAATGCGGTCACGGAAAAGGATGCGTATCCCATCCCGTATATTTCTTCGACCTTAGACCGCCTTCGCAATGCAAAATTTTTGTCGTCAATGGACATCAAGTCGGCATATTTCCAAGTGCCTTTGGAAGAGTCCTCTCGACCTCTAACCGCCTTTACAGTGCCCAATCGAGGTCTGTTCGAATTCTGTCGCTTGCCTATGGGATTGTCTAATAGTCCCGCCACCTTTCAACGTTTGGTTGACAGAGTTCTTGGTCCTGATTTGGAACCGTATGTGTTCGTCTATTTGGACGATATCATTATCATCACTGATAACTTTGAGAAACATGTAGAGGTATTAGAGGAGGTCTTTAAACGCCTTAAGGCCGCTAATTTAACGGTTTCTAAAAAGAAATGCCATTTTTGTCGACCTGAACTGCTATATCTGGGTTATGTGGTGGATTCAAAAGGTTTGAGAATGGATCCAGCGAAGGTTCAGGCCATTGTGAACATACCGGTCCCCTCTTGTGTCTCGGAGGTTCGGCGTGTGCTGGGATTAGCTTCATGGTACCGAAGATTCGTACCAAATTTTGCGGATTTGACTGCTCCATTGACAGAACTGCTCAAGAAGAACCGGTCTTTTCAATGGAGTCCCCAATGTGATGAAGCCTTGATCAAATTGAAGGAATATTTGATTAGTGCCCCTGTTTTGTCTTGTCCTGATTTTTCGAGGCCGTTCATTATCCAGTGTGATGCTTCTGGTTATGGGGTTGGTGCTGTTCTGACTTAGCAACTAGAGGATGGAGAAAAGGTGATATGCTATCTTTCCAGGTCTTTGACCCGGTTAGAGCGCAATTATACTACCACAGAACGTGAATGTCTGGCTGTCCTGTGGGCTATAGAGAAGCTGCGACCTTATATCGAGGGTTCGCATTTTTCGGTCATCACTGATCACGCCAGTTTAATTTGGTTAGATAGATTGAAGATTCCTTCTGGACGACTCGCCCGTTGGGCCATCAGACTCCAACGGTACGAACGATTTCACGATTATTCATCGTAAAGGACGAGAGAATGTAGTGCCTGATGCTTTGTCTAGGGCTGTACCCATCATTGACACCAGTCGCTCTTCGCAGTATGACTCTTCGGATCATTGGTATGGGAAACTGTTGAATAGGGTGACTGAGGCCCCGCATCGCTTTCCTTCATGGCAGATTGATCAGGGAAAGCTTTTCAAGAATGTGACTCCGCGTATTCCCGAATTGGCATCTCCTTCCGATTATTGGAGAGAAGTTGTCCCACGCCCCCAACGAAGAGCTCTGATAAGGAGCGTCCATGTATCTCTTCTCCACGTCGGTGTGTATAAGACCTATAATAAGTTGGCAGAGCGTTATTATTGGCCCAAAATGAAATACGACGTACCCTCATTCATCCGTCGATGTACCACCTGTCATGCCATCAAACCTGAGCAAAGAAAACCTCCTGGTTTCATGCTGTCCAAACAGGTCTCAATTTCTCGACCCTTCGAGCTCATGTCTGCTGATTTAGTTGGTCCTTTGCCCCGGTCTCGCTCAGAGAACCAATATATTTTTGTTGCCGCTGATTGTTTCAGCAAGTTTCCTCTGCTTTTTTCTCTACGCACCGCCACGGCCTCGGCTATTATAAAGGTTTTGGATGCACATGTTTATCCGGTTTTTGGATGTCCTAATTCTATCATTGTGGATAATGGTGTTCAGTTTCGCTCTAAGGAATTTGTTGAATTCTTAAAATTTAATAATGTTTATATTCAGTATACCGCCCTATATCATCCCCAGGCCAATCCGGTCGAGAGAATTAATAGGGTTATCAAAACCATGTTGAGGTCATATCTCTCGGAAGATCAGAGAGGTTGGGATAAACACTTGAACCAGGTTGGGTTAGCTATTCGTTCCTCAAAACATGAAGTAACCGGTCACTCCCCAAATAATTTTATTGTTTTTGGGAGGGAAGTTTCTTTAAAGGGTGAAAACACCTGCCCTGATCAAATTCATTTCGACAGATCTGCCTTGACTAAAGACCGGTGCACTGGCTTCTATTATATCGAGACTCTCTCGGGGTTCGTGGGAACTGGATCAGTCGGAATAATACAACGAGGTAGTTAATCACCATATAATTTTACGGTAATTATGCAGAACAATTTTACAAACTCTTCGATACAAAACACAATTAGGCCCACTATTCAGGCAACAATATCTACTACAATCGCAACGCAAAAAGATCGACAACTATTAGAGACCAGAGCGACCTCGCGCTTCAAGCCCTCGTCGTCGACTAACTTCGCTGCTCGTCGCAACAACGACCACGCAGCCATCCCCACCTAGCAAAGAACAGGGCATAGGCATATCAACTAAGGGGTCTGAACCACCACATCACCCCCCAACTTAAACAACAAGAATGAAATTGTGTTGTTTAAGTTTTACAAATGGAGACCCCAAAGTTGAACATACGTTGCAAGTGACAATAATATTCAAATGAGCATATATAAAATGACAGGAATTAAACTAAATATAATGAATAAAGAAATAATGAATCAACTACATAACATAAGTAAGGCGATAATGTAGCGAACTAAAGTTGCGAACATAAATCCTAGGGAGGGGATCGGTATTCCTTAAGGTCTACAACATTCTGTTTCGAATGTTCCACATTCTCACGGTCACCAATAATATAAGAATTTGGCCCGGCCTTCCGTAAAATGGAGAAAGGACCTTCATATAATAGAATGAAAAACATGATCCACCTAGCCAGTCGAGCGGAACGCATGTTACAGGTAAGTGATTTATGATCAGTTAAAATACCTAAATGCCGTCCTAGAACCAAATTGCGCCATTGTCAACATGTACAACAGCTAAGGCTTCCTTCTCAGTTGAAGTGTAATTCAGTTGACTGCCCTTGAACGTTGAACTAGTATAAGCAATTACCTGTATTTCTCCTTCATCCGAGAGCTGAAATAAACTACCCCCCAAAGCATAGTCGGAACTATCACATTGAATGTAGAAACTACGACTCATATCCGGATGTACTACCATCACCGTAGCTAAATATGCTTTTTTAATGTCCTCTAAAGCACGGTTCTCTTCCGAACTCCAACACCACTTCTGTCTTTTCCTTAATAACTTCAAGAGAGGTAAGGTAAGATGTGCATGATTCTTGCAGAATCTCTGCTCATAATTGACGAGTCCTAAGAACCCCCTCAATTCTCTCAAATTCCGAGGCGTGGGAAAGTTGACAATACTATCAATTCTTCTCTTATCGATAGATACTCCTTCTGGTGAAATAATGTGTCCCAGAAAGATAATTTCCTTTCGAATGAACTGAGATTTCCTGAGCTTGACCGTGAAACCCATCTCATTTAGCCTTTGCAGTAGTCTGCGTAAATGCTCAAAATGAACATCGATATTGTCCGAATAAACCAACAGATCATCCACGTACAGCGTCGTGAACTCCTCAAACTCATCCCCTAGAACTCCCTTCAGGCATCTCATCAGACTAGCCATAGACGTCTTCAGTCCAAACGGTAGGCGTGTGAAAGTATAAGTATCTCCCTCATAAACAAACCCCAAATACTTAGTATGGTCCCTTTTAATAGGTATCTGCCAATAGGCTGCCGTCAAATCAATAGTACTAAGCACCTATCCTTTTTTGAAACTCCACAGCAAATCGTTCGTATTGGGTGGGTTCAAAAAATCCTCCTTCATTTTCCTATTCAGTGCATCCAAGCATACTCGCACGCTTTTATCCTTTTTAGTAACGCAGAATAATGGAGAAATATATTCTGTTTTTTCTTTTTGGATAATATCCCATGCTAGCATTTCTTCAATTTGTAATGCCACTTCCCGTTTATAAATGTAAGGTATAGGGTAAAAAGGTGAGTTGAGTAAACTATAGTCGTTTAACTCGATTTCATGAACATAATCATCAACCCGTCCTGGACACTCCGAAAATACCCTGCGATTTTCTGTCAAAACCTCCAACAAATTTGATTTGTTGCTTTCGTCAGTATCCGCTTCCTTAGCCGCTTTCTCCAAGTCCGTCTCTGTATACTGATGCTTGATCTGTAACTCCTCCTTCTGCTTTTTCTCCACGAGCTCATCTATCTCCAAATCGCTCCTACATCTATTTATATGTAGATCGGTCGTGTTTATCCTAAAGACAATTCCTGCCGAAATATGCTGATTTCCGTGGCGAAAATATAATTCCGATTTTTCGAAATCAATCACAACTTTGTGTTTAAAAAGCCAATTTGAACCTAAAAGTATTTCGCAATTTAGGTGAGGTACCACCAGACAAATGACATCCATACGACATCCAGCCACTGTAAATGGTAACATTACTTGGTTTTTGATTCGCTGCGTTATTCCTCCTACAGCTACAGCAATTGATACGTTGGTAACCGGTAATATTGGTATATCCAACTTTTCATTCCTAATACCCTTATAAAATTCGTCCGAAATGGCACATACATCCGAACCACTGTCAATCAATGTATCTAATACTTGTTCACCTATCTGAATTTCAACAGTAGGGGAAACCATCTCCTTTTCTTTCGGTTCCTCGTCTGAATCGGTCAGCAAATTTTCGCTTTCCTGTTTAAAAGTTGTTATATGGTATAATTGCGAAGGATTATCCATATTTGCATTGGAATTATTCGAAGGGTTGTTCCGATTTCCGTTGTTATTGTTATTATTTTGGTATCGTCCGTTAAAATCCCTTGAAGGTCCCGGATTCGAATTCCCTCGTCGCTGAGTGTTCCTATTTGTATTTACTTCGGATCCATAAGTATCGTCTACTTTTCGTAAGTAATCCTCGACAGAATCGAAAGTGAACATCCCATTTGTTATAATTCCCCGTTGTATTTCAGGAGAAAAATGTTTGGAAATCATTGTGACCAATTTATATTCAGGAAGTTTTTCATCTAGAAATCCAGCCTGGTGAGCCAAGTTCAAAAAATTTTCTGCTCGATTACCCGATTCGAATTTACCATAACATAAGTCTAGAAATAAATCGCGCTGTTTATCAGTACTCCAGAAACGATTTTTGAAAGCTTTCTCAAAATCTGCGAATGTAATGAAAGTATTTTCTTTTAGAGCACCCCAATCAGCCGCTGTACCTCTTAGACACGATAAAGCAAGGCCCTTTCTACATTCTTCCGGAACACCAGCCTCATTGAAAATACTAATTAATTTATTCAAGAACGTCATTGGATGGCTTTTCGAATTAGGATAATACACAAGATTACTACCCCCCAGTTCCCTCCAATTTGATAGGTACGATCTGTCCCTAGGAGCATTATTAAAATAACTTTTAGAATTCGAACTGTCATTAGCTAAAGGGACCTGTTCATCAACTTGAGTTCGCTTTTCAATTTGTTTTACATTAATAGAAAGATTAGCAACAGTTTTTTGCAATTCAAGCATGCCCTTGGTTAAAGTGTGCAGCATACTTTCCATATCCGGATGAGAATCTATAGATTCCTCACTTCTATTTCTTTTTCCTTTACCTTTCCTGATACTCATTTTTGAAAATACTTATATAATTATTCCAAAGAAAGTAAATAAACTTTTACAAAGTAAGTAATGCTTATCAATAAGTTTTCGTCGAAGAAAGTCCATGAAACATAACAATAATAAGGCTTCCACAGTACCTGTTGGCCGCTCTATCCTTATTGCTTACGTACTGCCCCGCTCTCTATGAATAGGAACAGCTGATTCCGGGTCGACGATCGCTGCCTGGGTTGGGATTGGTTACTCTTCGCACTGCGCCTGCTCCACGCCTATTGCTGCAACCCCACATACACTGGATTGAAACGAGTCGAGACAAGTCTCGCGCCAATTTTCCACTGACTGCTTTTTCACAATTTAACTGCGATTTTCACTACACTTGTTATTTTCCACTAATCCAGCCTCGAGTTGGGCGTCAAATGCACTGGCTGATATAATATCCAGACTCTCTCGGGGTTCGTGGGAACTGGATCAGTCGGAATAATACAACGAGGTAGTTAATCACCATATAATTTTACGGTAATTATGCAGAACAATTTTACAAACTCTTCGATACAAAACACAATTAGGCCCACTATTCAGGCAACAATATCTACTACAATCGCAACGCAAAAAGATCGACAACTATTAGAGACCAGAGCGACCTCGCGCTTCAAGCCCTCGTCGTCGACTAACTTCGCTGCTCGTCGCAACAACGACCACGCAGCCATCCCCACCTAGCAAAGAACAGGGCATAGGCGTATCAACTAAGGGGTCTGAACCACCACACCGGGAACAGGCCTTCGCGAAGATGCATGCTGATGTCAGAATTAAGCTAGCGAGAGCATACGAGACCAATAGTCGATCTTACAATCTTCAACGTCGAGACGTCCAATACACGGTTAATCAATAGGTATGGAGAAGGAATCAGGTACTTTCGGATGCAGCTAGATATTTTACAGCTAAGCTGGCCCCTAAATATGTTGGACCTTTCTTGGTTTCTAAGCGGGTATCCCCTCGGACATATGAATTACAGGGTGAGGACGGTAAATATCGGGGTGTTTGGCATGTGAAGGACCTGAAGGCTCATCCACCGGAAGAATCAGAACACTCGGCGGATCGACTTGGGTGAGACCTTTGTTGTGTTAGTGGGTTAGAGGATAGCTGACCCTTGCTGAGAGCATAAATGTACTAGGGTGGTCACTACCCCTATCCAGTGGTTGACATACTTGAACATCTTTTGTTATCGTCAGGTCCACGACAGCAACATGCTGTATTTTCCAATTCTGTTCCGATTTTGGTTAGTTTGGACTTTGGGAGTTATTTTAAGTGTGACATTCGACTGTTTAGTTTCTCGGATTTGACGTTTTTGGTACCGTAGTCGTTGGTGATTTGAATGGAGTTTTAGCCGTTTGTTTATACCGATTTTGACGTTTTGTTTATACCGAAATTGACATCGTCCTGAACGTGGTCGGATGATGGGGTCCTTTTGAAACTTTGGACTCTAACTATAAGTTTCCATGCCTGCATCTTGTTGTCCTCGTCTCGGACGCAAGGTGATTCACTTTTTTTTGTTTCGCCAAAGAGAAAATGTATTAACGCAGGAACGTTATGCATTAACGTTATGTTTTTTTTTTCTTTTGTTGAGACGGTTTGTTTTATTGTAGAGTCATCGGGCATGTTTCGGGCTCCGGTTGAGCGATGATTTTGTTCCTAAGGGTCTGGTCCTCGCTCCTCTTCCACTCAGGTGGAAGTGGCCTTCAGTAATCGGTAGCCCTTTTACTTTCTATTTGAGGTTTGGTAGGTGGTTGAGAGTCAATCGAGCGACGGTGCATTGCTATCTTTTCTTTTCTTTCTTCTCTTGTCTTCGCTTCTTTCTTCTCTCTAATTTTTATGATGTTGTCGAGTAAACGAGGATTGGCCAAGCACTATTGCCTTTCGCAATGCTCGACGGGTGTGCGAACAGCTAGCCGCCCCAAATATTTTTTTTTCTCTTCGGATTTTGAGTGGTTAGGAGATTGTGTGGTTTCCACTTGGAGAAGAGGGGAAGAGGGAGAGAGAAAAATTTGACCATTCTGGTAAAAAAATTTTTAAAGTAGGGGGGAAATTGTAACGTGATTATTTTGCTCCCTGAATTTAATTCAGCATTTTCGCTGTTGGATAGTTAACACCCTTTGCGGTGTTGCCGGTTGGTTCATGGCTTGTGGTGGAGACGGCTGTGGTATTGTGTGCGGTCATAGAAGTAGGAAGGAATTGTTTGACAATTGGCTGCTCTGTGAAAGCGAGGTAACCTCTTTTTGAAGAATTTTCAAATTGTGGAAGATTTAAAGCTAAATTGAATGTGAATTATTGGTCTGGAAGTTTTATCTGGAATCATCCTCGTTGTAGGCGATTATAATTTCAATTTGGTTAATTCCCTGGATAATATAGAGAATATTGGTTTTAATCCAAGGGTACGTTTGTTATAACGGATTATTATATTCTTCCATGAAACCCGGAATCTTTGTAGAGGTATGATATGAGCTTATACAGGGTGAGTCTTTGACTTGTACATATATTTTAACTGTAGATTCCTCTCATCAAACGAAACACTTTTTTCCTATACCATTTTTCAAAATTCGGTTTCGTTTGAAAGATACAGGGTGTCAAAAATCCATGAAATTAACACTATTCTTTCCATATATTCAAAACCGATAATCCGAATGAACTGAATTTTGGTTGATTGTTTACTCTATTCATGGTGCATATTCCTCAATTGAAACTTATTCCATATTCCTTCTAGTATAAGAGTTACAGCCTACTCGTCTCATGAATTCATGCAAAAATACTATAAAATCACTCGAAAAAGATAAACGGTTCATATTTTCGAAAGAATCAACCATTTTAGAAAATAAAAGTATTCCTATATTTTTTCAATAAAACGCGTCGTTTTCGAGTTATTCCTAATTGTATACGAACAAATTCGAGGAAAAAATCATGAATTTCATAAAAAAACTGAATGCAACCCTGAATTAAATATCATCGAATATTATGTATTCTCTGATCTTAACAAATTAACAACGTTGTCAATGTTTATCAACTTCGTCAAGACTAAAATCTACATGATGGAAAAACGTTCGATGTAATAATTGAATTCTGAGAAGCATGAAATGAAATTACACAGTCTATAAGCACAGTTTCTATTGAAAATTTATTGTTACCGGTCTTTCAGGAAAATATCTATCTCAACAATATTATCCTCTTGGAGATTTCAATCGACACTACACGGTATGCACATCACAATCATCACCTGTTTGCTTTATTATCTGCAAGTAAATTTAGATAGATAATTAAGGTTATCCCGTTTAAGCGTCTTTCATTATCATAGACTGGCCTGCTGTTCGAGACACAGAAACAGAACAACCACAACACAACGGCCTGTCCCGCCTGTCTGCCTTGCGTGCCGGCTATATCGTAGCGCTATATCGGCAAGAATCAGAACTCGTTTGGCACGCCTAGACGCCTTTAGCCGTTAGCGATTGTGATAGTTCATCCGCTAACGATAGGGGACGTACTGCTTTCTTGAGTTCGCATTGTTTGAAGAGAAAATCGGCAATCTGGCATCGTCTTCTCTAGAGTTCTGTGCTTAGACAGGTTCTGTGCACGTCCTTCTAAAGACTTTAGTCTTTAGATGGCCGTGTTCTGTGGAATATCATATCATAGAAGATGAGTTAGGTTAGGTCATTGACCTCGAAGCATCTGACTTAGGTTGATGGAGTTAGAATAGGTTGGTGAGAAACCAATTTTCATGAGATCGTTCCAAAATATCGAGGAAAATATTAACCAATTATTAGTGTTTATAAACTAATCTTCAGGAAAATCGAAGAAGGAACTTATTTTGGTGGGAGAAATATGGCTTTTCAATTGCAGAAATAATCGGACAGTGTTTTTGTTAGGAAATATCGTTTTTGTTACATTCTTATTCGAATAAGGTTAGTGCTTGAGTATTTTCTAATTGTATCACCCAGAACATCTAATCACCTCAATTTCAATCGAAAAATATGAACTTTGAAGTGTTTCCAGAGAATGTATCCAGGCACGGACTCAGCACAATTTTTTTTTTCAAATGGCTATATCTTTTTAACAGGGCCGAATTCGGAAAAATGGAAAATGAAAAAAAGGTTTCCTTTGGCCTCAAGAATCTATAGTTAAAATATATGTACAAGTCAAAGACTCACCCTGTATATGAAACCATTGTCTAACAGTCTTTTTATAAGGAGTTGTATGCGAATATTTGTTGTTGGAAAGTTGTTGAAGTATAGAATTTGGAAAGGAGTTTTGCCCTCGAACAACATCCTAAGAGGTCTTCTCCTATTCTTCTGGTGAAGAAGAAGGACGGTTCGTACCGGTTTTGCGTTGATTACCGGAAGCTAAATGCGGTCACGGAAAAGGATGCGTATCCCATCCCGTATATTTCTTCGACCTTAGACCGCCTTCGCAATGCAAAATTTTTGTCGTCAATGGACATCAAGTCGGCATATTTCCAAGTGCCTTTGGAAGAGTCCTCTCGACCTCTTACCGCCTTTACAGTGCCCAATCGAGGTCTGTTCGAATTCTGTCGCTTGCCTATGGGATTGTCTAATAGTCCCGCCACCTTTCAACGTTTGGTTGACAGAGTTCTTGGTCCTGATTTGGAACCGTATGTGTTCGTCTATTTGGACGATATCATTATCATCACTGATAACTTTGAGAAACATGTAGAGGTATTAGAGGAGGTCTTCAAACGCCTTAAGGCCGCTAATTTAACGGTTTCTAAAAAGAAATGCCATTTTTGTCGACCTGAACTTCTATATCTGGGTTATGTGGTGGATTCAAAAGGTTTGAGAATGGATCCAGCGAAGGTTTAGGCCATTGTGAACATACCGGTCCCCTCTTGTGTCTCGGAGGTTCGGCGTGTGCTGGGATTAGCTTCATGGTACCGAAGATTCGTACCAAATTTTGCGGATTTGACTGCTCCATTGACAGAACTGCTCAAGAAGAACCGGTCTTTTCAATGGAGTCCCCAATGTGATGAAGCCTTGATCAAATTGAAGGAATATTTGATTAGTGCCCCTGTTTTGTCTTGTCCTGATTTTTCGAGGCCGTTCATTATACAGTGTGATGCTTCGGGTTATGGGGTTGGTGCTGTTCTGACTTAGCAACTAGAGGATGGAGAAAAGGTGATATGCTATCTTTCCAGGTCTTTGACCCACTTAGAGCGCAATTATACTACCACAGAACGTGAATGTCTGGCTGTCCTGTGGGCTATAGAGAAGCTGCGACCTTATATCGAGGGTTCGCATTTTTCGGTCATCACTGATCACGCCAGTTTAATTTGGTTAGATAGATTGAAGATTCCTTCTGGACGACTCGCCCGTTGGGCCATCAGACTCCAACGGTACGAACGATTTCACGATTATTCATCGTAAAGGACGAGAGAATGTAGTGCCTGATGCTTTGTCTAGGGCTGTACCCATCATTGACACCATTCGCTCTTCGCAGTATGACTCTTCGGATCATTGGTATGGGAAACTGTTGAATAGGGTGACTGAGGCCCCGCATCGCTTTCCTTCATGGCAGATTGATCAGGGAAAGCTTTTCAAGAATGTGACTCCGCGTATTCCCGAATTGGCATCTCCTTCCGATTATTGGAGAGAAGTTGTCCCACGCCCCCAACGAAGAGCTCTGATAAGGAGCGTCCATGAATCTCTTCTCCACGTCGGTGTGTAAAAGACCTATAATAAGTTGGCAGAGCGTTATTATTGGCCCAAAATGAAATACGACGTACCCTCATTCATCCGTCGATGTACCACCTGTCATGCCATCAAACCTGAGCAAAGAAAACCTCCTGGTTTCATGCTGTCCAAACAGGTCTCAATTTCTCGACCCTTCGAGCTCATGTCTGCTGATTTAGTTGGTCCTTTGCCCCGGTCTCGCTCAGAGAACCAATATATTTTTGTTGCCGCTGATTGTTTCAGCAAGTTTCCTTTGCTTTTTTCTCTACGCACCGCCACGGTCTCGGCTATTATAAAGGTTTTGGATTGTTACGGTATAGGATTTCAAGTTGTTAATTCGAAACATTTCCTAAATCATTCAAAATTTTGTCATATAGATTTGTTTACATTTTTTTCTCATCATGCTTAGATTATTATAATTCCTCAAAATTCCCTGGTACGTGGTTATCGAATGTCGATGCGCATGTGATACGAGGGATAATTTTTTGTTGTTGAAATCAGGTTTATATTCACATGTCGCAAATGATTCTTTCTTTTAGAAAATTAACTTGAAGAAGTCGGAGTGAATAACGGTTGTAATTATATTAGTAGAGATTTTGGTAAGCCGAGAATTCCGATTGCTTTTGCCACCAGATTGTTACGGTTTATGCCGGATTGGCCTTGTTAGATTTTTGAAAGACTGAGGGTAAGAAATTTCAATTGGAAAAACTGTAGAAATGGGTATCGAATCTACTCCTATCCTTTAGATTTATCAACCCCCATTGAATTCTGAAAATTCACGAGTTAGAGTTGAATTTTGCTGGTTTGGCGCTGAAGTCCTGTTTTATGAGATCTTTGGATCCCCCTCGAATTTCAAGAAATTGGAAATTATCATTGAATACTGCCACCACGAGGTTCTGTCAGCTGTCACCTGGATTTTCACACTGCCAAGTCGACCGAGTGCATTGTGCCTTGTTAAGTTGAGTAATTGCTACATTTAAGATCCTGAGAATTGCTATCTCTTCGTCATTTTTTTATTCAATTATTTTTTGTTAATGACACATTCATGTCAAAATTCATTCATATTTTCTTGTAATAACCTTAAATATAATATTTTTTTATTCCTACAATTAGAGAACTCACAACCTGGTAATTAAACGATTTTGGATAATTTTGGGTATAATTGCAGTTCACTATCTGAGAGAACTTAGGTACTGTAAATTTGAACATATGTACATGCCCATGCTGTTTTCAATGAATGACAGAGAATTGTAGTTGGAGATATAAGATAGAATTATAATAGATATAATTAAAATTGTGTTTCTTTAATTAGGTACAATTGGTCAACAGACCATAAACAAATAACGTAGTGCTCAAACAACGTTATAGGATGCACATGTTTTTCCGGTTTTTGGATGTCCTAATTCTATCATTGTGGATAATGGTGTTCAGTTTCGCTCTAAGGAATTTGTTAAATTCTTAAAATTTAATAATGTTTATATTCAGTATACCGCCCTATATCATCCCCAGGCCAATCCGGTCGAGAGAATTAATAGGGTTATCAAAACCATGTTGAGGTCATATCTCTCGGAAGATCAGAGAGGTTGGGATAAACACTTGAACCAGGTTGGGTTAGCTATTCGTTCCTCAAAACATGAAGTAACCGGTCACTCCCCAAATAATTTTATTGTTTTTGGGAGGGAAGTTTCTTTAAAGGGTGAAAACACCTGCCCTGATCAAATTTATTTCGACAGATCTGCCTTGACTAAAGACCGGGAACAGGCCTTCGCGAAGATGCATGCTGATGTCAGAATTAAGCTAGCGAGAGCATACGAGACCAATAGTCGATCTTACAATCTTCGACGTCGAGACGTCCAATACACGGTTAATCAATAGGTATGGAGAAGGAATCAGGTACTTTCGGATGCAGCTAAATATTTTACAGCTAAGCTGGCCCCTAAATATGTTGGACCTTTCTTGGTTTCTAAGCGGGTATCCCCTTGGACATATGAATTACAGGGTGAGGACGGTAAATATCGGGGTGTTTGGCATGTGAAGGACCTGAAGGCTCATCCACCGGAAGAATCAGAACACTCGGCGGATCGACTCGGGTGAGACCTTTGTTGTGTTAGTGGGTTAGAGGATAGCTGACCCTTGCTGAGAGCATAAATGTACTACGGTGGTCACTACCCCTATCCAGTGGTTGACATACTTGAACATCTTTTGTTATCGTCAGGTCCACGACAGCAACATGCTGTATTTTCCAATTCTGTTCCGATTTTGGTTAGTTTGGACTTTGGGAGTTATTTTAAGTGTGACATTCGGCTGTTTAGTTTCTCGGATTTGACGTTTTTGGTACCGTAGTCGTTGGTGATTTGACTGGAGTTTTAGCCGTTTGTTTATACCGATTTTGACGTTTTGTTTATACCGAAATTGACATCGTCCTGAACGTGGTCGGATGATGGGGTCCTTTTGAAACTTTGGACTCTAACTATAAGTTTCCATGCCTGCATCTTGTTGTCCCCGTCTCGGACGCAAGGTGATTCACTTTTTTTTGTTTCGCCAAAGAGAAAATGTATTAACGCAGGAACGTTATGCATTAACGTTATTTTTTTTTTCTTTAGTTGAGACGGTTTGTTTTATTGTAGAGTCATCGGGCATGTTTCGGGCTCCGGTTGAGCGATGATTTTGTTCCTAAGGGTCTGGTCCTCGCTCCTCTTCCACTTCGGTGGAAGTGGCCTTCAGTAATCGGTAGCCCTTTTACTTTCTATTTGAGGTTTGGTAGGTGGTTGAGAGTCAATCGAGCGACGGTGCATTGCTATCTTTTCTTTTCTTTCTTCTCTTGTCTTCGCTTCTTTCTTCTCTCTAATTTTTATGATGTTGTCGAGTAAACGAGGATTGGCCAAGCACTATTGCCTTTCGCAATGCTCGACGGGTGTGCGAACAGCTAGCCGCCCCAAATGTTTTTTTTCTCTTCGGATTTTGAGTGGTTAGGAAATTGTGTGGTTTCCACTTGGAGAAGAGGGGAAGAGGGAGAGAGAAAAATTTGACCATTCTGGTAAAAAATTTTTTAAAGTAGGGGGGAAATTGTAACGTGATCATTTTGCTCCCTGAATTTAATTCAGCATTTTCGCTGTTGGATAGTTAACAGCCTTTGCGGTGTTGCCGGTTGGTTCATGGCTTGTGGTGGAGACGGCTGTGGTATTGTGTGCGGTCATAGAAGTAGGAAGGAATTGTTTGACAATTGGCTGCTCTGTGAAAGCGAGGTAACCTCTTTTTGAAGAATTTTCAAATTGTGGAAGATTTAAAGCTGAATTGAATGTGAATTATTGGTCTGGAAGTTTTATCTGGAATCATCCTCGTTGTAGGCGATTATAATTTCAATTTGGTTAATTCCCTGGATAATATAGAGAATATTGGTTTTAATCCAAGGGTACGTTTGTTATAACGGATTATTATATTCTTCCATGAAACCCGGAATCTTTGTAGAGGTATTATATGAGCTTATATATGAAACCATTGTCTAACAGTCTTTTTATTAGGAGTTGTATGCGAATATTTGTTGTTGGAAAGTTGTTGAAGTATAGAATTTGGAAAGGAGTTTTGCCCTCTAACAACATACTAAGAGGTATGAAATTTCTTTGAATTTTGTGAACAATGCCTTATGGTGTTTTATTAGGGTCCCAGTGTCGGGCATCAAGGCATCCTAGTACCGGATATACAAGTATCTGGCATCCTGGTATCGGATATACAAGTATCTGGCATGCTAGTATCAGGCATCCAAGTATCTGGCATCCAAGTGCCTGGCATATGAGTGCTTAGCATCCACGTTATAAGTACTATCGACGTCTCTACTTCAGGCCATTCAGTGGTTGAGGTAACCGGTGCTTTGCACTGGCTTTAGGTTTATAATATATTATTGTACAAAGTGAATAACTGATAGCAGGGGAGACCTTTCAATCATCGCTGGCTCCTTTCATTTATGTTTAACTTTTATCAGACTCATAATTCAGTTTATTATAGTGGCAGATTGCCCAATTTACATTTTTACCTTTGTACCAGTTTCATTCGATACTGGATTGCGATTTTTCGATACTGTTCATAATTACTATAGGCGTAAGTGTAAACATTTGTGAACTGAGGTGGATACTAACTGGCCAGTTATTACAACCACGGTACTTGAACTCCCTTTTCCCATTTATAACTTGATTTAGTGAGATTTAATCGAGTTCAGCAATTTTGTGGAGTTTTGTTTCGCTGAATATACCTATCCACTACTGCAAATCTAATTTTACTTTTTCATTAATATTGTTCAATTAGTTTAATTTTGAATAAAGGGGTTGACATTGAGTATCAGTTGTCTTATTGCTATTCTGGTAGGGGAGTACGCAATTTTGTGGATTTTAGGACAGGCAAATTCTCTACCTGGCGCCCATTCATAAACTTCAATTTTTTTTTAACTCACTCCCATCTTCTCTGAGTTTAGCCGCGAGCCTGATTTGCCAAGTGCTTACTCAAGTCGACACGTCACAATGGTCATATCCGGTATAACCGGAATTGCGATTTCTATGAAAATAGTTTAGCATGATTTCCCCCGGGTGCCAAATTTCAGAAATCTTTCTCTCATAAAAGCCGAGAAACGTCTAATGCACTGATTATTATGATAACCCTGTATGGTATGTCTAGGAACAGAATCTTTGAGCTTCACAGACAGAGAATTAACAGATTTAAGGTAAAAAAGTCTGGAGGTTTTATGCGCTCGTTCGTTTTTCTTCTGAGTAGATCCATCTTGTTGGTTGATCCATCATACAGGTAGTTTTTTATTCACAATCGTCCATCGTACTGGATATATTATTACAGAAATATTTATTCCATTTTTCGTCAATGATGCGCTAGCATTTCATATGGATCTGGTCGAGCTATCTGGACAAAATTTAATACAGAAAAATATTAAATCGAGGCAATGTGCCGCCAGACATATTTTTTTTTAACTCTCTTAGCTACGGACATGGATAAGTGCATAGACTGTGTGATGACTTGAAAACTTTCATAATCATGTCATGTCTTATTCAAGTGTTACTTGTGAGGATTCAATAAATAAATTATTCCACTACTTTTCACTTATCTTTCTCGATTTTATGCTCGTCCTTATTTTATCCATTTCCTATTCTCAATATTGCATATCAAGAAGATATAAACTCAAAATTTAATGCATTACCAATGTGAAGAATTATTGTATGCATTATCTATCAAAATCGGTGATCTCAAACAAAGAGAGGCAATTATTTTCGAATTATTCGTTGAATGAAGGTTAACTTTGAAATGAAAATGATTGATAGAACACTAATTTCAATTCTCATCCAAATATTATTTAAGACGTTTCCTTTTTATATGAAAACTGGTACATTGCATGCAACAAACGAGTAATAGTGTAGCAGTGGTCAGTGCAACAATATCCATTATGAATATAGCTAATTATATTCTCGGTTTCTGTTTGTTCATGTTCAGTGGTTTCAAAATCGCTAAAGCTTGTGTAAGTGGATAGTATTGAATCTCTTAGAGTACCTAGTATCCGAAAGCCATAAATTGATTTCCAGTTTGAATCGTAATCAGTTGGAAAAGTCAGGCAAAAGTATTGCATTTTTTTATCATAAAATATTCATTTGAATAGCGACATATGATGAATGTTTGAAATCAGCAAAAACTTTCGACTATAGGCTACATTTGAGAAATCATACATCCTACTCATTTCTCGAAAATAGCTGGATTAAAAAATTCAGTTATATCATATTTGAATGACTCCTAGCAAAGTGCATGAAGAATGTAACAACAGATTTCCAATGGAAGTTCAAACGAGAGAGTTATTCAGCATTATTGAAAATGACAATTTCTCAAATTTCATTCATAACTCAAAATCTATTAACGATAGGCTGGATCTGTGTTCAGATTAGGATCAAGAAAAAGAGAATGTGTTATCAGTTTTTTTTCAGCTGCTATAGTTCACGAGATTCCTTCAGTAGAATTCGAATTTTGCCCACCCTGTATAATGATATATTCAAATAAGATGCGTAGAATATCAAGGTATGAAGATGAAGCCCCCTTTTGAGTTGATCGAGCGCTCAAAAATTTACATCAATACTGTCATAGAGTTGATATCATTGAGGGAATTGCCTATGTTGAAGGAATTACCTATGGTCATTGTTGTGTATGAGCAGAGTGAAGAAATCTCGCTGAATGATGGAAGTTTTGTTCCAGGAAATTTTTACTTATTTAATATCTATCAAATCTGGAAGATAACTGAGTTTCTGCATTTTTGTTCTAGAATTAACTGGAACTGATGGTGATAATTTTTTTCAGAATGGATACTCGGTCAAACTGAATCATGCAAAAAATTGCATGACTGGTGGAATTATGGCCTTGTCTGGGGACAGCGGAGTTGTTTTAGATAAAGATTGCAACCTTGCGATGACAGGGTGTGTGGAGATCACCAAAGACTTCGCAACACATATGGTAATGTGAATACATGAAACACCAATTATCTATACTGCCATCCCAACCGCACCTGCATAGTCAAATTTTTTTATGTTTTTTTTGGTGAATACAATAGAGATTGAGACAACGATGACATGGTTACGCTCAATTGATAAACATCGTTCGATTTTGCTTCTTACCACATGGACATGGATTGGAGATTGAATAATAAATAAAAAATCATCTAGAAACGCTACATAAGGGGGATATTAAAAGAATTTTCTAAAAAATAATGCATATTTAATACTGGTAATGAACCCAAAAGTAAACCAGAATACAAATAGAAAAACATGAAATTTGTTCAGATCTCATCGGGAACTGGAAGAGTGTATCAGAATTGCAACCGAGAGTTCATAAATTTAGACAATTTTTTTTTTATATTGGCTTTCTTCTGCGAAGAAATTTCAATAACATTCGTTTTTTTTTGTTATCTTGGCGTTTGAAAAATTAAGGTTACATAATGTACCATCAAACACATTTCAACGGCACAAAGCAGCACAAACCTAGCACAATTCAGCACAATTTTTTTTTTCGAAAATCAAAAAGTGCTGGGCCAACTTCACACACATTTGATTATGCGCTTTGCCGCGGACGCAATGACAATTTTAGACCACTGCAGGTATAATAAGATGACATTAGCAGATTTTCCGAGCTCTGCAACATATTTCTCTTCCAGAATTCTTTCCTTGAATTGAAAATAAAGTGTATCAACATCATAAATCAAGAAAAGAGAATATTTAATTAATTTTATTGCTCCAGTATGAATCGAAAAAAAAGTTTCAAGTTTAACGTGAATAGATGAAGAAAATCTAGAATAAATTGAATTCAGCCACATTTGCGATAGGACACTTCTGCAATGACCGTAAAAACAAACTAGGTACATAATTTGTTCCGATCATATTTTGTCGCCAGTTATCAGACGAAGTCCCAAATTCTTCTGAAACGAATAAATTAATTCTGACATAACATAGTTCAGGTGACTATAAAACACCCCATAAAACTAATGGTGTATCACATGATCTTTTGCCATTTTCCAGGAGAAAACCCTCCCAAAGTATCACAAAACCTCCCTGAAACCTGGGGGTTTTCAAATAATCCGATGAAAGAAATATCCTTTGTTGCATCTTGCACTTGCACATTAGTAGAAATCGCAAACTCAAGTTTAAGTAGGTATACTCCATTCTCTTTCATTATGTATCCCGGTAGGCCATGATTTAGGTTTATCAAGTTTTTTTTACTTAAAACTGATGAAGGTTGGTAATGATTCTTCTAAGGTTTAACTGTGACACAGGTTTCGTAGTACCTACTACATACTACATTTTCATACTGCAGTATTTCAAGTTGTGCCAAAAGGTATTGAAATGTTTGCTGTAGGCTTATTTCTTGAGAATTTTGAAAAGTGAGGAATTCCATAGGTCCGTCGTTCAGAAGTTTTTCTTTGCATTATTTCTCAGTGAAATTCCAACATTAGATTCTTGATTTCGGTACAAGAAAATAGAATAACTGAAGCTTCCAACCATGTTTATATAAGTGAAATATTTCTAGTATCAACAGAGAATAAAGTTTCTTTAACATTCGCCAGGTCTTTGGAATTATTGAATTCACATAATATTTTCTCAAATTCATTATGTTCCCAAAGTAAATCAACATTTCGATAAATAGGAAATTACTACGACTTCTATGTAGAAAGAAAAACATTGCTCATTCATCTGACAGAAAAATGACTATTACCTAACATTTTCAAAATATACATGGTGAAATGTATCAAAATTTCATGGCCAACCGAGATACATTACAAAAGTGAATGGATGGGTATATCGTATACACCAATCTCTTATCTAGAGAGTATATTTCCATGCATCCGATTTTCTGTGTGAAATAAATATTATTCATACCGAATTTTCAATGAGGTCTCTTTTCAGCTAAAATATTCAATAAACAAAGCGCCTATGCCACCAATAGAAGGCGAACTTGATGCCTGCGAAGCTGTGAAGAATATTAAAGATCCCGCAATCATGAATGCTCTGAAGGCATTCTCAGTACCAACACAATGTCCAGTTAAAGCTGTAAGTAAAAAATAAAAAGGACGAAGCTTGCATAAAGTGCGAAAGTGTCAGTTTCATAGATGTTATAATTCCAATATAGATAAATAGAGAGTTGAAGCTGTGGTTTGGTAAGATTCTGATCTGTGCATGTGCCGTAATATTGAGATAAAACATAACTTATTCATTTCACTCAGACATATCGTCGATTCCTTGGGATTTCATGAACGGACAAAATTTCAGGTGTCGAAGTCATTCAGAAAATCAATAAGGAAACAGAAAATATTTAGAATCTCCAAAATGGGAAAATTTATTTAAACAACGTTCACTGGTCGTGAAGGTTCATTCATATAAATATCAACAAACGCTGTTGGGTGGTTCCATGAAGAAAACACTCTGTTGGACAGGAAGTCTTCTCTCTGAGTTGTCCTGAAATTCTCCCTTCGCAGCTTGTATCTGTGGCCTCGCATACGTTCGTCATCATTCAGAGTGAACATTACACCCAGATCTGCGTTAAAAAGACCGTTCAGAGTTCTGTAGGTGATGATGAGGTCACCTCGGGCCCGTCTGTCTGAAAACTAGGGGAGATCCATAATAGAGAGCCGTTCAGGATCGCTGGGTCTTTTTTCTTTATTCAACTCTCGATCAAAATGAAACAATCATAAATTATGAAGACTCCCAACATTCTTCTCCCTTGAAGCATTTTGCTTCAATTATATTAAGTTACAGGTAATGGACAGAGCTTAGTAATAGGACGAATGAAAGTTCCGGTTTGTGTCCTCAATTCTACTACATGTACCTTACCATCAGAACCTGGAAGTACCTTGACAATCCGTGCAAGCGGCCACTTTAAAGGAGGTAGATTCTTATCTCCAATGA
Source organism: Adalia decempunctata (assembly GCA_951802165.1). Classification (NCBI taxonomy): domain Eukaryota; kingdom Metazoa; phylum Arthropoda; class Insecta; order Coleoptera; family Coccinellidae; genus Adalia; species Adalia decempunctata. The sequence goes on along the minus strand of OX637699.1, from coordinate 39,702,408 downwards.
GAACTTAAGTGTTTTCTTCTACATCAGCCACTGACTTCTGCCATTTGGCACTAGTCTGCAGTTGATGTAGGTAGGTACTCAACAGACCATCTCTTCCAAAAATGCTGAGTTAATTTTTGACATGATTTTCAATACTTATTTCAATCTATTAACTGGCAGCTCTGTAAAATCTTTTTCATTACACCGCTCTGAAAATCCTATCAAAACATGTCGATTCAGGGCACCGAAAGTGACCCTTTTCCGTGCGGCTGCACCGAAAGTGACCCTTTTCCGTGCGCTGAGACATAGATGCATCTATGCTGAGACACAAAGCAACGATTGCGTGATGACAGTAGACGTCAGTGTTTCGAATAATTATTGTTTTACAATATCGAAATGCTTTCTTTCGAAGAACAAATATCGTTGGATTGTTTTCAGAGAGGTGTAATGAAAAATATCGTTCATTACACGTCCAGAAAGGCTTTTTCTGTGCTTGCACGAATTCCCGTGTGAGGCGGAGCCTCACACGGGAACTCTTCGCGCGCGCACGGAAAAAGCTTACTTTCTGGACTTCTTCTTCTTCTCTTCTTTTCAGCCTGTCTTCGTCCACTCCTGGATGTAGGCCTCTTCCATGCTCTTCCATTTCGACCTGTCCGCAGCAGCCCTCATCCAGTTTTTACCAGCAACTAACTGGATGTCGTCTCGCCATCTCTTCTGTGGTCTGCCAACGCTTCTCCTATATTCTCTCGGTCGCCATGCTGTGACTCTGTACGTCCACCTTTCTGTGCTCTGTCTCGCGATATGGCCAGCCCATCTCCATTACTTTCTGGACTAGTAATGAAATATACTATTTCTGGCAATGCGATCAACGGCTGACCCATCAAAAAATGACCTGGCGTCAAACAGTTGAAGTCATTCGCATCACTAGAGATGGCACATGCCTTAGGGTGACTTAGGCTGGATGTTAACTTGGCTGTAAGCCTGAAAATTAAAACAGAATAGCCATGCTATGGTGTATTACGGTTAACTATGCCAACTTATTTCCCTAACTAGAATTCACTCATTGCACACTGCTACATGCCATATATGCATGTTTCTACACGTGCGCATTATTATAAGGCCAGCATATAAGAGCCCCCACTCAACTTGCTATACCACCATCCCTGGAGACCAAAGCTGCCATTGCCAACAAAGAGAGTACCTAAATGCTGATCTGAGTTTCGATCTTTTTAGAGCTCATCAGAGGGAACATACCTCAATTTCGAGGAGAAGAAACTGGAATTTAGGTGCTCGTAAAATAACCCTAACAGCAGTCATGACAAAAAATTATCCAGGGTCGACAACCACCAATCCCTTTCCGAAATCACATGATAGAAGGTTCACCTCTCATTTCTTTCTTCCGCTTGCAAGAATGCAAATTTCGACTAAACGAGCGCTAGAATCGTTTGAATTCAGTGGAACCCGTATGAATCAAATTGCTAAAAATGATAATTCCTAGAAAAGAAGCCCTTTCTCGTTGAAGTTGGTATATATTTCATTGATATCAATGAACGCGATTCATGGGATTGAACGTTGTTTTTACTAGTATTCCTTTCAGAAATTATACTTTATGTTTGATTCTTTTTGTACTAGTTCTAACAAATTTTGTTTTCATTTCTAGATAATCAATCAAAAGATACCTTTCCCGTTACGTGCCGTGGAAGAAAACACTACAAACTACCACTCCCCATGGTCCCTAACTGTTTATGGTTGAGCGCTCCTTCCACTTACTACTCACACGAAATCTGTATCTTTCGAATTTTCAGCCTTGATGGCTCTCCCACGTTAAGGTTTGACTCTCTGATCACGAATCCGTGGTAAAATTCAATCCTATCCCTCCGGCCGTGAACACGTTAACTCTAGAACGCAAAATCCTAGAAACTTGAATGAGTGGAATTCGACCAGTACCACGGTTTCTCTGGCTACGTCGATCAATTTTTTTTCTTGAAATGAAAAATACAATTTTTTTTGAGACGTTAATGAACATGCGCTCAAAAACTTCCGACTTCACGTCAGTGCTTTACGTGACCCATTTTTTCAAATCAACTCCACTTCAGAAACTGAGGTAATTGTGGGACCCGAATGCCTTATTTGAATTCCATATTATCCAAACCATTCACAGCGACAAAAAATTCACTATTGTCTACTGACATTTCGAAACTAAAAATTTCCGTTTTTTTTGACAGGATAAAATCTGCAGTACCCTGAATGACAAAGTAAGCATTGCTAAATACAAAAATCAGTTAGGAATGGTCGCTGGAACTGTTGATGTCAAATTGGAAAGCACTCACGACTCTGGAAAATCCTGCATAGAAATTAATTTCACCTTGGCGAAAGAAAAAAGAACAGGATGAAATGTGTTTTGCACAAGTGACCTTGAATTTGAATCTGAATAAATGTTTTTTTCAGTACCGTACCTTTATTCCTTTCATATTTGTATTAAGTGCTTACGTATGGTCCGGAGAGACTTCACGTTTTCTCAATTTAATCCTACAGCCCACTTATTCTGAGAGCAGCAGTTGGCCGTACCTACATGTTAACTCCTTTAAGGGCCGGTTCCATAATCGAAAATAAAGTCTCCTCTTCCGTGAGAAGTCCCCTTTACAAATAAAACGGGTCCCATAAACCAATTTCACGGTTAAAGGACGCTCTGGAGTATACTTTATCATAAAGTCCGGATATTGGGCCTTTATGGCAGAGAAAGTATGCTTTTTCTTCGAGCATGCCGTGTGACTGTAAACCATGACCTCGTTCTGTTCTGTCATTTCATTTCAAATGTATTCGTATTTCGTTAATCCGTTCTAACTTTCAGAGGTTGTTCCTGTGAAAATAAGTTTTCTCCACAAAAATCGAAAATTTCCTGTAGTACGAGTTCTTTCTTGTCCGATGATGAACAAGATTTTCAAGACGGGCGAAAATATAATATAGGAGAAGGGAGTAACATTCAAAATCATTCAATTTAACATCTCCGCGTCAAACAAGGCTGTTAATTATCAATGATTATTTTGGCAATATACAATTGGATAGATTATTTCATCAATTTTATTTTTCAATATACAGGGTGCGTCAGCAAGGCGTATGGCTAAAATAGCATAATATGGATGTTGACAAAAATCCAGAAACTAAAAATTATTTTATATATAAGGGTTCGTCAAAAAAGTTTCGGAATAATATGTAGTTTTTTCAAATTGAACACCACCCTGTATTTCATGGCATAATTCTTTCGAGAACAACAAGAGATTTACAAATTTCATCACGGTATTGCCACATAATTCGTATTTTTAGTGTGTTCAATCTAGAATCTAGATAAACGAAAATTTTACAGTAGTTAGCTTAAGGTTTCAGCTTCATTATTCGATAAACATCTGAAGTTTTTTTCATACAGAGTGTCTAATATAAATTTACCAATTTCCTCAAATTAAATATTATGCGATAACTAGATTTTGTCAAATGGAACACTCTCTCTCTCTCTGAAATTTGTTTTTCAAATTTTATACCTGGTATGTCCCATACTCCAACCTTTTTTTTTGAGATATTTCACATTGTTTGAAATAACGATTACTCTGTAAGAAATTTGAACGAGTTTGACATTTGAAAAACAAATTTCATGAAAGAGAAAAATACAGGGTGTTTCATTTGAAGAAATCGATTTATCACTTATTCAATTTGAGTAAATTGGTAAATTCATATTGGACACTCTGTATAAAAAAACTTCAGATGTTTACCGAATGATGAAGCTGATACCTATCTAGAATGCATACAGCGGTTGCTATAAGAATTTTGATCAACCCTTTAAAACACTAAAAATACGAATTATGAGGCAACGTCGTGATAAAATTAGAAAAATGAGGTATAATTGTAATGCTCTTGTTGTCCTCGAAATAATTATGCCATGAAATACAGGGTGTTTCATTTGAAATAACTACCTATTTTTCCATAATTTTTTTTTGACGCACCATGTATATGTCATGTTATTTTCAGTTCGTGGATTTTGTCAACTTCATAACTTTGTCATACAAGTTTTTTTCCACACGGTACAGTTTAGGCGCTTTTTAAGCTGCACGTCTTGCTGACGCACATTGTACATAGGTACATACATTCAACCCTGAAAATATTTTAAATATCCCATTTCTCTGTATTGATTACATTTTTCCTTATCTCATTTATTTCCTAGGTTAATACCCATATATATTGATATATTCATTAAACACTCAAGCATCCAATGAAAATAGTATATTATTTCATTAGGAGGAGAAGTGTCACTTTTCGTGGCGAGCTTGAGTTTATCCGCCGAACGGAGTGAGGCGGATAATTGAAAGCGAGCCACGAAAAGTCACTTCTTCTCCGAATTAAATATGCTATTTTATTTCCAAACGTTTTCAAATTCATGAAAATTGTACATTTAATGCAACTTTATCAAATAAAAATTACGTTTTAATTGGAAGTTTTTGTATTCTATGCATCTATGTTCATGGTAACCAATGAATCTTTTTCGTAACAACCACTTTTCCTGCCGCCGGCCGGAGGGAAAAGTAAATATTTCTCCGCCTAGGCGGAGAAACAGAACTTTTTGATGATCCTGTCAGTCGGGAACTGACGTTGTTATCGTACGTTTGGAAATAATAGTATATTGTTCAATGAGCGGTAATGTGAGTCATAACACACGCAGATGAATTTTGCAGCCCGAGCCGTCAGGCGAGGGGTGTAATTCATCAAATAGCCCAGTAAACAACTGTTGGGTATGGTTTCAGTTAACCAACTGAAGTGTGGTTCAATTTTATCTAATGAAAAATTGAAGTTCGGCCATTAAAAATAAGAACGGGGAAAATGCTCGAGGCAACTGAAATGGATTTTTGGCGAAGATCGGCGGGAAGGTCAAGAATGAAAAGAGTCACAAATCAGAGAAATAGGGAGATAATGAGCGTCAAACATACAATATTGGACGACATCAAGGATAAACAGCTCATATAGTTCGGACATGTACAGAGAATGGCAGATATAAGACTGCCGAAGCAAGTGATGGAGTGGAGACCAGTAGGGAGAAGAAGACGTGGAAGACCTAGGAGAAGTTGGATGAACGGAATAGATGAAGAGATTAGAGAAAGAGAGATGGAGGGCACAGACTGGAATGATAGATCAGGCATCGGAAGACGTAGAACGTTGTAAAACCGAATTACATATATATATATATATACAGGGTGGGGCAGAAGAACCTATCCGATTTCAAATCCCTTTTTCTCAGAAGAGAGAGCAGGTAGAGTAGTGGGGTAAAAACCGTTAGAAAGCTGGTTTTATGCCATTTGTCAGTAGTCAACATGCCTTGGTCTGGTGAACATCGTGCTTTTGTTATTGAGCGGTTTATCGAATGCGGCGGTTCGATAATTGCTACACAACGTGCTTTTCGAATTCATTTCGGACTCGGGCGTCATTTTCCTGTTCCACATCACGCTACGATTAAAGTGTGGGTGTCAAATTTTAGACAGACGAGTTCAGCATTGAAAAAGAAGTCGCCTGGACGTCCCAGGACAGCAACAGGACCTGAAAACGTGGCCAATGTGAGAGCCGCGATTGAACGTTCCCCGCGTCGTTCGGCGCGAAAACATTCGCTCGCTTTGGGGATTTCCAACCGCAGTATTCGGCGAATTTTGCACCGGGACCTCAAAATGCATCCCTACAAAATGGTTGTTGCACAGAAATTAAGTGAAAGGGATTTTGAAACCCGTACGAACCTGTGTCGCGATCTCCGAGAACTGCCAAACGACGATGTTGTGCTCTTCACGGACGAAGCCCATTTTCACCTTTGTGGCGCCGTAAACAGGCAGAATTTGGGGTTACCTCAAATCGAAGTTTTACCAGCATCGACCAAGGACCCTTCTTGCTTTACGAAGGGAAATTGCTCGGGCAATTGAAGAAATTCCTGTGGAAATGACGGTGAAAGTCATGGAAAGCTACCGCGAGCGCCTAAATAAGTGTATCCGCTCCAAAGGACGACATTTGAGTGATGTGCTTTTCAAAACTTAAATTTAAAAATGGCATAAAATTTGCGATATGTTAATAAAAAAAATTTTTTGACAAGCTGAGTGGTTTTAATTTTATAACGTTTTGAAATCGGATAGGTTTTTCTGCCCCACCCTGTATATATATAAATTTACCAAGTTTCTGAATAGAAAAATAAAAGAGCTAATGGACTGTATATAATTATAAATAGTTATTGAAACCCAACACAAATGAAAGGATTAATGCACCCAAAATAACAGTTGAAATATTGTCTTACCTATTTCAGCAAAACGGTCAACCAGATCTTGTCGGTTACTCCTACTTCCATGAACATAGTGATCGAGCTCGACAAACGAACATGGAATAGAGCTGACGTGAAAATCCGTTGCTAAAAATGTTAAATTAGGAACACTTATCCTTGTGGCAGAATTAAGACCACGCCACTGGTAACAGTCTTTTTTGAAGGAAATTCGCACAAACGAATGTTCTTAACTAAATGTAATTCGAATGAAGCGAAATCACCAAGAATTGCGAATCACAAGAAAAACTGAACTGTTCTAGATTCACGAGAGGAAACAGAAGAAATATAAATTAGCGGTAGCAGATGAATTCACGATTAAGGCAATCAATGAACTGAATGAAAAATATGGAAAATGAAACAAATATGCGACATATGCGCGCTCCACAGCTGACGACCTCTTCTCGCGCCCACACCACATATGGGACTTCCCCAAGTACGGAGAAATTAAATTAATTTTGAAATGAAAATGAAAAATTCATAGAAGTTTATTCAAATCGTTCACTTGGCGTGAACAAAACAGGCCGCCGTAAAATTGTATGAATTTTACAGAATATTGGAAGCAGTGAAATTAAATCTAAAATCTAACAAACTAATATCTAAAGAATTGAGGAAAATTTGAAGTGATCGCTTAAAATTAAATATTGATCGGAACCAAACATGTAAGGGCTCTTGTATATTGACCGGCCGCGGTTTTTATAGACGCAACTCGAATCGTACCATCGGGTCCCGGATGCAACTCGATTGATTATACGTCCGATAGGCCAAGTGGCAGGTTTGGAATCTATGCCCTTAATGAAAACTAAATCTCCAATAGATGGACAAGCGTTTTGTGTTTTCCATTTATTACGCTGAATCAAAGTGTGGAGATATTCGTGTGACCATTGCTTCCAGAATTGTTGAAACAATTTTTATGTTGTTCCCAACGTTTGATGCGCGCTTGAACATTGTCAAGCGTCAATTCCGGAACGGACAACAATGGGGCCAATCAGGAAATGTCCAGGTGTCAAAAAGTCCGCGGATTCGGAGGGATCAGAGGACAAGGGGCAAATTGGTCTACTATTTAAAACCGCTTCAACACGAGTGAAAATCGTTGCAAGTTCCTCAAATGTACAAGCAACCGAATTTAGAGATTTGAGAAGCAGACGCTTTGCTGATTTAACACCGGCCTCCCATAAACCTCCGAAATGGGGGGCATATGGAGGAATAAACTTCCATTTGATGGATCTCTTCGACAAATAATCGCATATATCGACATTATTCGACCTCAAAAACTGAGAAACCCCATCAAGATAGCGTGAAGCTCCGACGAAATTGCTACCATCATCGGACCAAATGTCTTGAGGTAGGCCTCGTCTAGCGATGAATCGATCTAAGGTCGATGAAAAGGCCTTCACGGTGAGGGACGAGACTAGTTCCAAATGAACTGCCTTGGTGACGAAACAAATGAAGAGAGCAAGATATGCTTTCATCATTGTTGGTTTGCGTGAATTATTTGACCGATGGGAAAAGGGGCCAGCAAAGTCCATACCCACCTTACTAAAGGAACGTGAAATATTGACTCTGAGGGTAGGTAGAGGAGTCATGAAAGGTTGATAGGTTGTACCTCGAAACCTTGTGTATGTTATGCATTTTCGAATGCACTCTCGAACCAGATTTCGTACAGACAAAATCCAATAATTTTGCCGAATTAAAGACATAGTCGTGTTAGGATCGGAATGAAGCGAGATTAGGTGAAAATGGAGACATATCAAACGTGACAACGCACACTTTTTCGGGAGCAAAACTGGATGCTTAGCATTCTGTGGTAGAGAAGAGAATTGTAGTCTAACTCCCACCCTGATCAATCCCGCAGAATCGATATAAAGATTTAAAGTTCGAAATGATTTTTATGTTCGACTGCTTCATAAACACTTGATTCATGAATTCGTTTAGCGTCGAGAATTGACTACTTTATTGGACACCACTTTATTGGACTCAACTGTCACAGTCTTCTCTCGATTTTGCAATTTTCTTCGTTCCGCACCACTTGTTATAGGCCGCATACAAATTTTCATAAGCACTTCTAGTGGGTAGGAGAGATTCTTTGGCACTTGCGGCTAAATTATTCACGCTTTCCTCTTCCGAACTATCCATTTTTGGGATTATTATGACGTTTGTCACAGAATTAACGAAGTAAACAACTTTGTTTAGTGAGGTTGCTAAGGTCGCTGATGGTTACTAAGGTAAGATAAGCAAAAGCACACTCAAAGTATTTCTTGAAATGAAGCGACGAATATATTAATTGCCGTTTCAGAAAATAAAATATCTGCATTGCAGTCAAACATAAAGCTTTGTATGCAAACTCGTACATAATTAGGCTTATGGACTTGCCCAAATTATTGGCCTCGCACGCTTTGCTCGCTCTGCCATAAATTTTGGACTCGTCCATAAAGACCTAATTTATGTACTTGTTACATAAATAGCTATTCGAATGAATTTTTCTGCAGTAAACTCTGGCGCAATTGATCAAAGTGATGATGCTGTGTGATCAATACCATGGATTGGAGGGCTTCCTCCAGCTCATCCCGAGAAATTGGGCCGGACAATCGTTACCCTGAATTGTTTTTGTGGTGACAATTGAAAATGAACCTTCTTATATAGGCGAAGACTCGTTTTGCCCTATTTAAATTCGAAAAATTTTCGATATCCATTAAAATGGGATTTACTCGAGGCTCGTTTTCGGTTGCAACATTGATATTAGCTTTTAATTCAATTAGGGGAGCTGAATTCAGATCACAACCGGTGAAAGGTGGTGGCCAACTGTAAACTGGAGTAACCAAGAAATCAGGACCATAAAGCCAAAAATTGGGATGAGAAATTGTTGAGGCGTGAGACCTCGCGATGGCAAATCAGCTGGATTTGACTCGGTGGATATAGTTATAGTGAAAAGGGGTTACAGTCCACTGCGACCTTAAGGTCTATTGTGCCCCCTGACAGAGCTGGATACATGATGCCATGAAACGTCACGAACCAAATCGTTTATCGCGACTACACGATTGGCAACAAACGTTTTGAGGCGATGAGGGGGTGTTGTCAACCATGACAGCACAATTTGAGAATCTGAAAACAGACGAACTTCAGATATTCTAAGAGGAAACCTATTGTCCAGAATCATTCTGACCAATTAAGCCAACAAAACCACAGCAGATAGTTCCAATCGAGGAACCGAAATTGTTTTTAATGGAGCTACCTCCGATTCAGCGGCCAATAAGTGCGATGAAATGTGATTTTCAAATGTATCCGAAAGATGAGCAGAGGCTGCGTATGCCTTTTCAGATGCGTCACAGAAACCTGCCAGTTTGATTTTACACTCATGTGAACGAATGACAGAGCGAGAAATCCTCAACACTGGAAGTGCCTGAATATCACCGACGACTTCAGAACACTCGTCAGAATGGGAATCACATGAAGGCTCATCACAACCCTTTTTTTCCGACCATAATTTCTGCTGGCGATCATTAGGAGTAGATCGGGTGAAAAAAAACCGATTTGAATTTGGAATATGATATATGATATATTGTTTATCCTGACTACTCCTAGGTCTCCTGAGGAGACCCCTCTGAAATTACAAGCTTCGAAGCTTGTAACTTGTGCCGAGTTCGGAGTAAGCAGTTGTGTTCTGTGTAGGCTTTGTTACTGTGTCCTTACGCCACCTTAGGCACAGCACTGTTAATTTTTGACCCAACAGTGGGAATAGGACTCCTTTATAGGACCTATGATAGTCCAACCGAAAAATGTGTTAACGGCTGTAGGAAATCCAGAAGACGAAATTCGACCATCACGATCGAAAACCAGCGAATACGTATCAGCGCCCAAGAGTACATCTATTGGTTTAGAACGGTGGAAATTTTCATCAGCCAAATTTAAATGCTGAAAATGCTTGAATATTTCCTGAGACAAGGGTGCAGAAGGAATCTCGTTTGTAATTTCAGGTAATACAATGGCATCCACCTGTAAGAATTCTGATCCCTTTCTAGGATACAGCCGGCATTCCAGTAGACCTAACGGCCTTGCATTTGAATTGACCAATGCCAGAAATGGATACATTGACAGGGTCAATTTTAAAACCTAATCTTCCGACTAGGGGTTGACTAATGGCTGAAATCTGGGATCCAGGGTCCAAAACTGCTCCTACAGATATCATTGAACCGTCAGCGGATTCTATTCTCGTTTGAACAATGCCAAGAAGTACTTGATTTACTGAGGCCGATTTCCTATTGCTGTGATAGGAATTAATAACATCATTTGAAGTTTTACCTGGAGTACGAGATGGTAGGGGAAGGAGGGGCAAGATGACGACAGAAAGCTACAAAAATTCATAAAACGAATATTTGCTCATTTTACGGTGTGAAAAAAACTTTTCTGTCATTTACTGTTATTGAGTTTTCAATAAAAAATTTGAATCACTTGCTAGTTACTATTTGGAGTGAATTATTAGAAGTTTATCTGCTTACGTCATATTCGTCATCTTACCCGACGTGGAGGGCAAGATGACGAATTGTGGGGGGAATACAAAGAATGATGTTCGTTAAAAAAAGAGATGAGTATGATCAAACGAGTTTAGTTTACCTCATCAGGATATTTCTTAACCTATCTTCTAAGAGTAGCTTCTGGAATTGGATATGCTTTTGAAGCTGCATTAACACTCGACCCTTGATTTTTTATTTTAGTGAGTGCTCTTTTCATATTATCTTTCGACCATGATTGTCTGTCAGTTTTTCTTTGATATATTTTACCCATATTTATTCAAACCTGAAGTTAAAAACTTGACCTAATAAATATTTTTAACTATGTAGGGTGAGATGACGAACAACTCGTCATCTTACCCGCATTTGGCATTTTAATTTGTAAAAATCATTAAATGAAATTCATCATTCCCAACAAATGTTTTCAATACTCAAATTGTTCCTGAAACATGATAGTTTCGAAAAAAAAATAGACTTACAGAAAACGAAATGAAGAAAACACTAAAAACAGTAATACTCGGAATCAAATATATTGTCTCAACCAATACCCGACATGTATCAACTCCGTATCTTACTGAACTCTCGTCGTATTTTGCTGCCGATAAAAGGCATGAAGAATAGGACTATCTTTTCAGGTCTGACAGAAGCTGATGCTGAAAGACTTATATATTTAGGAAATATCGAGAATTCGTCATCTTACCCTATTCGTCATCTTACCCTCCTTTCCCCTACATTGGACTGATTGGCAGATCCATTATTGGATGAAGATTCGTTATCGGGATGGAGACTGGTGTGATGACGATTTGATTTACACAATCGACACGAATTTTTGGAAGCGCAATCTTTGAAATTGTGTAGACCAAGGCAGTTGAAACAGCGCTTGGAATTTTTCAAAAATTCGAATTTGTCTTGTCTTGACAAATTCATATAGGAAGCACAGGCGAATAATGGATGCGAATCAGAGCACTTCGGACAACGAAACTTTCTTGAATTCGGGAAGCTACGTGAGTCATTGGAGCTTTGAAAGGTGGATGCAGAATTTGCGAGTAAAACATTTGTTGTTTTATTTTTATTTGAATGTGATGAATTGAATGGGGTTGACTTGGATGCAGATCTGGAAGAACTTTGTTCGCAAAATTCCTGAGCCGTTAGCTGTTGCGTTACGAATTCAATCAAGGTGCTATATGCGGGAATCTCGGATGAATTTAATTGACCATCAAACGCTTTTCTCGTGTAAGGGTCAACATAACGCAATGTTATGGAAAACAGAAGGAAATCTGATGAGTCCTTTATATTCAGCGCTTTTATTGCATTGATAGAATTTTGGTGACAGTTTAAAAATTCTTTAAGATGCGAGACCGAATTATTATTCGAAGCTGTGAAATTAAGAATTTCGTTCAAATATATTGTAGCCAACATACGAGGATTCTGAAAGCGCGATTTTAAAGCTTGATAGGCCAACTCATAATTTTCAATTGACAATTGTAACCCCGATATGACCGCAAGAGCATCATTTCTTAAATAAGATTTCAACAGTTGAAACTTTTGTATGGTTGTCAAACTGTTGTTTTCATGGACCGAAGAATGGAATAGCTGGAAAAACTCAGGCCACTCAGCGCTTTCGCCAGAAAAGGGGCGAATATTAATTTTTGGCAGCAAAATAGTTTCATGGTTTGAACTGGAAGCTTGCGAACTCGACGCAGGCGTCGACAAAGTTTCCTGTCGTTTCAAAGACAGAAACAGTCCTGTGATGCGAGCAATCACTTCAGCAAACGCCAACTCTGACTTTGCCGTCTCTATACGATCTTCTGATAACAATTCGCAATTCAACTCCATTATTTCCCCCTGTATACTTTCAAATTTAGATTCATAACCAGAAATCTTTTCTCGGTATGCTTGTAATTCGAAAAGTTTTGTACCATCATAATCTTTTACTTTTTGCCAGATTCCGGTGATGGTAGAAAATATGTTGGCTCGTTTCTCAACCAACTTACCCAATGTTTTATTGCCTGTATCTGTCTTCGGTGGCATTGTTATAAAGAAGTGTAATAAGTAACAGAGACAACCAGCAAAAAATGAATTAAAAAGGAATGAAATTGAATATTTCGATGGGAACAGATGTATGCGACCCGACAGCTATGGAACGATGTTGCCAGATTGTGACTGTGACGATCGTCGTATATTTGAATATAAAATGGCCGCTATAAAACCAAGATTTTTTAATGTTTGACTAGAACTTTCAAATTTTAAGGAAATGAGCTTGAGATTGAGCTTAATATCCGGCCCGAAGGACCAAAACGTGTTGGGTATGGTTTCAGTTAACCAACTGAAGTGTGGTTCAATTTTATCTAATGAAAAATTTACCAAGTTTCTGAATAGAAAAATAAGAGAGCTAATGGACTGCATTTAATTACAAATAGTTATTGAAACCCAACACAAATGAAAGGATAAATGCACCCAAAATAACAGTTGAAATATTGTCTCACCTATTTCAGCAAAACGGTCAACCAGATCTTGTCGGTTACTCCTACTTCCATGAACAGAGTGATCGAGCTCGACAAACGAACATGGAATAGAGCTGACGTGAAAATCCGTTGCTTAAAATGTTGAATTAGGAACACTTATCCTTGTGGCAGAATAAAGACCACGCCACTGGTAACAGTCTTTTTCGAAGGAAATTCGCACAAACGAATGTTCTCAACTAAATGTAATTCTAATGAATCGAAATCACCAAGAATTGCGAATCACAAGAAAAACTGAACTGTTCTAGATTCACGAGAGGAAACAGAAGAAATATAAATTAGCGGTAGCAGATGAATTCACGATTAAGGCAATCAATGAACTGAATGAAAAATATGGAAAATGAAACAAATATGCGACATATGCGCGCTCCACAGCTGACGACCTCTTCTCGCGCCCACACCACATATGGGACTTCCTCAAGTAGGGAGAAATTAAATTAATTGTGAAATGAAAATGAAAAATTCATAAAAGTTTATTCAAACCGTTCACTTGGCGTGAACAACAACAATATCATGGCCTATAACTCTGTTCCAGCAGAGATAACAAACTCGAAGAATATCAGGATGATGTCCCATAACCTCAAGAACTACTTGCAAGATTGTGATGAAGAATAGAAGAAAATTTTTTATTTTGTTTTTATTTCATCTTATATAAGTTGATTCTATGATATTTTATTCGACTATTATCGCTTTTAAATTGTAAGAAAATCTGTAGACTCCGAGACCAGTACCAGTACTCTATTTGGAGTTTAAAAAAATAAAGCTTATTATTATATGAAATATTGAAAATACCTAGTAAGGAATTTCCCTTATCAGTAAAAGATAAAATATCAAATGCTGAATCATCTGATAAAAATGTGTACAAAAAACCTGATTTGTTTAATGAAGGGTCTGTCGAACACAACTCTATCTCATCATGGGCAAATGAAAAACATACGGCAACTAACGATCCTGAACCGGCACATAATTTGCCGTGCTCTGCAGTAGGAAATTCTGTATCTGATGCTCCTCCCGAATCCTCTGAAAATGTAGCGAGCGGAGGTGGTATTACTACCGTTCAAAAGAACTATAGTACTGTGGCCTCTGCGAAGTTATCAATGAGATCAATGCCCAAACCCCAAATTGAATATACTCAGTCATCTCATGACACGATTGAGGGTGAATGGAAGGAAGCAAATAGAAGGAAGAAAAAAAAAGTTAGGAAAAATGAACCTGCTCTTGTTGTGGGCAAATCGAGTGTCAATGCTACTGTGCGTGGAGTTGAAAAGTCTAAGATATTGCATGTTTCAAATCTGGATCCTAAGACCACACCTGAGGATCTTCAAACGTTTCTGGTAGTTAATTTCTCCAAGGTTAAATGTGAACCTATCGTTTCACTTTATCCGGATAGTTATGCATCTTTTAAGGTGACAATTCCAGTGTCCGAGTATGATAAAGTCTTAATTCCTGAGAATTGGCCGGTTCATGCTAGCGTACATAATTTTTTTCGCCCTTGGAGGACCAAAAAGGTCAACCCATAAATGCCTCAATGTCAAAAAAAAAACAAAAAATCCGTTCACTTTAAAAGTGCTACAAATTAACGTTCAATGTATATCCAACAAAATAGAACCTCTTGAAGTGTTTTTGAAATCTACCGGGGCATCTGTAGTTTGTGTGGCTGAACACTGGTGCACGGAGTCGAGTATTCCATTTGCTGTATTGCCTGGATATGAATGTACTGCGATGTACTGTCGATCGACAAGTAAACATGGTGGTACTTGTATTTATGTCAAATCTGAATTTGATTTTGCTGAGATAAAAGTCAGTGACCTATCGATAGAAATGCAGTGTGAATTCTCTGCCATTAAATTTAACATTAATGAGAAACTGATCGCAATCCTCAGTATATATAGGCCGCCTCGAGGTAACTATGAATTGTTCTTTCAGCAGTTTTCTTATGTGTTACATCGCTGTGCATACAAAAGTGACTATATTTTTGTGTGTGGTGATCTTAACATTGACTATCAAAAAGATGATATTCACAAAAAATTGCTCTGTGACCTGCTTATAGGCCACGCACTCAAAATCACCTCGAACGGATTTACAAGGCAATTCACTAACATAAATGGCCAAATGTCATCATCCCAGATTGACTACATTATGATCAACGATCACCTTGAGATCTTTGAAGTAACCGTCCTTGAGACCCACTTTAGTGACCATAAGGCTCTGTTGTTGGAGTGCTCCATAGATGACACTACTGAGGACCACACTAATGTACAGAATAATTACTTATACAGAAGTTATTCCCCTGAAAATTTGTCGATCCTGCGGGAGGTTATCTCAAGTTCAAGTTTCAGTGAGGTGTATTTGCGTTCTGATATTGATGAGTGTTTTCGGTGTTTTTCTGAAGAATTGCAGGGTCTGGTCGACAACTACTGTCCTGCTACATGGTCTAACATCTCCAAAAAGCCTAGAGTAGGATGGATAACGCCTGCACTCAAGAAAGCGAGCGAACAACTAAAAAATCTCCATTGGCTATCAAAAAATTTAAATAGTAATAATACAATAGAACTATATAAATCTGCCAAGCTTCAGTATAAAATAATGTTAAAACAAGCGAAATTTGACTATTACGATACTAAAATAAATTCTAGCAATAATAAAAACAAAATATTATGGAAGATTGTTAACTATGAAACTGGTAAACTAACAAATAGGTCCAAGACTATAACTCTCAAAGTAAATGACGTCATATTTTCAGAACCTGAAGTAGTTGCTTCAACTTTTTGTAATTATTTTTCCACTATAAATAGCATTGCTCTGTCGAATCACTTTGGTGATTCTGTGAGACATTCATGCACCTTAACTCAAATGTCTAACAATACCTTTTTTTTCTTCCCTGTAACAGAAAATGAAATTTTGCATGCCATTAAATTATTAAAAAATAAAAATAATGTTAGCACAGATATTGTTTCTGCCAAAATTTTGAAGTTAATATCTGGTTCCATTGCACAGCCTATTTCTCATTTGTTGAACTTATCTATATCTTCAGGAAAGTTTCCTTGTGCATTAAAAAAAGCAACTGTAATACCTGTACATAAGAGAAGTGACCAACAAAATATTGCTAACTACCGTCCGATTTCAATACTGAACGTCCTCTCCAAAGTCTTTGAAAGAATTGTTTACGACCGTATGATTAATTATCTGGATAGGTTTAAGAAAATAACAAATTGTCAACATGGCTTTAGAGCTCGAAAGTCAACTCAGAGTGCTGCTATTTCTTTTGTAGAATACGTCTATCAATCACTGGACCATGGACTTCATGTGGCGGGTATATTCTTTGACCTGTCTCGTGCATTCGATTGCTTAACACACAAATTAATATTGCACAAATTATACAGTTTGGGTTTCAGAGGCATTTTCCTTGATTGGATTGAAAGCTATCTAGTAGACAGAAGTATATCAGTTAAGATTCAAAATACTTTTTCGAGTGAACGGCACACTGATCTCGGAGTTCCTCAGGGTTCCGTATTGGGTCCACTTCTGTTTATATTATTTATCAATGATCTTCCCGATCATATTACTGCGGAGAGAATAGTCATCTTTGCGGATGATACATCTTTGGTGGCCTCAGCTCGGAGTCCTGGGGAGCTCTCCGAGAAGTGTTCTCTATTGGTTAATAGCTTCAGTGATTGGTGTAGAGCAAATTCACTCATTTTAAATTTGGGGAAAACTAAATTTGTAGTCTTTAATACCAGAGTTACAACAGAACAAAGCTTTCCTATTGTTATTGGGGAACATGAAGTTGCCTCCAGTACCAGTGTCAGATTTTTGGGGACGTACCTGGACGCATCCCTAAAATGGTCCAACCACATAGAAGCGGTGTGCAAAAAACTCAACTCTGCTTACTATGCAATAAACAAGGTCGGAGACTCTCTTCCAACTCAATCTCTTATTAATATTTATTACAGCTCTGTATATAGTCACCTGAGCTATAATGTTGTTCTCTGGGGTAATTCGGTCGACTACAAAAGAGCATTCATATCACAAAAGCGCATTTTGCGTCTAATTTTTAAACTAAAGCCACGTGATACATGTAGGCCATGGTTTGTCAAATATAAAATTCTCACTCTACCCTGTATTTTTATATTTAAGTGCTTGATGTATGTATACGATGATTTGTCAAATTTCACTAAATTAAATAGTTTTCATAGGTATAACACTCGTAATTACGAAACCTTGTTTGTCCCTGGGCATGTCACGGCCAAGTATGAAAATTCTCCTGCCTATCGTGGTATAAAAATTTACAATCATCTACCTAGTAGAATTAAAAGGCTGAACCGTGACAGGCTTAGAGATACTATAAGATCTGTACTTGCTAATAAGGGCTACTACACTTTAGGCGAGTACCTCATGGATAATACCATTGATGATTCTTAATTTTTTTTTTCTATGACGTATCCAATACATTGTTAAATGTCTATATGGATCAATAAACTTTCTTTCTTCTTTCTTTCTTTCTTCTATAATTTTTGTACACACATTGTCACTAACAAAAGCTATTCTCTTGCACTTTACTCGGTTTTATTAGACGTCCTAGTGACGGAGATATTGAATTTACACAAAGGTTTTACCCCCCAACATTTACACCACTGAACAAATTTGCATTTGCTCTGCAAATTCTGCTGCGCCAATGTGTGTTGCATAAAGAAGGTACTCCTGGTTCATAACTCTAAAGAAAACTGGCATTTTATGATCTAAAACAATTATAACAATCGTAAATTTCTTGTAATTGGAAAAATTCTTGTGATATTGTTAACTATAGTCGTTAAAAATAATGAAAAATAACGCTACAAATCAAACTTGAAAACCTAGTTGTCAAATTTTGTTGTCATTAATAAAGTTGTTATTTATTCCTACTGATTTTTCCAATAACAAGAAATGCACAAGGCGTTAGCAAATTGTACTTGATCATAAAATGGCAGTTGTCTCGAAAACAGTTCGATTTAGAGTCATGAACCACGAGTACCTTTTTATGTAAAACACATTGGCTCATTACAAATTTAATTCTGTAATTCGAACGGTTTCTGATATACATATTTACAAAAAACTAAAAGAAATATAAATTTTTGTCACCCTGTATCTCGGAAACGAAAACCCGGAGGATTTAATGGAAGAGGAAAAAAATGATATTTATTCATTCTACAGTTGACCATTGATACACTCATTTTGGAACACCCTGTATATGTGTCTGTGTGCATGTCCTCTTCCAAAGCGAAGAAACGTAATTCCTTTGAAATTCATCAGAGTTCAATAAGGTTCTGTTATTTTTATTATTCATAAAAATGGTGAGGCATAAAAATTGAAGTTTTCATCGCTACGGTATGTGAAAACGCAAAAATGGTTTTGAAATTGTATATAAATTTAAATAGTAACGGAGAATCAGAAATTTTCGACCTGCCCCCATACATAGAATTAAAGGCGACTCATTCGAAATTATGTAAACGTTTAGTCACCAATCAAGTTGGCTAGAAGGAATGCGCTGAACGTCGTTCCGGGTTAGTTCTTTCTTCTGTCGCGAATTTTGAAGAGTGAACATACACTACATACAGGGCGCGCGCCTTTACTCGGTTCCATAATATACGTGATGTGAAGTGTGTGGAAATAATTTGTTAGTGCCTTAAGGCCTCTTGCAACGACAGAGAATTCTCGCGAGAATTTTCTGTCAAATTCACTGACCGAAAATTCTCTGCCGTTGCATACCACTTTCGGTAGAATTCTCTGTGGAATTACTTAGAGACGACAGAGAATTCTCGCGAGAATTTTCGGTCAGTGAATTTGACAGAAAATTCTCGCGAGAATTCTCTGTCGTTGCAAGAGGCCTTTAGTCTACAGTTAAGGAATAAGTACATTCGAAAAATCGTGAGTTATACCGTGGGTTTCACTTGAAGTGGACACAATGCTCTATAGTCTTTAACATCGATTTTCAATTTTGCTCCGAAAACTCAACTCCTGCGTATGAATTATTAATTTCGCCTTTTCCTTAGCGTATTACAGTAGCAATTAGGCATTTTTCGTTTCGACAAATCTTATCGGATAAAATTACTATTAACTCGTTTTGTTCAAAAAACTTAATCATACTTTCCAAAATGATCGGTTCCTTCAAAAATGTTTTTGTTTTTGAATACTTTCTGTTGATTTATGAATCGGCTAGAGGCTAGACTTACTTTGATACCAAAAAAAAAATTCAATAAGCGTTAATTGAGGAATATGCACCATAAATAGAGTAGAATCAACAGTTGAATATCCATAATCTACTACAATACCAAATGTGAGCATATTTATAAATAAATGCAAATTCTTTTACCGAAAAAGGCACATCTGAAACATATATAGCCCAAAAATTTATACGTCAAAAATTAAACCGAGTGGTTGAAACTTGAAAGAAATAAAATATGAATATTTGATATGCCCTGTGCGACTACTATTCAGTCTTTATCAATATTACATTCCCAATAGATTGAGAGTCGCCTATTCTTCAGGAATTAGGCAAAAATATCTGCCTTTATGTTTTCCCCAACAAATGCCAAGAATTTTTGAAAATAAGTTTATTATTGATACCTGCTTCCAATTGGTACGGAATAATGAATGCATCGATAGAATTATCATATACAGGGTGTTTCCAAATTAGGCATGAACCTTGGAGGACGTTTTAGTAGGACTCATTTGCTGCCGTTGAGTAATATTTATTGATAACCAAAATTTAACAGTTTCGGAGATATTTGAGTTCTTGAGATTTTGGAAAAATTTTTCATTTTTCCTAATTTGTCGTTTATTTGTTTGTTCTACGTTAATTCAATTTTAACATAATTTATGAGAACATTTTCTGGTCAAATTTCGTATTTGATGGTAATGAAAAAATTCAATTCGTTACTTCTTTTTCTTTGCTTCTATCCCATTTCAAATCATTAATCTGCAGAAACGAAACTAGTGCCTGTCTAGAAACGACAACTTTGACAGGAAATAAAGAAGGAATTTGGCAATTTTTCAAAATAATTTTGTCATATGTAATACCACTAGAGATGGAGTGTTTTGTATGACATCCAGTTTTGCCAGTAAGGTCTTGCTAGCTGTTGAGTATATTATAGATCCGTAGTCTAGTTTTGATCGTATGAGTGTTCGGTATATTGTCATCAGAGTCTTTTCATCTGCGCCCCAGTGGTTATTAGCTAGTATCTTCATTATATTCAGGCACCTCATACAATCCGACTTCAACTGTTTTATATGTTCATACCACGTGAGCCTAGTGTCAAAGATAACTCCAAGAAAGGCATGATGTTTCACCGTTTGGAGTGGTTCATTTCCCAATTTTAAATGGCATATTTTGAAACGTCTTCTCGTGAATTTCATCACTTCAGTTTTTGTCTGTGAGAAGATAAATCCTGAAGTTCTCGACCAATTATCCAAATCGTCTATGCAACTTTGTAGTAGCTTTGTTGTAGTGTCAGAGTTATGTCCACGACACATGATCAGTAAGTCATCAGCAAAGATTGATGGTTTGATGGGTGCTCTGATGAAGTCCACAACGTCCTCGATGGCTATGAGGAATAGCGTGGGACTTATGACTGAGCCCTGCGGTAGACCGTTCTGTTGTGTGTATTGGTCAGAGTATTCATTTCCTAGTCCCACTCTAGAAGTTCTTTCATCTAAGAAGTTCCTGATGAATTGCAGTGTATTGCCGTCGATTTTCCACTGTTTCAGCTTTTCCAGCACTCTATGGCGCCAAGTTGTATCAAAAGCTTTATTAATATCGAAAAAGACTGCTATAAGTTCTTGTTTGTTGGCAAAAGCGTCTAGTACTTCGGTGTGTAATTGAACTAAGTTATCTGTAGTCGAGCGGTGTTTCCTGAAGCCACTTTGGAATCTGCTGATTAATTTGTTACTGTCAAGAGTAAACCATAATCTCCTGTTTATAATCCTTTCTATAACCTTGCACATTGTACATGTGAGAGAGATTGGGCGATAACTTTTCGGTTCTATTTTAGAATGATTCGTTTTAAGGATAGGTATAATTATTGCTTCTCTCCATTTAGTCACAAATGTTCTTTCTAAAAAGATTTTGTTGAAGATTGTTAGCAATGTATTGAGTCCAGACTGAGGTAAGTGCTTGAGGAAAACTGCTGGAATTCGGTCAGGTCCAGGAGAGCTTTTCTTGCAGGATTCGAGGGCATGCTCGAGTTCCTCCATTGTAATTGGTAAATTTAGGGGGTCAGTATCTACATCGTTGATTTTTAGTGGTTCATTAGTTTCTTTCTTCCTTTTATATGCTGAGAAATCGGGGTCGTAATTCATGTCAGATGATTGTGCCTGAAAATTTTGGGCTAGTACTTCGGCAATATCATTTTCGTTTGTCGTTATACCTTGGTGTGCGTTTTTCAGTGATGTTATGTTCTGTTTTCTCTTCTTGCCATTAATAGCATTTATTTTGTCCCATACCTGCTTCATATTGGAATTAGTAGAAAGTTGTGAAACGTAGTCTTGCCATGCACTTATCTTGCTCTGTATTATCGTACGTCGTGCTAGAGCTTTCTGTTTCTTGAATTCGACTAGGTTTTCTGTTGTATTTATTTTTTTCAATTTATTAAGAGCCTGTTTACTTTGTTTGACAGCTTCATCACATTTTGGGTTCCATCATGGGACGGAGTACTTTCCCTTTGATTCTTTACGTCTTCCAACGAACTTCTCCCCGGCGTTGATAATAAGTATTGAGAAGTCCTCGATGGCAATTTCGATACCCTCGTCAAGTTGAAAGCCCTTTAGTTCTTCGTCTAGGTAACATGTGAAGGCAACCCAGTCTGCCCGATTTAATTTCCAGCTCTCATTCATGTCATCTTTGGTTTTGCCTGTCTGAACCGTGATTTTTATTGGGAAATGATTGCTATCGTACAAACTGTCTAGTACTTCCCAATCAATAGAATTGTTGATGCTAGCGTCTGATAGAGTGAGGTCGATACTAGAGAAGGTTCCGTTAGATTCAATGAAATGTGTATGGGCACCAGTGTTATGGATGATGAGGTCAGATTTAGTTAGGATGTTTTCGAATATTTGTCCTTTTTTGTTTATATGATGGGCAGTGGCGTAGCTAGATAGTCCGGGGCCCTGGTGCAAAAATCGAAGAGGGGCCCCTTAATGAATTGTTTTCGAGTCAAAATATGAATACTTCGAAGAAGCAAAGTTGCTTACTGAAGGTTTAGTTGAGGAATATACTTGAATAAATTATGTTGTTATTTATGTATTTGAGCAGGTATATTAAATTCATTATATTAATGTGGATGAAAAAAAGGGCGTTGAAAACATTTTTTATAGATATTTACTATATGTACAAATATTCACAAATAAATTGTCATTGTCACTATGACCTTCTAGCCTTATTTTTTTATTGATACGTTAGATTATTTGGTGAAATCACAATAAGAATAAACTATTCGAGGAATGAATTCAAATTGATTATTGGAGATTCGAACCTAGTCTAGATTTGAAGTCATTTATTCCTTCGGAAAAAATATGTTTACAACCTCTTTCTAGACCTAGTCTTTGCGAAAGATTCAATGACTTCATTCAAATCTAGACTTGATGCAGCTTCATTTTCAATTGATAGGTATACCTAAGCCATAAATGTCGCAGTTGAGCTTGGCTCATAGTGTTCCGCAAATAATTTTATATTATTCTTAATTTGCTGAAAGATCTTTCAGCTTCTACAGAGGTGACAGTAAGATTGTATGGAACAGTATAATATTGCTGTAAACAAGAGCGTACCCAGGATTTCAGCTAAGGGGGGGGGCAGCTCATACCTGAGAAGATGGTCGGTCAGGTTTATTGTCAGGAAACCAGGAAAATTAACATTTATTTTATCTTCAAGGGGGGGGGGCAGCTGCCCCCCCTGGGTACGCCCATGGCTGTAAATACTTTTGTTAGATCGCATTCCAGCATTCCGTATTTCCTTATTATTTTCATACACAATTCATGAATTGTCCATGCCTTATTCAATTCAGGTAGAATAGGTGATAAATATTAAGAACTTGAATTGAAAAGTTGGACCCTTTCATATCGCAATATTTACTTTGAAATTGGTCGAAGCTTTGAATTACAGTTTTTTCGTCTACCTATATCTAGTACTTCTAGTAGAAATGATGGTGAAAATTCAAAATTTTGTTGACTGCATTCATACCCCGAAAAACTTGAATTCAATCAATTGAATCTTTATTGTACTACAGGCTTAATACAATAGCGTGTGCCGTGTACTCGTCAATTTTCAGCATAAATAACGCATTATTAAAATATGTAAATATGGACATAAAATGAACTTACAGTCTAGAGCCAACTATACTCATATCACAGATAGGTTTTTGTCGCAGAAAAACTCTGAGAGCGAATAATACGCTTTTGTTATAAGGAGCGCCTTCAATTCTCTTTTAAATTTAATGAAACTTAATAGTTTCCAATGATTCGGCAGTTTGTTGAAAACTGCAACCGAAATATAAGAAGGCGACTTCTAAAATTGAGAAATTATTGTATCGAGCACTCTATTGAAAATATTCATTTAGGAAAAGTCTCCCCTGCTTCGAAATCGGTGATCGGAAGCTAATTCATCGAAATATTTTTTATCTTTTTTTGTCTCATTTCTTCGAAATGGGGATCTTTTCCATATGCTATGACATTTTCTCTAGCCTTGCACTTGAAGGACTCGAAGTCACTCCTATAATTTTTTTTCTTTGTATTCGTCTCTTCTTAAGCTCTGCATACGTCGTCCAAACTGACATCGCATTTTTGTAATACTTCAGATGCATAATTGATATCATGGAGAATGCGGTGCATTAAATCGCCGAGGAAAATAAATTCAAAATTCAACTTTTTTTTTTAATTTCTGCTTGTTTTTGCTCTTATTTGCAAGAATTTATTCTTCTATTTCAGCTAATGCACGAATGATATGAAAAAAATGAAATTTGATTGCCGAAATTATGTTAACCCTACTGGACCATCTAGTCGGATTTGGTTTTTTTAGATAGGTGTCCGATTCACCAGTGAATTTTGGCAATAAATCCCTAGATTTGATGATATTTCGGAAAAAACATTTTTCAACAACTGAATATAATAAAAACAATGTTAATTACATAATAGATCACAGAGAAAAATCAAAGTTTGAATTTTTTTTAAGTTCAAACGCGATTTGATGGTCAGCGCTTGGGGGCCCCCTGAGGTCAGGGGCCCTGGTGCACTGCACACCCTTGCACCCACGTAGCTACGCCGCTGATGATGGGATCCCCATATTGGATTGTGGCTGTTGAAATCACCGAGCAGAATGAACGGTTTCGGTAGTTGACTGATGAGTTGGTTGATTTCTGATTCTTGTATATTGTAGTTGGGTGGGATATATAGGTTACTTATTGTGATCCTGGTTGGTATATAGGCTGAGATTGCAATTGCTTCTAAGTTGGTTTGTAGGTTAATTAATTCACTGTGGTATGAATTCTTGATGAAAATGGCAACGCCACCGCTAGCTCTTATTTGGTTCGATCGGTTGGTGTTGAAAGCTTCGAACATTTTTAGTTTTGGTGTTTGACCTTGTTTCAGATTGGTTTCTGGAAGGCAAAGTAGATCTGGTTGGTGTTCATTCAGTAGTTGTTGTATTGTAACCTTAACTTTATGGTTTTATTAAAGTCTAAAGGTTCACGGTGCGAACGGCAGCTTTTGGCCGGTGAGCAATTAGGTCGTGGAAAAAAAAGATACTATGGTTTATCAGTTGAGTAATTTTCAGTTAATAAAAGGGCGCCACTTGATTTAATATCTTCTATAGTTCTATAATCACTTGACATCAAGAAACAAGTGATCATTAAAATGGTTTGATGTTGAATTATAACTGAGGCAAAGAAAATAAACGGAATATTACACTAGTTATATTCGAAATAAGGGTTAGTATTGATCAGTACAAATACAACCAATTTATAGGTAGTGAAATTGTCCTAGAGTTTACTTATTTCGTTGAAACACTTGATCGTTATTACACCAAACTATAACTCTTCATGTCATAATGTCTGTTCGAAAATAAGAACTGATACTGGCCTTATTATTATTTCTTGTGGAAACGATCGTGATCGTGAGGAAAAGTTCTTGAGTCCAAAGAAAACAGGAAGTCTGAATAAAGCCTCCGACGTGAATCTCCTCTAACTCGAAGAGAATCGAAAAATGAATTTTTACAACGGTAATCTCGATATTTTCTCAAAACTAACGTAGGTTTCATAAATCCCTTTTCAGGTGAAAATCCAAATTGTTTCTTACAATCAGTCGAATCGAATGAACAGTTGGGATGTCATCCGATTTTTAAAAAAACGCCGTTGGATTTCGAACGCCGCACGCCATCAGCACAGTCTCATATGGATGCCAAACAGTAATCTTATCATTAATATCAACTGTTTTGCCAAATTTCCGAAAGATGGAATTCGTTGTTTAATATAGAAGAATGAAAAGAGGAAAATTGTGGGAATTAAATCATCAATTGAAATTGGAAATAAATAATGCTACAGTATTCGCTCGAAGTGAAAGTAGAATCCTCTGCAGTTCCATTGGATTGCGGTGAAAGATGTGTTTGTTGATTTCTTAAGCATTTTTTTTTGGTCTGAATCTTCTACAATGTCCTGTGAGCTTATACTCATGTTGCTGGAAAGTTCCAATTCTTCTTGATTCAGTTGGATTTTTAGTCTTTTTAATAGCTTCGAAAACTTCATTTTAGCAGTTTTATTTGGCAAGTAGGGGTAAATATCTTCCATAGTGTGGATTATTGCGTCAGCGTCTTCTGAGATATTCTTAGAGTTAGATAGTGGGTCGTTATTTTCCAAAGATTCTTCCAGAAAATTTTTGAATTCTTCGAAATTGCAAGGGTATTGGTCTGGATCCTTCGAAAACACATCTTCAATTCCTTCCAAGGTTATATTTGTTTCCTTCTGCTTTATCACCTTGCATTTTTGTTCTTATTAGTCTTCACTGCGCTAGTATTAGGAGTGGCGAACTCTTGTGGTGGTTCCAGTTGTTCTAATTCGGTTCTATTAGTAGTGGTGGATGGTGTCAATAGAGGTTCTATGGTTTCTGCTGAGATTGGTGAGTTTGGGCTGCTGGAGGATGCCCGGCGTTTTTTAGGATTTTCCATTTCACTTGTTGATGTGCTTTCCTGGACCATGTTCTCTTGATCATCGTCTTTTTGGTTATTTTGAGAATCGTTATTAGGTATTGTTTCATTGGGGTGTGTTGTAACGTTAGTTTTTGGACAGGCTGCGGCGATGTGGCCTTGTTCCTTGCAGATGAAACAAATGGGTGAATCAGAAGATAAAAATATTCTATAAGTTGTTTGCTCGTGAGTGAGTAGAAAGGAAGATGG
This sequence comes from Adalia decempunctata, assembly GCA_951802165.1. Classification (NCBI taxonomy): domain Eukaryota; kingdom Metazoa; phylum Arthropoda; class Insecta; order Coleoptera; family Coccinellidae; genus Adalia; species Adalia decempunctata. The sequence goes on along the minus strand of OX637699.1, from coordinate 39,675,654 downwards.
AAAACTTTCTCCTTCAGTTTCTGGGGGACTGATGTATACTTGCCTTTTGAAGCTGAGGATATGGGAGAACTCGTCTCCTTCGATTCCAGCTTTCATGAAACTTAAGCTAGATACTAGAGTTAGTCCAAGGTCTTTAATTTTTGCCTCTATTATTGAGTGAGGGATTGATGGGCATGCGTTCGATATAACTATTCGTTTGGCTGGGGTTATAAATCTTCGAATTTGGTTTCTGTGCCATTTATGTTAACTGTAGAACGGTTTGCAAGGAGTTCATCTACTGTCTTGATATTATCTAAGAAAATACAGATTCTCTGATTTGAAAGTCGGGAGATGTATCTTATAGATTTAGCTCCTATAATATTTCCTATGGATCGGACGTAGTCAGAGTTTCGTAGATCTCCAATCGCATTCAATATAATGGCTTGGTCTTTTTTTGGAAAGGATGGTGTCGGCTTAGACATGGTGGCATTTGCATATGATGTACTTTGTTTGTGTGTTGGAAGATCTGTTCGAGTCGAAGAATGATCGTGTGTGAATTCGTTAGTGGTCGACATTGTGTTCAACATATTGTTTCAGGTAGGAATATGAAGAGTGAAAACATATTCCTTTCCTCGGAAGGAGTGGAGTTTTTCCTAAGGCAATTTACGATTCGTGCGAATCGCAATTTTTCCTTGGAAAGTCCAAAAAATTTGTCCAAATATTCAGAAGAAAAATTCACTTTCGGTAAAAAGGATGCGAGAAGTAATAAAATAAATACTATAATTCTTATCTTCGCTCACCGGAGATAAGGGACTAACATCAATGAAGCACATGTGCAGCAGTGGCGGCTTGTCACAAAACCAGCAGAGTAATGGTAGTTTATATTTGTGTGGTTTTAGGACAAAGCAACGAAGGCGTAGAAGGGCCACATTTCAAGGTAAAAAAATTTTCAGTATAATTCCGAGTTTAAACTCGGAATTATACCTAATTCCGACTTTAAACTCAGAATTAGTGCTAATTCCGACTTTAAACTCAGAATTAGCGCTAATTCCGACTTTAAACTCGGAATTAACGCTAATTCCGACTTTAAACTCGGAATTATACGTAATTCCGAGTTTGAACACGGAATTAACCCTAATTCCGACTTCAAACTCGGAATTAGCCCTAATTCCGACTTTAAACTCGGAATTAGTACTAATTCCGACTTTAAACTCGGAATTAGCACTAATTCCGAGTACAAACTCGGAATTATACATAATTCCGAGTTTAAACACGGAATTAGGGTTAATTCCGAGTTTAAACTCGGAATTATAGGAATTTTCGCTTATTGCAACCAAGAAGTGTGAAGTGAATGCAGATCATACCACCTACATCGAGTTGACCTATGAATAGTCGGTATTGAGAATTTTTGATAACTGGAACTTCATAAATCTGATATCTTTATTGAGTAATTCGTCAAGGTGAAACTTGTGCATATATAGTTCATGTGTATTCCTATGATGGATTGTACCAATATAGTAAGTATTATCTTCATGCAATTTCTAGATCTTAATTGTTCGTGTTGAGAGTTGACTTTATGATTGGAGGCATATTTTTTACTGAACCAACAATTAGTCCTCATCCAATATACAATTCCAGGAGAATACTGAACAGTTGGTGGCGAAATATTTTAACTATGGATTCCAACATAAAGAAATTCTTAGTTTTCTAAATAATTTACATAACAAGCAAATATCTCATCGATCACTTAAACGAATTTTGTCGAGTTTACAACTCTATAGAAGGAAAAAATATTCCAAAATAGAAGATGTTGTGAAGTTCCTTGAGGGAGAACTGAACAAATCAGGAAAGCTGCATGGATATAGATGGATGCATTTGAGATGTCTTCAGAACAATTTTACCGTCACTCAGGAAGTTGTTAGAGAGTTACTATCATGTTTAGATCCAATTGGTTTAGAAATACTAAAAAGGAAAAGATTGAGGCGACGACAATATTACAATAAAGGTCCCAATTTCCTCTGGCATGTGGACTCTTATGATAAATTGAAACCATATGGAATTTGTATAAATGGCTGTATTGATGGATTTTCCAGACATATCATCTGGTTACGATGTGGTTCAACATCCAATGATCCCAAGGTATTTCATTAATATATTATATTGAAAACAAGTTGTTCAATGCATGGTGATGAAATATGAATAACATTTCCAGGTCAGCTAGGATACAAAATAATTCGGGAAATAACGAAACTACGGGTCTGATGTTTGTATCGTTACCTTCCTGAGCAGTTGACAAGATATTCTTCAATATAAATATGCCGTGAATGCTTTAAGGTTGGCGTTTAAAGCGAGTAGGAATTCTCCTCCGATAGAGGCGCCACCGTGCATTTTATGAAATATCTCCATAGAACATACATTATCACTTTAAGTTCTATGAATATCTCTCTAATCATGAATGAAATGTACAATGGCGCTCTCTATCCGAAAATCGCCGAACTATGAAATAAGTCAATTTGTGGGTAAAGCTGGAATTTTTTCCCGCCAAAATTCGAATTTGGCCATTTTCTGCCAATTCCGTATTTCAAGTTGATCTTCTGAACGAAATTATCAGTAGATTCACTTTTAATAGGAAGTTGAATTATTCTCATGGGTCTTTCTGTTGAAATAAAACAGAAGCATGGGTTGGCTCATTTTCTTCTATTTTTTAAAGAAAAAAAAATTAACTGTCGGAATGAAATCGATTAAAATTATTTCAACAAGAACCCTAATCCTTTCTGAGTTCACCCACAAAATTTCAGTTCTCAAAGTGAAACCGTTTTCGAAATCAACTTGAAATAAAAACACACTACATTGAACGCCCACCTTAAGGTCGGCGTTCAAAGCGAGTTGGAAAGCTCAGCCGATAGAGGCGCCACCGTCCATTTTATGGATATCTCCATAGAACATGCACTATCACTAGCAAGTTCTATGAATATCTCTCTAATCATGAATGAAATGTACAATGGCGCTCTCTATCCGAAAATCGCCGAACTATGGAATAAGCGAATTTGTGGGTAAAGCAGGAACTTTTTCCCGCCAAAATTTGAATTTGGCCATTCTCTGTCAATTCCGTATTTCAAGTTGATCTTCTGAACGAAATTATCTGTAGATTCACTTCTAATCGGAAGTTGAACTATTTTCATGGGTCTTTCTGTTGAAATAAAACAGAAGCATGGGTTGGCTCATTTTCTTCTATTTTTGAAAGAAAAAAAATTGACTGTCGGAATGAAATCGATTAAAATTATTTCAACAAAAACCCTAATCCTTTCTGAGTTCACCCACAAAATTTCAGTTCTCAAAGTGAAACCGTTTTCGAAATCAACTTGAAATAAAAACACACTACATTGAACGCCCACCTTAATGTATTGCAGGCGGGAACAGAATGATATCTACATATTTTAATTGTCACAATATGTTTTGTACTTTTCATTTGTCCCCGCCAGCAATACATTATAGCATTCACGACATATTTATATTGATTTATGTATTATTGACTACTCAGGTAGGTACCTAGCGGAAAAATCAAAAATCATTGCGTTTTGCACCTATACATATTACTCACATAAAATTTCATTGATTTAGTGTAGGTCTTGTTTTTTCTTTTCAGTTAAATGGTTTTGCAGTTTGGTTTTTTGTTTTCTCCCTATTAATTTGTTCATTTTCATTTATTGCTTTACCTGATACGTGACCAAACACTCTAGTGAAACATTTGTTGTGGAGTACTTTGTACTTCAGATCGATTGAAAATGGATAATGCAGATGAATAATAAATAATAGGAGTTTATATGTCGATTATGATGAATTACTCATAAGAAATTATTTGAAGAAATTCGGCCCATTTTGAATGTTCTCAAGTACATAACAGGAACAATGAAGAACCATTTTTTTCTAGGTTATAGGTGGCTATTATTTGGATGCGGTTGATTCAGTAGGAGGAATCCCTAAAACTGTGAGATTCGATCTAGGTACAGAAAATAAAGTTATAGAGAATTTACAGAATATTTTACATGAGACATTCAATGATGGTCCCACTTCAAAACCAGCTGTTCTATATGGTAGGAGTACTAGTAATCAACGGATTGAATCTTGGTGGTCTATTTTACGTAAGCATAGTGCCCAGTTTTGGATGAATATATTTCAGATGTTAAGAGAAGACGATTATTATGACGGTACTTTTTTGGATAAATCATTGGTTCAGTTCTGCTTCATGGATCTCATACAGGTACTTATTTAAATCATCTTATATTCAAACATTTTCTACAGCTTGAACGAAATAGACAACAGCAGCAAATAAATCGTACATCAACTTTTAGTATAGAAATATTCGAAATTTGGTTTTCGATAAATCGCTAGAATTTTATATGTATATTTGTGAAAAATGGACTTGTAGAGACCCAGTTTCCGAAGTACACCACCAGGTGGCACCACCACAGGAAGACAATGACTTACAGGTTTCTGGCTTATTAGCCGTCATCAGAGATATATAGCCTTATCCTGCGGTGGGAACCAACTATATGGTATATGGCTATATGGCTCTGATGGCGGCTAATAAGCCAGAAACCGGTAAGTCATTGTCTTCCTGTGGTGGTGCCACCTGGTGGTGTACTTCGGAAACTGGGTCTCTACTAGTCCATTCGAACGTACCTACTTCGAACGTACGTGATAATTTTTCGACTAAATTCTGATTTTAATGATAATGACTTGATTTTGATCGAAATTTATCAAAATTCTTTCACATTTAGGTATTTTAAATGCAAAATTGTGAATTTGCGGTGTGCAAAAATATATTTCGTATAATTGACATACTTCCTTGAAAAACACTGAATATTTCAATAGTTTCAATCAATTTCCAGAGAGACCTTGACGAAATTGTAATGGAATGGAATGTTCACAAAATAAGAAATTCAAGAAACAGCATTTCTCCTACTGGAAGACCTACCATCATGTATGAAATGCCTTCGCTGTACGGAACCCTTTCCTATTTGATTGCAGTACCTCCTTTTGCCACTGATGTAGTTCGTTCGCAGTGCAAATATCTGAGTTATCCATGTGACGAAGATTTTTTTGATTTATGTAACATAATTATGACAGAAAATGGATTTAAACACGAAACTGACCCTTATAAAACTGTCGATCTATATATCGACCTCAGAAATATTTTGAAGAATCTTATCTCTGAATTTTAAAATCTGGCAATATTATTAATGTTAATAATAGTTACAAGCAATGTATTATAATAATAATATAATGAATACGTTTGTATACAAATGGGCCCCATTTATTCTATGGGTCTGTCCGGTGAATAAACATAGAAATGAATACTAATGAATAATAATTTGATTATATAGAAAGACATTATTGAATACCACTTCAGGATAACATGATCTTCTATTAGAAAAGGAAATACTCGAATCAAAGCTTGGAATATAAGATGAGCTATTTATGACGTAGGTACTTTAGTTCACAGATTATGACAGATAACATGGTAATATATATGTATTATTCCTCCTATAATATAATGGGGTGAACTATATCGATTCTCAAAAAATTGTCTGAAAATGGGCTCCATTTATTTCGATAAATATAAGTATCTCATATAAAATTGTAAACCTGCTTCTGTGTTATTGGGAATATAAGTATGAATATATATTTATATATGAATAGGTATTATTTTTTGTTTCTGTTTATTTTTTCGAGTGTTGAGCGGAGTAGTTTTTGACAGACTTCTTGTTGCAGTTATAAAAATATTTCAATTATTATTTGAAATAATTATAACTTCAAAAAATTTCAATTGCTCCATGAAGCTTGGGAAAATTTTTGAAAAAAAATATTTTCATATTTCATATAATTTTTACGGAACTACTTACTGGGCTGTTTCTAGTTGAAGGTTACGAACAATTAAATCCATTGCATTGTCTGAAACTCCAGTTTTCCCGGCATACCGATATCGAGTCTTTTTCAAGGCCATTCATCTTACCAAGGAGTTACATATACATCTACGACGAAGTATTTACTCTCAACTCAAATAAATCCGAAGAATTGTCGACACAATTTAAGTAAGTTTCAGAGAGAGTAGTGTTATGGATCTCTGCTTCTTTTGATACTAATTTAATTTTTGAAATTAGAAACTGTTATTTATATGAGATCCAGTAAAAAAATCCGAAAAAATTGAACAAATTTTGATTTTGAATGTGTTGCCCGAAACGCTATTCTTAAAGGCGGTTACCTATATAAAAATAAAGAAACTCATTGAATGTAAAACACAGTGGCGCACCGAGGGGGGAGGCTGTCGGGCTGCAGCCCCCCCGAGCTGTGACAAAAAAAGTAATTCAAATATTTCCATCTTATTATTTTTCTAAAAGTAATAATAATTATTTTAGAACAGAATGGAAACTTAAACATTTCCTTTGGAGATAGAAATAGGGATTGATATCTTTACGCGCATCCCATTCGATATGCAAAACTGTGTGTTTTGGCCTTGAACATCGTGTCACTGTGATTGTCGCTGCAATGCGGCCATTGCGAAAGGCTGTTCTTGAAAGTAGAAGACAAATGTAAAGAGTATGAAGTTCCACTGATGAAGCCTCGAATTACAAAACGATGTAATGTGAAATGCGAAAATGCAGAGACTTACTTTCGAATTTCAATATTTATCCCATTTCTTGACAATTTTATAGCACAAATTCACAACCGATTCTTAAACACAAAGATGTTTTATCGTCATTTATGTGCAGCTTATTGCCAACGAATACTATTGATGAGTCTTACACTGATGATCTAAAAAAATTGTTCTTATTTTACGAACAGAACCTTTCTTCCGAAAACGATGCGTTTTTGAATAACTATTTCATTCTTTCCGTTTTTAGAGAGGAAGTTTCCGTAGCAACGATCGTTTCGTCTCGATAAAACTTCCAAGCCGGCAAAACCACAAGTTGGTTTTCCAGCGAATTTTTTACGTTTCTACAATTCATAGATAGCTTCGGAAATGAATATCATAGAGAAAACAAACAACGTGTAGTTAATCTATGAATTGTAATTTGCCAAATAGCGCAATCCGTGTCAAATGTGACCATATTAGACATTTTCTCGTGGAATAGTCATGCCGAATACCACTCAAGATGAAATTTAAGCAGGTAAAATTTCTCTTTTGTGATATTTAAGTTTGTTGCTTTTCGGAAATTTCGCTCACGACATTTTTTATTTAGGTGGAATGATTAATCAAGTTTTAGGCGCGTCCTCTTACCCCCTTTAATTAGTATTTGTGAAAAAAATAAAATATGCATTTTTTAAAGCAAGCTTTTTTGTAATATCTTCCCATAATGTGATATATCCATTAGGTACTTGAGAAGGTTTTCGCTTGCGGCGCATTTTTTGAATTATATAAATTACAAAAACCTGATTAATCTTGAGCAGCCCCCCCCCGAATAAAATTTCTGGGTGCGCCACTGGTAAAACATTTTCAAATTCATCAATCAAGTTTGAAAAGAATACTCTAAAGATGTCATAAAATTATATCCAAACCAAATTAAATTTGTATTCAAGTCCCTCACAGTTTATACAAAGTCTTATTCCCTATATACCTACAGAAGATATCCATCTTCCTCTATTACAGATTCTTGAATAACCCAATAATGATGTGAATGTTAGTATACAATCATTAATAACTGAAATTTTCTGATTACAAGTGCAAGAAGTATTTTGTTATCTATATGATGTTCGAAATATGAGTAGGCATTTCATAAGCATTGGAAGCAAAAAATGAAAAACATAGTATAATCTTCAATCAATTTATTTTTCTAACATCTTCACACTAAGTCCATTATCCATACATTTGAGGACAACAAGTTGTCCAATTCACTCCTGAAAATGATGAAATTTTCATAAGTGCTAGGGAGCTCTAGAAGTCCAGAACAAGTATGAGCTTTCGGAGACCTCAGAATTCCGATATCCTCATTGAATGATATATTTATGTCCGCAATGGGTAAATCAGATCCAGTACAGAATCTCCAGAAACTCATTCTTCTATCATCATCAATTTCTTTAACATATTTTTTTAAAAAGCGGAAAGATTTTTCTTGAGCTGAATTCAAATTTTCATTAATCGTCTTCATTTTGAGAAGGCAGTTTTTCGCCGTTGGTAAGATGCATTCATACTTGTCGATAACATCTTCAAACGACAAAAAGTTGTTGGCGAAAACGTCATTAAAACATTCGCTCACGAATCTCGTTTTCTGTATGATCTCTCTATAGGCCAAATCTTTAATTTTCTCTTTTATGTTATCCTGAGAGGGTAATCCACTTGTCTCATATGACGAAAAAAATTCTACTATGTCATTTTCGTCAACGCTCTGAATGTCTATCATAGCTTGAGACAATATACTTTTCTCAGACTGACTTATAAATGACAGAAAATCGTCCAATAATTCTTTCTCCTGTACCTCTAGATCAGGGGTCTCCAAACTTTTTAGCCTAAGGGCCAAAATGTTTACACCAGCAAATGCGGAGGGCCAAAATATTTGAGCGTTTTTTTTCTTATGTTGAATTCTATATTTTGCTTGTTAATAGGCTTCACCTAGCATGCAAGTGAATAAAGCCGAATTACCATCATTCTGTGCTTTTTATCCAACATATTACAGCAACAGTAATAATATACAGGGTGTCCCAAGTTCGAGTGCCTATTTGACGTTTCTGAGGAACTGGACATATTTGAAATCTGAAAATTGGGATTATGACATTGTTCGAAATTTTCTACAGACCTAAAATATTTTTGGAGCCTGAACACTTCCGGTTATACAGGGAGTGAAAATCAATTTGTTCAAAAAATTTTGTTTTCAATTTATTCGCTTCTGATATGATGGAGTATTCGATGGTGAATAGATTTCTGTTGAAACCATTGTATTCATTCAAATAGTTTTCAAAATATCGTAAAAAAAACCTGAAAAAAGTCAGTATTATGTATTTTTCTTATTCTGAACATCCTGAGTGTAAACCGTTCTCATAACGTCAAAGTAGAAGAATGAAGAAAGGTCATGAATTTTTTGAATTTCATAAATATCACAGGGTGTTCCAAATTTTGTGTCGAAAATTGTGATCCAAAATTGTCCATAACTTCTGTTTTTCAAATTAGAACCCTATTTTTTTATTATTGCGTTGGATTCTACAATGAAAAATAATGATAGCCCCCTCAGATGCTCTTGCTCCTAAATTCAGTAATTCCCGTGTTATTTGAGCTTTTCTGGATTCATGTCGTACGTAGATTTCAAATCTAAACAGATTCCATGAATATACTTTTGAAACATGGAAACCATAGTAACAAGTGATAATTAGACCTGTCACTTGTGAATTAATTTACCTTCTATGATCACAGAATATTCTCATGCAAAAAATTAGATGAATTTTACTCTAGGTACAACATAAATCAAGAACAGCTCAAATAAGTCGGAAATTACTAAATTTAGGAGCAAGTGCATCTGGAAGTGCTATCATTATTTTTCTTCGCAGAATCCAACGCAATCATAAAAAATAGGGTTCTAATTTGAAAAACAGAAGTTATGGCCAATTATCGATCATAGTTTTCGGCACAAAATTTGATACACCCTGTGTTGATATTTATGAAATTCAAAATGAGCATGATTTTTTCACATTCTTCTACTTTCACGTTGTGAGAACAGTTTTGCACTCGGGATGTCCAGAAGAAGAAAAATAAACATGATACTGACTATGAATATTTGACTTTTTATCAGGTTTTCTTTTCGATAATTCGAAAACTATTCGATCAAATACGATGGTTTCAACAGAAATGTATTCAGCATTGAATACTCAATCATATCATAAACGAAAAAATTTGAAAAAAAAATTTTTGAACAAATTTATTTTCACTCCCTGTACAACCAGAAATGCTCAAGCTCCAAAAATATTTTAGGTCTGTGGAGTCAATATCATAATCCCAACTTTCAGATTTCAAATAATCCAGTTCTCCAGAAACGTCTAATAGACACTCGAACTTGGGACACCCTGTATACATATATAAGCTGATGAGCTTTCGCGGGCCGGATTCTTAACACTGGCGGGCCAGATTTGGCCCGCGGGCCGTAGTTTGGAGACCCTTGCTCTAGATCAAAACACTTCTTAATGAAAGACGGAGCTAATTTGATGGGAAAATAATTTTCTTTTTTCAAACCCTTGAGTAATATTTTTGCACAAGATTTCCAGTGCTCTTCTTTAAAGTCGTCCCTAATGAAGGGCACTTTCAGAGTTGTCCCTACCGTGCATTTGGCGTAAAATGATGACCAAAACTCGGAAAGCGCATCTGTGAAAACTCCCCCAAAATCTGCAGCAGCTTCTATGTTTCCATTTGTCATAACCATTTCAATTTTGAAATCACAATTTTCTAAGTCGTGATATCGGAATGCATCCAAGAGTTCCTCGAAGATTTTTCCACGATGGAGCACTAGTGTTTCTATTCCACTTTCCGTGGGCATTTCGTTATGAAGTATTCCTGGCAACAGATTCTGTAGCTCGAAGTCCTGAATAGTAGAAAATGTGTAATTAGTAGGAATAAAAATTAACATCTCAAACGAGAAAATGCTAGTTTTATCGATGGTCCCGTAAATTATTTTCTTTAAAATTATAATAAATATAAAAATGCACTCACATCTTCCAAGTGGTCGTTAAATGCTTCATAAAAGTCAGTGAGACTAGTAGAATCTCGTTCCATTAGTCGAGAAGACCGTCTTGGATTACTTGACGAATAGGTAAAGTTCAAATCATCCAATTCAATTTCATCCTGAGACCTTGTTGAAGTTTCTGAATAGAATGTCTCATCATCAGAGCCGAGTGCTGATCCGTTTTTGGGTATTGTCGATAAATAAAATCTCAACGTGGTCAGTGCCGCTATCTCATACATCTCTCCTATAGTTAAATCTAAATTGCATTTATGACTTTTGTAGTCAAGAAGATCAATATTGAAAGCTTTCAATTTTCCCTTTGTTGATTCTCCATTGGGAAAAAATAATCCCGTGGCCTGTTGGAGTATTTCAGCACATTTTATGTCTTTATCTACAGAAAGTCTTCTTGTGCCACCCCCAAATTTGGCCCTCACTTGTCGAAGTTCACCATGTTTTGGGTGGATACAGAGCCACCCAATCTCAATCATCCTCGTCTTCTTTCTATCTTTTTTTCTTGGTGGAATCGGGGGTTCTTTCCTGTCCTTTTGTTCCATTTTTTTTTTCAGTGTTTCTATCAAACTCTCTTTTTTCTTGGGTACATTTCTTTTGCAGAAATTTAGGATAGCAATCCTATCTCCATATTTAGGTAAGATTTTCTTCAGCTCTTCTTCTGGCATCATTGTAATAACGGCTGAATCAATCTGTGAAAAAATACGTTTTTACTTCAGTTCATCCCATTCGCATCTGCTAAAAATGCGATCATCGCTAGATGAAAAATGTATTGCTAGAAAATGTTTCTGAATATGCCATAAACTTTCAATTTGTAATTCTATGATCTATTGATTTTCTACCATTAAATAAATGAACAAATCAGGAAATTAAAAAAGAATCAGAAAATCGGTAATGAAAAATAACAATTGAAAATAATTCAACTTGATATAATACTTTCTGGTAGTCAGGAGGTCCAGATAAATTTTCAGAAGCTCGTGTATTCCTCATTTCATTATGAACGGATACCCAAAGAAATATTGAGTTTCGATTGAAGGATATTTTGGGCGACGTCTGCTTATTGTCTTGAAATTTTTGGGATTTCTCTCGTAATATCTGAAATACACTAAAAAAAATTGGTTTTTGTAGAAATCGCTCCTGCGCTATAAAGGACCCCGCACTTTTTCTATGGCAAATGGCGTTCCGTCAAATTTTTTAAAATTTTGGTATAATGTAGTACTCGACATACTGATCAAAAGTGTCCATGGCCCAAACTCAATCCTATGACTAGTTTTTGAGATACAGGGCGTTGAAGTTGAGAATTACCCACTTTTACTACGTGCGTATCTCGAAACAGAATCGAATGAATTTCAATTTTTCTCAAGAAACATTTCATTACATCCCCAGGGATCAACCGTATAGAAGAATATAACCGAAAATCGTTACGAATACAGGGTTATCCATAATTGAATGCATGCCCAATTTCGAAAGTATAAAAGATGTCAGTTTCAGAGCGAGAACATTCACAAAATGAACTATTACACTAGATATGTTGTTGTTACATCGACAAAGTCTGAAATACCCAGAATTTATACTGGGTGATCCATTATTATAGAAACTATTCTCAAAGAGGGTTAAATGGACACCCTGTATTTATGGGTTGATTCAAGGTGTTTGTTTAATTTTTTTAGAACATATTATTATGGACTTCAAAGAATACAGGGTGATTCAGTCATGAAATGAACTTTGAAACTCGCGGAAATACCCAAAAACCACCTTTTTTTTCATCACCCTGTATTTCAAAATTAACTCCGATGAGGTGGGAGTTTTCTTTCACCACTGTACTTGATATAAAAACATCAATACGGCTGAGAGTTTTTATCCACTTCCTATGACCAGATTTTTTGTTATGCTGGAATAAGAATAGAATAACATAAATAAATAGGTAATTTTCATATTACATAAAAAAAAATCTGCTCATAGGAAGTGGATAAAAACTCTCAGCCGTATTGATGTTTTTATATCAAGTACAATGGTGAAAGAAAACTCCCACCTCATCGGAGTTAATCTTGAAATACAGGGTGATGAAAAAAAAAGGTGGTTTTTGGGAATTTTCGTGAGGTTCAAAGTTCATTTCATGACTAAATCACCCTGTATTCTTTGAAGTCCATGATGATATGTTCTAAAAAAATCAAACAAACACCTCGAATCAACCCATAAATACAGGATGTCCATTTAAGCCTCCTTGAGAATAGTTTCTATAATAATGGATCACCCAGTATAAACTCTAGGTATTTCAGACCTTTTCGAAGTAACAACAACATATCTAGTGTAATAGTTCATTTTGTGAACGTTCTCGCTCTGAAACTGACATATTTTATACTTTCAAAATTGGGCATGCATTCAATTATGGACAACCCTGTATTCGTAACGATTTTCGGTCATATTCCTCTATATAGTTGCTCCCTGGGGATGTAATGAAATGTTTTTTGAGAAAAATTGAAATTCATTCGATTCTGTTCCGAGATACGGGCGTAGTAAAAGTGGTTAATTCTCAACTTCAACGCCCTGTATCTCGAAAACTAGTCATAGGATTGAGTTGGGGCCATGGACACTTTTGATCAGTAGGTCGAGTACTACATTATACCAAAATTTTAGAAAATTTGACGAAACGCCATTTGCCATAGTAAAAGTGCGGGGTCCTTTGTAGGAAGGTACGCATATGTGAAGGAGTCTGATCTAGGTTACAAAATGTTACAAGTTCTACTTCCAATAACTTTTTTTTCTACATTATAGCAAGAAATTCGTTTCTAACAAATAGTGTACCTACTATTTATATCGCAGGAGCGATTTGTATAATAACGAATTTTCTATTAAGTGCATTGATATGTCGAGAGATAACCAAATTTCCATGATTTTATAAATTTTTTACTAGAATACGATATTTCTCATCTGAATGAAAAATTCGATCTCGGTCGGAACCCTGGTTTTATCAGGAAAATAAAACTTCGTACAGCCATATATTCTGGCGCTTTTGAGCGCTCGTTCAGCAATATTGTAAGTCTTGTGAGTTGAGTCATCTTGTGAACCGAGCCTTTTTATAGGTAGAGAACTTTTACACCTCTGGACAAATAATTTGCATTTGCATAGCTGATACGTCAATGTGTTTTACATAAAAAAAGGTACTCCTAGTTGCGTGATCAAACTGAATTTGCTGTGAAAATGCAAATTTGTCCAGTGGTGTAAAAGTTAGGAGGTTAAACCTTTGTGCGAATTCAATATCTCCGCCATTGGCACATATTAGAAAACCGAGTACAGGGCAACAAAATAGCTATTATTATTGGCGAAGAGTGTACGAAATCTAAATTCTTTAATTTAAATGGTTTCCGAGATATTAGCAAAAAATTTAAAAATTTAAAAATTTTTGACACCCCGTATCTCAGAAACGAGGAGACTGAGGAAAAATGGAATAGAAGAAAAATGTTATACGTCATACTCCACCCAAATGCAGGATTCAATATAGATCGAATCTGTAGTTCCGAAATTATTAGGAAAACATCATTTTAAACGGCCATATTTACGGAACCCCTGGTCGAATTGTGCCCATTAAGGTCCATTCGTTCGAGTATATTATCGAGTTCAGGATTCGTGATCAGCGAGTCCAACCTAATCGATTGTGAATTTTATGAGATCAAAATTCGGAAAATAGAGACGATATATCCACTCGTTTAAGTGGAACGAGAGGTTGATTATGTCAAAACAGGAAAAAATAGGAGTTGTTGTTCCATTAAAGGGGAAAATCTATTATCTTTAATATCTTATGTCTTTTCTAAAGGAAATTGTTGAAACATTGCAAAAAATGATCGTCAGATGATCCATTTTTTGTGTGCACTTTGCCAAATAGTATTCCTGACTACTGGGATGAACCACAACCCCCCATAATCTCTACAGGGTGTTTCCTACTTGAATGTCAATATTTATGGGGATGTTTTTGGGCCCATTTTAAGAAAAAAAACTTCATATGAGCAAATGTCCTATACTTCTTACCTTTTGAGATACAGGGTAGTAAAGTTTTCGAAAATAAATCATTTATTAAATTATGAGCAAATTTGATCTCTTGAATTTTTTTTAGTCCAATACATGACTTTGATCTAAAAAAATAAAATCTACGTATGTCTTTGTATGATGATATTGTCATATGTAGGTAGGTATGCATTAATGATTTTTTTTTTATTTAGTTAGTTAATATACGGGATCAACCCCATTACAAACTTTATTGAATATTATGAAAATAACAACCAACTTATCCACTATAAATAGATCCAGGTTGATGCTACTGTTATGGTCATACAAAGGAACGGTTTTAATTTTTTTGATTCATAGTTCTATACTATACTAAACTGGTAACTCTGTGGACCGGCCCGAGGGAATCTGTCAAAAAAGTTGGTCCAGAAGAATCTTAATATCGCAGCGAAGCTGCGATACATCGAGGAGATTTTTGTACGGTCGGAAAGAGGAATAATCCATTTATACCTGGGCGAAGTTTCGATTCACTAGGAAATCTAGAAGTATTTTTAAAAAATTCGCGAAAATCGCGAAAAATTCCGGCAAAATGGGCAATTTTATACTCGATAAAACTTTTTCCACAGATATCCTGGCCGTGATGTAAATATACGGATCGAAAGAGGAAATGTTAATGCTTAATAGCTTGGTATTGATATTTTCCATAATTTCCCCATTTCTTCAGGAAAATCGATCAAAGTTTGACATTTCTCCTGTAAAATCACCCGATCTGCAGTGATCACAGGGAACGATTTGACATTGTAGCTGTCGCTGTCAGAGTTTGACGTAGCCCGGGTTTGTTGACATGTTCTGAATGGGAATGTATTTCGCGTAACTAATATAAATAAGAAAATAAGCCATGAATTTGGTAGAAAATGAATGATTGGACCTTATTTTATATACGTGTCTATTTAAATTCAACTTTAACCGATGATGTGAGTTTTGACGTTCATCTGGTCGAATTCCACCTTAACCTCAATCTCAAATCGACCAACTAACTTTTATTTGTTTCTAAATCAGATAATGGTCAAAATGTTCAGTATATTAGAAGAATTGGAGGTAAGTATACATATGTATATATTTGGTTATCAAAGGTTTTAACTATTTTTTCTTCCAGATTTTGGTATTTTCAATTTTTTCGTACTGTTTTCATCACCAGGCAAACAGAAAGCTTTCTACGACCTTGCTCACTACGTTGGATGAAAGAGGATTGTGTCATAGCGTTCTTTATTATGATTATTTGGTCTGGTGGAAAATTGCTGATAATCTATCTGCAAACGTGCAAACAGGTCAGTATTATGGGGCTAAATAGGGCGTTCCATGTCTCATAGATTTCAACTGCTTCACTCCCCAGATTATATCTGAAGTTTTTTCATGCATTCTCAAAGAACAAACCTCATTTCTGAATTATGCAATAGAACGGTCATATTTGATGAGAGACGACAATTATGTTTTCACATTATTTTTGTTTTGAATCATCGCTTCCATTTATTCATTCTGATGACAAATTCCTTATAATTTATATGCCACATCTTAATCTATGAATCTTTCCAGATATTATTCGAAATGGAGAACAATCGTTTTAGTCATCGTCTAAACAGTTTTACATGGAAAACTTATTACTTATGTAAGTATCAAGACAAGAGAGGTGATTTCTTAAATTCCAAATTTTTGTTAGTTTTCAGATGAACACAAGGATGATGGCTTTTCGATATCAATGCATATTTTGTTTCTGAAAAGTTGAAAATTGATCGGAAATCATTATGATTCAGTGAAAAAGGGGTAACGGTGATATTCCACCACCAATAACATAAGAAGATCATGTATGTATGTCAACGGAGTACTATCATATCAGGAGGTTTGTATCGCCTAAGGATATAGTGTCCAAGGTTTATAATGGCCTTTCCAACCTGGGTGTATAAAGAATTTTTTCCAATACTAATAATACGTATTACTTTTTCTTATGAAGATACGATTAAGTAATGGCAAATTTTGCTATTACCAGATCTCTTCTTTTCTTATATGTATATGCTTTATTTAATATTAGATTAAAGTATTTTTCTTTTATCATATTATTATTGGAAAAAATTCATATTCACCAGGTTTCATTTTCAACATTCACATGCAGAATTAAATACTTTTCACATAAAAAATTAATAATCCTGACTACTGGTGACAATAATGTTAAATTACTCTTGCAGGCAGGCCGCGTGAAGTTGGCGAAAAAATGTCGGCACAAATTCTGAAATAATCCCCAATATTTAGTGCCCAATTTGTGCCCATTTGTGCCGTATGAATCAATTTCAGCACCATTATGGTTTTCGAGATATTCGAGTTTGAAGTTTTTGGTGCTAGCTTCACACTTGGCACCAACATTTTTCGATTTCGAAAAACTTTTAATGCCAATATTTAGTGCCCAATTTGTGCCCATTTGTGCCGTTTAATTGACCTCATTATCACTTGTACTTTTTGAGTTATTTCAGTTTGAATATCTTGGTGCCAGCTTCACACTTAGCACCAACATAATCCAACTTTGAAAAAAATTTTATGCCAATATTTTGTGCCCAATTTGTGCCCATTTGTGCCGTATAAATGACATTTCTACCATTTGTAGTTTTTGAGATATTGACTGTTGTTTTTTAGCCGGCGTGAAGTTGGCACCAACATATTCCAACTTTAAACAAATTTTGATGCCAATATTTTGTGCCCAATTTGTGCCGTATAAATGACATTTCTACCATTCGTAGTTTTTGAGATATTGACTGTTGTTTTTCAGCCGGCGTGAAGTTGGCACCAACATATTCCAAGTCTGAAAAAAATTTTCCGCCACTATTTAGTGCTGAATTTGTGTCAATTTGTGCCGTTGAAATGGCTTCGATATCTTGGATAGTTTTCGAGTTATGAACAATATTGTGTTTTATTAACGGTGCCATCTATGGGAAAAAGCAAGTATTGTTTCGCTTCATAATAGGTCAAATATGTCGGCCTCACATATGTAAATTCTGTTACATAATAACTTCCCATGAACTTATAAATAGACCTCTGATTATTAAGCAAACAATTCCTTGCATTAATCGAACAATCTATCCTTTTCGATGGTAAAAATATGTTGAATCGGGAAAATTGTTGAGTAATATTATTTCAAAATAATATTATATTTCCACAACGTGAAAATAAGAAAATTATTTTTTGTAGCAGTCTTTGTAGAACGTCTGAAGAAAAGAAGGTTTTCAAAGATTGCAAGAATGCATCGACTTAGTTCCTCCATCGCAATCAAAATGCTCTAAATGCTCCAACGAATTGAAAACAGTCAAAACATTAACCGATTATTTGATAATTGATTGTGATGTGGGAAAACTGATTATCCTCAATGAAATTCAATTAGTTCTGAGCATTGAAAATAAGTCCTATATGCTCGGAGGAGTAGCCAATTTTATTTCCCCAGCTGTAAGTACCGGGATAGGTCATTACACTGCATATTGTAGAAGAAATGATGGCCAGTGGGAGGAATTCAATGACTTATTGAAGGAATATAGAGTTGTTGGGAATGATGTTTCCGTGAACCCTCATCTGCTTCTATATACAATTTGAATATAGCATAAAGCCTTTTTGTCAAAAATTGTTGATGATGTTTGTTTGTTATAAGTATTTATTTATTTATTGTACATAGTGATGATGTAAAGATATGAAGTGTAATAAAAATTTCATTTTTGTTCTATTCTTTCTATTACCTAGTGTTACGAACTTTGTATTAGTTCAAGTATATCACGAAGAATAACCTTAGTGATGCAATAATTCCTGGGGTGCTTCGGGACTTTAAACTAAAATTTGTGTCACAGTTTAAAAAAAAACTGATTTTCAACCCGGTTCAATATTATTCCATCTTTAACCTGGGTAAGTTTATCTGGGAGTCTTGGACCAAGCTAAATTCGATTTCAATTAATTCAGAAGGTCCGTAAATTACCAAAGTGAATTAAATTCACCAGTAAATGTCAGATCAGAGAAATCACCGAATGTGCCGTAGATGCCATATCGGAACGTCCTTTTAATAAAAAATTTACGCTCACGAAGCAGCCGTTTCAAATAGGCAAGCACGTGTTAGATCGCCCCGTTTGATGTTTGCCGCCACACGCTATCTGCTTTTATGCAGGAAAGTGAATCCATACAAGTAATTGTAATAAGGAATATATTTCTAATTGTATTTTTTGAATTTGGAATTCCATATCGAAATATAATATTATTTAGAAATAATATTACTCAACAATTTTCCCGATTCAACATAATTTTACCATCGAAAAGGATAGATTGTTCGATTAACGCAAGGAATTGTTTGCTTAATAATCAGAGGTCTATTTATAAGTTCAAGTTATTATGTAACAGAATTCACATATGTGAGGCCGACATATTTGACCTATTATGAAGCGAAACAATACTTGCTTTTTCCCATAGATGGCGCCGTTAATAAAACACAATATTGTTCATAACTCGAAAACTATCCAAGATATCGAAGCCATTTCAACGGCACAAATTGACACAAATTCAGCACTAAATAGTGGCGGAAATTTTTTTTCAAACTTTGAATATGTTGGTGCCAACTTCACGCCGGCTGAAAAACAACAGTCAATATCTCAAAAACTACGAATGGTAGAAATGTCATTTATACGGCACAAATGGGCACAAATTGGGCACAAAATATTGGCATCAAAATTTGTTTAAAGTTGGAATATGTTGGTGCCAACTTCACGCCGGCTAAAAAACAACAGTCAATATCTCAAAAACTACAAATGGTAGATATGTCATTTATACGGCACAAATGGGCACAAATTGGGCACAAAATATTGGCATAAAATTTTTTTCAAAGTTGGATTATGTTGGTGCTAAGTGTGAAGCTGGCACCAAGATATTCAAACTGAAATAACTTAAAAACTACAAGTGATAATGAGGTCAATTAAACGGCACAAATGGGCACAAATTGGGCACTAAATATTGGCATTAAAAGTTTTTCGAAATCGAAAAATGTTGGTGCCAAGTGTGAAGCTAGCACCAAAAACTTCAAACTCGAATATCTCGAAAACCATAATGGTGCTGAAATTGATTCATACGGCACAAATGGGCACAAATTGGGCACTAAATATTGGGGATTATTTCAGAATTTGTGCCGACATTTTTTCGCCAACTTCACGCGGCCTTGCAGGCAGATGTTATTGAATTAATCATAATGCATCGTCACTTGAATCGTGGGACATTTGTCACCCCAGGTTAGGCCACTTATATTTCGATGAACCCTGCACTCTTGATGATTGCTTTCTGCTGTATACCTATGGATTAACCCTTCAACCAAATACTAAGCAAATTTTCATTTACTATACTATATGTATGTATGCATCCTTATATTTCTGAGATTTTTAAATTGTTTACATAACAAATTTTCTTGGTGAATATCTGATTTTGAAGAAACACAAAGGCATAATTTTCAAAGTAACTTTTTTCTTATACGTCAATTCTCATTATTAAATGAATGTAAAGGCCTCTTGCAACGACAGAGAATTCTCGCGAGAATTTTCTGCCAAATTCACTGACCGAAAATTCTCTGCCGTTGCATACTACTTTTGGTAGAATTCTCTGTGAAATTCCATTGTTCCATCGTATAAAACGGCAGAGAATTTTCGGTCAGTGAATTTGACAGAAAATTCTCGCGAGAATTCTCTGTCGTTGAAAGAGGCCTTGAAACACAAGGGCCATTAATTATTTTTCTTGAGTCAATATATATGTCTTCTTTCAAATTTATGTATTCCATATTATTTCATTACTGCATATCACACATTCTGAAGTTTCTATATTGTCGAAACTTCACGTAGCATTTCTCCTGTAAAATTCGTATTTCTGGGAAATTCTTCATTTTGCTATTGGGACATACTGCATTCCTATTTTATGCTACTGAATGTTTCAAATGCAGAGTTCATGTTGAATGTTGAATATGTTGACCACGATCTATTTATTTTGATTAACTTGACTTCTTCATGATTGATTTTGGATATGATCATGTATATATCATCGGTGATATCTAGGTTTGTGCAATAGCCTCTGAAGACTTTGAAAGATATTTCTGAGATTTTTTTCTCTCATATTATTGATGCTAATATAGTTGGAATGTGTGTTAGATATAGCAGCTGAAGATTACAAACTTGCGTAAACACTCTGAAAAAACAGTAAGCACACAGCACAGGGGAAATATACTGATAAATATTTTACAAACCTCCAAGGTTTGTATCTTATTCTCAAAATCATATAGTTTCTCGAGAAATTTTAATTGATGCCTCAATTCAATACATCAATCAGTAGGTCAAATGTATGCAACAAGTAATCATAGTAGATTTATAGAATGAAGTACATATAATATATTGATTTCGGTTTATTCTGACTTGAAACATATCGCGTTTTAGCTACATCAGAGTTTATAATGTCGACCGTGCGAGTTGCCATTTTTGCGCCTCCCTACCGAGTATAACACATTTAAAAAACAACAGGTGAAACCGAAAGAAGAGCACTTTCAAAAACCTCGCTGCTTTTTGTAATGGCTGATTGACTGCACTTTAACGAGACCTAACGTTTAAAATAATAATAATAATTTGCAACAAGAATAATTCGCAATCCTTGTAAGACCTGATATGATACTGAAAACGGCTCTTATTGATATCGGTTCTGTGGAAAAATGTTCAGCTTATTCATTTCCCTGTTTGACTACTCTGATTCGGCCCTGTCCTACAAATGTCTCAAAACTGAATATTTGATCTGAATACGTTCTTTTTAGGAATATAAAGGTCATTGTATGTTCCAAATTTCAATAAATTCTGTCCAGTCGACTGTGACTGCCTTTTTTTCTATCTAATGTGCGGAATTCTACAAATGATATATATTTTTTGATTAAATTCACACTCTTATGAGCAAAACATGCACTTATTCACAACTTTTTGTTGAATTTACCTACTACGGTAAAATTTGTGTTTCTTTTTGCGAAAACCATTTTATACTCGAAACCATTATGTCATCACAATGTAACTGGCCGATTTACAACGAGATATCCAGTTATATTCCCAAATATTTTTTGTGGCGTGTGGGTCAAAGTCATGTTATAAAAAGCACACCAAAAATACTCATGTTTTTTTCGGAAGCAAATAGGCATATATACAAAACGAGCTTTTATGCCTCATTCAAGGTCAACTATCCTGACATGTTAAGAAAAGTTTCTGTGCATATTTATATAATTATACAGGGAGTTTCCTGATTGAATGTCAATATTTATGGGGGTGATTCTTCGGCCCATTAAAAAAAAACTTCTTATGGACATATGTCCTAAATGTCTTACCTTTTGAGATACAGTTTGGTAAAGTTTTCAAAAATAAATCATTTATTATTAATAACTACAATACCACTTCTGATATTTTGACGAAATTTGTCATACATGGACTATGAATCAAGAGGCATTGTATCACTTTTTTTTTATTCCTACCAGTGGCGTTCGTAAGTAACTTGACCTACCTATTTTGGCAGACATTGATGGTACGCCACAGATTTTTCCTAAAATTAAATTCATTTTTGAAATTTACAAACATTTCTCACCAAAATTGATCACTTGATTTTTTCAATCCGATGCTTCCGCTTAAAAAATGAAAACTGTTTCTCTGCATTGAAATAAATTACACTATTTTTGTAAGTAAGGAAGAATTGGTTCTTATCTTAGTAGGCTGTGGCCAAGAATTGATATTTGGTTGTGATCACTTCATGTCTTTGAATATTAATATTTAGATATCAATAATGAATGATTTATTTTTGAATACTTTACCACCCTATTGTATATCAAAAGGAAAGACGTTTAGGACATATGTTCAAATGAAGTTTTTTTCTGGAAATGTGCCCAAAATTCACCCCCACGGATATTGACATTCAATTAGGAAACACCCTGTATATACATTTTCATCAAAATATTTCCTCTTCTCATCATCCTGTTCAGCCTACAATCAAATGGTATTATGTGTTGATCATTATAGTGTTAATTTTATACAAAAATTTTAATTTATTACTAATAATCGAATGGAAAATGTGATGAATGAATGTTGGTTTGAAATCGATCCAAATAATGTTTTCTACAATTGGCAATGCTCAACTCTGTAATTATGTTCAATAATAATAATAAAAATATCTGAAAAATTACTCATGACTATGTTTTATAACACATTTTGAATTGTTTGTGGGAAAATAATTTAACAATTCATGTTTACATTTTCGTATATTTAGTCTACTTCTTGAGGATAATATTTTTTTTTTCAGAAAAAACAGGAAATTGTTTCCCTCATTTTCATTTTCCTTTATTTGCTCATGAGTTTCGATTTTTTCTCTGAATATAACTAATACTTCATCAAATAATGATATCAATGTGCCCATTTCTGCGATCTATCTTGCATGCGATCTTTTGATTTTTCTGATATCTCATATGCGAATTCTCTTCAAAGGTAGATCTACTGGCTTACTAGTATATGTATTACAAATTTCAATAAAATATCTGAAGTGGTATTGTAGATATTTATAATAAATTATTTATTTTTGCAAACTTCCCAACCCTGTATCTCGAAAGGTGAGACGATTAGGACATATGTTCATGAGAAGTTTTTTTCTTGAAATGGTCCCAAAAATTACCCCCATAAATGTTGACATCAAATTAGGAAACACCCTGTATAGAAGGCTGTGGATAATTGTAACGAAAAATGATAAGGACAGGCCATAACAAGAGTGTCTTCGAATATTTTACTCGTTGTGTAAGGTAAAGCCGCCTTTAACAGATAGAAAAGCAGAGGGAAAAAATTGATTGCCTACGGAATTATTGCTTATCTCTATGTTCTAAAAAAACTGAAAGCAAAAAAAACTTTTTGAAAAAAGCTTTTATTTAAATGCCATAAAAAAAAGAAAATAAAATTTTCCTTTGAAATTTCAACTATCAACTCATAACCTCATACACAATTTATATGATCATAAATGCTTGTCGCGAGTTCTGTGTAAGTACCTATAAGTATGTATTTAATTAAACTGATATATAAAAAAATTGCATTTAGCAGGCTGAGATACTCAATTGAAAAGGTACTAGTTTATTTACACAAGTAAATCGCGCAACTGCTTTTATGATCATATAAATTGTGTATAATGAGGTTATGAGCTGATAGTTGAAATTTCAAAGGAAAATTTTATTTTCTTTTTTTTAGGGCATTTAAATAAAAGCTTTTTCCAAAAAGTTTTTTTTGCTTTCAATTTATTTTTTACTTTTTAGTTATTTCTTAATATTCTCGACAAGCCCTTTCATTTGAATACCCATATTGCGGAAGTGCATGAAAAATAACTATTCCGCCGTCTTGGATGTTCCGCCATATTGGATTTAGAATCACATCAACATTATTTTTCGAGTTACTCTCAACAAGTCTTTTCATTTGATACCCATATCGTAAAAGTGCATAAAAAATAACTATTTCGCCATCTTGGATGTTCCGCCATATTGGATTTAGAATGACGTCAACCTCATTTTTTGAGTTACTCTTAACAAGCCCTTTCATTTGATACCCATATTGCAGAAGTGCATGAAATATACCTATATATAACTATTCCGCCATCTTGGATATTACGCCATATTGGATTTTGACTGACGTCAACATAATTTTTCGAGTTACTCTCAACAAGCCCTTTCATTTGATACCCATATTGTAGAAGTGCATAAAAATAACTATTCCGCCATCTTGTATGGTCCGCCATATTGGATATAGAATGACGTCATAAAGTTAATCGTGTATTGTCATCCAAATTAAACGTGTATACAAAATTGAGTAGCAAGATTCCACCCGAACATACATAGGTACATATGTTATTCGCAATAGCCGAAAGCGGCCACTGTCCGAAATTTTGGCCCACAACGCGTTATGGCTATCCAAATTTACCCACGATGCGAATAGATGTTTCTTTTTCGAGCACTGAGTAAAGCGGAATACCCAGAACGCGTTGTGGGTAAATTAGATAATCCACAATGCGAATCCAATTTTAGCGAGCTTCCATTATGCGTTGTGGACAATTCATTTTACCCACGTCGCGTTCTGGGTATTTCACTTTACCCAGAAAGCGATGAACCAGAATTTTTCGTCGAAGTCAGTCTGCTGTAGGTTGTGTACTGGCAGGTACGAGTAGCGAGTATTACGAGTAGCATGAATAGATTTTAAAACCACATTGACTAGATACGTTGTGATTTTTTTGAAATTGGTTTGACTTTGTTTTGGTTTTAGTGCGTGGTTTCGAAAATATTTCAATATGAAAGCTGAATTAGAACAAAAATTAAGTGAACAGGTCGCTGTTCTTATCGGCCGACGGTTATTCAGAGATTATGTATGAAACCAAAGTGACACTACAAAGAAAACGGGATGGACTTCAATTATCATTCAAAAAATATCGTAGATTGAATCCATTTACAGTTGAAGAAAACGATAAACTTGTTATAAAATTCCAGTTTTTTATTATTTTTACTTTGGAGGGGTTGAGTGGAGCAGGATGTGTACCCTGGTATAGCATCACTGGACTTCGCCTTTTTTCACAATAGAATGTAAACTACTATGTATTATTTTGGCTAGTTTGTATATTGTGAAAATAAAGACAATTATTATTATCATAGAACGTTTAGAAAACCAATCTGGCCTAATTTTTTTAATGTGCAGCAAGTGAAATGTATGATGAAATAGAGACAACTCATTGAAAAATTGGACACAAAAGAGAAAAAGCAATCTGTCCATTTCGCTCTACCCAAAATACGTTACAAGTAGAACAATGAATACAAAAACCTTCTATTGAAAGTTCATAAAGGTGAAACAAAACGATATATTAACAACTTATCAGAACTAAAAACAAATATTATTTATTTTTACAACTAGTACTTTTATGACATCTTGAATTACATTTTATATTCAATTTCACACATGCACACGCCTTAGTTTGACAGCCCTTCAAACAATTGCATTTTATAAAGCCTTGCTTAGATCCGGATGATAACATGGCTTCTTGGCGGATATTCACAAAAGAACCTGTAGCGACCTCAGAGAGGGATAGAATTTGTGTTCATTCCTGCTGTACAAACTGTACGTAACCTATTCACGCTACTCGTAATACTCGTACGTACCCGTCCGTACCCACAACCTACGTATTCTATGATGACTTCGACGACAAATTCTGGTTCATCGCTTTCTGGGTAAAGTGCAATACCCACAACGCGACGTGGGTGAAATGAATTGTTCACAACGCAGAATGAAAGCTCGCAAAAATTGGATTCGCATTGTGGATTACCTAATTTACCCACAACGCGTTCTGGGTATTGCGTTTTACTCAATGCTCGAGAAAAAACCACCTGTTCGCATCGTGGGTAAATATGGATACCCATAACGCGTTGTGAGCAAAATTTTCGGACAGTGGCCGATTTCGGCTATTGCGAATAACACATACATACATTGCAAGTTGAATAGAAGCTTTTAAAAAAATGGATGTTTACATTAGTCAAGTGAGTTGATCAAGTCAGTTGAATTCAAGTGACTTCCACAAAGTTGACCATGCTCCAACTTAGAAGCCGTTCAATTCAGACGATCGAGTGAAACGAATTGGGGGTTTACAAATTCAATTCGCTTTCAATTCAACTGTCTTGATCAACTCACTTGACTAATGTAAACGCGGTGTCATTCACTGAGAAAATTCATAATCACCTTTTCATCCTCGAAGTATTTAATGATATCATCGGGGACTTCTCGTGCCTTCAGAAACGTTGTGATGTCCATGTCTTCGCCAAACTCACTGCGCGTGCGTTCACCTAGAAAACCGTAACTCAATAATGATGCCGGTTAAACCTGGTCCAGTAAAATATATGAATCGGGGATTCCCTGGATTAGTTTTATTTCATTCAGAGCCCTCTAGAATTCTACCAGCAAAGTTGTATGTTACAGTCAACTACAATAGTATCTATCCATACAACCTTTACTGTAATGTTTATAGGCAACTACAATAGTATTTTCAGATAACTTATTTTTTATTTGAAGAGATTTTGCGAAATAAATCCATATTATTCAGCTAAACTTTTGTCGTCGAAGTATTTAAAATTAAAAAAACGGTAATACCCTTAAAATGCAGAAAGAGGTACCTAAACTTTGGTTCGTACAGGAATATTTTATAACTATTAAATTTCAAGTCTCTTTTTTGAAATAATTAAAAAATACCATACACTTGACCTTTTTTATTAGTACTTCCGAAAAAATTAATTGTCGAATAGTAACGATAGCAAGAGTTGCAATAAAACATGAATTTTTTTTTACATTATTTTGTCTACAGATAATACGCACAATTTTCGGAAAATTATCAAACACAAGAAAATATCTAATTGTGAATTGCTGATGGTCGCAAAATCTGTATTTAAACATCATGATAGTACAGACAAAAGATTCTCCGGGTATCGAAATATCTCCACAACTTCAGAATGAGTTACCCAGGAGCAGATATTTGACATGAAAAACTAGTTTGAGTAAGGGCAATATAATAAAATATACTTTACTTACCTGATTCAGTAAATTCACAGTAATCCATTTGCTGCGTACGCTATTCACTATATGCTCGTGCCACGTATCAGTATCGACGAGTAGTGATCCTAATTCTGAGTTTGAAGTCAGAATTAACCCTAATTCCGTGTTTGAAGTCGGAATTAGCGCTAATTCTGAGTTTAAAGTCGGAATTAGTGCTAATTCCGAGTTTAAAGTCGGAATTAGGGCTAATTCCGAGTTCAAAGTCGGAATTAGGGTTAATTCCGAGTTCAAACTCGGAATTATAGCTAATTCCGTGTTTGAACTCGGAATTATGTATAATTCCGAGTTTAAAGTCGGAATTAGCGCTAATTCTGAGTTTAAAGTCGGAATTAGCGCTAATTCTGAGTTTAAAGTCGGAATTAGGTATAATTCCGAGTTTAAACTCGGAATTATACTGAAAATTTTTTTACTTTGAAATGTGGCCCTTCTACGCCTTCGTACAAAGCGTCCATGTCAAATTAGTTTGTTCGAAATCTAAAATTTCACCACTGGAAATAGCGTCACTTCCTCGTTTGGAGCTGAGTGCCTCCCTGCTTTTATCAAAGCTGTTGAATTACATACAGGGTGGCCATTTGAAAACGAAACAGACGAGATTACAGACGAAATAAATTTTTTCGATAGAAATGCTCGGACAGGTCGATTTCTGTTTCGAGGGGGACAACTTAAGATGTAGGTTACGGACGCATAGCGCTTCAACCCTTGCTGCTACAACCCCCACCCCCAATTTTTGAATAGGGAAGATGGGGTGAGTGATACCTCAATTCAAAGGTATTTGTATATTGATTTCAGCACAGTAATTGTTTTTTCATTTTATGCATTAGTTCTCGAAATATTCTTAACTAAGTATTTGAAAATGAAGTGGTGTTTTCATGGCACTTGTAGTGTTTTTTTGTGAAAAATCGACATCTTGATCAAAGATTTCTATGTCAGTGGATTGGAGGAAGGAAGCCACAGTCATGGTTGTTTTGAAGCTCAAAATGTCGATTTTTCACAAAAAAACACTACAAGTGCCATGAAAACACCACTTCATTTTCAAATACTTAGTTAACAATATTCCGAGAACTAATGCATAAAATGAAAAAACAATTACTGTGCTGAAATCAGTATAAAAATACCTTTCAAATGAGGTATCACTCACCCCATCTTCCCTATTCAAAAATTGGGGGTGAGGGTTGTAGTAGCAAGGGTTGAAGCGCTATGCGTCCGTAACCTACATCTTAAGTTGTCTCCCTCGAAACAGAAATCGACCTGTCCGAGCATTTCTATCGAAAAAATTTATTTCGTCTGTAATCTCGTCTGTTTCGTTTTCAAATGGCCACCCTGTAAAACTGGTCTATATTCATCGTTGCAAAATTGAAAATATCATTGCTTGTTCCGATTCAAAAATTGTTTTGGGTTGGATTTCTCGGTCTCCTCATACACTTAAAACTTTTGTTGCTAATCGAGTGGCCAAAATTTGGCCCTTCACAATTCGTCTTTTGTTCGTGGTAAGCAAAACATTGCGGAAATAGTTTCGCGTGGTTCGACCCCTTCAGTCTTTTTGGAAAATAGTAAAAGTCTCACAGGTCTAGATTGGTTATATCAACCATTTCAAGATCAAGATTTCAAGAATCTATTAGAGATTTACTCGTTTTAGACGATTTGCCTGAGAAAAAAGTTATTTCCTTGGTTTCTGTCAAAGAAGATACTAATATTTTCGAAGAATTCATTTCAAAATTTTCCTCATTCACGAAGTTGTTATACAGCATGACCTTTGTGTTGAAGTTCGTTAAAATTTTATCGCCTAGAAAAGAAATCACTGTTACTGATCTGGATACCAGTGAAGACTATCTCATTGAAGTCCTTCAGAGAATACATTTTGGTAAGCTCATTGACGATTTGAATGCCAGAAAAAATATTCCCTCTTCATTTCGACATCTTTCGCCATTTATGGATAGTAAGGACTCATTGCGTGTTGGTGGTCGTTTAGTCAATGCACATATTGGGTATGATCACAATCATCCACTTATTTTGCCAAAACGGTCTCAGTTTTGCACATTATTAATTGACTTTTTTCACAAAAAATATTTGTATACGGGTGCACATTTGCTCTCCTCTCTGCTGCGCCATAAATATTGGATTTTGTCATCTCGTAATTTAATACGACAAAGGGTAAGGTCGTGCAATACATGTTATAGATTTAGACCGAAACCTACTTATCCTCCAATGGCGGATCTACCCTCAGTACGTGTAACTGAGCAACTCAAACCATTCATTTCAACAGCCGTGGACTATGCTGGTCCATTTCAAGTTAGTTTAACTCGACGTAGAGGAGTCAAAACCACGAAAGCATATACGCTGCGCAAAAAAATTGACGCACATTCTGAAAATCTCAATTTTAATGAAAGTTAACTCTACATTGACTTTATAACTTATTTTTCATGTTCTCTCGGAAAGGTTTTGAACGAAACAAGACACATTAAATGGAAGAAAAATTCAGGATTTCACCGAATCTTATGTGAAAGAAGAGAAATAAACAATTTTCAAAATACTGAAATGCTGATAAGTGATTTAATACTTGGTATTTCCACCCCTTGCGTTAATTACAGCTCGGCAACGACGGTTCATATTCAAAATGAGTGATCTTAAAATGTTCTGATCTAATCCTTCCCAGATTTCTCCGAGTTGGATTCCTAAGTCATAAAGAGTAGCTGGATTATTTTCTGAACTCCTCAGCCTTCTATTGAGGTTGTCCCAAACATGCTCCATCGGATTGAGATCTGGACTTCTTGCTGGACATTCCATTCGAGGGACTTCAACCTCTTCAAGGTACTCCTGAACGATGCGCGCACGATGGGGTCTGGCATTATCGTCCATAAAAATGAAATTTTCACCAATGTATGGGGCAAATGGCACTACATGCTCTTCAAGAATGTTCCTTATATACTTATCAGCATTCATAGCTCCATTATCAACGACCACTTGTTCTGTGCGAGCAGTCAAAGATATTCCACCCCATACCATAATCGATCCTCCCCCGAAACCAGTAGTATTCAGGAAATTGCACTGAGCATATCTTTCATGTGGACGTCTGTATACAAAGGAACGTCGATCACAATGGTAGAGGCAGAATCTAGACTCATCTGTGAAGAGAACTCTTTCCCAATCGGCCACTTCCCAATGGATATGCTCTCTCGCAAAATCCAAACGCTCCCTTCGATGGGCTGGGGTAAGAGCTGGGCCTCTTGCCGCGACACGAGGCCATAAATCATATTCTCTGAGGCGATTTCTTATTGTCTGAGTTCTTCTAATTTGCACCTCATGAGTTTGCTCAAGCTGATTTTGAAGGAGGCGAGCGGTTGCAAATCGTTGTCTCAACGAAGAAACTCTCAAGTAACGTTCTTGAATGGCAGTTGTTACCCGTGGTCTACCCTGTCCTGGTCTTCGGACATTCATACCTGTCTCCCTGAATCGCTGCAACATTCTGGACACACTTGTATGGGAAACTCCAAACCTTTCTGCAATTCTTGTGTATGCCCACCCTTCTTCTCGCAAAACTACCGCTTGGGCACATTCCTCTTGGGTCAAATTGCGTGTTTCGCGTTGCATAGCGATCGAGTGTAGAAAATCAAACGAAAGAAAAACTATTGATCACTAGAATTGATCGAGAACAACTGATTTTAGAATGGAGCCAGTACATTCAAAATCTGATAATATCATCTTTTTTTATTCCTGTTGGGAGAAAACATCTGTATTGAAGAAAAACGTTGAAAGTGGATAACATATGCATGCATAATTCTGATAAAAATAATTATCATTGAGAACACCTTCAGTTGTAGAATAAATTTGAGATTTCCATAATGTGCGTTAATTTTTTTGCGAAGTGTATATGCCTATTCATTTGCATGGCCACCAAATGCATTCATCTTGAATTAGCATCCGATTTATCCACTCCCACCTTTTTGGATGCCTTAAAAAGATTTATTAGTCGTAGAGGTCCAAAAAAGACTATATATTCTGACTGTGGTACAAATTTTATAGGTAGTAGAAGGTATTTGTCGGACTTATATGGTTTCATTAAATCATCCTCATACACTGACTCTTTAAAGAGTGAACTTCTCAATCAAAATATTATTACATGGAAATTTAATGTACTGTTACCTCCTCATATAGGTGGCTACTGGGAGAGTAACATAAAGAGCATAGCATGAAAGCTCATTTATTCAAAGTTATTTGGTGCTCAAATTTTATCATATGAAGAATTAAACACAGTTTTAACGCAATTAGAAGCTGTTTTGAATAGTAGACCACTTTGTGGTTATATTAGCGATTATCCTTCTGATCCTGTAATTTTAACCCCTGCGCATTTCACCTTGACTTCACTTCAGGGTTTGCCTGTCGCGGATGTTTCAGGTATTCGCTTAAATAGATTAGACCGCAAAAAACTTTTAGATAGAATGGTTCAATCATATTGGCCTAGGTGGAAAGAGGAATATCTGCATCAATTGCAGAGTTGATTGAAATGGAATTCTCCTTCTAACCCTGTCAAGGTTGGAGCAGTAGTAGTTGTGATGGGTGAGTCCACACCAACCTTAAAGTGGCCTATAGGGGTCATTACTGAAACTTTCCCTGGTAAAGACTGGATCGTTCGAATTGCTTCTGTGAAAACGTCACAGGGCGCATTCAAACGACCCATAGTAAAACTGTGTCCATTGCCCATACAGTAGTATTTCAAAATTTTTCATTTTTTGTTCATTTCTGTTTGTTATCTTAATTAATGAAATTAATTAATGGTACTCCGTCATAGCTAAACCCGCAATATTAGTATCCTTTTTGGATAAACCCGCATTTTTAGTATCCTTCGGGATAAACCCGCATTTTTAGTATCCTTGTTGGATAAACCCGCATTTTAGTATTCTCTTAGGATAAACCCGCAAAATTTTGTTTGGGAACGCCACGATTTCCCAAGGTTGGGGAGGATGTTCGCGCTGATCATGAGGGCAGGTTTCAACTTGCCCTGTATATAGTTTACCCTCACTTTTGGTGCGGACATGCTTTCCATGAGAATCTGGATTTGCGCAATTGCCGAAGTAGTAGAAGTTTAGGATTGAATGGTGATACATCGCCGTCATACGGTCGTTAGATAATCGTAGTTAGAACCGCCGCTTTAGAGATAGAGATTCATATTCATATAGTATATAAAGACTTAATAGAGACAATCACGTAGAATTACATAGACTCCATAGAGCTATTAGTGTGTGCAGTGAATAAGAAGAAGAGGGGTGCAAACAACAACTTTTTCCATGAGGGTGCCGTTGAACAGAGGTCATCTGTCACTTCTTTAAATCCCTATCCCCTTCCTGATTTAACCTCTTTCCTTTTACCCATTTAAGGAAGGTAAGGAGAACGACAGGAGCCTCAATTTCCCCAACGGACCAGCTAAGGTAATAGTCCACTCATTAAAAATATTGCATAAGGTGTTAACCCTCTTTTGGTATATAATTTGATTTTGTCTAATTAAAAGGCACATACACTATCTTTGCAGTATTTTTGAAAACTGTCTGAAAGAGAGATATTGTTCTTAATCCCTTATTCCAGCGGTCCGCAACCTTTTTGATATTGCGACCCCAAATTTAAAGAAAGAGTTATGACTGACCCCAAAAAAAAAAAATCACAAGTGCAAATGTTGGTTCAGGTAATGAAGATAGCTCGGAAGATAGCTGTTTTTATTTCGTAAATTATTTGTATTGCAGAGTTTATTTATTTTGGAAAGTAATTTCAGAGCAAACAGGAGCTTGTTGACTTTTTTGGCGACCCCATAAATATCTTTCGCGACCCCACATGGGGTCGCGACCCCAGGGTTGCGGACCGCTGTTGTAGAGCATGCAAAAAAACATTTTCCACAAAAAAATTTTTTTCGAACACGCTCATCTCTGGAAAATATGGAGGTTTCCAGATCATTTTCCGGATTCCCCAAGCCCTGACGGCGTGCCAAAAAAATTGGAAAGTGGTATCTTATAGAGAATCTGAAAACACATCTTTCACAAAAAATTTTTTTCGAACACGATCATCTCTGGAAAATATGAAGGTTTTAATTTAAAGGAAAACCGTTGCTGGGTCATTTTTCGGATTTCTCAAAACCCAGACGGCATCCCAAAAAATTTGGAAAGTGGTATCTTGTAGAGAATCTGAAAACGCATCTTCCACAAAAAAATTTTTTCGAACACGCTCATCTCTGGAAAATATGGAGGTTTCCAGATCATCTTCCGGATTTCCCAAACCCTGATGGCATCCCAAAAAATTTGGAAAGTGTTATCTTGTAGAGAATCTGAAAACACATCTTCCACAAAAACATTTTTTTCGAACACGCTCATCTCTGGAAAATATGGAGGTTTCCAGATCATCTTCCGGATTTCCCAAACCCTGATGGCATCCCAAAAAATTTGGAAAGTGTTATCTTGTAGAGAATCTGAAAACACATCTTCCACAAAAACATTTTTTTTGAACACGCTCATCTCTGGAAAATATGGAGGTTTCCAGATCATTTTCCGGATTCCCCAAGCCCTGACGGCATCCCAAAAAAATTGGAAAGTGGTATCTTGTGGAGAATCTAAAAACACATCTTCCACAATAAAATTTTTTTCGAACACGATCATCTCTGGAAAATATGAAGGTTTTAATTTAAAGGAAAACCGTTGCTGGGTATTTTTCGGATTTCTCAAGTCCCAGACGGCATCCCAAAAAATTTGGAGAGTGGTATCTTGTACTTATTCAATAGCGGGGGGAAAAATTTCACGATTTTGCATTTGAAAAAATATCTCGTGCTCTGCTAAGTTGATATCAAATTACCAGGTCACATATTAAAAACTAAACTTGGTGTTTTTGGGTTTCGCACCTGAATGACAAAATCTAATTCTTATGATTTGTGTCATTCTAGGGCCGTGGAGACGCAGGCATTTTTCTCGAATACTATCTTTGCAGAATTTTTGAAAACTGTCTAAAAGAGAGATATTGTTCTTAATCCCTTATTCAATAGCGGAGGGAAAAATTTCACGATTTTGCATTTGAAAAAATATCTCGTGCTCTGCTAAGTTGATATCAAATTACCAGGTCAGTCCGCAAAATGGCTTTTATTGAAGATTCGAATAGGAAGTACAACTTAAAAATTTGATAACAAGGTTAGATCATCCCCAAATAGTTTTTTATTGACAAATATGGTGTTTTTAGGGGGTCATACCCATGAAATCGCTCATATTTGGCACAGATGTACTTGGGACCATGCTGATCAACAATATATAAATAACTATTGGCGGCGACGAGTGGGACGGAAGTTATGACAGTTTGAAATTTGCGATTTTTCAAAAAATGCCATTTGACCGGTCAAAATCTGAACGGTGATAGATAGGGCTTTGAAATATTTTTCATTGAATGGCGCGACCTCGAAAACCTACATTTTGATACCAAAATCGCCCATGTAGCCCTCATAGTTTATGAAATATTAAATATTCCACTTTATATTATTCGATGTTTCATTTTCGAGTTCTGTTCACGAGCTCACACCACTCAAGGTAAGGGTGCTGTCAGTCCGCAAAATGGCTTTTATTGAAGATTCGAATAGGAAGTACAACTTAAAGATTTGATAACAAGGTTGGATCCTCCACAAATATATTTTTTATTGACAAATATGGTGTTTTTAGGGGATCATACCCCTTTGTCATTTTTCACCACAAATTGGAAATTTTTTAAATCGCTCATATTTGGCACAGAGGTACTTGGGACCATGCTGATCAACAATAATAAATAACTATTGGCGGCGACGAGTGGGACGGAAGTTATGACAGTTTGAAATTTGCGATTTTCGAATTTGACATGTCAAAATCTAAACGGTGATAGATAGGGCTTTGAAATATTTTTCATTGAATGGCGCGACCTCGAAAACCTACATTTAATACCAAAATCGCCCATGTAGCCCCCATAGTTTATGAAATATTCCACTTTATATTTTTCGATTTTTCATTTTCGAGTTCTGTTCACGAGCTCACACCACCCAACGTAGGGGTGCTGTTAGTCCGCAAAATGGCTTTTATTGAAGATTCGAATAGGAAGTACAACTTAAAAATTTGATAACAAGGTAAGATCATTCCCAAATATTTTTTTATTGACAAATATGGTGTTTTTAGGGGGTCATACCCCTTTGTCATTTTTCACCAAATATTTGAAATTTTTGAAATCGCTCATATTTGGCACAGAGGTACTTGGGATCATGCTGATCAACAATATATAAATAACTTTTGGCGGCGACTAGTGGGACGGAAGTAATGAAAGTTTGAAATTTGCGATTCTTCAAAAAATGCCATTTGATAGGTCAAAATCTGAACGGTGATAGATAGGGCTTTGAAATGTTTTTCATTAAATGGCGCGACCTCGAAAACCTACATTTTGATACCAAAATCGCCCATGTAGCCCCCATAGTTTATGAAATATTCCACTTTAATTTTTTCGATTTTTCATTTTCGAGTTCTGTTCACGAGCTCACAACACTCAAGGTAAGGGTGCTGTCAGTCCACAAAATGGCTTTTATTGAATATTCGAATAGGAAATACAACTTAAAAATTTGATAACAAGGTTAGATAATCCCCAAATAGTTTTTTATTGACAAATATGGTGTTTTTAAGGGGTCATACCCCTTCGTCATTTTTCACCACAAATTTGAAATTTTTGAAATCGCTCATATTTGGCACAGAGGTACTTGGGACCATGCTGATCAACAATATATAAATAATTATTGGCGGCGACGAGTGGGACGGAAGTTATGACAGTTTGAAATTTGCGATTCTTTAAAAAATGCCATTTGACAGGTCAAAATCTGAACGGTGATAGATAGGGCTTTGAATATTTTTCATTGAATGGCACGACCTCGAAAACCTACATTTTGATACCAAAATCGCGCATGTAGCCCCCATAGTTCATGAAATATTCCACTTTATATTTTTCGATTTTTCATTTTCGAGTTCTGTTCACGAGCTCCCACCACTCAAGGTAAGGGCGCTGTCAGTCCGCAAAATGGCTTTTATTGAAGATTCGAATAGGAAGTACAACTTAAAGATTTGATAACTAGGTTGGATCCTCCCCAAATATATTTTTTATTGACAAATATGGTGTTTTCAGGGGATCATACCCCTTTGTCATTTTTCACCACAAATTTGAAATTTTTGAAATCGCTCATATTTGGCACAGAGGTACTTGGGACCATGCTGATCAACAATAGTTATGACAGTTTGAAATTTGCGATTTTTCAAAAAATGCCATTTGACAGGTCGAAATCTAAACGGTGATAGATAGGGCTTCGAAATATTTTTCATTGAAAGGCGCGACCTCGAAAACTTACATTTTGATACCAAAATCGCCCATGTAGTCCTCATAGTTTATGCAATATTCCACTTTATATTTTTCGATTTTTCGATTTTTCATTTTCGAGTTCTGTTCACGAGCTCCCACCACTCAAGGTATTGGACGGACGCGGCATTTCAAATCAGTCATTCGTAAATGCGCGGGAAACTGCTTCTCTTTGATTGGTTTGTGACATTGGACAATTAATGTATGCTGTTTAAGCAAGTGAGATTTGGGGGCCGATTTGCGCATGCGCGAGCAGTGTCAAAATCGGATTTTGTTGCCAGATTGTGCTAATCTATTTCTTCAGATTGAATTATAATGTCGAAGAAAAGTTATTGCACTGTTCAGAAATTGAAAGAGAAAATTTTATTGGCGATTTATTGAAAGGTAACGCCACCTGAAAATATCCTTCGCATTGTTCGATGAAATTTGTCTCCATTCACGAACTCCATTTGAAAATAAATTATAAGTGTTAATAAATATTGGCCCACTTGTCGACACATGTCAGCTTTTTCTTTTGTTTAAATTGATCAATTTGAGTCAGAATTTTCAAATTAGTAGTTTGAAATTTTTTTCACTTCTTAGACAACCTATTTTTTTGCCATTTGATCTTTGAAATTCTCCTCGGCATGAAATAAAATGCAAAGGAAAAATTTATATTCAATTCCACCTTATTGTTTCTCATCGAATATATTGTCACGTAAAAAAAAAAGATATTAGGAAATTCTAATTTAATCAATTAGAATTGTTTCGGAAGGATTTTTGTGATTAATCAATATATTGAAAGAAATTTTATGATTTCTAAAAATTTATTCAGAGTTGCTTAGTTCAAAGTGCTAATGAAGAAAGAACTGACCTTTTCTTCAAATACCGGAATAATCGCCCGATCTGGCAACGTTGCGGCGAATTTGACGGACCCATCACCACTTCGCGTTTCTCACTTGTCTAAACAACTGGATTACCTGGCAATGGTTTCGGAAATGGAATTGTGCAACGATTCAAATTCTGAAAGTGACACTTCATCCTCCGAGTGGTCGTTCGATGAAGATAATCCAAAAAAACGATACAAATGTTCATATGACGATTGTGGAAAATCTTTTTTCAGGCCTAGCAAATTGAAAATTCATTTGAGGATTCACACTGGTGAGGTATGCAACAGCCTGAAGGATAATATATATACAGATTTGAACGAATGCTTATTTTGTAGAAACCATTTAAATGTGATATTTCAAATTGTGGAACATCATTTCACAGGAATGACTTACTGAAGAAACACCAACAACAAGTTCATTTCAAGAATATTAAATATGTAGTGTGTAAAGAAGAAGGCTGTGGAGAAAAATTATCTCAAAATAGTCTACAAAAACACATGTTGCGTAAGCATAATTCATTTCGGAGGTGGAAGTTTCATTGTGAGCAATGTAATAAAGGATTTCATAATAAAAACATACTTGCAAAACATATAAATGAACACAAAACAGTATTAAGGCAAGGATTCAGTCTAGTTATCAGGTCAGAATTATTTATTTTCAACTCATACTTACAATTTCAGATGTGAAATTTGTGGCAAGGAGTTTGAAAGGGCATCTTTACTCACACGACATACAAATTCTCACAAGGAGTATCAATGTCTGTGCACAGCTAAATTTTTTTGTCATAATCTTTTCAGAACTCATAAAAAAGATTGTGAATTCACAAGTAAGTATATACAGGGTGGCCATTTGAAAACGAAACAGACGAGATTACAGACGAAATAAATTTTTTCGATAGAAATGCTCGGACAGGTCGATTTCTGTTTCGAGGGGGACAACTTAAGATGTAGGTTACGGACGCATAGCGCTTCAACCCTTGCTGCTATAACCCCCACCCCCAATTTTTGAATAGGGAAGATGGGGTGAGTGATACCTCATTTGAAAGGTATTTTTATACTGATTTCAGCACAGTAATTGTTTTTTCATTTTATGCATTAGTTCTCGAAATATTCTTAACTAAGTATTTGAAAATGAAGTGGTGTTTTCATGGCACTTGTAGTGTTTTTTTTGTGAAAAATCGACATCTTGATTAAAGATTTCTATGTCAGTGGATTGGAGGAAGGAAGCCACAGTCATGGTTGTTTTGAAGCTCAAAATGTCGATTTTTCACAAAAAACACTACAAGTGCCATGAAAACACCACTTCATTTTCAAATACATAGTTAAGAATATTTCGAGAACTAATGCATAAAATGAAAAAACTGTGCTGAAATCAGTATAAAAATACCTTTCAAATGAGGTATCACTCACCCCATCTTCCCTCTTCAAAAATTGGGGGTGAGGGTTGTAGTAGCAAGGGTTGAAGCGCTATGCGTCCGTAACCTACATCTTAAGTTGTCCCCCTCGAAACAGAAATCGACCTGTCCGAGCATTTCTATCGAAAAAATTTATTTCGTCTGTAATCTCGTCTGTTTCGTTTTCAAATGGCCACCCTGTATGTGAGTGTGACCATATCAAACATTTTGGCACTTGAATAACCTTTGACATTGTTGAAATATAAACACAGAATGCTTTTTGTCATCTCCTTCATTCTTAACTTGAAAGCTAATAATTTAAGGTCGGCGTTTAAACCGAGTAGGAAAGATCAGCCGATAGAGGCGCCACCGTCCATTTTAAGGAATATCTCCATAGAACTTTCATTATCACAATAAGTTCTATGAGTATCTCTCTAATCATGAATGAAATGTACAATGGCGCTCTCTATCCGAAAATTGCCGAACTATGAAATACGTGAATTTGTGGGTAAAGCAGGAATTTTTTCCCGCCAAAATTTGAATTTCGCCATTTTCTGCCAATTCCGTATTTCAAGTTGATCTTCTGAACGAAATTATCAGTAGATTCACTTTTAATCGGAAGTTGAACTATTTTCATGGGTCTTTCTGTTGAAATAAAACAGAAGCATGGGTTGGCTCATTTTCTTCTATTTTTGAAAGAAAAAAAATTAACTGTCGGAATGAAATCGATCAAAATTATTTCAACAAGAACCCTAATCCTTTCTGAGTTCACCCACAAAATTTCAGTTCTCAAAGTGAAACCGTTTTCGAAATCAAATTGAAATAAAAACACACTACATTGAACGCCCACCTTAACCATTCAATTTTAGAACCAATGTGCAACATATGCAATAAACAATTTGCAAAAATTGGAAATTTGAAGGAGCATATTAACATCGTCCATGGAAGGGGAGATCAAATATTCAAATGTACCTTTGAGGAATGTACAAGACAGTACAATCGCAAGAGGAATCTGAAACTACACATTGTGAATTCACATACTAAAAAAGAAGATGTCAGATTTGTGTGTTCTGTCTGTTCTGAAGTCATTAAAACCAAAGTAAGAACTACTTTTCTACTTATTTTTGATATTATCATTAATATTCATTATGTGCTGTAGGAAATTACCAGTTATTCATTGTATTTTCAGTATAAATTGTGGATACACATGAAACATGCACACATAAATGAAAACATGAAAATTAAGAAACCAAGAAAGCCTAGAAAGGATAAAAATATACCCAAAAAACCTATGCTCAATGTGTTGACAGGTATTAAGCCAGATAGATTGGTTAGAAAAGTGGAAGAAACAAACCCAAGTGAATCTGCTGGTAACACCGAACCAAAACCTAAAGAATCGGTAGAAAAACCGAATTAACAATGAAGTGAATCTGTAATCAATTTATTCATTTTGTTGGGTAATGCACTAGTTAAACAAACAAGTTTTCATTTGGTGATTTATTTACCCCATACTCACTTGATTGTATGTATGTATTTTATGTTGAAGGGCTGATAAAAACAGTGAAACTTTCAAAATATATGTGTATTATTTCTGAATGAATTGGGGATTTTTTTGAAAAAATTGTATTCAGTTGTAGTTGTACAAACTAGACAACATAATTAATCCTTCCTATCTGAGTAAGTCTCTACAAGTTTGTTTGTAACCTTGCCCGAATATAGAATTAACTACCATTACCTGCACCTTGAGAACTGAGTTATCATGTATATTACCACCCCAGAAAATCAACTTTTATGCCAGAAGTTAATTCAAAAAGTTGTTCTGATGATTCCAAACTTGATAAATTTACGCCAAATATGGTTATTCCTTCAGCTCAATGGTTGGGCTTGTGCACATAAAATGTCTCTGGGTTTGTATGGAGGAGTGTAATACCTGATATATCAACTGATTCACCGTATATCAGCTGGTTTATTTTATTAATCAATCCATTTTCCCCCCCCAAAAAAAATGTATTGCATATATACGTACATTTTTTGTTGATATAGATCTCATATAGATGAGACTTCTGAGTTCTGACTTGCTCTTCTACAAACTTGTCTGTTAGTACTGTTAAGGAAAAGGGGACAAAACTTTATAGAAAGTCATCTAAATGCTCATTTCCTGTCTTTATCAATGATTTTATGATAGCATTATGATTGTTTTTATAGATTGACTCTGAAAACAATGGTATTTTACATTGAGAGAGCATATTATATATTTTTTTCGACATTATATTTATTTGTATTTATGTGAATATTGCATAATTGGCTTCATGTTTTATAATAATTTGTTTTTATAACTTTATAAGAACAGAAATTATGTTATTTTAAAGGGTTTTTTTCTTCTTCTCTTTATGATATGGCCTCAGTTGATGATTGCCATTCTTTACCTAATCCTGAAATTCTTTACAACGAAAGAAATGCATTTTTTTCATGTGCATATCCTTGTTTGAGCCATACGAGTGACGAAACTTAACTTCAGGAAGTCATTTCTTACTGTTTTTAATGAAAACTCAATCTTGGTTGTTGATCAAAATGAGTCAATTTTGTTGGTTCGGTATTTCTTGCTATTCACAGCGAAAAAGGAAAAACATTTCGAATTATATTATCAAAAATCTTCTTTTCCTTCTTCAGACAATGGATCCAGAAATAAGTAGAGATACTATCATCTGGTATGTCTATTTCTAAGCAATGATTTTAGAGGCAAACACAAATTGGTTATTTATTTATGAGTTTTTTCGAGCATTCATTAGCTTTCCAAATATTGTCGTTGTCCTTACTCGTTGGTATTCATTATGTTTTCGTTAATGGTGATACAATATTATTTGTCTTATCGTGAATAAATTCTGAAATTTCAACCAATTTATTTGACTAACCTCAGATTATAGTTGTTTCTATGATATATGTTTATCCAAAAGCTTTATTTGAACCATTATGAGTACCCTAAAGCTTATCTATACGTATTATATCATACAGTGTATTATTAGAAAATACAAACAAATACACCAGCTCGAAGAGGATAAATTATCACTCTGAGAAAAATGTTCCGGCCCCTTCAATTTCAACTTCCAATGTTGTACTCCTGTATCAATTTGTGCACAAAGTTCCAAAGGTTTGTAACATTCAGTTCGTTCAGGACATTTCGAACGAAACGGTCCAAATTCATAAACTGGGTGGTCTTTAATTCCACCAGGGGTCCATAAAAACATGCAAAATGAATAGTTTCATTGGAAGAGCTCCAAGCACACCCTATATGGGACGTGTAGTCGGTTACGATTTGGGTGTAGTGTTCGTACCTGTACATTTCCTCTGGTGATGGCAGTTTTTGAATTATTTCAGCGTTTATGTTACTCAATTCTTCGGTCCGAATGGTCATCATTTCCTGCCAGAGAGAGGCAGGATCGTTCATTGGGTCTATTCCAGATCTGTCAAAGATATCGATTGAGCCTAGATTTTGACCGAAAGTCCTAAATTGAGGAGTCACAAGGCAAACGCTCTTTTCTAGAGTACAAGTGTTATCCAACACTGAGCTACCGTTTCCAGATCTCTGTTATACTTCAGTGCTCTCATTTTGGAGGCTCCCGGTGTAGTTATAGCAGTCGTAGCTCTCACTTGATTGTGGAAGTGGGTTATGGTAAAACGTAGGACTTCATTCATACGCATTTCTCTACAATCTCCTGTGGGAGCACATGGAGGTATTCTTTCACAAGGCATTCCATTCACTTCTGTACAGTTTTCGGAATTGCAGTAGATGAAGGGGGCGTCTTGGCCCAGAGTGAACTGTGGGATTGTAAATAGGAGCCATATATGAATAGGAAACATTCGATGTGGCAAGATGTGACCTACATTGGGAATATCAAAATTGACAACTTTTGAAACATAGTTTCATTTTCGAAAGATATTTTGTGTTCAAACAGTGGTGTAGCAATGGAATGTACAGAGTTGGTAATTTTGAACATTTATGTACCGAGTGCCCGATATTTTCTTGCTCTATTTTGAATTTGTTTAGGCCAATACTTCTTCTTCTCATATTTATTCAGGTAAAGTCCAAAAATTTATTAACGTGTTAATAAACGTTCGTGTGAAACTATAACACCAGTGTGAAACTGAAAGAATAGGTTGTGAAAAAGCTAAAACAAAAAAATTAACGATATGCCAGAAGTGGTTTGAAATTTTTTTTCCTATTAAAATACTTTCCAAATTGTATGTAAAACTGCGTTTGAAATTGAACAAAATAAAGTCTAAAGACTTTTTTATTGCCAAAAAGTACCACATGACCCACTTTCCCTATTCAAAAAATTTAGAGGGTTGATGGGGATGGCACATTGTGTAACAAAAATGCATAAAAAATCGGTAAAAGTGAAACAAAAATTGACCTGTTTCAGGATTTTGTTGCCAAATATTTTTCTTCTTAGAAAATTAATTTGTTCCATAACTTTGAGGTGCACTGTAGGTATAATCTCTTAAGGTATAATCCCACCCAGTGGACTGAAAGGCCATTATCAGCTTATTTGTAATAAAAAAGAACCCTTCGAAGGACTGTGGGGTCGAGTGATGACAAAAAACAAAAAGATGTAGACCCGGACTCCACCATAAGCTTACAGCCTCCTAATATACAAAAAATTTGCTATATTTCATCATACTTCACTTCAACCTTCTACCCGTTAAAAAACATAATGTTGCTACCAGTTCACGGCTTAGCACCATGTATGGAAGATTGTGTGGTCAAATGTAATGTAAATTTTCTTTGTGATAATTGAACCGTTCGTAATATCACAACGTAGAGAGAAGAGAGAGAGAAAAAGATAATTTATTGTCTGACTTATTACATCAGGCAAAGAGCCATCGACCTAGGGTCCTTCAGCTCATGTTGAATTAATAATTAATATTGTGTTAATTATTACAATAATAAAAAAAAAATACATATATATATATATATATACACTAAAACTTTCTTTATATAAATCTATTATTATTATTATGGTCTTCTTTCAACTTCTTGAAGATGGTTTCTGTTGGGAACTTTCTTTTAGGGTTCGGATGTGCGTCCTCCTGGAACAGCACCGTGATATCCCGCATTTCCAGCAGTCTCTTAAAAAATTTTGAATTCAACCTTTTCATTCGTTCTGCTATAGGTTCTACATTGGTTAACTCGTACAGTAGTTGGTTTGGTGGGTTGTGCAGAATATTGTTGGGGTGTCTTATTCGAGTTATAGTTCTGAGTGCTGTTCTTTCTGCAATTTCTAGATTTTTTATTGCTGGACTTCTGCAGTTGGTCATAATTGGGTGGCCAT
Organism: Adalia decempunctata; assembly: GCA_951802165.1. NCBI lineage: Eukaryota > Metazoa > Arthropoda > Insecta > Coleoptera > Coccinellidae > Adalia > Adalia decempunctata. The sequence continues at coordinate 39,631,311 of OX637699.1, read as the reverse complement.
ATTCCAGTATAGGTCGGCATATCGTCTTGTATATCTTTGATGCGTTTTTGATGGAGAGTCCTTGTTTTTTGATTATTAAGTTAGAGAACAATTTTGATCTTGTAATTGCTTGTTTTTTCATGGACTTGGTATGCTGATTGAAGTTCAGTTTTTGGTCGATATGCACTCCTAGGTATTTTATTGAATGTATGGGGTATTTCACTTGGCTGTCTATTGAAATTGTCGGTGAGTTGCTTGATGGCTTGTGATTAAAGATAATAAATTGGGATTTTTCTGGATTAGACTTCAGATGCCAAGTGTGAAACCAAGACTCTGTCCTTTCAATTGATCCTTGTAGGTTTTCTACACATTTATGTAGTTTTTTTTCGTGCGATATTAGGAGGGTGTCATCTGCATATTGTAGAATATACTGACTGTTATCACTTGATGGAAAAATATCGCTACAGTACAGGTTGTACAACAGTGGTGAAAAAGGAGAGCATTGGGGTGTGCCTTGTTTTGGGGAGAATGTCTTCGATATTGACTTGTTGATTTTAATGGTCAGTTTTCTGTTTTCAAGGAACTCTCTTATGGTTTCAATTAGATATCTTGGGGTCTTCATCAGATGTAACTTGTATAGGAGTCCTTTGTGCCATACACTGTCAAAAGCTTTGTTGATGTCCATGCTTACTGCGGTTGTTCTGAAATTTTTGAGTGTGCCATTTTGTGTGTTGGACACTAAGATGCTAAGGGGGTGCACAGTTGATTTTTTGTTTCGGAATCCAAATTGGTAGTTGGGTATTTTATTGTCTAGAATTTCTCTCAATTTATCTCCTATTATTTTTTCCAAGATCTTTCCCAACACTGGTAGAAGAGTAATGGGCCTATAGTTTTTAGCTTTAGAGAGGTCTGTGTTTGCTTTGGGAATAGTTATAATACAACCCATTTTCCAGATTCCTGGGTATATTCTTTTATTGAGGCAATATTCATAGATTTGAATGAGATGTTCGTGTATTCCTTCATTTAGTTTTTTAATTATTTTCCATGGAATGCCATCACTTCCTGGGGTGCTGTTTTTGGAATTATGAATAATATGGAAATATTTCTCCTTGTCTATTTTGATTTCCATTGTCTCTGTTTCTTCTGGTGTACTGAAGAAGGTATTGTACCATTCATTTACTTTTATTTCAAATAGCTTGTTGTACTTTGGGTCTTTGTCATACTGGAAGGCTTTTTCATAATGTTTGGCAAATAGGTCAACTTTTTCTGGATCTTCATTGTATTCGATGTTATTTTCTATAAGGGTAGGAATTCGGGTGTATTCCCTGAATTTCGAAAGTTTTTTAATCACCTGATAAAATATTCTTCCCTTGGATTCGTTGATTTTATTGCAAGAATTAATCCAAGTGGTTTCCCTGTACTGATGTATCATTTTCTGAATGTTTTTGTTGTATTCATTAAGTTTCTGTTTGAATTTGGGGTATCACAACGTATATATTTTGAATTAGTTATAAACTTCTAACTCACTTACTGACAGATAATTCAGTATAATTAAAAATATTTCACGATATGATGTGTGTTCAATGGAAACTGATCATTCTTGGTTGGGCTCATCATCTTGATCTGGCCGATATCCTTTCGGATTTTGTCTTTGCCATCTCCAAGTATCTTCGCACATCTGCTCAATATATCGTTTTGCCCAAAGATATCTTTGGTTTTGCCCTCCAATTCAATTCTTTCTCTGCTAGATGCGGATCCGCATAGATAGTGGCAAGGTCACCTTTCCTCCTTTCAGTTATTTCGTAATTGATTCTTCTTCCAGAAACCTTTTCGAATGCTCTTACTAATTCTAATACAGAATGACCTTTGCCTGTTCCCAAATTGTAAGCTTAGCTTAACATTGTAGTATCCCCGAATTTCTAGACACAACTAATTCATATAAATATCACGTATAGCTGAATGGAACCCTGCTGAGTAGAAGAAATAAAATCCGACGCTGCCATATTGTGTTTCACAGAGGGTAGTCCGGCTATCTGGACGTTGCGGAGTAGGCCGGCTGTCATCGATCTATGCTATCGATTAGTTCATAGAGAGGGCCTTAGAGGTTAAAGGGAAGGAGGACGGTTTTTTGTTAAGGGAGGAAGGAGGAAGATAGTGGTGAATCGTGAAAGAAGGTGCCCCTGTTGTTGTGAGTCGGCCATTATAAGAAATCCAAACGGCATTTTTGTTCAACGTGTAAGTTCATCCTCCATTTATATTGACCAATCAGTCTTATTTCTAGGTTCCTAATTCATTGTGTTTATACCAGCACGAACCAATGGGAACCATTACATACTGTCTATTTAATTATATTCCACCAATCATTCTACTAAGCATCATCCAATAATTATCTATAACATCCACGATTTACATTGGTCAGAACTGTTTATATTTATCCATGCTTTCGGATTGGAAGTCCTCTATGAACGAAGAGGCCATTTAATCTCCATCTTATATATTTTATTATTCTGAATATTTCCTTATGCAATGGATCGAGTGGCTTTATGCAAATCACAGGGTTTCAGGTACATTTTATGTTCTCATTATTAATCCATCCTCTCTTTCAGCAGTTTCAGCAACCTGTGATTTGAGAGGCTATTTCGTTTCCATCTGTATTATTGTTTTAAACTGTAACGCCTACCATCCAATGATATTGAAATGCAAGTAACGTTCATCCTTATTTATATACCACATGTATTTCTATGGAGTTCAGTTCTTAAGGATCGGGATCATAGATTGGTGAGAAAATCACTATGTAAACTACCAAAGGAAGTTGTGTAGAGTTGGAGCTGCTATCTTATGGATTTCAGTGCTTGTCCGTCGACAGCTGGGGTAGGATACTGCGACACTCTATTGCACCACCTCTGTAAATAGTTTACCTTGTAACGACCATTACAAAGGATCGTCATTGTGGGTCTGTAACTGCTATCTGTTGGAGCTCAGTGCTTGTTCGTAGACAGCTGAGGTAGGATACTGTTTACTCACTAGTATACATTGACTCTGGAGTAGTTATACTTTGAGAACTGCACGAAGAGATTTACTGAAGTATAGCACCATCTTATTCTATCGATGCTCATGTCTTCTATGTTCTTTATAATATTCAACCAATGGATTCTGATACTTGCTACATGTAATTTTATTCAACTGTAAAGCTGAGGGTTTTTGCTTTTAGAAGAACTGTTGGGTTCTTCTTTTCGTTTTCCCTCTTTAAGTGGCTCGAAAACTCCTGCCACCTGGACCAATAAAGGCCTGTTCCCCTTTCTGTCCAATCAAGTGTTTTATTTATGTATTTACCTCATTATTTCCCATCCATTATTTCACGGACTTGAATTATCACGAAACTGAATTATTACGACATAACATAGAGTTCTACCTAACTAGATGATCACAAGCCAAGCCAAAAGTATAAAACCCCCTTTAGAGTAAAACACCCCTTAGAGTTACAGCGAAGGATTTGCCCTTTTATCTCCCCTTAGAAAATATCTCAAGCTCAAAAAAGTTTGAAATATTACAGTGGTGCCGTGACCAGGATAATTCAATGAAGTGAAATGTGGAAATTTTGAGGTTGTTATTAATTATTGTTTTTGGTATTCCACTTTGTGGTGTACAGTTTATCCGCCGTTTGATTCTGTTTTAGGAATTTGTACTTATCAAGTAACTGAATCTGGAATCACAGTAACTATCCTATCTTGAGAACAGCTCAGATATTCAGGTCAAGGTGATATCTTGATAATCTTCAATGTGCAATTGCTGGAGACGATCTATAATATAAATGGAGACAGGTTCATCAATATCCTTTTCGTTGAGTGACATTCCTTCGAAAGAACAAGAAATAATGATATGACATGGTACAAAGTTTTTATGCAATGTTAATAATCAATGAAAACTTATTTGAATATGGTTTCTCGTTGTACCTGCAGTTTTGGGATATTTAATTGGTGCTGGGAATGGTTCTGTGATATGGAATTGATTTGCAAATGGATAATGACTGATATTTGAGAATCAATTCATTTATCTCTGTTCCATTATTGTAACGATGCATGTGAGAGAAAGTAGAATGTTAGAGATAGAGTCATGTAGTTATAGTAGGGAACCCTACGAATCGTAGATAGTTACTGAAGAACTATCGAGAACACATATTCAATCTTGCATTCATTTCTGTATTATACTTGTACCATTATGTCTCTCGTTACGCTTGGGACTTCACAACTTATCTGTTTCAGAACAAATGCATTCTTCGTTGAACTTTATAGTGTCTATGCATACTTTTGAGTATACTTTCATCTTCAAGAAGCTAGGGGGCGTCGTGAAAGACCAACCAAGATTGTCCAAATGTGAGGGGCGTAATTCCCAAATCTAGCCAATGAAGTTCGATTATTCGTATACTGTTTCAACCCAATGGTTGTACGATTTAATATTCCTGTGTTCCAGAACAACCACCATTTTGCGATGTCTGATATTGTGCTGCCAGCTTTTGTCAGATGATTCCAATCATGAGGGTTCTCCTCGATATTATATAAATTATTGCATAATTACTTTTATTTGTTTCAAGTCTCTGAATTGAAAAATGGCAGCGTGTGAAGAGAATAGTGCAAACACCAACCAGTCAGAGGAAATCCAGAGTCTCCGAGAGGAAGTAGCTCAGCTGCGTGGATGCTTTGGAGCTTTGAAGGAGCAGTTGAAGTCCCTATCACAGCCCCCCGGATGTCGTCCAGGGAATTCCCCACCGTTACCTGTTGATGATGAGTGGAAACAAATCGTGATGATGCTGATGAAGCAACATACCACTGTGGATGTAAGCAGGCCCGCCATGTTCCGAGACGCCTACCAGCGACACCCAGCGAAGTTCATGAAGGAAGTTCAAGAATACTTTGCCCAGGCCGGAATACTTCCAGAGAACCAACTGTATGAGGCGAAAAGCTTGTTGAGTGGTTTTATCACCGATTGGAAAGAATTCAATGCCCATAAATGGATGAATTTCGAGGATTTCCGTAGGGATTTCCTGGAATACTTTTGGTCTGAGCAGGTACAAGAGCAAGAACGGGAAAGACTCCGACAGAAGCCCCCACATGATTCGGACATGGTTACATTATTCCACCGTCGTGTAAATAGTTATAGACTGTTCACACCTCCAGTTCCTGAGTCTACAATCCTGAAGGAGGTAATGCAACTTTACCCTCCTGATGTCCAGTGTCTTTGGATCCTGATCTAACCAGCGACGATTGAAAGTACTGCAAGATTCCTTCAGAAGCAGGATGAGATCAACTCAAGGTAAAGACCCAACAAGAGACGATATCAAGAGGACTAACTGGACTTTTTCATTATGACATGTGTCGCTACAATGTGTTTCAGTTCCTCCAGCATTATAGAGTTTCTGCAATGTCTCTAGGATTCCTAGATGTTTTAATTTTCCCTAAATTGCACCCACCATTTTATCAAAGGCAAGCCCTTTGGTAGTTTCACTTATTTTGATTGTAGATTTTCAAGACCACCATGTTTGTTGAGAAGTCAATGAGACTGATGAGTGCCAGGGACAAACCACCATTGTTGTTTTCTTTTGATGAGCCATCCGAAGTTGCTGCAGATGTCATCTTGCCATTAGTTGAATAGGTAGCTCTTGTCAGCCAATGAATGTTCAGCCTTGTATCCTGGGGGGCGTTGATTTTCACTAAGACAAATCAAACGAAGCAACCAATCGTCTACATTCCTTGACCGAGCCAATGTTCGACAGGATATCAAAAGCTGGGTAGCGTATATGATTTCTTCGCTTAACATTGTTTCAGTTTGAAGCCATCTGCATCAAGGGAGTTTTCCTCAAGGTGAAGCCATAACCATTCTATGCTGCAGCCATGATCTGTTGGGGGAAGGTGTTTGTTGTCATTGGTCACCAGTGTCAACCATCTTGTTTGTGTTTTCGGTAATTTGTTCATGGATGCCTACTGACAGCAATAACAGATATGGAAGACAAATAAGTTCAGGGACCCTTACGTCAAGGAAATTGAAATTCGTTCACACTTTTGTGTGGAAATATTTCCTTCGTTTTCTTTGCAGACACTCGTCAACATTTCCAGGGGCGACTGTAGTATCCCCGAATTTCTAGACACAACTAATTCATATAAATATCACGTATAGCTGAATGGAACCCTGCTGAGTAGAAGAAATAAAATCCGACGCTGCCATATTGTGTTTCACAGAGGGTAGTCCGGCTATCTGGACGTTGCGGAGTAGGCCGGCTGTCATCGATCTATGCTATCGATTAGTTCATAGAGAGGGCCTTAGAGGTTAAAGGGAAGGAGGACGGTTTTTTGTTAAGGGAGGAAGGAGGAAGATAGTGGTGAATCGTGAAAGAAGGTGCCCCTGTTGTTGTGAGTCGGCCATTATAAGAAATCCAAACGGCATTTTTGTTCAACGTGTAAGTTCATCCTCCATTTATATTGACCAATCAGTCTTATTTCTAGGTTCCTAATTCATTGTGTTTATACCAGCACGAACCAATGGGAACCATTACATACTGTCTATTTAATTATATTCCACCAATCATTCTACTAAGCATCATCCAATAATTATCTATAACATCCACGATTTACATTGGTCAGAACTGTTTATATTTATCCATGCTTTCGGATTGGAAGTCCTCTATGAACGAAGAGGCCATTTAATCTCCATCTTATATATTTTATTATTCTGAATATTTCCTTATGCAATGGATCGAGTGGCTTTATGCAAATCACAGGGTTTCAGGTACATTTTATGTTCTCATTATTAATCCATCCTCTCTTTCAGCAGTTTCAGCAACCTGTGATTTGAGAGGCTATTTCGTTTCCATCTGTATTATTGTTTTAAACTGTAACGCCTACCATCCAATGATATTGAAATGCAAGTAACGTTCATCCTTATTTATATACCACATGTATTTCTATGGAGTTCAGTTCTTAAGGATCGGGATCATAGATTGGTGAGAAAATCACTATGTAAACTACCAAAGGAAGTTGTGTAGAGTTGGAGCTGCTATCTGATGGATTTCAGTGCTTGTCCGTCGACAGCTGGGGTAGGATACTGCGACACTCTATTGCACCACCTCTGCAAATAGTTTACCTTGTAACGACCATTACAAAGGATCGTCATTGTGGGTCTGTAACTGCTATCTGTTGGAGCTCAGTGCTTGTTCGTAGACAGCTGAGGTAGAATACTGTTTACTCGCTCGTATACATTGACTCTGGAGTAGTTATACTTTGAGAACTGCACGAAGAGATTTACTGAAGTATAGCACCATCTTATTCTATCGATGCTCATGTCTTCTATGTTCTTTATAATATTCAACCAATGGATTCTGATACTTGCTACATGTAATTTTATTCAACTGTAAAGCTGAGAGTTTTTGCTTTTAGAAGAACTGTTGGGTTCTTCTTTTCGTTTTCCCTCTTTAAGTGGCTCGAAAACTCCTGCCACCTGGACCAATAAATGCCTGTTCCCCTTTCTGTCCAATCAAGTGTTTTATTCATGTATTTACCTCATTATTTCCCATCCATTATTTCACGGACTTGAATTATCACGAAACGGAATTATTACGACATAACATAGAGTTCTACCTAACTAGATGATCACAAGCCAAGCCAAAAGTATAAAACCCCCTTTAGAGTAAAACACCCCTTAGAGTTACAGCGAAGGATTTGCCCTTTTATCTCCCCTTAGAAAATATCTCAAGCTCAAAAAAGTTTGAAATATTACAACATCCCTTGAATACAGGATTTATTAGTTTGTCTAATGCTTTCAAATGACCAGAAGCAAGGTCTATGATATGGATGAAATCGCGAATACCAGTCCCATCTGGAGTCGGATAATCTGATCCGAATACTTTGAGATGGTCCCTTCTTCCGATCGCCACCTGAAAATGTTCAATATTTATTGGTTTGATTTTATCCTTGTGAATATGAAGAAGGTTGTGGTGAATATTCTAGTAAATACACATTTTTTAAAATTTTATTCAACCAGTGAAGAAGAAAAAATTCATGAATGCTTCAAAACTCTTACCTGCGATAGATATGGCATCAGATTATTAGGAACATGATTTGGGTCTTCACTAATGAGCCCACTTGGATGAGCACCAACAGGATTGAAGTACCTCAAAAGAATGATCTTCCATTCCCGAAATTTGATTGGTTCCTGAATATTTACGTGAATGCTGGTTTAGAAGAAAAGGGTGTTTTAAGAATAGCTAATAGAATTTAAGATCTGGTCACAGAACGGAGTGGACATTTAGATATGCCATAGGAGAAATTTCTCTCTCGACGTAGGATCTCTATAGCTGATGACACTTAGCTACAGTGAAAGGCGAGAGCCTGGTCTTCTCTGAAGGAGTACATCCTATCAGCGAGCCTACCTAGTGATGTAATGATAAAAAAAGCGAGCATTGAGAAGGACATTTAAGACGTAATCGCAAGATGCGTAGACATGAACCTGGAAACAAACTATCAGGGGTGTCACATAGTGATCCCTTCTCCTATGTCATCTATTCAAAGCTGATATGGTGCAGAAGGAAACTCAATGAAGTAGGCAAGAACAATAGCATCTGATTAGTCTGGGTTCCTGGTCACTCATCAGGATTCGGGAAACGAAGAGACCAATACACTAGCCAGGAAGGGAGCACAAACGCATCTTACTGATGGCCCATATAATCTATCTCACCTGTGGTATTGACAAATGCAACTATAAGACTGCAACACCCAGGAGGAGCTGTTCAAATATTGAATTTCTTTTGGTAAAACAAACCAGCTGTTCAAGGAGATCCAAAGTCGATGTTTAGTTGTTGTTAATAATAATAATCGCTTTTGTCTCTTGATATCCCTTCAACATTTAAATTTAAAACTGTAACTTTGCTCTTTGACCAGGAGGATCTCTTGGACCAGGTCTGGTCTTCCAAGCGTCTACATGGAATTTATCGCTAGCTGAGTAAAGGACCCCGCACTTTTCTTATAGAAAATGGCGTTCCGTCAAATGTTCTAATATTTTGGTAGGTATACCTAATGTAGTACTCGACCTACTGATCGAAAGTGTCCATGGCCCCAACTCAATCCTATGACTAGTTTTTGAGATACAGGGCGTTGAAGTTGAGAATTACCCACTTTTACTACGCTCGTATCTCGGAACAGAATCGAATGGACTTCAATTTTTTTCAAGAAACATTTCATTCCATCCCCAGGGAGCTACAATATAGAGGAATATGACCGAAAATCGTTACGAATACAGGATTATTCATAATTGAATGCATGCCCGATTTGGAAAGTATAAAATATGTCATCAGGTCCAGAGCGAGAACGTTCGCAAAATGAACTATTTCACTTGATATGTTGTTGTTACATCGAAAAAACCTGAAATACCCAGAATTCATCCATTATTATAGAAACTATCCACAATAAACGTTAAGTGGACACTCTGTATTTTTGGGTTGATTTAGGATGTTTCTTTGATTGTTTCAGCACATATGATATATTGTTTATCCTGATTACTCCTAGGTCTCCTGAGGAGACCCCTCTGAAACAACAAGCTTCGAAGCTTGTAACTTGTGCCGAGTTCGGAGTAAGCAGTTGTGTTCTGTAGGCTTTGTTACTGCGTCCTTACGCCACCTTAGGCACAGCACTGTTAATTTTTTATCCAACAGTGAGAATGGTGGCCCCTACCGAGACTAGAAAATTTCTTTCCCAGCTCGGGATTGAACTTCGGACCTTTGGGTCCTAATTCCAATGCTCTACCACTGAGCCAAGGGCACTCATATCACCATGGACTTCGAAGAATACAGGGTGATTCAGTCATGAAATAAACTGCGATTCTCAAGAAAATAGCCAAAAATCACCTTTTTTTCATCACCCTCTATTTCGAGATTAACTCCGTTGAGGTGGGAGTTTTCTTTCACCACTGTACTTGATATGAAAACATCAATACGAAAGAGAGTTTTTATCCACTTCCTATGACCAGATTTCTTTTATGCTGGAATAAGAATTAAATAACATAAATAATTAATTTTCATAATACATAAAAAAAAATCTGGTCATAGGAAGTGGATTAAAACTCTCTGACGTAGGTATTGATGTTTTTATACCAAGTACAGTGATGAAAACTCCCACCTCAACGGAGTTAATCTTGGAATAGGGGGTGATGAAAAAAAAGTGGTTTTTGGGTATTTTCTTGAGGATCGCAGTTTATTTCATGACTGAATCATGTCATGTATATCCACCCTTCTTCTCGCAAAACTACCGCTTTGGCACATTCCTCTTGGGTCAAATTGCGTGTTTCGCGTTGCATAGGGATCGAGTGTAGAAAATCAAAAGAAAGAAAATCTATTGATCACTAGAATTGATCGAGAACAACTGATTTGAGAATGGAGCCAATACATTCAAAATCTGATAATATCATCTTTTTTTATTCCTGCTGGGAGAAAACATCTGTATTGAAGAAAAACGTTGAAAGTGGACAACATATGCATGCATAATTCTGATAAAAATAATTATCATTGAGAACACCTTCAGTTGTAGAATAAATTTGAGATTTCCATAATGTGCGTTAATTTTTTTGCGCAGTGTATATGACTATTCATTTGCATGGCCACCAAATGCATTCATCTTGAATTAGCATCGGATTTATCCACTCCCACCTTTTTGGATGCCTTAAAAAGATTTATTAGTCGTAGAGGTCCAATAAAGACTATATATTCTGTCTATTAATTCTGACTGTGGTACAAATTTTATAGGTAGTAGAAGGTATTTGTCGGACTTATAAGGTTTCATTAAATCATCCTCATACACTGACTCCGTCATAGCTAAACCCGCAATATTAGTATCATTTTTGGATAAACCCGCATTTTTAGTATCCTTGTTGGATAAACCCGCATTTTAGTATCCTCTTAGGAGATAAACCCACGATTTCCCAAGGTTGGGGAGGATGTTCGCGCTGATCATGAGGGCAGGTTTCAACTTGCCATGTATGTAGTTTACCCCCAGTTTTGGTGCGGACATGCTTTCCATGAGAATCTGGATTTGCGCAATTGCCGAAGTAGTAGAAGTTTAGGATTGAATGGTGATACGTCGCCGTCATACGGTCGTTAGATAATCGTAGTTAGAACCGCCGCTTTAGAGATAGAGATTCATATTCATATAGTATATAAAGACTCAATAGAGACAATCACGTAGAATTACATAGACTCCATAGAGCTATTAGTGTGTGCAGTGAATAATAGTTTTGTTCACTAAATAAGAAGAAGAGGGGTGAAAACGACAACTTTTTCCACGAGGGTGCCGTTGAACAGAGGTCATCTGTTTAACTTCTTTAAATCCCTATCCCCTTCCTGATTTAACCTCTTCCCTTTTACCCATTTAAGGAAGGTAAGGAGAACGACAGTTGCCTCAATTTCCCCAACGGACCAGCTAAGGTAATAATTGTCCACTCATTAAAAATATTGCATAAGGTGTTAACCTCGGTGTTAACCCTCTTTTGGTATATAATTTGATTTTGTCTAATTAAAAGGCACATACACTATCTTTGCAGTATTTTTGAAAACTGTCTGAAAGAGAGATAGTGTTCTTATAATCCCTTATTAATAGCGGAGGGAAAAAATTTCACGAGTTTGCATTTGAAAAAATATCTCGTGCTCTGCTCAGCTGAGTTGATATCAAATTACCAGGTCACATATTAAAAACTAAACTTGTTGCTCTTTGGGTTTCGTACCTGGATGACAAAATCTAATTCTTATGATTTGCGTCATTCTACGGCCGTGGAGACGCAGGCATTTTTCTCGAATACTATCTTTACAGTATTTTTGAAAACTGTCTGAAAGAGAGATATTGTTCTTAATCCCTTATTCAATAGCGGAGGGAAAAAATTTCACGAGTTTGCATTTGAAAAAATATCTCGTGCTCTGCTCAGCTGAGTTGATATCAGATTACCAGGTCACATATTAAAAACTAAACTTGTTGCTCTTTGGGTTTCGTACCTGGATGACAAAATCTAATTCTTATGATTTGCGTCATTCTACGGCCGTGGAGACGCAGGCATTTTTCTCGAATACTATCTTTACAGTATTTTTGAAAACTGTCTGAAAGAGAGATATTGTTCTTAATCCCTTATTCAATAGCGAAGGGAAAAATTTCACGATTTTGCATTTGAAAAAATAACCCGTGATCTGCTAAGTTGATATCAATAAATTACCAGGTCACATATATTATTAAAAACTAAACTTGTTGCTTTTTGGGTTTCGTAGCAGAATGACAAAATCTAATTCTTATGATTTGCGTCATTCTAAGGCCGTGGAGACGCAGGCATTTTTCTCGAATAGTATCTTTGCAGTATTTTTGAAAACTGTCTAAAAGAGAGATATTGTTCTTAATCCCTTATTCAATAGCGGAGGGAAAAATTTCACGATTTTGCATTTGAAAAAATATCTCGTGCTCTGCTAAGTTGATATCAAATTACCAGGTCACATATTAAAAACTAAACTTGTTGCTTCATGGGTTTCGTAGAAGAATGAAAAAATCTAATTCTTCTGATTTGAGTCATTCTACGGCCCTGGAGACGCAGGCATTTTTCTCGAATACTATCTTTGCAGTTGACAGAGAGATTTAGTTCATAATCCCTTATTCAATAGCGGAGGGAAAAATTTCACGATTTTGCATTTGAAAAAATATCTCGTGCTCTGCTAAGTTGATATCAAATTACCAGGTCACATATTAAAAACTAAACTTGTTGATTTTTGGGTTTCGTAGCAGAATGACAAAATCTAATTCTTATGATTTGAGTCATTCTACGGCCGTGGAGACGCAGGCATTTTTCTCGAATAGTATCTTTGCAGTATTTTTGAAAACTGTCTAAAAGAGAGATATTGTTCTTAATCCCTTATTCAATAGCGGAGGGAAAAATTTCACGATTTTGCATTTGAAAAAATATCTCGTGCTCTGCTAAGTTGATATCAAATTACCAGGTCACATATTAAAAACTAAACTTGTTGCTTCTTGGGTTTCGTAGAAGAATGAAAAAATCTAATTCTTCTGATTTGAGTCATTCTACGGCCCTGGAGACGCAGGCATTTTTCTCGAATACTATCTTTGCAGTATTTTTGAAAACTGACAGAGAGATTTAGTTCATAATCCCTTATTCAATAGCGGAGGGAAAAATTTCACGATTTTGCATTTGAAAAAATATCTCGTGCTCTGCTAAGTTGATATCAAATTACCAGGTCACATATCAAAAACTAAACTTGTTGCTTTTGGGTTTCGTAGAAGAATGACAAAATCTAATTCTTCTCATTTGAGTCATTCCACTGCCGTGGAGACGCAGGCATTTGTCACGAATACTATCTTTGCAGTATTTTTGAAAACTGTCTGAAAGAGAGCTTCAGTTCTTAATCCCTTATTCAATAGCGGAGGAAAAAATTTCACGATTTTGCATTTGAAAAAATATCTCGTGCTCTGCTAAGTTGATATCAAATTACCAGGTCACATATTAAAAACTAAACTTGTTGCTTTTTGGGTTTCGTAGAAGAATGAAAAAATCTAATTCTTCTGATTTGAGTCATTCTACGGCCCTGGAGACGCAGGCATTTTTCTCGAATACTATCTTTGCAGTATTTTTGAAAACTGACAGAGAGATTTAGTTCATAATCCCTTATTCAATAGCGGAGGGAAAAATTTCACGATTTTGCATTTGAAAAAATATCTCGTGCTCTGCTAAGTTGATATGAAATTACCAGGTCACATATTATTAAAAACTAAACTTGTTGCTTTTTGGGTTTCGTAGCAGAATGACAAAATCCAATTCTTATGATTTGCGTCATTCTACGGCCGTGGAGACGCAGGCATTTTTCTCGAATAGTATCTTTGCAGTATTTTTGAAAACTGTCTAAAAGAGAGATATTGTTCTTAATCCCTTATTCAATAGCGGAGGGAAAAATTTAACGATTTTGCATTTGAAAAAATATCTCGTGCTCTGCTAAGTTGATATCAAATTACCAGGTCATATATTAAAAACTAAACTTGGTGTTTTTGGGTTTCACACCTGAATGACAAAATCTGAATGTTATGATTTGCTTCATTCTACGGCCGAGGAGACGCAGGCATTTTTCTCGAATACTATCTTTGCAGTATTTTTGAAAACTGTCTAAAAGAGAGATATTGTTCTTAATCCCTTATTCAATAGCGGAGGGAAAAATTTCACGATTTTGCATTTGAAAAAATATCTCGTGCTCTGCTAAGTTGATATCAAATTACCAGGTCACATATTAAAAACTAAACTTGTTGCTTTTTGGGTTTCGTAGCAGAATGACAAAATCTAATTCTTATGATTCGAGTCATCCAACGGCCGTAGAGACGCAGGCATTTTTCTCGAATACTATCTTTGTAGTATTTTTGAAAACTTTCTGAGAGAAAGATTTTGTTCCATCCCTTATTCAATAGCGGAGGGAAAAATTTCACGATTTTGCATTTGAAAAAATATCTCGTGCTCTGCTAAGTTGATAACAAAGTACCAGGTCACATATTGAAAACTAAACTTGTTGCTCTTTGGGTTTCGTACCTTAATGACAAAATCTAATTCTTATGATTTGAGTCATTCTACAGCCGTGGAGACGCAGGCATTTTTCTCGAGTACTATCTTTGCAGTATTTTTGAAAACTGTCTGAAAGAGAGATTTAGTTCTTAACCCCTCATTCAATAGCGGAGGGAAAAATTTCACGATTTTGCATCTGAAAAAATATCTCGTGGTATGCTAAGTTGATATCAGATTACCAGGTCACATATTGAAAACTAAACTTGTTGCTCTTTGGGTTTCGTACCTGAATGACAAAATCTAATTCTTATGATTTGAGTCATTCTACAGCCGTGGAGACGCAGGCATTTTTCTCGAGTACTATCTTTGCAGTATTTTTGAAAACTGTCTGAAAGAGAGATTTCGTTCTTAACCCCTTATTCAATAGCGGAGGGAAAAATTTCACGATTTTGCATTTGAAAAAATATCTCGTGGTCTGCTAAGTTGATATCAAATTACCAGGTCATATATTAAAAACTAAACTTGGCGTTTTTGGGTTTCACACCTGAATGACAAAATCTAAATCTTATGATTTGCTTCATTCTACGGCCGAGGAGACGCAGGCTTTTTTCTCGAATACTATCTTTGCAGTATTTTTGAAAACTGTCTAAAAGAGAGATATTGTTCTTAATCCCTTATTCAATAGCGGAGGGAAAAATTTCACGATTTTGCATTTGAATAAACTCGTTGCTTTTTGGGTTTCGTAGCAGAATGACAAAATCTAATTTTTCTGATTTGAGTCATTCTATGGCCGTGGAGACGCAGGCCGGCAGGCATTTTTCACGAATACTATCTTTGCAGTATTTTTGAAAACTGTCTGAAAGAGAGCTTTAGTTCTTAATCCCTTATTCAATAGCGGATGGAAAAATTTCAATATTTTGCATTCGATAAAATATATCGTGCTCTGCTAAGTTGATATCAAATTACCAGGTCACATATCAAAATTTAAACTTGTTGCTTTTTGGGTTTCGTAGCAGAATGACGAAATCTAATTCTTATGATTTGAGTATTTCCACGGCCGTGGAGACGCAGGCATTTTTTTCGAATACTATCTTTGCAGTATTGTTGAAAACTGTCTGAAAGGGAGCTTTAGTTCTTAATCCCTTATCCGATTTTGCATTTGAACAAACATCTCCTACTCTGCTAAGTTGATATCAAATTACCAGGTCACATATTAAAAATTAAACTTGTTGCTTTTTGGGTTTCGTAGCAGAATGACAAAATCTTATTCTTATGATTTGACTCATTCTACGGCCGTGGAGACGCAGGCATTTCTCTCAATTACTATCTTGGCAGTATTTTTGAAAACTGTCTGAAAGAGAGATTCAGTTCTTAATTCCTTATTCAATAGTGGAGAGAAGAATTTCACGATTTTGCATTTGAAGAAATATCTCGTGCTCTGCTTAGTTTATATGAATTTACCAGGTCACATATTAGAAAACTAAACTTGTTGCTTCTTGGGTTTCGTAGCAGAATGACAAAATCTAATTCTTATGATTTGAGTCATTCTACGGCCGTGGAGACGCAGGCATTTCTCTCAATTACTATCTTTGCAGTATTTTTCAAAACTGTCTGAAAGAGAACTTTAGTTCTTAATCTCTCATTCAATAGCGGAGGGAAAAATTTCACGATTTTGCATTTGAGAAAATATCTCGTGCTCTGCTAAGTTGATATCAAATTACCAGGTCACATATTTAAAACTAAACTTGTTGCTTTTTGGGTTTCGTAGCAGAATGGCAAAATCTAATTCTTATGATTTGAGTCATTCTACGGCCGTGGAGACGCAGGCATTTTTTTCGAATACTATCTTTGCAGTATTGTTGAAAACTATCTAAAAGAGAGCTTTAGTTCATAATCCCTTATTCAATAGTGGAGGAAAAAATTTCACGATTTTGCATTTGAAAAAATATCTCGTGCTCTGCTAAGTTCATATCAATTTACCAGGTCACATATTAAAAAACTAAACTTGTTGCTTTTCGGGTTTCGTAGCAGAATGGCAAAATCTAATTCTTATGATTTGAGTCATTCTAAGGCGGGGGATACGCAGGCATTTTTCTCGAATACTATCTTTGTAGTATTTGTGAAAACTGTCTGAAAGGGAGATTTAGTTCTTAATCCCTTATTCATTAGCGGAGGGAAAAATTTCTCGATTTTGCATTTGAAAAAATTTCTCGTGCTCTGCTAAGTTGAAATCAAATTACCAGGTCACATATTAAAAACTAAACTTGTTTCTTTTTGGGTTTCGTAGCAGAATGACGAAATCTAATTCTTATGATTTGAGTCATTCTACGGCCGTGGAGACGCAGGCATTTCTCTCGAATACTATCTTTGCAGTATTTTTGAAAACTGTCTGAAAGAGAACTTTAGTTCTTAATCCCTTATCCGATTTTGCATTTGAACAAACATCTCCTACTCTGCTAAGTTGATATCAAATTACCAGGTCACATATTAAAAATTAAACTTGTTGCTTTTTGGGTTTCGTAGAAGAATGACAAAATCTTATTCTTATGATTTGACTCATTCTACGGCCGTGGAGACGAAGGCATTTCTCTCAAATACTATCTTGGCAGTATTTTTGAAAACTGTCTGAAAGAGAGATTCAGTTCTTAATTCCTTATTCAATAGTGGAGAGAAGAATTTCACGATTTTGCATTTGAAAAAATATCTCGTGCTCTGCTTAGTTTATATGAATTTACCAGGTCACATATTAGAAAACTAAACTTGTTGCTTCTTGGGTTTCGTAGCAGAATGACAAAATCTAATTCTTATGATTTGAGTCATTCTACGGCCGTGGAGACGCAGGCATTTCTCTCAATTACTATCTTTGCAGTATTTTTCAAAACTGTCTGAAAGAGAACTTTAGTTCTTAATCTCTCATTCAATAGCGGAGGGAAAAATTTCACGATTTTGCATTTGAGAAAATATCTCGTGCTCTGCTAAGTTGATATCAAATTACCAGGTCACATATTTAAAACTAAACTTGTTGCTTTTTGGGTTTCGTAGCAGAATGGCAAAATCTAATTCTTATGATTTGAGTCATTCTACGGCCGTGGAGACGCAGGCATTTTTTTCGAATACTATCTTTGCAGTATTGTTGAAAACTATCTAAAAGAGAGCTTTAGTTCATAATCACTTATTCAATAGTGGAGGAAAAAATTTCACGATTTTGCATTTGAAAAAATATCTCGTGCTCTGCTAAGTTTATATCAATTTACCAGGTCACATATTAAAAAACTAAACTTGTTGCTTCTTGGGTTTCGTAGCAGAATGACAAAATCTATTCTTATGATTTGAGTCATTCTAAGGCCGTGGAGACGCAGGCATTTCTCTCAATTACTATCTTTGCAGTATTGTTGAAAACTGTCTAAAAGAGAACTTTAGTTCTTAATCTCTCATTCAATAGCGGAGGGTAAAATTTCACGATTTTGCATTTGAGAAAATATCTCGTGCTCTGCTAAGTTGATATCAAATTACTAGGTCACATATTAAAAACTAAACTTGTTGCTTTTTGGGTTTCGTAGAAGAATGACAAAATCTAATTCTTATGATTTGAGTCATTCTACGGCCGTAGAGACGCAGGCCTTTCTCTCAATTACTATCTTGGCAGTATTTTTGAAAACTGTCTGAAAGAGAACTTTAGTTCTTAATCTCTCATTCAATAGCGGAGGGAAAAATTTCACGATTTTGCATTTGAGAAAATATCTCGTGCTGTGCTAAGTTGATATCAAATTACCAGGTCACATATTAAAAACTAAACTTGTTGCTTTTTGGGTTTCGTAGCAGAATGACAAAATCTAATTCTTATGATTTGAGTCATTCTACGGCCGTAGAGACGCAGGCATTTTTCTCGAATACTATCTTTGTAGTATTTTTGAAAACTTTCTGAAATAGAGATTTTGTTCTATCCCTTATTCAAAAGCGGAGGGAAAAATTTCACGATTTTGCATTTGAAAAAATATCTCGTGCTCTGCTTAGTTGATATCAAATTACCAGGTCACATATTAAAAACTAAACTTGTTTCTTTTTGGGTTTCGTAGCAGAATGACGAAATCTAATTCTTATGATTTGAGTCATTCTACGGCCGTGGAGACGCAGGCATTTCTCTCGAATACTATCTTTGCAGTATTTTTGAAAACTGTCTTTCTTAATCTCTCATTCAATAGCGGAGGGAAAAATTTCACGATTTTGCATTTGAAAAAATATCTCGTGCTCTGCTACGTTGATATCAAATTACCAGGTCACATATTGAAAAGTAGTACAGTACACAAGCGTTATCCTTCCGAATGAGATCCGTTATCGATCCATCCTTAGTATTTTTATTTCTAGAGATGACAATAGAGACCAACTGGCAATAGCCCTGAAGATGATTTGAAATAAATCGAAACGTCGGCATTTTGTCTAATTGAGACTCTTTAATCCAGACCAAAAAGAACCCTCTTATTACGAATACAAATTAAAAATTAAACTTGTTGCTTTTTGGGTTTCGTAGCAGAATGACAAAATCTAATTCTTATGATTTGAGTCATTCTACGGCCGTGGAGATAACTATCTTTGCAGTATTTTTGAAAACTGTCTGAAAGAGAGATTTAGTTCTCCCTTATTCAATAGTGGAGATAAAAATTTCACGATTTTGCATTTGAAAAAATATCTCGTGCTCTGCTAAGTTTATATCAATTTACCAGGTCACATATTAAAAAACTAAACCTGTTGCTTCTTGGGTTTCGTAGCAGAATGACATAATCTAATTCTTATTGTAACGTTCTCGGGGTTTCAACAACTCGTCTGATGAATTTAAACGTCTAATTTATTTACAATACCACTAAGTGATCACACTAATTTATGTACAATAACTAATACTGATTTATTTACACACTTATAACACTAATAATGCTGATTTATATTCACAACTCGGAATTCGCGATTCACAATTCGATTCGGCTCTATTCAGATAGTAACTGCTCGTCCCCATCGTGCGCGTCTTTATATACCCATGCGTCCCTGTTCGAGAACGCTCCAGATAGCTCCAGATAGTCTCTGCAGGCTTCTAGAATCAGAGAGTCCAGAGACGTATTCAGGCGGACTTCGTCCGCTACACTGCCCCCTTCTTAAGACGTTCGGTCCCCGAACACACTGGATGGTGTGGCTGAATCTACAGGCGTATCCTTTTCTGCAGCACCCCTGTCGTCCGAAATAGCATTCCACTGTCTACTTCTTCGGCGTATATCCGCTCGGGTTGAAACTGCAAACCAGTATCTTCATTCCCGTTCTATGGAAAATGACCTCCAGCATACTTCGAACGATTCTCCAGTTGAGCTGATCTAGACCACAACCCAACTTTGGCACAGCAAGCTTTTTCACCTTCAACTTGGTGAGCTCGTCTCTCAGCTGCAACACCCAAATACTTTTGTAGCTGGGTTTGTTGTCGGAGAATCTCTTGGTTAACAGGTAGAAGAGGTAACGCTGGCCATCAGCCAACCTCAGCGTTTTCCCAGTACGAGGATGTTGTTTCAGGAGTTCTGGTACACGGCCAAATTTCTTCCGGAAGACGAATGCTATTCCTCTCGACATACGCAGGTCTTCCGAGACACAATGGGCTAGTGAATAATCTTCAGATACAGAGAAGAGATCTTGCTGTTGCTCGATGGTAACTCCGAATCTTGCCTTTCCGGTTCCACCGTAGTTTGCCGTGAATAGGTCGAAACTCATCTCCTCATGCTCCGCTTTCTGAAAACTAGTTCATCTCAGATGGGTTTCGTCATATTCTTCGTAGTCTGCCTCATATTTGCCTAGACGATTTATATGGACCACACGTTTCTTGCCTCTGGGTAGTTTCTGGATACGGTACACTATATCGTTGATTCGTTTCACTACTCTGTATGGCCCTTCCCAATCTTTCTGCAGCTTAGGTGATAAACCCCTCTTCCTCTGGGGGTTGTACAGCCAGACTAGGTCCCCCACATTGAAACCACCTTCTGCAGCTTTGCTGTCATACCGATTCTTCATTCGGTCACTTGCTTATTGGAGGTTCTTCTCATGGATGTAATGTAGCCTACCCTTCAAGAGGCTCGCGTAGTCCTCACCAGCTATCTCCGCTCCCGGCTTGCATCCAAACTCCAGGTCACAAGGCAACCTTATTTCTCGGCCGAACATAATACAGGCTGGTGTCTCTCCAGTCGATTCTTGCACTGACGACCTGTAGCCTGTAGGCCATAGTGAACATATGGAGATACCTGTCCCAGTCTCTTTGGTGATCAGAGACCACTTTAGCCAGATATTTTCCCACAGTTCTATTCATTCTTTCGACCATGCCATCTGACTGTGGGTGAAGCGCAGTTGTCCTTGTCTTTTTGATTCCGAGTAATTGGCATACATTCTGGAACAGGCTAGACTCGAAGTTTCGTCCTTGATCCGAATGAAGTTCGAGAGGCACACCAAATCGGCTAAACATCTCCTTAATCAGAACATCTGCCACTGTCGAGGCCTCTTGATTTGGAATAGCATAAGCTTCAACCCATTTGGTGAAATAATCCATCGCAACCAGTATGTACTTATTCCCATCTTCGGTTTCGGGGAATGGACCTGCAATATCGATGGCAACTCGTTCCAGAGGACTCCCCACGTTATACTGCTTCATTGGAGCTCTACGACTTCCCCTCGGGCCATTCGATGAGGCACATAATCTGCATTTCCGGCACCAGTCTTTAACATCTTCTTTGCAGTTGACCCAGTAAAAACGCTCTCTGACCTTTTCTAGCGTTTGTTTGATACCGAAATGGCCACCGGAGGTTCCGTCATGTAACTTCTCTAAAACCTCTCTCACTCGACTCCTGGGAATTATCAGCTGTTTCCTTGCTGCGGTACCTTCGTCATTTTCGATGGACCTCTTCAGCAGTCCATCCTCGAAAATGAAAGTATCCCACTGTGCCCAGTAGGACTTGACCCTAGGATTCAGATGACTCACTTCCTCCCATCTTGGTCTCTGTCCGCTTATCTTCCAATACAACAGCATCTTCAATTCTGAGTCACTTTCTAGATCTAGCTTCAGGGATTCTGGCATCCAGTCCGTATCCACGATGGTCGTTCTCAAGCAGAATTCTTTCTCTTCTACTTTATTACAGTGCTTGCAATCTGACGGACATGGTCTCCTAGATAATGCGTCAGCGTTACCATAAGTTCTTCCTGCACGATGTTCGACAGTAAAATTAAATTCCTGCAATCTTTCTATCCATCTGGCAACCTGACCCTCTGGATTCTTGACTTGTAGAAGCCACTTCAGAGCGGCGTGGTCAGTCCTGAGAAGGAATTCTCGGCCGTACAGATATTTATAGAAGTGTTCCATGGACTTCACTGCAGCGAGAAGCTCTCTTCTTGTAACGCAATAGTTACGTTCGGGCTTTGACAGGACCTTGCTGAAATATCCTATTACTTTTTCTTGACCATTCTGAATTTGGGACAATATGCCCCCTATGGCCATGTTACTCGCATCTGTGTCCAAGATGAACTTTCCACTGACTTGGGGATAACTTAGAACAGGAGCCGTTGTTAGAGCTTGCTTCAGCCGATTGAAAGCATCTCCGCATTCCATATCCCATTTGAAATCCTTTCCATCTTCCGTCAGTCTCGTCGAAGGCTTCGCAATATTGGCAAACCCAAGAACGAATTTCCTATAGTAGGTACACAATCCAAGGAAACTTCTTACTTGATGCCTGTCTTGTGGTATCGGCCATTCTTGTATGACCTTGACCTTGTCTGGGTCAGCACTAATTCTATTTTCAGAAACTACATGCCCCAAGTATTTCACTTCTCTCCTGAACATGTGGCACTTCTTCGGACTGAGTCTCAAATTTGCAGTGCGTAGCCTCTCCAGAACGTCTTTTAAATTTCTCAGGTGTTTTTCGAATGTCCGACCAAAAACAATGACATCATCCAAATAAACCAGGCACGTCTTCCAGGATAATCCTCGAAGAATGGCATTACTGTGAACTGCCACAGTCCTGTCCCAATGGTGAAAGCTGTTTTCTCTTTGTCCTTGGGATCTAGTTCTACCTGCCAATACCCGCTCTTCAAGTCCAGTGTGGAGAACCATCTTGAGCCAGAAAGAGTGTCCAAAGTGCCATCAATCCTTGGAAGTGGGTAACAATCCTTCTTAGTAACTTCGTTCAGACGACGGTTATCAACACAAAATCTGGTGCTGCCATCTTTCTTTTTCACCAGAACCACAGGTGATGACCAAGGACTTTATTATTCCTTGTTGGTGCATGTCCTTGATAATATTCTCTGCTTCTTCCCTCTTTGCTATCGGAAGTCTTCGTGGGTGTTGGCGAATGGGACCGGATTTATCAGTGTTGATTGAATGTCTCACAACATTTGTTCTTCCCATTCGAGTATCATCCGTAGCAAAAACGTCGCTGTATTCACTTATCAATTTCTTCACCTCGCTTATGTGTTCTGGTTCAAGGTCTATGTAGGAAGAAGTCAGTATCTCAAGTAATTTTTGCGAACACTTCCCCCTTCTGGTACCCTTGTTCTGTTCATCCCGAATGTCTCCTGTCACACAAAGCACGGAGCAGCTTTCTCCCAGAATCGTGTCCTTCTTTAATGTCACCGGGTACATGTTGGTATTCAATATCCTTACAGGAACTTCCTTCTCGCCCCTCACTAAAGTTTTTCCGAGTAGCACTCCTTTTCCTAGGTTATTTTCACTAGCTGGTTCGATGAGTCTTATATCGCTATCCCGAAGGTTTCTGTCTAAGTACCCCTTCACTATCGTTTCTGCCTGGCCACCTAGGTCAACATCTTCGCTGAGCAAGACTCGAATTGATGCACCTTCACATCCCAAGAATGGGATTTCCAGACTTCCAATTCTCAAGACATCGTTCCTCATATCCATCTGGAAGCCATAACCTTTGATGACATCCATTCCCAAGATGACTTCCTCCATGATATCTGCTACCAGCACCTCATGTTCGAGAGTTATGTCTCCAATGCTCAGGACAATCCTTTTCTTTCCATGTGTTGATACGTCCTCTCCAGTAGCTGTTCGTAAACGGACCATTGTTTATCGGATTTTTCCATTCCTTTCAACTATTCCCGGCTTTACAATGGTCCGGGTTGCGCCTGTGTCGACTAAAATTTTAACCGACCGCCCATCAACTTTACCGTCGACATAAATACTTGAAGAGATGGTCTGAATTATGTCTTCTGGGGCATTGTCATGGCGGGTCGGTTTATGCCCCTTCTCACCAACCCGTTTTAGTTTTCCTGTTCCTGACGTTAAGCTGGCTCTTTACAGTAGCGCCGAATATGTCCTTCTCCGCCGCAATTCGAGCATCTTGGTCTTAGTCCTCTATTCCGTCGCTCTTGACGAACTCGGCGTAGTACCTCTTCTATGATTTCATCGCTGATCGAGGAATCATCCACAGTGCGCCTCACCTTGCTGTGTCCCCTGTGCGAAGCTTGTTTGGCAGCTTCAAACTCTAATGCAAAGGCCAGGGCGTCATCCAGAGTCTTGGGTCGGGCCAATCGTAGTGTCTGTTGGGTTTCCATATCTCTCAGACCATCAACAAAGGTCTGGATAGCGAGCTGTTCCAGGAAGCTATTCGGTGCTGTAGGATATGCCAGCCTTACCAACCTTGCTATATCGGCTTCAAATTCCTGCAACGTTTCTGTACTCCTCTGCTGGCGACTCTTGATCTGTGCGTGATACACTTGTACCATATCTCATTTGGAGTTTAGTTGTTAAAGCCTCGTAATTACCTTGTAGGCTCGCAGGAACAGTCTGGAGTATATTCAATGCATCTCCCCTTAGTGCAACAATCAAAGCTGTCGCTTTCTCTTCCTCTCCCCAACCATTGACATTCGCTGCTGCTTCAAATTGCTTCTGGTACGTGCACCAAGGTGTTTTGCCATCAAAAGTTGGAGGTTTAATCTTCATTTTACTACTTTCTGTGTTGTTTTCTGATTTCACGAAGTTATTGGGTGATGAAGCTTAAGTTTCTTTTCAATGTGATGTTCTCTTCAGGGACTCTATCAATTTGGCATGTTGTTCAATTATTCCTGATATTTCTTCAAATCTTCCATTAACCTCATCAACTACTTCGTCGAATTTTTCATCAACTTTATCAAATTTTCCATTGACTTCTTCAAAATTTTCATTACCTTCATCTATTATCACATCCTTGATGGCCTCCATTCTCTCATCCAATGAACTTGCAATTTGACTCACCAATTCGTTACAATTGTTAATTTTTTCTTCCAATTTCAAGCTCTTTTCCCGAGAATTTTCTTCCACCCTATTTTCCATTTTATCCATTTTTGAACTAATTTCTCGAGAATTTTCTTCCATTTTACCTTCCAATTTCGAGCTCATTTGTTCAAACGCTTGCTTGAAGAACTCCATACTCGCCTGGTCCATTTTCTCTGCATGTCATCTCGTTATCGGCATTCAAAAGTTCCACAATGAAGTCCACAATTCAATTAGCACAGCAGTTCAATTCTTCAATTTACCCCACACCTGACACCAATGTAACGTTCTCGGGGTTTCAACAAATCGTCTGCTGAATTTAAACATCTAATTTATTTACAATACCACTAACTGATCACACTAATTTATGTACAATAACTAATACTGATTTATTTACACACTTGCTAATACCTAATGCTGATTTATATTCACAACTCGGAATTCGCGATTCACAATTCGATTCGGCTCTATTCAGATAGTAACTGCTCGTCCCCATCGTGCGCGTCTTTATATACCCATACGTCCCTGTTCGAGAACGCTCCAGATAGCTCCAGATAGTCTCTGCAGGCTTCTAGAAACAGAGAGTCCAGAGACGTATTCATGCGGACTTCGTCCGCTACATTATGATTTGACTCATTCTACGGGCGTGGAGACGCAGGCATTTTTCTCGAATACTATCTTTGCAGTAGTTTTGAAAACTTTCTGAAAGGGAGCTCTAGTTCTTAATCTCTTATTCAATAGCGGAGGGAAAAATTTCACGATTTTGCATTTGAAAAAATATCTCGTGCTCTGCTAAGTTGATATCAAATTACCAGGTCACATATTAAAAACTAAACTTGTTGCTTTTTGGGTTTCGTAGAAGAATGACAAAATCTAATTCTTCTGAGTTGAGTCATTCTACGGCCGTGGAGACGCAGGCATTTTCTTGAATACTATCTTTGCAGTATTTTTGAAAACTGTCTGAAAGAGAGCTTTAGTTCTTAATCTCTTATTCAATAGCGGAGGGAAAATTTTCTCGATTTTGCATTTGAAAAAATTTCTCGTGCTCTGCTGAGTTGAAATCAAATTACCAGGTCACATATTAAAATCTAAACTTGTTGCTTTTTGGGTTCCGTAGAAGAATGACAAAATCTAATTTTTCTGATTTGAGTCATTCTACGGCCGTGGAGACGCAGGCATTTTTCTCGAATAGGTACTAGCTTTGTTTTGGTTCACAGTTCTGGACCGTTCGCACAAGCGCAGATGTCAAAATCCTAAATAACCTGTTTTGGTTCACTCTGAAATGAGGCGTTTTCTGGCGTCCATGTATTTGAAACGTATTCGTCCTACAATTCGAATACATTCATTCTGGCGTTGAAACGATGACGTCACAAGTGAAACGATTCGAAACGTATTCATGGAGTTTTGAAACTAAGCTGGATGCAGTTTCAAAACATGTTATCATTACAGTCTATGGCTATCATAACCTCAAATTAAAAATTATGACTTTATCATCGTTTACGATCGTTTGTTTTGTGAGAGTTGAAGACGTTGGAGTTCAAATTTTGATCGAGATTGACAATAGGCAATATATGATGGAGGTTCAACTAGGCAATTACATCCTTACAGTGGACTTAGAAACCTATAATAAACTACAAGGTTAGTATATCAGAATAATTTAGTCTACCAGCTCTCTAACATAGTATATTGCAGATCCTGAATTTGCTGCTGAATATCTAAATGGCATTAGGATGTCTGGCGAGGAACAGTCGACATATCAGCAGCTCGAGGGACCGTGTGGACCTCATCGAAAAAACAAACAGAAACAGACATTGAAGCAACCTACACGTTCCTGTCTTTAAGGAAATCTTTAAGGAACGAATTCGACGATAAAAAAAGTAGTAAAAATAATTTGTGGCTTCAAATTGCTACGAAAATGAATGAAATGGGTTTTTTTTGTTGGCCACAGTGTCTTGGGAAGGGAAAAGTGCCGGCAAAAATTCATGAATTTACAACACGCATACTCAAAATATAAGGATCAAATCAGGAAAACTGGAGAGGGGTTCGTAAAGAAACCGCAATACTTTGACGAGTTGGATGACATTTTGGGGGATAAACATAAGTCAGATCCAGTTATCATTTTGGATTCAAGCAGACCATCAACTGAAGGAGGTGGGGGGGATCCAAAATTGATAACAGACAAGGAATCTGATGATGATAATGCCGCAAAATCAAAAAATATGAACCCTAGCCAAGCCAATGAGACTTTAAAGAAGAACAAATTCCAAACTATTAAGAAATCTGTACGCCCTAAGAAAACACTTCTCTCCACAGTTGAGAATATTATCAAAGAAGAGAGAAACCTAAGAGCACAACAGTTCAGCAGTCTTCTGGATGCAATGCAAGAACAAAATAAACAGCGCCATGAACAAACCATGGGCATAATAGAGATTCTAAAAAAGAAGAAGGCCAAAGAAGAATAATTGTTCAAGGTTTAACTAAGTACCTACCTATATTTCATTAAGTTTTGTTTCATTATAAGAAGTTATTTATTTGTGTTTCATGAAAGTATTAAGTTTGTGTTATTGAAATAAATTCTATTATGGAATGTATTAGAATGTATTTATTTAAAGGTAATTGAGGTGAAAAGAAAGGAAAGTACAAATATTGAATAATAAATTGTTATGGAAAATCTCGTAATGATATGGTTATATTATTTCTTTTTGTTACACCATCCAAGTTAATATCGACTGAGTTGGTGTTTTCATCTTCATCTTCCACATCAAGAAGAGGTTCATTCCAAGTGTCATTGTTTATGTAACAAAAATTGTGCAAAATGCAACAAGCTGTAATAATTTTAACAGCTTTCTCAACACTATTTACATTAACATATCCGAGTATCCTCCACCTTGACTTGAGCAGGCCAAATGTATGTTCAACAACAATTCTTGTTCTGCTAAGTGCTCTATTGAAACGACGTTTGGAGTCATTCAATGCACCATTCCATGTGTATGGTTTCATTAACCACTTTTTTAAAGGGTATGCAGAGTCTCCTACAATATGATAATCATCCAATGGAAAGTATTTTTTATACTGTCCATTTTGTTCAACATCTATGAATATCCCTGAATTGTTGAGTACCCTGCTGTCATGTGCTGAACCAGGAAAACCTACCATTATATTAGTGAAAATTTTATCTGATATTACAATTGCTTGCAGTTTTATAGAATGCTGCATTTTTCGATCAGTATAACTATCTTGCTGTTCAGCTGGTGCTTTGAATTTTATATTACAGCAATCTATAGCTCCTATGACACCAGGAAATCTGGCTCTATCTCGAAATCTTACTTCAATGGAAGTGAGTTCTTCTTCACTGGGCCACACAATGTACTTTGTCAGCAGTTTCACAATCAACTTCAGAACTAGTTCAGTTCCTTTATGAGTTGCACTCAAACAAATATTAAATCGATCAGCTACTGACAAGAGAACTTAGGGCTGTGAAGTTAGCGGCCACTTTCCATCGGCCATTCTCGGATCCATCGGCCAGTTCACCAGTGGCGTCGGGCATTTATGAAAATCGCGATTAAAATTATTTGGGAGACGAAAAGTTCAGGATTTTTGCCTGAAATGAGTTCTTTGATTCTCTGTTGATAATTAACCACCAAAATTTCTATTTATTTTAATGATTACAAAAAGTTATAATGAATTATTTTGTGTCGGAGAAATCTGATTTCGAGTGTATTGAAGGGATATACTTAAAAAATGATAAGCCTGAGTGAAATTTGGTAGAAATGTTGCTAGTGTGGTCTAGAATCTTATTCCGAGAGGTTTTTCATTTGCAGGACATTGGAGGGTAGTTTTCACCCCTATCCTCCAAGAGTGGACAAAACATCGCGAGTGGGTCTAAAAAATGATTAGCCTGAATGAAATTTGGTAAAAATGTTGCTAGTGTGGTCTAGAATCTTGTTCCGAAAGGTTTTTCATTTGCAAGACTTTGAAGGGTAGTTTTCACCCTTATCCTCCATGGGTTGACGAAACATCGCAAGTGGGTCCAAAAAATGATTAGCCTAAATGAAATTTGGTAGGAATGTCGCTTGTGTGGTCTAGAATCTTATTCCGAAAGGTTTTTCATTTGCAGGACTCCTGGGGGGAGTTTTTACCCTTATCCTCCAAGAGTCGACAAAACATCGCAAGGGGGTCGGAAAAATAATAAGCCTGAATGAAATTTGGTAGGAATGTCGCTTGTGTGGTCTAGAATCTTATTCCGAGAGGTTTTTCATTTGCAAGATTTTGGAGGGTAGTTTTCACCCCTATCCTTCAAGAGTCGACAAAACATCGCGAGTGGGTCTAAAAAATGTTTAGCCTGAATGAAACTTGGTAAGAATGTTGCTTGTGTGGTCTAGAATCTTATTCCGAGGGGTTTTTCATTTGCAAGACCTCGGGGGGGAGTTTTCACCCCTATCCTCCAAGGGTCGACAAAACATCGCAAGTGGGTCCAAAAAATTATTAGCCTGAATAAAATTTGGTAGGAATGTTGCTACTGTAGTCTAGAATCTTATTCCGAGAGGTTTTTCATTTGCAGGACTTTGGAGGTTAGTTTTCACCCCTATCCTCCAAGAGTCGACAAAACATCACGAGTGGGTCTAAAAAATGATTAGCCTGAACGAAATTTGGTGAGATTGTTGCTAGTGTGGTGTTGAATCTTGTTCCGAGGGGTTTTCAATTTGCAGCACTTCTGGGGGGAGTTTTAACCGAGGTTTTAACCCTTTTCTCCAAGAGTCGACAAAACCTCGCAAGGGGGTCGGAAAAATAATAAGCCTGAATGAAATTTGGTAGGAATGTCGCTTGTGTGGTCTAGAATCTTATTCCGAGAGGTTTTTCATTTGCAAGATTTTGGAGGGTAGTTTTCACCCCTATCCTTCAAGAGTCGACAAAACATCGCGAGTGGGTCTAAAAAATGTTTAGCCTGAATGAAACTTGGTAAGAATGTTGCTTGTGTGGTCTAGAATCTTATTCCGAGGGGTTTTTCATTTGCAAGACCTCGGGGGGGAGTTTTCACCCCTATCCTCCAAGGGTCGACAAAACATCGCAAGTGGGTCCAAAAAATTATTAGCCTGAATAAAATTTGGTAGGAATGTTGCTACTGTAGTCTAGAATCTTATTCCGAGAGGTTTTTCATTTGCAGGACTTTGGAGGTTAGTTTTCACCCCTATCCTCCAAGAGTCGACAAAACATCACGAGTGGGTCTAAAAAATGATTAGCCTGAACGAAATTTGGTGAGATTGTTGCTAGTGTGGTGTTGAATCTTGTTCCGAGGGGTTTTCAATTTGCAGCACTTCTGGGGGGAGTTTTAACCGAGGTTTTAACCCTTTTCTCCAAGAGTCGACAAAACCTCGCAAGGGGATCGAAAAAATAATAATCCTGAATGAAATTTGGTAGGAATGTCGCTTGTGTGATCTAGAATCTTATTCGGAGGGGCTTTCAATTTGTAGGACTCCTGGGGGGAGTTTTTACCCTTATCCTCCAAGAGTCGACAAAACATCGCAAGGGGGTCGAAAAAATAATAAGCCTGAATGAAATTTGGTAGGAATGTCGCTTGTGTGGTCTAGAATCTCATTCCGAGAGGTTTTTTATTTGCAAGATTTTGGAGGGTAGTTTTCACCACTATCCTCCAAGAGTCGACAAAACATCGCGAGTGTGTCTAAAAAATTATAAGCCTGAATGAAATTTAGTAGGAATGTTGCTAGTGTGGTCTAGAATCTTATTCCGAAAGGTTTTTCATTTGCAGGACTTTGGAGGGTAGTTTTCACCCCTATCCTCCAAGAGTCGCTAAAACTTCGCAAGTGGGTCTAAAAAATAATTAGCCTGAATGAAATTTGGTAGAAATGTTGCTAGTGTGGTCTAGAATCTTATTCCGAGAGGTTTTTCATTTGCAGGACTTCGGGGGGGAGTTTTCACCCGTATCCTCCAAGGGTCGACAAAACATCGCAAGTGGGTCCAAAAAATGATAAGCCTGAATGAAATTTGGTAGGAATGTTGCTAGTGTGGTCTGGAATCTTGTTCCGAAAGGTTTTTCATTTGCAGGACACTGAAGGGTAGTTTTCACCCTTATCCTCCAAGGGTTGACAAAACATCGCAAGAGGGTCCAAAAAATGATTAGCCTGAATGAAATTTGGTGAGAATGTTGCTTGTGTGGTCTAGAATCTTATTCCCGAAGGTTTTTCATTTGCAGGACTTTGGAGGGTAGTTTTCACCCCTATCCTCCAAGTGTCGCTAAAACTTCGCAAGTGGGTCTAAAAAATTATTAGCCTGAATGAAATTTGGTAGAAATGTTGCTAGTGTGGTCTAGAATCTTATTCCGAGAGATTTTTCATTTGCAGGACTTCGGGGGGGGGGGGGAGTTTTCACCCGTATCCTCCAAGGATCGACAAAACATCGAAAGTGGGTCCAAAAAATGATAAGCCTGAATGAAATTTGGTAGGAATGTTGCTAGTGTGGTCTAGAATCTTGTTCCGAAAGGTTTTTCATTTGCAGGACTTTCAAGGGTAGTTTTCACCCTTATCCTCCAAGGGTTAACAAAACATCGCAAGAGGGTCCAAAAAATGATTAGCCTGAATGAAATTTGGTGAGAATGTTGCTTGTGTGGTCTAGAATCTTATTCCAAAAGGTTTTTCATTTGCAAGATCTCGGAGGGGAGTTTTCACCCCTATCCTCCAAGGGTCGACGAAACATCGCAAGTGGGTCCAAAAAATGATTAGCCTGAATGAAATTTGGTAGGAATGTTGCTACTGTGGTCTAGAATCTTATTCCGAGAGGTTTTTCATTTGCAGGACTTTGGAGGTTAGTTTTCACCCCTATCCTCCAAGAGTCGACAAAACATCGCGAGTGGGTCTAAAAAATGATTAGCCTGAACGAAATTTGGTGAGATTGTTGCTAGTGTGGTGTTGAATCTTGTTCCGAGGGGTTTTCAATTTGCAGCACTTCTGGGGGGAGTTTCAACCCTTTTCTCCAAGAGTCGACAAAACATCGCAAGGGGGTCGAAAAAATAATAAGCCTGAATGAAATTTGGTAGGAATGTCGCTTGTGTGATCTAGAATCTTATTCGGAGGGGCTTTCAATTTGTAGGACTCCTGGGGGGAGTTTTTACCCTTATCCTCCAAGAGTCGACAAAACATCGCAAGGGGGTCGAAAAAATAATAAGCCTGAATGAAATTTGGTGAGAAAGTTGCTTGTGTGGTCTAGAATCTTATTCCGAGGGGTTTTTCATTTGCAAGACTTCGGGGGGGAGTTTTCACCCCTATCCTCCAAGGGTCGACAAAACATCGCAAGTGGGTCCAAAAAATGAGTAGCCTGAATGAAATTTGGTAGGAATGTTGCTAGTGTGGTGTAGAATCTTATTCCGAGAGGTTTTTCATTTGCAGGACTTCTGGGGGAGTTTTAACCCTTTCCTCCAAGAGTCGACAAAACATCGCGAGTGGGTCTAAAAATGATAAGCCTGAATGAATTTTGATACGGATGTTCCTAGTGCGGTCTGAAATCTTAATCCGAGAGAATTTTCATTTGAAGGACTTCTGAGGGTAGTTTTCACCCCTATCCTCCAAGAGTCGACAAAACATCGCGAATGGGTCTAAAAAATGATTAGCCTGAACGAAATTTGGTAGAAATGTTGCTAGTGTGGTCTAGAATCTCATTCCGGAAGGTTTTTTATTTGCAGGACTTTGGAGGGTAGTTTTCACCCCTATCCTCCAAGTGTCGCTAAAACTTCGCAAGTGGGGCTAAAAAATAATTAGCCTGGATGAAATTTGGTAGAAATGTTGCTAGTGTGGTCTAGAATCTTATTCCAAGAGGTTTTTCATTTGCAAGACTTTGGAGGGTAGTTTTTACCCCTATCCTCCAAGAGTCGACAAAACATCGCAAGTGGGTCCAAAAAATAATCAGTCTGCAGTTACAGTTTAGTTTACTGCATAGACAAACTAGTACACTGGTGCTTAACTGTTATTTTCGTGTTTGATATTCTTCGTGTGCATTTTGCTTTTGTTGTGTGTTGTGTTCGATTTGGATTTTTTCGTATCCGACAAACAATGAACTGTATAGTGTTGTGGTGTCCTTGTCTTGACCTGTTCATTTCCCACTTAAGTATGTGAACTATGTGCACCTTTTCATTCATATAACTGTTAAAAATTTATGATTTACGCTTTGCTTTTCATTCGATTGACACATATCTATCCACTCGCACCATGAGATTGTTTCTTTATATAGCAAAAGAACGCAATTCATTATGAAAAATCATGAATTCTTGTGAGTAAACCATCTTTTAATGGGTAATTCGAACTCGAAAATAAAATATGTTGAAGTAAAACTTTGCAGTTTCATTCAGATAACAGATTGATTTTGGAATATACTCGGAATTCAAAAAGAAAAATGACTTGAAGAATGAATATAGGTATCAGAATTTACTCATGAAACGATGCAGAGTAACGCATTGGCAGATGTACAAATGTACAATACATTTTCATGTTTCCACTATTTTCAGGAACACCGAAGAATAGAACTGTCCTTAAGGGATATATTAGTATATTTTGCTCATTTGATTTTTTTTTCTGTACTTTACCAAAAGATTCGTTGTTTGTTAACCAGAATTTGTCTTCCTTGATCCTTGAATTAATTTTTATACCGAAACCGGGTTTTTTCAACGCCTGAAGAGGTTTTGGAATAATAAAAGATTTTCAGCTTATCTTCCAGTCGCTGATGATTCCAAATTTACCATTCAAATAGCTGTTGAAAATTATCAATATGTTCAAAACAACTAGTAAGTGTCGAATACTAATTATGAATTGATTAAATCCAACTGCAACAATAACAGCATAAAATTTTATTGAAGCCGTCCCTGTTCAGAAACAACCTGATGGCACTTATGCGCATTGTGGACCATACTGAAATTTTTACAACACTTCGGCCAATTGATTTAGCATTCTAGAGTAAGTATATATATTATGATTTCTATGGGATCAACCGAGCTCTAAATGCGCTACGTATCCATTTTTCGTTTCATATTATCAATTTTATCACGTTTATGCAACTATATAGTTATAGTTTTTGTATATTCCTTTACATATTATTTGAAGGAATACTTTGAACAATTTGT
The DNA here is from genome assembly GCA_951802165.1 of Adalia decempunctata. Classification (NCBI taxonomy): domain Eukaryota; kingdom Metazoa; phylum Arthropoda; class Insecta; order Coleoptera; family Coccinellidae; genus Adalia; species Adalia decempunctata. Next base: position 39,597,358 of record OX637699.1, on the reverse strand, counting down.
GATATCATATTACCATGATGTTAGAATAACGGCTGTATCGGTATCTATATAACAAATAGCTATATAATATAACAGTCTTTTTATATACATATTTCCTGTGAATTATTTCCATAACTATGAATCGGCATTTTAACTGTGTCCAAACCTTCTTCATATTAAAATATAATTCCTCAAGAAGGATGAAAAATAAGCCAGAAATCTCGATTGAATCGAAAAGAATACAGTTTCCCAGTTTTTGATTGATGAAACCTAATATTGTTTTATCCATAGACATATATTATCCCATTGATATAAGTCTATGGTTTTATCCGCACATTTTTCATCGTTGTTTGTAATGAAAATAATGATAATATGTTCCTACTTGAATTATCATTTCCATCATTACTCTAATTAATTTATTGTTCAATAAATAAATTACACTTGTCTTCAGTTGCTTTCAACTTATTGCATAAATCCACAGACATTCTCCATTTGAGATTGCAATTCTGATCCAATTTATAGATCCAAAACGCATATTTTCTTGGTCCATTCTTGAGAAAATCGCCTTTCATGACTTGAATCAACAAAATTTGTCAATAAAAAAATATATTGTGCAAAGGGGCAAACAAACAGTTTACCCCAAGAAGTTACTACGTTTGCGGATTAAACACAAACTTGTAACTAACTATTCGTATTTTTGTGAAAATCGAGCAATTATATCAGAAAAAAGCAACATAATGAAATCTTTTGATTAACGTTACGGAGACTATATCCGTTTTGCAATATTGTTTTGAGAATTTCGTAACTGACAAATCTGATTCTATTTTATAGAAACGCAGAAACTTTTCAGGGTAAACTATCAGTTTGCACTTCTATACTTGGACATATATTTTGCATACATATTGATAAATTTGTTCATTTAGGTTGCGAATGGTGTTCTTACTGAATATAAATACACAAAAAAGACATTAATTCTTCCACAACGAATGTCATTCAATTATAGAAAACCATATTTCAATGCGTCTGAGAAATCAATCTTCGAAACATCATTTTGAACCCCACTAGCAGCAATCTTACCAAATTTCGTCCAGGCTAACCATTTTTTAGACCCACTCGCGATGTTTTGTCCACCCTTGGAGGAAAGGGGTGAAAACTCCCCCCAGAAGTCCTGCAAATTGAAAACCCCTCGGAATGAGACTCTATAGACCACAATAGCAACATTCCTACCAAATTTCATTCAGGCTCCCCCCAGAAAAGTCCTGCAAATGAAAAATCTCTCGGAATAAGATTCTAGACCACACAAGCAACATTCCTACCAAATTTCGTTCAGGCTAATCATTTTTTAGACCCACTCGCGATGTTTTGTCGACTCTTGGAGAATAGGGGTAAAAACTACCCTCCAAAGTCTTGCAAATGAAAAACCTTTTGGAATAAGATTCTAGACCACACTAGCAACATTTCTACCAAATTTCATTCAGGCTTATTATTTTTTAGACCCACTCGCGATGTTTTAGCGACACTTGGGGGATAAGGGTGAAAACTACCCTCCAAAGTCCTGCAAATGAAAAACCTTTCGGAATGAGATTCTAGACCACACTAGCAACATTCTCACCAAATTTCATTCAGGCTTATCATTTTTTAGACCCACTCGCGATGTTTTAGCGACACTTGGGGGATAAGGGTGAAAACTACCCTCCAAAGTCCTGCAAATGAAAAACCTCTCGGAATAAGATTCTAGACCACACTAGCAACATTTCTACCAAATTTCATTCAGGCTAATTATTTTTTAGACCCACTCGCGATGTTTTAGCGACACTTGGGGGATAAGGGTGAAAACTACCCTCCAAAGTCCTGCAAATGAAAAACCTTTCGGAATTAGATTCTAGACCACACTAGCAACATTTGTACCAAATTTCGTTCAGGCTAATCATTTTTTAGACCCACTCGCGATGTTTTGTCCACTCTTGGAGGATAGGGGTGAAAACTACCCTCCAATGTCCTGCAAATGAAAAACCTCTCGGAATAAGATTCTAGACCACACTAGCAACAGTTTTACCAAATTTCATTCAGGCTAATCATTTTTTAGACCCACTCGCGATGTTTTGTTCACTCTTGGAGGATAGGGGTGAAAACTACCCTCCAATGTCCTGCAAATGAAAAACCTCTCAGAATAAGATTCTTGACCACACCAGCAACATTTTTACCAAATTTCATTCAGGCTAATCATTTTTTAGACCCACTCGCGATGTTTTGTCGACTCTTGGAGGATAGGGGTGAAAACTACCCTCCAATGTCTTGCAAATGAAAAACCTCTCGGAATAAGATTCTAGACCACACTAGCAACATTTTTACCAAATTTCATTCAGGCTAATCATTTTTTAGTCCCACTCGCGATGTTTTGTTCACTCTTGGAGGATAGGGGTGAAAACTACCCTCCAATGTCTTGCAAATGAAAAACCTCTCGGAATAAGATTCTAGACCACACTAGCAACATTTTTACAAAATTTCATTCAGGCTTATCATTTTTCAGACCGACTCGCGATGTTTTGTTCACTCTTGGAGGACAGGGGTGAAAACTACCCTCCAATGTCCTGCAAATGAAAAACCTCTCAGAATAAGATTCTTGACCACACTAGCAACATTTCTACCAAATTTCATTCAGGCTAATTATTTTTAGACCCACTTGCGAAGTTTTAGCGACACTTGGAGGATAGGGGTGAAAACTACCCTCCAAAGTCCTGCAAATGAAAAACCTTTCGGAATAAGATTCTAGACCACATAAGCAACATTTCTACCAAATTTCATTCAGGCTAATTATTTTTTAGACCCACTTGCGAAGTTTTAGCGACACTTGGGGGATAAGGGTGAAAACTACCCCCCAAAGTCCTGCAAATGAAAAACCTTTCGGAATAAGATTCTAGACCACACTAGCAACATTTCTACCAAATTTCGTTCAGGCTAATCATTTTTTAGACCCACTCGCGATGTTTTGTCCACTCTTGGAGGATAGGGGTGAAAACTACCCTCCAATGTCCTGCAAATGAAAAACCTCTCGGAATAAGATTCTAGACCACACTAGCAACATTTTTACCAAATTTCATTCAGGCTAATCATTTTTTAGACCCACTCGCGATGTTTTGTCCACTCTTGGAGGATAGGGGTGAAAACTACCCTCCAATGTCTTGCAAATGAAAAACCTCTCGGAATAAGATTCTAGACCACACTGGCAACAGTTTTACCAAATTTCATTCAGGCTAATCATTTTTTAGACCCACTCGCGATGTTTTGTTCACTCTTGGAGGATAGGGGTGAAAACTACCCTCCAATGTCCTGCAAATGAAAAACCTCTCAGAATAAGATTCTTGACCACACTAGCAACATTTTTACCAAATTTCATTCAGGCTTATCATTTTTTAGACCCACTCTTGGAGGTTAGGGGTGAAAACTACCCTCAGAAGTCCTGCAAATGAAAATCCTCTCGGATTAAGATTTCAGACCGCACTAGGAACATCCCTATCAAATTTCATTCAGGCTAATCATTTTTCAAGTATACTTCTTCAATATACTCGAAATCATATTTCTCCGACACATAATAATTCATTATAACTTTTTCTAATCATCAACATAAATAGAAATTTTGTTGTTTGATTATCAACAGAGAATCAAAGAAGTCGTTTCAGGCAAAAATTCCGAATTCTCGCCGTTCAAATAATTTTAATCGCGATTTACATTGATACCCGACGCCACTGGTGAACTGGCCGATGAATTCGAGAATGGCCGATAGAAAGTGGCCGCCAAGTTCACACTGATAGAGAACTTCACCCTTTCCGAGCCACCACAGTGTCATGAGTAACATTTTTTCAGCTGAAATAGGATAATTCCCTCCTAAATATTCTTTATGAAGCTCTTCACAATCAATATTTTGCAATAAAATCAAAAAGGAATTTCTAGTCATTCGGAAAAGAGAGAAAAAGTCATAATTAATGTAATTGGGTAACCAATCTTCTTCCCATAGTTGAGTTCTTTGGTGTTGTTCCCGAAATGTTAAAAGGGAAGAAAGATAATCATCGGAATCACACATAAAATGTATACACATAAAGATACTTTCAGATAACTCCTGCTGTTGTTCATTCCACCACTGGGTTCGGAACTATATAGGGCGCGGGCACATCTGACAGACGACAGCAAATTACAGTTGTCAAATCTGAAATCAGCCTGCTGGACAAACAAACGGATCTACAAATGCTTATTGTGTGTTTATGTCATATTTAAATTGTTTTTTTCTCGATAATGCCTCAATTTTGCGCGATTGTGAAATGTGGAAGTTGAAGCTGAAGAGATAAGGTTTCATTCCACCGATTCCCTTCTATGTTCGACAATAGAAAACATATTAATCCTCTTGCTGAAAAGAGACGTGAATTGTGGATTAAGGCAACTAGAAGAGCAGATTTAACTACTGAGAAGTTGAAATGGACAACTGTATGTTCGAAACATTTTGTAGGAGGTATGTTCAAAGAATCAAGGAAACATAGGCATATAAAAAATTATTATTTTTCTTCATTTTAGGCAAGCCAAGTGCATTGAAAGATGTTGACAATATAGACTGGGTACCAAATCAATCACTTGGCTACAAAACAAATATCAATGCAGTTCAAAGCATCCAGAGATTGAATCGTATGAAGCAGAGATATAAAAATAAGATACCAAACCCAAATATTCCAGTTTATGTGGATAGAATTATGGATCATATTGACAATGACCCTTTGTGTGAAGCCTTGAATAATCCAGCTGTTCAAAGCTTGGATATTATTGATAAAGAAGATGAAAGTGAACCTGTTGAACAAGTGGAACATGCACAAAATTGGTGAACACCAATTTCCTGATATCAATTTCGAGTTACAGAATTGTTATAGTGAAAGCCATCATCTCCGGGAAACTTTGCAGAGTTATACATTCACAATGGAAGAAGCAGAAGAAACTAGAAGACTTGCAAATGTTAGAATACAAGTTGAGCGTGTTATTGGTTCCATGAGAAACAAATATAAAATAACATCTTCAACCTTACCCATGCATATGATCAAGTTCAAGCAGAATAATGTTCCTGTGATCGATCAAATTTGACAGTTTGCTGTGCATTCATAAATTCATGTCCACTATAGTACCTTATTGATATGAGAGTTGATATATTTATACAGTGTTAGATATATATTTTCATCAAAAATTAAATTGAATTATTTGTTTTACTGATTTTATTGATTTATCATTTATATAATTCCCTTTATGCATTATTCAATTTTTCAGCCAATATGTACTAATGAGCCTACATACAAAATATTTAATTAAATTATTGAAATGATGATATAAAACAGTTTATTAATATTTACAGTTAGGTTTCCCCTCTTTCAGGATAAACAATAGATATTATAGTTACTATGTGTTTTATGGGATAAACCCATTGACTATACCCCAGTATAAGGTAAAGTACCTTATACTGTGACTATACCCTTTATAGTCTAAGGATAAACCCATAATCTTCTCAGAATTGCAATTTTAATCCCATTCAATTACCATTGTTGTTTATTGAAATACGGTTTGTTTGTCCAGCAGGCTGAATGACAGTTGGCGTGTGACGTCATGTGCCCGCGCCCGGTGTTTTGGCACAGGTTTTGGTTAGGTTACGGAACGATTCTGAACTATCCTAGGACGGTGAAACAGTTCGAACCTCTGATAACGAACTGATTCAGAGTTCGGATTATGCGAGGTAGCGTAGTGCTTGTTATAAGAATTTGGTGTTTTCTTGTATTTTGTCGAATATAATATAAAGGAAATATATTGCGTAATGGAGGTAATGAGTACAATAACTTTATCATTTATAATTTCTAATATTAACTTTTTTTTCAGAATTTCCTGTTAGAAATGTTGGAATCCAGCTCAAGTTCATCATCTTCTAGTGATGAAGATGAATTTTTAGCCACAGTCCTACCTGAATTATTGGAACATCACCAAAAAATGAATGGTATGCAGAAAATGTGATTCCTAAATATACAGATAAGGAATTCCTAGAACATTTCAAAGTTCCTAGGCCAGTAACAGAAAAGTTAGCTGAAGAATTTGAATCAAGTGAATTTTATCCGAAAAAGGATACAGGATTTGCAAGAATAACCCCTATTAAATGCATGTGGGTATTTTGCTGGTATGCAACACATGAAGCTGCATCATTTCGTGATGTTGCTGATAGGTTCAATATTTCACTCAGCACGCTGTATGTGATAATTGAAAATGTGAGTGTTTTTATCAGCAATAAATCTAAAGACATTATAAAATGGCCATCAGAGGAAGAACAATTTTCAATCGCTGAGGATTTTTCTAATATGGGATTCCCAAATGTTATAGGATGTGTGGATGGTAGTCATGTGAGAATTGACAAACCCAAACATGATCCTGAATCCTACCTCAACAGAAAAAAATATTACTCGATACAGGTGAGTAGTACAATGTTTCTCTTAGTGATAATCATCTAATGTGATTTTCATATTTTCAGTTTCAAGCAGTTTGTGATTCAAAGAGAAGGATAAGGGATATCTTTATAGGATTTCCAGGATCAGTGCATGATGCTAGAGTGTTTCACAATTCTCCCCTATACACAAATCTTTCGTTATGGTGTAGAGATAAATACATATTAGGAGATAGTGCATATCCATGCTTAAGAAATCTCCTCACACCATACAGAAATAATGGCCACCTTATGGAAGTGGAGACAAATTATAATATTAAATTAAGTCATTGTCGAATACTTATCGAACATACCTTTGGTATATTAAAACAAAAGTTTCGGCAATTGTATCACCTCAAACTGAGGAGTGTTCCTTCGATTTGCCATTTCATTAGGACCTGTTGTATATTGCATAATTTAACATTAGGAGAAGGTGACAGTGAGTTCCTAGATGAAGAAAATGTTGGTGTTACATCACAAGCACAAGGAAATGTGGAGATGAATGAAGAAAATGAAGGAAACATTGTAGGACTAGCTGGCCCGGCGAACTTTATTCCGCCCTAATGATACTTACGGTGGATTTCGCAAATCCACTCTGATTTTTGAACTGTCAAATGTTTCCATGGATATGAGCTATCACACAGAACAGATACACAAAAATAATATGTCATAATAAGTCAATCACTAATACCTAATGGCAATTTTGGATTCAGTTATTTCCGCAAATATATTTATTACCCAAACAGAAATTTAAAAACGTTTCAAAAATTATGAGGAAAGATGAAAACGGACAATTCACGATTGAAACTGATCGCCAAAATCCGATTTACTTGAAATTTCGATAAAAATTCACTGTGATATTCAACCGCTTTTTGATCTGTTAATAGCCTTTCATGGTACTATAAGCCCTATGTAAATTACACGGTAATTCAGGTAATTGATGTCATATGTTCTTTTTTCGACCATTTCAAACCACGACGACCGAAATGCTCGAAAAAAGAACAGATGACATCAATCGATGGTCGCGAAAGCCTTAACAAATTCATCGTCATTTAATTGTGATAATGTCAAATATAGTACCTTCACGATTACGTTATTTGGAATAAATAAAACTATAAAAATAACTAATAATCATCAGTCATAATGTGTGAATAGCGCCATCTGAAGTGGTAAGAACGAAACTTTTCTCATATCTCAACGAAATCTAATCATTTTAGACATCTGTACTCCTATGCTAAGTCATTTTGGTTTTTCTCAACATCGCAGAGTTGTAGGCAACTCAAATTACACACTATCACAGTGACTATAGAGGGAATATAGTCACTGTACACACTATTTGTTTATATCGCCATCTAATGCGGAGAATATCAAATGAAGTACCAACGAATAAGCGGTAGCGTAACTGTAACTGTAGCGACATCTAGTGGCCTTTCTCAAAAGGAGGAAAAGTATTTCCTGTATAAGTAAAATTTTCATCGATTTTTTCAAAGTTTTATTGTATTTTATAATAACCAGACCGTAGACGAATCCATATATGAAGTTTCATAAAAAACAGTCCATCCGATCTCGAGTTATAAATGGTGTAACCAACATCTTTCTTTTATATATATAGATTTAATTTTAGGAATTATGTTGCTAGTACATTGTATATAAATACTTGAAAACACTTTTAACAAACCATTGGTTATGATTAATGTTTCTTTGCTTTCTCAATTTGTGTATGCAAAAAATTACTGTGATGAAACAGTTACTTTTGAAAAATAATAATATATTAGTGAATTAGTAACATCAAATACTTGGGTATTATAGTGAACAATACACTGAAATGGGACAACCACTCAAATCACCTAACAAATAGATTGAGAAAGTTAGTGTATACTTTTTATGAGTTGAGGAAATTTTTTCCTATAAATATTTTGAGGATGGTTTATAGATCTTTGGTCGAGTCCATTCTTTCTTATGGGAATATTATATGGGGTGGTACATATGAGAGCCAAATAAAAACTCTAATTTTGACCCAAAAGTGGATACTTAAGGTGATAATTTCGAAGCCCAGGATGTTTTCTACGAAGGACCTGTTTGCAAATGATTGGATGATGGACTTACAACAATTATATATATATTCAATGTTTCTAAAGTTCATGTATAAAAACAAAATTATAAAGAACATAGATTGTCACATGTATAAAACAAGAAAAAAGCAGAATTTGAAAGTACCTCAAGCAAAGACTACGATGTTCCAGAGGTTCATCTGCACCACTGGACCGAAGATATTTAATTGTATTCCACAGGATTTGAGAGATATCAGAAATTTCAAGCTGTTTTCTAAGAGGTTGAAGCAGTTCATCATAAAGAATAAAAGCAGTTTTCGGTATATCGGTTGAGGGAGGCTACTCACCCTGTTGTAATCCAAAAAGGGGGAAAGGGTTCAGGGAGGGGGGGAAATAGATGGGGGGAGGAAATAATGAATTGATGTTATGTTACTTTTGAGAATGTGTATCTATGTGTACCATGAAAATACCTATACAATGAATTTTTTTTTTCAATTTATGCACAACACAACTCCTCAGGAGTTAGGTGCAAAATCAACCAGTTATTTTAGTCATGTATTTGCTGTTTTTATGTAAGAGTTGTTCAATAAATTATTTGATTTGAATCTTTTCCTCGCATCGAGATTAAGGTGGGCGTTCAATGTAGTGTGTTTTTATTTCAAGTTGATTTCGAAAACTTAACTTTGAGAACTGAAATTTTGTGGGTGAACTCAGAAAGGATTAGGGTTTTTGTTGAAATAATTTTAATTGATTTAATTCCGACAGTCAATTTTTTTTCTTTCAAAAATAGAAGAAAATGCTTCTGTTTTATTTCAACAGAAAGACCCATGAAAATAGTTCAACTTCCGATTAAAAGGGAATCTACTGATAATTTCGTTCAGAAGATTAACTTGAAATACGGAATTGGCAGAGAATGGCCAAATTCAAATTTTGGCGGGAAAAAATTCCTGCTTTACCCACAAATTCGCTTATTCCATAGTTCGGCGATTTTCGGATAGAGAGCGCCATTGTACATTTCATTCATGATTAGAGAGATATTCATAGAACTTGATAGTGATAGTGCATGTTCTATGGAGATATCCATAAAATGGACGGTGGCGCCTCTATCGGCTGAGCTTTCGAACTCGCTTCAAACGCCGACCTTAATTTATCTAAAATAGATAGCATGGGTGAGAAAGAATCTGAGTAACTTAAAAATAAATATTTCATAATATAAAATAAACATCACAAAGAAATAACTATTGCAGAAAGTAAAAATAAATTAGGTGAAATGACTAAAAATGTGCAGAAACAATCTTTTATTTTTCTTTTTGGAGTAAATATGCTTCCAATAGTTTGGTTCTCTTGAGTCTATCTTCCACTTTATCTTTTTCCAATGCTAACTTTTCTTCCTGGATTCTCAGCTTCTTCGTGTAATATTCCTTCAAATCATTCTTCATCTCTAGAAGAATTTCATTTCTTTTTGTATATGATCCCGTTGTCTTTCTCAGAGATTTTTTTTTGGGAATTTTCACACCAGAAGCTTGACTATCTTGGATTGTCAGAACTGGAATGTGAGATTCCTCTGATTTTGATGTGGTTGTTGAATCCTCTAACATTTCACACCTTGGCTCAGCTGCTTCCACCAAGGTCTGTGATGATGAACAGACAGTGTTCGAACCAAGCAATAACATTGGTCGAACACTGTTTAACTTGCCATAAATGTCGTCCAATTCTTTTTCGAATTCAAATTTTTTAAATCCTCTTCCTGTTTGTCTATTGTTGTCAATGCATTTTTTATAATTTCTTTCTAAGACTTTCCATCTGTTCTCGCATTTCATTGGTGTCACCGGGACCCCAAAGAGTGCGCTCAGCTGGCTTGACAAAACTTCCCAGAGTTTTTTATTGGTTCTGATTTCCCCAGACCCAACTTTTGGCCTCCATTTTTTGTAGAGATCAATGAGAGCCAAGGTTTTTGAACGATCAAATACATTGATCTCATTCTCCATCTGAATATTGACTTCTGGAAAAAAAAGCGAATTAAATAAAATAAAAAAAGGACAGTTTATACTAGTACTCACTCGAAATTTCTCTATCCATTTTTTTTGTCTTATCAAATTCACTAATCGCAGTAATACCTATATCTTTTCAAACTCAAAAAAGAAATAAAACGATGTTTCAATTGTTTCAAATCTTACCGCCGACGCCGACCTTGCACTATCCGAAACATAGAATAGTGTTTTGGTTTTATCCATATATCTAATAATTCCTATATGGGCCATGAGCCAATCAAAACTGAAGCTGGGATTTGGTAAAAATCAAGATCTGCGCTTGTGCGGCAATATTGAGAATTAAAATATTTTTTTAATTCTGTCTCTCCTCGACACATCGTATTATGTCGTGAAACGTATGTCATTCTTAACTTCATGTGAATAGTTTCGATCATAACCTCACAATTTCATATGAAAGGTTTCAATCGCTTTAATCTGTTTTCTCCAAGTCCCAAATATCATTGTTAACTCCTTTCCATATTCTAAAAGTGAACTGAAAGTATTTAAGTGACATATTTTCATTCTCGATATCTATTTTCTTGTTGTCATTCAGAATAAACATAACCTTTAAATTTCTCGCAATTTTTGCATTTCGAGTTGACGCAAGCGTATAACTCAATCGTTACCAAAGATTTGACTTCACTTTGAAGCCCGCAACGGAAGGCGAGCGATATATTATATCTCATATATTTCACCAATGTCGCTCCTTATGAAAATGCACCAAGCCCCGCGGACGACGCTATAATATATATTCCGATATTACGATATTTTTCCATACTAAAATGACATATGTCAATGCAAAGCTATAATATATATTATATTATCGCTCGCCGTCCGTTGCGGGCTTGAAACTGTGAAAAGCAGGGGTATAATCCATATTGATGTTATTAGATATATGGTTTTATCATTTTTCGAACTGTTCTAGAATCGTTCTGAATCGACATTTCAATGCGCATCAGTTCGACACAGATTCGGAACAATACCAGGACAGTTCCGAATTTCCGAACCAAAACAAAGCTACTATCTTAGCAGTATTTTTGAAAACTGTCTGAAAGAGAACTTTAGTTCTTAATCTCTTATTCAATAGCGGAGGGAAAAATTTCACGATTTTGCATTTGAAAAAATATCTCGTGCTCTGCTAAGTTGATATCAAATTACCAGGTCACATATTAAAAATTAAACTTGTTGCTTTTCGGGTTTCGTAGCAGAATGACAAAATCTAATTCTTATGATTTGAGTCATTCTACGGCCGTGGAGACGCAGGCATTTCTCTCAATTACTATCTATACAGTATTTTGAAAACTGTCTGAGAGAGAACTTCAGTTCTTAATCTCTCATTCAATAGCGGAGGGAAACATTTCACGATTTTGCATTTGAAAAAATATCTCGTGCTCTGCTAAGTTGATATCAAATTACCAGGTCACATATTAAAAATTAAACTTGTTGCTTTTCGGGTTTCGTAGCAGAATGACAAAATGTAATTCTTATGATTTGACTCATTCTAAGGCCGTGGATACGCAGGCATTTTTCTCGAATACTATCTTTGTAGTATTTTTGAAAACTGTCTGAGACAGATTTAGTTCTTAATCCCTTATTCATTAGCGGAGGGAAAAATTTCACGATTTTGCATTTGAAAAAATATCTCGTGCTCTGCTAAGTTGATATCAGATTACCAGGTCACATATTAAAAATTAAACTTGTTGCTTTTGTAGTACCCTGGGTAATGAATAGAAATTATTTCATCTTAAAAAGGAAAATATTCAGTTTTACCATAATTCTAGAGGAAAGTTATTCAAACTTGTGGGATCAATCTCAGACACATAAATTAAAATTTCGACAGGCGTAAGCTGTTAGGGACTCGGATAAATAGTTCAATGGGTCGCGTAACCCACGGGAAGCGTAGTCAACGGTTTTTTTTGCTTATAATAAGATTTTATGGTTTCTTAACCAATAGTGTAAGACCACGTCGTCTCAAACGAATTTCTTCTAGAATATTCCAAGGGGTCAAAGAGGCAGGGGGAAGTTTGATTTAAATAGGCAAATTTTCAGGAACTAAGGGAGAACCGAAAGAGATTTTGACGGGAGTGCCGAGAGTGGCGTGAAATAGATAGGCACAACGTGTGCATCTATGGGAGGGAACATTCGAATACAAAATTCGTAGGAAGTACCTATATATATATTAATTGCAATAAAGTTCGGTCGGTTCTGCAAGATTTTGAAAAGTAAATTAACGGTAATTTAGGAGTTAATCAATTTGTTTATTTTGTGATTATCGGCAAGTGTTTTCGGGAGTGTTTGGTCTGGTAAGAGAGACATTTTCTTTAATAAAGGATTATTTGATATAGGTATACATATACCAGAAAGTACTGCGTCGCTCTCTATTTTATTGGTTTTCGGTATCATTGTTTTTCTTTATGCTTACTGTTTGGGTTTTTAAAAAGGTGGAAACATAGCAGCTTTGTTTTTTTTGTTCAGTAAATGTAGAAGAGATATTTGGTTTAAATTATTAAATTGTTGATTTTGATGACAGTTTATTTTTATTTCATCACCTCTCAGAAAACGATTACATTTTTCATAAGACCTTGCGTTTGCTCAAGGCACGAATCCAGGTTCCCTTTCGGCTGGAAAAGTGTGTAAGCTTGAAAAGGTAAGGTTTTCTTTTGAAATTTATTATTTGCGGGTACAGGTGTGTTTAGAAACACCCCGCAGGTACTACATTTTGGTGACAGCGGCGAGATTGAATATATCTGTTTTCTGAGAGTGTGGGTTTCACAATAAATTAGAAAAGAATAATAATTCTGGTTCAAAATTTTGTAATTTTGGTTGGGGAAACAAGTAGTAATTGAATTCGATAATTTTGATTCGTTCTACTGGCGATTTAAAGTGGGTAAATGAATTAAGTTGAGCATGACATGCTAATAGGTCTGTTTAAAAGAAAAAATATTGGGAGTTGAGACGTTTCGGTAATTTAATTTTGTTTTTGTGTTTATAGGTAATGGTCATCGTCATCGGAAAGGTGGATCCTGCGTGTGATTTTGACATAATATAGCAAAATATATTGTTTTTCAGGAATTACATATCCAATTACCTACTATTCATTGGAATCTGTTTGTTCGTGTTGTTCATGATATTTTCTCAGGAAAGAATTGATATTTTTTTAATCGAGTGGACGTTTAGATTGACCTAAATTTATATTTTGCTTTGTGTGGTGATAGTATTTCTTTTTAATTGTCAGGGTAGGATATTCTATTTTCAGGTTCAGATCGTCTTAGGCTGCAGATCAGGCATTTTCAGCTTTAGAGGAGTCACAGGTAGGTGAAAGATATAATTTATTGCACGGAAGATCATAAACTTAAAATGTCGCTTTCAAATTCTAACGCAAATCTACCACTAGTTTCTAAATTCTCCGGTATCTCAATGTTAGGAATGATTTCAATGACGTTAGAAGATTTTTCGGGTAGAGACTGTGAAAAATATTTCGATAAGTTGGAATTGAGATCGAAATTAGATGGTTGGTCGGAAGATGATACTCTAAAACTGTTAAAATTCAAATTACATGGAAACGCCTATAATTATTTTAAATCCGACGCGACACTAGATAAACTTCAATATTCTGAATTGAAGCAAAAATTTCTAAGAAAATTCACACCACTCAAGCTCCCAGGGGAAAATCTGTGGAACTTATATCGTTGTGTTCAGGGACAAGACGAAGACGTTTCTTCGTTTTGTACAAGGTTGCGCATACTCGGGGAAAATTTGCTCAAGGAGGATTTGGGTGCGGCCACAAAGGAGGAGGAACCAGGCATAAGGAAGAAAAATAGGGAACTGATTTTGAACCAGTTCAAAATGGGGCTAAGAAAGGATTTGATGAAGGACATTGGAATCTGGTTGTTGAGGGAAGACAACTTGAACTTAGAAAAAGCAGAGGAAATTGTCAAATTACAGGAATCAATCTTAATGATGGTACAGGGGTACACATCGAATATGGGGTTTGCGACAGTGGGTGTTGGGAATTCATGCGGAAGAAAAGGATATTTTGCAAGGGGAAATTTTCACAGAGGTAGGCGAGAGGGTCCGAGAAGAATGAGACCGAAAAAATGTTTTTCTTGTGGTCAGGCGGGACACTTTGCCCGGGACTGTCAAAATTCGGGAATAACAGGTAGTACTGCAAAAAGTATTATGGTTATTCCGGAAGTAAATATCGACGAGATGGAAGATATCCCGCATTTAATCGAAGCAAGGGTGAACGGGACACTTACCAGATGCTTGGTTGATACAGGAGCGGCTGTCACACTTATTCGGCGGGGTTTGGTTTCGAGGGGCGAAATCAATCCGAACGAAGCAGACAAATATCGGCTTTCGAGTGTGTCAGGACACTCTATAAAATCTTGGGGTACGTCCCATATTTCAATGGGACCCGAAAACGAAGAATGGAGCTCTACCTGGACGGCCGTTGTATGTGACGACATGATTTTAGGGAATGTCCAAGTTATTTTGGGAAGAGATTTCTTGTATGCAAATCATGCACATATAGATTATGTACATGATCCATCTGTGACCATAAGAGGGACAATTTTCAAACTTTTGGGGAAAGAAATTCTCGATGAACGTGCTTTCCAGGACGTTAGAGAGATCGGACAGATCGCCAGACGAGAGGAACAAAAACAGAGAATTGGGGGTAGGAACTGCACTTACAGGGATACATTTACCCAAAGTGGAAATAAGGGAGCCAATACTGACGTGGATATTTTGAAAAAACCGGTGGAGAATGGGAAACCAAACATTGGAACAATTTGTGTGAATGCAGACACACAAACGGAAGATCATTTTGGAAGACTGAAAACTGGCTCGGAAATTTTGGAAAGTGGTAAACCAAAGGTCGAAAAAATTTGTGTGAATGCAGAAGCTCAAACCGAACCATATAACGAAGAAACGCTGGGAAAGCCAAGAAAGAAGAAGAAAAAATGTAAGGTGATGGAGCGCGAAAAATGCGAGTCACCGAGGGGTTTTGGGAGCGAGTGCCTTATGACTGATCACCAATTCAAGTTGGGGGATAAGGTACTCTTGAGAGAAATACGTGGGTCATCCAAGGAAATAGGGGAAAGCTGGATTGGGCCCTATCAAATAACGGGATTTTCAAGTTACGGGACCTGCAAGATAAAGGAATTTAGGGGTACTGAGGAAAAAGTTGTCCACGTCGATAGACTGACAATTTACTTTGAATCAGATGAGGAGCTGGATAGCGATGGGGAAGACTGGATGGAAGAACCAGTCCTAGCTTTGGCAAGGTCCAGAAAAATTGCACGTCCACCAGACCGATGGACCAAGTATTGAGGAAACACATTTCCGCACGGAGTGGTTTGAGTACCATCGGGCAGTGACGACCCCACGTTCCGAGTTAATGAGTACCTAATATTGCAGAGGCCATTTCATTCATTTTTTAATATGTTTTTTGTTGGTAGAGTTAACAGGGGAAATTCGGGTTTTAGTAGCCCATTTTTTTGTGTAATTTGTGATTCAAAAAATTTTAAGGATCCAAGTTCATTTCCGTCGAAATGAATTTCAGTAAATTTCGTGTAGGATAAAAATAAATACAGCTTTGTTTCGGATTTTTAGTACATTATTCATTATTCAGAAAAAGCAGTTAGGTACATTTTTTTTTGTGAGGCTTCTTTTCAAAAAATTTAAAAGGGGTATTGAAAATTTTGTTCTGGTAGTTTACGGTTCGCGATTGAGGATTTAGAAGTCAAATTTATCAATTTGAATTGGAGAATATATGAAGATAATCTGAAACAGATTATAAGGAAGCGTTTTGGTCGCTGGTTAACGCGAGCACAAGGCCTTGCATGTTTTGGATGATATTTTGATTTATGATTTTTTTGTATTGCAGTTTTTTGGAATAAGTTTCAGATTGTACTGATACCATTATTCTGATGTGATTGATTTTTTTTATGTATGAATTTTGTTTTTTTTTGTGTGAGGATGTATCTATTTGAAATTTAAGTGAACGTTAGAACAATGCGCGCATAAGAACAGTAAAGACAATCAATGAAAAGTTTTGTGACCGACAAGAAGGGATTAAATCATCAGGCAATCATCCGACGAATAACCTTCCTGTTCAGCCCTACTTCATTATCACGTTACGCCAGGCAAGATTTCCATGGAAGAAGACAAGAACTGCATATCTTGTTAGAAGTTATTCATGGTATAATAAATCACGAAAATCAAATTATTCAAAGAGTAAATGGTTACAATTTCATCTTCCGGAATTGAGTACGACAACAACGACGCTAGACGATTAGGTACCACCCTCATCAATCAACGAGAACAGAAAAAATTCGATATGTGTTCAGTTTTATCGATACCGCGGCGATGTACCATGGCACCAGGGGTTCTAAAGACAACAAAATAATAATGCTACCGGGAGTGCGACATAAGTAGAGGTAGAGCAGTGGCGTAACAACTGCGTGAGAGACTTGGGTTGGCTGGATATGAGGAAGCGAAGGTTATTCTGAAACAGAGGACCAGAAGCTACAGCAAAAAGGGGATGTGTAGTGAAAATTCGGGGAAGGGGACGCGAAAAACTTAGAAACAATTCGGGAAAGGTGCGCGCAAGACAATTGTTCGAAAGTGTTCAAGGACAATCGGGAATCATTAATTTTGTAAATTTTTTTTTAATTTATAGAGCATAGATTTTGCTATTTTTTTGCTAATGATATTTTATGTTTCACGTAATGTTTTTTTTGTTGTTTTTGAATTACAGGCAGTAAGAATGTTATTGAACTGGGAAGAAATGGATGCATGTAAGTTAGTAATTCTATAGAAATAAAACGTTTGTTTCACAAGTAGGATAGTTGAAATGTTATATGTAGGGGTAAGATGGAAAAGTTTTGGCAAAGTGGAGCCAGAAACTTTTTCATTGAAGAGAGTGTTGTAGTACCCTGGGTAATGAATAGAAATTATTTCATCTTAAAAAGGAAAATATTCAGTTTTACCATAATTCTAGAGGAAAGTTATTCAAACTTGTGGGATCAATCTCAGACACATAAATTAAAATTTCGACAGGCGTAAGCTGTTAGGGACTCGGATAAATAGTTCAATGGGTCGCGTAACCCACGGGAAGCGTAGTCAACGGTTTTTTTGCTTATAATAAGATTTTATGGTTTCTTAACCAATAGTGTAAGACCACGTCGTCTCAAACGAATTTCTTCTAGAATATTCCAAGGGGTCAAAGAGGCAGGGGGAAGTTTGATTTAAATAGGCAAATTTTCAGGAACTAAGGGAGAACCGAAAGAGATTTTGACGGGAGTGCCGAGAGTGGCGTGAAATAGATAGGCACAACGTGTGCATCTATGGGAGGGAACATTCGACTACAAAATTCGTAGGAAGTACCTATATATATATTAATTGCAATAAAGTTCGGTCGGTTCTGCAAGATTTTGAAAAGTAAATTAACGGTAATTTAGGAGTTAATCAATTTGTTTATTTTGTGATTATCGGCAAGTGTTTTCGGGAGTGTTTGGTCTGGTAAGAGAGACATTTTCTTTAATAAAGGATTATTTGATATAGGTATACATATACCAGAAAGTACTGCGTCGCTCTCTATTTTATTGGTTTTCGGTATCATTGTTTTTCTTTATGCTTACTGTTTGGGTTTTTAAAAAGGTGGAAACATAGCAGCTTTGTTTTTTTTGTTCAGTAAATGTAGAAGAGATATTTGGTTTAAATTATTAAATTGTTGATTTTGATGACAGTTTATTTTTATTTCATCACCTCTCAGAAAACGATTACATTTTTCATAAGACCTTGCGTTTGCTCAAGGCACGAATCCAGGTTCCCTTTCGGCTGGAAAAGTGTGTAAGCTTGAAAAGGTAAGGTTTTCTTTTGAAATTTATTATTTGCGGGTACAGGTGTGTTTAGAAACACCCCGCAGGTACTACACTTTTTGGGTTTCGTAGCAGAATGACAAAATCTAATTCTTATGATTTGAGTCATTCTACGGCCGTGGAGACGCAGGCATTTTTCTCGAATACTATCTTTGCAGTTTTTTTGAAAACTGTCTGAAAGAGAGATTTAGTTCTTAATCCCTTATTCAATAGCGGAGGGAAAAATTTCACGATTTTGCATTTGAAAAAACTCCTTGCTTTTTGGGTTTCGTAGCAGAATGACAAAATCTTCAAAAAATATCTCGTGCTTTGCTAAGTTGATATCAAATTACCAGGTCACATATTAAAAACTATACTTGTTGCTTTTTGGGTTTCGTAGCAGAATGACAAAATCTAATTCTTATGATTTGAGTCATTCTACGGCCGTGGAGACGCAGGCATTTTTTTCGAATACTATCTTTGCAGTATTGTTGAAAACTGTCTGAAAGAGAGCTTTAGTTCATAATCCCTTATTCAATAGCGGAGGGAAAAATTTCACGATTATGCATTTGAAAAAATATCTCGTGCTCTGCTAAGTTGATATCAAATTACCAGGTCACATATTAAAAATTAAACTTGTTTCTTTTTGGGTTTCGTAGCAGAATGAGAATATCTAATTCTTATGATTTGAGTCATTCTACGGCGGTGGAGACGCAGGCATTTTTCTCGAATACTATCTCAGCAGTATTTTTGAAAACTGTCTGAAAGAGAACTTTAATTCTTAATCTCTTTTTCAATAGCGGAGGAAAAAATTTCACGATTTTGCATTTGAAAAAATATCTCGTGCTCTGCTAAGTTGATATCAAATTACCAGGTCACATATTAAAAATTAAACTTGTTGATTTTTGGGTTTCGTAGCAGAATGACAAAATCTAATTCTTATGATTTGAGTCATTCTACGGCCGTGGAGACGCAGGCATTTCTCTCAATTACTATATTTGCCTTATTTTTGAAAACTGTCTGAAAGAGAACTTTAGTTCTTAATCTCTCATTCAATAGCGGAGGGAAAAATTTCACGATTTTGCATTTGAGAAAATATCTCGTGCTCTGCTAAGTTGATATCAAATTACCAGGTCACATATTGAAAACTAAACTTGTTGCTTTTTGGGTTTCGTAGAAGAATGACAAAATCTAATTCTTATGATTTGACTCATTCTAAGGCCGTGGATACGCAGGCACTTTTCTCGAATACTATCTTTGTAGTATTTTTGAAAACGGTCTGAAAGAGAGATTAAGTTCTTAATCCCTTATTCATTAGCGGAGGGAAAAATTTCACGATTTTGAATTTGAAAAAATATCTCGTGCTTTGCTTAGTTGATATCAAATTACCAGGTCACATATTAAAAACTAAACTTGTTGCTTTTTGGGTTTCGTAGCAGAATGACAAAATCTTGAAAAAATATCTCGTGCTCTGCTAAGTTGATATCAAATTACCAGGTCACATATTAAAAACTAAACTTGTTGCTTTTTGGGTTTCGTAGCAGAATGACAAAATCTAATTCCTCTGATTTGAGTCATTCTATGTCCGTGGAGACGCAGGCATTTTTCTCTAATACTATCTTTGCAGTATTTTTGAAAACTATCTGAAAGAGAGCTTTAGTTCTTAATCCCTTATTCAGTAGCGGAGGGAAAAATTTCACGATTTTGCATTTGAAAAAATATCTCGTGCTCTGCTAAGTTGATATCAAATTACCAGGTCTCATATTAAAAACAAAACTTGTTGTATTTTGAGTTTCGCAGCAGAATGACAAAATCTTATTCTTATGATTTGACTCATTCTACGGCCGTGGATACGCAGGCATTTTTCTCGAATACTATCTTTCTGGTATTTTTGAAAACTGTCTGAGAGAGAGATTTAGTTCTTTATCCCTTATTCATTAGTGAAGGGAAAAATTTCACGATTTTGCATTTGAAAAAATATCTCGTGCTCTGCTAAGTTGATATCAAATTACCAGGTCACATATTAAAAACTGAACTTGTTGCTTCTTGGGTTTCATAGCAGAATGACAAAATCTAATTCTTATGATTTGAGTCATTCAACGGCCGTGGAGACGCAGGTATTTTTCTCGAATACTATCTTTGCAGTATTTTTTAAAACTGCCTGAGAAAGAGACTTAGTTCTTAATCCCTTATTCAATAGCGGACGGAAAAATTTCACGATTTTGCATTTGAGAAAATATCTTGTGCTCTGCTAAGTTGATATCAAATTACCAGGTCACATATTGAAAATTAAACTTGTTGCTTTTTGGGTTTCGTAGCAGAATGACAAAATCTTGAAAAACTATCTCGTGCTCTGCTAAATTGATATCAAATCACCAGGTCACATATTGAAAACTAAACTTGTTGCTTTTTGGGTTTCGTAGCAGAATGACAAAATCTAATTCTTATGATTTGAGTCATTTTACGGCCGTGGAGACGCAGGTATTTTTCTCGAATACCTACTATCTTTGTAGTATTTTTGAAAACATTCTGAAAGAGAGATTTTGTTTTTAATCCCTTATTCAATAGCAGAGGGAAAAATTTCACGATTTTGCATTTGAAAAAATATCTCGTGCTCTGCTAAGTTAATATCAAATTACCAGGTCACATATTGAAAACTAAACTTGTTGCTTTTCGGGTTTCGTAGCAGAATGACAAAATCTAATTCTTATGATTTGAGTCATTCTACGGCCGTAGAGACGCAGGCATTCTTCTCGAATACTATCTTTTTAGTATTTTTGAAAACTGTCTGAAAGAGAGATTCTGTTCTTAATCCCTTATTCAATAGCGGAGGGAAAAATTTCACGATTTTGCATTTGAAAAAATATCTCGTGCTCTGCTGAGTTGATATCAAATTACCAGGTCACAGATTAAAAACTAAACTTGTTGCTTTTTGGGTTTCGTAGCAGAATGACAAAATCTAATTCTTATGATTTGAGTCATTCTAAGGCCGTGGAGACGCAGGCATTCTTCTCGAATAGGTACTATCTTTGTAGTACCTATTTTTGAAAACTGTCTGAAAGAGAGATATTGTTCTTAATCCCTTATTCGATAGCGAAGGGAAAAATTTCACGATTTTGCATTTGAAAAAATATCTCGTGCTCTGCTGAGTTGATATCAAATTTCCAGGTCCCATATTAGAAACTAAACTTGTTGCTTTTTGGGTTTCGTAGCAGAATGACAAAATCCAATTCCTATGATTTGAGTCATTCTACGGCCGTGGAGACGCAGGCATTTTTCTCGAATACTATCTTTGTAGTATTTTTGAAAACATTCTGAAAGAGAGATTTTGTTCTTAATCCCTCATTCAATAGCGGAGGGAAAAATTTCACGATTTTGCATTTGAAAAAAATATCTCGTGCTCTGCTAAGTTAATATCAAATTACCAGGTCACATATTAAAAACTAAACTTGTTGCTTTTCGGGTTTCGTAGCAGAATGACAAAAGCATGTTGGCTAGTTTTTCTCCATCTTCTCTAGAAATTGATGTTTCCTATCAAAAGTGTCCAATTTGGACCACTCTGTACCTACAATCGATATAATATCGAATTCAGTATTCCGAAGTGACACATTCGAAACAAGGCATATTACTGCAATACAAAAGCAACATGATGTGCAAATATACCTAGTTCAATTAGAATTCGAATAATTCAGAAGATCCATATAAATTACCAACGTGAAATAAGTTCACCATTTTTTAAGTCAAATAAAAAAAAACGCCGAAGATGCTGTATCGGAAGGTTCTCTTGATAAAAATGTTACGCAGAAATAAAAAAAAATAATGTTCTGGTTTATAAATTCATTTTTTTATCCGGGTTATTCTGGCACAATTCTGACCATCGTAAGGTCATCTATCCCTGGGAGATTCCGACAGAGTTTTTCCCAAAGAACAGAGTTTTTCCCTTTCGGCTTTCTCCTTCACCATAAACTTTTCTATACCACAGAAGGGTTCTGGGGCAGAGCGTTTGTGCGCTCTTTCTGGCAAGTGTATTGGTATTTCCTTCGATTCCTGAATGACGGGTACCCACAGGGCCGATCCTAGCCGGTGTGCAGCGCGTGCACCGCACGCGGGCGGCCAAACTCAAGTGGCGGCCGCAGGCCGCCGCATTTTTTTGTCAGTTTGTAAAAAATATGATTTTCAACAAATCTCAAAGAGATAATTGTTTTCAATTATTGATTATTACTTTCCAACTCTAATCATCCAAATTTTGAATGAGACGAGAAAAAAATTAAATGAAACTTAATTTTTCAATCTTGTCAAATCAAATATTCCTTGTTCCCCTTCACCGACAAAAAGAAACAAAGGAATGCTTGCTTCAGAAGAACGTGATACAAAGATCGAAAAAACTACCATATCTGAAAGCAATTGTCGGTATCGATAGGGTCTCGAAATAGGAATGTCTATGATTGGTAAAAATTACCAGATGTTGGAATAGAATTGCGTTGTCGTAAAAACAAAAACGGCTAGGGTGCAATTATTATGGTTTGTAATGATGCTTTCTGCAGTTACTGATGCCATAGCTTCATGTTTATTTCTCGTTGCCACAGTTCTGGATTCCGGTCTCTTCCGTGTGAAAATTAATAATAATCCTCCTGTTACATAGTTACTAACAAACAAATTTGAGTGTTGGAAGCGTTTTCTATTGTAGAAAAGTTTATATAGCCCAAGGTGAGTGTCATTGAAATTTTTAGATCAACTCAAAATCCAATATTATCATACTGTTTTTCAAATTTGAGACGGTCGCGGGTCGCCGCAGTAGGAATGATGGCGTTGTTATTCAGTCGGTTCAATAGAGATGGGCTTGTGTAAAATCTTGCACACAGATGTCATTGAACTATTAACAAATTACATTGTTGCTATTTGCTATAATCTTTTATTTTGATTTTTTCATAGTAATTTCTCTGAAAATTTAATTTATCATCATGAAATATTACAAATTATTGTTAAAAATGATATAATTTCTTGTTTTTCCAATCTCACATTAGCCATAAGAATTCTCTCAACATTACCTGACTCTTTTGCTTAAGGAGAAAGGAGTTTCAGTAAATTAATATTAATTAAAGATTCGAACTCTCGAATTTGGCCATTATCTCTATTGAATCTGAAATATCGAAAAGAATTGATGTGAGCGAAATTATTGATTTATTTCCTTCGAAATTCGTTACGATACTTGTTGAAATGTCCTGTTTGTATTTATATTTTTTGTTACATATAGGCTTGTTTTTGTAGTATCAAGTTTATTTTCTTCATTGAATGTTTTTTATTTTGTTAAAATGAACAAATAAAAGACTTTTAGTTCCTGTTTGTACACATAGTTTTTCATGACTTATAAGTTTTTTTTTAGTAGGTATTCAGTTCGTTTTTCTTTCTTATATCACATATTTTTTTATTGAATATTTTTATTTTGTTGAAATGGATGTTTCATGTTCTATAATCTATAGCACATCATCTAGTACACGAATACAGTACATAGTATTAAAAATATACATATATGCGTGTATGAAAATTGCATTATCATTGTGTAAGATAACATAAAAATCTTTAGAGAAGATGTCGCAGGGCAGATGAGTCATCAAAATATTCACGGGAAAAGTAACGGGGTTATCCCCCCTCCTTAAATCTAATATGTACAGTTTTTCCCAATAATGAAAGGGGGGCCCATTAAAGATTTTTTTTATATACATATACCCACACAGCACATGTACGTACAATGGACGAACAATGGATGTTTATTATGGATGTTCGAGACATCCATCGGATGTCCAGAATTGGTACATAGTTCATCCAATGGACGTTCATGGGACGTCCAGGACACCACTTTGGACGTACAATTCAAGCCCAGATAACGTCCAATGGATGTACATTGTGCCTATCTTGGACATCCATTGTATGTACATTGGATGCACATGTACGTACATTGGATGATCAATGGACGTTTATTATGGATGTTCGAGACATCCATTGGATGTCCAGAATTGGTACATTATTTATCCAATGGACGTACAATTCAAGTCCAATGGATGTTTATTGTGCGTAACCTGCAAATATCGGTCTATGTTTCACTTTCAAAAACTGTTAATATCATCCACCACAAGATAAGGAATGCATTATTATTAATAATATAAACAAATCTTCAACGTGATTCAAATGCATGAAATTTAATGAGTAACACTGAAATTCATCAGATTCAGATACGGCGTTACTAGATATACCTATAACAGTATAACATAACAATGGGATCTGACTCAATCGTGTCAGCTTGCCACACTTCATCATCCAGATTCCAGGCACCTAGCGAAGGTTCCATCCTCATCACTTCAAGATCTTGTACGGATCTCCGGAGTTAATTATATCATCGTAGCGGAACGAAGGTCCTCTTAAAAGAAAAGGGAAGGTCGTTTTGGGGAAAGACTACCACATGGCGACATCTAGTTAAGAATTAGACAAACAATTCGCTCTCGAAGTTACGCGGACGAAGATAGATGGCATATCTCACATTTTCTCCTTACAGTGACTATATGGTGATATAGTCACTATATTTCTCCTCAGCAAGCAAGAATGTGAGTTTTCACATATGAAACATGCAAGCCGGGAGCGTGAGAATCGTTCATACTTATCGGCATGTCCGAAAATAATAATTATCCAACGAAAGTTTATTCTAGAAGGAATTATTCCAAAAGGAAATTAATCAGTAAAACTGAGATCTGATTTATCTTAGTTTTACTGAATTATTTTCTTTTTGGAATAATTTCTTCTGGAATTAACTTTCGTCTTGGTCTGAAACATGGCCAATATGGCGCTCATCTGCGAATTGTCTATAATGTATCAGAATTGGACGTACAATGAATGCTCACTGTTGGATGTACAATGGACGTCAAGAAATGTACATTAACTGGACCAACAAAATATGTAACATTAATAATGTATCTGAATTGGACGTACAATGAATGTTCACTTTTGGATGTGCAATGGAAGTCCAGAAATGTACATTAACTGGACCAACAAAATATGCACCATTAATAATGTATCTGCATTGGACGTACAATGAATGTTCACTGTTGGATGTACAATGGACGTCCAGAAATGTACATTAACTGGACGAACAAAATGCACCATTCATCAAATTTCGTTTCAAGATTGTGTTTGGAAATACTATTGATTTTCATTTGGAACAGAGAAAAAATATGAGATTCAAACAGAGAATTCATATATATTTTTGGACATTATATGTATGTACAATGGACGTACGTTCGTAACAACCAATGGACGTCAACAATTGTAAGTACAATGGACATCCATTCAACGTCCATGGACGTTTGGACTTGATATGGTCGTAAAATGGACGTCCAATGGATGTCGTGTGCTGTATGGGATATGTCAAAAAAAATATATTTTTTGTCGTTGGGGCGGCACATGAGGATTCTGCACGCGGGCGGCCAACACCCTAGGATCGGCCCTGGGTACCCAGATTAAAAAGACCCTATTATTTTTCTTGCATACCTGATGTTTGTTCCGGCACCCCCGAATCAGCTTTGAATCAATTAATGACATAGAAGCTTAGTGCTTTAACGGCAGCTTGACTATCTGTATTGATTGATTATGTTTATACTGATATCTCCTAGGTCATCTCGAGGAGATCCCTCATAAGCTTGTTGCTTGTGCGACTGTGCGAGTTAGAAGAAACAGTTGTGTTCTGGGCTTTTTAACTGTGTTCTAATAGCGCTCACTCACGTAGACTCAGTTGTGGGCGTTTCATGGCCTTTTATGAACCCTTGACCAATCACGGAGACTCTTTCGCATGTGGGCTCATTAAATGTCATAAAACGCCCGGATCGGGAGCCTCGTGAGTGGCCCCTTTACGCAACCCTAAGCACAGCACTGTTAATAGTCAAATGCCGTTAAAGTACTGAGCTCCTGTGTCAGTTCTATGTCAGTATGAATAGCTATATCACACTTCTGGTTTTTTCTGAATTTGGATCAAAATATGGTATTCTCTTTTTCATTCAAAATTTACTCTATTAACTCTATTACGGGTAATTGTGGTCAACAAATTGAATGGAAAGGAAAATGCAAGGGAAAGGACAAAAAAACCAAAGAGTTGAAGGAAAGACTTAAAAAGGCTGAAAGGTAGGAAATTGCTCTTCATTGACTGACGTAGATATGGACGACCCCTGATGAAACTTTCGATGAAGACAACTCAGAAAATAATATGCTGGAAATTTGCCCGAAACAACGAAGTATGGTATCGATGCACTTCCTGTGGGCTTTAGACTCACTTTCCATGTCTCGGCTCTGTTATATTCTTTAGTTTTAATAGGTTCCAGGAAATAATTGGTACAGGATTCAATATATTGAGATGAATCTGATTGTATCTTTATTGTAATACAACTACACTCTTTTACATACGTAGCAGGACTGTCCTGCAGATATCACGTAGGTATAATTAGCGGTTCCTGCGCAAGGTGTGCGCGTTAATTCAAATATTAATTACAATATTATAACATCTCCCTTTTCAGGAACAAATAGGTCAGTGACCTGTACTGACCTAACTTAACTATTTTACATACAACTTAACATTATTATACACAGTAAAATTCAAAAACAACTTAACTAACATCAACGACTTATGAATCACAGTATTTGTATACTAAGTATTCGATCATCTTAATTTACATATTCAGTTTATCTGGTTTTCTAACTGTTCTGCCTGACATTGTTTTATAATCGCTATTTTCTGTTGACGACTCATTACTCTTGTTAAGATTACGATTTTTTGTCAGTTTTTTCACTTTACTCGTTCTATACACTTTAACATTACTTTTATCCCCTTTTTGAGGATTAGAAGATTCAAGATCTGTATCTTTAGGAACCTCTGATTCATTTCTTAATTTTAAATCTTTTACATTGTTCTCGACACTGACTAACCTTCTATGAACTGTTTCATTCTCGAAAGATTTTAAATCTTCATGTGAATTTTCTTCTTGTTCAGGCAGACTAGTTTTACATTTACTCTCACACAGTTTCCTATGAAAATAAAAATTGCATTCACTCTCATTATCGTTTCTATATGAGCTTTTGTTCTCATTCAAATTGAAATGTTTATCGTGCCCCAAACTACCAGTATCAGTTCTACAACTTTGATCATTGATCATTATCTTTATGAATCGTCTATTTCTAACTACGATAGAACCATTGTCAAGCTTAATTCTATAACTTCTTATTGCTACTCTTTCCAAAATAACACCTACTTCCCACCTTTTCATTTTGAGATCCTGTACATAAACCTTTTGACCTTCTTTCAAATCTGGCAGATCTTTAACACCTTTTGAATCATAATACATTTTTTCTTTACATTGATTTTCTTTTATGATTTTACCTAATTTTCTATTATTTTTAGTGTCAATAAATTTTCTGGGTAACAAATCTCGTAAATTTCGATTCATTAAAACATTAGCTGGTGTTAAAGTAGAATTCTTAATAGGTGTATTTCGCAATGCCAACAGGGCCAGGTACGGATCCGTTTTACTTAAATGACATTTTTTCAATGTATTTTTTATTAACTTACAAAAACTTTCTATCTGACCATTTGACTGGCTATACAAAGGTGATGATTTCACATGTTCAAAATCATAGTTCTTTGAAAAAATCTCGAATTCTCTAGAGGAAAATTCAGGTCCTCCATCACTGCATAACACAGCAGGTATACCCTGTCTAGAAAATATTTTCTTCAATTCCAAAATCACAGTTTGACTAGTTTTATTCGCACCTAGCTCCGTTAGCTCGAAAAATTTTGTAAAATAGTCAACACACAACAAAAAAGTCCTACCAAACACATAAAACAAATCCACGCCCAATTTATGCCAAGGACGGCATACAATTTTATGGGAGACCATTGTCTCCGGTCGCTGAGACGGCGCTAACGTATTACAAGTTGAACAACTGGCAACAAGATTCTTAATCTGATCATTCATACCAGGCCAGCAAAAAGAATTATTTGCGACAGAAATTGACTTTGATATGCCCTGATGGCCAACGTGCAACTTTGTAAGAATTTCCTTTCTATCAATTTCAGGTATAATAACTTTTTGGGCTTTGTACAATAAACCGTCTATATAAGATATTTCATTCTGAAACTTATAATAAAATCTTAAATGTTCTGGAACCTTTTTGACATTTTTCGGCCATCCATCAACTACAAACCTTATTAGGTCCCTCAAAATTGGGTCACCCTGAGTGTTCTTTACCAATTCTTCGCGTTTTCGATCTGATACGTTTAAATAAAGCTTAATCAAGCAAACCTGTGCACCGATCTCAATATCAATATTCTCATCAAAACTACTTTCATTAAAAGATCTTGACAATGCGTCAGCTATTAACAATTTCTTACCGGGCACATATGTCAGCGTGAAATCATACTTTCTCAACTGCATGATGATTTTCTGCAATCTTGGAGGACATTGATCGAGGCGCTTTTTAAAGATAGATATGAGGGGCTTATGATCTGTCTGGCATTCAAACTTTTTCCCGAACACATACTGTTTGAATCTATCAACACCGAAAAAAATAGCCAACAGCTCCCGCTCAATCTGAGAATATCTTTTCTGTGTCTCAGTCAATGCCTTAGACGCATACGCGCAAGGTTTATTTTGTTGTGAAATGCAAGCACCCATGCCCTTAGACGAGCTATCAACCGAAATTACACACGGTTCATTAACGTTGTAAAATTTAAGTACTGGTGTTTTCGTTAATTCATTTTTTAGTTTTTCAAATTCAACTTCATGTTCTTTCGTCCAAACAAACTCTACATCTTTACGCAACAACTGCCTGAGCCCTTCTGTTTTCTGAGACAAATTCTGAATGAACTTACTAACGTACTGTATCATCCCGAAAAATCGTTGTAATTCAGTTTTATCTTTAGGAGACTTCATATTTTTTACAGCGGTTACCTTTGAATTATCAATTGATAAACCACTTTTTGAGATAATATGTCCCATATACTTCACCTCTTTTACCAGAAAATGACATTTTTTTTTATTAAATCTTACGTTAAAATTTTTTGCTGTTTCAAAAACTTGTTTCAAGATTCTATTATGTTCCTCGACTGATCTCGCATATATTATCAAGTCGTCAATATAAAATTTTACATTTTTAATATCCCCGAAAATCTGTGTCATACGCTGCTGAAAAACCTCAGGTGCGCTCTTCAAACCATAAGGAAGTCTTAGGAATTTATACCTCCCAAATGGAGTTGCAAAGGTACACAGTTTACTACTCACGTCATCTAACTTAATTTGCAAGAAACCCTGCGTGGCATCTATGGTCGAAAAATACTCACTTCCATCCATTCCACTCGTCAGCTCCTCCAGAGTAGGAATTTGGAAATAATGTCTTTTGACAGCATTATTGAGATTCTGGGGATCTAAACAAATACGTAAGTCATTGTTGGGTTTTTTGACAATTACAATGGGGTTTACCCAGGTAGGAGTCTCGTCATCACATTTCAAAATAATTTCATTATTTTCTAAATTATCTAAGGTCAACTTCAGTTTATCATGTAACGCAAATGGTACTTTTCTAGCGAAATTAATTACTGGATTTATATTTTCTTCCAATTCTATGTGATATGGCTTCTCAAGCACTCCAATACCTTTAAATATACAATCATAATCATTTAACAACTTATTCAAGTCTGCATTTTCAGGTACCACAACGCTGTTTTCTACTTCTGTAATTCGTTTAATCAAACCCAAGGCAACACAAGTTCGGAGACCCAACAAAGGCGACAAACCAGAACTTCTATCATTTATTACATAGAATTTAAAATTTCCAAACTTTTTACCAACTCTAATTTTCAGATCACATTCACCTCTAACCTCCAATTGGTTCCCTGTATACGATACTAACTTTAAATTTGTTTTTTTCAAAATTCCCGAACCTCGCAACAATCCCCTTACTACGGATTCCGGAATGACATTCGCTGCCGCTCCGCTGTCCAGCTTAAATGGAACTCTGATCGTTTTATTATTGTGATAAATCTCAACATCAACAACCCACGAGTCGTCAGAATCACATTCACGTTCAACCGCATCTAAAGACATGAAATCCTGATCACTCAAATTAAAACCGTCAACCGATTGATCTGCTTGTTCATCTATTTTCAAACAACCGATTTTTTTCCCATTCATTGACTTACAAACTGCCTTAAAATGATTTGGTTTATTGCATTGAGAACAAATCCTCCCAAATGCCGGGCATTTTCCGTAATCATGCTTATAATTGCAATTCCTACACGGTTTAGTAAAGTTCCTGCCAATATTCATATTAAACTTTGGGTTAGTCTTATTACAACTATTATTTCTAAGATTGTTTTTAGACTTAAAATGATTAGATACATGGTCACCTGATGTTTGAAATTTTCTAAAAGGTTTTCGAACATGGTCGACATCTATTGTTGTAGATGATTCTTGTTGACCAATTATACGGTTTTTCTCCTTGGCTGACTCGTATCGTTTCGCTAAACCAACGGCTTCGTCCAAAATCTTGATATCCTTTTCTTGCAGGAGTTTTTCTCTAATCACATCTGAACGGATTCCACAAACAAATATGTCTCGCAGCAGGCTGTCTTCTAATGTTGACAATTCGCAGTTTTTTCCCAAATTCTTGAGTAAAATGACGTAGTCATCAATGGATTGTAATTCGGCTTGTTTAGTTGTTAATAATCTATGTCTCTCCAATATAAGATTAGTTTGCGGTCTGAAGTGATTCTCGAATTTATTAACAATCTCTTGAAGTTTTTCAATCTGCGATTCTTCGAAAGTAAACGTGTCGTAAATTCGCATACCTGCATCGCCGATAAGATGTTTAAACATAGCACATTGTATTGTCTCTGATTTCTTGTTTAATTCCATTGCGATCAAATAATTATTAAATCGCTGTTTCCATCTTAACCAGGTTTGATAATTGTTGGAATTACCCTCCAGCCTAAGTGGTGGCAAGGCTTTGGCTTCCATCTTGAACAGTACAACGTAGAACAGGTTTCGACGTACGAAAATTTTCCAAAATTTCGCAACTGACTCAGCTTAGTTGTGAGTTATAACTTCCAGAATTTCCATTCAGCTAATCCTACGACTGCGCCATGTTATATTCTTTAGTTTTAATAGGTTCCAGGAAATAATTGGTACAGGATTCAATATATTGAAATGAATCTGATTGTATCTTTATTGTAATACAACTACACTCTTTTACATACGTAGCAGGACTGTCCTGCAGATATCACGTAGGTATAATTAGCGGTTCCTGCGCAAGGTGTGCGCGTTAATTCAAATATTAATTACAATATTATAACAGGCTCCATCACAGTATACTGTATAGAGTAGACTATAGACACTAGTTAATGTCTATACTGTGGCTTTATGCTCCATAAGAGGGTCTTTTAGTATTCCACTCCACGAGAAGCTTTGACAAAGACAGATTCATCGCCCATCGATGTGTCAGCTATTCTCGTCGTTACCACCTCATACATCCATAATTCTCTCCTCGCTCTCAGGTGCATCTTTGACAGACACAATTGTGTTGTGTTGTCAAAGGTCCCAGAAACGCCCAGGAGGACACATAGCGTTTCTTGGTTATTCAGAGTTTTCTGGATGACTTCAGTCGGCTGTTGCTGGGTGGTCTCCTTGGACGTCCCGCCCTGTAACATGCTGACAATTGTGAAACAAGCGAGTTATTCAGCATTATAGAAAATGACAATTTCTCAATTTTCGTTCCAAACTCGAAATCTATGAACGATAGGCTGGATCTGTTTTCAAATTCGGATAAAGAGCTAGACAATGTGTTATCTGATTTATTTCAGCTGTTGTAGTTCTTGAGATCTCTTATCTCTTCATTAGACAACGAATTTTGTCCATTGTGTACAAGAAAAGTGTTCCGAAAATGATAATCAGATGGCGCACGATTCGTTTGAATCCCAATCAAAGAGCGACGTGTGAATCACTTTCCTGGCCCCTGGGGTAAAAGCGAATTATTTTTCTATGGTTGATTTTTGGTTTGTTGACGTAAGTAAGAATGTTATTTCAAAATGGTCAACAATGTCAACCATATGATTATTGATTAGTGTTTACATAACAAACAAAATTCAAGAAGCTATTCTTCGGAGTGATGAATATTTAGAAGTTTGACACAAATAATTTATTGGAACCAAATATTATATACCCCAATTCATCTTTCTTGGAAGCGTATTGTTTCTACGGCTAATGATCGATTAAAAAATAACTACAGACATGGATGAACAAGAGGCTCATGCATGTATCCAAGATTTATCCTTGGGAGATGGAAATTTTGAAGAAAAGAAAAAAATTCACAAAAGTAACTATTCCCCTGCTTACTGCTTATGCAAAATAAATCAGTAAACTTTTTCAGTTGATATATATTTGAAACCGATAGCTAATGCACCAATTATGAAAAAGCAAAAATGGTGTGTGGATTCATCAAAACAAATCAGTTGGATTTTGTGGTTTGTCGCCAAATATATTAAATTAGAACCACAGGAAAAACTGGTATGAGATTGAAACAAAACTTGATGAATACAATGAATATGGTTTTTTATTTTCAGTTTTTGTATGTGAATCAAACTTTTGCTCCAGCTCCTGATCAAAATTTGAAAAATCTTTATGATTGTTATGCTACTGAGGGGAAATTGGTACTGCATTATTGTAAGACTCAAGCATGGGGTTGAAATTTTATTTATCTGAAGTGCTTGATTTAAGTTATGTTCGAATTGTGATTTATATGTTGAAAAGTTTGAATTATTTTTAATGAATGTTCACATTTATTGGAAATAATCATTGATAAGTGATAAACAGACTGAATTGAATTTATAGTCTAACTGCCTTCACCCCCTTTGCCTTTTGATAGTCATATCAATTTGATCTGTATACTCCAAATTCCCCAATACTATGTGCCTCCGGATACCTACCCAAGCTTCATGACCATAAACAAACCAGTATGCAGCTTGAGCGTGTGGCTGGACGAAAGCTTGTCTAAATGTCAACAAGACAGTTTGTTCAGTTGTGATTGAGAGTACGGAAATCTGTCCTCCAGATGTAGCACTGTAGCAGTATATATTTATATTCTTTTGGTAGAGAGTAATACATACTTTTTTCTCAAATTGAACAAGATATAGCATGCATGGCCAAGAGGTCGACCGCGATCTACCGGTCGACCGCCAAGTCGATTTTGGTAGCCCCCGAGAGATGGATAAACTGAAAATAGTTAATTCTATTCGAGCCAGAAATTTGCAAAGGCGCCAATTCAGAGCTCTACTTGAAGAGACTGAGGCCGAACACTCTGATCTTTTGCTACATACGGATGTCAGATAGCTAAGCCGTGGTGCTTTTTCAAAGAGGTTTCGCAAATTATTGCTAGAAATCTAAATTTTTATCCAATCAAAAGGAGAAGAGGTACCTGAGCTTGAAGATGAAAAATGGTTCATGAAGTTGGCATTTCTTTTTGACATTACGGAAAAACTCAATGAATTGAATCTAAATCTTCAAGGGAAAAACAAGAGTGTGATTGATATGCCAACTTCGATTAAAACATTCAAAAATCAGATTCAAGTACATGCATCTCAATAGAAGAGTTCCTTCATGCTGGCCAACTGTTTAAAAATACCTAAAAATCAAAGAATTCAAAGATTCAACTCTTACCTGTAAGAACTAATGAATATATCCTAAAAATATTAGATGTCACGAAAGTCTCCTTTAGGAGTCATAATTTTTTCTTTTCTTATGTTTTCATTAATGCTTCTTCGCTATGAATCTATGAATAAGACATTTCGAAATCTAAATTATCTAATAAAACATCTCATTTTTGACAAGGCAAAGCCAACGCAAAATCTTCAGCGAAATTCTCATGAGGATCGTAAAATTCAAATTCTCCATAGAAACTTTTTGGTGGGGATATCTTATTCATAGATTCATAGCAAAGAAGCATTGATGAAAACATAAAAGAAAAAATCATGACTCCTAAAGGAGACTTTCGTGACATCTAATATTTTTAGGATATATTCATTAGGACTAAAGCTTTCAGGTAAGAGTTGAATCATTGCGAAAAAAAGGGAAGTGATTTTTAGGTATTTTTAAACAGTTGACCAGCATGAATTATTGCTAAAATGTTTTAATTCTTTCTTGTAAACTCTACCTTACAGTCGTCCGCAAGAAATATTTTTGAACACAAGTAGACCTCAGAGTTCAAAAGTTTGGCCACCCCTGAGATATAGCATATAGCAATGTGAAGAAATGGCTACAATGAATAGATTGTATAAAAGAAATCTGTTTCCTGCTCCAAATCTTAGTGTTAGCAGAGGGAACCGTGTACCATACAATTCTGCATATTGTTTATCCTGACTACTCCTAGGTTTCCTGAGGAGACCCCTCTGAAACTACAAGCTTTGAAGCTTGTAACTTGTGCCAGCTCGGGATTGAACTTCGGACCTTTGGGTCCTAATTCCAATGCTCTACCACTAAGCCAAGGGCACTCATGAGAACAGATAAAAACCTCTGAAAAACTCTGTATGTGTAGTGATACTAAATTTGTTCAAAAAATATCCATGTTACAGAGCTTCTTTTACTTGAAAATAAGTATCCTAATCGAACTGAATGCAAGTACATATGTTGAAATTACAGTTGAACTCGAATCACGATCTGCCAAAAAAAAATAGAGTTATTAAGACTTTGAGTTATTGAAAACACACTTTTTTATGTATTGTTTATGTGGGTAAATAATGTAACATTTAAACCAAACTAAAACTGCTACACTAGCTACAATAAGTTGATGTCAACTCAACGGAACAAATATACGAAAAATGTTTTCAGCAAAATTCAAACTAGCTCATCTTTTTCAGTGATTCCTCCGTAAATTATTTGTGAAGAAAAAGAAACATCGTCAATCTTGTATTTTAAGAAATATAAGATGCTTCGTCTGCTTGATATCAACTCAGCAAAACACATATTCAAAAAATGTTTTCAGCGAAAAACAAAGTGTCGTATATCAGGCATTTTTCTCCAAAACTATGCATGCAATATTTTTGAAATTTGGAAGAAAGATAGAGCTTTTCATCTTTTATGTAGGGGAAGGTGGGGGACCCTTCGTACGGTTTCAACATTTTATTTTTTTTATTTTTTGTTTTTTCATTAATCAATTACCTGACAGCTTGAATGTATAGTCTAACTATCTGAGATTCATATAAAAAAATTACAGATGATTTAATCTGATGTTTCAACCATAATTATGATTTAAAACTAAATCTGGAATATGTACGAACCTACCCCAACAACGGGGCACCTACATACAGTCACTATAAATACGTGATTTTCCTGGCCGTCGTCCTTAGTTTGTTTTATTACTTCTCACAACAGTCAGATAGGGTCGAATTGCCTCTAGCGTCAAAACTGTCTTCAAAGGAGCTACTATTATTTGATGGATTATGGATTGATGAATTATTCGAAGGATCTAAATTAAACCTTTGTAGTACATCATAAGTTATCAATGGTGAGTTAATAGTTTGTTCTCGCGAAACGGCGGAACCTCCAAGAAAGAAGTTAATGCAAAAATTAGCAATTAGTACAATAACACACTAAATCGTTCCTAGTTGGGGCACATTCTTACGCGTCCAAATGTGCCCCATCTAGTTCTGTACGAAAGTACCCCACTTACCAAATAACAGCAAAATATATCCTCTTTCAATATTGATAGGAAAACGTCATAAATTTATTATTGAAAACGTATCTTAAGTATATTTTGCTAGTTACTGCTGGAATTCTCTACACGAGGACCTATCTTATCTACGGTAACAATTGACAAAAACATTGATCAATAAATTACTTAGCGAGCGCGAAAACACGTTCGTGCCTGAAACTTCGCTCTCACCAGTGCGAATGGCGCGATAGTACGTTGACGTAAAGTTGGTACCTCCACTCAAGCACACATACAAAAGCAAGGCCGTACGTCGTTTCGTTCAAGTTTTATTTTGACTGTATGAATGTGCCCCGCGTACGAAGGGTAACGATCTCCCCCTATCCATGAAAAGGAGAATTTGTTGCTTTCGTTTGAAAAAAACGTGCTCTGCTGAACTTTATATCAAATTACCAGATCACATATTCCAAAAATTATTTCAGCAATCAACAAATTATTTTATCTTTTGGATAAATCATTGAAAAAAATCTGTTGATTGCTGAAATATTTTTTTATGTGACCTGGTAATTTGATTTTACCTATTGCATTCATAGTTTTCGAAAAAAATCCCTGATATACGTTCCGACGGTCGCAGATCGGTCAATCAGATTTTGTCATTTTTCTACAAAACCTTGAAAGATAAAAATTTTCTTTCACCATGGATAATTTAAAGAATGATCACTGAAAAATATGAGCTAGGCTCTGTTTTCTGCAGAAAACATTATTTGAATAGTTGATTCGTTGGTATTAAGTTTGCGAAATATCTAATGATTTTTGAAATTCAAAAGTGGCGATGTGTTTCTTTCTTCACGGATAAATCTCTGAAAAAGATGAGCTCGATTGATTTTTGCCGAAAATATTTTTCGGATAGTTGTTTCGCCAAGTTGATATCAAGTTAGCGAAACATTTTTCGGATACTTTCGCTAAGTTAATATCCACTTAGCGACACATCTCGTATGTTTTTGAATATGAGAGCCTCAAAATTTATTTTGTCCACGACTTCCCTATAATCCTTACATTTCGAATGATCTTTGAGAAACGTAATGATAGTCCATCTTTCAGCGGTGAATAATGGCAGTGAATAATGATTCATTCATTCACTTCTGAAAATTTTTAATCCCATCAGGATTCGAACCGCCCTTTTTCCACGATGGAAAATTGACTGCCAACCACCAAGCCATCAGAGCGATGACAATCAAGAGAAAAAATAACCACTTAATGTTTTCTTCTATGATTCCCATTCAGTTTGATATTCGAAACGTCTGTTTTCAACGCATTGTGCCTCCCATGATAGATGCATAGAATAGGTATGTATTCTATGCATCTATCTCCCATGAATTGTAATTCTTCTCGAAGATACCGGCATAATAGAATCATGAAGAAATGATGTGTACTCCACCAGAAATAAGAGAGGCTGCAAGAAATACTGCATTACATCTATTGCCGGAAAATCAAGGATTTTCTGCCTTAATGCGTTTAATAATTTCATGGAATGAGAGCTGCTAATAAAATCCCCTCATTTTCGGAGTCAGTTTTACTGGCGTATTTTTCGAAAATATCAGCTACCTATACTCCATTCACAATTATAAAATCACAACTCTGGTCTTGGAAATTTGACACATTCCACTCTGTATCGAAGTTATGACGTTTTTCAAAATATTTTTATGTTCCAAGTCAACACTATGTTGCCCTTTCTACATTCTTAGCGTATTTCTCAGAATGTGAATTTATTCGGAAAATGAATGAATTGGAAAAGATGTGATGGACGAAAATAATTAACGTCTATATGAATTGATAGAAAGGATTCCTTTTCTAGTTATTTGCATGAAAAGTACAAGAGATCACTGTTGAAATATATTATTTTTCGCCATGGAAGAAAATTGCATTGCTTTCACATAATTTTCATATGCATGCTTGTGAAGATTTAATGTTTATTATCCTCTTGGACTGAAAGTTCAAGACTTGACGACATCAATTGTTGAATCAAGAATAATGGAACATTATATCCCTCTATTGGAATCCAATTAGTTGAAGGGAGTTCTGATGCAAGAGGAACTTTTTCTTGTAACATAACCTTAATAGCTAACTTAATAAAAATAAAAGTAGAAGATATACATTTCATTTATTTGATCTTATGAACAAGGAGTAAAATATTCTGACTGTATAGTAATTTATTAGTTTAAAAAATATTCATACATTACAACCACAGTAGGTTTGTACAAATAAAATGGAATAGGTCAAACATATGCTTCACATTTATCATTCACCTGTTCTAAAATAAGACACTCCACATTATAGGGTCCTCACAGCATTAAAAGCTTGTGTCTCTTTTGAAAGAAGTAGCACTAGATATAATATATTCTTTCGATTAAGAGCAAATACCTACCGTTGAATGTTACATTCACAAATTTCTTCAAAATGGGCTCATACGAAGTGGTTTTTTTCTGAAACGTGAAAACGATCAACAATAATCATTTAGTCACCGATGATGGCCATCCAAAACACGTTCACTTACAAAAATCGTGCAATTTCATTCTGCAAGTTCTTTCCTCATAATTCCTCGAAAATCCTACCTGAACCATATTTTCCGGTCACTTTCGCGAGAAGATCGTATAAGGAAGCCTTTTTTGTCCATTTACACATTCCAAATAAATTTTGAGCACCAAAAACGATACCGAAACTAACCAAACTTCTGGAGGACCGGAATTTCGTTTGAAATCTTTCCAAACGGCCAGATACCTAAAAAAACTTCGTTATCAAGTGTAAAAAAGGCGATTAGTACTTACTTTTGCTTTATTTATGCTTATAAATCGATTTTTGGTCCAATTCAAATTTGCCGTTTGTACCCATGCCAAAATATACTTTTACTTTGATGTAAACAAAAAAACTGGCAGCGTCGTTTTGTCATTAACGATATTTTCTGTACGCGCACAGATTTTTATCAGGGGCACCAATTCCTGAAAACGAAACCATGGCCAGAGTTGTGATTTTATAATTGTGAATGGAGTATATATAACAAACAACCTTATGTAGCCATTATTCCATGCTTATAAGAATACTCTCAACATAAATGAAGGCAACGATATTGAAAATTATAATAAACTCTTGAGAAGGAAATCAGAAGGAAGAAAGCTCTTGCCAAGAGATTAAAAAAAATCCCATGTGATCAAAAATATCTAGTAATGAAGGTAAAACACTAGTTGTAAACATAATACATATGTATTTCATTTTAATCAGAATGAAGGTATGGAAACGAATCGTGTCAAGTGAACTTTTTGACGTTGATCGAGATTTCTCATTATTCAGTACGAACACAGAAAATGTTATGTCAATGCTTTTGATCAGTGACTGCTCGTGCCCTTCAGGAGTGGGTCGGCCAGACCCAATATGTATATTTACATATACCAGGTGGCCCACCACTGACGCGATGCTCATTTTGAGGGAGTAAATGAAGATATTTCGAAAATATTTTCTTATGGTGTATGTAGGGTAATCAAAAGCACCATTTAAAGTTATTTACATATATACAGGGTGACCCAATAAAAAGATAGTTACAGTTTTTTGAATGTAACACCCTATATATGGCCTCAAAAATGGAGAGGTAAGCTCAAATTATGATGTGTTTCTTCAGAATTCTTTGCACATTTGATGCACCATTTACGAGAAAATCACGAAAAATTGAAAATATGGAGTTTTTTAGATAGCAATTCATGAAGAAACCAG
Organism: Adalia decempunctata; assembly: GCA_951802165.1. Taxonomy (NCBI): domain Eukaryota; kingdom Metazoa; phylum Arthropoda; class Insecta; order Coleoptera; family Coccinellidae; genus Adalia; species Adalia decempunctata. The sequence continues at coordinate 39,557,448 of OX637699.1, read as the reverse complement.
TTAGGCCGGCCATACAGACAATGTTTTTTTGAGTAGAGATATTAGATACTCCTCTAAAGAAAAAAAGAATTGAACTCTGGAATATACAGAGTGATCTTAATTAATTTGCAAACATCTACTACAAATAATGGCCAAAAACTTTTTTATTTCAAATGACACACCCGGTATTTCTTCATCTCGTTGAACGCAAAAATCAATTTCGAAACTTTTTTTCATAAGGTGTTCCTATACGTAAACCTGATATTTAGTTCCTCAGCAATTTTCGATATTCAATTCACAACACATTGATTTCTGAATAATTGTGACCACATCAGATGAATCGCACATCCAGAATGAAAGGGCGCTCAACTCAAAAATACCATCTCGAGTTAGTACTATTTTACGATTCACCAGTACGGTACGAATTTTATATTTCTAGCTTACAGGTTTAGCTTGATTTGCCACTTGAATACCGGGTGTGCCATTGAAATAAGAAAGTTTTCGGTCATTATTTGTAGTATGTAGATGTTTGAAAATTAATTAAGATCACTCTGTATATTCCAGAGTTCAATTCTTTTTTTCTTTAGAGGAGTAGCTAATATGTCTACTAAAAAAAACATTGTATCGCTGGCGTAACTGGTTTATTCATGAACTGCTATTAAAAAAAAACTCCATATTTTCAATTTTTCGCGATTTTCTCGTAAATAGTGCATCAAATGTTCAAAGTAATCTGAAGAACACTCCATAATTTTAGCTTGCCTTTCCATTTTTGAGGTCATATATAAAGTGTTACATTCAGAAATTGTTACTTTGGTCTATATCTTTGTATTGGAACACCCTGTACATACGTAAATAATTTTAAATTGTGCTCTTGATTACCCTTCACACACCACAAAAAAAGATTTTCGGAATATCTTTATTCACTCCCTCAAAATGACCATCGCGTCAGTGATGGGCCACCCGGTATACACCGTTAATAAACTTAACAAGTCGCCGTTCCTTCATACTAACTCCCTTAAATTTGCCATAAGAATTCACGAAACGAACTTTTACCTAAAAAACACGAAGACGGTTGGACGGCTCTAATATTTTAAGACACTGACCACTGACCTAATTCAATATTCTACCATGCAAGTCGACTTGACGTGATTCTGCAACCCCCACCCTTCGGTCCGGCCGGCCGACCCACCGATCTAATGAACTGACAAGCGCGCGTATTGCACGACGATTGAATTTCCTAGGAATTAGGAATATTTTATATTTTCATGGTGAGAAAATCAGTAAACTACTTTTAAAGGGTACGAAAACCTTTGTTTTTTGATAGAGACATAATAATTTATAATCAACTAGTAACTATTCATGTAATATTACTAATATTATTAGGAATAAACAGTAAGAAGCTGTGTAGTTCGGGTCCGTGAAGTTAGCGAAAAGTTGGAAGCACTAATTCTGAAACTATTATCAATATTTAGTGCTTAATTAGTGCCTATTAGTGCTTCATCAAACTCTCATTGCACCATTATAGTTTTTGAGAAATTGACAATTGAAGTTTTTGGTGCTGACTTCACGCTCAGCACCAACATGTTCGAATTACTATGAAATTAATATGTCAATATTTAGTACTTAATTAGTGCCTATTAGTGCTTCATCAAGTTCTTATGTCACCATTGTAGTTTTTGAGAAATTGACAATTGAAGTTTTTGGTGCTAACTTCACGCTCAGCACCAACATGTTCGAATTACTATGAAATTAATATGTCAATATTTAGTGCTTAATTAGTGCCTATTTGTGCTTCAGAAACGGCTGCGATATCATTTTTAGTTTTGAAGTAATTGAGTGTTGTTTTTAGACAAGCGTGAAGTTAGCGAAAAAATGGAAGCACTAATTCTGAAACTATGTCAAATATTTAGTGCCTGGTTAGTGTGAATTAGTGCTTCATAAAGCTATCATTCCACCACTGTAGTTTTTGAGATAAACGCAATTATATCTTTTTATACTGCGTCGCCATCTATGGGCGGACTTGGGCGAGTCGTTCCGTCTCGTAGCGATCGGCTCTAGTACGTCGTAATATTATCATTGCCTAAAGGGGCTCACGGACGCACGAGTTGGGTTGCCAAGCCAATTTCAATATCGAAGGAAGAAATTAATTTGTGGAGGCAAAACCATTCTCTGCAGTATATTCATGTATCGATTATATGAAGTGATGAAATCATTTACGAATACTTTTCGAGTTTTTGTGATGAATAAAAGAATAGAGTGAATAAAAGAATAAAGAGAAATGAATTGCTCGTGCCATAACAACAAGAGTAGGTACAGGTAGTAGGTATTGCTTTTTTCTCAATTGAAGTATAAGAATTCCAACAGAAAAATTTGAAGTGCGATAAAAAATGGGTGTTCCTAAATTGGAGGTAGGTACAAACGAAGAAGGAAGATTCGTTTTCGTGATACGGGTTGTTAAAGTTTGAATATTTTTCAAGTTTTTTTTTTCATAGTATCTACAAGATATTCAACTGAAATTTGGCGTAGATATTACAATTGGGAGTTTACACCAAATGACATGTCAATTTCGATGGCAAATCCACAGGGTGATACTTTGCATCGGCACATTGTGACAGTGACAATTTTGCTCTGAATACTCAAAACTCAGATTCTAGTTTATTCAATTTCCTTAATTTTTTTCCGAAAAATGGGAACAAACGAAGTACCTACAAACTTTGGTGCGAGGTGCTCGAAAAATATAACATTTTCAAGGTGAATGAGATGGTGAACGGAGTATATTATATATAATTGATGTTTACTGTAACATTACTTATATTATATATAATTCTTCAGGTGGGGGATCATCTCCAATAGATTCAAAGTTGTTTTTTAGTGAAAAATAAGCAAAAAAATCGTACTGAAGTAGGTATGAATATGTTGATTAATCTTCCTTTGAGAAAGAATCTTGAGGTTCAGATGGTGTTGTTTTTATAAAGGGGTTACAGAGCACTGAGAATCTCCTGATCCTTTGCGCACCCTGTCCATAGAAATAGAAAAGATGTCTAGAATAATGGTGTATGCACTGATCATGATCAGATTTTGTTTCAATCAAATTGAGAATACATATACTGGTGGTCCCACACTAGTGCCACAGCGGACGATATATACGTAACGGTCTGAGTTTGGAAAATTTTTTTGATGCAGACTTGATATACTCCAAGAAGAGTACAACTTAAAATATTTTCGAATATATCGGGTGGCCCACAAAAGAGGACTAGAGGGTGACTTTGTTTTTTCATCGGGGACACCATATATGCAATAGTATTTTTCAATTCTCTGAAACTTCCTGCATGCTTTCGTATACTTTTCACATATTTCTATTCGACAGTTTTCGAAATATTGGCCATTTTGATAAAAAAATTATTCTTGTAGAGGCAATGTTATCCAATTATATTTTACGAACCCTTCCACAAACCAATATATAGCGTTATATGGATTGAAAGACAAGACTTCAAAGTATCCTAGCCAGTTATAATAAAGCATCTCCAGCATATGGAGTGTCCTGCACAAAAAGACTATGAACATTACGAATTTCAAATCGATTTTTCTTCATTTTTTCAAATGCAATGCATAAGTATATATTTTTTTCATAATTGTAATTACCATTCATTTTACTTCATTTTTTGTCAAATGCATGATAGGCATATCTATAACAGAATAGGACTTTTAAGAGCTTTTTTTCGAAATGTTTCCCTAAAATTCACATATACCTTCGAATTCAAATAGCAGATTTGGCTTTTTTGTGGTTAATGAGAACTGTCAAATTATTCCACTCAGAATAAGCATCATTGAAGCTTCAATTCATATACCATCATATTATAGCGAAATGAGGAACTAGATCTGTATCCACTCAAAAATGTGATGAAATCAGTTACTGAAGACAGAAACTTGCCATCTGTGCCCATTTTTCAAAATACATTTTGGATAATTTTCGAGTCGAATCTTGCAGAAATTTCAAAAAAGCTTTAAGCTTGGGAGCTTGAAGATCTGCGCGTGCGTGCCTGTGAAACTTATGAATATCATTTTTTCGAAAAAAGTTTTATAAGGATAAGAGCGGGCACATTTTTCTATCCTAAGTTTCGAAACTCGTTTTTTTGTAGCATTCATAACTTGTACATTCGAACTCATTCGTATTTTTTTGAATTTTCACATCATTTCGTGATATATTCATCCAATCCGTAAAAACTATGATATGAATTGAAGCTGCAAATGATGTTAATTCTGAATATAGATGCATAGAACACCTGGTGTAACGACTCCCTACTAAAAATCGTGACCAAAATTTGTAGATCAAAACGGCATCCTAGATTTCAGATTTTGGTCTAGTTACGGAATAAATCCGCAATATTTATCGGTCGTGGCGCTACTGCGGCAACGACAAAAAACGCGACCCCTTTCGGGAGAAATGAAAAGCCGCACAAAATATCACACTTTCGATCGACAAGAAAGTCTTAAACAAAATCTAATCAGTGCCAACACCAGGTATTTCTATGCATCTATTTCTGAATAGAATAATTTGACAGTTCTCAATAACCACAGAAAAGCCAAATCTCTGCTTTTTGAATTCGGAAGTAGATGTGAATTTAGAGAAAAAACATAGATGCATAGACTACCTGGTGTTGGCACTAATTAGATTTTGTTTAAGACTTTCTTGTCGGTCGAAAATCTGAGAATTTGTCCTGCTTTTCGTTTCTCCGGAAAGGGGTCGAGCTATTTTTCGTTGCCGCAGTAGCGCCACGACCGCAAAATATTGCGGATTATTCCGGAACTAGACCAAAATCTGAAATCTAGAATGCCGTTTTGATCTACAAATTTTGGTCATGATTTTCAGTCAGGAGTATTCTACACCAGGTATTCTATGCATCTAAGGAAAAACTATAAAAATCCTCTTTTGTTAAAGATATGCATATCATGTATTTGACAGAAAATGAAGTAAAATGAATTGTTGAAAAATTATGATTGCTACGTAATATTATCAAATGAAGGGATTGTTCGATCGGGAAATTGGCAACAAAGATGAAGTTTGGTGTTGTTACATTCAATTTAATGCGCTACAGTTTCGAGAACTAATGTTCTCTTTTTCAGGCTGAAATTACACAAAATGAACAGGTTTCATCAATAATATACAGTAGACTAACCACTATAAATCAAATCGATTTTATCGACATACAATTCGTTAAACAACATGAAAGTCTCTAAAAAAATTCGAAATTACAACAGATACACGTGTGAATAGCATTTCCGCCAATTACGCCGTTAAATTTACGTCAACGTCAATTATAAAAACAGAATACCACCACACCGAGCGCTACGTACGCTATGTTCGCGATGCATTTCAAAAATAGCCATCGTTATTTTAAACGGGCCACACCGACACAATGTACGCTATGTCCGTTATGTTCGCGATCTAAGCCACGTCGCCGACTGTTTGATTCTCGGCTATATTCAAAACATCGCGAGGGCTGTAGTCATAGACAAGCTGTAGTGTAGTGCGATATGTCGAGGGAAAATGTCGTTCCTTTTCAATATTGCCTAACAAGTGGTCAAACTGCTGCGGGCTCATTCGAAAATATTCTCTAAACTTCTCGCAACTGTACTACGAGATGATGAAATTCATCGAAATCATTTCTTATTTTGTTCACTTCGTGGACCCATTTTCTTCTACGTTTATTTTTGCACGATAACAATAGAAGCAACTCATCGTCATCGCTATCACTATCCCATGGCACCGTCCTTGGTATCATCATGAAATACACCTGAACCTAATGATTGCGAAAACGCAAAAGATATACTCGAGATGTAGCTTTCCGTGTGGCCGCGGAAAATAGCGAACATCGCATATACGTAGCGTCCATAGCGTCTATAGCGTATCTAGCATAGCGCTTGGTGTGGCCTCGGCATTCGGAAAATGAATGGTGATTACAATGATGAAAGAAAAATCAGATGCATTGCATTTGATAAAATGAAGAAAAATCGATTTGAAATTCGTCATGTTGATAGTTTTTTGTGGACAGTCCATATGCTGAAGATGCTTCATTATAGCTGGCTAGGATATCTACATTGAAGTATTGTACTTGTCTTTCAATCCATATACAGATGTGATTGGTATGTGCAAGGGTTCGTGAAATAGGTACCTATAATTGGATAACATAGCCTCTACAAGTATCATTTTTTTGTCAAAATGGCCTATATTTCGAAAACTGTCGAATAGAAATATGTGAAAAGTATACGAAAGCATGCAGGAAGTTTCGGAGAATTGAAAAACTATTGAATATAGGGTGTCCCATTTGAAAAAACAAAGTCACCCACTATTCTTCTTTTGGATATATTGGAAAATATTTTTAGGTTGAGCTCTTCTTGGAGTACATAAAGTCTGCATCAAAAAATTTTGCCAAACTCAGACCGTTTTTACTCGCATATCGTCCGCTGCGGCACTAGTGGGACACCCTGTATATTAGCAAAGTTTCGTTTTTCCCACTTCAGGTGGCGCTATTCACGAATTATGATAGATTTTCATGTTATTTCAAACATTTTTATTTATTCATAGGAAAGATCCATCTCCAATAAAACTATCATTGTGACAACACCTCGTTTATTTATCAGATACATAAAAAGATCAAAACAAGATTGAAACCTAGGTCAACTTCTACCCACTTCGATGAGGATGGAACTTTCACTAGTTCCCTGGATGAAGATTTGTGGCAAGTTCGAGTCGGATCCATGGCGGTTGTTGATATTTATTTGCACGAGTTCCCGTGTCCATCGCGCGCGCACGGAATAAGCTTACTTTCAGGACTAGTAATGAAATATACTATAGTTTTGAAAATGTATGTTCAAATTTTTGAAACTGTTTTACGGCTTCTTCCTCTTGATTCAACCAATATGAATATTGCATATATTGTTTTCAACAACTCGTTAATCAGGACGAGAACATTTGAATCATTCATGAACTGATTGGAATCCAATTTGAAAATACAAGATTTAATAATATACAAATAAATACCTAAAATTATAAATATTTTTATTATTATGTGCGTGTATCGTGTTTCTAACTTTTAAATTTATAAATTGAATTGAAATTTCTATGATAACGTCACCGTTTTTAAATTGTGGCATTTTAGCGATGCACGAACTGGTGACGTTTACTTCGAAATGTTTTGGTAATAGTTTTGAACCGTGATTCACGCGAAAAATGGCTCCAATGGCTCCAATCTTTGGGCGCCGCCACGAAACATTGCTAATATTTTCGATTTGGTCGAACGTCATTCCATTCAAAAATTGACGAATGCCTACACTAATTACACACTAACGTATGGTCCTAAAGTTTTGGGCAAAATTTCGAAAGCATATAACTCTGACTTAAATAATCTTATATTTTTATCGAATTATTCAACAATTCAACTTAACTATCCTTATTATAAATCAAAATTCAAGTGACAGACAAGGGAACATTATTTTCGATTTGCCTAATTATTCCCCTGACACGTTGCTTCTCGATCAGACCAGGTGAAATTTTTCCCAAAACTTTCGGACCATACGTTATGTGTTCAAAATTAATACTTTTTATTTTATATACCACAAAGTTTATATATAGGATGGGCTTACTCGGTTGAGAAAAAGACCGAGATTTTCTGTGCTCTGTGCGATCCTATGGCTGTTTCAAAAATCCCACAAGCATATACCTGCTCAGTTCGTCAGTTCTCCAAGAGACCTGCCTCCAGTCGCAAGTCGCATTGTTTTTATACGGCTCAGCTCGAAGCCATCAACAAATAGTTTGCACGTCGTCGGCTTTTAGTTCACCATCCTTACAAAGTGAATTCATGTGATAGAGACTTTTTTCCAGTACAACACCTACGAAACCAGACAGAAGCAGATACGTTACTTTTAATCTGAACAACCGTAATATTCCTCAAGTACCTGCTCTCCTTCCGATACGAAATTCCTTTCGGTACGTTTTATTGCTCTGCGTCGCATCGTCCAGGTAATTTTGAACCCTTCAGACCCAGTCGTAAATTAGGTAAGACCCGTTTCACATGCGACTGATGGTCGGTTCTGATGATCGGTCGGGGCCGGCGTTTGAACTGGATTTCGAAATCCTTTCACATGCATGCGTATCATCAGTCGACCGATTCCAGTTCAAACGCCGGGCCCGACCGACCATCAGGACCGACCATCAGTCGCATGTGAAACGGGTCTAAAGATTTCTGGCACTTCGTATTTATAGTTCAAATATTTCATTGAATATGGCAAAAAAGCAGAAGCACTCAACTCTTCGATCGATTTACATTCGTGATATTCTAAATTTGCACGATCTCGCAGATAGTCATCACGGACAAATCAATTCTGTCCCGTTTCAAAGCGCATTATCAAGACTTGGGAGGTATCATAGAAGATTTTTTAAAGCATCATAACACGGTCATTTCTTCGCTCATAACCGAGTCAGACGGAAATTTGGAGGACGAATTCATAATTCGTGAGGATTTCTTAGAATCCTATTATTTTATCAAAAGTGTCTTAGCCGATATCTCAGAATCAGAAACTAAAGCCGAAATTGCAGACCATTCAATTACAAATCAGCATTTACATATCATGCTTCCAACTCTTAAATTAACGAAGTTCAACGGTGATTACAAATCGTTTCCTTCCTACATAGATTTATTCGACGCATTAGTACATACCAATAGCTCATTATCAGCTATAGAAAAATTCAATTACCTGATATCCGCCCTTTCTGGACCACCTTTGACTCACCTTTAACTCACAATTCTCGCGAGAATTCTCTGTCGTTGCAAGAGGCCTTAAGTCAAAACACACTGTATATCACGGCGATTGTTTCTCGTAAAGTCCGGACCCGTCTAGAAAACTCCCGAACGCAAGCGGGTGCTCTATCGGGTAGAAGCTTAGACAAGGGTAGAAGGGTCGAGAGAGTGCATACCACAAACGCCCCGAACATTCAGGAAATGCACAAGGCCGCACTTGTCACACTGTAAGCGCGTTCGGCAATGACATCTGACTGGTCGGATTGATCTGAACCGTTCGTTTATTACATTCAGATTTAGGGGAGTACACATCTGGACCGTTCGGCAAGAAAATCTGATCAATCGGATGTAGATCTTTTTGCTCGGTGTATTTCGACGGAGGAAACGGATTTTTTGCCACAGAACAGAAACAGAAATTACTTTTCGGCCTTTGTCAATGGATTTTTTATCCCGCTTCGAATATTCTTGAACAGTCTGTTGAAATTTCGTGTCCTATGTTAATTTTTTGTGTAGTAATAAATAAAAAAAATGTTGTTTGATAAAAAAATAATGATTCAAAATATTGATTCATCTCAACCAAGGGGTAGAAATGTTGAGAACTGTAACAAAAGAAATAAAATAGTAACCAGACTAACTCTAGGGACGAATAGACCTTTAAGCTCTAATTTAATATCTGGCTCGGGTAAGACGTTACATATGTCAAAAAGAAAAATCGATCTAAATGCTCCGTAGCGTTCGTTTATTACAGAAAAATCTGACAAATCTGTACAATCTGTTATCACGTGACTAAAAAATCCGTCCGCTCTCGGATGCTATTGCCGAACGCGCTTTGTGTATTCATATTTAGATTTATGTATTAAAACTAACTAAAAAAATTTTAAACATGTCTTGACATTAAATTGGACATAACAAACAATTTTCAAAAGAATGTTACTCTAACTAGACTCAGAATAGGTCATACCAACCTCACATCACTATACAGGTGTCCCGGAAAATGTGGGAAATCTTTCGGATTCAGATAAAACATAAAAAAAAGATGACAAGTTTCCATAATTTTTTTTCCTAGCGGCCCTCCCTACGGAGATACGGCCTCCCTAATGACGTCACTGGAAATCCATTTTCCTGGAATAAATCTCGAACTATTTAATATAATTGAAAAAAAATGATATGATGAACAGTATTAAGGACCTCTCAAAATACTGCCCTTAAATTTAAATTAGCTCTTTTAGTTTACCAGGGGCGGACTAGGTTGTACATTTCAATGCTTACATTTTCGAAAACCTGTATGATAAGGAGTAGAAAGAAACAAATTTGGATAGATTGAACAAAAAAAGCTAAAAAAAAAGTTGTTTATTTTCGATAAAATGAACCGTTTTCGAAAAACAAAATTACAAAGATCCTTAACCATGCAGTTTTGGCATAGAAAGGCACGTTAACAAAAATTATTTTTCAGAAATGTACTCTCACTTAAACTTGCAACGATTGAATATAAATATGCTAGTTATAAATAATCTATTAAAAACTTCATAAGAGTAAATATCTCAGAAAATAATTTTTTTTACCGTGTCTTTCTGTGCCAAAACTGCATAATTAAGAATCCTTGTAATTTTGTTTTCAGAAAACGGTTCATTTTATCGACAATAAAAAAGAGTACCTTTTTTTTAGCTTAATCTTCAAGCTATCCAAATTTGTTTTTTTCTACTCCTTATCATACAGGGTGTTGAAATTGTAAGCATTAAAATCTAAAACCTAGTCCGCCCCTAGTAACCTAAAAGAGCTAATTTAAATTTAAGGGCAGTATTTTAAGAGGTCCTTACTACTGTTCATCATATCAATTTTTTTTTCAATTATATTAAGGAGTTTGAGATTCATTTCAGTAAAATGGATTTCCAGTGACGTCATTCCGGAGGCCGTATGTCTGCCGCTAGGAAAAAAATTATGGAAACTTGTCATTTTATTTTTTTGTTTTATCTGAATCCGGGAGATTTCCCACATTTTCCGGGACACCGTCTATATGCTACGAGAAATGAATTAACCGCGATGTCTGGATTGTCGTGAAATACTTACAGTTCAGCGTATCCTTGTCGATTGCGTCCAATTCTAAAGTGTTCGCAGTGAGCTGAAAATGAACGATACCCTTGGTGACTTGTCAAAATATAGCCTAGAATAAAAAAAATTATACTAAGAATATTTGGAAGAGGTGGGATTACTGAACAAAATTTAACGTATTTGATTTCGTTGATAAGATGGTGTTTATACTTACCATTATGTTTTACATATAACCAGGCACGTAGTCAGGATTTCTCTTCGGGGGGCCCAAAATAAATAAACATTGCAAAATTTTCCAGATATACTTTTAATTTGGCACTATCTTTAATATATCAAAAACAACATTTCTAAAAAAGGGGAAGGTTATTAAAAAAAAATTTTTTTTTTAAAATTTAAATATTTATTGTGCAACCTTTTATATTCGTTATAATATTAATCTTCTAGACTTTTTTGCAGCCATTATGTCGATTACTTCATCTGGATTCACAGTAATTTCCCAGTTGATCGAAATCATGGCCAATGAACTTAATCTTTGATCTCTCATCACGTTACGAGATAAAGTTTTCACTCTTTTCATTGTAGAAAATGATCGTTCTACACTGGCAGTTGTTACTGGTAACGTGGCTAATACGGTCAAAAGGTGTTTGATTGTGGGGAAATAGGTTTTATTACAAATCTCCAAAACTTTTACGACCTCAGTTCCAGGAATGCAAATGTTATTAGAAAGTTCTTTACACCAAATTTCGTACTCAGAACGAACAGCAAAAAGTGACATACTTTCATCGAAATAAGCAGTTAGGTTTTCGAATTTTTCCATCATTTGTGGAGAAGTGAAGCCTGGTAGGAGCATCTGAAAACTAGATAGGATATCCTCGTTCGAAATGAATCTATCCGATAAGTTTTGAGTCAGACTCTCTACACAAGGAATGAAAGCTGTCACTCTATAGTATTGTTCAGTACTAGTGGTTTCAGGATTTGAACGATTTGTTTGTCTTGACGAAAGCCTTGGCACCATAAGTTCCGTATGTAATGCATCTTCTGCGAGTTGCGAGGCAGAAATAAATAACTCTCTGAAAACGTTTTCAGCATCATCTCTATAGCTTTTTAAGACTTCTATAATTCTCTTCGTGTGGTCTACTGCTGACGCAATATCAAGAGATTTCTCCTGAAGGGCTATAGATAGAGGAAGAGTCATATTGAACAATTTGTCACAAATATATAGACTAACAATAAATTCACTTCTTCCAACTGCTGCTAGTAAAGTTGAAGCTGTTGCAGAAATTTTCCATAATTTGACAGATATATTTTCCAAGCTAATGACGATGCATCGAAATAACTCTACGAATGCCTTTCAATAAATCTGGTCTCACAAAGACAGAGTAGCCTCCTTTTCTTGCTTTCTGGTACGTGTTGTGTTATATCATCTTGCAGAGTTTTACTTGCATTAGCATGGTTTCTAAAAAAATTAGCAATTTCATTCACTACATTTAAGCCCGCAACGGACGGCGAGCGATAATATAATATATATTATAGCTTTGCATTGACATATGTCATTTTAGTATGGAAAAATATAGTAATATCGGAATATATATTATAGCGTCGTCCGCGGGGCTTGGTGCATTTTCATAAGGAGCGATATTGGTGTAATTATGAGATATAATATATCGCTCGCCGTCCGTTGCGGGCTTGAGACAATTTCTTATCATAGGAATTGTCATTGTATTTGACAAAGCAAGATTTAGACGATGACTCGAGCAATGGTCATACCGCGCATTTGGATATTGCTGGCGTATTCTAGATTGGACTCCGCTTATGTGGCCAGACATATTGGCTGCCTCATCATACCCTTGGCCAACACACTTAGACATATCAAGTCCTAATGCATGGCACCGTTGCAAGATCACTTTCGTTAGGTTTTCTGAAGTTTGATCATAAATTGGAATGAATCCCAAAAAATCCTCACGGATAACCAAGGTTTTTGTGGTTTCCGATATATAATCAACATATCTTATACAAAAAGAAAGTTGCTCAGTAGCGGAAATATCCATTGTCTCGTCAGCCAGTATACTGAAACAGCTTGCTCTATTTATTTTATGGACAATTTTTTCGGTGATTATATCTGAACATATCTGAATAACTTCATTCTGCACCTCTGGGCTGATGTAAGTGGCGTTTTTTCAGCTATGAATTATATGTTTCTTCAAATTATCATCACCTGAATTAGCCCTGAATCGTAACAGTGCTCGAAATTTTCCGTCTCTCTTTTCAGGCTTTTCTAATGTGAGCGGTCCGCTGTCATTATCACCTCTTAGCGGTAATTTTTGTTCACCACAAAACAAAATAGTTTCTATTATTGGTCTCAAGGCAATTCGATTTTCCTCTTTTTCTTGTCTTCTTTGGGAATCAAGCCGGGACAAAATGTATTGAGTTTTCCCCGATAGAACTCCAAGAAATGTGTCAGCTAAAACAATGCATTCTTTGTTGTATATTTTTTCGGTGTGTGAACGAAAAGTTTCTAAGGCCTTTTTCCAATCTCTAAAGCCGCTTTTCACTAATTTTCCCGGAGATTCATGACTTCCTTTTCCTATCCCTGCACGAAAAAATAGAAAACACGGCTTATAGTACACAGCATCTTTTTTTTCTGGAATAGGCAAGAAAGGGAAATCCAGTGTCTTTGTTTGTAATCCATTTTTCCTGAAAACTTCTGCTTTTCGAGTTTTTTTGAGTTACCGGAAATGCGTACGGTTGTTTAGGCAACAAATCTGAAGTTAGAATGTTTCTTTTTGTGGCATCGTCCACAGCAATATTGTTTACATCCCCAATATCGAAATTTTCCGGCTGCTATATTTCTGATGGTGGAAGTGTAGGATGTTGCTCAGCCTCGAGACGTGAAGAACATTGAATGGGATCTTCTGCTGTTTTATAATTCGAGGTTCCACTACAGCTGGGGACATCTGTAAAAATAAATACATCTCCATCCATCTTAATAATACTCATCCAACCAACCTAATTTTCAAGGAAACTGGCTACCTGTATATTCATGTTGTTCCTAAATAAGTGTATCCACGGTAAAGTATAGATTTCTCATGAAAAAATAATATTTTTTTATCCTCCATTTTTTCCCCGGTTCTTCGTTTTCGAGATACATGGTGTCAAAAAAATAATATTTTTTTCAGTTTTTTTCTAATACCTCAGGAACCGTTTGAATTACAGAATTGAGTTTTGTTCACTCATTGTCACTATTAATACAAAGTGACTTTTTCCTACTTTATTCGGTTTCATTAAACGTGCCAGTGGCGGAGACATTGAATTTGCACAAAGGTTCCACCCCGCAACTTTTACAGCACTGGAAAAATTTGCATTTGCATAGCAAATTCTGATGTGCCAATGTGTTCCACTGAAAAAAAGGTACTCTTGGTTCATTACACATTACACTAAAGTCAACCGTTTTCGAGGGAATTGACATTTTATGGGAGAGAAAAATTTTTTTTTTAATGGGAAATTTACAGTTGACCGTTGATACATTCATTTAGGAACATCCTGTATAATAGAAAAATCAAGTAGGTACGTGTCCCTAAAAAAAGAAAGAGTTTATTTTCTGTCAGTCAAGCAAAAGATTTTCTTCAAAGAATGCCTGACTAACTTTCTGTTTTACCAGTATGTACCTTATATGCTCATCTATTTAGTTTACCAAAAAAAGCCGAACAAGCGAACTCACCCCAAAAATGTAATCGTCCAAAACCAAAATACTTTACACGACTTCTTCGAAATGTACCATTTTAGAAAGCTGAGATTTTATAACGGAACACCCAGGTAACCAATGCCCCAATTATGGGTGTAATGAAACAAATTGCAGTCTGTTATTTATTACCCTCACCCCTTTTGAAGTTTGCTATTCCTTTAATTGGCACACCGATTGAACCAACCGTTCAACATCCTAGAAAAATTTCTAGAAGGTACAACCGATACCCAAGGAAATTTTCACTTATTTTGGTAGTTAGTGACGAAAAATCCGAAAAAATATGAATACTACATCAAACCTTCGGATATGATTTATCCTCCACCTAACTGAATGCAAAAATGAAAAAAAAATATTTGACGATTTAAACTTTCGCCTTTGTAACGTTTTTAAGATTCGTTTAACTTACCACTTTGAGGATCAGTTTTTGGCTTCTTATTGAAAAATGATGTAATGCTTTGTTGGCATTTACTATTATTAGAACGTTTCATTCTGCACTACAGATACTAAAGCTGAATACAGATTACTCTGACGTGACGTGTAAGGACGTCACGTCAGACGTGTACTGTGCTCCCATTAGCCTAATATGAACGTGAACGTCAAAATGTGAGTGATATAAAAATGCAACACATTGTTCTGTGCGTTCACGTTCATATCAGGAGCACAGTACACGTCTGACGTGACGTCCTTACACGTCACGTCAGAGTAATCTGTATTCAGCTTTAGTCACTTGCCACTTCTAGCACACACTCACTACGAATAGAATAGATATGTTATAAACATAAACTATCTCTGGGGGATGGGGTTGTGACACAGAACATGTCTTTCTTCTTCTTCCAGTTTGAACCGCCATAGAACTTTAAAGTTTATATGCAATACCATAAATGAGGCGGTTTTTAGGGTATATTGCGCATAATTCTCCGTTGGTTCAAATTGGAAGTAGAACAGGCCTCTTTTCGTTTTACGTCGTAAATCTAGCGTAGCCGCCTAGTGATGTCAGACCGATAACGAAAATTCCGGGGGGGGGGGCCCTAGCTACGTGCCTGCATATAACCAATTTTATACATTTGGTGAACTATTTATTCATTTTTGTATTATTGTGATATTATTTATTTATTTATTTGTATATTATTTCAATCATTAACTTATTTACATATTTATTTTATCATTAACTCATTTATTACATCATACACTACTTCATATCCCTGTTTCATCTTGCACTGTTCACATGACTCATATATGTGAGATTACATGTCATCTGGGGATCGTTATGTTCGTTCTTTTGTTTGTTTAATCGGTCGTGAACGTTTATGTTGCCTATTGTTGCCTCTTACCTGTATGGTCTTTTCTTGCTGAGTTTGGTTTGGTTAGATAGTACAAATAGTACTATTGAGTTATACGGCTAATGACCAAAGCAGTCGATGCCGAGTAAAAATTAAAAAAAAAATTCAATATGCTCCCCTAAGTTTCGTACGCAAGCATCAATCCTTTTTAAAAGTGAACCACTCACTTTTTTAATATATTGGAAGTTATTGTTCGGATTACTTCTCGAATTCGTGAGTCAATATTTTTTTTGTGGTCGGAGTCACTTGGTATACTTTCTCCTTCACATATCCTCAAAAGAAAAAATCCATCTTCGTCAAATCCGGGGACCTGGGTTGCCATTGGTACTGGTCCACCCCTACCTATCCATCTATTTAGATATCGTTCATCTAAATAGTTCCTTACAGCTTGACTGTAATGATCTGGAGCTCATTGGTGTAATAAATCGGAAGATTTCTATAATATGATTCACATTCGGGAGTTCAGTATTGTGATTTGTGACATACCCATTGTTGCAAAAAATTATCAGTAAGAGTATAGCAAATTTTAGTTATGTTATGTAGCACATCTGGAGATAAGAGAAAAATTCAGGCTAGCTCATACAATCACACTAATTTTTTTTTTAAATAATTCGCTTTTGTTGGCATCGTCTTTTTAAAGAATGTGAAATACTTCGAAAAGGGGTGGTAGATTAATATCAGACACTCTGTATAAAAAAACTTATCTAGATCGAACACAGCGGTTGCTCTTAGAGTTTTGATGAACACTTTGAAGAAACACAAAATATATCCTAAAAAACCGGCTCTACATTCTAATGTTTGACCTAGAACAGGAATCTAAAACAGTAGATACAGAGCCTTCGTAGGGGGTCCAGTTGGAGAGAGAAATCCATGATTAAATGCCTTTATGCCAATATCAACAGCCTTAATAATAAAAAGGAATTAGTAAGGCACTATGTGAAGAAAAATGGCGTCCAATGCCTGATGATGGTGGAAACAAAATCAAAAGATCAAAATGTGAAATATAGGAACTGGGATATGATAATCACACATGGCCGTATTTTAAATGAGAATACAAGAGGAGGTAGCATGGTTCAGGCTGAAAAAGACACATTAGGAAAATCAAACCCACCACATCTCAATAATTCATGGAATGAAGTTTTACACTTCACAATACCGTTCAAAACTGAAAAATACATGTATTTCTAGTATACATGCATCATTCGAATAACTATATCGAAGAAAACCTGCTGGTGAAGGCGTCCCAATTCAAGTACTCACTACTCAATAATAATAGGAGATTTCAACATGAATAAGCGAAAGAAAAAACAACTGAACATCTTCACTAAAAACTCCGACTTCGTCGATTGTCGAAATAAGGACTCCACCTACCTTTCTGATGGAAAACAATGAAGAAAGTACTCCTAATAGGTTTTTATGCACGAGGAATATTTTAAAGAACATAAAAAACATTGAATTAACTCCGGACTTGGGTTTCGACCACCTGGCAATAGAATTTTCCCTAGATCTAGACTGTAACCCTATAGCATACCCAATGGAAACAACATATGACTTCTCTTCGTGCAGAATAAAGAAGGGAAATACAAAAATGAGCGGAATGATAAACCCAGAAACACATATAACCCCTGACTATATCGCATGGTTCTCAAAACAACTCTCTGGTACAATCCTAGCACAAACACCAAAAGTTAGTGTTGGATATCATAACCAAAAAATTCCACCATATATATTGAAGCTCATAAAGATTAAATAACAGCGACCCCAACCTGATAAGGAAATTTAATGCCCTTAATAACGATATTCACAAACTCATAAGTAGTTATCGATCTCATAAATATTTCGAAGCATGTAAAGAAATTGAAAATCACAAAGGGAAAACTTACTGGAAAACAGTTAAAAAACTTTCTAAGTATAACTCCCACACATCACGGAACCAATTGAAGTGAACGGAAAACCAATTACCAAAGATCAGGAAATCGCCGATGCCTTCTCAGCCCACTTTCAGGATGTCTTCAAAGTTTGTGAGGATCCGTCATTTGATGCCAAACACAGAGAAATTATTAACAATTGGTACAAGAACATCTTCCGTAACTCGAGAAAGGAAGTTGATGTCAAACCTATTGACCGAAACGAATACTTCGAAGCCCTTAGCCATGGTAAGAACACTACTCCAGGACACGACAATATTACCAGAAGCATTCTAAAGAGACTAGATCTACCAATACATCTAGAAATAATCCGAATCTACAACTATTGTATCCAAGAATCTTGTTTTCACAATGATTGGAAAAGAGGACTACTAATCACAATTCCTAAATCAAGAGCCGATGAAATAATATATATTGTTTATCCTGATCACTCTTAGGTCTCCTGAGGAGACCCCTCTGAAACTACAAGCTTCGAAGCTTTGTAACTTGTGCCGAGTTCGGAGTAAGCAGTTGTGTTCTGTGTAGGCTTTGTTACTGTATCCTTACGCCGCCTTAGGCACAGCACGGTTAATTTTCGAAAGAAAAGAAGGACATCATACTGCAGCAATATTTATGAACATCCAAAAAGCCTTCGACAGTGTATGGCAAGCTTGAATAATTTACAAACTGCATAATCTGCGCTGTCCCATATATCTCCTAAGACTGATTAAAGAATTTCTCACAAACAGGACAATTCAAGTAAAAGTCAGGAACTCACTTTCCAACAAATTCTCCCCCAGACAAGGACTTTCTCAGGGCTCCCCTCTATCACCATATCTGTATAACCTGTATTGCTCAGACATCTTACCACAAGAACGCATAAACAAAATGAGCTATATTTTACAGTTTGCAGACGACACCGCACTTCTCGCACATGGTAAAAGTACAGAAGACGCTATAAACAGATTGGAACAACTGAAGAATGAAATGGCGTTATGGTTAAGAAAGTGGAGAATAAAAGTCAACCCAAAAAAATCAAAATTTTTGATTTTTTACCACAAAAGCCACCAGAACTCGCCAACAATATCCTTGGACAACACCACCTTAAATCCTAGCACAAATCCCAGATATCTGGGAATGACAATTGACCATAAGCTAAACTTTAAAATGCGTATCAAATCAACTATACAGGCAACTCTCAATAGGGCTAGCCACTTCAGAACATTGACATACAAAGATATGAATGTATTGGGATAGAAACAGCCAGCAAAATATATAAGATGATTTGCAGACCTCTACTAGAATATGGACACCAAATTCCGGGACGATGCAACAAAAGCACCTTCAAAATATTAGAAGTAGCTGAACGCACTAGTCTACGAAAGATCACCAAAATAAGACATCCAAACAATCCGCTACATAACCCAAATTTATTTCTATCCTCAGCTGTTCTTATAAGGTCTTCGAAATTTAGACCACTCAATGCTCTGATGTTCCTCAACCAAGACAATTTCTTCCTGCCGATTGCTCCCTTTCCTTGCGCTCGTCCCTTGATCACCAACTGCAGAATATCATATTTATCATTACGCAGTATGTGACCAAGATAAGACTTTTTCCGGACTTTTATCAGGCGCAGCAATTCGCGACCTCTGCGTGCTCTTCGCAGTACTTCATCATTTGAGACATGATCGGTATAAGGTATCCTCATTATCCGTCGGTAAATCCACATCTCAAATGCTTTCTATCTGTTTATGGAACTCGCTTTCAGCGTCCATGTCTCGGCACCGTACAGCAGAGTTGACCAGCAGTAGCATTGTGCGAGTTTAATACGAAGGTCGAGATTCAGGTACTGGTCACATAATATATTCCGTAGTTTCATAAAGTTACTACGTGCTTGTTCTATCCTAGATTTGATTTCCAAATCTTGATCCAGTTTTGTGTTGATCCATGAGCCCAGATACCTAAAACGATCTACTCTCGACAGCATCTCGCCATTCACTAATATAGGCAGGGGAACATTTTGACTTCGCGTTATCGTCATAATTTTAGTCTTATTTTACATTTATGTCCATGCCATATTCCTTGCAAGCTTCGTAGCAAATTAGCTGAAATTGAATGAAGAGAAAACACAACATCTGGAATTCTCTGCAATGGGAGCTACAGGTGACTGCGTCAAATTGCTAGGCATAACACTCGACAACACACTTTCTTGGCGTAGTCACACAGACCAACTGAGAGGTAAATTATCAACCTCAGTTTATATTCTTCGTCAACTGAGAGAAGTCACCAGCGCAAATGTCTTGAGAACAACTTATTTCTCCCTTTTTCAGTCCCATGTTACCTACGGTATTGCAGTGCCAACCAATTTTCAGGAAATTTTGGTATCATGCCGCTTCCATCGCTATACATTTTTCACCGTCTTCTGGAAATTCATAGCAGATCTGACACTTTACTAAGGCAATCAGATATCATCATTACACTAGGAATGCTGGCAATTTCCGCAATAGTTGATGCCGCTTGGCCAAAACTCAGAAAAACTCCTTAGACTTAAACTTATACAACTGTTTACCGGATGATTTGAAAAAACTTGACAAAACGAAGTTTAAAAGAGCTGTGAAGACTTTGCTGTTGGATGGTTGCTTCTACTCTGTCTCTGATTACCGAGAACACTTTACTGTGCGTTTGTGACCTCAATATATTGTATTGTGAATTGCAATTTATACAACTTTTGATGTGACTTGCAATTTATACAACTTTTGATGTGACTTGCTACAAATGTTGTTAATGTAATGTACTCAAATAAATATCTATCTATCTATCTATCTATCTATCCCAAGACAAGAAAATATTCAATTTGAGGGACTGGTCTTGAGTGAATGACTAAGTATCAATTCAACTAAGGGTATCCTTGATATCAGGGACAGCAAATTTCGATTATTTCCAGAAGTTCTCCCAAAAATTCAGATAGTGTTATGTTAAGAAGAAATCAAAAAGAAAGTTACTCTAGTAACTTGGTTGGCTTCAGGGAAGGTGAATCTCCGTTTCTTCAACTTTCTTGTCCTAGGCATTTTTGTGCTGGCTTGCAATGGCGACGTTTACTTTAACATCTGGCCATAGCAATAGCTTGCATGTTCAATGAGCAAAGAGGCAAAAGTGTAGGGTAGCTCGTATGTGTGGACGGAGTATGATATAATGAATTTGTTTGAGCTTCAAAGCAAAAAACTTGCTTACTTCCTGTTTTGCATCCCCTAACAAAATAAATTATTGATTCGCAACGATTCACCTCCAAACCTTATTAATATTATTTCTCTATTAATATTACGAAGTCATTTTTACTTCTGATGAAATTAAACAAGGAACATTTCAATGATGTTTTGATTCATATATATTTATATATCAGGTTAAGTATAGGTATATCTCTAAATATAAAGTTACATAATGAGTTCTAACAGCTTGAAATTCAACAGTTACTTTGCATTCTGGTATGATCACAAGGCTTAGAACTTCTTACATCAATTAATCTACAGGACCTAAATAGTATTGATATTTCTCTGATGAAATATCCAATACCCTCTGCTATAGGATCACAAATATCTCTCAATGATGTGGACACATTGTAACAACAAATCAAAGGAGGTTGTATGATTGCATTGAAGAAAGTGGCCAGACAAGGCTTGAAGAAATAATCCGAAGAAATTTGCAGAAGTCCAATGGTCAAAGGCCTTATAATGCTATGCAACAGAAATCTAGAACATACAGGAAATAACTTATGAAAGTTGTTGTTTTCTTGAATTCAAGTATTTCCAAGTCAAAATAAGAATAAAATATCTTAAATCGAGAAGTAATTCTGATTTATATTTGAATATTCTCTATGATGGCAATATTGATATTTGATTGTTTTCATATCTATCTTATAAAGGGTGTCCCAGAAGAACCGCACTTCCCTGAGGGGATCGAAAGAGAAAAATATTCTAAGCCCAAATATCCATGTTTGAAATTTATTGATGAAGTAGTTAATCAGTAATTAATTAATGCAAGTGACCAATCAGGAGCGCGCTATAGAAGAATGAGTAAGCAGTTGGGGACGCGAGAGTGAGACGCCAGAGCTGCTGCCGGCTTTTCGCGCAGTAAACCGAGACTGGCGTCTCACTTTCGCGTCCCCACTGCTTACTCAATCTTCTGTAGTGCGCTCCTGATTGGTCACTTTCATTAATTAATAACTCATGAACTACGTTATCAAAAAATTTCAAACATGTATATTTGGGCTTGGAATATTTTTCACTTCCGATCCCCTCAAGGAAGTGCGGGACTTCTGGGACATCCTGTATATAAAATTCTCCTGTTTGCACTTTTTGGCTGAACTCCTCCGGCCAACATCTATTTGTCATCCCCCTAAATGTCAAGGGTGGTTCAACCCTAACTTTTTTTCAATTTTTTCGAACAAAATTTTTTATTTTAATTTTTTATGATGCAGCACACAAAAACACATACAACCCTAAATTTTCACCCCTCTACCTGACCTAACGGGAACGTGGTATAACAAAAACTGCTTATTTATTACCTCTAAGGCGGAACGGAGTTCGCGGAGTCAGCTAGTAGGTACTATAAAATATATTCTCTTCTGAGTGTTGTATTTTATATTCAGGTTTATTTGCAATACACAACACTGAGTTTCGTGATTACTACTTCAAAACAATGCAGTCAGTAGGAATGATATCTAATAAAACCAATATGGCTCCTACGCCTGCTATTCAAAGTCACAAAGTGAAGCCAGATCTTTGGTAAGGATTGAGTTCTACACATGCGTCAACTGAGAATTATGAAATAGCGGGAAATGTAGAGGTTATCTTTATCACGAAAGACGACAAGAGAATAGATATCGATGATTAGAATATGCCACTGAATCATTTTCAGTTCAGTTTCAAAATATGATAAGAAGTGTAACAATGTTAACCATTTTTTTTTATTTACAAAGTGAAAACGTTGCATCAACCATTCAGGTTATTAGCAACAACGGTGGAATGCTATATACAATTATATAGAATATAGATTAGTGTTCTTAAGGTATTGTATAACATGTTTTGATTGATCCGCACTTAACAAGTCTGTAAATTTGACACTAGAGAAAATAAGTCTATGGTTCGCATATTTTGGACACTCTGATAACACATGTTTGACGGTGATTGTGGGCGACATACTTCGCATCTTGGGGGTGGTTCACGTTTCAGAAGAAAACCATGTGTAATGTTTGACGTAGACGAGACACTTGATACTGGCGATTTGATGGATAACATTGCCATTTTTGGTAGGTTGGTTTAATTTCGCGGAGTTTTGATTCGCACTGAGTCCATTCGGATTGCCACGAGGGTATAAAAGTGTTTGCTTGATGTAGCTCTTCACATCTGCACTCAATAGTTGGTTTGAATTAGAGTCTGAGTTTATAGAAGTTGCCTTGCGTGCGCAAATGTCTGCCTATTACCCGATATGAGATGGGACCCAGAAAAGGACCACTTCTTTGCCGTTTTGGTTACCTATGAAGAGCTGACCCCTGATGTCTTGGGCTGTATGGTGCTTGCAGTATTATTGTTTCAGTGAGAGTATTGAGCCAAGCGAATCAGTGAATGACAATTTTTTCCCTATTTGGTCAAGGCCGTTGTGTTTCATTGCCTGATATATCGCATACAACCCCGCAGATAGAAAGCAAGTATGTTGATGTAGCCTGAATGAAAACTCCTGGTCTGGCGTGATCATCGCAGCACCAATTCTGGTAGATGTTTTCGAGGCGTCTGTGTAAATGTGATGGTAGTCCGGGTAGTTTCCAAGTAATTCATTGAATTTGGCCTTGATAATATGAGGGCTGGTATTATGCTTGTCGTACCTTGTTGAGATTGTAACGGCTTTTAGTGGAGGCTTTAACCATGGTTCTATGTAATTGGAGATGGGGGGTATCTTTGGTGAAGTTAAGTTCAGGTAGTTTCGATACGGTTCCAATCTTGCGTAGAGAGGTTTTGTTGTTCTGGGCTTATTGGTGAATTAATCTCTGTGGCTTTTCTCATAAGTGTAATGGCGAACTGGGTTAGAGTAGTTAGTTGAGATGGAGTTGGAGTAGGTCAAGCTTAGTAACATTCTTCTGGAGGCTAGACTAGGTTCTCCTAGTTCCCATTGTTGATAGGTGTTGTTCTGAAGGCCCCAAGGATGATACGGAGAGCGGAGTTCTGAATGGTTTCTAGTGATTTCAGTGTATTAGACGCTGAATTGTAGGCGATGCAGCCGTAGTCGACACGAGATCTTATGAGGGGCTTATTGTAAGCAGCAGAGTTGGACCGTCTGCACCCCAGTTTTTGTTGACTTTCAAAATATTAAGCCTTTTCTGGCAGTCAAGAGTAAGCTTGCTAATGTGCTCTTTCCAGTTTGATTGCTTGTCCAAATGCCTTCCTAAGAATTTTGGAGTGGTAAGACATTGCAGTTGGTGACCATTAATTCTTGAATCTGGTGTGAACATTTCATTATATTTGGAGAACACCATAGAATGAATTTTAGAGCTGCAGAAGGTAAAGCCGGATTCATTAGACCAAGATTCAACTTGATCTAGGAAAGTTTGAAGGAAGTTCTTAGGAATACAACTAGGTCGTCGACGTATAGGCGAGCTTTGAGGGGTGAACTCATGTTCCTTAGAATGTCATTGATCGCAGTAAGGAAGAGGGTAGTGCCAGTGGCGACGCTAAGGGGGGGAGGCCCGGGCGCATATTTGTAAACAGGAGACGCGTTATCCCTTCGGTAAATTTCGAAATCCCCGAAGAATGTTAATATTTAGCAGATGCGCCCGCCAGAGTCCGCCTGATACGTCTGCTTTTTACTGAAGTAAGTGAGCATAGCAATTTTCATTTTCATATTCAGATGAGGCTTCAGTTGTATTCCTGACACTTCGGCATTTTCACTGTTTCAGCTTTGCATATAACATAACAGAAATGCGTGAATTTCCCAATAATTACGTATATAAAAGTGCCAAAGAAAATAATTTGATCCTCTGCAAGTCTGCAAACTCTCCAGTAAAGAACAGAGGCAGCTTGTCCTATGAGGCAGGTGAGGCAATGAACGTCGCAAAATACACGTATAAATATTATATTTTATTAATTATTTATTATTTTGTATGCGTGAAACCGGTAAAACTGAGTTGCATTTTCGTGGCGCGGGGGTTTAGACGTAAGGTGGGAGGTGGGATATACTCTAAAATATCGCTCGAAAAGCATATCTCTGCAGATACTTAATATATCGCCTGGATATAGATATAAATTATACCATTAATGCGCGGAGTTACATGTTATTTTGTTTAAAGCGATTTTTATGTAATATGTAAGATATAATATGTATTAATATAGTTCTATAATGAGATATAATAATAATAATAATAATAATAAACCCGCACGGGTGTGGTGTGGTTTCTGCCATGCCTCATGGGGGGTGACGTCCCCACGGCCCGAGTTACCTGGGCCACCAAGGGTGAATGGTGGCAAACCCATGAAAATGGAGCAACTATTAAGCCTCGGAAAAGAGTCGCTGCCTGGGGAGCGCCAGGGCATGTCCGGAGCCGACGCTAGACATGACAGCATGCGATCCGTCGGTGGCAGGGTGCTGAGGAAGCGGGCCCCTGTCATTCAACAAAATACAGCTCCACCAGAACATCGGGAAGTGGAATCCCAAAACATGGCAGAAGATCAAAATGCCACTCCACCTGCTGGCTCGACCACCGTGAGGAGGACTGTCCGCAGGGGAGCCCGCAACGCACGTATCAAGTGGAGCCGCGAAATGAATATTGAAGTAATGCGAGCTTTTTATTACGTCAACAATTGCGATGGCAGACCACTTCCTGGTTGGAGATACTCCCTTTACACCGAGTTCACCAAGAGGCATCCGGAACTTCAGCTGACAGAAGGAAACATTGCGGATCGTAAAAATGTCATAATACGGAAAGGCTACCTGACAGGACAGGAACTAGATGAGATCAAGAGAGAAATGGGCTATACAATCAATCAAGATCAGATTGTTGGAGATCATAATGAAGAACCAAACGAGCCTCCGGAGAGACCAGTAGAAACGACAAGGGAACTGCCTGTCACCCGAACTGCTCACCAAGACTGCCCACAATATCGCCAACTGTATGACACGTTCTATAGCAACCTGGCGCAATACGAATCTACTGATCCGCTCAACCGCCCCATCCTTCCAAAATTGAAGTTCAACTCTACGGCCAAGAATACCATCGGGTGGCTCAACGAAATATTGGCAGAACACCTTAGCACTCAATGGACGTTGGAACAAGTCCACTTATCCCTGTACTGTGCCGCCATCACAGTAATCGGACAAAATGGGCAAAAGATCTACTTCCCCAGAACCAGTGAACAGCAAGTTACAAATGAAACTCCAGCCTGGAAAAGAAGATTAATGCTGGACGTCGATAAACTTCGTGGAAAAGTTGATGTCTTGGATGAGTTCCTGAAGGATAATAAATCGCGTAAAGTATTGAACAAAGTGCGAAAAATAGCCACATCCGCAGGGCTGGACCTGGAATCTCCACGACATAAAGATTTGATAGTTGACCTGAAAGATCGCTTGAGACAACAAGCTAAAGCGAAAGGTGCACGCCTACGAAGATACAACGAGTTATCAAAGCGAAAACAACAAAACGCTGAATATGTTAGAGACAGAAAGAAGTTCTTCAGAAGTCTTGAAAAGCCGTCCGAAATCTCCTCCAGTCTGCATGCTGACATCAGCAGTGAAGAATTTCGGCAATATTGGAGTTCTTTATGGTCGGAGAGTGGTAAATTTCAGAGAAATACTAGTTGGCTGAGGGACATTGAACACCATGCATCCGAAATCGTTGAGATGAGGACTGATATTTTCACAGTCGAGGAAATATCCAACATTATCAAAAACACTAGTAACTGGAAGGCGCCAGGACCCGATCGACTTCAAAACTTCTGGGTTAAACAGTTTCCAGCATGTTTCCCAAGTCTGGCTAGATGTTTTTCGGAAGCGCTGGAAGACCCCTTCAAGATACCGGCTTTCCTCACTCAAGGCAATACCTACATGCTCCACAAAAAAGGAGACCGCAACAATCCAGAAAACTACAGACCAATAACGTGTTTGTCAGTGGTGTATAAGCTGTTCACGTCGCTTGTAAATCATGCGATATATCGTCACTGTGAAGCCAATAATATTCTGGAGGAAGAACAGAAAGGCTGCTCTCGAGGGTCTGCAGGATGTAAACATCAACTCACTATAGACGCTGTAGTGCTAAAGCAAGCCCAAGCGAGGAGGAGGAATTTAAGTCTTTGCTATATCGACTATCAGAAGGCCTTCGATACGGTGCCTCACGATTGGCTTGTGAAAGTACTGGAGATTTATAAGATCTGCCCGAAAATAAAAGCGGTGCTCCAACATCTTATGAGTACATGGAGAACGAATATTCTGATAAATAACATCAATGCTGGAACCGTGAAAATATCGAGGGGGATATTTCAGGGAGATGCTCTGTCGCCGATGTGGTTTTGTATGGCACTAAATCCTCTGTCTACTCTTCTGAAAAACACTACCATAGGGTATAGACCAGCAATGAGGAATCCGCGAAAACTGTCCCATTTATTGTACATAGATGACCTGAAACTATTCGGCGAGAACCAAAAACAACTTCACTCGCTGATAGATATAGTGCGCTCTTTCAGCAAAGACATTGACATGTCTTTCGGTCTCGATAAATGCGCCATAGTCAACATCAGGAAGGGTAAAATGGAGAACACTCAGGAACAATTTCAGGACATCCACAGTATGTTGCCCGAAGAGACCTACAAGTATCTGGGCATTCCTCAAAATCAACGGATTGACCACACTCGTTTGAAAGCTGAGTTCACTGCGAAATATAAAAACAGGGTAACCAAAGTACTCAACACCAAGCTGTCTGCTAAAAACCAGATCGATGCCTTGAACTCTTGGGCTACGCCTGCTCTGACCTACACTTTCGGAGTCTTGAAGTGGTCAGATGCTGATCTGAATGAGTTGGACCGACTCACTCGTCGCCTAATGACAAAGTTCCGATGTCTGCACACCAATGCATCGGTGAAAAGGCTTTATCTACCCAGAAGAGATGGCGGACGAGGTCTGTTGAACATCTATAAACTCTGCAGAACCCAGGAGAAAAACTTGAGGCATCGACTGCTCGAGTCTGAAGATGGCCTGATGAAATTGGTGACAACAGAGGATAAGGGATACACACCTCTGAACCTACAACACAGAGAACTGACATTCGATATCACCACGAGAAGCGAAGATATGAGTATATGGCGGGAACAAGCTCTGCACGGCAGATTTCCCAAACACCTTGAGAGGGAAAATGTCGATAAATTAGCTTCTTTGTCGTGGTTGAATGCGGGACAATTGTATCCTGAAACTGAGGGATTCCTGACGGCTATCCAAGACCGAGTCATAAGAACTCGCAACTATGAACTGCACTGTTTGAAGCTGAACGTGGAGGACAAATGCAGGAAGTGCGGCGCAGTTGGCGAGTCTATCGAACATATAATAGCAGGTTGTCGAGTTCTTGCCGACAACGCATATCTGGGCCGACACAACCAAGTGGCAAAAATTGTTCACCAGCAGTTAGCTCTTAGACATGGTTTTTTGGATACTTGTCCGCCATACTATAAGTATCAACCTGCAGCAGTGTTGGAAACGGACACAGCGGTTCTCTATTGGGACAGACCCATAACAACAGATAGATCAGTGGACTACAATAGACCGGACCTTGTATTCATTGAGAAGGATCAGAAGTATGGGGTGATAATTGATGTGGCAGTACCATTGACTCATAACATCGGAAGAACGGAGTCGGAAAAAATAACGAAGTACGAGAACTTGGCAATAGAGCTGAAGAATATGTGGCAATTATCGAAAGTCACGATTATACCGTTGGTGATTTCGGCTGAGGGAGTCATGTCCAAATCATTTAAGAAAAATCTTCAAAAGATCGAGATATCCCAGAGGATCGCGGGATATGCACAGCAGGCTGTAGCTTTGCAAACCTGTCACATCGTGCGGAAATTTCTGAACTAGTGGGAGGAACTGAAATGTTTTTTCACTGGTTCATAGAAGTAATACCAGCACGAGCTGAGACCGGGAGACCGATGATGAAGAATAATAATAATAACACACACCCGCACGGGTGTGGTGTGCTTTCTGCCATACCACATGGGGGGTGACGTCCCCACGGCCCGAGTTACCTGGGCTACCAAGGGTAAATGGTGGCAAACCCGCACGGGGTGTACTACTTTGTAGTATACGGGTGTGACAATCCCGCGGACCCCGGTCACTCTCAACCGATGTCAGACAGATATCAGCTGAGCCTCGGAAAACAGTCGCTGCCTGGGGATCGTCAGGGCGCGTCTGGAGTTGGTGCTGGACGTGACAGCATGCGGGACACCAACGGCAGGATGCTGAGAAGGCAGGCGCCTGTCATACAAGAAGCTATGCCTTTAGACGAGGAAGACATCGACGAGGAGAGAGTTCAGGTTGTCGGTCGCATAGGGATTCAACGCTCGAGAGAGCAGCCCGCAGTCGGAACCGGCAGCCGAAACAGCACGGCACAAAGAGGACGCCACAAGTGGACGCCCGAGCAGCATAGCCTGCTGACTGCGCTATACAGAAGATCAAGACCCGAAAGACGAGGGTACATTAATAGGCTGCATGGTCTGTGGTGCGAAAATTATCCAGACCTTGACTTCATGACGCAGCAAAACCTCAGAGATCAGATCAGTCATCTCAAAAGAAGAGGAATCTTATGGCGGTCTCAAGAGCAAGAAAGGACGGAACAACTAGCTGAGGAGCAGGTGACAGATGCTTCGAGCCAACATCAGCAATTGACGACTGACACAGCTGAAGAACAAGCTGTAGCCCTGGTGAGAAATATTGCGAGCCGAACTGGGACTGGTACATGCTCCAACAGGCCAATAACAGAACATGTGAGAGATGTTCTCGAAATAGAACACGGTGAAGAGCAGGTGACAGATGCTCCATACCAACAACATCAAGCAATAGCCCTGGGAGCTAGGCCAAGAACGGAACGAGTGAGAGATGTTCCAGAAATAGAACACGGTCAAGAGCAGGTGACAGATGCTCCAAACCAACAACACCAAGCAATGGTCCTGGGGGCAAGGCCAAGAGTGGAACAAGTGAGAGATGTTCCAGAAATAGAACACGGTGAAGAGCAGGTGACAGGTGCTCCAAACCAACAACACCAAGCAATAGCCCTGAGAGCAAGGCCAAGAGCGGAGAAAGTGAGAGATGTTCCGAAGTCAATCGTCAATACAAAGGAAGCATTTGAGGCTGCCATTAGAAACCCACTGGTCAAGGCCACCCGAATAAAAACAGGACTTCAGGCTGAAGATCTAGCCGTAGTGGATAAAATAATTCAAGATCATCTTGACGAGACCTGTTCACTAGAAGATGTGGTGGCTGCAGTGAGAGCGGCCGCTTCACTTCTATGTCCACCGAAAAGTTCAGCTACGAAGAAGGATAAGCATAGGTTAAGACTCAGTCGGCTTGACATCAAAATAAAATCAATGAGGCAGCAGGCATCTTGGTACCAATGTATCATAGATGTTCTGAGAGGCAAAATTGGATCAAGCAAGAAAATGAAGGATATGATCGAAGAGTTTCGTTCCATACATCATGCAGTAGATTTGCCCACAGTCCATCTACTGAAGCAAAAAGCTGTAGATAAAATAAGATCACTTGCTGCAGCGCGAAAGAAACTGATAAAAAGGCAAAAATGGATTGAAGATAACAACCCCCTCACCGCAGAACCATCGAAATTATTTCAGTCCCAACAACAAAAGGCACAGAACCCACCATCACCTCAAGAGGTCGAAAAATTTTGGAAAAGCCTGTATGAACAACAAGCAGAAACCAGGGATACTCCAGCACTACTCAGATTCCAGCAGATGTGTGATCAAAACCAACAGCAGAACGATGAACTTTCTGAAATATCAACCGAAGATATTAAAAAAGCCCTTAAGAACAAGCGTGATTTTACAGCACCTGGACTGGACGGTATTCAAAACTACTGGTGGCAGAGATTTCCAGCTACACATCAACACCTGGCAAGATTATTCAGCGGGATGCTGACTCGCCATGAGCCCATTCCGTCATGGTTAGTGGAGGGTAGAACAGTACTGATACCAAAATCAGGTGATTTAGGGCAACCCAAGAACTATCGCCCAATCACTTGCCTCAATACACTGTATAAGATCCTCACAAGTGTAATTCAAGATCAAATACTGAGGGTTATTGGACCAGTGTGGATCAAGGATACAAGGACAACTTGCTCATAGACAAGAGCGTATGTCTAGACGCCAGACACTACAAGCGCGACCTACACACATCATGGTTAGACTACGCGAAAGCATATGACACCTCGCCGCACGAACTGATAATTATTATTAAAAGTTATTAAAAATGCTGAAAGTCTACCCCAACATCGTCCACGCGATAGAAAACATCATAGCGCTGTGGAAAACGAAGTTTGCCATCCGAGCAGAGGGTCGAACCGTTTATACGGGATGGGTGAGATACAGGAGAGGAGTTTTCCAGGGGGATTCGCTAAGCCCGTTATTATTCTGCATAACTCTTATACCACTAACAATTGAGTTAAGAGAGAGCAAGATAGGATACCAGGCCGGACCACCATGCAGAAGAAACCACCTGATCTCGCATCTCTTGTACGTGGACGACTTGAAGCTCTACGCTCCCTCCGAGTCCGCACTGCGGCAACTACTGAATATCGTTTCAGACTACACTTCAGCAATGGGAATGTCATTCGGTTTGGACAAGTGCGCTGTTTTTCATCTGCGCAGGGGAAAAGCTGAAGACGCAGGAGAAGATATTCGACTGGAAGATGGAATGACTTTTCGACATCTCAAAGACGGAGAAACTTACAAGTTTCTTGGAATGAAACAGAGGGGAGACAACCCAGATAAAGGATGCCCTCTCACAGTCAGCTACAAAAAGAAGCTGAGAGACATATGGAAATCGCAGCTGTCGGGAAAGAACAAAGTATCTGCTACAAATATGCTAGCCATCCCGATTCTCACCTACTCTTTCGGGGTGGTGAACTGGACGGTAAACTAACTCCTCGATCTTGATAGGTCAACAAGGAAAACGATGAACATGAATCGTAGCCTACATCCCAACAGTTCAATACAGAGGATATACCTTCCTCGAAGCCAGGGGGGTAGAGGATTGCAATGTTTGGAATATCAACACTATCAACAAACATTGGAAATGGCAGTAAGGATTCTAAGAAGTGAAGATCCGCTTCTGAAATTTGTCGCTCAGCATGAAATTGCGAACCATGGAGCCTTCCTATTCCGAGCTGCACAAAGGGCCATGGAGAGGCTCAGCGTAACCGGCGTATCAATCAATCCTGAGCTCGCTGGAACACCGATCACTCAAGCGGACCAAAGAAGCCTAGCAAGACTGATCCGAAAGTCCCAGTCAGATACATTACTCGAACATCATATGAGTAAGACCTTGCACTCCATATATTTCAGGAGTTTAAAAGACCAGGACCTGTCTGAAGGATTGTCTTTCGCCTTTCTAAAGTCAGCTAGCCTTAAGTCAGAGACTGAAGGATTTGTGATGGCGTGTCGAGATGGAGTACTGAATACGAGATGGTATAAAAAGAACATCATGAAAATGGACACCCCAACAACTTGCAGGGCTTGCCATGGGCAGCAGGAAACGATTATACACATCCTTTCCGCCTGCAGAGTCCATGCTCCATCAGGGTATGTAGAGAGACACAACGCGGCACTCCGAATCATATACTTCCATCTGAGAGCCGCGTATGAGATAGACAAAGAACCGGTGCTACCATATGTGCCTCTGGAGATTGAAGCGGTGGTTCAGAACGAAAGAGCTCGCATATGCTGGAACTATCCTGTCTCAACAACACGGCAGATCAATGCTGTTAAGCCAGACATACTTCTGCTGGACAATGAGTTGAAGGAGTTATTTGTCGTGGAATTCTCCTCCCCGGCTGAAAATAATGTTGTGATGAAGGAAGAACAGAAGAGGCAAAAATACAAATACCTTATGTTCGAGCTTGGAACTTTATACCCAGGTCATAAAATTAGGATGGTCGTACTTATCATAGGATGTCTCGGAGGAATGAGAGCTAACTACGTGGATGAACTGAAGATTATCCCGGTCTGCAGATCACTGGCCGAGGTATTGGCGCACAGAATGCAGAAAGCAGTGTTGCTCGGGTCACTCCATATCATCAGGTCCCATGAACTCTAGAAGCCACTTGCAGCTCATCTCTTTTGTTGAGGGACGTTGCGAGGGCAGGATGAAGAACTCCTCCATTGAAGTGTGAGGGGTTTTTAGTGAATAACCACACAAGATCCTGGATTCTCACACTACCGAGAGTGCGGACCCTCTCGGTGCCCATAAAGGGTTTTACCCTCACACGGACGTTAAAAAAAATAATAATATAATAATACTATGTTTATTCATCATGTAATTTACATTCCAACATTCCATATGAAAAAAAAAAATCATCTTTTGAAATAAACATCCGCTTGCCCTCTGAGATGGCAGGCTCGTCGGAACGATCCCACCGTCTGTGTGAGGTAGCGTCACATTTGCTCCATATCCATGCGTTTCCAATTGAATTTTATTCCTCTATTCCACACTTAATTAAATCAAATTTGCGCCCCAATTAATACTATTATACGACATACACATCTCAAAAGTTCCATATCATTCATCTCTCTCTTAATAGGGTACATAATGTCAAATTCCTGGGTATATGGTCAGATGGGCAATATCGGTCACATTCGAGAATTTTGTCATAATTTGAGTAGGCTTTTATTTAATTAAATCCTGTAATAATTTCTTATTTACCCTTATCCAAAGCTCAAAATTCCTCTTGAACCTGCTAAATATTTTTATATTTCTTATTTCAGTTGTTAGAAATTTATATATTTTCGGCGCTAAATAATCATGACATCTCTGTCCTATTCCCTTATTACATTTACTTGTCTTGTATTCTATTTGTCTACTCCTTGTGCTGTACCTGTGGTCGAGTCCTTCTATTTTTATTTTTCCCTAATATGTGTTTTTAATTATTTTTTGCACGAACAGTAAACGGGCATCAAAAATATTCGAAATATGGTACAATCGGTCACTTGAGAATCTGATGGACTTTCCATATATAATCCTTAGTATCCACTTTTGCACCGTATTAAGACACTTCAGATGACAACTATAAATTCCTCCCCATCCCAAAATTCCATAGTTTATCTGAGACTGAACCAGAGCACAATACAACATCCTTAAATACCTAGTCTCCATCCCATACCGTTTCATCTGTTTAAATTTGCATATAAGACCTCTTAGTTTTTGTAATAGACATTCGCAATGTTCCTTCCATTTCATTTGCCTATCAATAATTACTCCGTGATACTTTATTGACTCGGCCTGTGGTATTTCGAAGTTCTGTACTCTGATACTTTTCATCGGAGGAAGTCCGGAAATATATGATGAGAATGGAAGATATTTCGTCTTAGTCAAGTTCAAGGTAAGTGAATTGAAGTTAAACCAGTCTTTTATTTTTACCAAGTCAGACTGAACTCTACTTTCCAGATCCATCCAGGCTGCAGCGTGATACTGTATAACGGTATCATCCGCAAAACTTATTATTGTGCCCCCACACTCCATGTTCAGAAGATCATTTACATGTAGGAGAAACAACATGGGACCGAGCACAGTACCCTGAGGGACACCGTAAGACATGATCTTTTCTTTACTTCTGAATCCATCGATGTCTACCACCTGCTTGCGATCCATCAAATAATCCTGCAAAAAATCATATATCCTGCCTCGAAAACCATAATTTTCCAGTTTTTCATGGCAAACAGTGTCAAATGCCTTCGAGACGTCGAGGAATATACACAGGGATGGGAAACCTTCATCCATAAACTTGTAAATATTTTTTGTTACCTTAGTGATCGCATCTTCAGTGGACTTTCCTTCTCTGAAACCGAATTGTCGGTCTGAAATTATTCCACACTTATCTATAAATTTCATCATTCGAGAATTTACCAACTTTTTCATAATTTTTGAGAGATTCGATACTAACGTAACAGGTCTATAGTTACCCACCTCTGACTTATCTCCACTCTCATATAATGGTTTAACAATACCCAACTTGAATGCCTCTGGAAAACATCCCGTATCGAAACTGTGATTGATTAAAAACGCCAAAGGTGTTGATATTTCTTTTTTTATTTCTTTCCGAGTTTTCGATCTTATCTGGTCATGACCGGGTGCCTTGTTCGATTTCAGCTGGTCAATCATTCCTTCCATCTCTATTGGATGGGTGGGATATAAAAAAAATGAATGGTTTTGGTGACATATTTTTTCCACGAAATCACTTGGTGGTATTTTACTTGTGTATTTTTCTATCAATTATATCATATTATATTAAGCGGCCTGCGGACTACGAGCGATAATATAATATATATACTGTTACGTTTGGGTTGTGATAGAACACCACCTTTTTATGAAAATCCTTTATTTGAAAAACTACAATTTACGACCTTAAGTCAATGACATTCATTCTAACGACAAAACCCTAGTAACTATATCCAAATCTCTTCTTATTACTGAAATCAGAAAGCTTTGTATAGAAGTTCATATATTTTCAATATAAAATAATCTGAAAAATTCCAAGTACATAGTAGAAATATCATGTTGTGGTGCTCCATATTTTTATCCATTCTTATGTTTTGTATGGTATTCAATTTTTATTATTTGTTTTTTTTTATGTATGGTGTTCCATAATATATTTTTTTTATGGTGTTCCATTCTTTTTTATATACATATACACAGATTATAGATAGATAACCTATACATATACACATATATAGGTATGTAAGCAATTTGAAAATTGGGTGCCCTATAAATTGATATTATAATAATAAGCTGAGACCATATCTACCGAATCGTAGTAGCCTAATGTCAAACACTCTGTGATCTGAAGTGATGGTTTTCGATGATCTCGTTACCACTCTCTCTCTCTGTCTAACAACGGCATCCAAAACACAACATAACCTGCCATTTTGTATTCCATGACGGAATTTACTAAAAGCCCACTAATAATCTGTGAACTGTGAAATAAACAACAAGTTAAACCACCCCGAGTGTTTTATTATCTTACATCAGAAGTGGGATAGATTCTTTATTTACAAACAAAGAATTAGAACCTGAATTCTACGAGTTTCACCGAGTTCTTTGTGCAAACGAATTCGAAATGGATCAAGAGAATGCTGCCCAAGCCGAACCAATAACGATGATTCATGTGATGGAAATCCAAGCTCAACTGCAGATGAAAATGATGGAATCGAAAGATCGAGTTCAACCAACACGTGAATTTCATGCAGTACAATCACAAGTTAAGTAATACCTCAAACTAAAAAAATTAGGGGAATAGGAAACGTTGAATTTAAAACATTAGGAAGAGCAAACATCCTATTTTTCAAGTGTGAATTAGCTATAGAAATTGAATTCAATATAGTAACAGACAGTATTATTCCACATAAGGATATTGATGCTTTAATCGGATTAGATATACTCAAAGAAGGGGATATTCAACTTGAAATTAATAAGGATTGTGTTAATTTTGTGACTTCCTTTAGAAAATCTCCTAAAACGTTCACTTTTGTTTGCAAAGATTTAGAATTAGACTTGTCAGGATTGGACGAACAGTTGAAAGCTCAAATAGTTAAAGAAGGGGTTGAATCTAAGCCTGTTGCAGTCATCACAGGTGAATTAAAAATTCAATTGAAAGATGAATCTCCTGTCGTTTTTAGAGCAAGAAATTTAGCGTATCAGGATTCAGGAAAGAACAAAAGTTAAGGAAATTATTAAAAACAAATTAGAATCTGGTATTATAAGATGTAGTGAATCAAATTATGCAAGCCCCATTGTCCTAGTAAGAAAACGTAATGGTGAAATAAGACTGTGTGTTGATTACAGAGAACTGAATAAGAAAGTTTTGCGAAATAACTACCCCTTACCTAGAATTCAAAATCAAATAGACCTTTTAGCAACAGCAAAGTTTCATACAAAGCTCGATATGAAATCTGGTTTTCATCAGATTGAAGTAGAAGAATCTTCCAAACACATTACTGCATTTATCACACCTGATGGATTGTACGAATACAATAGAATGCCTTTTGGTTTCATAAATTCTCCTTCATGTTATTAGTCAGCAATTTATAAGGCTCTCGGAGATTATAAAGAGAAAATTGCACTAGTTTATGTTGATGATATTCTTTGTCCATGTGAAAATATTCAAGGACTTGTTAATTTAAATAAAATTATTGATAGGCTGTCAAGTGTGGCTTCACACTTTATTATCAAAAATGCGAATTCTTCAAAACGTCAATAGAATTTTTAGGAGAAATAATTGAATGCGGTATGGTAAAACCCAGTCCACGAAAAATAGAAGCATTAAAGAATACACCTCCTCCAAATGATGTCAAAGGAGTTCGACAATTTTTAGGTCTTGCAAGTTATTTTAGAAGGTTCATTTAGAACTTTGCCACGTTATCTGCCCCAATTTCTTGTTTACTGCGAAAGAATATTGAATTTAAATGGACTGAGCAATGTGAATTAACTCGTTTAGAAATCATTCAAAAGCTCACACAAGAACCAGTCCTTAGAATTTTTAATCCTGATTGGGATACTGAACTACATACAGATGCAAGTAGTGTGGGAATTGGCGGAATATTGATGCAGAAAAATGAAAATAAAGAAATTCACCCAGTAGCGTACTTTAGCAGAAAAACAACTGCAGCAGAATCAAAGTATCATTCATACGATCTTGAAACTTTAGCCATTGTAGATGCTACTAGTTATTTCAGAAACTATCTCTACGGTATTAAATTTAAAATTTTTACGGATTGTAATTCTGTAAGGGCCACCGCATTAAAAAAGGAATTGCTCCCAAGAGTAGCCCGTTGGTAGATTCGCTTACAAGACTACGATTTTGAAATAAAATATCGTCCAGGTGATAAGATGAAGCATGTCGATTATTTGAGTACGAATTTGCCTTGCGAGAACAAAATACTGGCGCTCAAATCTGTTACAGGTACTCCTCAATCAATTGGTGAATGGCAAAAAGTCGACCCATTTTGCATGGAGATCTTAAGTGGAAATCTACATGAGGAAGGTTTTGCAGTCCAGGATGACTTGGTTTACTGGCAAAGGAAGAGGACTCACCCAATGAGATGCTTTGTCCCAATTTTGGCTAGATTGGAGATAATGAAACTGTACCATGATGAATCTTCACACATAGGAGTTGATAAAATGGTCAACGGAAAGGTTGAAAAAGTTATGCGAACCATTTTCAATGCAATGCGATCAATTTTGAACGAGAAGGATGAAAAATTATGGTATAAGTCTTTACCGAACATTGAAAATGATCTGAACTTGACTGTGAATAAGTCGACAGGATATGCTCCTGTAGTTTTAATGAAAAACTAATCAGAGACTTTCGTCAACCATTAACTTGCTTAGCGATATACCAATAAAGCAAATTAATGTTGATAAAGATGCCCTCGTTGAGAAACTGGATGTTTCGGCAGAGGAAACAAAGAGGAAGTTGGATATGACTCGAAAACCAGGTAACCTGTTCGAGGTAAATCAGAAAGTAGTAATGGAAGTTACACAAATGTCAAATGGTGGTAAATTGAAACCAAAGTTCATTGGCCCATTTGAAATTGAGGCTGTATTGCCTAATGATCGCTATGCCCTGAAGCGAATAGGAGGTCAGAACAGAATGACTACAGCAGGACAAGAACAGCTGAGAATATGGCCTGTGGATACAGAAAATCAGTTTTAGTGTTGGTGACATGACTGGATAATCATAATAATAGTAAATACGTGAAGACTGGATAGCCATAATCTTTAGTGAAGAGTCAAGAAATTTAAATTTATGCTGATTATCTTGTTTGGATCTAATCACTTTTGTATGTGATAGTTTTTTTTTGGCTCTTTTGGCTTTGTTTTGGCCTGACCTATTTCTGTGTGAACAGATAATCATTGCAATAATTGATGTACCATTATGGAAAATCTGAAATGAGTTATTTTTCAAGAAGCTTAGAACTTTATAGCCTCGAAATATTGTAATTTGATTTGTTGTTGATCATGGCTGTAAAATTTTCAAACGAAGTGAGGATTGGAGTTTCATTCCATGCAGGAGTTGCGAATGATTTTTGGTCCATTGCATAACCTGAACAATTTTATAGCAGATCATCAATTTTGTGGTAATCAGCTGAAGCTGACGTTTAGTTCTTGGCTAATTAGTTCTAAATCTTGAGTTGTGAGCATGTAAGCGGTGGTGGTTTTTTTATTTGCCTGGCTCTTTTTCCCACCTGAAATACAAAGCCGCAGCGCGAGCCAGCGTTTTGAACATAGCCATGCCTCACAAACTCAATTGTATCAGATGTTAGTTAAACAATTGGCGAATCCAAAGATCAAAGCGCCCTCTTTCGGCAAAAACGCCAAACTATGGAACAAGTAATCCGTTGAGATCTTCTATGTTTCGCGTGCTTTTGAGCAATAATATTTTGTTTCATATCCAGGTATTCTTGAGTGATATTTCGAAGTTTTTATAGTGTTCTGAACAGATTAATTAGTACTTAAATAAAAATTGTTGAGAAGGTATTTATATCAGTGTTATTCATTTAAAATATTATTCACAAAGTTATCATGTTTTAGGTTACCAGACGTCTTGTTTGAGTTTGATTTTCTGGTGCAGTTTTAACTGATGTGAAAGGTTGATACCACAATTATCAATAAGAGTGTTACGAAATTGATCATCGTAATTCACGGTACTGAGCTGTGCCTTTATTATTCTGTAAGATAGGAATTAAAAAATAAGGTGAAGTATCTGAGCGAAGGGGTTCATGTTTTAATGCTAATGTTATGTTTAATTTCAGGCCAGTGCATTGATTATAGAACAATGAGTAAGCTTAGTTCTAGGGCTGAAAAAAAACTGTATTCAACTGTTGTGGTTTCAATTGTTCTTCAAGGAAAAATAAACACCAGTCTATACGTTTTCATAAATTTCCTGAGAAAGATGCCTTGATACTATTTATCACTAATGCCTTCGCTAAATTGGAAAAATTGGACTGAAGAAAAGCATGGATAAACTATAGATGGAGAAAACTTGCTGAAAAGATTTTCGTTGTTTCTCGAACAACTGCGAACAATATTTTTAGTGAATATATTGAGTATTTAGCAAATATTTTGGAAGGTTGTATTCAGTGGCCAAGTTCTGAGGTTGAATTGATGAATTTACTGCTTAACATTTTGGGAATATTCAAGTGATACTTAATTATGAGGATATACCATACAGATCTTCATGTTTGTCATGTCGCATCAGAACATATTCACATTCTGATCATAGTTTAGGCAGATGTGAATCTTTTTGTGTTGTTATTTTGTAGTATATTTCCATGAAAATAAAGAACATTCAAAGCAATAATTTATTTACATAATTTCCATCGTATACCTCGTGAATTGTCGATCCAATTAGAAGGGAAAAAAGCCAAATTGTATAACAAAATTTTATAAACTCGACACTGTGCTGTCAATAATACATTAATTCACTGAAATTATGCACAAAATCATCACGAGAACTAAGAAAATCACTTAAAATGATCTGTTTTACATATCAAAACAACGTAGCTTCAAAAGAGATTACTGGAATTCCGCCATGTTTGTTTACTGTCAGCAGCGCCCTCATCGGTGGTTGGAATCGCCAATGCTTTATGTAACCTGAAAAGTATTATTGTTTGCTATGTTAATGAAACGAGGTCGTTTCAAGTGTCAGTATGGCCGTGTAAGCAATTTGAAAATTGGGTGCCCTATGAATTGATATTATAGTAATAAGCTGAGACCATATCTACCGAATCGTAGTAGCCTAATGTCAAACACTCTGTGATCTGAAGTGATAGTTTTCGATGATCTCGTTACCACGCTCTCTCTCTGTCTAACAACGGCATCCAAAACACAACATAACCTGCCATTTTGTATTCCATGACGGAATTTACTAAAAGCCCACTAATAATCTGTGAACTGTGAAATAAACAACAAGTTAAACCACCCCGAGTGTTTTATTATCTTACAGGTATATATTTTTTTTTGACTCCAATAAATCAATCAACTCATCGATACTATTCACCTCATCATCTGAAGACGTATCGGACTCAATTATTGCACCAGACTTATATTCTCGTATTGCGTCTGCAGCTACGACTGCAGAATATCGTTGGTAACCTTTCATTCCTTTCAGGGCAACAATTTCGTATCGATCGTTTTCTAGAACTTTCGACACTTTATAGGGCCCTCCATATTTTATTTCAGTCTTACGACCGACATCTTTGGTATCTTTTTTAGCTCCTCGCCAAAGAACCAAACTGCCTACTTTGTATTTAGTGCTCTCCTTTCGTTTCTCATCAAACTGTTTTTTCTGCAATTTCTTGCCTATTTTCGACGATGATGTCTTCTTGGTCTAAATTTCCATGACGATCTTTATCGAAGCCAAACATTAATGTATGTAGGGAGTACCCTGTGATTTCATTTATAGTGTTATTCATTCCCCAGACCACATCTGGCAGTTTATCCATCCATTCATTTTCGTTTTCTATATTCGTATTTATACCGTCTAAAAGAGTACGATTATAACGTTCGACTTGACCGTTAGAACGCGGCGAAGTTACCGCATTCAAAACCAAATTAATTTTCTTTTCGTCGCAAAATTCTTTAAATGTTTTGGATTTAAATGCCTTTCCACGATCTGCAATAATTCGTTTAGGTGTTCCAAACATACTACATAAATCTTTCAAACAATAAATTACCTCGTTTGTGTTGGTAGTTTTAGTTGGTCTTGGAAACAAGTATTGAGAAAATGAATCGACGATCATAAAAACATATGCGTAATTTTTGTTTGTTTTATAAAAGGGACCTAAGTGACGAATATGCCATGTACAAAGGGGTTCCTTCGCTTCAGGTATAGGATTAAGAAAACTTTCTTTTTTTCCATATTGACTTTTCTTATACGCACAATCATCAATCATCATGCATTAACATATTTTTTTATAAATCGTGTCCTTGTTGGAAACCAACATTTACTTCTGATTAAAGTTTCACATCGTTTTTGGGGACCTATTTCGTCGTGATATTTCCTCATTATATTGAATAAACATATTTTCGGAATTACATGTCTTGATTCGTCATTCAAAATTTTCCTGTAAACCCTGTCGTTTTTAAGACAATATGTGGATTTCATTTCTTTGTCGGCAGTGCCCGATTTTAATTTTTCACGAATTATTCGAATTTGTTCGTCTAGCATTTGTATGGTTAAAGCCCAGTCGTCAATTTCTATTCTTGAAATATTTTCCGTATTTCTACTTAGAGCATCGACATGTGACATTTTACATCCTGGACGATGTTCAATTTCAAAATCGTAATCTGGAATAGCTAACCACCACCGAAATATTCTGGGGACTAATTCTTTTCTTACCAATGTACTCCGAACGGCGCTACAATCCGTTACTATTTTAAAATGAGTACCATGAAGGTAAATTCTAAATCGTTTTATAGATTCCACTACAGCTAAAGTTTCTAATTCATATAAATGGTAAAAATATTCATCCGCGGTTGTTGCTACTGGTTTTAAACCACAATTTGACACTTGGAAAAGAATAGCGCCAATACCCTTCGAGCTAGCATCAGTATGTGATTTTTTTTGGATTCTGAGTTGAAAATTGTTAAAACAGGTTCATTAATTAAAATCGATTTTATTTTGGAAACCGCTATGTTTCGATCTTTTCCCCATTTCCATTTAACGTCTTTTCTGAGTAACTTTGTTAAAGGCGCGACTATTTCAGCATGATTTTTAATAAATTTCCTAAAATACGAACTCAGACCTAGAAATTGCTGGTTTGATTCAATTCTCACTTATTTCGTAGCTTAATAAGTCAAATTTTCCAAATTCAATTTCAAATTATTTTTCTCCCAAATATTTAAAATAGTGTTTAGTTTTTCCATTCCTTGAGATATTGATTTTGACGATATCAAAATGTCATCGAGATAAACCAATATTTATGTATGGCGTAGTGGTCCCATAAGATTATTAATAAATCTTTGAAAAGCTGATGGTGCGTTACATAAACCAAATGGTAAACGATGAAACTCATATTGCCCATCTGGCCATCTGGAGTTATGAACGCAGTTTTGTCTATCGAATCTTTTGCTAATGGAATTTGGTAATAACCTTGCTTCATATCTAAGCCGAATTTTCGCGTAACAATATTTTAAAACTATTTCGTCTGTTTTGAAATATTCGTGTTTTCGCGTCGAACTGGTGACGTCACGCACCAAATGGTTCAAAATAATTTGAAGCGGTTTGAATTTGAAAGCAGGTAGCGGAATAGTTCGAACTGCAGTTTGAAGTTTGGAATCAGCTGATTGAAGAACATAGAGCCGAATTTTCGCGTGACAATATTTTAAAACTAATTCGTCCGTTTTGTAATATTCGTGTTTTCGCGTCGAACTGGTGACGTCACGCACCAAATGGTTCAAAATATTTTGAAGCGGTTTGAAATCAGGTAGCGGAATAGTTCGAACTGCAGTTTGAAGTTTGGAATCAGCTGATTGAAGAATATAGGTTATGTTTGTTGGATTTATTTTGTTTTCACCGTTTTTATTTTGAATAAATGATAATAATAACTGTTCTTCATTTCATTGAATATTATTTGAATATGACAGCTTTGTTTTTAGAATGCATTGTAACCTGTGACTGTGAAGTAATAAATCACTACGAGTAGAGCACACCTTTATTTTAGAATTCTGAAATATTATTTAGTTTTGAAAATGTATGTTCCAATTTTTGAAATTGATTTTACGGCTTCTTCCTCTTGATTCAATCAATATGAAAATTGCGTATATTTTTTTCAACAAGTCGTTAATCAGGACGAGAACATTCAAATTCATCATAAACTGATTGGAGTCCAATTTGAAAATACAACATTAAATAATAATATACAAATAAACACACCTAAAATTATAAATATTTTTATTAATATGTGCGTGTATCATGTTTCCGAGGGGTAAACCGCTGACCAAAATCTGTACACCGGACATCCCCGGGAAATCTACGGACATCCCTGGACATCCCCGGACATCCCTGGACATCCCCGGACACCCCTGGGACATCCCCAGGACATCCCCGGAAAATCCCCTGGACATCCCCTGGACATCCCCGGACATCCCCTGGACATCCCCGAGCTTGTACACCGGACATCCCCAGCGGTTTACCCCTCGCATGTTTCTAACTTTTAAATTCATAAATTCAATTGACATTTCTATGATGACGTCACCGTTTTGAAATTGTAGCATTTTAGCGATGCATGAACTGGTGATTCACGCGAAAAAATGGCTTAGGTTATGTTTGTTGGATTTATTTTGTTTTCACCGTTTTTATT
This sequence comes from Adalia decempunctata, assembly GCA_951802165.1. Classification (NCBI taxonomy): domain Eukaryota; kingdom Metazoa; phylum Arthropoda; class Insecta; order Coleoptera; family Coccinellidae; genus Adalia; species Adalia decempunctata. The sequence goes on along the minus strand of OX637699.1, from coordinate 39,513,021 downwards.
TTGAATGAATAATAATAATAACTGTTCTTCATTGCATTGAATATTATTTGAATATGACAGCTAAGAATGCATTGTAACCTGTGACTGTGAAGTAATAAATCACTTCGAGTAGAGCAGACCTTTATTTTAGAATTCTGAAATATTATTTAGTTTTGAAAATGTATGTTCAAATTTTTGAAATTGATTTTACGGCTTCAATCAATGTGAATATTGCGTATATTTTTTTCAACAAGTCGTTAATCAGGACGAGAACAGTCAAATTTCATCATAAAATGATTGGAGTCCAATTTGAAAAAACAAGATTTAATAATAATATACAAATAAACACACCTAAAATTATAAATGTGTTTATTATTATGTGCGTGTATCATGTTTCTAACTTTTAAATTCATAAATTGAATTGACAATATTGACATTTCTATGATGACGTCACCGTTTTGAAATTGTGGCATTTTAGCGATGCATGAACTGGTGACGTTTACTTCGAAATGTTTTTGAAATAGTTTTGAACCGTGATTCACGCGAAAAAATGGCTCTAGACTACAGAAATATTTATTCCCGCTTAGTTTGTTAATAAGATCTTCAATATTCGGTAATGGGTATCGGTCTTGAACACTTATGGCATTTAGTTTTCTATAATCAATACAAAGCCTATAATCCTCGTTTGGTTTTTAATTAAAATTGCGGCGAATTTGAAGTTTGTATAAAACCTGCAGTTAATAATTCATTTACTTGCTCTCGCATGATTGTTTTTTCCTTTTCTGATAATCTATAAGGTTTGTAGAATATTGTTTGTTTTGAGTTTAAAGTTATTGAAAATTCAGTATTGTTTATTGTGCCTAGTTCAGCAGGAGACTGTGTTTTGAATTAAGTAATTGATATAATTTTTTAAAATTCTGTTCGGTCATAACACCGTGACTTATTTCAGAAGATTCAATGCTATTTAAACCTTTGACTTGAAGATCATTTTTACATTTTTTTAAAGTAACATGATTTCTAACACCACATCTGGTTGATTTAATATAGGATGTCCTAGAATGATATCAATGTTATTCATTGGTGTATTAACTATCAGTGTTTGTGTATGGAAATCCATTTCATTTATTGAAACATCAGTTTTAATTATACCTTTTGGAACCACGAACGATCCACCAAAACCTTTAATAACTGTGTTAGAGGGCATTAATTGTAATTTTGTTTTATTTAAAACCTTCATATTTGCCACATTTATTGAACTACCTGTATCTAAATACCCTCTGAACGGTATATTATTTATTATTACAAGTAGTTTATATAAATAATTTTCTACTTGCCCTAAAGTGTTGACTTCCTCAACGTTCTTTTTCTTAAACCAGCAATCGTCTTGACGGTACCCCGATTTCTTACAAACAGCGCATCGCGTCATGTCCGTCCTTTGATTTGACCCAGTTTTTCCCCTGAAGCAATCCTTGGTGGTGTGGTTTGTAAGCCGGCCTACTGCGCATCGTTCCAATCTTCCTTGTTTCGAAGTAGATGGTTTATTTCGGCTCCAGCAGTCTTTTGCAAAGTGTCCTAATTTTCCACAAGCGTAGCACTCAGTTTTCGGTCTTTTCCGAACTAGGGCTGCATCACATCTTTTTGGGGACATTGGTAGTCGTCCATAGGAGCGATGAAACCTGCGTACAATTCGTCGGGAGTAGCTTATTGAAATAAACGCACGGGCGTTTGGCTGCAATTCTTGAGGAAGTCCTCGAATGATGCAAGATATCGTGGCTTCATTATCGAGTCGGCATTGTTGGGTTAAATTCAGCTTGGTATGATAATAATGTGTCATGCTTTCATCGAGGCCCTTTTTCCGCGCAACCAGTTCTTCTAATAAAGTGGCCTAATCGACACATCTGGAAAACGCTCTAGATAAAGCTGTTTTCCACTCTGCCAAAGTTCTGTCGTAATTGTCCAACCGGAAGAACCACTCGCGTGCCGCGCCCTTCGATTTCATCTGCATGTATCCGGATTTTTCATAATCGCTCCATCAATGAATCGGTGAAAGTTGGTCAATTTTGTTGAGCCAAGATACTACAGTGTGATGACGATCATCAGGATCAAAGGGCGGTAGGGGCCGGTGATTCTCCCTGTTAGGTAAAAAATGAACAGTGCTGTGCTTAAGGTGGCGTAAGGACACAGTAACAAAGCCTACACAGAACACAACTGCTTACTCCGAACTCGGCACAAGTTACAAGCTTCGAAGCTTGTAGTTTCAGAGGGGTCTCCTCAGGAGACCTAGGAGTAGTCAGGATAAACAATATATCATATATATCATATCATATCAACTTTCACTGTTAGTTTTCCGGTGCTAACATCCATGGCAACTGCAGCGGCGTCATTCTGATCGAGGTCTGAATTGGTAGAAACTCTCGAGTTGGTGTCGAATTTTCTTTTTAGGGCAGCCGTAATTTGTTTTTGTACGTGTTGTTCGATTGAATCATCATACATCCGATATCGACGCACTTCCTCGTCGCTCACTTCCCCCAAGTAACTCATTTTATTTTGGCGAAAATCACTTTAACTTTTAAGTTCGCTTTCAAGGCACAAAACGAGGAAAACTGTTCTGTTAATCCCACTTCTGAACTGTTACGATAGGGTTGTGATAGAACACCACCTTTTCATCACAATCCTTTATTTGAAAAGCTACAATTTACGACCTTAAGTCAATGACATTCATTCTAACGACAAAACCCTAGTAACTATATCCAAATCCATAGTAACCATAACCACAGACCACTGTGCCATAACAAATAATAATGATAACAACACATAGAACTTATGAGTAAGGCACTATAAAGATAGGTATGCTAGATAGACCTGGCTCTATGGTTGATTGGGTCCAACCATAGACTCGAAAATTACAGGATTTGCAACATTTTCATCACCATCTATTGGGGTGATACACCAACATAAACAATAAATTATTATATATTTGACTATTAGATGCCGCGGCATTATTCTAAAACCACGAACCTAATCTATTTCCAATGTTTTTCATGTGAGCATGCCGAAAAAAGTCACCACAAGATCTCTCATTCCGAAAATATGCTCATTATATTACAGAGTTCATTTCTTTCGATTACAGATTTCATTTCATTCGAAGGTATCTGTAAATTTCGAGTCTATGGTTGGACCCAATCAACCATAGAGCCAGGTCTATCTAGCATACCTATCTTTATAGAGCCTTACTTATAGTACATGGAATGCTATTACTAAGGCACTATATAGATAGGTATGCTTGATAGACCTGGCTCTATTATTATTCTTCATCGGTCTCCCGTTCTCAGCTCGAGCTGGTTATTCTTCTATGAACCAGTGAAAAAACATTTCAGTTCCTCCCACTAGTTCAGAAATTTCCGAACGATGTAACAGGTTTGCAAATCCACAGCCTGCTGTGCACATCCCGCGATATTCCGGAATAGTTCGATCCCTTGAAGACTTCTCTTGAATGATGATTCCCTTCTGTCTTCTGAAGTTCCGGATGCCTCCCGGTGAACTCGGTATAGAGGGAGTATCTTCATTCAGGAAGTGGTTCGTCCTCGCAATTGTTCACGTAATGAAAAGCCCGCATTACTTCAATATTCATTTCGCGGCTCCACTGGATACGTGCGTTGCGAGTTCCCCTGCGGGAAGTCCTCTTCACGGTGGTCGAGCCAGCAGGTGGAGTGGCATCTCGATCTTCTGCCATGATATCGGTTTCCACTTCTCGTTCATGGGTTTGCCACCATTTACCCTTGGTGGCCCAGGTAACTCGGGCCGTGGGGACGTCACCCCCCATGTGGGATGGCATAAACCACACCACACCCGTGCGGTTATAATTATTATTATTATTATTAAATTAAGTTTAAAGTTTAGGCATTGCCTATAAACTCACAGAAAATATGAAATACAGAATCCAAAGAAAAAAGAAAAAAAAAAACAAATTCAAATTCAAATGAAGAGGTCAAAAGTGCTAGAATTAAGAGCGACAAAAAAACATAGGTCTTCTGAAAAATCACACAAAAATGTTCCATTAGTATTTTGAAATGATGTAATGTTCACTCATCTCTGGAGGTGCCAACTGTCTAAATTGTTTTTAAAGGAGTTCATTGACACCGACTCAACCACAACAGGAGGCAACGCGTTCCACACACTGAATATTCGGTTCGTCAGAAAGTGTTGCCTTTACACTGTCTTGAAGTTTTCCTTCCGAAGCTTGAGAGCATGACCTCGCAAACGGCCATCCGTGTTCAGCGTGAACAGGTTGCTCAGACTAATACCGAACAGATCATTCAGAGCTCGAAAGGTTATTATGAGGTCACCACGGGTCCTTCGGTCCATAAAAGATGGTAGGTTCATTATGGAGAGTCTTTCACTATATGACGAGCGCGAGTATCCGTAAGGAAGGCGCGTTGCACGATGCTGAAGACCCTCGAGTTGTGTCCAATCGCGGCATAACGTCGGACTCCAAACAGGCCTGGCGAACTCTATAATAGGACGCACATAAGTTCGGTAAATAGCCACGCACGTTGAGGGATCACACCTGCCAAATGCTTTTTTGATCAGGAATAAGGATCTGTTGGCTTTGTTTACAGCATGGAGGATGTGATCGGACCAACTCAAGTTGTCAGTCACTATAACACCCAAATCACAATGGCTGCTGGAAACAGGGATGGCATGTCCATTGAGATAGTACCTCTGACGCGGATTGCGGGCACCCAAGTGGAGAACTACGCACTTTTCACCGTTGAGTGGAAGCTGCCAGTCTTCACACCACCGAGAGATGGAGTCGAGGTCATCTTGTAAAGTATAAGCTTCACTGGAGTAGTTAAATATTTTGGTGTCGTCGGCGAACTGTGAACAGTGGGAAGCAACAAGTTGTGGCAAGTCGGAGACGTAGAGCAGAAAGAGAACTGGTCCCAAGACCGAGCCCTGTGGTACTCCACTCAAAACAGCCCTCGGTAAAGAGACAGAATCTCCAACACGAACTCGGAAGGTACGATCCGAAAGAAAGGCTTGGATCCATGAGAGAAGGCGGCCACGAATTCCGATGTGGTCGAGCTTGCACAGAAGACGTCTATGAGGCACGTGGTCGAAGGCTCGAGAGAAGTCAAGATAAATGGTTGATTGGGTCCAACCATAGACTCGAAAATTACAGGATTCGCAACATTTTCATCACCATCTATCGGGGTGATACACCAATATAAACAATGAATTATTATATATTTGACTATTAGATGCCGCGGCTGTAATTTTCGAGTCTATGGTTGGACCCAATCAACCATAGAGCCAGGTCTATCTAGCATACCTATCTTTATAGAGCCTTACTATTACCAGATCAAAAATTGGTTAAACATTTCAGTTGGAGGAGTATCGAGATTTTCATGTTTCCATAGATATGACCTGTCACACAGAACAGAAACACAAAAATTTTTTCCGAAATGCCAATTGGATCGGATTTTGATGATTAGTTTCCATAGAACTTATAGTGAGTTCTATGTAAGTTTCATATGGTTTCTGTGTTTCTGTTTTGTGTGATAGGTCATATCTATGGAAACATGAAAATCTCGATACTCCTCCAACTGAGATGTTTTACCAATTATTTTAAACAGAGCAGCGTGGCTAATAGCATTCCATGATACTATAAGTTCTATGTAACAACAGCTCTTTATTTCATAATCACTTCAGGCTACACAGAATAACATGAAAATGAAAAGAAATAGTGTAAAAAAAACCCCAACTAACACAAAAAATCATCAAGTGTATACGGTTCCATATTTAGCAATGAATGAAATTTTTTTCTTAAATAACTTATAAGAATCTTCAATTCCTTTTATATCGTTTGGCAATTTGTTGAAAAATTTCAGACATCTATATTTAGCTTGTTTTTGAGTTGTTGTTAATCTACACTTTGGGAAGTTATATGTAAGGTTTCTTGTATCATATCATAATTTCATATTTTTATGTTGACTGAATAAGACTTTGTTTTTATGTACAAATAACAAACATTCCTGTATGTACAATGCATATAAGGTAAGAATACCTTGTTTTTTAAAATAACTCCTACAAGACTGTTTATGTGTTAAACTGTTCCAAATTCTAACCGCTCTTTTCTGAAGTATGAACAAGGATGAAACATTGCCTGATCCATGAAATAATGAACCATATCTTAATTTTGACTCTATGCTGGCATGATAAACTACTTTCATGATATTTGAACCCAAATATTTACAGACCACCCGAAAAGCATAAATCGATTAACCCAATTTTCCATTGAGGTTGGTTGTGTGTTCTTTCCAACTCATGTCTTCCTCGATGTAGAGTCCCAAAAATTTAGTGGAATGTGCTGTATCAAAACGTGTTGTCGTGTTGCCCCCAATCTGACAGTGCTGGAAATCTCCATGTTAGAGTGTGGAGGATGGAAAAGGATCAAGTTGGTTTTATCTCTGTTGAGGATCATGTTGTTATTGGCAAACCATTTCGGTATATTCTAGAACTTGCTGTGCTGTCACTTGGAGATCTGGCCAAAGCGAGTCAACTATAAGTAGATTTGTGTCATCCATATAGTTAACATTTCTTACTCTACTTTCATTTCATTGAAATCCAGTACCTACTGAAGTCATTTATATAGATGAGGAAAAACCAAAGGTCCCGCAATACTTCCCTGGGCTACTCCTAGTTTCAGATATTCAAGGTTAGATCTTACTATCTGTCCATTTGAACATATTTCTACTATTTGGGATCTATTTGTAGAAAATACGACCCTACCCACTCGAGGGCTGGAACCCTAATTCCATAATCTTGGAATTTATTCAAAAGTCTCCCAGAGTTAATGCAGTCATATGCCTTGGACAAATCGAGAAACAGTCCAAGGGGTAGGTTGTTGTTCTCCCAAGCATCAGTTATTCCCTTAATTAACTAGAATATGGACGTTCGAATGGATCTTCCCTTCAGATAACCATGTTGGTTGACTGAGAACACTTTGTTCTTCACCAGAAACTCCATATTTCTATTGCAGAAGGCTATTTCAAAAATCTTTGAGAGAGAAGATAATATGCTGATTGGTCTATAGTTTCCATACCCATTTACATCACCTTTTTTCTTTCTTATAACTTGGTTTGACTATTGCAGTTTTTAACTCATGGGTTCTATGATCTCATCCGAAGTTTTTTTGATGATATTATTTGATAAACCTACCATCAACTCCACTTGTGTGTTTATTGTTTAGGGATTTTATTATAGTTTTGAGTTCTTCTAAACTAACATGCTTCAAATATAGAGATTCATTTACTATAGCGACTTCGTCAAAAGAGATATATTATCCTGGGGGATATTCCTTGTTAATACTGTTGCAATGTTAACAAAATATTCATTTAATTCATTTGAAATGTGTTGAAGATTACCTTCAATTGGAAACTTATATTCATCATCTCTATTTGTTGGTGATTTGACAATTGACCAAGTTGTTTTATTTTTATTATTATTATCTGATTTTGAAGCGAGATCTGTCATACTCTTTTTTCAGGACATTGTATTTACTCTGATATGATGGATCTCTTCTACTTAACACCAACAGTACGTCTAATTTCTTTTTTATTTTTTCTATATTTGGATCAAGGTCTTTATTTTTATAGGTATACTTTCGAATTGGTAGCTTTTTCAAAGGACAGGCCCTATTAAGACATTCCTTGAAGATGCATAGAAAGGTATTGAACTGTACATTGATGTCCTCATTTAACTGTAGAAAGCACCAATCCTGGTTACTCAAGAGAGTTTTTAATTTTCTTAGATTTTCTTCCGAGTATATTCTCTTCCAAGTGTATGTCTGTTTTGACTTGTTGCCACTGAACGTAATTGTCTGTGCCGTGTGATCAGATATGTGATTATGGATAATACTGGTTGAAAAAGGATTTTTAAGATTAATATATATACCATCAATACTCGTGGCTGAAGTGGCTGTGATTCTAGTAGGTTCGAAAATAGTTTGTTTGATCTTGTATGAGTTCAAGGTTGTGAGCCAATCATTTCTTGTTTCAGAGTCCTGTAACATGTTAATATTGAAATCACCAACTATTATAAATTGACGATTCTCATCATTATACTTATTCTGAATAATATTGAGCTTGTTTATCAATGTTTCAGTATTGCCATCATTGCAGCAAGTTATACAGACTACCTTGCTCTACCATAGCTCTATAATGAGATATACAGGGTGGCCATTTGAAAACGAAACAGACGAGATTACAGACGAAATAAATTTTTTCGATAGAAATGCTCGGACAGGTCGATTTCTGTTTCGAGGGGAACAACTTAAGATGTAGGTTACGGACGCATAGCGCTTCAACCCTTGCTACTACAACCCTCACCCCCAATTTTTGAATAGGGAAGATGGGGTGAGTGATACCTCATTTGAAAGGTATTTTTATACTGATTTCAGCACAGTAATTGTTTTTTCATTTTATGCATTAGTTCTCGAAACATTCATGCGTTAGTTAATTTTCTCACTTAAATTAATTTTTTGCGAATAATTGACATTTCGTGCTTCCGAAACACCAAAATTTCCGTACTTTTATTTGAAATTGCAAAACATCTACCACTGGGCAAATGAAGTCATACCGTACGTGTTAATGCTACTAGGGTCAGATGTTCGACTAGCTGTTTTATTCACTGAAATCATTCTCCAACTGTACGGTATCAGAACGATTTGAAGTATTGATCTAAGAAATAAGACTTTTCAAAGTAAAGTAAATAATTTATCAAAAACTCACATCAATTAATTAAATATTCAAATTGTTCACCATTAGCTTCCATACAATGAAATAAGTTTTGTTCGAAACGATGGCGCACATTTTGCAGCATTTCTGGAGTGATTTGACGACATTCGTTCACTATACGTCTTCTTAAATCTTCTATGGAATCGGGCTGTGTAGAGTAAATTTTACTCTTCAAGTGGCCCCAAAGAAAGAAATCTAGTGGTGACAGATCTGGCGATCTGGCTGGCCATTCAGTGGGACCCCTTCTTCCAATCCACCGATTTGGAAATCTTTGATCCAGATATTCTCGAACTGGTAAGGCGTAGTGTGGAGGAGCTCCATCCTGCTGAAACACAATCTGATCTTCCACATAATTTTCAGCATTGTTTTCAATAATTTCCGTCAAAATTGGATCAATATGATTTTCCAATAAGTCCAAATACATATCTCCAGTAAGATTACCAGGTAAAAAGAACGGGCCGACAATGTTGTCACCAAATATTCCAGCCCAAACATTGAGTTTTTGTGGTTGTTGAGTATAAACTTCGTGGAACAATCTCGGATTAGCATCGGCCCAATAACGACAATTGTGTCGATTTACTGTGCCGTTTAGAAAGAACGAACACTCATCGGAGAAACAAACATTGTACAGATAATTGGGATTAGCAGTTACTCGTTCACTCATTGTATCACAAAATTCAACAAGACGGTCAAAATCATCTTCGTTTAGTGCGTGTGAAAGATAGATTTTGTAAGGATGGAATTTATGATGCTTCAAAATATTTGCAATTCGAGTTCGTGTAAAACCAGATTCATGTGCTAGCTGCCTCGTACTCGTCATTGGATTCAGAGCAATCTATCCAAGAACAGCTACTTCAGCTGCTTCATTTCTTTCCATGTTTCGTTTTTTATAAGCCACGGACCCGGTTTCTTGAAACTTTGACACTAATTCCAAAACATACTTCCTATTAACATGTTTATCTAAATGTCGTTGATTGAAGAATTCTGCGGTTCTATTCGCACATTGATTGTTTGCAAAAAAAAGTGAAATTATTTCCACCCGCTCTGCAATTGAATAAACCATGTCGAACAATGAATTAGAACACATACAAGTCTCGATTCAAAACTAAGAATAATTCACATGTCAAAGAACCAGTAAGCCAACTTAATGATCTGTTCGTAATAAATAAAAAATTATCGATTCTCATTTTTTTGAAAAAGATATGAATTCAATAATCAACAAAATGAAAAAATTATTGAAGCCAACTGAGAAAACACTTCATAATTAGGTCGGAAATCGTTTCACGAATTGGGACTGGAATATTTCTGTGGCATCATTAATGATTTGATTTTCTTACCTGGTAATCTGATTAGAGATATGTACGTATTTGGACTTTTTGGAGATTTCTATCGATCAAGTGTTACCGCATGTTATTGGAAATACTGCAAATTATATCTAAGATAATTTAGATTGAGTTTCAGCAAGATTGAGCTCCTTCGCAATACGCTTTGTTTGTTCGACATCTTGATTAAAGATTTCTATGTCAGTGGATTGGAGGAAGGAAGCCACAGTCATGGTTGTTTTGAAGCTCAAAATGTCGATTTTTCACAGAAAAACACTACAAGTGCCATGAAAACACCACTTCATTTTCAAATACTTAGTTAAGAATATTTCGAGAACTAATGCATAAAATGAAAAAACAGTTACTGTGCTGAAATCAGTATAAAAATACCTTTCAAATGAGGTATCACTCACCCCATCTTCCCTATTCAAAAATTGGGGGTGAGGGTTGTAGTAGCAAGGATTGAAGCGCTATGCGTCCGTAACCTACATCTTAAGTTGTCCCCCTCGAAACAGAAATCGACCTGTCCGAGCATTTCTATCGAAAAAATTTATTTCGTCTGTAATCTCGTCTGTTTCGTTTTCAAATGGCCACCCTGTAATATCATATTATGTATATTAAGCGGGCTGCGGACTACGAGCGATAATATAATATACAGGGTTGGGATAAAATTGGCACCAAATTAATATATTTAAAACGGAACGGACGGTAATTTTGAAATTTGGCAGCTGAGTGAATGGCAAGCACTTCGATCATTTAAAATGATTTTTTTTAAATTAATTTCAGTAAATTTTTTCTACTAGTAAAAGCCCTGTATTTTTTCTCTTTATAGATTTTCATTAAAAATACGTCATGAAAAGCATGGAAGCCGATATGGACAGATCCGAAACAAGGTGCACTTTCAGAATCTGCAGAAATATACAGGGTGTCCCATTTGAATAAAAATTTTTTTGTCATTTTCGGTTAAACCGGAAGTATCTCATTAATGAAAATATGCTCATCAGATGCATTGTGGTCCATTACACTCAGCTGCCAAATTTCAAAAATATCGCCCGTTTCGTTTTAAAGATATTAATTTGGTGCCAAACTTTATCCCAACCCTGTATATTATAGCTCTATAATGAGATATAATATCATATTATATTAAGCGGGGTGCGGACTACGAGCGATAATATAATATGTCTACTGCCCGAAATGCGTGAAACAGTTGCATATTCGTGGCGCGGGGGTTGAGACGTAAGGTGGGATATACTCTAAAATTTCGCTCGAAAAGCATATCTCTGCAGATACGTCGTAATACAGGGTCTTTCACGAGGAACCTCACCCATATTTATACGGGAAACTACTGAACGTATTTTCATGAAATTCAGCACTTATATGTATTTCACGATGCTGATGAAATCTAAAATATTTTCAAGGCATGAGCACCTCCGGTTTTTCCGGAAATAACGTCAACTTCCGTTTTTCAAATTAGAACACCATTTTTTTATTGCAGAAATTGATTCCTTAGAAAATTTCAAGTTATTTTGATGTAACATTTTTCAGTTTTGGTTGGAAAATTCTCTCTGAGCGGGAAAATTGGAAAAAAAATCGAAAATAGAGCTCCGCTGAAACAAGAATAACTTCGAGGTTTTTGGATGGAAAATTTTCATTTTTGGGATTTTTCAAGATGTAAGATTGATGCATCCACTTTAAAAATCGAAATCGCGATTCATGATACAGGGGGTAAACTTATAAGTAAGGCACTATAAAGATAGGTATGCTAGATAGACCTGGCTCTATGGTTGATTGGGTCCAACCATAGACTCGAAAATTACAGGATTTGCAACATTTTCATCGCCATCTATCGGGGTGATACACCAACATAAACAATAAATTATTATATATTTGACTATTAGATGCCGCGGCATTATTCTAACACCACGAACCTAATCTATTTCCAATGTTTTTCATGTGAGCATGCCGAAAAAAGTCACCACAAGATCTCTCATTCCGAAAATATGCTCATTATATTACAGAGTTCATTTCTTTCGATTACAGATTTCATTTCATTCGAAGGTGTAAATTTCGAGTCTATGGTTGGACCCAATCAACCATAGAGCCAGGTCTATCTAGCATACCTATCTTTATAGAGCCTTACTTATAGTACATGGAATGCTATTACTAAGGCACTATATAGATAGGTATGCTTGATAGACCTGGCTCTATTATTATTCTTCATCGGTCTCCCGTTCTCAGCTCGAGCTGGTTATTCTTCTATGAACCAGTGAGAAGACATTTCAGTTCCTCCCACTAGTTCAGAAATTTCCGCACGATGTAACAGGTTTGCAAATCCACAGCCTGCTGTGCACATCCCGCGATATTCCGGGATAGTTCGATCCCTTGAAGACTTCTCTTGAATGATGATTCCCTTCTGTCTTCTGAAGTTCCGGATGCCTCCCGGTGAACTCGGTATAGAGGGAGTATCTTCATTCAGGAAGTGGTTCGTCCTCGCAATTGTTCACGTAATGAAAAGCCCGCATTACTTCAATATTCATTTCGCGGCTCCACTGGATACGTGCGTTGCGAGTTCCCCTGCGGGAAGTCCTCTTCACGGTGGTCGAGCCAGCAGGTGGAGTGGCATCTCGATCTTCTGCCATGATATCGGTTTCCACTTCTCGTTCATGGGTTTGCCACCATTTACCCTTGGTGGCCCAGGTAACTCGGGCCGTGGGGACGTCACCCCCCATGTGGGATGGCATAAACCACACCACACCCGTGCGGTTATAATTATTATTATTATTATTAAATTAAGTTTAAAGTTTAGGCATTGCCTATAAACTCACAGAAAATATGAAATACAGAATCCAAAGAAAAAAGAAAAAAAAAACAAATTCAAATTCAAATGAAGAGGTCAAAAGTGCTAGAATTAAGAGCGACAAAAAAAACATAGGTCTTCTGAAAAATCACACAAAAATGTTCCATTAGTATTTTGAAATGATGTAATGTTCACTCATCAACTGTCTAAATTGTTTTTAAAGGAGTTCATTGACACCGACTCAACCACAACAGGAGGCAACGCGTTCCACACACTAAATATTCGGTTCGTCAGAAAGTGTTGCCTTTACACTGTCTTGAAGTTTTCCTTCCGAAGCTTGAGAGCATGGCCTCGCAAACGGCCATCCGTGTTCAGCGTGAACAGGTTGCTCAGACTAATACCGAACAGATCATTCAGAGCTCGAAAGGTTATTATGAGGTCACCACGGGTCCTTCGGTCCATAAAAGATGGTAGGTTCATTATGGAGAGTCTTTCACTATATGACGAGCGCGAGTATCCGTAAGGGAGGCGCGTTGCACGATGCTGAAGACCCTCGAGTTGTGTCCAATCGCGGCATAACGTCGGACTCCAAACAGGCCTGGCGAACTCTATAATAGGACGCACATAAGTTCGGTAAATAGCCACGCACGTTGAGGGATCACACCTGCCAAATGCCTTTTTGATCAGGAATAAGGATCTGTTGGCTTTGTTTACAGCATGGAGGATGTGATCGGACCAACTCAAGTTGTCAGTCACTATAACACCCAAATCACAATGGCTGCTGGAAACAGGGATGGCATGTCCATTGAGATAGTACCTCTGACGCGGATTGCGGGCACCCAAGTGGAGAACTACGCACTTTTCACCGTTGAGTGGAAGCTGCCAGTCTTCACACCACCGAGAGATGGAGTCGAGGTCATCTTGTAAAGTATAAGCTTCACTGGAGTAGTTAAATATTTTGGTGTCGTCGGCGAACTGTGAACAGTGGGAAGCAACAAGTTGCGGCAAGTCGGAGACGTAGAGCAGAAAGAGAACTGGTCCCAAGACCGAGCCCTGTGGTACTCCACTCAAAACAGCCCTCGGTAAAGAGACAGAATCTCCAACACGAACTCGGAAGGTACGATCCGAAAGAAAGGCTTGGATCCATGAGAGAAGGCGGCCACGAATTCCGATGTGGTCGAGCTTGCACAGAAGACGTCTATGAGGCACGTGGTCGAAGGCTCGAGAGAAGTCAAGATAAATGGTTGATTGGGTCCAACCATAGACTCGAAAATTACAGGATTCGCAACATTTTCATCACCATCTATCGGGGTGATACACCAAAACATACTTCCTATTAACATGTTTATCTAAATGTCGTTGATTGAAGAATTCTGCGGTTTTATTCGCACATTGATTGTTTGCAAAAAAAAGTGAAATTATTTCCACCCGCTCTGCAATTGAATAAACCATGTCGAACAATGAATTAGAACACATACAAGTCTCGATTCAAAACTAAGAATAATTCACATGTCAAAGAACCAGTAAGCCAACTTAATGATCTGTTCGTAATAAATAAAAAATTATTGTTTCTCATTTTTTTGAAAAAGATATGAATTCAATAATCAACAAAATGAAAACATTATTGAAGCCAACTGAGAAAACACTTCATAATTAGGTCGGAAATCGTTTCACGAATTGGGACTGGAATATTTCTGTGGCATCATTAATGATTTGATTTTCTTACCTGGTAATCTGATTAGAGATATGTACGTATTTGGACTTTTTGGAGATTTCTATCGATCAAGTGTTACCGCATGTTATTGGAAATACTGCAAATTATATCTAAGATAATTTAGATTGAGTTTCAGCAAGATTGAGCTCCTTCGCAATACGCTTTGTTTGTTCGACATCTTGATTAAAGATTTCTATGTCAGTGGATTGGAGGAAGGAAGCCACAGTCATGGTTGTTTTGAAGCTTAAAATGTCGATTTTTCACAGAAAAACACTACAAGTGCCATGAAAACACCACTTCATTTTCAAATACTTAGTTAAGAATATTTCGAGAACTAATGCATAAAATGAAAAAACAGTTACTGTGCTGAAATCAGTATAAAAATACCTTTCAAATGAGGTATCACTCACCCCATCTTCCCTATTCAAAAATTGGGGGTGAGGGTTGTAGTAGCAAGGGTTGAAGCGCTATGCGTCCGTAACCTACATCTTAAGTTGTCCCCCTCGAAACAGAAATCGACCTGTCCGAGCATTTCTATCGAAAAAATTCATTTCGTCTGTAATCTCGTCTGTTTCGTTTTCAAATGGCCACCCTGTAATATCATATTATGTATATTAAGCGGGCTGCGGACTACGAGCGATAATTAATATATATTAAGCGGGTTGCGGACTACGAGCGATAATATAATATACAGGGTTGGGATAAAATTGGCACCAAATTAATATATTTAAAACCGAACGGACGGTAATTTTGAAATTTGGCAGCTGAGTGAATGGCAAGCACTTCGATCATTTAAAATGATTTTTTTTAAATTAATTTCAATAAATTTTTTCTACTAGTAAAAGCCCTGTATTTTTTCTCTTTATAGATTTTCATTAAAAATACGTCATGAAAAGCATGGAAGCCGATATGGACAGTTCCGAAACAAGGTGCACTTTCAGAATCTGCAGAAATATACAGGGTGTCCCATTTGAATAAAAATTGTTTTGTCATTTTCGGTTAAACCGGAAGTATCTCATTAATGAAAATATGCTCATCAGATGCATTGTGGTCCATAACACTCAGCTGCCAAATTTCAAAAATATCGCCCGTTTCGTTTTAAAGATATTAATTTGGTGCCAAACTTTATCCCAACCCTGTATATTATAGCTCTATAATGAGATATAATATCATATTATATTAAGCGGGGTGCGGACTACGAGCGATAATATAATATGTCTACTGCCCGAAATGCGTGAAACAGTTGCATATTCGTGGCGCGGGGGTTGAGACGTAAGGTGGGATATACTCTAAAATTTCGCTCGAAAAGCATATCTCTGCAAATACGTCGTAATACAGGGTCTTTCACGAGGAACCTCACCCATATTTATACAGGAAACTACTGAACGTATTTTCATGAAATTCAGCACTTATAAGTATTTCACGATGCTGATGAAATCTAAAATATTTTCAAGGCATGAGCACCTCCGGTTTTTCCGGAAATGACGTCAACTTCCGTTTTTCAAATTAGAACACCATTTTTTTATTGCAGAAATAGATTCCTTAGAAAATTTCAAGTTATTTTGATGTAACATTTTTCAGTTTTGGTTGGAAAATTCTCTCTGAGCGGGAAAATTGGAAAAAAAATCGAAAATAGAGCTCCGCTGAAACAAGAATAACTTCGAGGTTTTTGGATGGAAAATTTTCATTTTTGGGTTTTTTCAAGATGTAAGATTGATGCATCCACTTTGAAAATCGAAATCGCGATTCATGATACAGGGGGTGAAAAAATCGCTTTCAAAGTTAGGGATGACAAAATCGTGAAAAATCAATTTTTTCAAATTAGAACCCCATTTTTTTATGGCAGATATTGAATCTACGTTAAAAAATAATGTAAGTGTATGCATCACACCCTTGCCCTAAAATGGATATTTTCGTCTTGAATTTTCAGCTATTTCTTTTCCCTTCACGCCAAAAAGATGAAATTTTCAGGAACTGTTATTTGAACCATGCTGTAGATTTTTCACCCCTTCTTGAAAACGACTTCAAGTAACTATTAGGAGAACCATGGCAAACTCTCGCAGTTATAACTAGAGAAGATGCTCAAAGTTTTGACCGTTAAATTCTAGACATTTATTTATACGTCTCAGGAATGCTTCGTGCGTTGCTCTTCTTATTTCATCTGGAGGAAGAGATCTGCAAAAGTGTTTAAAAACCAAATTGAGTTTCAAAACTATGAATCTAAAAATCTAAACATTCTAAACAAACCTGAACGCATTTCTGACTCGTTCTATGCAGTCCTCTTTATCAGTCAGGGGAGTTGAGTAGACAATATTTTTTATCCTACCCCAAACAAAATAGTCTAAAGGAGTTAAATCGGGAGAACGTGGTGGCCAAAGATGTGGACCATTGTTCGCCAACCATCGATCTTCAAATAGCCTGTAGAGGATATTTGACACATTGAGTGAATTGTGTGGAGGCGCGCCATCTTGTTGATACCATAAGTCATTATGGTTCTGTACTAGCGGCTCAATTATTTGAGTCAATATGTCAGAATATCTATCTCCTAAAGGAGAACATTCTTTAAATAATGCAAACATGTGTAGTGTTCTATCTTACCAGTTAAATTCCCATCATAAATGTGAACATCGAGAATTGCATTATTTTTGATGGCGCAAAAAACATTGAAACTCCAGGTCTCTTGAAAGTTCCATTGTCTGAAGTGGTGGTTGTTCTCTTCATCCCAATAGTGACTGTTATGCCTATTGAAAGAACCATTCTTTGTGAATTTAGATTCATCTGTCCAAATTATACAGTCCAAAAAGTTTTCATTCTCTTGAAATCGAATCATCATAGCTTCGCAAAACTCTGTTCTCCTGACGAAATCAGTTTCCTTCAAATGCTGTATCCTATTGAATTAATATGGGTGCATTTTTTGTTTTTTTAATATTCTCGAAACACTCGATTGAGATAATCCCAGATCAATCTCGGCATCTTTGAGAGAAATTTGAGGATTCACACGAAAATATGCAAGAACTGTAATTTCGTTGTTCTCATCTCCTACTACACTTTTTTCTCTGTGTATAGTTTTCTTAACGAAAGATCCGACATTTCTCAAGTTTGTCATGGTTCTGTTAATGGTATCTCTCGTTGGTCTGGGTCGGTCAGGAAACCTCTCAATGAACAGTCGAATCTACAACTTTATTACATTCTCCATGAAGTAGAATGAGATTTAAATAATCTTCATTGGTAAAATTAGGCAAAGTGATTGATTTTATAACTTAATACGAATTATCACCAAATTAATAGTAAACACAAAATGCTACTGAATAAAGAGGAATTTGGCAGATGTAATTAATGATATCTATCATTAAAAAAAAAGAATGTAAAACATGGTAAGTTTTTGCATATGGTTCATAAGGAATTATTTATTTATCACTGGAGAGAAAACCGATGGCTGATTAGTTGAAATAAAGAGGTTTCCGATACAAATTCGAATCCAAATTCGCCATCTATTTAGGAACAACCTGTAACTTCTTTCTCTTGCATATAAGGGGAGTAAAATCTAAAACATGGTTTAAGTAACAGTTCCTGAAAATTTCATCTTATTGGCGTGAAGGGAAAAGAAATAGCTGAAAATTCAAGACGAAAAACAGTTTTTTGTGAATAACTCAGAAAATATCCACTTTAGGGCAAGGGTGTGATGCATACACTCACATTATTTTTTAACGTAGATTCAATATCTGCCATAAAAATGGGGTTCTAATTTGAAAAAATTGATTTTTCACGATTTTGTCATCCCTAACTTTGAAAGCGATTTTTTCCCCCCCTGTATCATGAATCGCGATTTCGATTTCTAAAGTGGATACATCAATCTTACATCTTGAAAAATCCCAAAAATGAAAATTTTCCATCCAAAAACCTCGAAGTTATTCTTGTTTCAGCGGAGCTCTATTTTCGATTTTTTTTCAAATTTTCCCGCTCAGAGAGAATTTTCCAAGCGTAGTTTTTAAGCACACTAAGAAACCGTGAATTAGCCTTTTCACATTTTTAATTTTGATTCGAAAATTTAGATCATAATCAAATTTACGTAACTTTTTCACTTTTTTCATTTTTATCAAAGTTACGAATCTGTTTATTTTATGTAAAAAAGTACAATTCATGGAGATCCAAGTCGAAAATTCTCAAAATTCATAAAAAAATTCATAACTCGAAAACCGTGAAAAATAGCATGGCATACATGGGGGTGATTCGAATAGCCCATATGACACGAGGAACCTGTTTTTTCCTTTTTGACGTCAATCTGTTGGCCACCCTGTATATTATATTATCGCTCGTAGTGAGTTCCGAACTTCGCAAAACGGATTAATTAAATTAAATTCTCAAAAATGGGATGGTAGCTAAGGTGGGATTCTATTAGGGTGTTTAAACATTCGTTTGTTTACACAGTTTGTTTAGTATCGTCCAGTCCAGTATGTCCTCTCCCCGCTTGTCTGTATTCGTTCCTCCCCAGGCAGCATTCTTTGCGTTCAAGTCTCCGGCGATCAGCAGCTTTCCTTCGATTTTTTTTATTTTGGGTTTTATGGCGTTCAGTCTGACATTGTGGAGCCCTCCGGGTTCATCGTAGATGTTGATGATGGTGATCTTCTTTTTGACTTTGGCTTCTGGGGTTCTGATTGTCACGATGTTAGCGTCTGTCAGTTGTGTCATTGTTATCGCATTCAGTGTTGTTTTTGTTATTGTGGCTGTCTTGGCGTCAGCGTCATGTCTGTGTAGTTTCCAGTCCTTCGTTACTGTTATGTTTTTGTATGGTTCCTGTAGCAGTGCGATGTCGATGTGGTCCTCTGTCAGTCTGTGCAGTAGTAGGTCTGTTGCAGCTTTCCCCTTTCCCAAGTTCACCTGGATTACTTTCGTTTTGTTGTTTTTTTTTTCTAGAAGTTGACGTATCCCCTCGCTGTTTCCGCCTTTTCCCTGTATATCGGGCAGTTAGGATCTCCAGCCTCGTGTCTCCTTGGCGTCAGTTTCCTTATTTCGCAATTTATGCAGTTAGGAGGCTGACTGCAGGTGCTACCCTCGTGTGATCCTCCGCATCTGTAGCAGTTAGGCGTCTGCTTACAATATTTCCCCACGTGTCCGTAGCGGCTACAGTTGAAGCATAGTGCCACTCTCGTCTGCTCCTGCACCCTGACGGCCACCAGATTGACCGAAACTTCGCCTTTCCCGATGATAAATCTAAAAATGTCCGCTGGTGTGGAGATTGTCCAATTCTCTCTACAGGGGTTGCGGCATGCTCTTCTGTTTAATACTTTGATCTCATTTAGTAGTCTGTCTGCCCCGAATTTTTCCCTCAGATCTCTGTTTTCGTCAATGAGTAGTTCAAGTAGTTCGGTTTCCCTAACTCCTGCCTCAACTCCCGTAATTATCATGGCCGGGTTACCCGAGTCCATGCTTTTCGTCTGAATGTTGTTGTTAGATTTAAGTTTTTCCGTCACCGCGCTGATTTGTTCCTGGGTTTTCCCCTCTATTATAACTGCTCCGCTTTGGAGCTGCCTCATGGACTTCAGTCCTCCTCCTGTGTCGTCTGATCTAATTGTCTCTCTTATGACTGCCATAGTTTTTTTTTGGGTCCGAGTTTTCTGGTATGCGTACCATTACTTCATGTTTCTTTGGGGGTGTTTTCCATGCTGGTGTCAGGGTTGGTGCGGGCTTACTGCGCATGATTTCCGCGTAGGTTTTTTCGTTGTCCGGTCTTTCTTGGGGTGCGCTCATTAGCCTTTCCGCGTACGTCATGGGGGTGGCTGTGGCATTCGCTGTGTTGCTTATAGGGTGGGGTTGCGCTTCCTGTCTAGTCTCCAATTTCTTACATCTTTCCTTCCAGAGCTCTGTTTCTGCGCGCTGCATTCTCGCCTCGTATACGCTTAATCTTCTTATAAGTTTTACGAATTTAGAGGTGAGCTCTTGTGTCGCTTGTCTCACGACTGCTTGGTCTCCACGTGTTACTGAGATTTTCCCTCCATTTTCCCTGTTAACCGATTGGTTAATGTCCTCTATGTTTATCAGCACTTCTTGGATCATTTTGTCCATTTCGTCCTCTTTGAACAGGTCCTGTTCCCCTAAGTTTTCCATAGTTTCTTGTGTTTCGTCGTCTGGTCCTTTTCTTTTCTTTGGGTCGTTCCCTATTTCTGGTGGGGGTGTCCTGTTGAGTCCGTTACCTTTAGGGATTGCCCCCGTATTCATGTTACTGTCCTCCCTCCTGGGAGAGAGAATCAGTAGACCGAAATTCCGTATTCTTATTTTTTCGAAATTTTCCTAAGTCCCGTCACAATGAATTTATCCTAAGTCCCAGTACTTCAAAATTTTTCAGAGTCCCATAACCCGAAATTTTTTCAAAGTCCCAGCATTTTAAAATTGTTCTAAGTCCCACTGGTTCGAGTTTTCCGACCTCTTCGCGCTCCTGTGCTCCTGATACCTCAGAAGTGGAGATGACCGTTTTAAGGCCAAAAGGGCCGGTGTCTAGGATTGTCGATGGTGGGGGATCGATGAATGGGGGCTCTAGAGTTTTATTGATGACTATGGGGGCCCGTTATTGTGTATGTCTGTTTAGTAGGTTTAGTAGGGACAGTGAGAATCTCGTTAATCCATTCATGCGCGTCACTAATTAGATGACGAGGCATTTGGCTATAAACATCTCTTTATTCAGTAAAGGCAGGTACATTGCATGGTATAACGACATCTATGTGTAGAATACAGACAATTTGCTCATTAAATTACAAACATGACATACAAGATTATAGACAGTCCAATCATCAACACACTGAACGAAAAGGCCATGTACCCGCACACGAGCGATACACAATCCTCCCCGCACTGAGACGTATTTTCCTCTGCGATGTCGCCAGAGGTAGCGAAGAAAATAAATTACCGCTCCCACGCCCTACGCATGAAGTCAATGTAAACCGAGCAGCTACCCCGTATCGTTGTTAGCACCAGTTCGCGTCGGTTTGAAATGGTGTTGATTTGCAGTGCCTCCAGGAGTCGGGTGCTTTCTCTGCACCATAAGCCGCGAGCGCCAATTATGAAGGGGAGCACTGCGATGTTTTTCCCTGGGTGGGCAGCTTGTATTGCCTCTATTAGCTCTGGCTGGTTATATGTGGCCTTTTTGCACTCGTAGGTCTCCGACAGGGTGCGAGGGGCCTCCCAGGAGACACCGACATCCGCGATTATGACCCGTTCGTCTTTGACACATAGCATGTCAGGCTTATTCAGCCTTCCTCTCGTGTCCCGGATATGAGGCTCTTCCGATATTTCCCAGCCATGTTTTCTCGCCATCGCGCATATTCTTTTGACCACATAATTGTGGCGGATGATCCGTTTGTCCTTACATACGTGGCATTTTTGGAGTACGTGGCAGAGGGATTCCAATCTTCCACATCCCCCCTGCACATCTTATTTTCCCTGGGCCCATAGGGCAGGGCCTTCGTAGGGAGGGTGTTCGTACGCAGTTGAATGGCGCGTATATGTCCTCGCCAGACCACATGGGGGGGGGGGTGCGACGCGATGAAGGCGCTCGACGCCGAGTCATTCGATGCCTGCCAGATGCCGTTGCCATAAAATGATGCCTCCAGCCTTGCGCCGTTTGAGCGATCAACTGCATCTTTGGTGTTGTATTGTGGCTTGACCATTCTCTCGATCCTCCGCAGCCAGTAGTCGCTCCCCCTGAGGAAGTCATCAAACAGAGATGATGTCTGCCTGGTCTTCTGCAGCTTTCCTTTCATTATGAGTGGGATTTTCCTCGTGAATGAAAATATCCCGAGCCCTCCGAGTTTTGTCGGGGTGTAGAGGGCCTCATCGATGACGTGCGTCGGGAGCTTTAAGATTTTTTTGACATAGTATCTGCAGATTTGATCGGCCTTGCTCAGGATCTTAAGATTAATGGAAGGGGATTGCAGTGCAGCTATATATCTCGGCATGAGGTAAGTTCGAATTATTTCCATTTTCTGTTGTGGCTTCAGCGGTGCTCGAATTATTCTGTCAAGTTGTTTGGACAGGTTGCTTATATTTGATGGTATCGCACCGCTGCTAGAGTAGTAGCATCCCAGGTACTTGAACGACTCTCCGACGTTTCTCATCGGAGGGATGGGCTCAGTTCTTATGTAAAATTTTGGTGTGGTCTGGAGATACACCTTTTTTTTCGAGGGAACCACGGCCAAGGACAGGGACCGGCACTTCGCAGGGTTCAAGGAGAGGTGCCTCGCAAGCAGGAACTTGCAGGTGAGCCCCAGAAGAAACTGGGCATCTTTAGTGTTTTCGGCCAGAAGAAGGAGGTCATCGGCGTATCCCAGGACCGAGATGTTCTGGTCTCCTATTTTTATTCCTCTCCTTATTCTTAGGCTGGAAATCAGTTAATCCATTATCATGTTAAACAACATCGGCGCCAGAGGGTCTCCCTGTTTGACACCCCGCTTCAGGGACAGTGTGGCCTTCTCTTTTCCGTCGCAGTAGATTGTTGTTTCCTGCTCGAAGTAGGTGGCCATTATGTATTTGGTGGTGTTGGCGTCCACTCTGAATCTCCTTAGCGCTCTCCGGATGGTATTGTGTGATATGTTGTCAAACGCCTTCTTGATGTCAAGGGTTAAGATGGTAAATGGACGGCCTTGCACTCTTCTCTGCTTTATTATAGACTGGAGCGTGATGTTGTTGGCAAAGCAGCCGTCCACCTCGGTGAAGCCGCGCTGGCACTCGTCGAGCCCGATGTTGCTGGAGAGCCGCTTGGCGATGACACCGTTGAGCAGTCTAATGAGAATAGACGAGATTGTTATTGGTCTCCAATTCCCGACCGCGTATTGGCATTCTTTACTACGCTGCAACGCATACATGGTGTTGCACCGCGGTAAGGAATGACTGAACCAATGCTCTATCTACCCAGACATATCTTACCACGGCTCAGCGCAGGATGGTGTTCAGACGTATTAACTATTGTATTATGGACAAGCAGGCCGTCCCAGCTTCGCCCGAGTAGAAATTTGTTTCACGAGGCGGTTTCATCTTCAAAACTTCAACCTGCCATATCTTTTGATGTACTCGTTGTAATTGTATGATGTGAAGGGCAATTTTGTTCTAAATTAAACACTGGGGATAAATAACGTATTAGGTTGGATTAGGATCAATACCCAATTCATAAAAACACACCCCCAAATAGTGCATAATTTTGGAAAACATCTGATTACCATAAACAGGTAATAGCAAGTCAATCTTGAGAGATAGATACATGCTATCGCGGACTTTTTTGTAGTACTATTCAAGAAGTACATTTCCGTCATACATTGTATCCACGTAAGTCTTACGGTTTTTGCAGCGCACGTGAGAATAGCTGATTTTGGCTGATTTTTTTGTAATTATTGAAGTTATAGTAGGTGTCCTTAATTTTTTCGGGTGAAAAGTATAGCCTATGTCACTCAGGGATAATGTAGCTTTCTAAGGGTGAAAGAATTTTTGAAATCGGTCCAGTAGTTTTTGAGCCTATTCGTATCAAACAAACAAAAATACAAATCTTTCCTCTTTATAATATTAGTATAGATAGTATAGATACGCGCCTGTTCTCGGAGCATTGTTTTCCGCGTTCCAGTCCCAACAACGTTCAAATTTTCTTTCTTTCACAATTTTGCAATCCGCGTTCATAAAAATAACAGTAATATACAATCGCCACTATAATAAAAAATCACATTAAATGCAAAATCCACTAAAGTATAATCCTAGTGTGATATAATGTGATATAATCCATGTGATTTTGCATTTGATCTATTAAGATCAATATTTTTCTTTAAAGATCTTTGCCTTTTAGGATTGTTTGGCATTTCTTTGTTTGATGGCCTACCAGCCGCATGATAAACCGCTTCTAATTTTGCTTCGGCTTACTGATGTTGACTGAGAAGAAATGTTCTCTTTTAGTGAGATAATTTTTGATACACAAATAGAATTAAACAAGTAAGAGGGTGTAATAATTTTGTTCAGAGTTTCATTAAATTTTGTCATAGCATTAACCATATCAACCGTTTTATTTTTGTGTGCTATTTTACTTACGGTGGATTTCCATGCATCCGTCATCCGATGATACGATCGTCCGAAAGTGTTGTGATTGGCGGAAATATTCAAAATTGAAAGAGCGCCAAACATTCGTCCGAAAGTTTCAACTCTCCTCCGTTATCGGAGAATGTTGAAAAATGTTTAACTTTTGTCCGTTATCGTATCAAATTTGACATACCTTTTTGAATGTTTGGCGTTCTCTTCTTTTTGGAGAAGAATATAAATATCAATGGAAAATTTGTTGTTGCTTTCGATTCTTCTATTAAAAAAAAAGAAAAGAAAACGAAGTTCACCTATATTATGGGTGAAAGATATTTTTATGAGCAGAAAGGAGGCCCAATAACTTGGTGCAAGAAATGCGATTGTCCGATAGTGGGCAGTATTTCAATTATTTGAGAATGAGCAATATCACATTCAACAAATTATTGAGTATTGTTGGACCATCTCTCACAAAAATGTACCATATACGAGAACCCATCTCATCGGGTGAAAGACTAGCTTTGAATTTAAGGTTTGTAATTTGATAATTCAATAATTATACAGTTCGCGTCAAAATTATGGAACAAATTCATTCTCTCAGAAGAAAAATATTTGGCAACAAAAATCCTTCAAAAATGCATAAAAATTTGGTAAAAGTGAAACAAAAATTGACCTGTCTTGATTTTTGTTGCCAAATATTTTTCTTCTGAGAAAATGAATTTGTTCCATAATTTTGACGCTCACTGTATATACAAAATGTTACCATTTGTCTCATAAAAACACATGACAACGTTTTGAAAATTCGGATGGATGGAAATTGACAGTTTCGTCCGTCCGACAAAATGTATACGATATCCGAATCGGACATCGGATGACGGATGCATGGAAATCCACTGTTATGCGTTCAAAATTTTCGGATAGTTCTGTTACAGCTGCGGAATGTTCCAAATACAGATGCGGAATGTCCTATATTGGTTTCATTGGCATTCTCGACAGTGTTTATTGTTTCTTTAGAAAAAGTACTCTGTTAGGCAAAAACATTGCTTTGTTGCTCTGTGCTAGTTGGCAAGTTATTCTCCATACCCACATCTGTTGATATGTCGTCAAAAAATTCTAAGGATATGTTTTCTCCAAGAGCTAATTTTCCAATTCTTTTCTTTCATCAGTGTTTATTTGCCTACAGGTCCTAAAAGTGATTCCAAACTTATTTTATATGGCCCAAAGGTGCTTACAATACCTGACCAAAAACACAGTCGCAAAAAAGAATATCTACTTATGCACTATGAAACATATGATCATGGTTCTCCGAAGAAACTAAAAAAGTATTACCGTCGATTCTTTGAACAGAGACATTAGAATAATGTGACAATTTTCTAAACAGTATTTCATTCTTGAATTCCGGAGATTGGCAGATGACTTCAAGTTCCTCTATCTATGCAGCAAGTGTCGTCTTTGATAGGACTCGAAAATATTGGCAACCAAATCCATCAAGGCATAAGCAATGTTGAATTGGAACGCGGTAAAAAATGCCCCGAGAATAGATGCGCGTATCCATAATACAATAATTACTACGCCTGAACACCTCCCTGCGCTGAGCCGTGGTAAGATATGTCTGGGTAGATAGAGCATTGGTTCAGTCATTCTTTACCGCGGTGCAACACCATGTATGCGTTGCACTGTAGTAAACAATGCCAATACGCCACCCGGATGACTTGGGGATGAGAATAGTTCTGCTCCCTTACAATTTAGTAGGTGACTGTAAAGGCAGTTGTTGCCTTTGAACACTAAGATTTTGGCAATGGAGTAGTTCATATTTCCATAGAACGGTAGCGAGAATCTTTTAATCACCTGTTTTTCATTATTCGAGGTCTGTTCATTCGGACATGATCTGTTGTGTAACCTTATGAATTTTTTCATCATCAATCTTTCCACCACATCAGACGTGTACCCATTCTTATAAGCTATGAACTTAATTATTCACAGCACTAGAGACGAGAATATCGGAACATATAAGAAACTATAAAGATAAAAGTTCATTTGAACGACACTTAAGAATCAACGAAAATCATTTTGATAATTTAGAAAATGTTACACTCCTGCACAATCTGGATAAAGGCCACAAACTTGACCTAATGGAAATTTACGAGATAGCAAAAAATTTAATATAAAATAAAAAAAATGTTTCTACACCCAAATAGAATCCCACCTTAGCTACCATCCCATATTTGAGAATTTAATTTAACTAATCCGTTTTGCGAAGTTCGGAACGCACCCATCACATCATCAGATGTCATGTCACGTCTTGTCTTATCTGCTTTCTGTGTTGTTAAACTGACGTTATCGTTTTATATATTTGTTAGTTTTTAAATTTCGATAACTTTGACCGGAATTTAATTTGATATTGACCAGAGATTTTATGTTCCTGTTAGCCTGTAAATTTGGACGAGTAAGTTTATAGATTCATAAATGTAATATATTATAGTCATTGTTTTCCAAATTTACAGAGCTCCTGAAGAATATTAAAAATAAAAAATCCCTTTAAGTACAATTACTATTCTTATTTATTATATCGAAGATGGATAATGGCCGATTAGTTGGTAGTTTGTTATAATGTATTCTGCTTGTTGTTTCATTTCTATCTTCTGTTCGAGATGTCTGTGTCCCATGATCTGCATATAGTAATTTGTTTAACATGTCACGGGGATATGCGTTTTGTATAAGAATTTTGTGCAAGCTTTTTATGCCCTCTTCTTTGAATGAATCATGACATATTCTGTTTATTCGGTTTTTCATCTTATTAATTGTGTTTATTTTAACATTTATATTATTTAATGGAAAATTTGTTGTGGGAATAGGACAATTTAGAATATGTCAGATAATTTAGTACATATATTTGGCGACGTTTCGCAAATTCACATTTGCTTCCTCAGGCCTACAAAAATGAAAAACATCAATAACATTTTCTCTTACACAGATACACAAAGTGGCAGAAAATTATATACCTCAATATGTTAAAGGTGACAAATTCCGACTACAAAAAACATATAAATATACGAGTTAAAATATAAAATCAGGCAGGAATGAATAATGTAAATCAGATCTCAATTCGGTGAAAACAACAAACCATAGCCTATAAATGTGACGTCACAAAACAAGTCGTATTTCAGTTGTGGAATATTGAAATATTTCACACCTGGACTAACCAATTTATCTTCTTGTGAACTTCTTATAGTTAGACAATATTGAGTTATATAAACAACTAAGATGACTATTCTCTGTTCAAATATAAGAGACATCAAAATAAACAAAGTCGCGCAGAGGTAGGATGGGCTTTCTTCAGGTAGAGACTTTATTTCAGGGCTCCAGGGTCGGATCGAGGATAGTTCACACAATCATATAAACTCAAATTCATTTATTCAACATATTCAAATTACAAATGTCATAAGTTTGAAAAAAATAATGCAGCGTCCAAAATAATATATTATGTATTACCCTATTAAAAATAATTCAGAATTTTGTTGGTCTTCTTCTGTGTCACTTTCATCCAGATTCACCAGCACTCGCTCTATTGTTGACTCCATGATATTATCGAGCTGACACATTTTTTCTTCGACATCAGTTACAACATGATGTATGCATTTCTTCCATTTCTCAGCACCAATCGAGCCTATAGCTCCCAGAAACAAATTACGAACCTCAGCAATTTTAAATGAGGAGTTCTGAGCAGCTACTTTTCCTTTTACTTGAGCCCAAATGAGCTCGATTGGATTCAGCTCGCAATGATATGGTGGGAGTCTCAATACTGTTCTTCCCGTCTCATTGGCCATTTCATCTATAATTAATTTTTCATACCTCCCTCTATTTGCCTTGACCAGAGCAAGAAGTTCCGCCTTCAAAAGATCATTTTCGAAGGAAATATTTTTACTGAGCAACCAATTTTTGACATCTTCCTTGCGGGTTGAAGACGGAATCGATTCCATTTTTCTCGAATGATAACTGGCGTTGTCCATTACGATGACAGCGTTATGATCCAGAGTTGGCAAAATTGTTGAGAACCACTTTTCGAACGATTCCCCGTTCATTTCCTGATGGTAATCTCCGGATTTTTTCGATTCGAAAAACCATAGGCCGTTCTCTACAAATCCGTCTTCTCCCCCTATATGACATATAATCAGTCCTTTTCCTTTTCCACTTGGGTTTTTGAGACCAGTTGACAGACCTTCTCGAAAAGCCTGTCTGTTGGACCCAATCGATTCATCGACCCATATTGAATTTTTTGTACATCCCGCATTTATCCATGTCTCGTCAAGGTAATAAATTTTTCGGCCTTGCTCCCTAAATTCTCGAATTTTCTTCAAATAATTTCTCCTCCAAACAACTATTTCGTCTCTATCAATCAATAAACTATTACGACCACGTTTTTTGAATTTGAATTTCATTTTTTTCAATAATTTATAAAATGTTGTTTTTTTAAAATTCGGCAGGCTGTCATCGTTATTAACAACTTCCAAAACCTTCGAAATTGTAGGAATTTCATCAAGAAAAAAAACCGTGAACTATTCTCCTAATTAAGTTCATGTCGAAATCGTCTATTGAATCGATGCTTTTTAGCGACTGGGATTTCTGCTTAGGTGGAATCAATAGATGTGTTGAATATTTCTCTGTGTTCATTTTGATATAGATGATATATCATAGTTGTTCATGTCATAAGAGGGAATATAGAGAATTTGTCATGTTATTGTCAAGATAGATCGGGAAATAAAAGTTTGTTTGAATTGAAGTATATTTTGGCCCTCACCCATATTTGATAGTTAGAGAACTTAAGAAACAATCAGTTTCAACATTTGGCGACCGTGACAGGACTTTCTATTGCAAGTATGGACAAAACGAAGAGAGCCCTTGGTCTACACCGAACTGCTTTCAAGAAGATTGCAGCACTATTGAAGATGATTTATCCTCAGATTCATATGATATTATAGACATTCAGAGTAATTTGAAAGTTTTGGAGGAGAAAATGCTTCAGATAGCTGAACTGAATCAATTTTTTTTGGATTTGATGTTGGATTCAGATGACTGCGATGACAATATGAATGTTGAACTTGAAGTTATGGCTAATTTAAGTTCCCGATTCCACAAATTGAAATTACGTTGCGAAAATTTGGTGTGCTATAAAGGAAGCCCAAAGAAATCAGAGTCGAAAGGTAAACTGAAGATTCCCAAACTAGAATTTCGTCAATATGGAGGCGATTTGAAGGGATGGCTTGGTTTTTGGAACCAATTCAGCAGGATTGATGAAAATTCTGATCTAGAGGAGGAAGACAAGCTTCAGTACCTCATTCAGGCCACTACACCAAATTCTAGAGCAAGACAAATTGTAGAAAGTTACCCTGCCACGAAAGGTAACTATAAAAAGGCCGTTGATAGTTTGAAAGGAAGATTTGGTAGAGACGACTTATTGATTGAAGTGTATGTTAGGGAACTCCTTCAACTAATTCTAACGAACCTTAATGCCAAGAACAAACTATCAACCTTTTTTGATAAAATTGAGTCACAACTTAGAGCTCTGGAAAGTTTAGGCGTAAAATCTGATACTTGTGCCGCTATGTTGTATCCATTAGTAGAATCATGCTTAGGAGAAGATCTGATAAGAGCTTGGCACAGAAGTCGATTTTATTCAGTTGAGTCAAGTTTAAAGAATCGCCTTGATGCTCTGATGGATTTTCTTGGACAAGAAGTGATGAACGAAGATAGAATTCATCTAGCTACGAGCAGTTTCAAAGACAAGAAAAAACAAGAACATAGAAGTACAAGCGACAATACAAGCAACGTGGCTACCACATCTGAATTATTCAATAAGGGTATACCACGATGTATATTTTGCAAAGGATCACATCCCTCCTATCAATGTCAAGAAGCTTCGAAATTGAGTTTTGCCGAGAAGAAACAGAAGTTATCAGAGTCTGCATGTTGTTATTTGTGTACTAGATTTGGCCATATAGCACGAAGATGCCGTTTAAGAGAAAAATGTAACATCTGTCAAGGAAAACATTGTACCCTTATGTGTGCTAAACAAGATTTGAAGGCATTCAATACAATTCATCCCAAGCAAGATGGTAATACAAAGAAAGCTGAACAGAATCTAACCAACCATACATACAACGAAGTTTTTCTACAAACCATGGTAGTTGAACTAAAAGGCGAAAACCAATCAAAACTTGTTAGACTTTTGATTGATACTGGTTCCCAAAAGTCTTATGTAACTAAAAGGGTTGCCGAAGAGATAGGTTATACTCCGATTCGAAAAGAAAAACTAGTACATTCGCTTTTTGGAGGTACCCGAAGCGAAACAGTGAAACATACTAGTTACAAAATTCGTCTCTACAGCCTCACCGAAGACTATAGCTGTAATTTCGAAGTTTTGGATCAGCCACTGATTTACAGCAAAGTTAGTTCTGTAAGAAAGGGACCCTGGTTGGATGAATTGAAACTCATGGGCATTGAAATCACTGATACAACTGATGGACCCATAGACGTATTAGTTGGAGCTGATGTAGCTGGCAAACTTTATTCTGGACGCAAACATGATTTGGAATGTGGCTTGGTAGCAGTACACACATTATTGGGTTGGACTGTTATGGGAAAATTGAAGAATTCTGATCACCATACATCATCTATGCTGATAACCTCGATGTTTTCAAAGGATGTTGCCATATCTAACTCATGCAGTTTGGACGTACTTGGTATTGAAGATCCCAACAGAATGAAGACTTCACAAGAACAGTCTAAAACTATTTTGGCTGATGGAAAGTTTGAGCTGCGAGGGTGGGAGCATTCTTCACCAAGACAAATCGAGGAAATAGCCAGAAGCAATGTTTCGGAATTGATATGGAATCGGAATTGTTTTTCCAAGCCCCAAGATTGGTATCACGTCCCTGGGAACTTGAATCCAGCGGATCTTCCAGCAAAAGGTAGTTTACCTAAATTATTAGCTGATGGAAGATGGTGGGAGAGAGGAAGATTAAAGACTACCTGTGATAAGCCGAAAAAAGATGTGAAAAAAAAACAAAAGAGGGCTTTCGAAATAATAGTGTAGTTAAAGAACAGGAAGTACAGACCAGATATGGAAGGAAGGTGAAACTTCCAGCAAGATACAAAGATCAGTTGTGTCATAATTTTGGCATTTTCATGACACAAGGTGGGAGTGTGTTGAATATTCCTCTGTGTTCATTTTGATATAGATGATATATCATAGTTGTTCATGTCATAAGAGGGAATATAGAGAATTTGTCATGTTATTGTCAAGATAGATCGGGAAATAAAAGTTTGTTTGAATTGAAGTAGATTTTGGCCCTCACCCATATTTGATAGTTAGAGAACTTAAGAAACAATCAGTTTCAACAAGATGATTTCGTTTATATTATTTTTCAGAAATCTCGTCGGAAACCGACAAAGGGTTAAGTACAATTCAAACAAATATTTATAACCGGGACAAATTGAGGTACCTACTTCAGATATATCAGGTTATAACCGTTGCGAATTTTAGAGGACCTAATTACAAGGGTTACAAGGGTGTAACTGAGTGTAACAAAGAAATCCAAAACATTCACTTGTATTCAAATTTCATTCCGGTCTAAGCTTTAAGTACGATCCTGGCAGTCTTTTGGGGGCGTGACAAGAATTGTAGAAAAGCTCCTTTGACCAATAAGCTGTTAGTATGCGCAAAACAAACCGATTTGGTTTGTTTGTTTACATTCTCTTATATTCGAACAGACTATAGTATCAGATCTAAAATTAACAGATTTAATAACAGGGTAAACAAACACACTTGACGATACGTTTCACAATTGTTATTAATTACAATGTTTCACCGAGTGATTAGCGAGCAGTCAATTTCAATTAACAGATTTGTTTAAATTAATGTGAATCATCTCTAAGATATTTCTTTTTCTATATTGTTTTTCTTTTTCAAGAAATTTCACATTAGGAAAATCGAACCTGTGATTCTCCGCAAAGAAGTGGGAGCATAGGGCCGTCTTATCTCAGTTTTTTGTGTCTTTTAAGTCGTATTTGTGTTGTTTCATCCTGTTGTTGAAATATTGCCTTGTTTGTCCAATATATACCTTATCACAGTCCAAGCATGGAATTTCATATATCACACCCGATTTTTGTTGTTTTTTAATGGGATCTTTGATATGGCTGTATAACAAGCCCACGGTTTTTATATTGTGAAATACTAATTCTTTGTTATCTGTTTTTAGAGTTCTTTTGAGTTTTTGTGATAGTTCTGGTATATATGGTATCTTGTAGTATTTCTTAGTTGTTTCAATTATGTTGTTATTTTTACTTTTATTTTTAATTTTCGGTAAAAGTTCTGAAATAATTCTGTTGGTATAAAGGTGTACTCAAGTTGATTGCTCTATTCAGTATGTTGTGAATGGCACTGACTTTATAGCCAAGGGAATGTGTAAGTTGACGTATCCCCTCGCTGTTTCCGCCTTTTCCCTGTATATCGGGCAGTTAGGATCTCTAGCCTCGTGTCTCCTTGGCGTCAGTTTCCTTATTTCGCAATTTATGCAGTTAGGAGGCTGACTGCAGGTGCTACCCTCGTGTGATCCTCCGCATCTGTAGCAGTTAGGCGTCTGCTTACAATATTTCCCCACGTGTCCGTAGCGGCTACAGTTGAAGCATAGTGCCACTCTCGTCTGCTCCTGCACCCTGACGGCCACCAGATTGACCGAAACTTCGCCTTTCCCGATGATAAATCTAAAAATGTCCGCTGGTGTGGAGATTGTCCAATTCTCTCTACAGGGGTTGCGGCATGCTCTTCTGTTTAATACTTTGATCTCATTTAGTAGTCTGTCTGCCCCGAATTTTTCCCTCAGATCTCTGTTTTCGTCAATGAGTAGTTCAAGTAGTTCGGTTTCCCTAACTCCTGCCTCAACTCCCGTAATTATCATGGCCGGGTTACCCGAGTCCATGCTTTTCGTCTGAATGTTGTTGTTAGATTTAAGTTTTTCCGTCACCGCGCTGATTTGTTCCTGGGTTTTCCCCTCTATTATAACTGCTCCGCTTTGGAGCTGCCTCATGGACTTCAGTCCTCCTCCTGTGTCGTCTGATCTAATTGTCTCTCTTATGACTGCCATAGTTTTTTTTGGGTCCGAGTTTTCTGGTATGCGTACCATTACTTCATGTTTCTTTGGGGGTGTTTTCCATGCTGGTGTCAGGGTTGGTGCGGGCTTACTGCGCATGATTTCCGCGTAGGTTTTTTCGTTGTCCGGTCTTTCTTGGGGTGCGCTCATTAGCCTTTCCGCGTACGTCATGGGGGTGGCTGTGGCATTCGCTGTGTTGCTTATAGGGTGGGGTTGCGCTTCCTGTCTAGTCTCCAATTTCTTACATCTTTCCTTCCAGAGCTCTGTTTCTGCGCGCTGCATTCTCGCCTCGTATACGCTTAATCTTCTTATAAGTTTTACGAATTTAGAGGTGAGCTCTTGTGTCGCTTGTCTCACGACTGCTTGGTCTCCACGTGTTACTGAGATTTTCCCTCCATTTTCCCTGTTAACCAATTGGTTAATGTCCTCTATGTTTATCAGCACTTCTTGGATCATTTTGTCCATTTCGTCCTCTTTGAACAGGTCCTGTTCCCCTAAGTTTTCCATAGTTTCTTGTGTTTCGTCGTCTGGTCCTTTTCTTTTCTTTGGGTCGTTCCCTATTTCTGGTGGGAGTGTCCTGTTGAGTCCGTTACCTTTAGGGATTGCCCCCGTATTCATGTTACTGTCCTCCCTCCTGGGAGAGAGAATCAGTAGACCGAAATTCCGTATTCTTATTTTTTCGAAATTTTCCTAAGTTCCGTCGTCGTGAAATTTTCCCGTCAAAATGAATTTATCCTAAGTCCCAGTACTTCAAAATTTTTCAGAGTCCCATAACCCGAAATTTTTTCAAAGTCCCAGCATTTTAAAATTGTTCTAAGTCCCACCGGTTCGAGTTTTCCGACCTCTTCGCGCTCCTGTGCTCCTGATACCTCAGAAGTGGAGATGACCGTTTTAAGGCCAAAAGGGCCGGTGTCTAGGATTGTCGATGGTGGGGGATCGATGAATGGGGGCTCTAGAGTTTTATTGATGACTGTGGGGGCCCGTTATTGTGTATGTCTGTTTAGTAGGTTTAGTAGGGACAGTGAGAATCTCGTTAATCCATTCATGCGCGTCACTAATTAGATGACGAGGCATTTGGCTATAAACATCTCTTTATTCAGTAAGGGCAGGTACATTGCATGGTATAACGACATCTATGTGTAGAATACAGACAATTTGCTCATTAAATTACAAACATGACATACAAGATTATAGACAGTCCAATCATCAACACACTGAACGAAAAGGCCATGTACCCGCACACGAGCGATACACAATCCTCCCCGCACTGAGACGTATTTTCCTCTGCGATGTCGCCAGAGGTAGCGAAGAAAATAAATTACCGCTCCCACGCCCTACGCATGAAGTCAATGTAAACCGAGCAGCTACCCCGTATCGTTGTTAGCACCAGTTCGCGTCGGTTTGAAATGGTGTTGATTTGCAGTGCCTCCAGGAGTCGGGTGCTTTCTCTGCACCATAAGCCGCGAGCGCCAATTATGAAGGGGAGCACTGCGATCTTTTTCCCTGGGTGGGCAGCTTGTATTGCCTCTATTAGCTCTGGCTGGTTATGTGGCCTTTTTGCACTCGTAGGTCTCCGACAGGGTGCGAGGGGCCTCCCAGGAGACACCGACATCCGCGATTATGACCCGTTCGTCTTTGACACATAGCATGTCAGGCTTATTCAGCCTTCCTCTCGTGTCCCGGATATGAGGCTCTTCCGATATTTCCCAGCCATGTTTTCTCGCCATCGCGCATATTCTTTTGACCACATAATTGTGGCGGATGATCCGTTTGTCCTTACATACGTGGCATTTTTGGAGTACGTGGCAGAGGGATTCCAATCTTCCACATCCCCCCTGCACATCTTATTTTCCCTGGGCCCATAGGGCAGGGCCTTCGTAGGGAGGGTGTTCGTACGCAGTTGAATGGCGCGTATATGTCCTCGCCAGACCACATGGGGGGGGGGGCGACGCGATGAAGGCGCTCGACGCCGAGTCATTCGATGCCTGCCAGATGCCGTTGCCATAAAATGATGCCTCCAGCCTTGCGCCGTTTGAGCGATCAACTGCATCTTTGGTGTTGTATTGTGGCTTGACCATTCTCTCGATCCTCCGCAGCCAGTAGTCGCTCCCCCTGAGGAAGTCATCAAACAGAGATGATGTCTGCCTGGTCTTCTGCAGCTTTCCTTTCATTATGAGTGGGATTTTCCTCGTGAATGAAAATATCCCGAGCCCTCCGAGTTTTGTCGGGGTGTAGAGGGCCTCATCGATGACGTGCGTCGGGAGCTTTAAGATTTTTTTGACATAGTATCTGCAGATTTGATCGGCCTTGCTCAGGATCTTAAGATTAATGGAAGGGGATTGCAGTGCAGCTATATATCTCGGCATGAGGTAAGTTCGAATTATTTCCATTTTCTGTTGTGGCTTCAGCGGTGCTCGAATTATTCTGTCAATTTGTTTGGACAGGTTGCTTATATTTGATGGTATCGCACCGCTGCTAGAGTAGTAGCATCCCAGGTACTTGAACGACTCTCCGACGTTTCTCATCGGAGGGATGGGCTCAGTTCTTATGTAAAATTTTGGTGTGGTCTGGAGATACACCTTTTTTTTCGAGGGAACCACGGCCAAGGACAGGGACCGGCACTTCGCAGGGTTCAAGGAGAGGTGCCTCGCAAGCAGGAACTTGCAGGTGAGCCCCAGAAGAAACTGGGCATCTTTAGTGTTTTCGGCTAGAAGAAGGAGGTCATCGGCGTATCCCAGGACCGAGATGTTCTGGTCTCCTATTTTTATTCCTCTCCTTATTCTTAGGCTGGAAATCAGTTCATCCATTATCATGTTAAACAACATCGGCGCCAGAGGGTCTCCCTGTTTGACACCCCGCTTCAGGGACAGTGTGGCCTTCTCTTTTCCGTCGCAGTAGATTGTTGTTTCCTGCTCGAAGTAGGTGGCCATTATGTATTTGGTGGTGTTGGCGTCCACTCTGAATCTCCTTAGCGCTCTCCGGATGGTATTGTGTGATATGTTGTCAAACGCCTTCTTGATGTCAAGGGTTAAGATGGTAAATGGACGGCCTTGCACTCTTCTCTGCTTTATTATAGACTGGAGCGTGATGTTGTTGG
Organism: Adalia decempunctata; assembly: GCA_951802165.1. Lineage (NCBI taxonomy): Eukaryota > Metazoa > Arthropoda > Insecta > Coleoptera > Coccinellidae > Adalia > Adalia decempunctata. The sequence continues at coordinate 39,476,124 of OX637699.1, read as the reverse complement.
CAAAGCAGCCGTCCACCTCGGTGAAGCCGCGCTGGCACTCGTCGAGCCCGATGTTGCTGGAGAGCCGCTTGGCGATGACACCGTTGCGCAGTCTAATGAGAATAGACGAGATTGTTATTGGTCTCCAATTCCCGACCTCCTCAAGACACCCGGATGACTTGGGGATGAGAATAGTTCTGCTCCCTTACAATTTAGTAGGTGACTGTAAAGGCAGTTGTTGCCTTTGAACACTAAGATTTTGGCAATGGAGTAGTTCATATTTCCATAGAATGGTAGCGAGAATCTTTTAATCACCTGTTTTTCATTATTCGAGGTCTGTTCATTCGGACATGATCTGTTGTGTAACCTTATGAATTTTTTCATCATCAATCTTTCCACCACATCAGACGTGTACCCATTCTTATAAGCTATGAACTTAATTATTCAGAGCACTAGGGACGAGAATATCGGAACATATAATAAACTATAAAGATAAAAGTTCATTTGAACGACACTTAAGAATCAACGAAAATCATTTTGATAATTTAGAAAATGTTACACTCCTGCACAATCTGGATAAAGGCCACAAACTTGACCTAATGGAAATTTACGAGATAGCAAAAAATTTAATATAAAATAAAAAAAATGTTTCTACACCCAAATAGAATCCCACCTTAGCTACCATCCCATATTTGAGAATTTAATTTAACTAATCCGTTTTGCGAAGTTCGGAACGCACCCATCACATCATCAGATGTCATGTCACGTCTTGTCTTATCTGCTTTCTGTGTTGTTAAACTGACGTTATCGTTTTATATATTTGTTAGTTTTTAAATTTCGATAACTTTGACCGGAATTTAATTTGATATTGACCAGAGATTTTATGTTCCTGTTAGCCTGTAAATTTGGACGAGTAAGTTTATAGATTCATAAATGTAATATATTATAGTCATTGTTTTCCAAATTTACAGAGCTCCTGAAGAATATTAAAAATAAAAAATCCCTTTAAGTACAATTACTATTCTTATTTATTATATCGAAGATGGATTATGGCCGATTAGTTGGTAGTTTGTTATAATGTATTCTGCTTGTTGTTTCATTTCTATCTTCTGTTCGAGATGTCTGTGTCCCATGATCTGCATATAGTAATTTGTTTAACATGTCACGAGGATATGCGTTTTGTATAAGAATTTTGTGCAAGCTTTTTATGCCCTCTTCTTTGAATGAATCATGACATATTCTGTTTATTCGGTTTTTCATCTGATTAATTGTGTTTATTTTAACATTTATATTATTTAATGGAAAATTTGTTGTGGGAATAGGACAATTTAGAATATGTCAGATAATTTAGTACATATATTTGGCGACGTTTCGCAAATTCACATTTGCTTCCTCAGGCCTACAAAAATGAAAAACATCAATAACATTTTCTCTTACACAGATACACAAAGTGGCAGAAAATTATATACCTCAATATGTTAAAGGTGACAAATTCCGACTACAAAAAATAAACATATAAATATACGAGTTAAAATATAAAATCAGGCAGGAATGAATAATGTAAATCAGATCTCAATTCGGTGAAAACAACAAACCATAGCCTATAAATGTGACGTCACAAAACAAGTCGTATTTCAGTTGTGGAATATTGAAATATTTCACACCTGGACTAACCAATTTATCTTCTTGTGAACTTCTTATAGTTACACAATATTGAGTTATATAAACAACTAAGATGACTAGTATCAGATCTAAAATTAACAGATTTAATAACAGGGTAAACAAACACACTTGACGATACGTTTCACAATTGTTATTAATTACAATGTTTCACCGAGTGATTAGCGAGCAGTCAATTCCAATTAACAGATTTGTTTAAATTAATGTGAATCATCTCTAAGATATTTCTTTTTCTTTATTGTTTTTCTTTTTCAAGAATTTTCACATTAGGAAAATCGAACCTGTGATTCTCCGCAAAGAAGCGGGAGCATAGGGCCGTCTTTTCTCTGTTTTTTGTGTCTTTTAAGTCGTATTTGTGTTGTTTCATCCTGTTGTTCACATATTGCCTTGTTTGTCCAATATATACCTTATCACAGTCCAAGCATGGAATTTCATATATCACACCCGATTTTTGTTCTTTTTTAATGGGATCTTTGATATGGCTGTATAACAAGCCCACGGTTTTTATATTGTGAAATACTAATTCTTTGTTATCTGTTTTTAGAGTTCTTTTGAGTTTTTGTGATAGTTCTGGTATATATGGTATCTTGTAGTATTTCTTAGTTGTTTCAATTATGTAGTTATTTTTACTTTTATTTTTAATTTTCGGTAAAAGTTCTGAAATAATTCTGTTGGTATAAAGGTGTACTCAAGTTGATTGCTCTATTCAGTATGTTGTGAATGGCACTGATTTTATAGCCAAGGGAATGTGTAGATAAATAATTCAATATAACACCTGAACTCGTGGGTTTTGTATACCAGTTAGTTGTAAGTTTTTGTTGTTCAGTTCGGTGCACACATACGTCAAGGAATGGTAGTGATCCCCCATTCTCTACTTCTACGGTGAATTGGATTCTATAATGGTAACTGTTGAATAATAATAGTGTCTCTCGTTCACTTTATCTTTTGGTATGGCTGTGATAGAGTCGTCGACATAAAACCTGAAGAAATATTTCAATATTCCACAACTGAAATACGACTTGTTTTGTGACGTCACATTTATAGTATTGAGATCTGATTTACATTATTCATTCCTGCCTGATTTTATATTTTAACTCGTATATTTATATGTTTATTTTATGTAGTCGGAATTTGTCACCTTTAACATATTGAGGTATGTAATTTTCTGTCACTTTGTGTATCTGTGTAAGAGAAAATGTTATTGATGTTTTTCATTTTTGTAGGCCTGAGGAAGCAAATGTGAATTTGCGAAACGTCGCCAAATATATGTACTAAATAATCTGACATATTCTAAATTGTCCTATTCCCACAACAAATTTTCCATTATTTAATCTTGGAGGACACTAAGCAATATTTTAATTTATATTATTGTCTGAATGGAAGTGAATGATTTTGTTTGAATGTGTGTCTTTTCTATGCCACTTGAATTTTACTTTATCATCTTGTCTATATGCCTATGCCTAGGTGTCTAGGAAGGGGACTCCTTGTTCTCTATCCTCTATTTCTAGGGTAAATTGTAAACTTATGCTATGGGAATTGAAACAATCAAGTGTAGTTTGAGTCTGGGATCTCGGTATTGTCATAATTATATCCACGAATTTTTTAATAATCAGTACAGTGAATGGTAATTTGACTAAACATGAATCTAACAAATAACTAATATACAATAATTGTTCTCTAATAGAAAGGTGATTATTTTCATGAATAATTCCATATCCATATTTGTGTGGTCTTTTATGGTGGTCCATTTAAGTTTTAGAACCTCAATATTACCATTTTTCTTCCCAAATCACCGAACAAGTTCACAACATCAAGGGAAATTAGTTCGTAGTCTTCTGGTATTTCAAAATTATTGATCTATTGTGCAAACTGGAATGTGTCTTTAACATAATATTTATTATCTGTGTTATAGGAGTTTTTCAAAATATCAGCCATAAATTGTGATATAATATATACTCCATTCACAATTATAAAATCACAACTCTGGCCTTGAAAATTTGACACATTCCACTCTGTATCGAAGTTATGACGTTTTTCAAAATATTTTTATGTTCCAAGTCAACACTATGTTTCCCTTTCTACATTCTTAGCGTATTTCTCAGAATGTGAATTTATTCGGAAAATGAATGAATTGGAAAAGATGTGATGCACGAAAATAATTAACGTTTATATGAATTGATAGAAAGGATTCCTTTTCTACTTCTTTGCATGAAGAGTACAATAGATCACTGTGAAAATATATTATTTTTCGCCATGGAAGAAAATTGCATTGCTTTCACATAATTTTCATATGCATGCTTGTGAAGATTTAATGTTTATTATCCTCTTGAACTGAAAGTTCAAGACTTGACGACATCAATTGTTGATTCTAATCAAGAATTCATTAGAGAAAATGAACCCAAAGATGTAAGATGAATTGATGGGTAATTACAAGAATCAAGAATAATGTCAATTTTGTTGATAACTTTCTTAAAATCGATGTTGGGGTATAAAACTCGGCTGCGTTCGTTCAGACAACATCTAAAGAAGACATTTTACCTAACTTTTGCAAATCTGCTCAGATATCGCCAAATTTCTTGGAAAACCTGAAAAATATCATCCTAATCGACCTCTCGAGGCTCTAACCGATCCATCTACTGCAATATCTGTCCAAATAACAGCTTTTTCAACGAAATTCCCGTGTACCCCTTTAACCTCGAAATGTAAACATTCGTCCTGGTCTTGAATATCGTCCTCACGCTCCAAACTGGTGCTAAAAACAATAAACATACGTTAATCTTGGATATTCGACGGAAAACTCACCTGCAAATATCGATTAAATACCAAAAATCTGCGAACAATTTGTAAACCTAAAAAAATGTGGAATATCTTTGATACTGGCAACGTCGTTTTGTCATTAACGATATTTTCTTTGCGCGCACTCACTTTTCATCAGGTGCACCAACTCCTGAAAACGAAACCATGACCTCCGATGTGATTAAATAAAAGTGAATGGAGTATATATTATATTATCGCTGGTCGTCCGTTGCGGTCTCTTCGCAATAAATAAAAAAAAGATGTCCACCGAAATTGTAAAAATCGAAAAATTGGAGCATCGAGTCATCATCAAGTACCTGCATTTGAAAGGGTTAAGAGGTTAGCAGATTTACGAAGCGTCCTTAGTGATCAATGTCCTTCGTATGCGACCGTGAAAATTGGACTGCAAGCTTCAAAAGAGGTAAATTTTCCATTGAAGGTGATGACCGATCGGGAACGCCAGTTTCTGTGTCAGTCCCCGAAAATATCAATGCAGTTCATGACATGATTTTATCAGACCGTCGAATTGGGCTAAAATGGATTCTGCAGCACTGAAGATTTCTTACGAACGCGTTCATCATATAGTTCACGTCAATTTGGACATGACTATTCTACTCTTTCCATTTTAAGTGAGGAATTTTCCGTAGCAACAATCGTTTCATCTCGATAAAACTTTCAAACCGGCAAAACCAACAAGTTAGTTTTCCAGCGATAAAATTTTTGACGTTTCTCCAATTCATAGATAGCTTCGGAAATGAATATCATAGAGAAAACAAACAACGTTTAGTTAATCTATGAATTCTAATTTGCCAAATAGCGCAATCCGTGTCAAATGTGACCATATTACTTAATGTCAGACATTTTCTCGGGAAATAGTCATTCCGAATACCACTCGAGATGAAATTCAAGCAGGTAAAATTTCTTTCTTGTAATCTTGGAGTAGTATTGATTGATTTTTCGAATAAGGGTAGAACAATACTGGAGATTACTATTCAACAGGTATTTTGTTTTTACAGGACATCGCCCCAGTACACAAATCTCATGTTGCCATGCAAAAAATTCGTGATTTAGGGTTAGAATTACTAGAACACCAGATTTGGCTCCGTCCAACTATCATCTCTTTCCTCAATTGAGAAAAAGTTTAAAAGGTCGTAAATTTTCCTCCAACTAGCAGGTAATGAAAGCTGTGGGGGACTGGTTTGCAGAACAAGAAGAAACATTTTTTTTAAAGGTCTAGAGACGTTGCAAGTTCGCTGTAATAAATGTATTCGTGCTACAAAAATAAAGCGAAACAACTTTTTTTTTGTGTGAGTAATCGACTTATTTTTTTTCCGATTTTGAAGGATACTATTTAGATTTTTTTAAAATGAATACTTGGGATACTGAAAAGTGAATTTGGATAGTGCAACGCTACTATGCTGTCCAAAGTGAATCAAGTCGAGAGTTTGGCGGTTAACATTTTCTTATATGGAGTGAACCTAATCCAGAAATGCTTTATGAGACGGAACTGCACCCAGAGCGAGTCACTGTGTGGTGCGCAGTTCCATTAAGATGTTTTGTGGGGCCATACTTCTTTGGAGAAAACGAAGAAAACAGTAATTGTCAATCGGAATCGTGATTCAAAGATGTGAAGGAGTTTTTTCACCCAGAACTGCGCCGAAGACGTATCCATTATTGAACAGCATTTGTTTTCAGCGAGATGATGGAGCAACTGCACATATAGCCAGACCAGTTATTGCGGAGATCCAAGAAAAAAATCGCATACAAATTGATTTCCAGGAACTCCACTTTTCGCTGACCCCCAAGGTTACCTGACCTGATTGTACCAGGCTTTTTTATGGGGTTATGTCAAGCAGGAGGTCCACAATTAAAACCCAGGAAATTGCCTGAATTAAGGCAGTCCATTACGACAATAATTGAGGCGATCCCAACTTCAAACCGCAATGAACAATTTTTTGATCAGGTGCCGCATATGCGTAGGTAAGCGTGGAGGTCATTTGCGGTCTGAAACCGATAATCTTTCCGAAATAAAATTTAATTCTCTATCTTATAAGAAATAAATAAATTAAATACATCGATTAAAAAAAAGTTATTTGAATTTCTCATTGTAGGACAATTGGTGCGCCACCCAATATTTGACATTGGAATTTTGTTTGGTTCTATAGGAGGCTAGGAATTTTTCAATATATCAATATATGGTTCGATGAAAAATAGAGGCAGATCCACTTAAAAATCTTGCATTGATAGTAAGTAGTAGGCAGTAAACTTTTTGTACCTATTATGTAAATATCTTCAACTGCATTAATGGTCAATTTTTGGATTTTGTAGTCCCTGAAAAAGGCTGATTCCCTTGTGGGACCTTAACCTCTGTATTTATCAGCCACCTTTTTGAGGATTGAGATTGGCGAGATCACAACGGGGTTACGACCGCGCTTCACCCATTCTCAATTCGCTCAAGGTTGACGAAAATACGAGAGACTTCGTCAAGTCGAGGAGTTCTATTATCCTGGAGCTACTTGTCTGAACGTTGTTGGTTCTAATCCGTACGCGATTCACATTTCACTCAGCGGTGCTCGAAGATTCGTATGTCACAGCGACGTCCTTTTGAGTTGACATTGGCGATATCACAACGGGGTTACGACCGCGCTTCACCCTTTGTCAAGCTGCTGGACGTTTGCGGATTTACTAGGATCGCTTCGTCAGGTGGAGAGGTTCCAGTCTCTGGAGTCACTTGTCCGGAAGTTGTTGCTGCCACAGCTGGCCCTGTTCCCCTGTCCTATCCGCCACAGTCCAAGCATTCACCGATAATTTTTCTTCAATATTTGAGTGTGGAACACATCATTGTAGGTCGTTAGATTATGTGATATTTTCCCGTGGCCTGTCGAATCTCGAAGTTTTGCTTCGTTACTCCCGTATTTCCCTGTTCACCGTCCAATTCTCGCATTCGCTCACCTCGCCCGACCGCCTTGCTCAACCGATCACAGTTTATTCTTGAATTTATTAATCACTGTAAAATACTCACCGATACTTAAGTCACTTTTTTTTTAATTTCAACTTCACTTTCAAATGAGATCAGTTTTAATTTTTCATTCTCAATATTTAATAGATTTCTTCTCATTTTTTTCCATACAATTGTAATTTCTGTTTGAGGTCAGTAAATTTTGTAAAATCCATTTGTGTGTTTTAAGTGAATCTTCATTTTTTGGTAGCATTAACGGTAGAAACATAACTTTTAATCGCTAACTTCCTAGATTGAACCGAACCCTTCTCCACTGTATAAAAGCTACCTTGGTAGAAGTGGAGAGTTCTATTCAAGGCGCCACAACCATGTCAAACCTATTGTGGCTGGCGCTGGAGCATTTGTTTTCCGTTAAGGTGACTGCGCCCTTGAAATACTCCCCTTAAATAAGGGATCTTCAAACGGTACGAGAGACCGACTCGGTTAAGAGAAGGCCACGAAACGCGAACGTGACATCAAAATGTCATCCACAGCCACGTTTTTACTAGCATTTACTGAAAAAAACCATATTATCTGTCGTCTATGTCTTATTCAAATTCTAGAGAATATTCCAATATAATAATAAAACAAAACTTGAAAATGAGAATAATTACCTGAATAATTGCAGTATAAATGATGTAACAAAGGACGTTCCAATATGAACTGTTCCAAAAATCTCGCCCCAAAATTTAATATTGCATTCTTCGGATTGATCAGCAACAATTTCGGATCTTATTAGGGGCGGGTTATCGGTTGTTCTCAAATATCTGCAAAAATCGAAAACAGCGTAGGTAAATCAGATATACCGCTTGTCCAGTGAGGAATAGTTCACTGAGGGCTAGCAAACATCAAAATTAATCTATATATATAAAAGAAAGATGTTGGTTACACCATTTATAACTCGAGATCGGATGGACTGTTTGTTATGAAACTTCATGTATGGATTCGTCTACGGTCTGGTTATTATAAAATACAATAAAACTTTGAAAAGATCGATGAAAATTCCACTCATACAGGAAATGCTTTTCCTTCTTTTGAGTAAGATCACTAGGTGTCGCTACAGTTACAGTTACGCTTCAGCTTCGATTGCGTTAGATTGCGATGTAAACATATAGTGTGTAATTTGGGTTGCCTCCAACTCTGCGCTGTTGACCAAAACCAAAATGTCTTAGCGTAGGAGTGCAGATGTCTAAAATGATCAGATTCCGTTGAGATATGAGGGAAAATTCATTCTTACCACTTCAAGTGGCACTATTCACACATTATGTCTGATTGTTCTATACTATACTCAACTGGTTATTAGTTATTTTTACAGTTTTATTTATTCAAAACCAAATAGGGTAATCGCGAAGGTACTATATTTGATATTATCACCATTAGATGACGATGTACAGAACTTATAGTACCATGAAAGGCTATTACCAGATCAAGAAGCGAATGAATATCACAGTGAATTTTAATCGAAATGTCAAGTAAATCGGATTTTGGCGATCGGTTTCAATCGTGAATTGTCCATTCTCATCTACTCTCATAATTTTTGAAATGTTTTCGAATTTCTGTTTGGAAATGAATATGTTTGCCATAATTAGTAATTACATTTTTGTATCTGTTCTGTGTGACAGCCCATATCCATGGGAACATGGAAATCTCGCTGCTCCACCAACTGAGATGTTTACCAATTATTTTAAGCTGAGCACCAAAAAAGGCTAGGATGTTTGAAATAATGGTGTGGGCACTAATTAGATTTTGATTAGCCAACATTGAGAATATTAGAAAAGTTTCGTTTTTTCCACTTCAGAAAGCGCTATTCACAAAATCAGTTCTAATTTTATTAGTTGGTTCAAATATTTGAATTCATTCTGGTGAACGTCAAGAAGTCAAGAAGGAAAATAAGAAAATGTCTTAGCGTATTTGTGAAGTGAAGTAGTAGTACTATAGACAAAGTACTTCAATTAAATATTTCAGCGTTGTATTGGCAGAACTAAGGTGGTTTATACAGTGATCAAGTGATCAGAGGTAATTCATCATTGGAACTATTTCTCATCCATACAATTCGATCGGGATTTATATTTGCATTCGTGTTGTCATTCATTACAAGATAGGTACTGCAATGACAGAACTGTGAAGCATTTAAAACAAAATGTTATATGTTCAACAATTGGGGGACATGAAAGGAGCCTCCTCGTAGAATGTGTTAATGCACATTCGGGCGTCCCCTGGGCAACAGCTCCGGCTGGCTGATCCTTTCACTCCAGAAGCATCAAAGAACAGAAAATGCACTTGCCAAGGACCTTTTCAGGTCCAAAGATGACTATTATCTCTGTAAACATCGAGGGTATATCCGCAAGTAAGGAAGAGCTACTGCAGGACATATGCCAACAATACAACTGCGATGTCCTATGCATACAGGAGACCCACAGAGATGGTAACCAGAAGAGGCCCAGAATCCAGGGAATGCGGCTTGCTGCCGAGAGGCCCCATAGACAATACGGAAGCGCAATTTTTATTAAGCCTGACATGCTCGTCCAGTCCACCAATGTAGCTGACGAGAATGGAATCGAGATATTAACAGTAGAACTGAACAACTGCACCATTACTTCTGTGTACAAACCACCACGCACAGATATAAGGGCCAACGACTTCTGTCCACTCGATGCAGATAGGACGCACTTCGTAGTCGGGGACTTCAACAGCCACAGCAGCCTATGGGGATATCATGACGACGATAGAAATGGGGAAGCAGTGATCCAGTGGGCAGATGCAAGCAAACTAACCCTCTTGCACGATAATAAGCTGCCGGCCTCCTTCAATAGCGCCAGATGGCGGAGAGGATTTAACCCAGATCTGATGTTTGTGAGTGATCGGATAAACTCTCAATGCGTCAAGGGAGTATGCCCACCCATACCAAACACACAACACCGGCCAATAATGTGTCAAGTCATGGCCATAGCCCGACCTCATAACATCCCATTCAGACGCAGATATAACTTCCAAAAAGCCAACTGGACCAAATTCCAGAAACTGTTGGATTGCGCAGTAGATACACTTGCGCCTATGCCGAGCTCCTATGATATCTTTGTGGATACCGTAAAAAAATGTTCACGACTCTCCATACCCAGAGGCTGCAACACCAATTATATCCAAGGCCTAACAAGAGCGTCGAAAGACCAGTTACAAAACTACTTAACTCTTTTCGAAGCCGACCCCCTGGGAGAAGATACTTTAGAGGCGGGCAAACAACTGATCACCTCTATTTCCGAGGCCAAGACGGAGAACTGGATCAAACTGATGAAGGAGCTTGATATGAGCGTAAGTAGCCACAAAGCGTGGAGACTGTTAAAGCGCTTAAACAACGACCCAACTCAGTCAAGAGCCCATACCAACGTAACCGCAGATCAAGTAGCCGCTCAGCTCGTGCAAAATGGCAAACCAGACCAAAAGCCCAACAGGAAAACAACCAGTATCAAACGAATAGAAGGCGACGAAACGACCGAACTCTCCACCCCCTTCACAATGGAAGAGCTGAACTCCGCCATAAATAAATGTAAACCACGGAAGGCCGCGGGACCGGACGATGTCCTGACTGAGCAGGTCAAGCATTTCGGGCCGAAAGCAAAACAGTGGCTGTTAGACATGTTCAATGCCTGCTTACAACAGTGCAAGCTTCCTAACATCTGGCGAAAAGCCAAGATCATAGCTATCCTCAAGCCGGGCAAAGAAGCTAATAGCCCAAAGAACTACCGCCCGATCTCGCTGCTATGCCACACGTATAAAATCTTTGAAAGACTCATATACAACCGACTTTCTCCGGCCGTGGAACCAACCCTTATACCTGAACAGGCTGGATTTCGCCCCGAAAAAAGCTGTACGGCACAAGTGCTCAACCTAACCCAGAACATTGAGGATGGTTTCCAAAGAGGATACATAACGGGTGCCATTTTCGTCGACCTCACGGCGGCATATGACACCATCAACCTCCGACTCCTGATGCAGAAGATATACCACACAACGAAAGATATGAACCTTACAAACATTATCAGGAACATGCTTCAAAACCGGAGGTTCCTGGTGGAGTTTCAGGGAAAGCGGAGTAGGTGGAGGAACCAGAGAAACGGCCTGCCACAGGGAAGCGTGCTGGCACCACTACTCTTCAACATATATACCAACGACCAACCCCTCCCTGAAGGAACAAAGAGCTATATATATGCAGACGATAGGGCAACCACAGCACAAGGGAAAACATTCGAAGAGGTGGAACAACGATTGAGCGCGGCCCTAGTGGAGCTGGATACGTACTATAGAGATAACCAGCTGAAGCCAAATCCGACAAAAACGCAGGTATGCGCCTTTCATCTTAAGAACAAACACGCCGGTAGAAAACTACAGATCGAATGGAAGGGAGTACCATTGGAGCACTGCCCTAACCCTAAATACCTAGGCGTAACACTGGACAGAGCCTTAACATTCAAGCGCCACTGCCTCAACACCAAACTCAAAGTTTGCGGAAGAAACAATATAGTCCGCAAGCTGACAAGCTCTAATTGGGGAGCCCAACCCAGAGTTCTCAAAACCTCAGCACTCGCCCTCTGTTACTCCGCCGGCGAGTACGCATGCCCGGTTTGGTATAGCTCAGCGCACGCAAAACAAGTTGATGTCGCCCTCAACGAGACAAACAGAATCATCACCGGATGCTTGAAGCCAACACCCCTGAACAAGATCCACCACCTAGCTGGTATCGCTCCCCCTGCCATCCGTAGGGAAGCAGCTGCACTCAAAGAACGATTCAAAGCAGCAGAATCTGAACGCCACCCCCTACACAGTGTCCAACCGGCCCCTCAGCGACTAAAATCAAGGCGAAGCTTCCTGAGATCGACAGAAGATCACGAGGAACCTAAAACCAGAGTAGACCTTTGGGGGAAGACCTCAAACCAACATTGGATGAAGCCGAGTGAAGAACTGGCACCGGGAGGCAGTGAAAACTGGGAGATCTGGAAGGCGCTAAACAGACTGCGGACGGACACGGCGAGATCGAGAGATACCCTAAATAGGTGGGGCTACCCTGTGGACTCCAGACTGTGCGATTGTGGAGAACTGCAAACCACGCAACATATGTACACCTGCCCACTGTGCCCTGCTAGATGTACCATAGAGGACCTTGTGGCAGCGAAGCCGAACGCAATTGACGTCGCCCGATTCTGGGCAAAAAATGTTTAGCCCTACTATACTTTATTACTGTACTTATTATATGACTATACTTATTATGTTACAATACTTATTATATATGATGCTTCTGACACGAATAAAAAAATAAATAAAACAATTGGATACCACTTAAATGAGGAGAATTTTTTTCGTGCGAATAACAATAGTACTAAAATTTTGTATATTTTGCCTAATTCATCGCCTGCTTGAAAAATAGCGATGATTAGTTTATACAACGGTAGGTTTCACAAAGCGTAATCACCGGTGATCGGAGCTTGATCTAGCACTAAATAGATTTGACAGTTCAAAAATCAGAAAACCAAGGCGTTGATCTCCGATCACCGGTGATTACGATTTGTGAAATTCACCGTAAGTATCATTTAGGCGAAACAAAGTTCGCCGCGACAGCTAGTATACAGGGTCTTTCACGAGGAAACTCACCCATATTTGTGCGGGAAACTACTGAACGTATTTTCATGAAATTCAGCACTTATAAGTATTTCATAATGCTGATGAAATCTAAAATATTTTCAAGGCATGAGCACCTCCGGTTTTTCCGGAAATGACGTCAACTTCCGTTTTTCAAATTAGAACACCATTTTTTTATTGCAGATATAGGTTCCTTAGAAAATTTCAAGTTATTTTGATGTGACATTTTTCAGTTTTGGTTGGAAAATTCTCTCTGAGCGGGAAAATTCGAAAAAAAAATCGAAAATAGAGCTCCGCTGAAACAAGAATAACTTCGAGGTTTTTGAATAGAAAATTTTCAGTTTTGGGATTTTTCAAGATGTAAGATTGATGTATCCACTTTGAAAATCGAAATCGCGATTCATGATACAGGGGGTGAAAAAATCGCTTTCAAAGTTAGGAATGACAAAATCAAGAAAAATCAATTTTTTCAAATTAGAACCCCATTTTTTTATGGCAGATATTGAATCTACGTTGAAAAATAATGTGAGTGTATGCATCACACCTTTGCCCTAAAATGGATATTTTCTGAGTTATTCCCAAAAAACTGTTTTTCGTCTTGAATTTTCAGCTATTTCTTTTCCCTTCACGCCAAAAAGATGAAATTTTCAGGAACTGTTATTTGAACCATGCTGTAGATTTTTCACCCCTTCTTGAAACCGACTTCAAGTTACTATTAGGAGAACCATGGCACACTCTCGCAGTTATAACTAGAGAAGATGCTCAAAGTTTTGACCGTTAATTTCTAGACATTTATTTATACGTCTCAGGAATGCTTCGTGTGTTGCTCTTCTTATTTCATCAGGAGGGAGAGATCTGCAAAAGTGTTTAAAAACCAAATTGAGTTTCAAAACTATGAATCTAAGAATCTAAACAAACCTGAACGCATTTCTGACTCGTTCTATGCAGTCCTCTTTATCAGTCAGGGGAGTTGAGTAGACAATATTTTTTATCCTACCCCAAACATGTCTAAAGGAGTTAAATCGGGAGAACGTGGTGGCCAAAGATGTGGACCATTGTTCGCCAACCATCGATCTTCAAATAGCCTGTAGAGGATATTTGACACATTGAGTGAATTGTGTGGAGGCGCGCCATCTTGTTGATACCATACGTCATTATGGTTCTGTACTGGCGGCTCAATTATTTGAGTCAATATGTCAGAATATCTATCTCCTAAGGGAGAACATTCTTTAAATAATGCAAACATGTGTAGTGTTCTATCTTACCAGTTAAAGTCCCATCATAAATGTGAACATCGAGAATTGCATTATTTTTGATGGCGCAAAAAACATTGAAACTCCAGGTCTCTTGAAAGTTCCATTGTCTGAAGTGGTGGTTGTTCTCTTCATCCCAATAATGACTGTTATGCCTATTGAAGGAACCCTTCTTTGTGGAATTAGATTCATCTGTCCAAATTATACAGTCCAAAAAGTTTTCATTCTCTTGAAATCGAATCATCATAGCTTCGCAAAACTCTGTTCTCCTGACGAAATCAGTTTCCTTCAAATGCTGTACCCTATTGAATTTATATGGGTGCATTTTATGTTTTTTCAATATTCTCCAAACACTCGATTGGGATAATCCCAGATCAATCTCGGCATCTTTGAGAGAATTTTGAGGATTCACACGAAAATATGCAAGAACTGTAATTTCGTTGTTCTCATCTTCTACTACACTTTTTTCTCTGTGTATAGTTTTCTTAACGAAAGATCCGACATTTCTCAAGTTTGTCATGGTTCTGTTAATGGTATCTCTCGTTGGTCTGGGTCGGTCAGGAAACCTCTGAATCGTTCTATCTACAACTTTATTACATTCTCCATGAAGTAGAATGAGATTTAAATAATCTTCATTGGTAAAATTAGGCATAGTGATCGATTTCATAACTTAATACGAATTATCACCAAATTAATAGTAAACACAAAATGCTACTGAATAAAGAGGAATTTGGCAGATGTAATTAATGATATCTATCATTAAAAAAAAAGAATGTAAAACATGGTAAGTTTTTGCATATGGTTCATAAGGAATTATTTATTCATCACTGGAGAGAAAACCGATGGCCGATTAGTTGAAATAAAGAGGTTTCCGATACAAATTCGAATCCAAATTTTTCATCTATTTAGGAACAACCTGTAACTTTTTTCTCTTGCATATTAGGGTAGTAAAATCTAAAACATGGTTTAAGTAACAGTTCCTGAAAATTTCATCTTTTTGGCGTGAAGGGAAAAGAAAAACTGAAAATTCAAGACGAAAAACAGTTTTTTGTGAATAACTCAGAAAATATCCATTGTAGGGCAAGGGTGTGATGCATACACTCACATTATTTTTTAACGTAGATTCAATATCTGCCATAAAAAATGGGGTTCTAATTTGAAAAAATTGATTTTTCACGATTTTGTCATCCCTAACTTTGAAACAGATTTTTTCACCCCCTGTATCATGAATCGCGATTTCGATTTTTAAAGTGGATACATCTTGAAAAGTCCCAAAAATGAAAATTTTCCATCCAAAAACCTCGAAGTTATTCTTGTTTCAGCGGAGCTCTATGTTCACGCGAAGTGAACGGTTCAGATAACTTTTCTGAATTTTCATTTTTCATTCATTTCAGGATTAATTTAATTTCTCCGTACTTAGGAAAATCCCATATGTAGTGTAGGCGCGAGAAGAAATACTCGTCAGCTGTGGAGCGCCGCGCATATGCCGCATATTTTCATTTTCCATATTTTTCAACCAGTTCATTGATTGCCTTAATCGTGAATATATCTGCTACCGCTAATTTAAATTTCTTCTGTTTCCTTACGTGAATTTAGAAAAGTTCAGTTTTTCTTGTGATTCACAATTTCAGTGATTTCGACTCATTCGAATTACATTTAGTTAAGAACATTCGTTTGTGCGAATTTCGTTCGAAAAAGACTGTTACCAGTGGCGTGGTATTTATTCTGCCACAAGGATAAGTGTTCCTAAATTAAAACATTTTTAGCAACGGATGTTCAAGTCAGCTCCATTCCTTGTTCGTTTGTCGAGCTCGATCACTCTGTTCATGGAAATAGGAGTAACCGACGAGATCTGGTTGGCCGTTTTGCTGAAATAGGTAAGACCTTGCAATTGTTAATTTGGGTGCATTTATCCTTTCATTTGTGTTGGGTTTCAATAAAACCTTATAAATATATACAGTCAATTAGCTCTCTTATTTTTTCATTCAGAAATTTGGTAAATTTCTCATTCACTAAAATTGAACCGCAATTCAGTTCTTTAACTGAAACTCTACCTAACACTCTATTTCCGATTTTTTTTTTCGAATTTTCCCGCTCAGAGAGAATTTGCCAACCAAAACTGAAAAATGTTACATCAAAATAACTTGAAATTTTCTAAGGAATCTATTTCTGCAATAAAAAAATAGTGTTCTCATTTGAAAAACGAAAGTTGACGTCATTTCCGGAAAAACCGGAGGTGCTCATGCCTTGAAAATATTTTAGATTTCATCAGCATCGTGAAATACTTATAAGTGCTGAATTTCATGAAAATACGTTCAGTAGTTTCCCGTATAAATATGGGTGAGGTTCCTCGTGAAAGACCCTGTATTTATATAAGAGAAAATCAAAAATTGGTTTTGGATTCCGGAAAAAGTTGTCACTTTGTGAGGGGGATTGAAACACGCATTTTCAGATTTCCGGTGTACTGTGCCAATTACACCACCCAAGTAACTGATTTGTCCGAAATTCGATGACACCGCACAGAGAAAGATGTTTGCGCGGGTCGGCGGGTTTGCGCATCTCCGAAGATGTATGATTCGACACCCGTTCTAAGTGTAAAACTTTACAGAAGTAAATGTAGAAGGCAATAAAGAAAAATACACTATCTTCAGGAATTTTCATTCTGTGAGCGATCGATTTCGTTTTAAAATACCATCATCAGGCCTGCTGAAAGTTACATAGTTAACATATAGTTATAAGATCTTGTCAAAAACATATAAAATGGAACCGACATTTTTGAACAATTTCATCATCAATTGAAGTTTCATTAGTTGGAAGGTTAGAAGGCGTGCAACCCACCGTCAAAAGAAGTACACAAACAGTCATACAGGCAAAATCAGACATCGACAATTTCTCCTAGTATCAAAAATATATAGATATACAGGGTGTTTGGAGGGTGAGTAGCGATAGGTAAATGGTGGATAGGTGATGCTCTTGGCTACTTGTTGCGCCTGATAAAATAATATTTTGCCCAAAGTTCAAAGTGTTTTAATTTTTTTGCCATTTTTCTAGAAATTTCCCATTTTTCTCATTAAAATCTTGAATTTTTCAAAATTTAATGCTCGAGGTGCCTATAAAATGATATATTTTTTTAGTCTTGTCTTGTCTTAATCAGATTGAATCATAATTTCATACAAACGTCTTCAAAAAACCTGACAGCGTCGTATCGAACATCAAAATGAAAAAAAAAATGTTGTGTCCACTTTACAAAGTGAAATGAATAAAAAATTTCATAGTGTTTGGTTTTAAAAACTTCTCTAGTTAATACTCTTTGCAATGGTATGTAACATGTACTATTAATAATCAGATAACTCAAGAAAAAGCTATGTTAGATTAATTTTTCCTGCTCAATGGAATAGTTTTGTCGTCACCCTTTTTAGGCGAACTTCGAAGAGGAACTATGTGCATCAAGACCGTCTATAAGTTTGAACAAGTTTTTATGAGAAAAATCACTGTGGTCATTCGAGATGGCGACCAATCCGTGTAGTTCGTGCGAAAAAAATGTTCATAAGACGAGATACAGGATTCCATGTAGTTCCTGTAAGCGCTATTTTCACGCAGAATGTGCAAACCTTGGATATACCGATATCAAAATTTTTTTAACTGGAAAAAGCCGATCGTTTCGCGACCCCTGCAAATCCTCAGATAATAAACACAAATAATAACATAGGTACAGCCAAAAACGACCGTCAACACTGTTTACTACTTTAGAGATTACTATAAAAGTTCTTAGAGTAGGTACTGTTATGGTTCTAAATGTTCTTTTTCAAATTCGAAGTTCATTTCGATTTATTGAGTCCAAATTAAAATTGAAAGATTTAGATAAATTTATTTTGACGTTAGTACATAGATTTAGGATTCTGTAAATAGTTATAATTATATTAGAAAAATCAAGGATGTGGAAAGAAGTTTTGAAATATGGAAACCAGGGAGATGAAAAAAGAATTTGAATGCGGAAATCAGAAGAAAAGTCAAGAAGTTAAATTGAGAAATCAGAGAAGAAAAGTCAATAATAAAGGGTAATCAAAACGTCACAACTGCAACTCCGAATTCCGGATACTTCGAATACGACTGTATGTGACTCATATGCACAATCACTACCAAATACAAATATATAGAAGACACAGCAAGATGAAGAACCAATTAGAGAGATTCAATTAATATAGACATAAGTGAGTTTAATTTTTATTATAAAGATAGATTTAGTTATTGAATATGAATTAGGGTATATAAGAACTTGAAACAAATAGTAAATGTTAATTTATATCTAAATTTTTCAATTTTGAGTTGGATCCTCAATTGAGAGATAGAGTTTACCGGGTATAACAAAATTGAAATTTTTCTCGTTAATTTGTTAGATTCCAAATTCTTTTTATTCGGAATATAAAGGCACATAAAAGTGGATCATAACAGTACCTTTCGCTTGATTTGGGGTACTGGAAGTTCTTGTGCCTGATCAGGGTAGGTACTCCATTCAAATCCAATCAATTCCAGACATTTTTGGCAAAAAACGGTATTACATACATCGACTGTCCTGCTTGGCATGCACAATCCAATTTCCAAGCAGAGTTCTGGGTTGAAATTTTCAAGACTGCTTTGAAAACAATTTCAACGACACAGACTATGTTGAAACATTATTTGGGCTGTTTCCATTATCTATGCGGTTTGTTGTTTCCGACGTTTCGGCAAGCATTCGCCTGCCGTCTTCAGGGTGTAGGTCCTGAGAAGGACCGGTTTTTGCCAAACTTGATCTGTCTGGACTTGTATGCACCATACTTTTTTCGATTATTGAATTACAGTGTTGGGATTCGAACACGGGTTATACGGTTGCAAAATCAAACCGCATAGATAATGGAAACAGCCCAAATAATGTTTCAACAAATATTCCATTATCAAGAATATCTCGATCACAAAAAGACACAGACTATGCTTCGTCAAAATATTCATTTGATTTTCGAAATTCGATTCATTTCAATACTGGGGGAACACCTGCTGAATTGATGTTTCGACACAAAATTCAAAGTAAATCTAGTGCAATACCACCTTGCTCACCTGCATTGAAAGAAAAAGTTAAATTTTCATTGTAGTGTATGTGATTACAGATCACACTGTCTCGTGTGTCTAAGACTAATGCTTTAAGTCAGTTGACGAGAACCACAGGCGAGGGTAGACGAAGAGCAGTTAGTAGACATAGATATAATTGCCGAGCCAGTGTCTAGGAAGAGGATACTAGAAGTGGCGAAGAGTAAAAAAGAGTAACATGAGTTGAAAGAAAGCTCAGGTATTGTTGAAAACATTGTTTGAAGAATTATTATCCAGATTTGCATTTGAAAGAACGAATTTTGATATTTCTCAGTTCTCACGCGATTTAATCCTCGACCATAGATACTACATATTCCGACCCAATTATTTATTTTTGATGATTTTACAATTCTTTATATTCAAGTATATGTGTGTATGCCGTGTACTAAGTTGTTGACATTTTTAAACGTGGCTAGATTTTGGGGTTACGATTAAATTTTGTATGATATTTTTCGGAAAATTCACAATCAATCTGACAGATCATTGCAATGAACTAAGCATTTCGAAGGTCATGGGAGTGAATGTGGTTGTAATCTATCAGATACCAACCAATGGCGATTCGCCCCCATTAAATTGGAAATATATTGTGGTTTTAGAAATAAACCTCCATTTAATTGGAAATATATTGTGGTTTAGAAAACCTCCATTAAATTGGATATAGAGGGTGAGTCTTTGACTTGTACATATATTTTATTTGTAGATTCCTCTCATCAAACGAAACACTTTTTCCTATACCATTTTTCAAAATTCGGTTTGGTTTGGGAGATACAGGGGGTCGAAAATCCATGAAAGAAACACTTTTCTGTTTATATCTTCGGAACCGTTATTTCGAATGAACTGAATTTTGGTTGAGTTTTTACTCTATTCATGGTGCATATTCCTCGATCGAAACCTATTCAATATCTTTACTAGTATAAAAGTTACAGGGTAGTCGACTCATCAATACACGCTAAAACACCATAAAACCACTATAAAAAGATAAACGGTTCATATTTTCAAGAGAATCAATCATTTAAGAAACGAAAAGTATTCCTATTTTTTTTCAATAAAACGCGTCGTTTTCGAGTTATTTCCAATTTTACCCGGAGAAATTTGACGAAAAAATCATCAATTTCAAGAATAATCTGAATGCGTCTCTGAATTAAATATCATCGAATATTATTCCTTCTCTGGTCTTTAAACGAGTTTGCAATGTTGTCACAATATTCATCAATTTTGTCGAGATATTTTAATATATATATTCTTATGAAATGGAGCTGTACAGATTTGATTCCAAATATGGCATGTGTCTCGAAAAGGCAACAAGGAACAGATCATTCAAACAAACATATTGATCCATTCCCCGCTCCTAATCTCAGTATTAGCAGAGGAATGTCAAACGGGGCACCAAGGAGGATTTAATACGCACAGTTTCTATTGAAAATTCATAGTTAACGGTCCATATTGAAGTTAAATGTCGATGAAATACAAAATGCGGATATGAATGATGAATCTCGATACAAACTACTTATTAAATTGAAATTAATGAAAAATAATACGATACCTGATAATCTGTGGCGATGTGTCTATCTAAACAACATCCTCTTGGAATTTTATAAACTCGACACGGTTGAAATTATATTAATTCACTTCACATAATAATACATTGAAACCATAAGTCACTGAATGTATTCAGATTATTCAGAACTTCACATAATGTTTACAGAGACTCTGGTTTGTTATTGTTTAACGTTGGCCCCCAGATGACCATACTTCGGTTTTAGCTCTACGCATGCGTGATAAAATTTGGCGGCAAAGTCGATTCATGATGGAAACGGCAGAATTCATAGATATTGACGAAAAGGAAGGTTTATTACAAAATACCCTACATTCCTCATCTGTCGGAACAGATGAGACGCTGTTTGTTTAATGAGAATTCTAAAATAGTATTTTACAACCTGAAAACGATAGGAAAGGTGATATAGAGTAATTTAAATGATAAAGTCGATAGGGGCCAACTCTCTGGTCTAATATACAAAATCCCTTGTTCTAAATGTAACAAATCATATATTGGTCAAACCAAACAGTATTTAACTAGTCGAATGAAACAACACAAATATGATTTGAAAGACGTAAAAAACAAAGAAAAAACAGCCCTCTGTAGCCATTACTTTAATGAGGATCATATCATTGATTTTGAAAGTGTCGTAATTTGTGACAGGGAGGAAAACTTCAAGAAGAGAAATATTTTAGAGATGATTTATATTAGTCTATTTGATACCATGAATTTTAGACCTGATACGGAGACCTATCTGGACATTATAATTCCATCTTTTCTAAATATAAAACTCTTGTGAATTTGACATAGAATAATAATAAAATAAAATATAACAGACTGATAATAAAGGAGGAGAAAAAAAAAGGAGTAGAAAAAAAAAGGAAAAAAAGAAAAAATTAATGGCAGTTGAAACAGAGCAGAAAATAAGTTATAAAAAAAAATTTAGGAAAGAATGGATGTATATTTCATTTGATATTTTGTAATTTATGTATTTTAAGGATGAATTCCACACAAGATTGTAGAATGGAATAAATAAGTTCATGTTTTGTTTCTGTGTTCGACCGGTAATTTCAGACGTATGGTATTACTTGATAATCTGTCAATTTTTTGATTTGCTCAGTTGTTTACACCGCTGGTGCTCTTTTATTGCTTTAGGATATTCGTGAATTGTTGTACTTGTTTTAATGTTAGTTCTTATGTAGGTTATTTTATCACGCTTCTTTGGTGAGTTTGATTGTACTTGAAGATCTGTGAATTTGAGTGTATCTATTGTTTTGAATAAATTGTAGGCCTGAGGAAGCAGAAGGCAACTTCTGCGAAATGTCGCCATGGTTGATGTAAAGAAACCATAACACCATTTGTTTTTATTTTGTCCTATTTCCCAAGAAGAAGATTTCGATTGATATATTATAGTTTTGGGAATAAACCTTCATTGAAATTGGGAATTCCAAACATTAATGGCCGTTTGCACCGTTTCACTGCTAAGCATGGTTAAACTAACCGATGTTAAATATTTAAACGTTGTTTAGGGCGTTGTCGATTGCACCGTCGAATCTTAATCGTTGTTTAGTTCAATCATCGATAGGTTTGGCAACACCGCTCAGTTTAGCAAAATTTGAGCTTTCAGCGAAGCACATCATAGAAGATAAGGAAAAATGATAATAATAATGGTATAACTTTCTTTATCTACTCCCATAGAATAATATATCCATTATTCAACTGAATTTGATCTATAATAGTCTCTATAAACCAATAGTGTGAGGTAATAATAACTCACGCCTATAACTCACTCTTATACAAATAGGAAAAACAGCTTACCAAATGAATAAAAAAAGTCGGATCGATCGGGACCACTATTTCAAACACCAAGGTAACGTTCTCGCCATTCATTCCTACCTTTCCTTTGGCCTGAATATTCAAAAATCGAATTTGGAAAAAGTGAATTTTTGACGTTCATTACGCGATTCAATTCTCGATCACAGAAATCGCGCTTGTTGAACGAAAGGGAACAATTCATTATTGACATCGAGGGGAGTAGGCGTCGGCGAACGGGAACTATTCATTATTGATATCGAGGGGAGTAGGCGAGTACGAGAAATGTCACTTGAATAATTTTGATGTACTGTATTTGAATTGAATTGATAGGTATCTAATTATTGTGGATATTTTGATGAAAGGGATGAATTCAGATAGTGAAGATGAATTATTATGTACACCTCCAGAAATACGGGAAGCAGCTAATACTACAATTCATAATTTATTGCCTGAAAAATCCGAAAAAAAGTATAAAGCTGCATACATAAATTTTTTGGATTGGTGTAAAAGTAAGAACATCAAGTCATCGATTTCTGAGAACGTTCTTCTGGCATATTTTAGTGAATTGAGCACTAAATATAAAGCATCATCCCTATGGACTTTCTACTCCATGCTAAGAAGCACACTTAACATAAATCAGGGAGTCAATATAGAAAACTATTCAAAATCACGTGCATTTCTGAAACGGAAATCAGAAAAACATATTGCCAAAAAGGCAAAAACTTTTACGCCAGAACAAGTGAATAAATTCTTAAATGAAGCTTCTGATGATAAATATCTGGCAACAAAGGTAGTAGATCTCACAATAATTCAATCGTTTTCATCATCTCGTCAAATATATAATTTATTTCAGGTTGCTTTAATAATGGGCATTATGGGTGCTTGTCGTGCAGCAGAATTGTACTCTATGCAGATTAATGATTTAGAAGACCAAGGATCTATTTTAATGGTCAATGTACCAAATACAAAAACAAAAATTGCCAGAAAATTTGCTATTACTGGAAATTTGTATATCATAGTAAAGAAATATTTGAATCTGAGGCCTAACAATATATCGCACAATATTTTATTCTTTAAATTTCAAAATGGAAAGTATCACCCACAAAGAATTGGCATCAATAAATTTGGAGCAATGGGGAAAGACATTGCATCTTTTTTAAAATTACCTGACTATAACTTATACACAGGGCATTGTTTTCGCCGCTCGTCGGCTACTTTATTAGTAGATTCTGGAGGAGACATAACGGCACTAAAGCGCCATGGCGGTTGGCGATCAACTACTGTGGCTGAGGGGTACATTGATGATTCCGAAAAAAATAAGAAAGATACTGCAAATAAAATTTACAGTTCTATAACACCCCAGCCAGTTAGTACATCAACAACACATATACAAAAAACACAAGAAGAAACAATAAACTTGCATAATTCATTCCCAAATATTCAGATTCAAGGTTGTTCAAATGTTACAGTTTATGTTATCAATAAAGAAAATTAGTACCTAATTACTAAAGTCCTTGTATTTATTGTTATACTCACAGATATTATACTGATAGGGAAGTCAAAGAAAATAGCTGATCATGATTCTGGAGGGTATGCAACATGAACAAAAATATTATAATTTTACCAAAAAGAGGGGGTTTTAAGCAATTTCAAGAATTTCTCAGTTGGGTATAGGTATTTACACAACCCTCTCAACACAGATGATCAATTTCGATTGTCTGATTCTGGCTTATTCATTAAAATAGAAATATGTAGGAAAATGACGATAGACGATATTCTGAGTAACCCAACCCTACTTCGTTCTTGTCTACTGCCACAGTTCACAACATAACTAAAGAATGGCCTGTTTTCATTCAAGAAAAACAATGGGCGCGTTCATCAGACTAAGCAGCTACCGCTACCGCTCCTTCAAACGTCAAAACCATATGATTTTTTCGATTCGTTGTGTCAAAATTACTAACTAATTTGACACAACGGATCGAAAAAATCATATGGTTTTGACGTTTGAAGGAGTGGTAGCGGTAGCTGCTCAGTCGGATGAACGCGCCCAATGTAAAATGCTGAAAACCTACTCAAAATAACCAAGCATGGAACGATGACAGTTCATTGGACTGCCCATAGATGCATATATGACTGCATGAAATATTCAGTGAACACAGAAATTTATGTCAGTGTTTTTGATAATTGTTTTCAATTTTGAAAATGCAAATGAATTCGAATTTTACTGAAGAAGTCGAAGATAAAGCATAGTATTCAATTCGCGGTAATGGCCATAACACACTTGATGAATTACACCACTCGCCTGACGGCTCGCGGTGCAAACATTCATCTGCGTGTGTTATGACTTACATTACCGCTCATTGAACAATATACTATTAGTTGCATGATTGAAGTTTTGATGTCAACGTGGGAAATTTGATTTGAATTTAAAATTTCGTTTCGAGTGTTATTGAAAAATAGAGAAGGTAATTTCTAAACGAATTCGGAGTTTGGGTTTTGGACCTGCGGCGGAAGAAAAAAAGGAATTTTTAAAACTGGTGGTGGTAGGGCCTTACTATCGTAGAAAGATGAATGCCATGATATCTTTTTAAATTTAATTAACAAGAAAACGGTGTACGGACTGGAATGCCAGGTTGGAGGAGATGTGGAACCTCATGAAGATATAAATGTTATCCAGTATTAGGAAGTGGATCCTGTTCTGAGTGATTTTGTCCATTATGAAAAAAATATATTTTTACCTACTAATATTTGAGTTTACTAAGAGCAAATTATACAGGGTGTTTGGAGGGTGAGTAGCCATAGGTAAATGGTGGATAGGTGATGCTCTTGGCTACTTGTTGCGCCTAATAAAATATCATTTTGCCCAAAGTTCAAGGTGTTATAATTTTTTCACCATTTTTCTAGAAATTTCCCATTTTTCTCATTAAAACCTTGAATTTTTTCAAATTTAATGCTCGAGGTGCCTATAAAATGATTTATTTCCTTAGTCTAGTCTTGTCTTATTCAGATCGAATCAAAATTTCATACAAACGTCTTCAAAAATCCTGACAGCGTCGTATCAAACATCAAAATGAAAAAAAAATAATGTTGTGTCCACTTTAAAAAGTGAAATAAAAATAAAATTACATGGTGTTGGGTTTTAAAATGGCTTTATAAACTTCTCTAGTTAATACTCTTTGCAATGGTATGTAATATGTACCATTAATAATCAGATAACTCAACAAAAAATCGTTTTGTCTTCAAGGATGCCTTGAAAGGATGACGACAAAACTATTCCATTGAGCAGGCAAAATCTTTTCTCTCATTCTACCACAGCTAAAAATAGCGTGACCTCTCTATCATCGGCTGACAATACTCCCAGGGACATCGCCAGGGAGGGGGCAGCTGCCCCCCCGTACCCCCCCCCCCCCCAATCAGAATAGAAAAACTGAACTGATTTTCGTATATTATGCTATTATTTTATAAGTTTTCAAAGGATTTTTGAGCTCTAGGGGGGGGCAGCTGCCCCCCGTGTCCTCCCCCCCAGCTCAAAATATTCTACAGAATATGTTGATGAACCACCGAAATGTTGAGTGAACTCAAAACTGCATTACTGCACCTTTACTGCAGGCCTATGAAATGACTTGCAAATGTAGAAATTACCCCCCAGCTTTCGAGCTGGGGGGGCACGGGGGACATTTCTCCCCCTCTAGAGCTCAAAAATCCCTTAAAAACTTATGAAATAATAGCATAATATACGAAAATCAGTTCATTTTTTCTATTCTCATTGGGGGGGGGGGACATGGGGCAGCTGCCCCCTCCCTGGCGACGCCCTTGGGAGTATTGTTAGCCGATGATAGAGAGAGCACGCTATTTTTAGCTGTGGTAGAATGAGAGAAAAGATTTTGCCTGCTCAATGGAATAGTATTGTCGTCATCCTTTCAAGGCATCCTTGAAGACAAAACGGTTTTTTGTTGAGTTATCTGATTATTAATGGTACATGTTACATACCATTGCAAAGAGTATTAACTAGAGAAGTTTTTAAAGCCATTTTAAAACCCAACACTATGTAAATTTTTCTTTATTTCACTTTGAAAAGTGGACACAACATTATTTTTTTTTTCATTTTGAAGTTTGATACGACGCTGTCAGGTTTTTTGAAGACGTTTGTATGAAATTTTGATTCAATCTGAATAAGACAAGACTAGACTAAGGAAATAAATCATTTTATAGGCACCTCGAGCATTAAATTTGTAAAAATTCAAGGTTTAAATGAGAAAAATGAGAAATTTCTAGAAAAATGGTAAAAAAATTATAACACCTTGAACTTTGGGCAAAATGTTGTTTTATTAGGCGCAACAAGTAGCCAAGAGCATCACCTAGCCACCATTTACTTATGGCTACTCACCCTCCAAACACCCTGTATATCCATTATAATTTGAAATGCACTCCTTGAACCTTACAACTTGTTGAAAACACTGAATCACAGATAAACTAACTTCAAATCCTCGTTGTCAATAATATTTGAGGTTAATCGAGCTTCAAACGAGCAAATTTCTGCGTTTAATTTAACCGACGTTAGAGGACCTTCTAATCAACCGTGTTAGGAACGGTGCAACGGATTAAACGTTGTTTAGGATTTAATCGTTGTTTAGACGAACGGTGCAAACGGGCATAAGTATTTTGCTATTGTTCGTGAGACCACCGTTTAATTGGGAACAATGGAAGTAAGTAGATTTTTATTCCAGGTTGCTTTAGCT
Organism: Adalia decempunctata; assembly: GCA_951802165.1. NCBI lineage: Eukaryota > Metazoa > Arthropoda > Insecta > Coleoptera > Coccinellidae > Adalia > Adalia decempunctata. The sequence continues at coordinate 39,448,575 of OX637699.1, read as the reverse complement.
TGATCTAGCATCATGGCTTATTCTCTGTCACCCTTAGAAGGGCTAGATGTAGACGGTGATGGTGCTTCTATTGGAAGCTGATGGGAGAAATGGAAGAGGGCCCTGCTCATTTATCTCGATGCTGCTGAGATCCAAACTCAGCTGAAGAAAAGAGCCACTTTGTTGCACTTAGGAGGTACAGGTCTACAGGAAATATACTACAACTTACCTGGTGCTCATGCAGAAGTCGCAAAAGGCGTAAATATTTTCGATGTGGCCATCAAAAAACTAAATGCATTCTTTTTCCCCAAACAAAATCGAGTTTATGAACCAAACCAGGAATACGTACTCGTTATAATTGATTACAGTCGTTATAAAGAAATAAAAATGACAAAATCTGTGACAACTTCCCAAATAATAAAACTATTGAAAGAAATTTTCAGTAAACTAGGTTATCCCATGTCAATAACTGCAGACAATAAAAAACAATTTGTTAGCGAAGAAATGAAGAATTCAGATGTTTCTGTAACAGCTATAATATCAAGATATTGAACACCGTTCCATATTGGCCTCAACAAAATGGAGAGGTTGAAGGCAAAATCGAAACATCTTGAAGCGCTTAAAATAAGCCACATGGAGAAGAAAGACTTGAAAGAGAGTTTGTGGGAATATCTCATTATGTACAATAGTACGCCTCACACAACGACAGGTAAATTACCCTCCGAACTATTTTTTGGGCGTCAAAAAAGAGATAAAATTCCATCATTAGACAGGATAGATTGTTCAGGAAATGACGATGAGGTAGGAGATAGAGATAGAGTTTTGTTAGGTTGCCTAATTGCTGGAACAGCCTACTCATATCAGATTTGATAATGTTAGTCAATCAAATATCAAAAAGAAATAAAGATTTTCTTTGCAAGTTAGTTTTTCATTTATTCAACATAAGAGAGATGTATGGTGGGTTTCACAAAGATCGTTGATTGAGTGATTCACAGAATACCTTGACGTTTTTGTCAAAACGACCAATAGAATTTCAAATTTACGGATTTTTTATCACAGAATCGCTCGATTAAGCATTTGATCACTCGATCAACTTTTTGTGAAACTCGGCTGTAGTGTACGTGATTACATATCACACTGTCTCGTGTGTCTATGACTAATGTTTTAAGTCAGTTTGACGAGAGCCACAGGCGAGAGTAGACGAACAGCAGTTAGTATAGATATTGCCGAGCCAGTGTCTAGGAAGAGGATACTACATTCATAATTGAAACAAAAATCATTTTTTATGGGGAAAAATGGTGTTTTTTGTCCCTGGAGAGAGTGTTTTTGTCAGAAGATTTAGTGGAAATAGAGAGTATTGGGAAAAATGTACAATAATAAGAAGAATGAGTAAATCCATTTTCTTAGTATGGCTTTCAAATAGAAATCGTGTACTGGATGAGCACGTTGATAAGTTACGTAATGATCCTTTAGAGTCATCATGACCACTCGAAAACGAGGTTCCCAGGACGCATTTTTCCGTTCCCTATAAAGTCAGCGCGACAGGTCGCTCTCACCGTATAGGAAACGGAATGCACGATGGAACACTCCGTTTCCTAGCAGATATGCGCGATGTGCTCACTGCCCTAGTCTTTTGGGTGCCGATGGGACAAATTGCAAATTATTAATAATGTTTTCTTACTTTCTGTATAGGGTATTAGGTAGAGTCTATCACATTTTTCCTCTCTGAACATTTTTGGATTCGCGGTTTTTTTTCAGCAAACCTCTAGTAAGTCGACCATATTTTCATTTCTTTCAATCATACGTACTCTTTTTTTGTAAAATGCAATCATAAAAACAATCTGAAAAAATTGAGAAAACATTTGGCGTTTTTCTTGTCCGACAGATGAAAATCGACGATTTTTTTTGAGTTTTTAAATTCATTAATATTTGTCGAACAAGAATGAATTTATATTTTAGAGAGATTCGTTTCATAGAAAAAACAATTGTCCACCATATAAAATGCAGCAAATCCTTAATCTAGTAGTAATGGTTTTGTTTCAGAATCTTTTTTCGTTTATTATTGAAATGAAACTATTGATTTTGATCGAGAGTTTATAATTCAAATTGTTTACTGACATTTTTATTCAAATCTAATAAAAAACAATGAAAATACTCCTTCCTCACATTAAATTCGTTGTAACAAGACAAATGGTATTTAGTAAAAGTATCACACCAATCGTCAGATAAAATGACATCTTAATATTTGTGATTATGATGTTCTCTTGATGCCAAGAATATTTTGCACAGCTAAAGGATGACACTTCCTCCTTTTTCGTTTTAAAGCCACGGATATATTTTAAATGTTTGCACAAAAAACACTCCATCATATTATATCGGCAACAACCAACAACCGAAATTGCCGAACTTTATTCGTCAGACAGCTGGATGATAGTATTCAGCACATACTTCTTAAATGGTCCTCAAAAAACAAATGTTTATTTGTAACACGAGGAAAGTTATATCCGATAAATGGATATAGTCTATTCATAGCCAAATTAGAGCAGTGAATTCTTTAATTTTTGAATAAAACATTGAACATAAACATTTTTTTTGTCAGACAACTGGTGTCCTACATTGTATTTTTAAGGTGGAGAGAAAATAAGAAAAAAAAACATTATTCATAATGATACCCTGAATTTTAAGAACATGGACGAGAACACAGCAGAATTTTTCATAATTTTTTCATCCCAAAAAATCTTCGTTTTCCATTTGTCTGACAAGGAAATCGCCACATTTTTTTGTCGGACAATTGCTTTTTCATATGGTTGTATCAACCGATTCTGAAAAATTCGGGAGGGTATCGATACTTTGAAAAAATGCGATTTTCAGTCTTGTTTATGTTGTTAGACAATCATGTTTTCTCATTTCTCCCATATTGTTTTTATGATTGCATTTTACAAAAAAGAGTATGTTTGATTCAAGAAAAATGAAAATATGGTCGACTAACGAGAGGTTTCCTGAAAAAAAAACCGTGACCACAAAAATGTTCACAGAGGAAAAATGTGTTAGACTCTACCTAATAAAGCTATACAGAAAGTAAGAAAACCTTAATCATTATTTGCAATTTGTCCCATCGGCACCCAGAAGACTAACAGGGCAGTGAGCACATCGCGCATATCTGCTAGGAAACGGAGTGTTCCATTGTGCATTCCGTTTCCTACACGGTGAGAGCGACCTGTCGCGCTGACTGTATAGGGAACGGAAAAATGCTCACAGGACAGAAAAATCAAATATTTGTGTGCAAACACAAACAGGTATTGTAGGAAATGGAGAAGAAGAACCTTAAGCTCTTAGGAGAACTGGGAGAATTTTTAAACCACTCCCAAGATTTGGATAGTAAATATTTCTTATAAATATATTGCGAATAGATAGATAGATAGGTTTATTCATTTCATAGTATACATTATGCAATACGAAGAAATAATGTCAGAAACAATCACCAAAAAATATAGCCACTGTTGATTATATTTGCAGTAGTCAAAGTATTCACGCACATTATATGGTTCACAACTTATGATAAAGGAACTTAAATTTTTAATGAAAATCTTTTCATTGGTTATGGAATGGAATTTCTTTGGTAAAACGTTAAATAATTTTATGCACATATACATTGCATTATTCTCTGTGAGTGTGAGATTGTGTATGGAATACATATATTGATCCACCTGCCTAGTTTTGGTATTTTTGTTCTTAAACTTATCAAATAACTCTCTGTGTTGTATGAGAAATTTTATACAATTGTAAAAATAAAGTCCTGTGAAAGTATGAATATTATCGGCCCGAAAAACAACACTGCACGTCTGCCTGTATTTCATGTTTGGCATAGATCTTAAAGCCATTTTTTGTTTTATAAATAGGCATTCAGAGCAAGAACTGCCTCCCCAGCACACAATACCATAAGACAAGATGGACTGAAAATTAGAGAAATACACAATTTTCAGGATTGATACATCAACTGACTTTTTCAAAACATTGATAGTATATATGATAGAATTTAATTTTCTGTTCAAGTAGTCTACATGATTTTTCCACTTCAGATTAGAATCAACAAGAAACTTTACACAGTTTGTTATCTCAATTTGAGTACCACCCAGTGAAATGTTATTAGGAGGCATTATTTTCGATCTCTCAGTTTGGAACATTATACAATCCGTTTTTTTGGCATTCAATTTTAAACAGTTTACCGAGCACCATTCTTTCACATCTGTATAAACATTATTCAATTCTTGCATTAAGTTAAGGATATCATCTATGATTTTTATAATATTAGTGTCATCAACATAAATGAATTACTTATATGTAGAGGAAGATCGTTTATATATATTATAAACAATAACGGACCTAACACACTGCCCTGAGGTACCCCAGAAAGAACTTCTATATCATTCGATAAAAATGTTTCGGTATTGACTGTAACCGACACCTTCTGTTTTCGGCCTTCCACGTAGCTTTGAATAAGTTTAAGCTGCTTGTCTCTTATGCCATATGCTTCAAGTTTCGCCAACAATTAACCGTGATTTACACAGTCAAATGCTTTGGATAAATCTAGGAACAAACCAATCGGTATTTCTTCCTTTTCTATAGATTCTAATACCCACTGTGTAAGCTCAAAATTAGCTGTGCTTGTACTTTTATTACTTAAATAACCGTGCTGAGAAGAGCAGAACATTTCATGTTTTTTGAAAAAATTAAACAGACGATCCACAAGAATTTTCTCGAAAATTTTTGAAAAAGTTGTTAGCAGATTTATGGTTCTATAGTAACCCAAATCATCCACAGAACCTGATTTGTACAATTTGAGTGCAGAAGGAAATTTCCCTGCTACAAATGCTTTGTATATAATATATCTCAGAGGTTCAACTATAATATGTATTACCTTTTTTTATCACTGTGCTAGATATTTGGTCATATCCTGATGAAAAAGAATTTTTAAATTTTTCGACAACTCTTAAAACTTCCCTGGCTTCTATGTCAAATACATAAAAGACCTTTGTGCACGTTTTAATTTTGAATTGGATTGACCTTGTGAAGAGTCGGTTATATTTTCTAAAGCTGCATTCACAAAAAAATTGCTGAAAGCATTTACTATTACCTGTGGATCTCCCGAAGGAAATATTCGCTGTTTAGAATTATGTTATTAAAGATTTAACAAGACTCCAAGTTGTTTTTGTTCTACTATCTGACTCAAGGATTTTACTCTCAATATATTCCTGCTTAATTTTTGTTATTTGTTGATCATAATCCTTCTTAGTTTGTTTGTAGACAATATTCAGGCTTGCGTTGCGATATTACAAACACAGCATCCAGTTTGCGCTTTAAAGCAATTATCTTCGGATTAGATTTATATTTAGATGTTATTTTTTGCAAGAATTTACCATTATAATCAGTTCTGATCTCAAAAATAGGGAATGAACTTTGAAACATATTATCAAAGTTACCAAAAAAGAAATCCCACATCTCATTTATCTCATCATCTTTAATATCATACAAACAAGACCAATCAAACGATAGCAATCTTTCTGAAAAACTGTACAGATTTTGATCACCAAATTTTCTAACCAATAATTTAGTTTAGTAAAGCTAACTAAACTAATTTCAAAGTGTACGCAGTGAGCTGAAAATGAAAGATACCCTTGGTGACTTGTTGAAATATGACCTAGAATCAGAAAAAAATATATAAGAATATTTGGAAAAGGTGGGATTACTGAACAATTTAACGTGTTTGATATCGTTAATGAAATGATGTTTATACTTACCAGTATGTTTTACATATAACCAATTTTATACTTTTGTTAATCTATTCATTCATTTGTTAATTTATGTATTCTTGTGATGTTGTTTGTTTATTTATTGGTATATTATTTTAACCAGTAACTTATCTACATATTTATTTAATCATTAATTTATTAATTTATTTATTTTATTTTACACTTCTTAAAATCCATAGTCGAGGACTATTGAGTTATACGGCTAATGAACAAAGCAGTCGATGCCGAGTATATAAAAAAAAAACATTTCAAAGCACAACATTCAAAAACCCGAGGTAAAGGAAACTTCGAAATATTTAACCTGTCTTTACAAGTGTACACATCTCTTGAGTAAATGACGACCCCTCCATGTTTCCTTTTTTCCCTGCAGTAGCTTGTTGTTTTGACATAAAAAAAATTGATTTGAGGGTGAATATTCCATTATATTTTGAATTTTCTGGGGAGAATGATACAGATTGTTTCTATAGACGGTAGTGGCGCAGGCATGATATTTTCAGATGTGCATTCTGTTAAAACACTCAGTTAAGAAAAAAACGAAATAAGAGTTAAGTGAATACGCTGAATTACCAAGTATCATTCTAAATTGAATGAACCCGATTCATAACAAATTATACAAATCTAATAAAAAATATCGCCAGATATTTAACAGTACTAGTATAGCAGCAATACACAATTCATCTGATTCTGATCAATTTTCGATGAAGCGGAAAGGCCTCATTGATAGAAAATTCCACCAGAAACGTATTTAAAATAATCCATTTTTTTTGAGGAACCGATCAAGCATTAATAAGGAATTCTTCTGATAACGATTGTTACTTACGATGCGTTTCCATGGTCGAAATAATAAACGTCCACCCTTGCAGGTATCCCGCAACGGCATCCCTTAATTTTATGATGTATAGCTTCGTTACGTTGATTTATCCTATCGCAGTCTTTCAAATTGTCCTCTTCTGCTATATAGCTTTTGGCTCTCTCATTTTTCCTATCCTTGGTCTCTTTCGATTCATAAACTTGTAGTTTCGTGTTAACGCCTATCGTTGCGCACTTGGGTTTCGGCAGTTCGTCGATCAGGTTGAACACGAGCCTCTATAAATAGGAATGATTAGACTCTGGGAAATAGGATAGGCAGAAGAAGTCAAATGAACAAAAACACGAAATTTAGGATCATAAAAGCAGTCGCCAGACCGCAGCTAACATATGGATCAACAGCATGGGGATATGCAGCGAGAACCCATATACAGAGGAACCCATATAAAGAGGAAGTACAGAAAACAAATTTCTGAGATGGGCATTAGACGCCCCCTGATTTGTTAGGAATGAACAAATCCGAAAAGACATAAAATGGGAGTCCATTACTACATTCATCAAGCGAAAAGCTGAAAAAGCCTATGAAAGAGCTAGTGAACATCCAAATGACGACCTTAGAAGATTAGTTGACTACGACCCCGCTGAAGATGAAAAAACAGCGAGAATTTACCGCAAAAGACCTAGAGACCAATTGCGAAAATGAAGATATAAAACTCCACACTTAGTGAGCGACATCCAATTGAAGGATGAACACAAACACTCAGCATAAACGAATGCGAAAGAGAAAATAACAGATAAGATAATGGAAGATAGGCTTATGCCCGGAACCTAACAACGGGAGAGGTGTTTAGTCGGTAAGAATCCGACACTACCCAGAAAGACTGGGTGTCTGATGTGAGATTCACCTCTCCTATAATTAAAAAAACAATGGGAAATAGGTATAAAGTGGATTTTGAGATTTCTACAAGAAAGACCTAGGTATAAACGTAATCGTTTGGCAGTGTCAGGTCAACATTTGAAACTATTGTTTCTTTTACGAGTAAACCATCCGACTTGCAACTTGCACTTGGTCAAAATCTTCATCTCCATGTTCGCTGATGATACGAAAATATTTCTGAATTGATGCGAAAGATTTTTTGACTCCTTGATCAAAATAAAGGGTAGTTTTATTATATGAATTTTGGGTCGAAAGTCAAAACTTACGCAACAATTCGTAAAATGTACCATTTTGAAATAAAGAAATTGTAAGGAATTGTGCCATAACCTCAAGAATTTTTCGAAACTAGAATAGGCTTTTAAGTTGTCGATGGGTTGAGAATTTTTTTGTTGTTGTATTATATTATATTCTAGTTTCTAATTATAATATGTATATTAGTAGGCCCTGGTGCCAGTAATGTTTTTTTTTTACTGTTTGAGTGACACGTGATGGTTTACATTTTCTTTCTTTATTTCAAAAACGGTACATTTTTCGAGAAAAATACAAGAGATGAAAAAGTTTCTAACCAAACCAAGCTATCAGTCCGAATCCAAGTCGTTGCGTAAGTTTTTCTTGAAACAAAAATGATAGGGGCAGTCTACTTCAACCCCCTCCACTCATTTGAAAATATAAAAAAAAGCATGAAAGTGTGTTTCAATAATAGTAATACTTCCATAAAATATCATCATTCTATCATTTCTCGAATTAAAGATACAATTTTTTTTTAACATTTACTGCCATTTTTATTTTTTTGTAGAACTATTTAAGAGGGACATTTCTGCCATGCATTGTATCCACGCAAGTCTTACGGTTTTTGCAGCGCACGTGAAAATAGCTGATTATGGCTGATTTTTTTGTAATTATTGAAGTTATAGAAGGTACCCTTAATTTTTGCGGTTGAAAAGTATAGCCTATGTCACTCAGGAATAATGTAGGTTTCTAAGGGTGAAAGAGTTTCTGAAATCGGTCCAGTAGTTTTTGACTCAAGTCGTTCCACACACAGTACACGCAAAAATACAAATATTTTCTCTTTATAATATGAGTATAGATATGTCAATTACATAGTTGTGAGTTTAGACCCGCGTTCTTTATTTTCGTGAATGAGTTTTGTTTAACTCAAAAACAGAGATTTTTGTTCATCGAATTGATAGAAATAGATTTTCAACTCGGCAATAATCCTGCGGAATTGACCGATGATGGAAGCAGTGAATTTTGCAGTGAATTCGAAAAGAATGCGAAAGAAATATAGGGAAAGAATAAATCTGAGGTGTGGAACGAAACTGAATTTCTGCAAAGATTCTGTTTATCAAAATATGGAGTACGTTTAGTGATATACCAGATTCAGGTGAAATATCATCACGAACAGTCTTCAGATTTACTCTCAGTATGAATATATTGGTTTCAATAAAAAAAATTTCAGGAACCATGCTGTGTCAGCAGAGGAAATGGTTCTTGTCACGTTGAGATACTTTGCTACCGGTAATTTTTTACAGACTGTGGGAGACTTTATTGGAATGGATAAAGGTACTGCAAGTAGGATGATCTGGAAAGTATCTAGAGCTATTGCAGGTCCTTAACCTCAACATGTTCGGATGCCACTAACTGGAGGTGAATTCAAGAATAGATCTCAAAAGTTTTACAATGTTGTAAGGTTTCCTTTTTTTTTAATTATAGGTGAGGTGAATCTTACATCAGACACCCAGTCTTTTTGGGTATTGTCGGATTCTTACCGACTAAACACCTCTCCCGTTGTTAGGTTATAATCCTTTCATCTTCTTGTCTGATATTTCCTCTTTCGCATTCTTTATGCTGAGTGTTTGTGTTCATCCTTCAATTGGATATCTCTCTCTAAGTTAAGAGTTCTATATCTTCATTTTCGCAATTGGTCTCTGGGTCTTTTGCGGTGGATTCTCGCTGTTTTTTTATTTTCAACGGGTCGTAGTCAACTAACCTTGTAAGGTCGTCATTTGGATGTTCACTAGCTCTTTCATGGGCTTTTGCATGCAGCTTTTCGTTGGATGAATGTAGTAATGGATTCCCCCGGATTTGTTCATTCCTAACAACCCAGGGCGCGTCTAATGCCTACAGTGGCTTTATACAAGACAGTGGCGACAATAGGGTCATAGAACACGTTTTTGCACAAACATGGCGTATATTTGTTTACATTTGAGCGTCGTGCTGTTTGACATTTCACTCGATCTTGAGCTTTATGTTCAGACTAGGTTTAGATACATGACAACAAAACAATGAAAGTCCGCCATTAGTGGTCGAAAACAGTCCGACCAATCAAAACGTGAACGTCTATTGTCGCCACTGTCTTGTAAGGGGTTTTCCAATAAGGACTTGACAACTTTTTTTCGAAATAAAAAGCCAACCATTTGAGATATATCAAAAACTTTATCATCGGGTTGAAGTACAATCAAAACATTTATGAATGGAACTCGACTTCCTTCATATGGCCACCGCGGGCACGACGCAGCGGTCGATTCGTTGGACCCAATTTTCGATGACTCTGCCACACATTTCGGCCGAAACGGCAGCTATTTCGCGTTCAATGTTGGCTCTGAGCTCTACCAACGTCGTCGGCTTGTTGGCATAGACCAATGACTTCACGTGGCCCCAAAGAAAGAAGTCTAGAGGCGTTAAATCGCACGAACGAGGCGGCCAATCGACTGGTCCATTTCTGAAGATGATTTTGCGATAAAATTGATCATCTTGGCGCATCTTTTCCAGAGCCCAATCGGAGAACGTACGTCGCTTCAAATGGTCCATCGGCTTCAATTCTTGAGTCAGCTTAATGTTGTATGGGTGTAAACCAAGATCCTTACGCAAAATTTGCCATAAAGTGGTCTGGGCGATGCCCAACTCTTGAGAACGCCGTGGAATTGACTGATTTGGATCATTTGCTACGGACGTAACAACGGCAGCGATATTTTCGACACTTCGACCAACCCGTTGTCTCACTGGCACGGCAACATCACACAACGAATATGTAGACTCAAATTTTTGCACCAAACTTGTTAGTGCCTGTCTACTAGGGCGAGAATTACGACCGAAAATCGGAGTTAACGCTCTTAAAGTAGCGGTCACCGACTCCGAATTTCTGTAGTAAATTTTTATAATTTGCAGACGTTGTTCGTCCGTGCACTTTACCATGATGAAAATGTTGAGTTTACTGTGCAAATTGACGATGACAGTTCGATGATTGGTGAAAGGGTGCGTTCAAAAATTGAATTCAAAGTTGTCAAGTCCCTATTGGACTAGCTTCATGCTGTCATTCAATTTCATTATCGTCTATGGATATTTTCGATTCCATCTTAAGTCTTCTATTCTGAAGAAGTATTGCTTGACTCTTTTCTCCATTGATTTTTATTTTCCATCTGTTACACCATTAACTTATATCATCAGCAGCTTCTTGAATTCTTTTTGAATTATTTTGGCATTTCTGTGCCTAATTGCTGTGCCCGCATCGTCTGCGAATAGAGCAAGCAGACATCTTGGATTCCTTGGTATATCATGTATGTATATATTATAGAGTAGCGGTCCTAGTATGGATCCTTGAGGAACTCCTGCTTCTAAATATCTGAGTGTGGAATGAACGTCATCTATTCTCACACAAAAGTTCTATCCCTCAAGTAATTTCTTAATATTCTGCATATCTTGGTTGAATAACCTGCGGTTATCATTTTATATGCTAGTCCTCCATACCATACTCTATCAAAAGCTCTGGGGACATCTAGAAGTAGTAGTCCTGTGGCTTCTTTATTCTGAAATCCTTCTGTTATATACTCGGTCATTCTTAGGAGCTGTTGTTCAGTTGAATATTGTTTTCGGAATCCAAATTATTCACTCAGTATCGTCGCCAGGGCTTCAGTTTGTTCATTAAGTCGTCTGGCTAATACTCTCTTCACAATTTTTCCTAGGGCTGGGAGCAGGCTTATTGGTCTATAGTTCTGTGGAAACTTTTTGTCTTTACCTGGTTTATCGAAAACCATCACTTCGGCAGTTTTCCATCTTTTTGGAAAGTACACAAAGTTCGATTTATATGAATTTTTTGTTTACCTTTCGATCGTCATCAGGTGATTTGCTAATATTTTACTCGGCATATGCGGAGGTTCAACGACCTGTCCAGCTGTTTCTCGATTGTTTCATTTCATTATTTCCTAATTCATCATTTATTGTTGACCAGCTTCGCCCGTGTAGAAATTTGTTTCACGCGGCGGTTTCATCTTCAACACTTCAACCTGTCATATCTTTTGATGTACTCGTTGTAATTCTATGATGTGAAGGGCAATTTCGTTCTAAATTAAATACTGGGGATAAATAACGTATTAGGTTGGATGAGGATCGATACCCAATTCATAAAAACTCACTCCCAAACAGTGCATAATTTTGGAAAACATCTGATTACCATAAACAGGTAATAGCAAGTCAATCTTGAGAGATAGATATATGCTATCGCGGACTTTTTTGTAGAACTATTTAAGAGGTACATTTCCGTCATACATTGTATCCACGTAAGTCTTACGGTTTTTGCAGCGCACGTGAAAATAGCTGATTATGGCTGATTTTTTTGTAATTATTGAAGTTATAGTAGTTATCCTTATTTTTTTCGGGTAAAAAGTATAGCCTATGGCACTCAGGGATAATGTAGCTTCCTAAGGGTGAAACAATTTCTGAAATCGGTCCAGTAGTTTTTGAGCCTATTCGTATCAAACAAACAAAAATACAAATCTTTCCTCTTTATAATATTAGTATAGATAAATTTGGAATATTATTCAATTCTGATTCATCTTGAATGTGATCAATCAATTTTTTGTTTATAACTTGATTTTGTTGGAACGCGACATTTTTCTGTATTTCTGTCTTCTAATACATTTATTTCGAATAAAAGAAGTTAAATTTTATCACTCATTTCTGTGATCAATTTTTTCAATAGTGAATTTTAATTGGAATGTTTTTCGTTCTCGGCTGTTAGTTCACGAATAGTGTTCTCGTTTAACCTCATCAAAGCGTTCACGTCAATTATTGTATCTGAAGAACTATCTAGCTCGGCAATTTCATTCTCCAGGTTATGTTCATCGTTAACTTCACGTTGAAATTGCAATTTCATAGAATACTTACTCGTGGAGGACTGTGATCATCTTCTGCTTGCGTAACGCACATTTTGTAGAATTCTGGGGGCTCCTTCTGCTGCTCGTTACCTTTTTTCGAAAATGACGTTCTATTCCTGAACCATTTGGTTATGGAGTGTCGGTCTAGCCTTGAAGTTCTTCTGTTTTCCACAGGTACTATATAAAGACAACATTATTAAAACAGGAAAGGATTAGAAAGTCCTATGCTTAGTACACGATATGTTGCATATTAATTACAAATCCAGTATATATTCCATTCACTTTTATAAGGTATCGCGGTTTGCCATGGAATTCTGACACATATCACCGCGTATATTCTGAAAATGTTAGGTTATGGTCATTCCTCTGTCAGATACGCCCGCAACGTTGTCGTTTCTGCATTAAAATCGTAATAATTACGTATTTATCAAAATGTTAATTCACCTTGAGAAAATATTATGTGAAATCAATAATTTCAAAGACCTAGCGAATGCTGAAGAAACTTTTTTCTCTGTTAATACTGGAAATATTTCACCTATATAAACATGGTTGAAAGATTCAGTTATGCTATTTTCTTGTACGGAAATCAAGAATCGAGTGTTGAAATTTCACTAAAAAATAATGGACAGAATAGTCCGTTACTTTGTGATAGTTCATTCGAAAAAAAATAAAAGTACTTAAATATCCCAGAAAAACGAATGGAGCAGACGAACTTATGGAATTCCCCACTTCTCAAAATTCTAAAGAAATACCTACAGAAGACATTTGAATACATTTTTGCACAACTTGAAATACTCCAGTATGAAAACGTAGTAGTTATTCGAAACCTGCTCCACAGTTGAACCTTAGAAGAACTAACTCGATTTACAAAGTTAAAAAAGAGTAAATAGAAAGTAGACTTGTCTCTTATGCCAACCTGCGTCAATTTTAAATGAAAGAACTTGATAAACCTTGTTCACGCCAAGTGAACGGTTCAGATAAACTTTTCTGAATTTTTCATTCTTATTCCCTTCAGGATTAATTCAATTTCCCTGTACTTAGGGAAATCCCATATGTAGTGTAGGCGCGTCAGCAGTGGAGCGCATATGTCGCATTTTTTGTTTCATTTCTCATATTTTTCATTCAGTTCATTGATTGCCGTAATCGTGAATACAATATCTGCTACCGATAATATAAATTTATTCTGTTTCCTTTCGTGAATCTAGAAAAGTTCAGTTTTTCTTGTGTTTCACAATTCTAGTGATTTCGATTCACTCGAGTTACATTCAATCAAGAACATTCGTTTGTGCGAATTTGGTTCGAAAAGTACTGTTACCAGTGGCGTGGTTATTATTTGGCCACAAGGATAAGTGTTCCTACTTTGACATTTTTAGCAACGGATTTTAACGTCATAAGCTTCATTCCATATTCGTTTGTCGAGCTCGATCACTCTGTTCATGGAAATAGGAGTAACCGACGAGATCTGGTTGGCCGTTTTGCTGAAATAGGTAAGACCTTGCAATTGTTAATTTGGGTGCATTTATCCTTTCATTTGTGTTGGGTTTCAATAACTATTCATAATTATATACAGTCCATTAGCTCTCTTATTTTTCTATTCATAAACTTGGTAAAAATCTCATTATATAAAATTGAACCGCACTTCAGTTCTTTAACTGAAACTCTACCCAACACGATTTGGTCCTTCGGGCCGGATGTATCCTAGGTTGGGATCACAGTTCTTACAGGTGGATGCCATTGTATTGCCGGAAATAACAAACGAGATTCCTTCTGCACCCTTGTCTCAAGACATATTCAGACATTTTCAGCATTTAAATTTGGCTGATGAACATTTTCACCGTTCTCAACCAATAGATGTACTCTTGGGCGCTGATACGTATTCGCTGGTTTTCGATCGCGATGGTCGAATTTCGTCTTCTGGATTTCCTACCGCCGTTAACACATTTTTCGGTTGGACTATCATAGGTCCTATAAAAGAGTCCTATTCCAAAATCAAATCGGTTTATTTCACCCGATCTAGCCCTATTGATCGCCAGCAGAAATTATGGTCGGAAAAATTAGGTTGTGATGAGCCTTCATGTGATTCTCACTCTGACGAGTGTTCTGAAGTCGTCGATGATAATCAGGCGTTGAGGATTCCTCGCTCTGTCATTCGTTCACATGAGTGTCAAATCATACCGGTGGGTTTCTGTGACGCATCTGAGAAGGCATACGAAGCCTCTGCTCATCTTTCGGATACATTTGAAAATCACATTTCATCGCACTTATTGGCCGCTGAATCGGAGGTAGCTCCATTAAAAACAATTTCGGTTCCTCGATTGGAACTATCTGCTGCGGTTTTGTTTGCTAAATTGGTCGGAATGATTCTGGACAATAGGTTTCCTCTTAGAATATCTGAAGTTCGCCTGTTTTCAGATTTTCAAATTGTGCTGCCATGGTTGACAACACTCCCTCATCGCCTCAAAACGTTTGTTGCTAATCGTGCAGTCGCGATAAACAATTTGGTTCCTGACGTTTCATGGCATCATGTATCCACCGAGTCAAATCCAGCTGATTTGCCATCTCGAGGTCTCACGCCTCAACAATTTCTCACCCCAAGAATTCACAATTTTTGACTTCATGGTCCTGATTTCTTGGTTACTCCAGTTTCCAATTGTCCACCAATTTCCACCGGTTGTGATCTGAATTCAGCTCCCTTAATTAAATCGAAATCTAATATCAATGTTGCAACCGCAAACGAGCCTCCAGTAAATCCGATTTTAATGGTTATCGAAAATTTTTCAAATTTAAATAGGATAATACGAGTCTTCGCCTATTTAAGGAGGTTCGTTTTCAATTGTCACCACAAAAACAATTCAGTGTCTCGATTGTCCGGCACAATTTCTCGGGATGAACTGGAGGAAGCCCTCCAATCCATAATGTTGATCACACAGCATCATCACTTTGATCAATTGCGCCAGAATTTATTCAAAAAAAAAATCAATCGAGAAATCATTACGAACTTTAAATCTTTATATCGATTCTGCGGGATTGATCGGGGTGGGAGGTAGACTACAATTCTCTTCTTTACCACAGAATGCTAAACATCCAGTTTTGCTCCCGAAAAAGTGTGCGTTGTCACGTTTAATATGTCTCCATTTTCACTTAATCTCGCTTCATTCCGGTCCTAACACGACTATGTCTTTAATTCGGCCAAATTATCGGATTTTGTCTGTACGAAATCTGGTTCGAGAGTGCATTCGAAAATGCATAACATGTACAAGGTTTCGAGGTACAACCTATCAACCCTTCATGGCTCCTCTACCTGCGCCCAGAGTCAATATTTCACGTTCTTTTAGTAAGGTGGGTGTGGACTTTGCTGGCCCCCTTTCATATCGGTCAAATAATTCCCGCAAACCAACAATGATGAAAGCATATTTTGCTCTCTTCATTTGTTTCGTTATCAATGCAGTTCATTTGGAACTAGTCTCGTCCCTCACCGTGGAGGCCTTTTTATCGACCTTAGATCGTTCTATCGCTAGACGAGACATACCTCAAGAAGTTTGGTCCGATAATCTTAATGGTAGCAATTTCGTCCGATTCGATTTTTACGATTCGAGATGCGTCTATAAAGACCGCAACCGGTCGATATACAAGAGTCCTCACACGATTGGTCTCGATTGATATTTAATTTTAAGCGATCACTTCAAATTTTCCTCAATTCTTTAGATATTAGTTTGTTAGATTTTAGATTCAATTTCACTGCTTCCAATATTCTGTAAAATTCACACAATTTTACGGCGGCCTGTTTTGTTCACGCCAAGTGAACGGTTCAGATAAACTTTTCTGAAATTTTCATTCTTATTCCCTTCAGGATTAATTCAATTTCCCTGTACTTAGGGAAATCCCATATGTAGTGTAGGCGCGTCAGCAGTGGAGCGCATATGTCGCATTTTTTGTTTCATTTCTCATATTTTTCATTCAGTTCATTGATTGCCGTAATCGTGAATACAATATCTGCTACCGATAATATAAATTTATTCTGTTTCCTTTCGTGAATCTAGAAAAGTTCAGTTTTTCTTGTGTTTCACAATTCTAGTGATTTCGATTCATTCGAGTTACATTCAATCAAGGACATTCGTTTGTGCGAATTTGGTTCGAAAAGTACTGTTACCAGTGGCGTGGTTATTATTTGGCCACAAGGATAAGTGTTCCTACTTTGACATTTTTAGCAACGGATTTTAACGTCATAAGCTTCATTCCATGTTCGTTTGTCGAGCTCGATCACTCTGTTCATGGAAATAGGAGTAACCGACGAGATCTGGTTGGCCGTTTTGCTGAAATAGGTAAGACCTTGCAATTGTTAATTTGGGTGCATTTATCCTTTCATTTGTGTTCGGCTCGAAGGACCAACACGTTTTGTGGTTCCGGTACCGGGAATCGAACCCGAGCCTCCTGGGTGAGAGCCAGGTATCTAACACGAATTGGTCCTTCGAGCCGGTTATTAAGCTCAATGTCAAGCTCTTTTCCTTAAAATTTGAAAGTTCTAGTCAAAAATTCAAAAATCTTGGTTTTATAGCGGCCATTTTATATTCAATCGCAATCTGGCAACATCGTTCCACAGCTGACGGGTCGCATACATCTGTTTCCATCGAGATATTCAATTTCATTCCTTTTCAATTCATTTTTTGCTGTTTGTATCTGTTTCTTATTAAATTTCTTCATAACAATGCCACCGAAGACAGATACAGGCAATAAAGCATTGGATGTGTTGGTTGAAAAACGGGCCAACATATTTTCTATCATTACCGGAATCTGGCAAAGAGTGAAAGATTATGATGGTACAAAACTCTTCGAATTACAAGCATACCGAGAAAAGATTTCTGGTTATGAATGTAAATTTTAAAGTATACAGGAGGAAATAATGGAATTGAATTGCGAATTATTATCAGAAAATCGTATAGAGACGGCAAAGTCAGAGTTGGCGTTTGCTGAAGTGATTACTCGCATAACCGGGCTTTTTCTGTCTTTGAAACGACAGGAAACTTTGTCGACGCCTGCGTCGAGTTCGCAAGCTTCGAGTTCAAATGAATCTATTTTGCTGCCAAAAATTAATATTCGCCCCTTTTCTGGCGAAAGCGCTGAGTGGCCTGAGCTTTTCCAGCTTTTCAATTCTTCGGTCCATGAAAACAACAGTTTGACAACCATACAAAAGTTTCAGCTGTTGAAATCTTATTTGAGAAATGATGCTCTTGCGGTCATATCGGGGTTACAATTGTCAATTGAGAATTATGAGTTGGCCTATCAAGCTTTAAAATCGCGCTTTCAGAATCCTCGTATGTTGGCTACGATGTATTTGAACGAAATTCTTAATTTCGAAGCTTCGAATAATAATTCGGTCTCGTATCTTAAAGAATTTTTAAACTGTCACCAAAATTCTATTAATGCAATAAAAGCACTGAATATAAAGGACTTATCAGATTTCCTTCTGTTTTCCATAACGTTGCGTAATGTTGACCCTTACACGAGAAAAGCGTTTGAAGAACAATTAAAATCATCCGAGATTCCCGCATATAGCACCTTGATTGCATTCGTAACGCAACAGCTAACGGCTCAGGAATTTTACGAACAGAGTTCTTCCAGATCTGCATCCAAATCAACCCCATTCAATTCATCACATTCAGATAAAAATAAAACTAGAAATGTTTTACTCGCAAATTCTGCATCCACCTTTCAAAGCTCCAATGACTCACGTAGCTTCCCGAATTCAAGAAAGTTTCGTTGTCCGAAGTGCTCTGATTCGCATCCATTATTCGCCTGTGCTTCCTATATGAATTTGTCAAGACAAGACAAATTCGAATTTTTGAAAAATTCCAAGCGCTGTTTTAACTGCCTTGGTCTACACAATTTCAAAGATTGCGCTTCCAAAAATTCATGTCGATTGTGTAAATCAAATCGTCATCACACCAGTCTCCATCCCGATAACGAATCTTCTTCTAATAATGAATCTGCCAATCAATCAAATGTACCATCTCGTACTCTAGGTAAAACAAATCATGTTGAAAATCAGCCTTCAACTTCTCATTCCATTTCTTCAAATGATGTTATTAATTCCTATCACATCAATAGGAAATCGGCCTCAGTAAATCAAGTACTTCTTGGCACTGTTCAAGCGAGAATAGAATCCGCTGACGGTTCAATGATATCTGTAAGACCAGTTTTAGACCCTGGATCCCAGATTTCAGCCATTAGTCAACCCCTAGTCGAAAGATTAGGTTTGAAAATTGACCCTGTCAATATTTCTATTTCTGGCATTGGTCAATCAAATGCAAGACCGTTAGGTTTAGTAGAATGCCGGATGTATCCTAGGTTGGGATCACAGTTCTTACAGGTGGATGCCATTGTATTGCCGGAAATAACAAACGAGATTCCTTCTGCACCCTTGTCTCAAGACATATTCAGACATTTTCAGCATTTAAATTTGGCTGATGAACATTTTCACCGTTCTCAACCAATAGATGTACTCTTGGGCGCTGATACGTATTCGCTGGTTTTCGATCGCGATGGTCGAATTTCGTCTTCTGGATTTCCTACCGCCGTTAACACATTTTTCGGTTGGACTATCATAGGTCCTATAAAAGAGTCCTATTCCAAAATCAAATCGGTTTATTTCACCCGATCTAGCCCTATTGATCGCCAGCAGAAATTATGGTCGGAAAAATTAGGTTGTGATGAGCCTTCATGTGATTCTCACTCTGACGAGTGTTCTGAAGTCGTCGATGATAATCAGGCGTTGAGGATTCCTCGCTCTGTCATTCGTTCACATGAGTGTCAAATCATACCGGTGGGTTTCTGTGACGCATCTGAGAAGGCATACGAAGCCTCTGCTCATCTTTCGGATACATTTGAAAATCACATTTCATCGCACTTATTGGCCGCTGAATCGGAGGTAGCTCCATTAAAAACAATTTCGGTTCCTCGATTGGAACTATCTGCTGCGGTTTTGTTTGCTAAATTGGTCGGAATGATTCTGGACAATAGGTTTCCTCTTAGAATATCTGAAGTTCGCCTGTTTTCAGATTTTCAAATTGTGCTGCCATGGTTGACAACACCCCCTCATCGCCTCAAAACGTTTGTTGCTAATCGTGCAGTCGCGATAAACAATTTGGTTCCTGACGTTTCATGGCATCATGTATCCACCGAGTCAAATCCAGCTGATTTGCCATCTCGAGGTCTCACGCCTCAACAATTTCTCACCCCAAGAATTCACAATTTTTGACTTCATGGTCCTGATTTCTTGGTTACTCCAGTTTCCAATTGTCCACCAATTTCCACCGGTTGTGATCTGAATTCAGCTCCCTTAATTAAATCGAAATCTAATATCAATGTTGCAACCGCAAACGAGCCTCCAGTAAATCCGATTTTAATGGTTATCGAAAATTTTTCAAATTTAAATAGGATAATACGAGTCTTCGCCTATTTAAGGAGGTTCGTTTTCAATTGTCACCACAAAAACAATTCAGTGTCTCGATTGTCCGGCACAATTTCTCGGGATGAACTGGAGGAAGCCCTCCAATCCATAATGTTGATCACACAGCATCATCACTTTGATCAATTGCGCCAGAATTTATTCAAAAAAAAATCAATCGAGAAATCATTACGAACTTTAAATCTTTATATCGATTCTGCGGGATTGATCGGGGTGGGAGGTAGACTACAATTCTCTTCTTTACCACAGAATGCTAAACATCCAGTTTTACTCCCGAAAAAGTGTGCGTTGTCACGTTTAATATGTCTCCATTTTCACTTAATCTCGCTTCATTCCGGTCCTAACACGACTATGTCTTTAATTCGGCCAAATTATCGGATTTTGTCTGTACGAAATCTGGTTCGAGAGTGCATTCGAAAATGCATAACATGTACAAGGTTTCGAGGTACAACCTATCAACCCTTCATGGCTCCTCTACCTGCGCCCAGAGTCAATATTTCACGTTCTTTTAGTAAGGTGGGTGTGGACTTTGCTGGCCCCCTTTCATATCGGTCAAATAATTCCCGCAAACCAACAATGATGAAAGCATATTTTGCTCTCTTCATTTGTTTCGTTATCAATGCAGTTCATTTGGAACTGGTCTCGTCCCTCACCGTGGAGGCCTTTTTATCGACCTTAGATCGTTCTATCGCTAGACGAGACATACCTCAAGAAGTTTGGTCCGATAATCTTAATGGTAGCAATTTCGTCCGATTCGATTTTTACGATTCGAGATGCGTCTATAAAGACCGCAACCGGTCGATATACAAGAGTCCTCACACGATTGGTCTCGATTGATATTTAATTTTAAGCGATCACTTCAAATTTTCCTCAATTCTTTAGATATTAGTTTGTTAGATTTTAGATTCAATTTCACTGCTTCCAATATTCTGTAAAATTCACACAATTTTACGGCGGCCTGTTTTGTTCACGCCAAGTGAACGGTTCAGATAAACTTTTCTGAATTTTTCATTCTTATTCCCTTCAGGATTAATTCAATTTCCCTGTACTTAGGGAAATCCCATATGTAGTGTAGGCGCGTCAGCAGTGGAGCGCATATGTCGCATTTTTTGTTTCATTTCTCATATTTTTCATTCAGTTCATTGATTGCCGTAATCGTGAATACAATATCTGCTACCGATAATATAAATTTATTCTGTTTCCTTTCGTGAATCTAGAAAAGTTCAGTTTTTCTTGTGTTTCACAATTCTAGTGATTTCGATTCATTCGAGTTACATTCAATCAAGAACATTCGTTTGTGCGAATTTGGTTCGAAAAGTACTGTTACCAGTGGCGTGGTTATTATTTGGCCACAAGGATAAGTGTTCCTACTTTGACATTTTTAGCAACGGATTTTAACGTCATAAGCTTCATTCCATGTTCGTTTGTCGAGCTCGATCACTCTGTTCATGGAAATAGGAGTAACCGACGAGATCTGGTTGACCGTTTTGCTGAAATAGGTAAGACCTTGCAATTGTTAATTTGGGTGCATTTATCCTTTCATTTGTGTTGGGTTTCAATAACTATTCATAATTATATACAGTCCATTAGCTCTCTTATTTTTCTATTCATAAACTTGGTAAAAATCTCATTATATAAAATTGAACCGCACTTCAGTTCTTTAACTGAAACTCTACCCAACAACCTAAATCAAGGCTAACCGCGATAATTTATAAAAGTGAATGGAGTATATGTATAACAGATACCCAAGAAAAATTTGACAGGGTTAATGTTTGGATATCATTTACCTCGTTCTTGTTACCTCCCGGCTTTATTCAGGGAATTATAAGTATTTTCAGGTTTTGTATGAAATTCGTCTGGTTTTTTAGCAACGAGTACATAATATCGATCAGTTTTACTTCAGCTTGGTTAGGTAAGTTTTGGAGATGGGATATGTTAGAGCATTCATGTCTAGCGATGTGGCTTTTTTCGCGTTGATAACCAAATTAAGTTCTTGTAAACAGAATGCTGGTGTCGAAATATTATTTTTGATTACAGAAATTCTGGCTTCAATTACAAGAGCGAGTTTTTCTATCAGTCGTATTAAGACTTTTTGGGGAGTTTTTTTATTTCTTCTATCTTTTTTTGTTTCCGTTGAATTCCCAAATGAGATATTCTCACAAAACATTTGAAATACTTCAAATTTTTATTTTTTTTTCGTGTTGCCTTGCCAAGATGTAATTATCCAGCGAAGGATTTTTGATGTACTTAGTTCTTAAGATAATCTTTCTTGTTATAGGTCCCACCAAACCATTGTTCATCGATTACTTTTGAATGTTTTTAGTTTCCTCCGCACATATTTTCATATTCCGTAATTGCTTTTATCCAGTTTTTTTCAAGATATGTGATGATATTATAACTAAAATTTCCTCCACTTATCGGAGTGAAATCTGAGTTGTCAATGTTAGAAAATGGTCGCTCATTCCTAGGATCCTAGGTCGTATAGAACTTCTGATGTACATTCCCTAACTGATTGAACACATTGTTGGCATCGGGTATCTGATCTGAAGAATTGTAAATGTAAATATCCGGGAGATATTGTTCAGAACTTCAATACCTCTTTTGTCAATTCCTCCCCCGATAACAACTCATCTTCCTTATATGATCTCAATATTAAAGACATTACTCGCTGTGAAAAGTCGTTTGATGTCTTCGCAATAACGTTTCCTGACCTTGGCCTTGGCTAAGAAAATGAAAAATCCTCATGTGGGCATGATCAGGTTCGAATAGCCATAATTGAAGAGTGTATACACACTATTTATAGCGAAGCCACTTTATTTCATAATAAACAACGCTTTCGACTGAACTGAAATTGGCAATAGTTAAACCTAACCATAAAAATGGTCCCATTCATGAATTAGGCAATTATCGTCCAATAAGCCTCCTAACAACTACGAAGAAATAACTACCCCCCAATGTTTGTAAACAAATATATCAATAACTGTTTGAGTAGATTGCAAAGGAATGATTTGGGTTCGGAGGTGGTAAGCAATTTAGATGGTGAAAACCCTGCTAGAAATATCATAAAGCGTATGAGATTTCCATTTATTGAAAGTATCTCATACAACATAAATAAATGTTTTAAGAACACCAACATTAGGCTGGTTTTCTACAATCTAAAGCAAGTCAAGTCTCAATACACCGAGTTGAAGGATAAGGTCCCCAAAGAGGACCAGTTCTGTGTAATTTACAGAATCCCATGTCAATGTGGTTTGTCATACATCGGACAAACTAAACAACATCTACAAAAAAGATTGTCCCAACACAAACGAGATTGTAACAATATTAGACAAATTGAACAAGAAAGACCTGAGAGTGGTGATCTAATAGGGGGCAATACTGCGTTGTCTTCACACCACCTGGATACTGGGCATCAGTTCGATTTTGACAATGCTGTTGTTCTGGATAAAGAAAGGCATTGGAAGAAACGCAATATCAGCGAGATGTCTTTCATCAAGATCGATGACACTGTTAACATGAGATCCGATACAAGCAACCTAAATTGCATTTATAACCTGATTTTGAATTATGGAACACAAAGAAGAAGAGATCAGTCCAGATAACACAACCGAATAAAGTTTGAACGAACACCGAAGATGATCCGGCTGTGTAGGGGAACCTTAACGATAAATTTGTTTTCATATGGTATGCAGCACATGGAAGATCGATTTGTTTGTACTTAAATCTGTGCCTGTAATTTTTACTGTTTAGACATTTAGAGGTTACCACATTCAATCATAATTATATTATATCGATATTTCGAGAAAATCCAGGCTGATGTTACTCCAAGTAGACGATGATTATTCCTTTGAGATTATTGACGATTGATGGTTTAGATATTGAGGTAAATGTGGTTTGTATATTTTGTTTTTATTGTAGGTAATTGAAAGAATTGTATAAGCGTAATTTGTGTTTCTGTTTTCCAGTACTTGATAAAGTCTTGAAAAAGACGAAACGTTGCGCAAAAATATTAATAAAGACCACTGAATAGACTAGTTTGTCCAATACCCTTGATTCATTTCGAATTTATACAATTATGGACATGAACAATCATAACATTTCTCCAAAATGTTGGAAAAATTACTATCTTCTCGTTAACTTTCCTTCTTTAAAAAAATCAAAATATTTATCGAACACCAACATGGCTTCATGCAGAAAAGGGGCACAGATACAGCAATCTTTTCCGTATTACGAACTATATCTGCAGCCTTGGAGAGGCGTGAAGTTCGTTTGGGTATATTCCTTGACCTCTCCAAGGCTTTTGATTCGGCCCTGTTCTGTTTCTTATATATATTGATGACTTTTATCTACTCCCATAGAATAATATATCCATTATTCAACTGAATTTGATCTGTAATAGTCTCTATAAACCAATAGTGTGAGGAAATAATAACTCACGCCTATAACTCACGCCTATAACTCACTCTAATACAAATAGGAAAAATGTAGCTTACGAAATGAATAAAAAAGTCGGGTCAATGGGGAACTCTATTTCAGACATCAAGGTTACGTTCTCGCCATCCATTTCTACATTTTCTCATGTCTGAATATCCAAAAATTGCATTTGGAATACGTAAAATTTTTGACGTTTTCTACGGGATTCGATATCGATTCGATTTTTGACTATAGAAATCGCTTTTGACAACTGTTATCAATTTTGAAAATGGAGATTAATTCGAATTTTACTAAGGAAGTCGAAGATAAAGTATAGTTCAAATTGGAGATCACAGGAACGAGGACAAAACAAATATTTTACAAAACTTTATTTATGAGTCAACGTTTCGTCTACATTTGTAGACTTCATCAGGACTGAAAAAGGATAATAACAATGAGACAGTACATAGGCAAACATCAAGAAGAACACCTACCTAAATAATTATTGTAAAGGAAGTCATAAAGATAAAAAGTAAAAAGTGTAAAAACGGAGCAAACATCAACAGAGGAAGCAAACTAACACAAAAGGCACACAACCAAACCGCCTTACATCTTCTAAATTAATTGCGGAGCGGGTGTGTGAAATGAATAAATAAAATATAAACATACAAATCAATTTGGACAGACTAGGCAAAAAAAATCATTATTCTGATTATCGAGAAACACGTTGCACGTAAGAATTCAATAAGGGACAGTACATGACATTGAGACCTTGTGTATCAGATCGATGATTCACCGTATTATTCATGTGTATGTACATCATTTCGCTCAGATTCCGTTTATTATAAACCCTTTCTCGATCGAGGATTCTAACTTCTTCGAAATCAAAATTGTGTTGTAACGTAAAATGATGTTCAGATAAGTCCGTTTTTTCTGTTCTGCCGATATTCTGTATTTGACAATCGTATTTGTGTTGTCGAATTCTATTCTTAAGTAGTTGCCTGGTCTGTCCAACATAACATTTATCACAGTCCGCACAAGATATCTTATAAACTAAATCTGAATTTTCACAAAGTTTCTTCATGTCTTTGAGTCTCGAAAATATCGAACCAACGGTCTTAACATTATAGAATGCGAATCTGATTGATTCACTGTGTGATCTGAATATGTCATGAATTTTGTGAGATAAGCCAGGTAAGAAAGGGAATCTAAATACATTGGTGGTAACATTAGGTGATCTGTTTTCTGTCAAATTGTTAAGGCCTCTCGAGAGCGAGACCATCATATTAATGAGACTGACAGGGTAATTGTTCAATCTCAACAAATCTTTCACTCGTTTAATATCACAAGTTAGATATTGTTTGTTACTTAAACGTATGACTCTCGACAGCAAACCTTTCATCACACCAATTTTTTGTGACATGTGATGATTGGAAAGAAAATTAACAAGTCTTCCCGAACTGCTGGGTTTCACATTCCAACTTGTTGACAATACGCCATCATCACTACGGTGTATTACCACGTCCAGAAAGGACAATTGATTGTTAGTCTCCACTTCACATGTAAATTTGATTCTGTCATGGAACGAATTGAAAACTGCCATTAGCTCATCTATCCTATCACGCGGAACTGCCATTATGGTGTCATCGACATACACTCTCAAAAACGGCACAGTAAAAGAAAG
Source organism: Adalia decempunctata (assembly GCA_951802165.1). Lineage (NCBI taxonomy): Eukaryota > Metazoa > Arthropoda > Insecta > Coleoptera > Coccinellidae > Adalia > Adalia decempunctata. The sequence continues at coordinate 39,422,327 of OX637699.1, read as the reverse complement.
TTTCTTCAAGCACTCAGTAACAAGATAATTCATGACCAAATCCGCGAGAAGTATAGTGTTCAATTCGCGGTAATGTTCGTAATACACTTGATGAATTACACCCCTCGCCTGACGGCTCGGGCTGCAAAATCCATCTGCGTGTGTTATGACTTACATTACCGCTCATAGAACAATATACTATTACAACATTCTCTTTCATCTTGCAAATATGCTGATGATATGATAATAAAATTACTTCCGCTCATAACTTAGATACCTATTGCCATTCAGCAATGTGTTAATGCTCTTGATATGGCGGGTAGGTGGTGTGTCAAGAATTCCCTTCAACTGAATTTGAGTAAAACTGAAATAGTCTTCTGACATACAGGATGTCTTGCCTATCCTGAAAATATGTTGTTACATAATCCCGAAGTACAGGTTCAGAAATCGGTAAAATTTCTGGGTGTACACATTGATTTCCATCTGCAATACATACTCGTATTGAATACTTAAATGAGAGAAGGACTCAGTCCTCTACTCTACTCTTTATCAGCTCTTAAACAACTCAGGTATTAGTCATCATATTCTTTGCCCATTTTCAATCAGAATGGCATTGTTTTTTGGGGCTGTAGTACCCACACTGTAGTACCAATACTCAATTTGGGATTCAGACAATCATGCAGATAACATTTCGAAAAGCATCATCTCATGAGTGTTACAGGATTATATGCTTTTCGCTCCTTACTTTTCTTTCACGAGCAGAGAGCATGTTTGATTGTTTTCCAAACAGAAATATTCTCGATTATATCGATTCTTTGATATTCCTCCAAAATTTTTCTTTATCCTTGAATATCCATGCAAATCAATATATGTGTTTGAAGCTATTTTATGTTCTTCCTGAAAGGTGTCACGGCATTAAAAACACTAGCTTCTCCGAACGGATATCTCGAGAGTTCATTTTGGAATGCGAACCTTTTGACTTAGAGGAATTCTTTCAGTGGGGCACAGTGAAGACTACTTGACCTAGAATTTTTCCTGGAACATTGACTTGTTTTTTCGTCATGATTTGATAATATCAGAGTCAATATGCACCTGCTTCAGACTCCAGTGACAATCTTAGCTAGGCGTATATTCAGTATCCAATAAAGAGCCCTCGAATTTTAAAAATGAATTTTTTGAGAGAATAAACGATGAAATATCGAAGATCAGAAAGACAGAAGTCATTTTACTTGGAGATCTGAATGGTAGAGTAGGACGAAGAGTGCAGTGCAAGGTGGTAGGTCCATATGGAGAAACAACACTCAATGATAATGGCGAAAGACTAATGGACATATGCGAGAGTCATCAACTCAAAATACTAAATGGATTCTTCAAGCACAAAGACATTCACACATACACTTGGGTACAACATACGAGAAATTTAAGATCTGTTATTGACCATATAATAACATTACAGAACACTGTAATACAAGTGAATGATGTAAGAGCTTACAGAGGTGTTACATGTGGGTCAGACCATTATTTCATTGGAGCCAAGATGTTATTTTCTTATAAATATGTGAATTTTCAGAAAACTCCAGTAACAGATGAGACGGAAGAAATTACAAAGAAAAAGTATAATACTGAAAGCCTGATGCATGATAGTATACGATCACTATACAAACATTAGACCCGAAACTGGAGGACTGACTGAGAAATCTGTGGACGAAGTAGAGGAATCCCTTGGTACTAAGAACGGATTGCCAAGTAATAAACTTTGGTGGAACGATGAAATGGAAGAGCTGATAAGGAGAAGAAAGCAAATGAAACAAAAGTGGTTGAATACAAAAAGGGAGGAAGATTGAGGATCGTATATGGAACTGAAAAGATTAACAAGGCGGACTGTTGCAGCAGCGAAAATACAAATGTGGAATAAGAAATGTATAGAGATCAATACATACCTGGGAGGATCCAAGTGTTTCGAGACATGGAAGTTCATGAAAAAAGTTAAATCGAGTGAAAGAAATCAGGCAGGTATACAGATAATACCCACAAGGAAATGGATAGACCATTATGAACAACTACTGACAGAAAATAGAAGCCAATATAACACTATTTTACCGTCGGGAATAGCGATCGAAGGAGAGGAAATAAAGATCGACTTTGTCAAGAGGAGGAGGACCAATCAGGATTCAGAGCATGCACCGATAAAGTTTTTTTCTTGAAAAAACTAATAGAGAAAAGAATGAAGACAAACCAGGAAACTCATCTTATGTTTATCGACCTTCACCAAGTGTTACATCGTGAACCTTATTCGGCATTGTTGTTCCCGCCACTGGTTGGTTTGAACCTCGCGGTTTGTCGAAATGTGACGTTCAATATTATTTCTTCTCTTCTGCGGTGTTGATTATTACAACTAGAGACCTTCTTAAACTCCGAATAATCTTCTGATTCAAAATGTTAAATCGCGTCTGAACTTGTACCACTTTTCATCTGTTTATTAGTGCAAAATCCAACGAGTGTGACATTGAACAATTTTCGAGTGAATTGCCGCCTAATTTTTCTCAACTAGGCTCGGAAAGAATATCCCTATCCTTAAAAACCAGACTTCTGTGTGAGAGCCTTTTGAATTCCGAATTCATCATCACATTCCGGTAAGTGCAATTTCATTTATTGGATTGTTCAATATCAATAATCATCTGAAATTGATTGCAATAATCATCTACGATCATTTATTGATGCCGAAACCAGGGATACCTTCAGATTAATATCGAACTATTTCATATTCAGTCTATCCTCTCGCCTATACCTATTCATCTGATAACTCGATTGTGAATTAATTATTCAATTCTCCTCGAATAAATTACATAATTGTCGAGTTTTCAAACAGCCGTTCTTATCGCACATCTGTTTTCACTGCTCTCGATAATCGCCTGCATTTATTTATTTTCAGAATAAAAATAAATAATCATAACACGAATATTAATTCACAATAATCGAATTTCGTCTCCCATTTCTTCGTGAATATTTTTATTATTCGTAAATCGGTAAATACCGGGTTGAGATGCCGTCGATGGAAAAATTAAAAGCTTCTATCGCCGAGTTGGTCGTCAGGCGCGAAAATACACCTCCTTACGTCTGCTCTCTCTTGTGAAGCAGCTTCTGTCATCTCTGGCTTCGTAATGAATTCAGCCAATTATCCTCAGGCCCATCAAACTCTTCACTCCCGTTATCACAACCCTCGTCGTCTGGCAGATCTTCATGTGAACCAGATATTGGAATCTCAGCCAGCATCAGCGGCGAGCTTTCGTTACTGAGAGACGATTGTGCAGAAACTGCATGTCGTTGTTCCATGCTACTGCCGCCTGCAGTTCGGATCAATGCTGTCATACATGTGGTCATGACACCATACCATTCTCCACCTGGCACCTACTACCACGCCCCCTTCAGTCTTGCACACGGAGGAGAAACCCCCTCCGAAGGACCAACGCTCTTCCTCTCCTTCCGAGTGTTCAACGTCTCCAACCAGTGATGTCACCTCTCATGGCACCTCAGTAAGAGGTAGTTTGCGCAAGATCCATACAACGGCACGCTCAGCTTCTTATCGGGCTTCGTCCGCTACATCTTCCCGTCATTCTTGCACCTCACACGGAATTGGTACCGAATGACTGCGGGTATGTTCATCTCGCCGTCATCTAACCCTGCCGAATAAACATCTGTCGTCGTCTTCTCATATGTTCTCTTCTAGTCATCTGTTTTCAACACCGCGATCTTCCTTGCTCCAGACCAAAGATTCTGACCACCTCATGCCGACCCCGAACGTCGTGTTCGGTCGCGCTCTCCTAGATTCAGGCTGCCAGCACACCCTCATCACCCGAGAGTGGGCCTCTAAGCTTCGTCTACTCATCCACCCTGAAAATATTCAACTTCGCACCTGAAGTAACGCGGATTAGTTCCGCATCCAGGGGTACGCATACGTCACTCTCTATTACCAAGGAGATCCTCCCAATCTTATCGTCAAGGCCTATGCTATTGACAGCCACATATATCTCCTTCCTGTCCGAGAGTTCATTGGACGGTGGCAAGAGTTTCTGCAACTCATTCTGGCTGATCCACTCTTATATCTCCCTCGCACCATAGGGATGTTGATTGGCTCGGATGTGCTTCCTCATCTTATTCTCCCTGACACGTTGCGCCCATCGTCTGAGCTTCCGGGTGCATTATCTACCACCTCAGGTTGGGTACTCTATAGACCGTATGCTTTTCGTCGCAAAAGGACCAAGCACCGTTTCCTTCTCACCTGACACTGTCAGTAGTCGTTCTCGACGTCCTCGGAGGACTCATCGGGCCTCATGTCCGAACACTTCTTCATCATCTTCTGCAAGATCATCACCTGCTGTATCTTCATATTCATCGTCTTCCCATCCTGATTCTCCTCGCTCAGAGTCTGCAAGCGGACATTTCCATCCATCTTCTTCGTTTTCGTCTGCATCGATTTGTCTTCACTGCCGATATCAGACAGATGTATCGACAAATTCAGATCGGCCCTGAGCAAAAGGATTATCAACGCATAGTCTGGCGTTTCACGAAATAGGATCCTCTCCAATATTATCGTCTGAATACTGTGACCTATGGGCTTTCTGCTGCTCCTTATTTGGCACTTAGGACCGTTCGGCAGCTGGCTTCGGATGAGGGGACCAGATTTCCTACTGCAAGGTATGTCTTGCTGAATGAGATTTATGTCGATGACATCTTGACAGGCTGTTCATCCGAATCTGAAGCTCTTGAACTGCGACAGCAAGTTCAGGATCTGCTCATGGCGGGTTTTTTTGAGCTACGCAAATAGGCCACTAATCATCCTTTTCTGCTGGACGGTATTCCTCCTGACCATCGTAGAGAATCCTCCTCTATTGAACCCCTTCTTCTTGACCGTGAACCAAGTCTCAAGATTCTGGGACTTGGATGGAACCCCGCATCTGATAACTTCTACTACTCTGTCCGCTTGACTTCAACTTCTTCTTCTTCAAGTGCCGTCTTCGTTCCGAAGGTTTCGCAGCCAAGAGTGACGTCTTCTTCCTACGCTTCTTTTTCCCTGGATTTTCCCCTGTATTAACAGCCGCAATAACTCATATTTATGCCCACGCATAATGTGTCCCAGAAACTGCAGTTTACGCCTTTTCACCGTCAACACCACTTCTCTCTCCTTCCTCATTTTCAGCATGACATAATCGTTTGTAACTCTGTCCATCCAACTAATTCTGTTGACTCCAACGACAATCACCAAATGGACCGTACTGAGTCAGATGGCCAGAATATTCGATCCCTTGGGATGGCTAGCTCCTTTCACCTTCTACACCGAAATCTTCTTCCGCCAGCACTGTCTCCTTCATCTGGAATGGGACCAGCCTCTCTCGAATGAGGCTCAGCCATCGTGGTTGTGGTTTCAGTCCCAGCTCCCCACTTTGGCAGATCTTCACATACCGCGACTCATCCCTGTAGCTTCTTCTTCTGATTATCGGCTGATCGGCTTCTGTGACGCCTCTGAGTCCGGCTAAGCTGTAGTCGTTTATCTTCGCACTGCTGTATCATCTGGTCAATATCACGTGTCCATTCTAGCGGCAAAATCCAAAATTACTCCTTGCAAGGCCGTGACCCTGCCTCGTCTTGAACTGTGCGGTGCCCATCTTCTCGCAAAGCTCATGCATCATCTGTCCATCCGCGTTTTGCAGCATCTCGCTACTGAATGCATTGCTTTTTGCGAATCTTCCGTTGCTTTGTCGTGGATCCGCGGTGAAAGTCATCGGTGGAAGACATTTGTTGGCAATGGAGTCGCTGAGATACAGGATTTGATTCCTAAGGAGTGCTGGAGCCATGTGGTTTCTGAGGACAACCCAGCAGATTGTGCATCTCGGGGATTGATGCCCGCGAACATGCATAATTATTACTCATTGTGGTGGCGTGGTCCTCCTTGGCTCTCTCTCGTGGCCACTTTCCTCTGCATGTTGATTCATGTCAAACTGAGCAAGTGGAGGACGAAGCCAAGCCGATCCCAGCTTTAATGTCAGCCGCCATCTCCGCTGAACTCACCATGATGAAACGTTTCTCTTCGTATCTTCGTCTCAAGCGCGTGACTGCATTTTGTCGTCGTTTTATACTGAATGCTCGTAGTCCATCTTTCCCTCGCTCGGGTTTCCTCTCCTCTGTTGAGCTTCAGGAGGCTGAAACCTGTTTGATACGTCTAGTCCAGATGTCTATGAAGTTAGCAGTGCCACTTGGGAGAAAATCAGTAAAACCTATTGCATTAATTGTCGAGAATTTGTCGTGAAAGAAAAAAATTTGTCGCGTCCTTAGTTTTTTTTCTACTGCTAAGTTAGCAGAACCACTTTCTCAATATCGTCCAAATATCAGGAAAATCGTTATAAATAATTGTCGAGTAATTGTCGAAGTCCATATGAAGTAAAAAAACACAAAAAAATTCATTCCTTCTTGTTTATTTTACGTCCTTTTCCCGCGAGTTCGAGATATTTCTGGAATTATCGTATTTTTGGCAACAGCGCATTCGTAATTGACTTTTTTCTATTGCATTAATTGTCAAATACCTGCCTCGAATTTTTCGTGAAAGAAAAAAATTTGTCGCGACCTCCGTTTTTTTTTCTAGGTGGCTTTGCTAACTTCATATTAATTTAGTAAATAGTGGTCGAATATCATCACGATGATCATAAAAGATTGTAGAGTAATTGTCGATGTTCAAATAAAGTGAAAAACACAAAAAATTTAATCTTTCTAGCGATTTCCACTCCATTTTCTTGCGATTTCCCTATAACTCTGAAAATATTGCATTTTTCGCAACAGCGCATTCGTTTTTGACTTTTTTCTATTGCATTAATTGTCGAATACCTGTTCCGAATTTGTCGTCAAAGAAAAAAATTTGTCGCGTCCTTAATTTTTGTTCTACGGGGTGGCTTTGCTAACTTAAAGTAAAGTTAGCAGAACCACTTTCTCAATATCGACCAAATATCATGAAAATGGTTATAAATGATTGTCGACTAATTGTCGAAGTCCATATGCAGTAAAAAGAACACAATAAATCCATTCCTTCTTGTTTATTTTACGTCTTTTTCCCGCGACTTCGATAAATTTCTGGAATTATCCCACTTTTGGCAACAGCGCATTCGTTATTGACTTTTTTCGATTGCATCAATTGTCGAATACCTACCCTGAATTTGTCGTGAAAGAAAAAAAATTGTCGCGTCCCTAATTTTTTTTACACGGGGTGTTTTTGCTAACTTTATATTAAGTTAGCATGACCACTTTCTCAATATCGACCAAATATCATTAAAATGGTTATAATTAATTGTCGAGTAATTGTCGAAGTCCATATGAAGTAAACAAAACACAAAAAATCCATTCTTTCTTGTTTTTTTCACGTCTTTTTCCCGCAAGTTCGAGATATTTCAGGAATTATCGCATTTTTGGCAACAGCGCATTCGTTATTGACTTTTTTCTATTTCTAATTGTCGAATACCTGTCCCGAATTTGTCGTGGGAAAAAAGAAATTGTCGCGTCCTTAATTTTTTTTCTACGGGGTGGCTTTGCTAACTCAACGATAAGTTAGCAAATCCAAGTGAAATAAACTGAAAAGAATGGGTTTTTGTGTTTTTTTTTTCTCCATATGGACTTCCACAATTACTCGACAATTATTTATAACCATTTTATGATATTTGGTCGATATTGAGAAAGTGGTTCTGCTGACTTAACGTTAAGTTAGCAAAGCCACCCCGTAAAAAAAAATTAAAGACGCGACACTTCTTTCTTTCACGACAAATGCGCTGTCGCCAAGAATGCGATAATTCCTGAAATATCTCGAACTCGCGGGAGAAAGACGTAAAATAAACAAGAAGAAATGGATTTTTTGTGTTTTTTTTACTTCATATGGACAATTAGTCGACAATTATTCATAACCATTTTCATGATATTTGGTCAATATCGACCAAATATCATAAAAATGGTTATAAATAATTGTCGAGTAATTGATATTGAGAAAGTGGTCATGGTAACTTAATACAAAGTTAGGAAAGCCACCCTGTAGAAAAATGAATTAGGAGCGCAACAATTTTTTTTCTTTCACGACAAATTCGGGACAGGTATTCGACAATTGATGCAATAGAAAAAAGTCAATAACGAATGCAATGTTGCCAAAAATGCGATATTTTCAGAAAAATAGGGAAATCGCGAGAAAATGGAGTGGAAATTGCTAGAAAGATTGATTTTTGTGTGTGTTTTCCACTTTATTTGAACATCGACAATTACTCGACAATCTTTTATTATCATCGTGATGATATTCGACCACTATTTGCTAAATTGATATAATGGCGCGTTTACATTAGTCAAGTGAGTTGATCAAGTCAGTTGAATTCAAGTGACTTCCACAAAGTTGACCGTGCTCCAACTTAGAAGCCGTTCAATTCAGCCGATCGAGTGAAACGAATTGGGGGGTTTACACATTCAATTCGCTTTAAATTCAACTGACTTGATCAACTCACTTGACTAATGTAAACGCGGTGCAAAGTTAGCAAAGCCACCTAGTAAAAAAAAACGAAGGTCGCGACAATTTTTTTCTTTCACGACAAATTCGAGGCAGGTATTCGACCATTATTGCAATAGAAAAAAAGTCAATTACGAATGCGCTGTTGCCAAAAGTGGGATAATTCCAGAAATATATCGAACTCGCGGGAAAAAGACGTAAAATAAACAAGGAGGAATGGATTTTTTGTGGTTTGTTTACTTCATATGGACTTCGACAATTAGTTATAACCATTATCATGATATTTGGTAGATATTGAGAAAGTGGTTCTGCTAACTTAACGTTAAGTTAGCAAAGCCACCCTGTAGAAAAAAAACTGAGGACGCGACAAATTTTTTTCTTTCACGACAAATTCTCGACAATTAATGCAATAGGTTTTATTGATTTCCTCGCAAGTGGCACTGCTAACTTATAGACATCTAGTCCAGTCTGTTCATTTCGCTGAAGAGCTAGCTGAACTTCAAAAACCTCATTCTCGTCATAGGCTTATCATGAAAATTCGCCTTTTTTGTGACGAGCATGGACTTCTGCGTGTCGGAGGTCGCCTTTCTTCCTCCTTTTTACCTTATAGACACAAACATCTAGTTCTCCTGACAAAGAAAAATCACCTCACTCATCTGATCATTGATGATGCTCATCTTCGTCTTCTGCACGCTACTCTGGCTACTGGTCCTCTAATTCAGCCAATGGGCAATCTTCCACCTGAGCGGCTCGCCTGTGCTGCGGCTTTCCTTACCACTGGCGTTGACTACGCCGGCCTGTTTTATGCAACGAGTGCTCGACTGCGTGGAGCCGTTAGCACCAAGGCATATTTGGTTTTCTTCATCTGCTTCACTACCAAAGCGGTTCACCTAGAATTGGCGTTTGAGCTGTCCACCCAGCTTTCATTGCGGCTTATCGTCGCTTCGTTGCACGCCGAGGTCATCCTTCCGTTATCTTTTCGAACAACGGGACCAACTTCGTGGGTGCACATAACTACCTGCGTGATCTTGGCCGCCTATTGTCTACTCCGCAACATCAGCAGAGTCTTTGCGATGCAGCCTTGTCCTCCGGAACCGAATGGCGATTCATTCCTTCATCCAGTCCCCACTTCGGCGGTCTTTGGAAAGCCACTGTGAAATCGGCTAAGCATCATCTCACTCGCGTTATCGGCGAGCAAAAGCTGACTTACGAGAGGAGTTTCTCACCGTCTGCACTCAGGTTGAGGCAATCCTCAATTCTCGTCCTCTGTATCTTCCATCGTCTGATCCTTCTGATTTTGAGACCCTCACACCAGGGCATTTTCTGGTCTTCCGCTCCCTCACCGCTTTTCCGGATCACGATGTCAGTTCCGTGTCCCTGAACCGTTTGTCTCGTTGGCAGCTTGTCCAGCGATTCCAGCAAGAAATTTGGAAGCGTTGGCGTCAGGAGTATTTGCAGACCTTGCAGCAACGTCATAAGTGGTTGCTTCCATCTACCCCTGTCCTTCCAGGTACCGTTGTCATTATTCGGGATGACAATCTTCCTCCTCTGAAGTGGCCGTATGTCATCTGTTTTCAGGGAGCTGATTCCACAACTCGTGTAGCGGATATTGCTACTGCTTCTGGGACAATTCGACGACCAGTCGTCAAATTGTGTCCTCTAACTACTCAGTAGAATGTTCCTGGCTTCTTTCGTCTTTTCACTCCTTTGGTGCATATTACTGAAGGGACTCTTCAGGGCGGGCGGTATGTTACATCGTGAACCTTATTCGGCATTGTTGTTCCCGCCACTGGCTGCTTTGAACCTCGCGGGTTGTCGACATGTGACATTCATTATTAATAATAATAATAATTTTTATTGATCCCTTAAGACACTTTCGTGTATAGGACAAGTCAATATAGATACATTTCAACTTTCATTGACAATTTGAGGACAGTCCCTGTGAAATTCTGCTACAGAATAATAACATTTTGATAACAATAATATTCTTACTTTGTTCTTAAATGCTAGTATGTTGAGAGATCTCATAAATTTATGCTATGTTCGTGATTATTAGATAACTTGGTCCATTTCTTTTCATTTTCTTCAGCATATAGCAAACATTTAAATATACATGGCAGTGATAGTAAATTATTCGCAATGAAAGTTGGTCTACAAGATGTACGAAAACTAAGATTGAAAATTCGACGAATGATACGCTTCTGAGCTATAAAGGCTCTGCTGAAGTCAGTGCAGTCACCCCAGAGTAAGATGTTGTAGGAGAGAATACTGTAAAAAATGCTATAATAGATCTGAATCAACGAGCTGAGTGGTAGCATATCTCTCACTCTGCTGATGGCAAAAAATGAGCTATTGAGTTTTTTACAGAGCATATCAATATGCGTGGACCAGTTTAGGTTTCTATCAATGTATATGCCCAGGAATTTACTACTTGCAGCAGATGTTATCAAAAGGTCCGAATGATAAATTTCCAAAGTGCCAATAGGATCACTTTTGAAACCAAAGTGAATGCATACTGTTTTATCAACATTCACAACATCAACAATACTTCTCTTCTGCCGTGTACATCATTACGATTAAAAACCTTCTAAAACTAAAACTCCGAATAATCTTCTGATTTAAAATAGTAAATCGCGTCTAAACTTGCACCATTTTTCATCTGTTCATTAGTGCAAAAGCAAACGAGTGTGATATTGAACAATTTTCGAATGAATTGCCGCCTAATTTCTCTCAACTAGGCCCAAAAAGAAGACTCTCTTTCGAGTGTGAGCATAGCTCAGATGTTCGAGTAAATTCACTTCGGTTTTGTGTGCCCTGCTGGGGTGTTTTTAGTAACTACGGAACCGTGAAGTCTGTGTTAACAAGTATGTGAAAGATGAGACAAATCGGATCAGTGCTTCAAAAAATATGGCTGAATCCAACAGTTCAAAATACCATTTATTACATTAAATTCCATGGCCTCATCAAATTCAATATGCACGAGCGTGTTATCGACCGCCTCTTTATATAGTCCAGTAAAGGAAGGGCTGAAATCACTTTTTCTCGGAAAGTGCTGCATTTTGGATATGTTGATTGTAATCAAGTAAGAAACATATGGTCAAAAATGCAGGTGTCAAAATTTTCAGGAACATAGGAAAATTCGTGAAAAAATAGAAAAAAATACGGTTTTCCTGAAATTTTCGCGATCTGGCGGGTTTTTGAATAAAAAACTTCAAACAAAAGTTGTAGAGCGGAAAATTTTAGTCGAAAATGAGTTTTTACTCATTCTTGAAGTATTCATATAGACTGATAAACAGCGTATTTCTTTAGTAGCGCAATAGCAACGAATTTTAAATTTGGCGCCCGGTTAAATGAGTACCTGAACGCTGAAACAAACATCTGGCAGATATTCGCCAGAGTTGGACTCTCGTCTCGTTTTGTATTGAATTTATAAACATCGAACCCTAGAATAATATAAGTTGAGTTGGATGAAATCGGACAGGCTGGTTATTACGATGTTCGGTTATTCAATCTGATGTGCTAGCGGAGGCGATTTAACTTCTGGCTGAATTTTCTAAGATGCATACGAGACTAATAATTTAGACGTTTTAGACGTAGGTATGTTTCTGATAGTGAAATAATAGGTAATTCTATGAAGGAAAGAAATTTATTTCGAGTGATGGGACAAAAGTTGGATGAATGTAGTAAATATTTGAAGAGCCGTTACACATTTTGCAAAACCTCGTACACTGCAGTCCTGCTTTTTTGCAACTGCATCAGCGAGAAGTATCACATTTTCCATTATAGCTGCAAAATACCTGAAACGAATGTGAATCGAGAGAAAGAATAATAAGGGTGAATCGTTCATACGATTTTAATCCGATGATTCCATCCGAATAACCGTCAAATACAATTTTAGAATTCTGTCCAAATTTTTTCGATATGAACGATCTATACAGAGTGTAACAGCCAAATGGAATAAATTCGATAACGAATAAATGAGGGGGTGTTGGGAAAAACGCTGGGACACGTCGATTTGTAATTTAAAATGCGCATATTTTTCAGGAAAATAAAATTATATAGGGTGTTCCATGCGACCGTGGCCAATACCAACTTTCTTATTTCAAATGCAACCCCCTGTATATTATTTATTTTTTGGATTCTTCAGAAAATTCTAGACATAATTCATGCACGATGTCCTATACCTATCTTCATCTTTTTCGGAAATATTAAGTGTTTTCAGATTTTTATAATTTTTTACAATTTCACATTAGACTTCTTTTTGTGGGGATATCTCAAAAGTATTTTATACGAAACGAAACCCTCAAACTTAGACGACCTAAAAATCCGAATCACGCTTGCGATTAGATCAGTCACGTCTGAAATGTTGAGTAAAGTTAGAAGACAATTCTACACCAGATTAGCATGTTGCCAAGACGTTCGCGGCGAGCATTTTGAACATTTCCTACATTGACATTAATGTTTTTTTTAATAATTAAGAAATAATCAGCAATACTCATTAGGTTTCAAGTGTAATGTACCGAATTTGTGAAATAAAATAATTTTTATTCAAAACGTTGATTTTTGCAATAAATCTGAAAACACTTAATACTTCCGAAAAAGTTGAAGACAGGTATAGGACATTGTACATGATTTGTGTCTAGAATTCTCTGAAGAATCCAAAAAAATAAACAATATACAGGGGGTTGCATTTGAAATAAGAAAGTTGGTATTGGCCACGGTCACATGGGACACCCTATATAATATTATTTTCTCGAAAAATATGCGCTTTTAAAATTACAAATCGACGTGTCCGAGCGTTTTTCTCAACAAACCCTCATTTATTCCTTATCGAATTTATTCCATTTGGCTGTTGCACTCTGTATATTTCTGATACATCTACGAATCTCTTACTGTGAGGCCATACAACTTGGTGTAATAACCATCCACCATCTACAACATATATCAGAGCAGTAAGCAGAGATTGTGATTGGAGATTCGTTGGGAACAATTTATATAGATCAGTCTTTCTCATCAATCCATATTCGTCGAAGAGAGATAAAGGATATGGCGACAATTCGTAAGAAATAGCCTCTTTTTTCTTGATTCATCGTTCTAATAAAGAACGAATATTCTCTGCAACAATGCATATGAGTCTATAGAAGATGTGCCTCCAGTAACACGAATTTTATTCTGGCTATCGCATAAATTCTTGACTTTGAATTTCGATGACGAAGTCATATTCCAAATTTTTCCCAACGATTGCTTCCATTCCCTTGCGTTCTTCTTCAAATGCCATATGACGTTTAATATTGTAGCCATCAATAACTCCTGTAGATTATGGTATTTTAGCCAGAATACAAATTTCTCTTTGTCTTCTTTATCTCTCTTCATTGATTGATTGATTGATTGATGAGCTGACGAACAAGAGACCGGGTTAGCGCTTGGCCTCCCTGTGACACTGCGACCAACTTTGGTCTATTGAATCACTCTTTCGTCAGTGGTTCCTCACGAGAAAAGGTTTGTGTTACTAGCCTGTTTTTCGGATTCATTCCTGTTTCCGGATTGATTTCTCCGAAGATTTTTTGGCGCCTTCTTCCCAGGGCGTCGCATTCAAAAATGATGTGAGGGGCTGTTTCTTCATATTCACCGCAGAGTCCGTAATCCACGGGTTCTCCAAGTATTCCTATGGTGTTCAGATGTTTTCTAAGGCCGCAGTGTCCCGTCAGTAGATCTACTATTATACGTGCTTTTGCTCTGTTTAGATTCAACAAGTCAGACGTCAAGGTTTGGCTTGTGTGTTCTACCATGACTTTGCTGTGTGTTTGCCCGTCGCTCTGTTCCCAGTGTTGTCGGTGTCTTTGTTTTATCCACTCCTCAATCAGGGTCCTGCATCGGTTTTTGCTGATTCCAAGCTCAGGTTCTGGCCCTGTGAATGGCGTTTCAGATGCTTGTCTTGCTAACTGGTCTGCTTTTTCATTGCCCACGATTCCCATGTGACCTGGCACTCACATCAAAATGACCTCGTTGTGTTTTGCCAGCTCCAGAAGGTCCTGGAGGCATTCCCAGACGAGTCTAGACTTTATCTGTGTCGAGTTGGGTGCTTTGATGGTGACTTTCTTCTTTAAAAGCATTCCTTTTTTGTGTCTTTTTTATATAAAAATGATTAACTACAATAATAAATGTGACTTACAAAATATACGTAAGGGCTCAATAAGAATGGAAACATCACGATGGGCAATTTAAAGTTGCACAGCGTTTTACATTAAATGAAGGCCTTCATTTAATTTCCATCAATGTTATTTTGTATCTCTGTACTGTACGAGTATTTTCGTGGTTTCACCAATGCCATTACTTTTGTTATAGTGCCCTGATGATGGAAATATAATTTCCGAAACGTTGGCTAAGTTGGAGGTTTAATTCCTGTAAAACCGACCTTTTCACCACCATCCCATACACGTATGATTATTGTAAGGTCACCAATTCTCAAGATTAAATTATTCATTTCAATTCATCACTGAAATATCGACCTCAAACTAATGAGTTTAAACCAAATAATTACATAGTGTTATTGAGATTATTCATTCTTTGAAATAGACCAAGAATTTCAAATCACTACCTCCAGACAATTTATCTTGAATCCTACCCTGTTCAAGAGGTTCAGATGTTTACGACCGCTTGCCATTGCACTAGGCGCGAAATTTCAAATTCACTGCTATCGCCGCGTTATAGAAATACCTTGCTAATCAGTATACAAAATCACTTCGAGAACAGGAAAGTACATATTTTCGTCTAGAATTTTCCGCTCTACAACTTTTGCTTGAAACTTTTTTCTCATAAACCTTCCGCTTCGCGAAAATTCCAGGAAAACCGTATTTTTTTATATATTTTCACGAATTTTTCAATGTTCCTGAAAATTTTGACACCTGCATTTTTGACCATATGTTTCTTACTTCATAACAATCAACATATCCAAAATGCAGCTCTTTCCGAGAAAAAGTGATTTCAGCCCTTCCTTTACTGGACTATATATTTCTAAAAACTCGGACACACGCTGCATAATCCATATTTCACTTTCTACATCTGCGGAATGAACATAATAAAGCTTGACGCCCGTGTCTCCCAACATGAACGGAGCGTCACGCAGGCAAAGGGGGACAGAGTCCTTCCTGACCCCCCTCTTAACGAGTCACCATGAAAAATCCGCGAGTGCATGAGATGATGGAGGCACGTTCGCTCTCTCTCCTCCAACAACAAGGCCAATCATGAAGTGCAGTGGAAGACAGGTGAGCTTCCATGATCCCCAAAGCTCCCCCGAGCTTTCTCACCAACTAGAAAGTCGAGCTTTTGAGCTCTGAGCTTTTTGAGCTATTCGAGCACAAAATCGTGAAAAATCAATTTTTCCAAATCAGAACCCCATTTTTTTATGGCAGATATTGAATCTACGTTGAAAAATAATGTGAGTGTATGCATCACACCCTTGCCCTAAAGTGGATATTCTCCTTCTTGGATGTATTGTTGATTAGAGATGAGCAGTCTATTATCACAGACTGGTATACCAAACCAATTTCATCTGGTCGATATCTAAACTATCATTCAAGTCATGAACTGAAGCATATAATTAATCTTATCACAGGTATGAAAAATAGAATACGTAACCTTTGTGACAATTCCAGAATTGACAGGGCGATGGACAGGCTGAAGAACTTATTAATGGAGAACTCATATCCAGTCAAGTTTATCAATAGAATATTTTACAATACCTCACCTATCATTAATGATAGGGTAGATAACTCAGAAAACCAAATTGTAACATTAGAACGTGCCACAAAAAATTTTAAATACTACAAATTACCACATTATGGAAATATCACATCTAAGATTGTATCATTGTTCAAAGGTATAGATGATGTCAAGATAGTTAGGACTGTCCCTAATAAATTGAAAACAGTTGTCTTTACAAACCTCAAAGATAAAGAGGACCCATTAAATACCACAAATATCGTTTATCGAATCAGTTGTGGTACATGTAGTGCATCATACGTTGGACAGACAGGCAGAAGATTCAACACCAGGTTGGAGGAGCATAAAAGGGACACAAGATTGATGAGGTCAACCACGGGTTTATCTGGACATACAGTAGATACGGCCACATTATGAATTTTAATGATGTCAATATAATACATAAAGTAGAGAATATTAAAAAAAAGGCTTTTCTTAGAATCCGTAGAAATTAACATGTGTGACAACATCATTAACATCAACACAGACTATAGTGCTGTCAGCGACATCTACTGTAATATTATAGATTTGTTAAAAAACCGAAGAACTGGTAAACAAAATACAACTGAGTACATCGAACCAACTGGCTGAGGATTGATATCATAGAACCCATTAGATGTACATAGAGATCTGGTGAGTCGGCGCTGTTGAGTTCCCTAACCTCACTGAATAACAAAGTTAATTAATATTGATCTACGATCATTTTTAACCTTTATCAAAAGTACTTTGAATTAAATTATTTTATATGTTGTGAATGTTTTTGTTTGTGACTGAGTTGATTCACAAAGAGGTAGAAAAATGTTTTTGAGAATTATCTGAAAATTGTGACTGGTTATCGTTTGCCAGAAATACATGAAATCATGTTTAGAGGTGACACTGACACGAGTGACACGCCATAGTATTATGGTCAATAACATTCTTAAAATGGTACCGTCCTATATAAATTTCAAATTGAAAGAGAGTATCATTGCAACCATGTAATTAAGAACACATTTGAGTATACGTTTTATTTATTATAGTCCCTGAGGAAGTTCAGGAACTGAACGAAAGCTAGGATAATCAATGAGGAATTCTCAATAAGACCCAGTAATTTGACTTCTTTCCCGATATCGATTACCTGAAGACAACTCATTTAGTACGGACACGTGCAGAGGATGGATGAGACCAGACTACCAAAGCAGATTTTGGAGTGGATACCACCACATCGAAGAAAACAATGAAGACTGAGGAAAACGTGGATGGAGAGGGTATCGAAAGCGATGAGCTCAAGAAACCTAACAGAAAATCAGTGGAGTCACAGGAGGTCATGGAAATTAGGCATCGGACAACGACGAAAGACGGTATAAAACCGTTATATAATATATGATAATATTTCGTCATGTTGTGATATTGTTTATACTGATTACTCCTAGGTCTTCCGGTGAAACTACATGCTTCGAAGCTTGTAACGTGTGATAATTCGGAGGAGCAGTTGTGATCTGTGTAGGCTTTGTTACTGTCTCCTTTCGCCACCTTAGGCACAGCACTGTTAATTTTCGACCCAACAGTGAAATGGTGGCCCACTACCGGGACTAGAAAATTTCTTTCCTAGCTCGGGATTGAACTCGGCCTTGCCGGGTCCTAGTCCAACACTGGACTGAGGACACTCATATTTTTTGATGAGTTTTGAAACCAATAAATGATATTTCGATTTCAATTCATTAATGAATTTCTGTAATCTTCAATTCCAAAATTATTATCTTCAACATATTCAACTTGTTCAATTAAATTAAATATTAGACACACTCAAAAAAGTGCTTCTGTTAAACATGTTGTAGGTACTGGAACTATCAAAATACGGCATATTCAACATTTTGATAATATTTATTTAACGTCTTGCCTTGACAATTACGAATGTTTTTCACGACATTGCCTATTACCTATTGATGAAACTTGTTACTGTACTAGTTATCCGTGCGTATACTAGCAGTGAAATCGAACTGTGTAAAAATATGTAGAATTGGTGCTAAGAGAGAGTTTAACTACGACTAATGAACAGATTTTCAGTTATTTTTCGAATATGAACAAATGAGCAGTTTATTGATACAGTAAATCTTTTTACCGTCAGTATTACACAGTTAACACATGCGTATTACATTCGGCAAACGGGAAACTACGAGTGAACACGACTTTGTGGCGTCTAGTGAAAGTGACACGGAATCTCGCTCCGAGAAAAATCCGAATCCGATCAAATATAAAGATAAAAAATGTGCCCATTGCACCAAAAAAGTGGTTGACTGCGTGAAGTGCAAGAAGTGCTACAAAAATTTCCACCCCTCATGCATATTACAGGCAGCAAGCCATGAATAAGCGGCATGTAAGCATGAGGCAATACCCAACATCCGAAATCAATGGAACAAATTATACAGGAAAATACGATCCTCAACATTGAAAATACTTATTTAAAACAAATGCTGAAAGAATGCCAGGAGAAGAATACTATCCTAAAAGATTATAACAGTCTTTTACTCGATAAGGTAAATTTCATGGAAATCAACAAGGAACCGATCATAAAAAAGAATCAACAAACAACATCCCAACAAAAAAACAGAACAATATTACCACGAGATAACAACAAGATCACAAACACCGTAAACAAGGACGGTTATGAGCTACCGCGCCAAATGGACCACGGCCATGTAAACCACAGAGTCAACAAGATCACATTACCTCAGATTCTGCGCAAATAATTTCGCAGCCGTCAACGTCATCTGATAAACAAAAACAAATACTCCTTCAAACTGAAACGCAAAAAGAGACAAACAACAAAATCACCATTCCGTTATAGCGAAGCACTCAAATCCTCGAAAACACAACAAACGCCACAACCACATCCCAATTCTGAATACCCGAATATAGAAGATTTTAAACAAGTTATCTCAAAGAGGACTGAACGACCCACAAGATCTGGCAAAATAGGAACCAACACAAATTCAAATGAAGGAAACTCCTTCAAATCAAATAAAAGCAATGAAGATAAAAAGTTATGGATGTTCATTTCGAGAGTGGAAACATCAACGAAAGAAGACGATCTAAGGCAGTATATTGCCATGAAAAGTAAAATGGACCAAGGAAACATATCAGTTAAAATTCTGGAAACAAAAATAGCAGATGCAAAATACAAACGTTTCATGATTGGGGTTCCCACAAACTTAAAGACAGATATCTATCAAACAGATTTCTGGCCAAGTGGAATTACCTTTTCTATAGATTCAACTTAATACGCGGCCAACATTTTTTAGACCATCCCAAAAAACCAGAACGGCCGATGAAAATAACATAGTAATATCACCCAATTTATATAATTTGAGTACAATACACAATACAAAAACAAACAGAGAATTAAATAATCATGAATTTTCGATCTTACACCAGAATATTAGATCCATAGGAAATACTGTGGAACAACTAGAAATTCTGATAGAAGATAATCAAGATATCGAAGTACTCTGTGTTACAGAACACTAGAAGACAGAAGAACAAATTAGGAATTACAATTTGAAAAATGTCACTCTTAAAGCAAAATTCTGCAGAGCAATTGGTGAACATGGAGGAGTAGCAATATACACTAGAAGTAATTTGGAGACAATAGAAAGGTAGGGTATTGGTAAGATATCAAAGAAGGGACAATTTGAATGTGCTGCGATAGAATTCTCAGGAAACAATAATTTGCGAAGGCTCTCGAAAAGTGTCTATCAGGTTCCAGTATACAATTTTTTAGATAATGGTTAAATTTCTCAGCATCAGATAAAGAATCAGGAATGTCAGCTTTGCTTTTTCCATCGATGTTCAAATAATTAAGATGTTTCCATACCGAGGAGTTCCGAGATCGCATCGTAACCGAGAAAAAGTTTTTCTTTCCTCGTCGGACAGCATCCGTTGCTAAATTGCGAAGTGTCTCATACTTACTCCAATTCAGTTCAGTACTTGATTTCCTATATTCTCTCTTTGTTTGATTCATTGATTCATTGTTTATCCTGATTACTCCTAGGTCTCCTGAGGAGACCCCTCTGAAACTACAAGCTTCGAAGCTTGTAACTTGTGCCGAGTTCGGAGTAAGCAGTAAGCAGACGAGTTTTGATGGGCACATACTCATCAAACAACCTTGTAAGAACATCAACATCAATAGTATATTTATTGTTCAATGAGCGGTAATGTAAATCTTGATGAATTGATGAATTACACCCCTCGCCTGACGTCTCGGGCTGCAAAATTCATCTTCGTGTGTTATGACCATTACCGCGAATTGAACACTATGCTTTATCTTCGACTTCATCAGTAAAATTCGAATTAATCTGCATTTTCAAAATTGACAACAGTTGTCAAAAGCGATTTCTGTGGTCTAAAATCGAATCGATATCGAATACCGTAGAAAACGTCAAGAATTCACGTTTTCCAAATGCAATTTTTGTATATTCAGACCTAAGAAAATGTAGAAATGGATGGCGAGAACGTTACCTTGATGTCTGAAATAGAGTTCCCCATTGACCCGACTTTTTTATTCATTTCGTAAGCTACCCTTTTTCCTATTTGTATTAGAGTGAGTTATAGGCGTGAGTTATTATTACCTCACACTATTGGTTCATAGAGACTATTACAGATCAAAATCAGTTGAATAGGTAATAGATATATTATTCTATGGGACTTTATCATCAATATTTCTCAGGGCAAAAATTTTATCTAGTGATGAATTAGCAAGTTCATTAGTGAAAGAACTCAGCGAAATATCACGAGATTCTCTATAAGAGACATACTTAGAGCATGCACGCGACACCTCCACATCAATAATAAACATAGGTAGTTATATCATGATCACTATAATGATAGTCAATCACTTCAATGTTTCCTAAAACTTCAGGAATATTTGTTATAACATGATCGAGCACCGCATTCTTCCTAGTTGGCAAATTAATAAGCTGAGCCAATCCAAAAGTATCCATTGACGACAGGTAAGAAATGCATTCGGCACTCTCAATATTCGACACGTCAATATTCATGTCACCAACAACGACTAAATTCTCACTATAAGGAATAGAAGCCAATAACAAATCCTCAATATCATTTATTAAAAGTTTTTTATCAACATTAGGCGGTTTGTAGCTAGATTACTCAAATCGAAATTTTAAACTTATCGAAATCTAGCAAAATAGTAGTGTTCTCAAGATTCAAATCAAAATTAATTTCTCTGTACTTTATATTCTTTCGCACATAAATACCGTTACCTCCACCCCTAGTTGGCCGGTCATTCCTCACAAAATTAAACTGATCAATATGGACAACACAATAGCGGCCCACACACGACCACTTCGGAGCGCACATCAAGCATTTGGCGTTTCGGAGCGTCACTCCTGAACGATACACGCAGGAGTGTCGCTTGCCCACTAACGTACACAAAATATCTTGCTTCTGATGTGACAGTATTGAATGTCACGTTCAAAAGTGATGATTAGTGGGGTAGAAGTTTCCAAAATTGAAAGGTTTGGAGTGACTCGTTGAGTTTTAGAAATTTTAAAACTTTGGAGCGCCACGCCAGAAAGCCACGCCAGAGCGTCACGCCTAACCTTAGAGCTTTGATCGCACTAACCAAAATTTTTGCACGGAAGTTTGGAACGGCGCGCATCAAACCTTCGCTCCGGAGTGTTCGTGTGTGGGCCGCTAATCAGGTTCACCCCCCAGTAACAAATTAGAAATAATCAAATAATCTCCACCGAAACAAAGCTAATGACAAAAAAAAACAATGGAAATTGAAAAAATAAACAGAATCACAACAATGATCATTCACTAGGTTTCTTGCTTTTTCACATTATTGGATCTTCCGCACAATCAATAAGTTTTTTCTCACCTCTCTTGCCACACGCATAGATCCTTCCGTTAAGGGGAGGTGGTACACATCCGAGCTCGCGAGCTCCCTTCAAAAATTGGACTTTTTTCACGATATCTCAATTCGTATGCGGCGTAGACCGACAGTTTTTTTCAAATTGAAGCAAAATCATTTCTCTAGAATGCATTTATTAGTCATCAAATGTGTGATTGTCCGCACCAGATACTCCTTTCCTTCCTCTCGCACGCCAGTGAAACGGAGTCGCTTCATCCTTTGATTCTGCTCCAGGTGGTTCATCTGCCTACCCGAATCATCATTCTCCGATTGCATTTTATTCAGTTTTTCTTGGGAGACATCTGTTTTAACGAGCAGTGAGTCAAATTTATCATTCAACTCCTCGAATACAATACGAGTAGACTACAGGCCCGTGTCGAAAATTGATGGGTCATTTGAACCAGAAGATGACCTATCTAGAACGATAGAAGGACATAAAATAATAAGATTCAGCACTATGCCGTCACTTGTAAGCTGTCCAACTGAGTACAGGTGGCAATTCAAAAGGACAGGTAGACTGGGTACATTTGGGTCATATGACTTTTGACGGCATTCTTACCATCGATAGCTCCATGGAAAATAATAGGAAAACGGGCAGTGCCGTACAAAAATGATGCGCCATATATTCGGAAAATTTTTTTGATTTTCCGAAAATTTCCATGGTAAAATAGGTCATTTGACTTTGTACGGCATCAGTTTTATACGGTTGCCATACATCTTCTAATCCATTATTCAGCAACGCCGTCCAAAAATCATGCGATAGAGGGAAAATATCGAGGGTTGCAACCCCCTCTCTTGCCGTGCTCCAGGGGGTCATTTGAAAAAGTACGGCTTCGGTTCCAAAACATTATCCAGCACTCAAAATTACTATTAAAAATAATGCCGTCAAAAAAAATTGTTCATTTTGATGTTATATCAATAATTATCTTAATTTCATCTTATGCTTGACCCATAAAGCTCTAAAGTCATTTGACCCAGTACGGCAACTTTTTTTCACATGATACTTTAAGATACAATTCGTATATTATATTGCCGTTCAAAAGAAACTGTTCTAAAAAAAATTATAGAGAAATACAAAAAGTGAAAATTTTCATATCATTGTAAAAGTTTGGAACTCATAGATTAATGATATATAACAATTTTCTACATTTTATCCCTTGTTTTGAATAGTATCAAGGTAAATAAATTAGGAACAAATGATGCCGTACATTTTTATCCAGACCATATTATTTAGGATGATGAAAATTGCGCTACCATTTTAAGGATACTCTATGGTCATTTGATACTGTACGGCATCAACATATTTTTGAAGAGAAAAATTGAAAAAATGACAAAATCATTATACCGTCTGAAGTGTCCATATCATACCCAACAAGTGAAACCGTCAATCCAAGTATCAACAGTTTTGTATACTTTTTGGTTTAAAAAAAGGTATACTTGAAACATTATTGATACATATATTATTGATTTTTCACTGTAAGTGAATGAATAAATCAACTATTCTCTAGAAAAATTTTATATATTTATAACTATCAATGGTGATAATAACTCAAATTCAATAACTTGAATTATTCGCTATCCGAATCAACCTCTGAGTTGTTAATATTGGATATACTGTTTATTCAATATTTACAGTGTTTTCATTCGCATTTGGAAGAATGATTTGAGAATGAAGACACATAACTCATTGAGTTAGTTACGGTTTCCTGCTACAGGGGGCGCTCACCGTGGTTAGTTCAATAAACTGACACCGAGGCCGCTGCAAACGCGTACCCCATCTTCATGCTTCATTTGTAATTTACCAGGTGATCCGGTTGATAAGCGGATAAAGTGTTTGTCAAGCGCAATTTTGAAAAAATGCATTGAAGCGATTGAGGTTAGGAGTAGGCAACAATCTAATACCTCCAGAAGATCCATAGATGTTGCTTCAATTCAATTGCCCAAAGATCTTGAGGAGAAAGGATACCATCAAAAGTATTATACACAATTGATAAACTTATCCGGCAAAAGAAAAATAGAAGAAATTGTTGGTCCCGATGCCAACGAGAATAATTCCAGGTAATAATGTTATTCATTATAAGTTGCGATAAATATCTTGTTCATCACATTTATATCTCTGTACTTTCGAAAATTAATGGTAGAAATTGTCAAAATCTGACTATGAATAACCAGAAAAATATTTTTCAGAGGAAATAACGAAGAAACTGAAGAGCAAGTATCTTTTGAACATGGTCCAACTGCTTGTGTATTTTGTGCGCAAGTACGCAAACGACATCACCGTCAGCTCATGGCATGTAGCTTTGCTGAAGCGAACAAAAATTACGAAACATTCCGTATTATTATAGATTTAGCTACTCCGAAATATGATTTAGCGATTTTACAAAGGATTGACCAATTTCAAAAGATGTCATTACCAATACCATATCATAGGGTTTGAAAAAAAGAATATTTAAATAACTCTAGGCAAAAAAAAGGAACAACTGTTTGGCACTTAAGGAGACAAAAACATGAGCGAGCTCGTGAGAATTTGTTTAAATTTATTCAGGAAGAAATAGTCGAATATTCCTTCTTGCACAATTTATTCAGACAATTTTTATTGGAAGAGTATTATGATAATGAGCTTCCTAAGTGTTTTGACACGTCCAATGTACAGAATGAAATTTTAGAAAAATTCAAGGACACTGTCATCATTATATACAATCGTGGATGCAAACACGTTGTCTCTGCTAGTGCAACTCTAGAAAATATTGATATGACGTACGTGAATGAAGAAAACACCATTAACTCATCGGCGTTATTTCTGCGCAAGATAGTTCTAGGAGTCGAAAAAAATCCAATCAGTGACAATATAACTGCGCCAAAACTCATCAAAGGTGAATGTGAAATTCCATATGCTCTATTACGTTTTTATACTCTTTTGTTAACTGGAGGTGACGTGAATAGAATAAAAGACCCGAAAATGTTTGTCTTAGCCAAGTCTTATGCTTCTGATGTTATTTATGCTATTCACAGAGGAAGAGTTAAGACATCCAAACACATAACTCTTGGAATAACAGTCAAAAGTTTGACTGGTAGTGAAAAGCTTTTACGCCTCTTACATTCCTACGGACATTGCATTTCTTACTCGAAAGTATTAGAATTGGAGACAGAAGCAACCTATACTATATCGAAAACAGAAAAGGTATGCCCTGCTGGTATGGTATTGCAATCATCTCTTAATAGTGGTTTTGCTTTCGATAATTTTGATCGATATGTAGAAACATGCTCCACAAGATGACATATATTCTGAGCAAAGTAACGATGGTATTGGAAGTAACCAGCCTCGTAGAAAACGATTCCGCAGACACTACGAAGCCGATACTCTCGTTATTCCACGACTTAGAGAAACTCCAAAGTTTGATGGCACTATCCAATTACCGGCAAATGATAATGCACCTACTAATTTAGAAGAAGCTAAAAGATTCGATAGATTATGGATGATAAGCCATGCTTTGAATATACGTACACCAATGTGGGTGGGATTCAACGCGCAAATTGCCAATGACAAAAGTATTACTCAAGATGTATTCTATTTAACACCTATCAATGAATCACCTACCAAAGATTACGTGGTACATGAAACTATGATGCAAAGTATCAGAGGTGCTACAGAATGCGGACAACAGTACGTGCAGGTACATTATGATTTGGCTATAGCTAGTAAATCGTTGAAAATACAAAATTCTAAGTTGAGAAGTAATGAGGACTCAACATTTAAACGCATTTTTATTCACTTGGGATCTTTCCACATAGCAATGTCGCCCTTCAAAGCTATTGGTAAATACATTGAAAATTGTGGTTTATCGGAAATTCTAATTGATTCTGGATTATTGGCAAGCGGATCTGTAAACTCATTTCTTATGGGGAAGCACTTCAACAGATGTAAACGCTTACATCCTCTTATGTCTGTTGCTATTGAAATAATGCATTTCAAATTTTTCACAGAGAAAGAAAACGTAATAGTAAGCGATGAGTGTTTAGACTTCCTGAAAGTTTTTCAAAATAGGAGAGATGAAGACATTAATGGAAAATTAGTTACGTACCCTACAGTAGATAATGTTGATTTTATGAATATATTAAATCAATATGAAGACTTCCGCAAAAAAACCTTGAATGGTGATCACGGATGTACACCGAAATTCTATCTTACTTATGTTGAAATGGTTAAAAACTACTTTCTTTTCGACCGAAGTATTCGAACAGGTGATATCGATTTGTACAAATATACTCTGCCACTCATTGCCAATCTATTTTTTGTCTTCAATCATCAAAACTATGCAAGGTACCTCACTTTATACCATTGCAACTTGGAAAATGTGAAACAATCGCATCCTGGATTGAATGTCGTAGTAGGGATAAAAAGAACTAATAAGCCTTTTTCCAAACGAGAAGTAGACTTTACTGTTGAAAGTACGATCAACGCTGATGCTGCCAAACGATCAACTGGCATTGCATGTATGAAAAACTTCATATCTGCTCGGCAAAGGTGGAGCAAAAGCCATGCTCTACGAACAGAGGTTATCTCTCACGTACTCGCCGAAGTGCTAATGAAAAAACGAGAAGAGTTTACTAATGATTTGAGGAAAAACAAAATGGAAAAAAGTCAGCTACAAATACAACAGTTTCAAGACAGTATAAACAATCGTTTGAATCCATTTTCATGTGCATTAAAAGATAACTTGTTATACAATATTTCTAATGGACAGTCCGCTAGTCATGAAGTCCAAGAATTTCTAATGAATGTTGTGGAAGTTGGAGTAGAGCAGAGGAAAACATTTTTAGAACAATGTGCATCAAATCCACATCGTTTTCAACAAGCTATCCAGAGAAATGTTATTCATACTTTCAAAGCCAAGAAAATAGTCAAACATCAAGGTGGAAAGGCGGAAGAGATTAAACTACACAGGGATTTATTTGGAAGATTGCTGGGTATATCTCTACAACAAAATGTTGAGATTGAAAAGGTTCTAGAGTACCCTCTGACCCCTGTTCCACTATCGTTATGTCATATGGATGGAACTATCAATAAAACAGATAAATCGAAGCTGGTAAAACCTTTGATAGATAGAGAACAAATTGTTGAGAGTATTCCTAAAGAACTGGATGTCCTGATTATTGATGGATTTTTTTATCTCTATACTCTTCGAGACATACCTTCTACCTTTGGCGCTATAAGTTATAATTTGCTCCGTAATCTCACTAATCACATGGCTGCGGAAATCCACGTGATTTTTGATACTTACCCAACACCAAGCATAAAAGATTACGAGCATTCTATACGAGTTAATTTAAGAAATGATGATTTCGTTATCGAAGGACCTCAAACAAAACGTCCGGAAAATTTCATAGCCGAATTAAAGAACATAAAATTCAAGCAAGCATTTGTTCAGTTTCTGGTCAATGATTGGTCGACTCATAACAAAGCTACGTTGATTAAGCCGACACAGAAAGTGTTTCTAAATTATCAGCTGTGTCATTCTTACAGAAAATCGGCAGGATCTGTTGTTAGAGAAGTATCTGAAAAGTATACTTGCAGTGCTCATGAAGAAGCGGATACAAAAATAGTGTATCATGTTTGCGCTGTTGGGTCAAGTAAGAACATTTTGATCAAGTGTTCCGATACAGATATTCTCGTAATATTATTAGCTAATATGAAACAAATCCGAGTAAATGTGGGCGAGAATCAGTTCAATGTCGATCGAACAATATGGATGCAACTTGGAACAGCCATGTGAAAAACATTGACGTTTGTGCTGTGTACAGAGACTTGGGCGAAAAGCTCTGTTCATCATTGGCTGCATTCCATGCTTTTACGGGATGCGACTTTAATCCCGCATTTTATAGGAAGGGTAAAAACAGACCATTGAAAGTATTGGAGAAATCTGGGAAGTTCCAAGACGCATTCATTGCAATGGGACATAATACGTTTGTTGCGGATTCTCTACTCATGGAACAAACTTTCAATGTTCTGCAAGAATATGTATGCGTATTATACAACGTGAAAGCAAGAAAAACAGTTAACGAAGCGAGGTGTATAATATTCGATAGGATTTATACGCCGAAAAATAGTAATGAACCTTTCAAAAAGACCACTATGAAATTAGAAGCAACGTCGTTTCCCCCTTGTTTCCGGGAGTTAAAACAACATATGATGAGAAGTACCTATATAGCCCAGATTTGGTGTAATGCCTTCAAAAAAGTACCGTCGACCTTATTTCCAATAAGTTTTGGATGGATTTTCAATGACGGTCGGTACGATCTCGACTGGTTCCACGGCGAGGAATGCCCCAAAAAAATCAGTGACATAACGGAACCTGATGAGGAATCAGGTAGGGAATGCAATCTCGTTCTCGCGAGATCTCGGCCTTTTTTAGCGAGATTGATCTCGGCCGAAAAATGGGTGAGATCTCGCGAGTTTGACGAGATTCCCTTCGATTGCTTTATTCTGTTAATTATTCTGTAATTTTTATTAGATGATATGATATGATATGATATGATATATTGTTTATCCTGACTACTCCTAGGTCTCCTGAGGGGACCCCTCTGAAACTACAAGCTTCGAAGCTTGTAACTTGTACCGAGTTCGGAGTAAGCAGTTGTGTTACTGTGTCCTTACGCCACCTTAGGCACAGCACTGTTAATTTTTGACCCAACAGTGAGAATGGTGGCCCCTACCGAGACTAGAAAATTTCTTTCCTAGCTCGGGATTGAACTCCGGACCTTTGGGTCCGAATTCCAACGCTCTACCACTGAGCCAAGGGCACTAGTTTTCTTTTGTTGATAATACTATCTCAGTTCAATAGCCAACTATACCTACTCAGTTAATGAGTGTCTGCTATTTCATTTCCTGAGATCATATTTTCAGATTTGTCACAGGATGATAGGAACCGTGGATGGTCAAGAAACTAAACCGAAATAATGCCCAAGTGAAAATATATCCACGAAACTTAGTTGGGTTTAGTATTTTGAACATCCACGTTCCTATCATTCTGTGAAAAATCTGAGTAGTGAACTTTGGCGTATCAATTAAAATCATAAATGAAATAAACAACCAGTCTTCTCTTTAATATAAAAAATACCCTTTTGATAATAAAACAACGAGAAGTTAAAAATTGAAATAAAACTAACTAAGTGGACCATCAAACTGAGAGATTATTATAAATAAAAAAAACGAATTGACGTACGTCAAACTATGTTGAAAACATAAAAGTTCATTGAAAAACTTCGGAAAAATAAATTTTTATTTAGGGATACCTATAATTCTTGTTTTTTTCAAGACATTGAAATATTGTGATGATTTTCAAAAATAAATACTAAAAAACTGCCAATCTCGCGAGAACTCGGAATTAGCGAGATCTCGCTGTATTGTTATTCTCACACTCGCGAGATCTCGCCTTAGCCCTAATCTCGCGAGATTTGCATTTCCTAGAATCAGGCGAAGAAACTGATGACATCATACGTAAATGAATAAATCCTTACAACTTTGATCTGTACGTGAGACTTTAATTTTGACAAAAACATACTCATGTTTCAGAAAATGATAAAGAAGATTATTCGGAAGCTGATGAAGACGTTGATTCTGATAACAACTCAGAGGCTGATTCGGATAGCGAATAATTTAAGTTATTAAATTTGTGTTATTATCACCATTGATAGTTATAAATATATAAAATTTTTCTAGAGAATAGTTGATTTATTCATTCACTTACAGTGAACAATCAATTATATATGTATCAATAATGTTTCAAGTATACCTTTTTGTAAACCAAAAAGTATACAAAACTGTTGATACTTGGATTGACGGTTTCACTTGTAGGGTATGATATAGACACTTCAGACGGTATAATGAATTTGTCATTTTTTCAATTTTTCTCTTCAAAAATATGTTGATGCCGTACAGTATCAAATGACCATAGAGTATCCTCAAAATGGTAGCGCAATTTTCAACATCCTAAATGATATGGTCTGGATAAAAATGTACGGCATCATTTGTTCCTAATTTATTTACCTTAATACTATTAAAAACAAGGGATAAAATGTAGAAAATTGTTATATATCATTAATCTATGAGTTCCAAACTTTTACAATAATATGAAAAATTTCACTTTTTGTATTTCTCTATAATTTTTTTTAGAACAGTTTCTTTTGAACGGCAATATAATATACGAATTGTATCTTAAAGTATCATGTAAAAAAAAAAGTTGCCGTACTGGGTCAAATGACTTAAGAGCTTCATGGGTCAAGCATAAGATGAAATTAAGATAATTATTGATATAACATCAAAATGAACATTTTTTTTTGACGGCATTATTTTTAATAGTAATTTTGAGTGCTGGATAATGTTTTGGAACCGAAGCCGTACTTTTTCAAATGACCCCCTGGAGCACGGCAAGAGAGGGGGTTGCAACCCTCGATATTTTCCCTTTGTCGCATGATTTTTGGACGGCGTTGCTGAATAATGGATTAGAAGATGTATGGCAACCGTATAAAACTGATGCCGTACAAAGTCAAATGACCTATTGTACCATGGAAATTTTCGGAAAATCAAAAAAATTTTCCGAATATATGGCGCATCATTTTTGTACGGCACTGCCCGTTTTCCTATTATTTTCCATGGAGCTATCGATGGTAAGAATGCCGTCAAAAGTCATATGACCCAAATGTACCCAGTCTACCTGTCCTTTTGAATTGCCACCTGTACTCAGTTGGACAGCTTACAAGTGACGGCATAGTGCTGAATCTTATTATTTTATGTCCTTCTATCGTTCTAGATAGGTCATCTTCTGGTTCAAATGACCCATCAATTTTCGACACGGGCCTGTAGTCTACAATATCTGCAACACATTTCGCCAAGGTTGACAAAAAACGTTGATCATTAAAACTATCTTTTATAACATCCTTGATATCACTCCGTTGCTGTGAGGTTAAAACCATCTTGATTAATATTAGTATGAAATTCTCAGCGTACGAAATCAAGGATTACAGGTGTAGATCCAGATGTAAACAGACAACCAATTCAGGTAACATCATACTCCACGGAGAACCATTACTGTGAATTTCACCCTTTACTTTAAGGAAACGATAGCGTAAAAAACTCGATTAAGAAGAGCCGCAAATAGCACGTCTACTCCGTATGATATATCATCTCATATCTGTTTCTGTATTGTGTTGATAGGTTTTCTATAAACCTTTTGTCCTAGTTTGCAATTAGGCTTCCTAGTAACCAATACATCCATGGTGAACTTAATGGTTGGGTGCCCGTTATTGAGGTATTGAAGGAAGACATTCAGTTGTTCTTCACTGTGATTGTGATACCAAATCACGAAGGTATCGTATACATATCGTAGTCATTCGGATGATTTCTTTGGAGCTGTTTCTTCTCTCATTTTTCCATAAGGTTCCCAAATCAAATTCATCAAGTGAAAATTGCCCTTCTAGCGGAAATAGCTCGATGTTCGAAAAGACGTGTTATGTCTCCCGGATATATTTCCGATACGTAATTCCATAAGAACCAATACGAAAAGGGAAACAACAGCGGAGCCAAAGAGAAGGGCATCTGGTTTCATTTCCAGAAGATGCAGTTTTTCGACAAATTGAGCGGAATCTTTGATGAAAGCCTTTGTATTACCTAAGTGAGGCCTCAACATGAAAGGCCGCATTCAGCGACGAAGCGCACAGCGCTACTAACTGCTATTTTTCGATAGCGGTAGCGGTAGGGAACGTGTTGTACTTTCGCTGACAAGCCGTTTTTTATTTTCTGTCATTTGTTAATTTTCTTCTTCTACTACTTGTTTTAGGCTCAACAGGTATTTTATTATTTTTATTTTTATTTAGATAATTAGGAATACAAACAGGTGACAACCACCCAGTATCCACTATTTTGAAATACAAAGTATGTCAAAGTGAACAGTAAATTTTCTTACGTGTAGAAATAGGTACACAGTTAACTAATCTAATAGAACAATTTTATAGTATAACAAGAACATTTCGCAATAAAGTCATCAAAGTAAGCATAAGTTTTGGTAGAAAATGAACAACAAAAAAAGAGAAGAACACCCTATTGACCCAAGTATATTTTTTTGAGTTTTTGTTTTATTGAATTTTGACTAAGATGAAAGAGGTCAATATTACCCAAAGAGTTACAACATCTCATCATCCTGCAGAGAGGACAATTCATAGCGCTATTAGTATTACGAAAAGGAATATGAAACAAATCAGTACTTCTGAGGGAACGACAAGGAACATGGAAGGTTATGGAGGAAAGAAGGTCAGGAGAATTATAGGTATTGTTTAGGAGCTTATATATGAAAAGGACATCACTGATCCTTCTTCTATTTTCAAGAGAAATAAAACCAAATTGAGTCAAACGAAGAATATAGTTTTCGGGATTTCTAGGTGGTAGACGAAAATTGAACTTGAAAGAAATAAACTTTAAGAATCTATTCTGAATTCTCTCGAGCCTGGCGATATACACTGAATATTTAGGATTCCAAACTACAGATGCGAAATTGAGTTTACTATAAACATAGGAATTATACAAAATGGTGAAGGTTTTCAAATTGATGAAATGTCTACTTTTTCTTGCAACGAAACCCAAGATTTTATTACAGGAATTAGCTAGTTGATCTATATGACGGTCAAAAAGGAGCTTAGAGTCAAAAATCACCCCTAAATCTTTTATGTTATCTACCCTAGTTAAAACAGTATCTTCGAGATTATAAGGATAGATAATATTATTAATATTACGCGTGAATGTGATTACCCGGCATTTATCCAAATTCAAGTATAATTGGTTGTCGTCACAATAAGTACAAAGGGCATTCAATCCAGACTGCAAATCCAGGCAATCTTGTTCAGAGCTGATACTTTTCATCATTTTTAAATCATCCGCGAATAGAAGGAATTTGCACTGTGTAAAGCATTCAGCGATCTTGTTTATATAGATGAGAAACAATAAAGGTCCCAAGTGGGAACCCTGGGGCACACCGGAATGCGCCTCAAAAAGATTCGAATGGTAGCCCCCCACCGAGACGAATTGGAACCTATCCGACAAGTACGACTCGAACCATCCAAGCATACTGCCACCCACACCAACCCCAGCAAGGCTCGAAATATGAATATTGATGTCTGTTTTATCAAAAGCCTTGCTGAAATCAGTGCAAACGACATCAACCTGAACACGTCGGTCAAGTGCGGACTGCAGGAACTCCACAAATGTTATCAGATTAGTCTCGACCGAACGCCCCCTGATGAAACCATGCTGTTCCGCTACAATTTTCGATGTTACCAGACTTGAAAGACATGGATAAACCAACGACTCAAACATCCTCTCGAAAATGGATAATGTACTTATTGGTCTATAATTAGTAATTAAATTCCTATCTCCCGCCTTGAAAATTGGGGTAATGGATGCAGTCTTCCATCTTGTCGGAAAGTGTGCCGACCTCAGAGACTTGTTATAAATAATCATTAATGGTTTCACAAGAGAAGAACTACAATTTTTAATGAAAGTTGACGGAATTCCATCAGGTCCGGCACCCTTCTTTTCATCGAGGCCCTCCAGTGCCTTCCGTATTTCATGAGATGAAAACTGAATATAATTAAATTGATTTGGAAGAATAACTAGAGGGAAATTAGAATTTTGGCGGGCTGATGTGAGAGGTCGGTTTCTCTTAATATACACGCTCTTGAAATATTCAGAAAACAAATCAGACACCTCCATACCGGACGACGCTGATCTGCCCCCATAAGACATTAACTCTGGAAGACCCTGATCGCGACCCTTTCCCGATGCAAACTTGAAAAAACTCTTTGGATCATCTGTAACCTGTTGTTCAATCTTTGATATATATTTTTTATAATCAGATTCAATAGCTTTTTTAGATGCAGTACGCAAGTTTCTAAATTCGACCAAATCTTTCATATTTTTATAGATTTTCCATTTGGTATGCAATGTGTTTTTACGCTTTACTAGTTTTACTGTAGTTTTGCTGAAATAAACAGGAAAACGTTTACGAATTTTTTGTTCTGGTACATAAGATTTAATAATCGCGAAAAGCCTATCATAAAGAATATTCAAGTCGCAGTCGACGTTATCATTAGTAAATAAATTTTCCTAATCTATATCTGATATGGACTGATTTATAATATTGTAATCAGCTCTTTCGAAGCTAAAAAAAGAAGAGATACTGGATGGAAGATGTCTGCATGTTTCAATTCCAAACAAGAACTCCAAAGCAGGATGATGACGACTTTCATAAACCAATGGAGATGAACAATGTTCCAAATTTCTAACTCTGTGAGAATTGCTTAATACAAGATCCAAACTTCTATTATTACAGTTTTTTACATGATTATATTGCATAAGTTCCAAATATGTACAAGCGTCAACAATATGTTCAAATTTATTTTCAACATTGAAGGCATTCAAATAGTTCTCATCATCATCAAAAATCCATGAAATCGATGGACAATTAAAATCGCCAAGGATAATGACGGGACATTCCTCAAATTTTGCCTTGTTAGAGTGAAGTTTAGAAATGAAGCTGGCGCTAGCAATCTGCTCGCCAGGTGGAAGATACACACAACAAATAAAGAGCTTAATACTACCTAGGTTAAGTACTATCCAAATGTCCTCTGCATCACTTTGAAGTTCAGCAGCTATAGTTGGTTTAAAATTGTTTTTAACCGCAATGAAGACACCACCTCCATCGTTTTTCACAATACATGAACTCGCCCGATCTCGCCTGAAGATAGTGTAGTAGTTCAAATCAATCAATTCCGAGTCCATTATTCCATCGTTCAACCAAGATTCGGTAATACAAATTATATCGTGGTCATTGACAGTGGCGTTCACCTTAAATTCCTCCAGTTTTGTTCTAAGTCCAGTGACATTCTGGTAAAATATTGAAAGAGCCATGGGAATCAGAAAATATGTTTCATGTATACTGAACGTAATCTATATGGGTTTATAGTTTTCTTAGCTCATCGCTTGACCGAATGTGAAGAATCTTAGAAGCGTCGTTTTTGCGTAGAAGAATATTACCAGATTGGGTCCATACATACTTATACTCCCTATCCCTTGCGATCTCTCGTGCTTCCTTGAATAGAATTTTGTTGTAAATTGACAAGTGCTCATTTACGTATAGCTTCTCAGATACATTCTCAACCCTAATTCCCGATCTATCGGATCCCGAGTTCGACATTCGTTTAACCTTATAGGCAGCAAGAAAATCGTCTCTCTTGATTTTAGATATGAATCTTACGACAATATTCTTAGGTCTCCCCTGGATGCCTGTAGGAACCCGGCTGCAAAAATCCAAACAGGAGGAGTCAACCGGTAGATCGATAGCCCTCCCAATAGATGAGACAATCTCTATGATATTCTCATTTGGTTTTTCAGGTATATTCTGAATTTCGATGTTGTTTGATCTGGAGAACTGCTCTAGGTTATTCATTCTAGAGCTGAGTTCCGTGACCTGCTTTTTTAACATTTCATTTTCCCTCTCCAGTTTACCCATCTTAGTGATTAGCTCGTTGAATCTACCCAGCTTGATCTCGAAATCGCTTACTTTCCCTGAACAAAAATTTACTGACTCTCGCAGATTCCGTATCTCCAGAGTGAGTGATTGAATGGGCTCAGAAACATTATCACTGCGTCCTTCAGCGTCCGATTCATCATCCGAGATGATGGGTTTCTCAACTCGTTGAGACTGATTACCAAGGGATGGACGGCCAGCAGAAGTCGATTGCCTTTTCCGATCTCCGCCACTGGATGCTTGTGCACTTTCTTGGCGGCATGTGTTACATTTCCAATCAGTACCAGGCATGTTCTTGATTGCCGATAACGCTGATTCTTAGTCACATCGGAGCAGGTGCCATTTGCGTGATAATGATTTCGACAAAAATAGTAGGTAATAGGTATAGTAGTATAGAATGGAATTAGCAGACCTAATTCGATTATTTGAGGATAATGATGGTGGTAGACGTGTGTTACCACAAAATCAAAAGCATAATAAAGTAAAGTGTTAACGACTTTTTGGGAGCGTATTCTTGATAAGTGATCTTTAGGTGCGTATACGTTTGGTAAACATAATAACACAGAAAACGTATACCCTCCGAAAGATCATTTGCCAAGAATACGGGTCCTGGTCTGCTCTACTCCTTACCGGTTGTTCTCTATATAGTTTCAAACT
The DNA here is from genome assembly GCA_951802165.1 of Adalia decempunctata. NCBI lineage: Eukaryota > Metazoa > Arthropoda > Insecta > Coleoptera > Coccinellidae > Adalia > Adalia decempunctata. The sequence continues at coordinate 39,385,915 of OX637699.1, read as the reverse complement.
ACATTATTTTTCTAAATACCAACACAAGCGAAGCAACTGGTAACACTCACCATCCCTTCTCAACGTTACGAAATTTTCAGTCATACAATGACATTTATTCATTAATCGGCCTTCCGATGGTTTTTCGCTGAGTGGATCTTTTGGACATACGATAATAGAGACATCTTCATTGTTAGAAGTATCTACGATTTCCACATCTATTTCTGATTGAGATTCATCTGTTGCTGGTTCTAATGTTTTCTTGTACAACTCTTTCAATTCTAATTGCGCCGGCTTACATTCCACAGCAGTATACTATAATCAAAGCCGATTTTTATTTCACCATTTGCAATTGAAAAAAAGTAAGGCCGTACGGTGGCATTAGACTTTGCATCCTTGTCCAGATCTGAACTTTCTTCTATTTCTGATATCCGGTCAGTGAAATAGTTGGGAGTTTCGGGACCCATAGTATTGATAGCATCTCTCAATTCTTGTCGGAGAGAGTTTGTGACTTCGGAGTCTATACGAAATAATAATCAAAATCATATTAATTTGTGAGAGAGCCGACTAAGAATCGCATATGCCAACAATTGTATTGCATGGGTTTCTCATAATATGAACCATTGATAAATGTAACAAAAATTCTACTAAGTATTAAGGTTTTCTTCAATAAATTATCAATTATGTTAATTTGAGGGGGAAAAACAATACAATTATTACAGCAATTACATTTTTTCCATCACCTGTCATTAACGGATCTACATCATTTTCCGTTGAATTTCCGTCAGGAACATGATTTGAGGATTTTTTCTGCTTTTTAGGGGACATGCTGACCTATAGTTATGTTATTCGCCGCAGTAAAAACTTGAGTACATTTTCAAATAGGTATAAAATATTGATATAGAAATGTCAAAGTGATGGACTGAGTTTTTATGTGACTTTCGAGGAAGTTTTCTATGGTTCTGGTTTTCATTTTTCTATTTTGCCGAACAATTTACGATTTGTTCATTTTTGGAAGTCCTGTGTTGAGACAGAAAAACAGGGTTACTTCGCAGACGACAACAACAAAAAATTCTAAAACGAATTCGAAAATTACTACAGGAGAAAGTATAACTGAAAGAAGAGATGCTTTTTAATAACAGGAACGTACATTGATTCGTCAACTTTTACAGGTGCACCTAAGCGTGCTGGATATACGTTGGAAGAGTGGTGCAGGAATTGTAGGTTTGGGATCATCTTGAGGAAAGTTTCCCTGGAGGGCATTTTTCGGTGGTGGAACTTTTAGTCCAAGATCCCAGGGCCGCCAGACCTTGTATTTTCTGACGAACGAAATGTGGACGATTGAATAGTGTTAGTATGTTAAACGATCGCATGCCTATCGGCTACCTTGCTCAGTATGTATGATGGTTGTCGACATCAGGTGAGCTTCTCAAAATCGGTTTGTTTGTTCCTATCGGATATCGTCTGAAATGATCGTAATAAATTTTTATGCTACACAAAAAAGAAAAATTTGCTATTTGCATCATTTTTTCCCCTTCTTAAGTATTATTTATTAAATTACTAATAATTCCCCTTTTTTCATAATTCAATATATTCAAAATCTTTGGTGCAAGGTAGGTGTAACTTCTTTGTCCTATACTTTTTTTACATCTAGGTGGCAGGTATGTTTTCTCTCTTCCTCTTGTTCCGTGGTCATGATGCGATGTACCATCATGAATTTTTCGTGTAATAATTTCATTAAGAATTTTCATAGCATACAACTGTCTAACATCCTCCACACCCGACAACTCAAATAAGCGTTGGCTCGAGAAGGTATGCTTTTTTCTATATATTATTTTTAATATCCATCTCTGTATGACCTCCAAGGACTTTATGTGGTGATGATAAGCACCACCCTATCCAATTATCCCGTAGCTGAGCTGGGATTCGACCAAGGCCCGATAAAATATTTTAAGGTGTTTTATTGAGCTAACGTGTTTTCGCAAATATCTGAACTTGAAAAGAAGACCTCTTATCTTATTTACAAGACTTTTTAAATGTTCATCCCACCTCAGCACTGATACTGATAGTTCACTGATATTAGTATCAGAGTAGTTCTGAATGTCACAGTGACAGTTGACATGTCCTGTGATGCCACCCATGTCGTCGACTCATGTCGTGGATGTTACATGTTAACTACATAGTGAATAAACAGTTTTAAATACAAAGTGATCTTTAATTACCACTACCAAAAATATCAATATTATATGGCGCTGCGAAATCCGATAAATTCAGGGAAACAATAAAAATATGTATATTTCCAAGACCCATTGTAGGTACTATGATGTTGCACTCTGTAGGCACTTTATGTTTATTTTAGGACGAGTAAGTTTTTTGTAGCTGTCTCTTGTGATTTGTTGACAACACAAATTCTTATTTTTAGCGGTTCTGAAGATGGCTAACTAGCCGAAAGCGCTCTACCAGATCTACAATAAATTTACTCAAAACTATACGTTTTTCTTTTGAACAGACATTAACAATAAAAATGTCAGATAGCAGAGGAATTCACCCGATCTCAATGGATGGAAACATCGCGGAGAATTGGCAGTTATGAAGATCACGTTTTGGGAATTACTTAGTGGCTAGTGAAGTAAATAAGAAGCAAGAGGCAATCCAGTGTGCACAATTATTGAATTATACAGGGTGTCCCAAGTTCGAGTGCCTATTAAACGTTTCTGGAGAACTGGACTTATTTGAAATCTGAAAATTGGGATTATGATTTTGTTCGAAATTCTCTACAGACCTAAAATATTTTCAGGGCCAGAGCACTTCCGGTTATACAGGGAGTGAAAATAAATTTGCACAAATTTTTTTTTCAATATTTTCGTTTCTGATATGATTGAGTATTCAATGCTGAATGCATTTCTGTTAAAACCATTGTATTCATTCGAATAGTTCTCAAAATATCGACAAAAAACCTGAAAAAGTCAAATATTCATAGTCAGTATCATGTTCATTTATCCTATTCTGAACATCCTGAGTGTAAACCCTTCCCACAACGTCAAAGTAGTAGAATGTGGAAAGGTGCATGCATCTTTTGAATTTCATGAATATCATCACAGGGTGTTTCAAATTTTGTGTCAAAAACTGTCATCGAGAATTGGCCATAACTTCTGTTTTTCAAATTAGAACCCTATTTTTTATGATTGCGTTGGATTCTGCGAAGAAAAACAGTGATAGCACTCTAAGATGCTATTGCTCCGAAATTCATTAATTCCCGTGTTATTTGAGCTTTTCTCGATTCATGTTGCACGTAGAGTCAAATTCATCGAATCTATACAGATTCGATGAATATTCTCATGAAACCATAGTAACAACTTATAATTAGGCCTGTCACTTGTGAATTTTAATGGGGATCATTTATCTTCTATGGTCACAGAATATTCTCATGCAACATATTCGATGAATATTTTCATGGAACCATTGAATAAAATCGAAAAGTAAAGATGAAACTAAGATGTCTAGAATAATGGTGTAGGCACTGATTAGATTTTGTTTCGACCAAATTGAGAATATTAGCAATGTTTCGTTCTTTCCACTTCAGGTGGCGCTATTCACAAATGATCACTGATTTTTATCAGTTATTTCAAATATTTGCATTTATGGCGTGTTAATGGTCGATAATTTTGTCAAGCCATAATGTGTGTTTATATTCTTGACATCCTGATGTATATTAGTTCTTAGAAAAAGTATAAAACTTTCATTATAAAAATATGCCATTTTGCTGTCATGTCATAATTGACTTTGGCAAATCAGCTGTTGATACATCAATCAAATTGACAACGGAAAATACACTGAAATGATATTGCGGCGCCGCCACGAAACATTGCTAATATTTTCGATTTGGTCGAACGTCATTCCATTCAAAAATTGACGAGTGCCTACACCATTATTCTAGTCATCTTAGATGAAACCTAAAATTAGACCTGTCAGTTGTGAATTATTAATGGCAAAATTTATCTTCTATGGTCACAGAATATTCTCAAGTAAAAGATCAGATGAATTTGATTCTACGTACAACATAAATCCAGAAAAGCTCAAATAACTCGGGAATTACTGAATTTAGGAGCAAGAGCATCTGGGAGTGCTATCATTACTTTTCTTCGCAGAATCCAACGCAATAATAAAAAAATAGGGTTCTAATTTGAAAAACAGGAGTTATGGCCGATTTTCGATCACCGTTTTTGACTCAAAATTTGAAACACCCTGTGATGATATTTATGAAATTCGAAAGATGCATGACCTCTCCACATTCTTCTACTTGAAGTTGTGAGAACGGTTTACACTCAGGATGTTCAGAATAAGAAAAATAAACATAATAGGGACTATGAATATTTGACTTTTTTTCAGGTTTTTCTTCGATATTTTGAAAACTATTCGAATGAATACAATGGTTTTACCAGAAACGTATTCAGCATTGAATCGGAAACGAAAAGATTGAAAAAAAAATTTTTCGAGCAAATTTATTTTCACTCCCTGTATAACCGGAAGTGCTCTGGCTCTGAAAATATTTTAGGTCTGTAGAGAATTTTCAGATTTCAAATATGTCCAGTTCTCCAGAAACGTCTAATAGGCACTCGAACTTGGGACACCCTGTATATGAAGGATTGAGAATCTACACAACATTCCAGTTTGAGGAAGACGAGAAAATCAAACTACAAATTCTCATAAAACGATTTGAAAATCACTTCCTTCCCAAGGAAAACCTCACGTACGAAAGGTACACTTCCTTTTCTTCGAAACAGAAAGAAGGTCAACAACTCGAAAATTTCTTCACTGAAATCAAGCATAAAGCTATGAAATGCAAATTGGGAAATTTTAAAGACAGTCTAGCCAAAACAGTATTAATTTATGGCTCACTAAGTAATGAAATGAGAGAAAAACTGTTACGAGAAGACCAAGATTATAAAATGGCGCTTGAGGAGGCAATACTGTTGAATTTTTCAAAATTACGTACGTTTTTGTTGGAGTGCTTTGTATACATTTTTTTGTGTATATGATAGATGCATCATAGAACACCTGGTGTAACGACTCCCTACTAAAAATCGTGACCAAAATTTGTAGATCAAAACGGCATCCTAGATTTCAGATTTTGGACTAGTTTCGATCGACAAGAAAGTCTTAAACAAAATCTAATCAGTGCCAACACCAGGTATTTCTATGCATCTATTTTATATGGTTTAAAGTTGTCAGTTTGACAGATATAATATGTTAAATCAATTATATACTTGAATTGAATAAAAAGGCTTGGGTTGTCCACCACTGTGTTTTGCACAAAAGTCTCCGTGGTTAGAATATAAATTTAACAGGTTATGGGCCCAGACATAGCTGAGTGCTGAGGAAGATAACTGAATGGAGAGCCTTGTTGAATAGCTCAATTAGTTTAAAACTGATTTCAAAATGGAATTTGAATCCCAGATTGAAAATCTGGAAGGAGCTTCGAATTGGATTAAGTGGCGAAGACAAATTGAATTGCTTTTGTGTCATCATAAGATTTTCGATATTGTGATTGGTGAAAGCAAAATGCCTGAAAAAAAGTCAAGGCAAAATTCCCTAAATCTATTAAAAAAACAATCTACTAATAATCTTAGAAATATGCTATCTAAACCTATTTCTTTCTAAACCTTTTCCTAACTGAACGTACTCCTACCTAAACCTATTCCTATTCAACTAACTCCTACATTAAAATACTAATATTAAGTAATAAGTGAATTTTCAAAATGACAAGTACAAATCCCCTGTGGGGTACTTACTACTTATCCACAAATTGTCGGTAGTGTAGATGTCCTTATATTGAGGGACCAATGTCCGGAGAATTGCAGAAAAAAATAATCTACAGCAGGAATTATACAAAAACCCTAAAAAAAACATATAAAATAAATGTAGAATATTCCGTCTGGAGAACGCAGGTATATTTAATCTTACCCTAGGGCCTAGATGGTGTGTGGGGTATAGTCTGGTAACGAAAAATTTAATCTTCAAAATCCTCATCAACGAGTTCAGCCAGTGGAAAAATATGCCAAGCCATTTATTAAATTCAGCAATTGAGAGAGATTAGTTAAATCCCTGAAGGAAATCATGATCAACAGCCAATAGATATATCTCTCAATCTTGTTACCAGGATAATGAATTACATTACGTTTCTTCATTAACAAGCTCCAGAAAGAATATTCAAACAAGAAAAGAACATATTAAAAACAAAAACGTTCGAACTCGGCCGCACGAATAAAGGAACATACACTACTCAACCAAAATTCGAAAATATAGTGCAACACACAAATAATGGAATAAGGGTAACAAATCCTCACTCGCCAAAAAAAGTTTTTTTCTTGAAAAAAAATTCTACTACATTGGACGAAACTAAAAGAATTTCCAATCGTCTCATGTACATTCCGAAAAGAATTGATCACATATAAACATACATAAACGTACATACCTATACAGGGTGAGTCTTTGACTTGTACATATATTTTAACTGTAGATTCTTGAGGCCAAAGGAAACCTTTTTTTCATTTTCCATTTTTCCGAATTCGGCTCTGTTAAAGAGATATAGCCATTTGAAAAAAAAAGTTGAGCTTAATGCGTGCCTGGATCAATTCTCTGCAAACACTTCAAAGTTCATATTTTTTGATTGAAATTGATGTGATTATTAGATATTCTGGGTGATACATATGAAAAATACTCAAGCACCAACCTTATGTGAATAAGAATGTTATAAACACGATATTTCCTAACAAAACACTTAGTTCTGTCCGATCATTTCGGCTGTATGAAAAGCTATATTTCTCACACCAAAATAAGTTCCTTCTTCGATTGTCCTGAAGATTAGTTTATAGACACTAATAATTTGTTCATATTTCCTCGATATTCTAAAACGATCTCATAAAAATTGGTTTCTCACTAACCTATCCCAACTCCATTAACCAAAGTCATATGTTTCGGTGTCAATGACCTAACTATACCCATCCTCTGTGATATTCAACACAGAACATATTCAATTCACCCAGAGAACTCTAGAGAAGACGATGCCAGATTGCCGATTTTCTCTTCAAACAATGCGAACTCAAGAAAGCGCTACGTTCCCTTCAGATGGCCGTGGAATCCACGGCGTGGATGAAGCCATTGTAGCCGTGACGCAAGACCGTTGTTCTGTGCTCCAACCAGTCCAACCTAAAACTTTAGTCAGTGATCCCATAGACGAAGTTCACTCTTTATTTATTTACAGAGAATGAAGCAAACAGGCTTAGAATATAAAACAAATATTCTAAGCAAACAGGTGATGATTATGTAAATGACTTTCAGTGAATTGATGTGATATAGTAGTGTCGTTCTGGTGTCGAGTTATATTGTTTCGATAGATATTTTGCTGAAGGACCGGTAACAATGAATTTTAAATAGAAACTGCCTATTAGTGCCTATAAAATAATTTCATGCTTCTTAGAATTCAATTTTATGTCCCACGAATGTAGAATTTTATTATTACATATCTCTACATCAAACGTTTTTTCATCATAGAGATTTTAGTCTTGACAAAGTGGATAAACATCCTGACAACGTTGGTAACTTGTTGAGAGACCAGAGAAAAAAATTATTTTCGATGAGATTTAACCCAGGACTGCACTCAGAGAATTCTTGAAATTCATGATTTTTTCCTCTAATTCAATCTTATACAATTAGGAATAACTTGAGAACGACGCGTTTTATTGAAAAAATATAAGAATACTTTTGTTTTCTAAAATAATCAATTCTTTCGAAAACGTGAACCGTTCATCTTTTTTAAGTGGTTTCATAGTATTTTTGCGTGAATTTATAAGTCGACTATACTGTAACTTTTTTACCAGGAGAAATATGAAATAAGTTTCAATTGAGGAATATGCACCATGAATAGAGTAGACTATTAACCAAAATTCAGTTCATTCGAAATATCGGTTCCGCATATATGGAAAGAATAGTGTTAATTTCATGGATTTTTGACACCCTGTATCTTCCAAACGGAACCGAATTTTGAAAAATGGTATGGGAAAAAAGTGTTTCTTTTGATGGGAGGAATCTATAGTTAAAATATATGTACAAGTCAAAGACTCACCCTGTATATGATTTCCAAAATTAACTGGAAACCTTCACATTATTCCTTGGATTCGAGGTCGGTTACCGGTTTTAGATCCTTCACGTTCCATGTCCCTGATACTTGTCATTGTCGTCGCTCAGTTCATACGTCCACGGAGAGACTTTTTTCTTCATTTTGAAAGGACCCAAATATTTGGTAGCGAACTTTGCAGTGTAATATTGTAAAGCATCGGACAAGACGTAATTTTTCCGATACACATACTGTCCCACAGAATTCACAACATCGCGTCTACGCAAGTTGTAATATTTGGCGCTACGTAAATGGGATCGATTCATGTAACCTCGAATATCGCTGTACTGTTTTGAAAATCCCTAAACACGCGACGGCAGATTTTCTGGAATCTTAACTTCCACTTCTGTGCCAGCAGGCGGAGAAAAGCAATGACCTTCGCCATTGAGGTGCATCTGTGAACCGAAGTTTACAAAATATGGGGAATATTCAATGGTTTCGTGGGGTGAAGAGCGAATGGCACATGCAGCCTTCTGAAGATACTTATCCCAAGTCCTATGAATCCTATGATTATCATTAACATAACAAAAGATGATGTTTTTCATTACTTTGTTGACGCTCTCAGTATGATTAGCTTGAGGGTGATAGTGAGCGGTATATGTATTTAATTTCGACTCCGTACGAGGAAGCGAATTCAGAAAACTTCCTACCTTTAAATTGCGGGCCATTGTCCACCACTAAAGATTTAGGGACACCGAAAAGCATGAACACATGATCTTCTATTTTTTCTATTGAAGCGTGTTGCTTTTAATTGTGAATCGGGATGGGGCTACGTTTCGTCCCAGCCTCGCTTACGATGGACTCATCAGATTGGCTAATGTAAGCGAGGCCTGCCAATGACGTAGATGTTACAGCTGCCCTGCTCGAGACGAGCGTGGGTACTGGGTAGTAGACCTGGTCGGTCTATAAAGAATATGGTACCGCAGTAACCCACGCTGCCTAGGAGTAGGTGCCCTCTGTGCGGGCGGCGTGTGAAGCGCGGTCGCAGACCTGCACGCCGGTGGCAAGTCGCCACATGACTCTCCCCCAGTGAACAGGACAACTGGTCATGATACAGTGGACGATGCCTGGAGACCTGAGAGGGCTGCAGCCGGTGCTTTGTGTTGTCCGACACTGGGATGGACGTGTGCCATCGCCAGCGAGGGACGGTTGCACACCTTGTTGCGCTTGCAGCCAGAATTGTCTCGAAGGATGATCCAGGCATCGTATGTGGGGACGAAAGTTGAGCTGTTATTTCCCCATGCCCGATCACGTCGGGGTCACCAATTTGAAGCGTGTTGCTTTTAATTGTGAATCGGGATGGGGCTACGTTTCGTCCCAGCCTCGCTTACGATGGACTCATCAGATTGGCTAATGTAAGCGAGGCCTGCCAATGACGTAGATGTTACAGCTGCCAGAGATAACCGAGATGGTCAACTAGGTACTGAAATTTGGTACATTTTAAGGAAATTTAGCCATCTCTGTCTGTTCAATGAACTTCATATAAGTTCATCCTTGTTTAAAACTGATCTGTGCCACTACTTAGATGGCGCTAATTTTCAAGCCCAAAGGGTAGGAAACTGCTCTTTGCAAATGCAAATGGCGATTGTTGACATCCTAAATGATGTTGTTTACAATCTGTTTACAACATCATAAAATATGCCGTTTAAAATGTTTACCTCGTTGGAATTCTCCAGCATTCTCGTTCTTTGCTTTCAAATCGTCTTCGAGCTAACAACAAGCAGATATTGGTGTGGACCTGTCTTCAGAGCAGAAATATTTGTTTGTAAATTAGCCAACATGCGTTGTATTATATGTGGATCTGATGATCTGGAGGTGAAGAGAATGTATTGTTTTCCCAGGAATATTGAAAAGTAAGATATTTGAATTACGTAAACATTATCATATTAATATTTTCAAAATTTTAGATCCAAGTTGTGGCAAGAAAGTTTAGGAATGATATTCAAAGGAGAATCTCATAGAAGGTGGAAGATTTGTAATAAACATTTCCAGCCAGCTTCCTTTCGTAACTTGATCTCCTATGAATTAAATAAAGATGCGGTGCCTTTTCGGTGGGTCACCTCAAATGAATTGCCAGAAGAAAGTGAGGCTGGTCCTTCCGGAATGCTGTCTTCAGGACTTCACAAAGGTATGGATCTACATCAACTGCAAAATAAGAAAATATGCATATGATAGGGTCACCTACTGTGTATATGCCAATTATAGTGTCATTAGTTCGTTTTATTTATCACTTATACACCATATTAGAGTGCTCATTGATTTTATGCTTTCAGAAAATACTGGGGCCTTGCAGGATTTGATGATGAGTGATGCTGGTTTAGGAATGTCATCTGTTGAAGGTATTAACAGTATGGTAATTTGTGGGGAGCAGTAGATTTTACGAAAACTAGAATATTGAAAAATATGCACATAATATCACCTACTGTGTCCCTGCAAGTTGCTGTAGTCCGTTTTATTTATAATTTAATTAAATGCTTGACATATTAATAATGTTTCTTAAATATATAATATGTGCTTTACAAGATTAGAGATGCTCATTAAGTATTTGCTTTCAGAAAATACCGAAGCTTTGGAAAAATCAGTGAGAAGTGAGAGTCCACTTGCTACGCAGAGCCAGAGTACTCCACCTCATCAAAGTATCACTGAAACTCCTTCAAGGAGAAGAATTTTCAGGAATATTGAAAGTCTCTACACGCAGGAGTGTTCCCCAAGGAAAAAAAAATTAGTTGGCATGGTCCAAAGTAGGGAGAGACAACTGAGAAAATTGAAAATTTTGTGCAAAAGAAGATCGCATGATATAAGAGCACTCTCGAATATCGCAGAGTCTAACATCATGAATAATTTATTCAAGAACATGCCTTCCGTGACAGCAAATTTCATGCTGTCACAAATAAAAAATTTTAAGCCCAAAAATTTGAAAGGAAGGAGATGGAGTTTAGACGATAAGATTTTATCTCTCTGCATACTGAAAAGGAGCCCAAAGTGCTACAATTTGCTAAGAAAATTTGTGGCACTACCCAATAAAAGAACTGTTTTGAGTCTGCTGAAGAGAGTGCAATTTGAGTCGGGCATCAATGAGCATCTCTTCAATCATTTGAACGAGAGCATACCAAAAGGAATAGAACGATGTTGTGCTCTTTTGTTCGATGAAATTGACATAAAAGAGAACTTGCAGTATGATCAGGGAGAAGATCGAATTCGTGGATTCGAGGATTTTGGAGCACAGCAGCAGAGTACTGAGCTAAAAATTGCCAATAAAGCACTTGTGTTCATGTTGGTGGGGTTAAACATGAAATGGAAGCAACCAGTTGCATTCTATTTCAATAATAACGGTTGCAATTCTACCAACCTGAAAAAGTGCTGTATGTATGATCCTCCTCACCTGTTGAAGAGCACAGTGTCGTTATTTAGACGACACAATGTGCTTCTGCCAGTCACCATTGGCGACCAAAACAGCATTATGGAGGCAAAATTCGCAGATGTGAGGACGGCACACGAAATAGATAAAAGAAATCCCCTCTTTTTCCGGACAATGCATAAATTGAAGGACATGCATTTGAGTCCTATTATGCAATATGGCATGAAAGTCAGTATAGCTGCTCAAGTGTGCAGCCATACTGTAGCAGCCTACATCTACTCTCTAATAAGTTCAGGTAAGTTTAACAATTTAAACTGATGTAGAATAATTTCCGTGAATTTACCACAAACACTTATATTGTATGACCCCCACACTGACATTTATTGCTGTAAAGAGCTATAGTAGGTCATATCTCATTATTTTGATGGTTCAATCTTTCAATATCATTTTTGAGACTATGATATGAAACCAGAATTTGAAAAAAAGTATAACAGAAATCATTACATTACCCACAATATATTTTTATTATACAATGGTTAAACCATAAATTTTTCATTTTAGGAACGATGGAATCAAGGGCTGTTGCTACTGCCACTTTTATAAAAGAGGTGGATACCCTTTTTGACAGCTTCAATGGTCGAACACTTAGGGCACCAGAAGGCAAAGACCTAAGATGTGCAGTAACGGAGGAATCTCCTCATGTGGGATATTGGGCTGAGGCATTCCAAACTGTACTAGGTTGGACATACAAAAGGGTATCCAAAAGTGGCACCATCAAGCCATCCAAGCCTCCATCCCAGACTGGATGGCTTACATCCCTAAACGCGATAAAGGACATATGGACTTATTTGAAAATCCAGGGATGCTCCTCCTTAAATCCAAGGTCCTTAAATCAAGACCCCCTTGAGAATTTATTTGGAGCAGTTAGGTATGGATGCGGATGTGGGGACAATCCAACAGTCCAACAATTCATTGGGAGCCTGAAGTGCCAGATTTTGAACGGCCTGGCAAACAAGGCATTTGCTTCAAAAAATTGTGAAGATGATGATCATACATTGTTATCAAATTTACAAATATTTTTGAATTTACATGAACAGCAAATGGACACTGTAGAGCAAACATCATCAGCTGCTGGTACAGTTTCTCAAACTGAATTAGATTTGGGGGATTTATCAGTAGATATAGCTGGCGATATTTCTCGTGGAAGTCCAACAATTTTTTCTGTGGCTTATGTTTCTGGATTCATCATCAAGGGAATTAAAAAAAAGATAGTTTGTGTATTATGTGATTCTAAATTGCTTTCCTCTGATTTAGAATTTCATAATACATTCGTTTCAAATAAAGAATGGTCTAGTACCAACAAACTTTTGTACCCAAGTGAGGATTTTACCATATTGATTGGATGCGGGATTACTGCATTAGAGGAGTACCTAAACGAGTCTTCCTCACATCAGTCACATCCAAAGATTATGTTAAGTTCAGAAAATTACTTGGGTACAAAATTGAATTTTGAACTTCTTGGATGTGCTGATCATCAAGGGGAAATAAAAAAATTAACGATAAAATCATTGTGTCGGATTGGAATCCCTTGGTGGTGTAAGAGAAAAAACCAGGAAATTAAAGAATTGAGGAAAGAAAGAAATTCAATTAAAAGAAAAATAAAAAAATTTCGTCATCAATAATAAAAATATATTTCATTGTTTACCCTTATTTATAATCAATTCTAGTAATATGGTCTGAAAAGCCTACAAATATGTAAAAAAGTCTGATGAATCTAGTGCAGGAAAATTTTATTTTATTAGAATTATATATTCTCTATTATATTTTGTGAAAAATTGTTTAGTAAGGTTTTATGCATCAAATTTTAATATCCATGAATTTTTAATTGTTGCCCATCTTGAATGTAATTCAACAATGTATGTTATGTAATTCAAAATTACCACCAGCAATTGGAATGATTTATAATGAAAGTTGTAACAATATTATTACTTGAATCTTTTTTACCACTCTGAATACTTTCTGTTGTTTTTGTGGTCGAATGATCATAATTATTCATGAATAATGAAATAGTGTATTTTTTCGAATTCAATGTTTAATATACGAGGAAAGAGTATGAATGAACCACTTTTATTTAATAAAACCTATTCACTTTAAAATATTTAAACACTAAGTTCGCAGAACCGTATGAAAAACCTTCATTTTACAGCAGAACACATTTGTCCTGTTGCAAAATGCAAGGTTTTTCATTCAGTTCTGCGAACTTACGTTTAACGCTGAATAATTTGGATGAGAAGGCTATTCAAATTTCCCGCGCTCCGCGATTCCGTCGTACAGCGCCTCTATATCATGGCACGCCTGACTTAGAGAGAGATGGAGAATTAAAATGTACCAAACTTTTAGTTCCTAGTTGACCATCTCGGTTATCTCTGCAGCTGCCCTGCTCGAGACGAGCGTGGGTACTGGGTAGTAGGACCTGGTCGGTCTATAAAGATTATGGTACCGCAGTAACCAACGCTGCCTAGGAGGAGGTGCCCTCTGCGCGGGCGGCGTGCGAAGCGCGGTCGCAGACTTCTGCACGCCGGTAGCAAGTCGCCACACTATAATATTTTCCGATGTCGTAGTTCTGAGTGGAAAGAACAAAGGGAATTTCGAAAAATAATCACAGACAACCAGTACAAATTTATGCTCATGAAGTAAACTAGGTAATGGACCGACAATATCAGTAGAAATAAGTTCCCACGGTTTATTCACATAATTCCTGGTAACTATCAAACCAGCAGGAGCTCTCTGAACATTTTTGTATTTTTGACAAATGTTACATGATTTGATATACAGGGTGGCCATTTGAAAACGAAACAGACGAGATAACAGACGAAATACATTTTTTCGATAGAAATGCTCGGACAGGTCGATTTTTGTTTCGAGGGGGACAACTTATGATGTAGGTTACGGACGCATAGCGCTTCAACCCTTGCTACTACAACCCTCACCCCCAATTTTTGAATAGGGAAGATGGGGTGAGTGATACCTCATTTGAAAGGTATTTTTATACTGATTCCAGCACAGTAATTGTTTTTTCATTTAATTCATTAGTTCTCGAAATATTCTCAACTAAGTATTTAAAAATGAAGTGGTGTTTTCATGGCACTTGTAGTGTTTTTTTGTGAAAAATCGACATTTTGAGCTTCAAAACAACCATGACTGTGGCTTCCTTCCTCCAATCCACTGACATAGAAATCTGTAATCAAGATGTCGAACAAACAAAGCGTATTGCGAAGGAGCTCAATCTTGCTGAAACTCAATCTAAATTATCTTCGATATAATTTGCAGTATTTCCAATAACATGCGGTAACACTTGATCGATAGAAATCTCCAAAAAGTCCAAATACGTACATATCTCTAATCAGATTACCAGGTAAGAAAATCAAATCATTAATGATGCCACAGAATTATTCCAGTCCCAATTCGTGAAACGATTTCCGACTTAATTATGAAGTGTTTTCTCAGTTGGCTTCAATAATGTTTTCATTTTGTTGATTATTGAATTCATATCTTTTTCAAAAAAATGAGAATCGATAATTTTTTATTTATTACGAACAGATCATTAAGTTGGCTTACTGGTTCTTTGACATGTAAATTATTCTTAGTTTTGAATCGAGACTTGTATGTGTTCTAATTCATTGTTCGACATGGTTTATTCAATTGCAGAGCGGGTGGAAATAATATCACTTTTTTTTGCAAACAATCAATGTGCGAATAGAACCGCAGAATTCTTCAATCAACGACATATAGATAAACATGTTAATAGGAAGTATGTTTTGGAATTAGTGTCAAAGTTTCAAGAAACCGGGTCCGTGGCTAATAAAAAACGAAACATGGAAAGAAATGAAGCAGCTGAAGTAGCTGTTCTTGGACAGATTGCTCTGAATCCAATGACGAGTACGAGGCAGCTAGCACATGAATCTGGTTTTACACGAACTCGAATTGCAAATATTTTGAAGCATCATAAATTCCATCCTTACAAAATCCATCTTTCACACGCACTAAACGAAGATGATTTTGACCGTCATGTTGAATTTTGTGATACAATGAGTGAACGAGTAACTGCTAATCCCAATTATGTGTACAATGTTTGTTTCTCCGATGAGTGTTAGTTCTTTCTAAACGGCACAGTAAATCGACACAATTGTCGTTATTGGGCCGATGCTAATCCGAGATTGTTCCACGAAGTTTATACTCAACAACCACAAAAACTCAATGTTTGGGCTGGAATATTTGGTGACAACATTGTCGGCCCGTTCTTTTTACCTGGTAATCTTACTGGAGATATGTATTTGGACTTATTGGAAAATCTAATTGATACAATTTTGACGGAAATTATTGAAAACAATGCTGGAAATCATGTGGAAGATCAGATTGTGTTTCAGCAGGATGGAGCTCCTCCACACTACGCCTTACCAGTTCGAGAATATCTGGATCAAAGGTTTCCAAATCGGTGGATTGGAAGAAGGGGTCCCACTGAATGGCCAGCCAGATCGCCAGATCTGTCACCACTAGATTTCTTTCTTTGGGGCCACTTGAAGAGTAAAATTTACTGTACACAGCCCGATTCCATAGAAGATTTAAGAAGACGTATAGTGAACGAATGTCGTCAAATCACTCCAGAAATGCTGCAA
This sequence comes from Adalia decempunctata, assembly GCA_951802165.1. Classification (NCBI taxonomy): domain Eukaryota; kingdom Metazoa; phylum Arthropoda; class Insecta; order Coleoptera; family Coccinellidae; genus Adalia; species Adalia decempunctata. The sequence goes on along the minus strand of OX637699.1, from coordinate 39,369,726 downwards.
AATGTGCGCCATCGTTTCGAACAAAACTTATTTCATTGTATGGAAGCTAATGGTGAACAATTTGAATATTTAATTAATTGATGTGAGTTTCTGATAAATTATTTACTTTACTTTGAAAAGTCTTATTTCTTAGATCAATACTTCAAATCGTTCTGATACCGTACAGTTGGAGAATGATTTCAGTGAATAAAACAGATAGTCGAACATCTGACCCTAGTAGCATTAACACGTACGGTATGACTTCATTTGCCCAGTGGTAGATGTTTTGCAATTTCAAATACGGAAATTTTGGTGTTTCGGAAGCACGAAATGTCAATTATCCGCAAAAAATTAATTTAAGTGATAAAATTAACTAACGCATGAATATTTCGAGAACTAATGCATAAAATGAAAAAACAATTACTGTGCTGAAATCAGTATAAAAATACCTTTGAATTGAGGTATCACTCACCCTATCTTCCCTATTCAAAAATTGGGGGTGGGGGTTGTAGCAGCAAGGGTTGAAGTGCTATGCGTCCGTAACCTACATCTTAAGTTGTCTCCCTCGAAACAGAAATCGACCTGTCCGAGCATTTCTATCGAAAAAATTTATTTCGTCTGTAATCTCGTCTGTTTCGTTTTCAAATGGCCACCCTGTGTAATGCAGAGACATCAGGACCCAATTTCGGCCAATAACATTTTTGTAAAAATTTTTCAACAGTCTTATTTAAACCCAAATGACCAGACCGACTGTCATCATGACAAAGTGATATTATTCTTCTACGATCATATTTCGGAACTACTAATTTCCAATATTCATTATCATCGTATGTCAACTGTGGGTATTTAATGCTACAATATTTAATTAATTTGTGATCAGATACCTTCCACTTTGGATAAACATCAGGTCTTAGTTTTATGCGAGACATCATACTGGAATACCATTTATCCAACGAATGATCTTCCATAGAATTTTTTTTCATTTTCTTCTATTGATGTTGCCTGTACGGATGGTGGTAAAATTTAGCGAATTGTTACATCATTAGAATTTTTCCCAACAGACCTATTCAAAAATCCGGAACAACATTCTCCTTTCCAGGTCTGTGAACTATTTCGAAATCATATTGAGTGAGAGCGACAGACCATCTTGCCAAACGACCTCGCGGATCTATTAGATTATGCGGATCCACAAGAGGCTACTATGATCTGTAACTACGGTAACAACTGAACCCTCTATGTAAGGTCTAAATTTATCAAGACTAAAAAGAACGGCTAGGCACTCTAACTCTGTTGTGGTAAAAATTCTTTCATTACTCGACAGTGATCTACTCGCATATGCTACAACTCTATCGTCATTAGGATATTTCTGAGTTAAAACACCGCCTAAACCGAATCCTGAAGCATCGCATGGAAAGACAAAAGGAAAATCGAAATTAGGACAAGCAAGTATAGGGGCCGTCACGAGTGCTTGTTTAATAATCTGAAATGAGTTTTTGCACTCTTCAGTCCATTTGAAAATAGTATTTTTCTTAAGAAGGCCACTCAAAGGAGCAGATATGTGAGCAAAGTTTGGTATAAAACGTCGATACCAACTCACCATCCCCAGTAAACTACGGAGTTCTCTGACCGAGGTAGGATGAGAAATATTTATTATGGCTGAAACCTTATCAGGGTCAGCTCGCAAACCATTTCTATCCACTATGTAACCCAAATATTTAATTTCCGGCCTACAAAATTCGCATTTAGATCGATTAATGGACAGACCTACCTCCAATATTTTTGATATGAGTAATTTCAAAATTCTAAGATGATCTTTAAAATTTTCCGTAATCATAATAATGTCATCGAAATAAGGGAAGCAAAATTCAGTAAATTCGCCGGTTATTATTTTATCGATAATTTTCTGCCAAGTCGCAGGGCTGTTACATAGACCGACAGGAAGACGATTGAAGTGACACAGCCCTCTATTAAACTGCGTATACATGTGCGAGCCGAACCTATCGCGAACCGCTCGCGAAGTGTTCGTGTCATGTTCGTTAATTTCACGTACACACTTGCGATCCGCTCGCTAACCAATACCGACGGCGAACCAACAACGAACTTACCGAAATACCGTTAAAACTGACGAACCTGTCTACGCGCCGTCCAAACTTACACTGGGCTCGCGTTGTGTTCGTGAAAAGCTGCGTATACATGTACTAGCCGAACCTATCGCGAACCGCTCGCGAAGTGTTCGTGTCATGTTCGTTAATTTCACGTACACACTTGCGAACCGCTCGCGAACCGCTACCGACGGCGAACCGACAACGAACTTACCGAAATACCGGCAGTATCGTTGGTACTTGTCTACTGGTAACTACTAACTATGTCTTCCGAAGATCATGCGATGCTGGTAATGAGTCGTACGACTATATTGATGGCCTATTTGGAAGAAAAGTCATCGATAGACTTCTCCGCCATAGCAGCGGCGATTTCCCTCCATGCATCCTCTTTTAAATGCTTTTTAAAATGATCCTCGTATTTAGGATACCACAATGAAGGTTTACTTTTGTAAATATCTATAAGCTAAATAGTTTCTTCCTCTGACCACTCCATGATAAAAATAATGATATTCGTAAAAACTGACGAACCTGTCTCGGTCCCTGTCTACGCGCCGTCACTGGGCTCGCGTTGTGTTCGTGAAAAAACCGACTATCGATAAATCGGCGCGAACGGTTCGCGAGCGGCTCTATATACGTTCGACATGCCGTCCAAATTATTGTCGCTATTGGTTCGCGAGCGGTTCGCGATAGGTTCGGCTCGCACATGTATACGCAGCTAAAAAAAGGCTATCGATGGATCGGCGCAAAAGGTTTGCGAGCGGCTCTCTAGACGTTCGACATGCCGTCCAAATAATTGTCGCTATTGGTTCGCGATAGGTTCGGCTCGCACATGTATACGCAGCTTTAGGTACAGTGAAAGCTGTATATTTCTTAGAATTTGGTTCCATCGCGATATTCCAAAAAGCACTTTTCATATCGATTGTCGAGAGGTAGTTAGCCTTTCTCAGTTTGTCGAGAATTGTAGTAATTCTTGGTAGAGGGTAGGCATCTTTCACGGTGACTCTATTTAAACGTCTATAATCGACGCAAAACCTATAAGTTTTATTCGGTGTCTTAACGAGAATAATAGGCGAAGACCAAGGGCTATCGGACGGTTCAACAATATTATTTTCAAGCATTTCATCAAGTTCTGAATCGATCTGTTTCTGTACTGGAGGCGATACTAGGTAATACCTCTGCTTAATAGACGTTTCATCAGTCAGTTGAATTCTATGATGAACGATATTCGTAAGGCCGATTTCTGAACGAGGTTGACTGAATATATCCTCCAGCATTTCGTCGAGTTTGAGTCACTCATCTTCGGAAAGTATTGTTTGTGCCAATATTTATCGGCTGATATATCTGAAGCAAAGCTCCATTCTTTATACCTTAAGTTAGGAACGACTCCTATCTTCCTCCAAAAGTCTGCGCCTAAAATTAGTGTATGTGTAAGAGATGGTACAATGAGAAGATCTATTAGAGCCGTACGATCGCAAACTTTCACGGGCACCGTTAAATACCCCAAAATTTTATATTGGCTGTCATTAGCAACAGTGCAATGATTACCCGAATATGATTTCAAGGGTAAATTAAGCTTCTTTAAAATATTCCAACCTGGACCACCAACTATAAAAGGGGATGCACTCGAATCTAGTAAACCCGAAAATTTTATGTCGTAAATCGAAACTTGTAGACATGGTCTTTCAACATTCTGTGCGCTTTGAAGAATATAAGCTAATATGAGAGAGGTCTTATCCGAGACAGGAGCCGCTAGTCGACCATCTAGTGCTCCGGTGTGGCGTTTTCCTGAAACCTTGAACTTGAACCATTCTTCGAACAGGAGGGACATGTGAGGACAGTGAAATCTGGTCTATTGTACCGATAACACCTTCTTTTCTTGGGAGCTTTACAAGTGTTCGCTTTGTGTCCAATTCGACCGAAATTATAACAAGTAAATCTTGATTCCATAGAATCAATATTCGGTTCCGAATCGCCAACCGAAAAAGACGTAGACGGCTCATTACGCTCTTTTTCCACAGCCGCTAAGTCTGGTTCCAATAAATGAGAAACCCTGCGCGATGGCGGAGGTAATCTCATCGAACAATTTGTCGTTATAATCAATGGGTTGAAATTCCTCACGCATCAACCGAACAAAAGCAGGCCAATTTTTAACACGACCCCTCGAAGCACGATACCAAATCAAAGCTTTTCCCGAGAACAGATTTATTGCGGAGTTAGACAAATCCTCATAAGTTACATTCCTCGCGACTCTCATATCCTCGATACGTTCCAAAAAAGTACTAAGAGAACACGAATCTTTATCTCCAGTGAATTTTAAATTCCACAGAAAAACAGGGACCTTTTTGCTTTTTATTGCATTAACGAAATTAGACGAATGTGAAATGTTATTTGGAAGAGCGTCGATATCAATTTCGGAATCAGACGAAGAAATTTCTGAATCACTACTCGAGAGAGATGCTTGAGAAATTCCCAAACTCAGACTATTTTCTGACAGCGCGGGAGAACGACTATACTGCTTCGATTTCTTATTCAGCGCGGTTCGTTTGGCGAGAATTTTCACAAGCAAGGATGACTTAGCTTTAGTATCATCATTGGTAATCGGTCGGGCGTTATTCAGTTTTTCGAGAGCAAAACTTATTTTGGTAGAAATCTTAGTCTTGATGGAATCATTGTTACCATCAAAATCACCCAACAAGGTGTCAACACCCGATAACATCGATTCGAGAGCAGACTTATCTGCATCGAAAGAAAAAGGATGATCAGACCATTTAACTTCAATATCAGATTTACGTTCCATTCTGAAAAGATTCCGCAAAGTTTGTCTCATCAACTTAACTGTCTCGACATCTGTAACTCCTCTTATAGCAAGAAGATATTGTAGTTCTGCCGATGAAAGACGATTGATCTCAAAATTGAACGGAGCCATGTCGTTGAGCAGAGAGAAAATTAAAAAATTTGAAAAATCCGAAAGAAAAAAAATCTATAAATTGGTTAAAGAAAAACCTTTTTTCCGGGCCGCAGAGTTCGAACGATAACAATTTGCTATGCTAATGAAAAAAATCTGAATCAGAATCAATGACTCAATACAATAAATCAGTTCAGAAAAAATCCTTCGATCTTCAGATAAAAATTCAATAAATTCGTAAATTAGTTATACAGGGTGAGTCTTTGACTTGTACATATATTTTAACTATAGATTCTTGAGGCCAAAGGAAACCTTTTTTTCATTTTCCATTTTTCCGAATTCGGCTCTGTTAAAAAGATATAGCCATTTGAAAAAAAAAATTGTGCTGAGTCCGTGCCTGGATACATTCTCTGGAAACGCTTCAAAGTTCATATTTTTCGATTGAAATTGAGGTGATTAGATGTTCTGGGTGATACAATTAGAAAATACTCAAGCACTAACCTTATTCGAATAAGAATGTAAAAAAAACGATATTTCCTAACAAAAACACTGTCCGATTATTTCTGCAATTGAAAAGCCATATTTCTCCCACCAAAATAAGTTCCTTCTTCGATTTTCCTGAAGATTAGTTTATAAACACTAATAATTGGATATTTTCCTCGATATTTTGGAACGATCTCATGAAAATTGGTTTCTCACCAAACTATTCTAACTCCATCAACCTAAGTCAGATGATTCGAGGTCAATGACCTAACCTAACTCATCTTCTGTGATATGCTATTCCACAGAACACGGCCATCTAAAGACTAAAGTCTTTAGAAGGCCGTGCACAGAACCTGTCTAAGCACAGAACTCTAGAGAAGACGATGCCAGATTGCCGATTTTCTCTTCAAACAATGCGAACTCAAGAAAGCAGTACGTCCCCTATCGTTAGCGGATGAACTATCACAATCGCTAACGGCTAAAGGCGACTAGGCGTGCCAAACGAGTTCTGATTCTTGCCGATATAGCGCTACGATATAGCCGGCACGCAAGGCAGACAGGCGGGACAGGCCGTTGTGTTGTGGTTGTTCTGTTTCTGTGTCTCGAACCGCAGGCCAGTCTATGATAATGAAAAACGCTTAAACGGGATAACCTTAATTATCTATCTAAATTTACTTGCAGATAATAAAGCAAACAGGTGATGATTGTGATGTGCATACCGTGTAGTGTCGATTGAAATCTCCAAGAGGATAATATTGTTGAGATAGATATTTTCCTGAAAGACCGGTAACAATAAATTTTCAATAGAAACTGTGCTTATAGACTGTGTAATTTCATTTTATGCTTCTCAGAATTCAATTATTACATCGAACGTTTTTCCATCATGTAGATTTTAGTCTCGACGAAGTTGATAAACATTGACAACGTTGTTAATTTGTTAAGATCAGAGAATACATAATATTCGATGATATTTAATTCAGGGTTGCATTCAGTTTTTTTATGAAATTCATGATTTTTTCCTCGAATTTGTTCGTATACAATTAGGAATAACTCGAAAACGACGCGTTTTATTGAAAAAATATAAGAATACTTTTATTTTCTAAAATGGTTGATTCTTTCGAAAATATGAACCGTTTATCTATTTCGAGTGATTTTATAGTATTTTTGCATGAATTCATGAGACGAGTAGGCTGTAACTCTTATACTAGAAGGAATATGGAATAAGTTTCAATTGAGGAATATGCACCATGAATAGAGTAAACAATCAACCAAAATTCAGTTCATTCGGATTATCGGTTTCAAATATATGGAAAGAATAGTGTTAATTTCATGGATTTTTGACACCCTGTATCTTTCAAACGAAACCGAATTTTGAAAAATGGTATGAGAAAAAAGTGTTTCGTTTGATGAGAGGAATCTACAGTTAAAATATATGTACAAGTCAAAGACTCACCCTGTATTAGCAATCAAGAACAGTAAAAATTTAAACGCAAAATCTATATCTTGCCCAAATCCAAATTCGTAAATTAATTATATCAACAATCAAAAATTCTTCAGGCTAAAAAAAATTACATTAAGTTACTGAAGCAGGCAAAAGTATTCAATAAAAACAATGAGGACAACACGTAGTAAAAAAATCGAACAGAATACAAAGCAATATTCAAAAATTAAACATGAATAATGTGAAATTGTATGCGCCTCCACCAAATTACTCAAACAAAGACAATCATAAAAATAAATTAAATTGCACCAGCTCACCTTATGAACAACATTAATATAATAATTCATTTGAATATTGATTCAAAATCGTGGTTGTTTGTCTCGAAATAGTCTCCATATCTCGGGGCCTTATTACTTGACGTATTGGAATTGGCAGGTTCATCGGTTGAAATGGGAAACACAAGTGAACAAGATGGAAATCCGTAGGATCATGAAAAACTATAATTGGATTTCTTTTATCAGGTTCGAATATGCTATGTTCAATGAACCTATGTCAGATCGCGAATTAATTGAATTTGGGTGTCTCTTGATGAATAGCATCTCTTTAAAATTCCTTTTAAACCAATTGTTTTCAACAATTGAAAACAATTGGTTTAAAAGGAATTTTAAAGAGATGCTATTCATCAAGAGACACCCAAATTCAATTAATTCGCGATCTGACATAGGTTCATTGAACATAGCATATTCGAACCTGATAATATTTCATGGTAGGAGCCAGCCAGAATGAAGAAGGTGGGGGGGTTATAATTAAATGATTAATTCAAATACAGAATAGTGAACTGTTAAACAGAAATGCAAGGGTCGGTATAAGAATGTACAACAGTTATTTTTGTCCGATATTCGTTATCAGTCCCAAAACTCAAAAAGAGTTCGGTTGTCTAAAACTTTGCTTGATTCACGTCTGAAAAGGTCGGGTTTGGTCTATAGGCACTAATGGTCGGTATAAAGCAGGATTATTAATCGGTTGAACGTACTATAGGATCGGTTTGCATTTGCCCTCCAGTCTGACCATGAGTATTCACACCATGAACTACAGACTCGAACGGGCACCGATTCCTCGGATAAACGTACTATAGTATTGGTTCACTTGGGGGCCCTCCGGTCTGACTAAGAGTGCGTATTCGCCCCCTAAACTACAGACTAACTACGGGCACCTGGACGGGCTAGGAAACGTAGGTACAACACGGAGTTCGACGGAACAGCTATTTTTGATACTCAACGAGGATGAAAAAAATGGGACTGCAATGAATTGAATCGATACTCACGATTTTGGTGCACTAATAATCACTTTGCAAACGGGAAAATCGACTAGGATATACAGCGAAAATTATTAAAATGAAAGCGGAATTAACTTGAAGCAAAAAAAAAGAAACTGAAATCTCAAAAATGGATCGGTACTCAGATGTGAATCGAAAATTAATGAATCTCTTTACTCATAGACGAATCGAAATTGAACCTCTTAACTCAAAGATGAATCGCGAATGAATGACGGATGAGGGAAAATTGCCTTTTATAACCTCCCTGAGGGGAGTGGAAACGGTAGACACACAAATGTTAAAATTTCAGAAAAGGATCGCTGTAAAAACTTCTTCAAATCTGGCTTATCGTACGTATGAGCAAAAAAAAACGGCGTTATCTGCAAACTACGTTGTTCTTGTGAACGATTTTACTGTTTTTCTGCATGAAGAACAAATTCGGTCGCACAATATTCGATTTCTGCCCATTATTGCAATATAATTCTAAACGGAATAAAATTCAGGAATTTAAAAATAAAAATGCGGAAAAAATTGATTCAGAATGAAGACCAATTTCTAGATTGGGGAATTTGAGTTCATCACAACATTTTTAGAGGAACTTAAGTCACAAATTCCTTTCCATATCTCCAATGTAGATGGGTCTTTTGGGAAATGGAAGAATCTTACATTCTGATGACCTACTGTTGAACCACTGATGCAGCCTCAATAACCCAAGGCATGTTGATTAATTCATTAAAATGATGATAAAAATGAATATTCTTCTAATAATATTCGAAACACTCACAGAATAAAACTTTCAGAGAAGCATCAACTTTTAAATTTCTTTATATGCAGTTTTCACCTACTTCATTACCCTGCAAAATGATCACATCGAAAGGTCTTCCTTCCTATGTCTTTTAGATCCTACAAAAATAAATTCCATTATGGATTTTCTTTGTACTTGATTATATGAAAAGTAATAATAATTACCAGAAATGAATTCGAATATGCTTTAATATCATGCTCTCATCACTGATTTATTATTGTCATCCTCCCAAAATTCTTATGTTGTTCATCAGTTCCAACAAAAATTAATATTGTTATAGATGTTCCACATTATTGGTAACATGAAAAAATTTTATTTCCAATAAATACAATCTTCAAATAACAGTCATATTACCTTAAGGATAATACAACAGTAATTTTGTATTAAGATTCACTTCACTTTTTCATCATTAACTTAAATTTGTCTCATCTCCGAAACTTCGTCGACATCACCGATTTAATCAATTTACAAATGGCTGATGAGTCACTTGTCAAGTGGCATTTGTCAGTACCAACTCGTCGACATACGATTCTGAATTATAGAGTGCGATAGAGATATGTTTTCTCTCAACATTTGCTTTAAGTGGCACCGTATGTCTTAGTATATCCGTATATCCTGATTTTGAACTGGCGCTTCACCCTCCTGCTACTTATCCGCGTCCTTGATTCCACTGCCTTCTGTCTGGATATTGGTGGTCGTAGAACATGCTCCTACACATCTTTTGAATTTCATAAACTTCATCACAGGGTTTTTCAAATTTTGGGTCGAGAACTATGATCAAAAATCGGCCATAATTTCTGTTTTTCAAATAAGAACCCTATTTTTTCATGATTATGTTGGATTCTACGAAGAAAAATAATGATAGCACTGTCAAATATTCTTGCTCCTATATTCAGTACTTCCTGAGATATTTGAGCTTTTCTGGATCCCTGTGGTACTTATTAAGCGGGCTGCGGACTACGAACGATAATATAATATACAGGGTGAGTCTTTGACTTGTACATATATTTTGACTGTAGATTCCTCTCATCAAACGAAACACTTTTTTTCTATACCATTTTTCAAAATTCGGTTCCGTTTAAAAGATACAGGGTGTCAAAAATCCATGAAAAAAACACTTTTCTGTTCATATCTTCGGAACGGTTATTTCGAATGAACTAAATTTTGGTTAAGTTTTTACTCTATTCATGGTGCATATTCTCAAATCAAAACTTATTCAATATTCCTCCCGGTATGGAAGTTACAGCGTAGCCAACTTATACATCCACACAAAAATACTATAAAACCACGCGAAAAACAAGAATGGTTCCTATTTTCGAAAAAAGCAATAGGTTTAGAAAATAAAATTATTCTTAAGTTTTTTCAATAAAACGCGCCGTTCTCAAGTTATTCCTAATTAAATCCCATTAAATTTGACGAGAAAATCATAAATCTCGAGAATTATCTGAATACCCCACTGCATTCTAAAGATCACCGAATCGGAGATGTATTAATATTCTGTAATCGAATTACATGTTAACAATGTTGCCGGAATGTTTGTCGAATTTTCATTTGGAAATGACTGACCTGAAAACTACTTAAATCTCTATGATGGGAAAACGTTGGATTTAGAGATGTGTGATGATGACATTCCACAAATTTTGTGGACAAAATTGAATAGAATGTAACTGCCGGCTCAGTTAATTGATACTAGGTAATATATCATATGTATTTTCATGAATAGATAAAATTGAGTTCTAAATATAGCAGGAAGTTCCTCAAAGATCCTTATTGAAGTTCACCTCACGCCACACAACAGATTTTTTTTCGAAATTATACGTCCAGTAATTTATTTGTTTGTCCAACCTTCGAGAAAATATTGAAAATGAATGATATGAAATACAAAATTCAGGTATATGAATCACTAGTACAACCAACGTACTAAATTGAAATAAATGAAAAATTAAATTATACTTAGCGATGTTTCTGTCTGAATAATATCCTCTGCCATAATTCGCAAAAATCCTAACTGGAACAGTAAAACTAGAACCAACTAGGCTGAATTTTTCAGCAATTTCACACAAAACATCACTAGAAATAATGCACTTCAAAACAGCCTACAGATGTTATCTTAAGTTCGTGCCAAATTAAAAAAAAGTTAAAAATCGTATCGTGTAATACATACACCACCCAAATTAATAGTCAATTAACTGACCGAATCAGTACATGAGTTCATGTTCATTGATCATAGCCAATTTTCGCGGGAAATGATGACTTAACGAAGCCATAGAATATGCGCTATACGCATGCGTCGTTCACATGTCATTATGTATCTATGGTTACCTAATTTGGCATTTTATATCGTGCCGAACCATCACATAATTCTATACCTATAATTTGAGCGTAGTGGCTAATAAGTATACAAAAGTGTGGCAATCGTTCCCCTTAAATCTAGGGCCAGTCATCGCTATACGCATGCCTAGGGAGAAGAGAAGGGACATGTTATTCTGTATCCATGGATACCGTATGTGACTCAATACAAACAGAGACAAATAACAAAACTGCATCCGCTGATCGCCACGATGTCCCTATTTTCCCACTCTCCGTTATCGCACATGCTCAACAGTCTCACTGACCCTAGTCAGAGCCTTCTAGATGTTTCACTTTTAATTTCAAGGATCAAATTATAGGTATAGAATTATGTGCGAACCATAGCCTCCTCCATTGTTTCGCCAAGGAAGCATTACGTCGCGTCCCCTATCGTTAACGAATGAACTAACGCAAGGGCAATTTAGTATTCTTTACTTTTCGTTAATGGCGTCTAGGCGTTCCTCTTTGAAAATGCCCTAGACAATCCAAACCACGTGTTTTTTCCACCATTTTCATTTTTCAACCTCCAAACGTTTCTGACAGGTCGCTGGATTGTAGTAAATATGAGGAATTTTATTATCTTAGGCATTTAATGGGTGAACAAGTGAGTTTTTATGATTTGAAATATCAAAAACTATCCTGAAGCAACACTGACGAAGAAAATTCCACTTGCAGTATATTCTATATTGAATAGTGTATCTCATGTGGGTTGTTGATATGAACACTAGAGGGCGTCGGTCCTAGTACCGAATGATATGTTCTGTGAATTATGTTTTATGTATTATGTTCTGTGGTTGGGACAAGAGAGGTTAGGTGGATTAAGTTAGGAGATGAAGAGTTAGGGGTCGTTTATACTGGCCCGTAACTTAAACTCTTCCCTTACCCTAAGAGTTGAAACATAGAAATTTCATGCTATGGTTTATACTCGAACTTTAACTTATTCCCTTAAAGAGAACAAATTTTGAGGGCATAAGTTAAGGGCATAAGTTAAGGGCATAAGTTACGGGCCAGTATAAACGACCCTTTTGATGAAGGAAGGTATCCTGAATCCTGATAAAGTGTGTATTACGAGATTATTTTTGGAAGATTAGAAAGATAGAATAGAACGGTAGTTTTATTTTAATCACGCCCGATTATCATCACAGGATCTATGGTCAAATTCATAGATATTTATTCAGTAATTATATCAACCATTTCACGTCCTTCGCAATGTACATATGAAAAAGGATAATGGGAAGTAGGACAGCCAATAAAACACAACCTCTTACTTCAGCAACGTTTCGTCCATATATTTGGACTTCTTCACAGCCACAATACAATGGACCATTACAGAATCTTTGAAAAACTTATAGTGGTGACTCACCTTTAGTTAATCGTTGTGGGCCAACGGTGTGGAATACAAAACATTGAACACACAGTGTATAAATAAAATAGGGTCAGATATTTACAATTAAAATAATAAGTTAGAACGGACATCACATAAATACAATAAATATGAACTAGGAATTCAAATCAAATGGCAATTTCCCCTTATCAACAGATGTATCGTATGATAACGTTATAACTATACAGGTTGTAGGTAATGCAAAACAAAGTATACACGATACACGTTTATGTTATTCTATCTCTCAGCCGACCCCTATTCACCCTATATAAATTCAAAATATTGGAATATACAGAACTCAAATTTTGTGTATCCGTTCTGTCATTTACAGTAGAGTTAATATTTATAAAAATCATTTCACTAACGCATCTCTTATAGTAAATGTGTTCATAATCTAATATACGAGCATTTTGAAAATCAAATGCGTGCAATTCTTCAAAATGATGTCTAGCTAGTGCTGTTTTGTCAACTTTATTATAATTTTTTGTCTGGCAGTCATATTTATGTTGTCTAATTCTATTCTGAAGGTACTGCCTGGTCTGTCCTATATAACTCCTCTCGCAATCTAAGCAAGGTATCTGATAAATTAAATTAGATCTTTGTAACATAGGGGTCTTATCCTTTAATTTATGGAATAACGTGCTAACTTTTTTTGTGTTATAGAACACTAATTGAGCCGGAATTTTATTTTTCTTGAACATTAGATTAAGTTTCAATGAAAGTGACGGTACAAAAGGGAATTTATAATATTTAATCATTTCTTTGTTTTCATCATTATCGGGTGGATGCGCGTGAATGTTATCTATTCTCATAGTCTGTGCTATCATTCTATTGACCAAATTCGAGGGATAGTTATTGAGTTTAAGTACATTTTTTATTACGTCGTTATTCTCGTGGTGAAACTGGGGACTACTCAGGTTCTTTATTCTATGAATCAATCCCTTCATTACTGATAATTTCTGTTTAAAGTCATGATTCGAAAAGTAGTTTAACAATCTACCAGAACTGGTAGGTTTTTTGTACCAACAGGTCAAAAGCTTGCCATCATCACACCTATGCACCATCATATCAAGGAACGGAATTTTCCGGTCTACCTCTTTCTCAACTGTGAACTGTAGTCTGTTGTGAAATGAATTGAAAACCATTAAAAGTTCATCTATCCTACCTTCAGGGACTGCCAAAAATATATCATCAACATAAATCTTCAATGCGGGTACAACAAATGATAATTTTTTCAAACATTCTTCAATTACAAAGTTCATAACAAACTTGGCTATAACTGGAGAAGCTGGGTTCCCCATTGCTGTTCCATCAAGTTGACTATAAAAGCTTCTCCAGTTATAGCCAAGTTTGTTATGAACTTTGTAATTGAAGAATGTTTGAAAAAATTATCATTTGTTGTACCCGTATTGAAGATTTATGTTGATGATATATTTTTGGCAGTCCCTGGAGGTAGGATAGATGAACTTTTAATGGTTTTCAATTCATTTCACAACAGACTACAGTTCACAGTTGAGAAAGAGGTAGACCGGAAAATTCCGTTCCTTGATATGATGGTGCATAGGTGTGATGATGGCAAGCTTTTGACCTGTAGGTACAAAAAACCTACCAGTTCTGGTAGATTGTTGAACTACTTTTTGAATCATGACTTTAAACAGAAATTATCAGTAATGAAGGGATTGATTCATAGAATAAAGAACCTGAGTAGTCCCCAGTTTCACCACGAGAATAACGACGTAATAAAAAATGTACTTAAACTCAATAACTATCCCTCGAATTTGGTCAATAGAATGATAGCACAGACTATGAGAATAGATAACATTCACGCGCATCCACCCGATAATGATGAAAACAAAGAAATGATTAAATATTATAAATTCCCTTTTGTACCGTCACTTTCATTGAAACTTAATCTAATGTTCAAGAAAAATAAAATTCCGGCTCAATTAGTGTTCTATAACACAAAAAAAGTTAGCAAGTTATTCCATAAATTAAAGGATAAGACCCCTATGTTACAAAGATCTAATTTAATTTATCAGATACCTTGCTTAGATTGCGAGAGGAGTTATATAGGACAGACCAGGCAGTACCTTCAGAATAGAATTAGACAACATAAATATGACTGCCAGACAAAAAATTATAATAAAGTTGACAAAACAGCACTAGCTAGACATCATTTTGAAGAATTGCACGCATTTGATTTTCAAAATGCTCGTATATTAGATTATGAAGACATTTACTATAAGAGATGCGTTAGTGAAATGATTTTTATAAATATTAACTCCACTGTAAATGACAGAACGGATACACAAAATTTGAGTTCTGTATATTACAATATTTTGAATTTATATAGGGTGAATAGGGGTCGGCTGAGAGATAGAATAACATAAACGTGTATCGTGTATACTTTGTTTTGCATTACCTACAACCTGTATAGTTATAACGTTATCATACGATACATCTGTTGATAAGGGGAAATTGCCATTTGATTTGAATTCCTAGTTCATATTTATTGTATTTATGTGATGTCCGTTCTAACTTATTATTTTATTTGTAAATATCTGACCCTATTTTATTTATACACTGTGTGTTCAATGTTTTGTATTCCACACCGTTGGCCCACAACGATTAACTAAAGGTGAGTCACCACTATGAGTTTTTCAAAAATTCTGTAATGGTCCATTGTATTGTAGCTGTGAAGAAGTCCAAATATATGGACGAAACGTTGCTGAAGTAAGAGGTTGTGTTTTATTGGCTGTCCTACTTCCCATTATCCTTTTTCATATTTATTCAGTAATGTAATCAGGAAAATCAATTTCCTTAGTTTCAGGAATATTGCTGAAACTGGCAACAAAATCCAAGTTCTGTGACTGTTTCACTACAGTGATTTTATTGACATTGTTGTAATAGGTTAAAAAAAAGCTTGATCGAAATTATGAATTGAATTGAAAACCACAATTTACAAGATAATTTTGGGATATCGAGGAGGATATGAACAAGTTTTTAGTGTTTACAAACTAATCTTCAAGAAAATCGAAGAATGAACTTATTCTGATTGGAGAAATATGGCTTTTCAATTGCCGATATAATCGGAGCAAACAAAGTGTTTTTGTTGAGAAATATCGTGTTTTTAACATTCTTATTCAAATAAGGTTAATACTTGAGTTTCCCCAAATATATCAACTTAATTTTAATCGGGAAATATGAACTTTGCATTGGTTCCAGAGAATGTTTCCAGGCACGGACTCAGCCGAATTTTTTTTTTCGAATGGCTATATCTTTTTAACAGAGCCGAATTCGGAAAAATGGAAAATGAAAAAAAGGTTTCCTTTGGCCTCAAGAATCTACAGTTAAAATATATGTACAAGTCAAAGACTCACCCTGTATATTATAGCTCTATGATGAGATATAATATCATATATTAAGCGGGGTGCGGACTACGAGCTATAATATAATATGTCTACTGCCCGAACTGCTTGAAACTGAGTTGCATATTCGTGGCGCGGGGGTTTAGACGTAAGGTGGGAGGTGGGATATACTCTAAAATATCGCATATCTCTGCAGATACGTAATATATCGCCTGGATATAGATACACAGGGTGTCCCAGAAGTCCCGCACTTCCTTGAGGGGATCGAAAGTGAAAAGTATTTTAAGCCCAAATATCCATGTTTGAAATTTTTTGATAACGTAGTTCATCAGTTATTAATTAATGAAAGTGACCAATCAGGAGCGCGCTACAGAAGATTGAGTAAGCAGTGGGGACGCGAAAGTGAGACGCCAGTCTCGGTTTACTGCGTGAAAAGCCGGCAGCAGCTCTGGCGTCTCACTCTCGCGTCCCCAACGGCTTACTCATTCTTCTATAGCGCGCTCCTGATTGGTCACTTTCATTAATTAATTACTGATTAACTACTTCATCAAAAAATTTCAAACATGGATATTTGGGCTTAGATTATTTTTCACTTTCGATCCCCTCAAGGAAGTGCGGGACTTCTGGGACACCCTGTATATTAAGCATGAGTGCGCGGTGTTACATGTTATTTCGTTTAAAGCGATTTTCATGTAATATGTAAGATATAATATATATTATATTATAGCTCGTAGACCGCAGCCCGCTTTAGAGTCAAATTTTAATGGACAAAATCCCAAAGCCAGTACTTGGATGAGCTTATTCATTCAGGAGTGTATTAGAGTGGTAATTACACAAGATAAATATGCAGAAACTTTGAGGTTGTTTTCGACAGATTCTGCTGTAGATTGGTTTAATGTTTGTGCGAAACAAAATCGCTCAAACAATTGGGAATTGTGGAATAATTCTTTTTTAGAAACTTTTTCAGCATAGTCTTGGACTGATACAGCATACGCATATAATTTCAAGTATTTGAATGGATCTTTATTAGACTTTGCACTTAAGAAGAGAAATTTATTGATGGAAGTAGACGCGGACATCCCGCTAAATTCTCAAATAAACCTAACAGTTTACCAAATTATGTACAGACCAGGATAGAAAGATAACAATAGGAACAGTTGAAGACTTGATGTCAAAATTAAAACAATTTGGTCACTCGAATGAAAAGAAAAAAGAAACCAATAAAGCCGGACCTTTACATAAATAATGTCCAAATTGTAAAAAGTTGGCATTTCCAAATAGATTCCACCCTGAAAATATATGTGTAGATTTAAAGAACAAAATCAGGTTACAAGAAAAATAATTATATCAAAGTAGTAAATAATGTCGATTTGGAAAATGCTATAGCAAATTAAGAGGAGGCAAAAAATGAACAGTTCTCCCTCTTATTAGAATGATATACCTGCTGTGGGCCTCTAGGATTCAGGGTCTAACATTCCACTAGTAAATAATGCATTTTTTAACAAAATGAATATTTTATGTTAAAAGGTAGGGGAAGAACGTACAAAATGACATAGGGTTTCGTTTCAGAGGCATATCTTTTAAGTGGTAAATCACAGTAATGTCCTATTCTACCACAATGATCTTTGACCCTTTCTTTACAAAATTTCACCAACATTCATAAAATAAAAGTAACAAAAAATAAGATATTCTCAAATGAATTGAGATCAACGAAAATTCATTTTGTCCGTATGCTATGGACAAAATGACACATTCATATCGAACAAAATGATATACAGGCAACAGGCGACAGAACTACTGACAAAATTCGCTAATGAAACGCTTAGTTCTACTAGGAAGATTAGCACAAGACGCGTAAGCCCAATTCAAGCAATTTATGCATCGTAACCATTCTTCTCCAGGCTTAGATCGGGAAAAAAGGTCAATGTAATATATACATGGACAGTCATCATCTTGAAAGTTGATTCGAACATTTTCTTCCTCGCTGTCCTCTTCAAATGCCTTAATGACTTTATGTCTCCTTTTATTTGGAGAAGGTATTGGTCTATTTTTTGATGTGATGGCAATCATATTCGACGAGAAAGTTAAAACTAAGGACGTTTGTATAGTTTTCGGCTTACGTTTGCCTTGTCCACTTATATATCGTCCTTTAGGGACTGGAGAAATCTCCTCGACTGGAACATCAAGGGAAAAATATTCGTGCTGTTGTCTAGAAGAAACTGTTAATTTTGCTGAAATATTATCATTAGATATTGGGGCCGATTGAAAGCCTGAGCATGAGCTGCTGAAGTAGCTTCTGGCTTGCGTAAAGAAATCTCTTTATTCCGTTTTAAAAAACCAGCTAACCATTTTTGTCCCAAATTTCTTTTTTGTGGGTTGAATCTGTGGGAGAAACCATTTCTTTCAGCAATCTCGAAAGCTAATTCTTGAACTGATGTTCGTATCAATCCAAATAACCGAGATTCTAGTAATTCTAAAAGTTGAATTAATTGTCTTTCAACATCCGAATGAAAAGTAGTTTTCCAACAACCAATACCCTTCGAATTGGACTCCAAATTTTTATTACTACCCGAAGCATTTCTTCGAAGCGTTGCCTGAGGAATAGCAAATTATTTTGGTGCCAATAACCAACCCATTTCATTATTTTTCACCACTTCTATAGCTTTTTGCATTGACTCTGCACTCCAGGATTGACGATCAGTCGTGCGCTGATAGTTACGCGGCATAATAGTATATCTGTGAAGAAAATCAACACCTTATTGAATTTAGTTCCTTGCCCGGGTTCTTATGGACAAAATGACATACCTATGTCATTTTGTCCGTTGACTGTATATGGCATTTTATCCATATAGCGATATTACAAAAGAAACATATCAAATGAATGCAAAAAGGATATCTAACATGAAATTGTATTGGGGACAAACAGACCGAATTAGAGTAGAAACAAACAGTACAGAAAATATCAAGATCTGTAAAGGAGTGAGGCAGGGGTGCATTTTGTCTCCGGTTCTATTTAATCTGTATTCGGAAGCAATATTTCAGAAGGCCTTAGATGGTGTGGAAGTGGGGATAAGAATAAATGGCAGAGTAATTTTTAACATCAGATATGCGGACGATACGATTCTGCTATCGGAAAGTTTAGAAGACCTACAGTTCCTCCTCAACAGTGTACACAAAGTCAGCAAAGAGTTCGCCCTAAACATGAATATATCGAAAACAAAGTTCATGGTCATAAGCAAACACAACGTTGAAAATGCCTGTTTATATTTGGACGGACATCAGATAGAAAGAGCACATGTTTTCAAATATCTAGGATGCTGGCTGAACGACAATTGGGATCCTGATAAAGAAATAAAAATTAGAATCGAGGTAGCCAGAAATACTTTTCAAAGAATGAAGTCCGTGCTTTGCAATAGCCATCTAAACGTCAACACACGATGGCGGGTGATTAAAAGCTATAGTTTACCTGTCCTATTGTACGGGGTGGAGGGGTGGACTTTGAAACTCTCAGTTATGAATAAAATAGAGGAGTTTGAGATGTGGCTGCACCGAAGAGTGTTGAAAATACCCTGGACTGATAAAGTTACAAATGGGGAACTTCTCCGACGAGTGAACATGGAGAGAGACCTGTTGAACACGGTGAGAAGGAGGAAAGCATCTTATTTTGGTCACATCTTCAGAAATGATAAATATGCTTTACTTCAGCTGATAGTCGGGGGCAAGATCGAGGGTAGACGTGGTATTGGTCGAAAAAGATTTTCTTGGCTGCGTAATCTGCGTCAGTGGTTCAAAATTAGAGACGCAGCAACTCTAATCCATAAGGCTCGGGACAGAGAAGCTTATCAGATGATGGTCGCCAACCTCTGCTAGGAGAAGGCACTTCAAGAAGAAGAACATGAAAAAAGCTTTGTGAATTCAATGATGAATAGATGAGGTTTGAAATGAATGCAACAGAAATGAAAAAAATTGTAGAAACCTACCAATTATTGTAAAAATTTGGTGCGATGAAGAAAAAACTCGTAACCTATCCAAACTTGTTATTACTCACAACGACCGAATGAACTAGTTGAGCGCTTGTGCGTTTTCGGAGGTTGGAAGGAGCCACTCGGGTCACGTAATACAGAAGACAGTTTCGCATTTGATAGCTCCAAACATAGATGCATAGAAATACCTGGTGTTGGCACTGATTAGATTTTGTTTAAGACTTTCTTGTCGATCGAAAATGTGATATTTTGTGCGGCTTTTCATTTCTCCCGAAAGGGGTCGCGTTTTTTGTCGTTGCCGCAGTAGCGCCACGACCGATAAATATTGCGGATTTATTCCGGAACTAGACCAAAATCTGAAATCTAGGATGCCGTTTTGATCTACAAATTTTGGTCACGATTTTTAGTAGGGAGTCGTTACACCAGGTGTTCTATGCATCTATCTCCAAACTCAAGTTATGATGCCTATGTCATTTTGTCCATATATGTCATTTTGTACGTATTTCCCCTATAATAAGTGGGGAGGAGAATTTAAAAGGAGTAGCAGGAATAGCTAAAGCTGAAGGAACTGTTACACTGAAAATAAAAATTTGTGATATAGAAAGTAATTTTTCATTTTTCATAATAAAAAGAAAGACTTTTAAGGAAGATTAATCATTAGGTCTGGATTCACTAAAGAAATTTAGGCTTTGTCAAAAAGAAAATGGAAAAGTTACCCAAAAAGGTGAAATAAATAAAGATAAAGAAGTTAATCTAAATGTATTACGAAATAATAAGAAACAACCCAACAATAGGTATACTTGAAGTTTTGCAGAAATATGATGATGTATTTGCGAAAACAAAATGTGATGTTGGAATAATGAAGGAGTATGAAGCAACTATAAAATTAAGAGAGAATAAATATATTTCAAGAAAAACATACAGATGCTCATTTCAAGAAGAAATTGAAATTGAAAAACAAATAAAAGAATTACTAGAAGCTGATTTGATTGAAGAGTCATGCAGTCCTTACGCAGCTCCAGTGACAATGGTTTATAAAAGAGAAGATGGAAAAAAGTCTCGTTTGTGCATAGATTTTTCAGATTTAAACAAAATACTTGTCCATTAAAGTCAACCTTTCCCTAGGATTGGCGATTTAAAAATACGTGCTAGAAATTGTAAATATTTTACAAAACTAGACATAAACTCGGCGTTTTGGTCGATACCAATACGAGAAAAGGACAAGTACAAATAAGCTTTTGTAACCCATCAAGGCCATTGGCAGTGGAAGTGTTTCTATTAGGTTTGAAAACCGCGCCAGCAATTTTTCAAAGAACATTGTCGAGTGTTTTAAGAAAGAATGATCTGAGTGAATTTGCTGTGAACTATATGATGATATTTTAAATCATTCAGAGGACTATGAGGATCATTTAAAACATGTAGAACTAATTTTAAAAGCACTTCAAGACAAAGGTTTCAAATTGAATTAATCAAAATGTGTATTTGCCAGTAACAAAGTGATTTACCTAGGCCATGAGTTACACAATAACTATATAAAACCAATGAATGATAACCTCATTGCTATAAAAGAATTTCCGGTACCACAAACAAGAAAACATATCAGACAATTCTTAGGAAAAATAAATTTTTATGTAGAATATACAGGGTGACTGGTGACGTAAGGGACAACGGCTAAGTGGAGATAGAGGACCTCAAACTGAATGAGAATTTGGGTTTCAAATGTCCCATAAGGGTATTCGTTTCGGAGATATAGGGTGGTTTATGAAAAAATGCTAAATCTATGAACTCCCATATCTTCGTTAATATAATATGTTTTTCGCTGATATTTTACATGTTTGTTCATACAGGCATTCTCTGTCAGCACAAGAAAAAAAAATTAAAAAAATTGCTGGCCCGTACTCAAAAATTTCAATTTACATGTCAAGTGAGAAATATCACACGGTATATGAGATAAAATAAAATCAAATAGAAATTTGGAAAGAGGGAAAAAAACTGATGAAATATCTGTTTTTTGTTTGAATGGCACAAATTTTCTTTCGTTTCTATGATATGTTGAAGTACGAATATCACAATATTTTTATATTCAAATCATGAAAATTAGTACTACTGATAGAAAAAACCTTGAATTCGAGGCGCTTGAATGAGCCTGGCATCAAAATATTCCTTCAAATCTTGAAATCTATTTTTATCAATTAATATTTCGATGCCATATAAAATTTCAAAATAAAATTTGTTGTAGATGGGGTGATGAAAGAGTTGGATACTCAAACACAAAAATAGAAAAAGTCGCAAATAAAAAATCGCATAAAAAATCAAGTAAGCAAATGTTCGAAATGAGAGCCGTTCACCTCCATACATTTATTGGCTCTCTTGAACAAATGAAGCACCGCTTTTCTAATCAGAGGAATATTTGTTTTAATTTCTTCGCATGCTTCAGTTATTCTGCTCTTCAAATGTTCACGGCTTGTTATTGTTTCTTTATACACCGTATCCTTAAGATGACCCCATAGGAAATAATCCAGAGGAGTTAGATCGGGTGATCTAGCAGGCCAATTCCTAGAACATCCCCGACCAATCCACTTGTCAGGAAACTCCCTATTCAGGAATATTTTGATGCCAGGCTCATTCTAGCGGCTCGAATTCAAGGTTTTTTCTATCAGTAGTACTAATTTTCATGATTTGAATATAAAAATATTGTAATATTCCTACTTCAACATATCATAGAAACGAAAGAAAATTTGTGCCATTCAAATAAAAAACAGATATTTCATCAGTTTTTTTCCCTCTTTCCAAATTTCTATTTGATTTTATTTTATCTCATATACCGTGTGATATTTCTCACTTGACATGTAAATTGAAATTTTTGAGTACGGGCCCGCAATTTTTTCAATTTTTTTTTCCTTATGCTGACAGAGAATGCCTGTATGAACAAACATGTAAACTATCAGCGAAAAACATATCATATTAACGAAGATATGGGAGTTCATAGATTTAGCATTTTTTCATAAATCACCCTATATCTCCGAAACGAATACCCTTATGGGACATTTAAA
The DNA here is from genome assembly GCA_951802165.1 of Adalia decempunctata. Classification (NCBI taxonomy): domain Eukaryota; kingdom Metazoa; phylum Arthropoda; class Insecta; order Coleoptera; family Coccinellidae; genus Adalia; species Adalia decempunctata. The sequence continues at coordinate 39,346,559 of OX637699.1, read as the reverse complement.
ACCCAAATTCTCATTCAGTTTGAGGTCCTCTATCTCCACTTAGCCGTTGTCCCTTACGTCACCAGTCACCCTGTATACCTACCAAATCATGCAATGCTGCTAGAACCATTACATAATTTATTAAGGAAAAAGATAGAATTCAACTGGTCAGAAAAATGCCAGAATAGTTTTGAAAAAGTCAGAGAATATTTATGTGCTGGTCCAGATTTGGCTATATTTGATCCAAAAGCCCCAATCTATATTTCAACTGATGCGAGTATGGAGGGAGTTGGAACAATATCAAAACAACCTCAAGAGAATGAGGTTTTGAAACCAGTATTTTCCTCTCAAGAAAATTAAATAACTCATGAAAACAAAAAACAGCAATATATATTGAATGTTTAGCTATTAAAGAAGCCATCTTATATTGGCAATATTATTTAATGGGAAAAAATTTGTTATATTTACAGATCACAAACCGTAAGAAAATTTTAATGTTAAGAAAAGTAAAGATCCAGAACTAATTCAAATATGTGGAAATTTTCAGGTGTTGCGGTCTGTTTGAATAAAAACAAGTTTTTCTCAGTTACTCAATATTTCGTCATTTATTTATGACTTCATCAGGAGTTGTGCTGAAAGGAAATATATATCACAATTCGAATATGATATAGTATATAAACCAGGAGCAGAGAATCTAGAAGCAGATTGCTTATCTAGGAATCCTGTACTCGAACCACGAGAATTTGATGAAGACTCCATAATCAGAATAACAAATTCATTACAATTAGAAGATATAAAAATAACCCAAGTAGTCTACAACTAGATGACAAGTGCAGAATTAAAAATGACATCATATATAAAACTCTAAATAACAGAGAAAAAATATTGTTAACAGAAGACTTTGGAAAATCTCGATCAGGTTCGGCAAAGGAACCTTATGAAATCGTCTCATTGGATACAATAGGAGGTTTGAAAGGAAAAAGCACTAAAAGATATATGCATTTAATAGTTGACCATTTTACGAGATTTGCTTTCATAAGCACATCAAAAACTCAAGTGGCTGAGGATTCTATAAATTTAATTAAAAACGTAGAACAACATGGAAAAATTAAAACAATATTGACAGACCAATAGTCTGGCATAAATTCTACACAGTTCAAGAATTATGTTAATGATCAAGAAATAAATCTGATATTTACAGCAAGCGACTGTGCATTTTTTAATGGTCTAAATGAAAGAACAAACCAAACGTTAGTTAATAGAATGAGATGCAAGATATTTGAAAATAGAAATAAATCATGGCCAGTCGTAGCAGAGGAATGTATTGAAGAATTTAATGACACAGTCCATAGTTCTACCGGTTATACTCCGAATACTTGTTAACTGGAAGAGAAAATTCTATTATACCTGAGCCATTAGAAACAAACAATAAAGATAATTGATAAATTAATAAAAAAATAGCATATGAAAATTCAAAGAAAATACATGTAGGTACAAAACAAAAAAAATTATGATGAAAATACAAGAAAAATAGAATATAAAGTAGGAGATTTAGTATATGTTCAGAACAAAAACAAACTGAACAGAGATAAACTAGATACAATCAGAATAGGACCATTCAGAATCAAGAAAAAAATTTCAAATGTGATATATGGAATTGCTGATAGATCTCGAAAAAGTGATAGTTTATTCCATGCGAGTAAGTTAAGGTGCAGACACATTGTCATCACGTCACGTCACATCACGTCATCTTCCCAAAATGTGCAACCACGATTAATGCATGGAACTTAGACCATAGGAAGAGAGGCACACCTCAATAATAAATAGTGAAGCCAAATAATCAGGGTGATTATACTACTACGGAATCAAAATGTAGTAAAAATTTCTGCGACATTGTATCTGCTGTCACATTATAGCACTGAAAGCACGCAAGATCTATATTCCGCAAATTTACATTTTCTGAATGCACGTGACATCACGTCTGATATTTAGTGAAATGTCATTATGACATACATTTGAAACCGATCTGGGTGCTCATTCAATAATTCTTGAATTAATTTATGGAATTCCCCCACTTCTTCTGTTCGTTGATTCATTTGGTAAATCGAATCCCTTCTATGAGAATCACCAGCAACTGTAAAAGCAGCTATATTCTCCATATCTTCTTTCCATTTCCTCGCGTGAGCTCTCGTGACGTGACAACAATGTGTCTGCACCTTTAGTCCCATACATGGGGTGAGTAAAGGTGCATACAAATTGTTGTCACGTCACGTGAGCTCACGCGAGGAAATGGAAAGAAGATATGGAGAATATAGCTGCTTTCACAGTTGCTGGTGATTCTCATAGAAGGGATTCGAACCAACGAACAGAGGAAGTGGGGGAATTCCATCAATTAATTCAAGAATTATTGAATGAGCACCTAGATCGGTTTCAAATGTATGTCAGAATGACATTTCACAAAATATCAGACGTATTATCACGTGCATTCAGAAAATGTAAATTTGCGGAATATAGATCTTGCGTGCTTTCAGTGCTATAACGTGACAGCAGATACAATGATGCACAAATTTTACTACATTTTGATTCCGTAGTAGTACAATCACCCAGTTTAGTTCTGATGATTTGGCTTCACTATTTATTATTGGAAGGTGGGTCTCTCTTCCTATGCTCTAAGTTCCATGCATTATCGTGGTTGGACATTTTGGGAAGATGACGTGATGTGACGTGGCGTGATAACAATGTGTCTGCACCTTTAGTCCCTTCCAAAAAGGAGGGATGTAAGTTTGAGAGTCGCGCCAAACTTCTAATTCTGTGTATAAGTGACTTAATCAATAGGACATAAGTAGATATTGAAATGTCGAATGTTTAAGACGGCTAGTAGTTTGTATAACAAATATTGATAGTTTCGACAATTGTATTGAATCAGGTTTGTTATTTCAAACTCTTGTAAATATGTTAGAATAATGTATTATTTATTACAGTTATCACTGCATCAATCTCTGTCTGAGTTTAAACCTACAATTTCAACTGCTTCACCAAGTCTCTGATTTCGAGACTTACATATTATTATGAAACCATAGTAACAACTTAAAATTAGACCTGTCACTTTGTTGCGACCTAATTGGCCCTATTGGGTTCGATTCTATTTTTCGTGAATTAATATTTCATTGGTCGGATATATGGTTGATCAAAAGAACAAAATATAAGTTTCAGTTGGATATATTACCTATTTTTATACAATGGCTAAAATTTAATGAGTTTGTGATTATTGATAACAATTTATAATCAATACTAGATAGACTTAACTTAGAGCAGACTACCGATGACCTCCTTTCCTTCGGTATAACTTGAAGGCAGACTTGACACAATCCTCTGAATTGACTAATGCTGATCTGGATTCTTTTCAACCCAAAAATTCCCGTATCGAACGAAATTATTCTAGTTTGGAGTTTGGACTGCTGGGAGAAACAATCACTCCGTTGATGAACGATGGTTTTCTTCTTCCGTGGATATCTATCTATTCATTGAATTCAAGAAAATTCGACATTGTAAAATCAAAATGGCGGAACAGCTCTCACGTTTTTCGATCAAAATTGAAATGCAAACAACTTACCGAATCTTCCGAGAACACAATTAATTGAATCCGCTAATCAGCGATTTATTTCAAGACGAAATTCTTCTCAAAATATACATAAATATAAAGGACCCCGCACTTTTAGTATGAAAAGTGGCGACCGGTCAAATTTTCTGAAATGTTGGTATGTTGTTGTACCCGACTCAGTGACCAAAAGTATCAATGGGCCCAACCCAATCCTATGGCTAGTTTTCTAAATACGGGGTGTTAAAGTGGAGAATTGCCCAGATTTTCGGATTTATTTGCTAATTATTAAGAGTAAGATTGGATTTCTGTTGCATACACACGTTTACTACATGTTCTAGTAATAAAATATGTGGATACGTATGATTGAAAATATTTATATTTACCGGGTGATTCACGAATATATGACGGTAGTTTTTTGCCAAAATTCACTTTTTCTACAGTGACGTCAGGAAGGCATATTTTTGAAATGTTCTTTTCGATTTAGTATTATGACGACAAAATATTGCACCGTGCATATTTTTTATACAGGGTGTTTCACAGAGAGAACCACTATATATAATCAAATTTTTTTAGGATTAATTCGAAACCCTATATTTTTGAATTGATTTTTGGGAAAAGTAATACCACAAACATATGTGTGTCTCTAATCTCCAAAATATTCAGGGTGTTTTATAACTAATGAAGGTATTCTCTTTTGGGAGAAGTACCAAAAACATGAACACCCTGTATTCGAAAATTTCCTCGGTCAAATGCAACTATTTTCTCACTATATATTGATTTCCACAACATCTCCCGAAGTATGAATTCTAAATCCGATACTATGACCAGTTTTCGAGATACAGCGCATAAAAGCGGAGAATAACTTATTTCATCAATATTTTTTTTTCAAATTGAAAAGCCGTATTGATTTTATGTTGCGCCCATGAGTTCAGTATGAGTACAGATCAGATGCACATGGAAAGGTTCAGCTAAAATATTTACTGTTACAGGGTGATTCACGAATAAATCACAATAGCTTTTCCAAACACTCGATAATTCTACAGTTTCGTCACAGAGAAATTATTCCATGAAGTTAATACCTAGTAGTTAACAATTTTCAGTCTTAAATACTTCATAATAATTACTTTTCACACAGGGTGAGCCATAAATAATATGCTTTGAAATAATTGAAAGGAAATCTTTTCTGGTGAATTTTGAATAACTATCTAACATAACAGCAAGTGAGCATAACCGCAAGAATTTTTAAATATATAAATATACAAGCTGATTTAGAAATAATCACCTACCAAAAATACACATTTCTTGAATGCGTAGATCATCCTAAATAAACTTTTTTTTTTGAAAAAAGTATATTTATAAAGTAATAACCGAGGTTATGACTATAATGAGATTTAAACTTTTCAATAAACCTAGTTTTAACTCACTCAACACGAATATTGTGGACTGTGGAGTACCTACCAATAAAAAAATATTCGTATTTTACCTACATAAGAAGAAGGTTTATTGTCATCTTTTTGGGGGTGATAGCGCAATTAGTAAGCGCGCTCATAAAGATACTCAAAATTCACTAAAAAGTTCTTATTTCAATCAATTCAAAGCATAAGTATTTTCGGTATGGTTGGCTGTATGACTCACCCTATATGGAGTTATAGTTATAGTTATAGTGAAAAGGGGTTACAGTCCACTGCGACCTTAAGGTCTATTGTGCCCCCTGACAGAGCTGTCATCATCGCGCCTCCTACAGCTCGCCCTCCAGTTCCAGAGATTTGATGAAATCCAGTATCTGGGACGGCTTCAAGGAGGATAACTCCCCACTTCTACAAGTTTCTTGTCCAAAGCTATCTTTCCTTTGGCTTACAATGGCATAGCATTCCGTAACCAGGTGAATAGGAGTTTCTTCCTCCTCCCCACAGAATCTACACTCATCAGTGTCCGATAAAGCCATTCTCAACAGATGCTTCTTTAGGGGACAATGTCCTGTGAGAAAGCCAGTGAGTAGGTGAAGTTGGTTTTTACTGAGATCCAGATATTTTTTGGATCTAGCAGTTTCAAAGTTCCGGAGGAACTTTTTGGAGTGATCCATTCCTGGGAGATTCCGCCAGAGTTTTTCTCTTTCGGTTTTCTCCTTCAGCATAAATTCCTTCTTATAGGTGCATTTTCCTATACCACAGAAGGGTTCTGGGCCAGTGAGTGGCGTCTGTGCGCCCTTTCTGGCCAGTTTATTGGCCTCTTCGTTTCCTACGATTCCCGAATGACCGGGAACCTAGATTAAAAAGACCTTATTCTTCTTGCCTACCTCATTGAGTTTGTTTCGGCACTCCCAAATCAGCTTTGAGTCAATGACGTAGGAGCTCGGTGCTTTAATAGCAGCTTGACTATCTGTATGAATAGCTATATCGCACTTCTGATAGTTTCTTTCTAGATGTATATCTAGACATCTTCCGATTGCAAGTATTTCCGTTTGAAGGACGCTTGTACAGGAGCCTAGCGATAGTGCACACTTGGTACTTGTCCCATAAATCCCAGCGCCAGCTCCTGTAGCGGTTTTAGAACCACCAGTATACCATTTCATTGTATTTTCTTTGAGATTGTAGTTGGTGTATTCCCTTTCCCAATCTTCTCTTTTACTTAGCATTGTACTGAAGTTCTTCGCAGTGCTTACTTTCTTGATCATTACATCGCTAGGAAGGTTTGCAGATGAGGTGTAGTCATTCAGAGAGGACCAAGCTCTCTGAAACCTGACTCTCTCATTGCCTGCTCCTTCTTTAACCCTATATGGAGAGTAAACATAATGAAGTATTTCAGACTTAAAATTGTGAACGACTAGGTATTAACATCATGGAATAATTTCTCTGTGACGAAACTGTAGAATTATCGAGTGTTCTCAAAAGCTATTGTGATTTATTCGTGAATCACCCTGTATAACAGTAAATATTTTAGCTGAATCTTTCCATGTGCATCTGATCTGCTCTCATACTGAACTCATGGGCGCAACATAAAATCAATTCGGCTTTTCAATTTAAAAAAAATCGATGAAATAAGTTATTCTCCGCTTTTACGCCCTGTATCTCGAAAACTGGTCATAGTATCGGATTTAGAATTCATACTTCGGGAGATGTTGTGGAAATAAATATATAGTGAGAAAATAGTTGCATTTGACCGAGGAAATTTTCGAATACAGAGTGTTCATGTTTTTTGTACTTCTCCCAAAATAGAATACCTTCCTATGAATAAACCACCCTGAATATTTTGGAGATTAGAGACACATATATGTTTGTGGTATTACTTTTCCCAAAAATCAATTCAAAAACACAGGGTTTCGAATTAATCCTAAAAAAATATGATTATGTCTAGTGGTTCTCTCTGTGAAACACCCTGTATAAAAAATATGCACGGTGCAATATTTTGTCGTCATAATACTAAATCGAAAAGAACATTTCAAAAATATGCCTTCCTGACGTCACAGTAGAAAAAGTGAATTTTGGCAAAAAACTACCGTCATATATTCGTGAATCACCCGCTAATTATAAATATTTTTAATCATACGTATCCACTAATTTCATTACTAGAACATGTAGTAAACGTGTGTATGCAACAGAAATCCAATCTAACTCTTAATAATTAGCAAATAAATCCGAAAATCTGGAAATCTGGGCAATTTTCAACTTTAACACCCCGTATTTAGAAAACTACCCATAGGATTGGGTTGGGCCCATTGACACTTTTGGTCACTGAGTCGGGTACAACAACATGCCAAACTTTCAGAAAATTTGACCGGTCGCCACTTTTCATACTAAAAGTGCGGGGTCCTTTGCTTTGCAATTCCGACAAACGACCAGCTTAAATCAAAATGGCTATCAGAGACAAATTTGTCAATTGTTATTTCTCCAGAAACAAGATTTCAAAAAAGGCCACGATTTCGATCGTTGTCTGGTTTTATTATTCTGTTACGTGCAAATTTTGATTTAATGAATATTTCGATGGAAACAGTAACACAAATTGAATGGACCAGGCTCGAGAACTAGCTCTAAGTGGAGAAGGGGTGGGTCTCTTGAAAAATAGGGGGCGCCAGATAGTTTAAAACTAACTTTTGATTTCGTTACTTTCACTACTTAACAAAAACTACCAAAATGAAAATGTTGTTAAATGAAAGTCTGATAAAATATTCGATTTTTGATATTTAATCAAAAGTCTATGATATTAAAAATGATATTCTTCAAGAAACAATGCCAGAATTGAATTTAGTCTTTAGATGTAACAATTATTCTAGATAAGCGGATGAAGGCCGGCTTTCATTTACAGGTTTCATCATATAGAAAAAGGGATGTGATAAATATTCAATAATTTCTTCTCAAACTTAAATATGATAGATTTGACTATTTTATAGTCCACTAATTATATCAATTGTAAGGGTTCTTGAAATTTAGTAACCGAAAATGAGTCTGAAGAGATTGAAAATAAAATTGTACTCATCCAGTATCTTGCTACCCGGAAGAAGGCTTCAACGTCACTTCCAAGGGATGATTTCCCCGACGAAGGGTAAGCGTTGTTCAAATTCTAAAAGTCTTCGGGAGTGCTGAACAGTGGGAGTTGTTGTTCCTGAAGTTGCATACACCAAACGGCCAAATATATGAATCCAATGTGAAGTTCTATATTTACCTATATAAAGCCTAAGATGGTGGTCGGCTTTTCTAGAATGTTCTTCCGCAGTGAATAATAAATCCCGTATGAAACGGAAATTCTGTCTGATTTCCAAAAATCCAATAAATCAACAGAATTCGCTGAATTCAACAATCCAAAATATCCGAAAATATCGTGTGAATATGATTTCACAAATTAGAACGTCGAATTTCAAACACTTCATTCAGAAGAAGACGTGAATCGTAATGGAATTATCTCGATCTCATATGGCGCAGGGAATTAAGAACCACTTTTTGTTCGCGAAGATAACCGATGTTTTATTAATTGCCTAATTTCCATAATTTCAGGAGCATTCAGTTACCCCGAAAAACCAAAATTATTTTACGTTAAAAATTCCCCCCTTACTAGAAAAAAGTTCACTGAAAGTTAATTTTTCTCTGCATTCTCAATTGATGTAACCCACACTGCAGCTGATCCCACTTGAATGAACTTATGCCTTAAATGTTTGAATTCTCAACAAAATATAGTTTAAAGAAAGTGAAGGAGCATTCGGTTACTGAAGGCCACTTCTCTAAAAACAGAAGTGGGACAAGGACATTACCTCAACGATAGACATCATCGCCCAACCGAAGCCCAAGACATGCTCCTTTGACTCTAAATACAAAAATAAATCTCCTCAACAAAAATTACCAAAGTGAAAATACGAAAACTATCATCTTGCATCCGAGACGAGGGCATGGAGACTTATAGTTTGAGTCGAAAGCCTCTAAGTGACCCCATCACTCTGTGCTCATAACAGAACGATGTCCAATCCGATATTACGCTAATTATGCGCCAAGTCCGAGTTCAAAATCAAAAGCGAAAAGGTCAAGTCAAAGCCGAGGAAAAGAAGTAAATCCAAGTGTCACACTCTATGCATTCAAACTCATCAAAACATTAAGGGAGAAATCAATAATAGCAACGTTACTAATCGTGGACCTGAAAATACAAAAGATATTCGATGAACTTCGACCACTAGATGGGGATAGTGACCACCCTAGTCAATTTATGCACAAGGCAAGGACAGCCATCCTCTGCCCCAACAATAGCTGAAAAGGAATTAGGATGCTGAAACTTCATCAAATCCTTCCTTCAAATCATTGACGTGCCAAATTCCACAAGATTTACCTGAATCATCTTCCAATTCATATGTCCAACGACCACCTTTCGTGTTCACCCTGAATGGACCGATATAACGAGGACTCAATTTAGACGAGAAAAATTTTGACTTATTCGACAAGGCGTGATTTTTATGCCAAACAATATCACCAATTTTAAATTCTACAGGACGTCTTCGAAGATTATATCTTTTCTCAGAAGTTCTATAAGCCTTTGCTAATTTCTCTTTCACACAGGAATAAAGCTGTTGAAAGTGACTGTAACGTTCAGGATTCAAGTTTTCTCTCACAATGTCAACATTTCTTTCGGAAATTTCCAAACTATGAAGATCCCCGCGAATAGTATGCTCACGACCAAAATTAATGAAATAAGGAGTACGTCCTGTCACTTCATGAACCAGTGTACGAATGGCACAGCTTGCGGATGGAAGATATAAATCCTATTTCCTGTATGTAACAAGATAAATTAGTTCTCACAACCCTATTGACTCTTTCTACGGGATTATGTTGGGGATGATATAAGGCATTGAATAGTACCATGACCTTATATTTAGTCCATAAATTAGTGAAATTCTTTCCACGGAACTGACTTCCATTATCTGAAATAATATATTTTGGTACACCAAACAGCAGGAATACATCATTTTCGAGATGTTCGCAAATTTTCATGGCATTCGCAGATCTAAGAGGAAATGTCAACACAAATTTAGAGAAGTAATCGCTCACTACAAAAATGAAACTGTAACCTCTCGTAGACCGAGGAAGCGGCCCCATTAAATCGACACTAAACATTTGAAAGGGTTGAGTTATTGTGGGTCGACTGCCCAAGAGACCAGAAGGAGATTTTTGTAATGACTTATGCCCAATACATACCTTACATCTTTTCACGTAAGAACCTATATCCGAACGCATTTTCGGCCAATAGTATCTTTGACAAATTTTTTTGAAAGTTTTAAATACACCAGGATGTCCACTCGTAGGAATAGACCTCTTGAATAATAGAGGAACGATTCTCCTTGGGAACAACCAGTTTCCAACCAGAATCTTCACCGGATAATTCTGGAAACTCGCACCTTACATGTTTGAGGATTCTATAGTTCTCAACTCGCCACTGGGGAAACTTGAGGGGATTATCGACTATTTTCGATCTTAGAGACAAGTACCACTTATCTTTGGTCATGTCAACATCAAATTCAGAAAAATGTTCGATGGAATTAACGCTCTCTACTATAGGGACCGAGCGAGAGAGAAGGTCAGGGACGACATGATTCTTACCCTTGCGATGCACAATCTTGAAATCAAACTGTTACAAACGTACAGTCCATCTACATAACCGACCATTTGGTTCTTTCAGATTGTGAAGCCAGATCAGGGAATGATGATCTGTCACAACTGTAAAGGTCGTGCCCTCCAGATAAGGTCTGAGTTTCTCCAATGCCCAAACAACACACACGTTCCTGTTTGGTCAGTGATCTGCTTAGGTAACAGATAACTCTCTCTCCTTCATCAGATTCCTGGGACAAAACTGCTCCCAACCAAAGTTACTTGCGTCCGTTTGAACGATGAATGGCAAAGTGAAATCAGGACACTGTAACATGGGTGCGGCTATTAGGCGTTCCTTGGCATAATTAAAAGCTTTCTCACAATCAGGGGTCCAATTCCATTTGGAATTTTTGCGCAAAAGCTGACAAAGTGAACTGATGGAAGCTGAAAAATCAGGAATAAACCTACGATACCAGGATGCCATTCCAATGAACGACTTTATTCTTTGACGCAGGTGGGTAGAGGGATTTTCAAAATTGCACTCTAAGTCCGAACTTATCAACAACATAGCCTAAATAACGAAGCTCAGCCCTACAAAATTTGCATTTTTCCTTGTTCACTGTAAGACCAGCTTCAAACAAGCGGGAAAATACCTTCTCGAGTATCTCCACATATTTCTCGAAAGTATCCGATATTATTATGATATCATCGAGATATACAAAAGCAAAAGGTTCCAAATCAGGACCAAGTACACGATCTATAAGCCTCTGCCATACCGCAGGGTCCGCAGGTGCATTTCTCAATCCAAAGGGAATACGTTTGAAATGGAACAAACCCCGGTTGGGAATGGTGAAAGCGGTATACTCTCTACAAGATTTTTTTATAGGTATCTGCCAATAAGCTGATTTAATGTCCAGGGAAGAAAGATACTTTGCTCCTTTGAGATTATCCAAAATAGTCGAAACATAGTGCAAAGGATAAGCGTCAGGCTTCGTAACCTTATTTAACTTGCGATAGTCAACACAGAAACGATATCCACCTTCCTTCTTCTTTACTAAAAGAATTGGTGATGACCACGGACTACGAGATTCCTCAACAATTCCTAAGTCCAACATCTTTCGCAGTTCATCATCGATATGCTGCTGAACTACGTGAGAAACCGGATAATAACGTTGTTTGATGGGTGGAGACTCAGTCTCTATATCAAACTCGACTAAATTCGTACAACCTAATCGATCACCCTGCAATTCGTACTTCTCTTTCACAAATTTTTCCGGAGTTCCCCTTTGCTCTTCCGTCAAATCAGAAATTAGATTATCAGATTTCTTCTGTACATCAACTCCATCGCAAGAGAATTCCCAACAATCCTGATTAAAGTTCGGAACTATACCCATAATCTTCCAAAAATCTAGCCCCAATATTAATGAATGTTTCAAGGTTGGCACCATCAAGACGTCCAGGACCTTGATTCTACCTTTAAGTTCGATAGGAATACATACTGATCCAAGAGTCTCACTAATATTGCCATTTGCTACAGAGCAGTTTGGTGAATCACTAACATTTAGGGTTACTCCGAATGATTTCAAAAATTCCCAACTACTTTGACCCATAATAGTTCTTGTGGCACCTGAATCAAGTAAACCAAGGAAAGTTTTTCCAAAAATTTTAACTTTAAAATATGGCCTTTCATCACGTCCTGAATGAGATATAATGTAATCTAAGATCACTTGCTGTTCCGAATTTATGTCAGAAACTATAGGACATCTTTTACAATTGGTAGAACCAGGTGCATCAAGGGGGTCCAACTGTCTACCTTCGAAAGATCCCCTTAGTTGTTTTCCGACCTATTTGTAGGGCGAGAACAAGTTTTACAATCGCGAAGTACGACATTTGGAGCACGACATTTAAAACAATGCTTCGTCCTAGGAGCTTTACAAGCCCGAGAAGTATGACCAGACTTCCTACAATTCCAGCATGTCACCGATGACACTCGAGAGCTTGACTGACTTGAAGACGTAGAAGGTTCAATATATGCTAGATCTGGCTCTAAATCGGTTTTTCTCCTCATAGGTTTCGAATAATTTTCGACAGAATGCTTTTTCATTTTTAATTTTGTACACAATTCTATAAGGTGATCAATGGAATCGACTTCAGTCAATCCAAGATGAAGTTGGAAAAAAGGATGAATATTTCTCAAGATCAATTTCAGTTGAACTGACTCAGGAATTTTGTAAGACAAGCGAGAAAACAAGGTCGTCATGCAAGCAACGTATATGCCAATATTTTTATTTTAACCATGCGTACGTTTCTTTACTTCTTCGAATAAACGATCATCGTAATCATGTGGTAAAAATTGCTTCTTCAATGCGACACAAATATCATTCCAAGAAGTAAACTTCTTTTTGTTTGCCCTAAACCAAGTCAATGCAGAACCACGAAATAAATCGGAAGCAGACTCGAAAAGTTTTCCTACATGTCTAGAGATGGATAATTCTTCTACCCGTTCGAGGAAAGCCGAAACTGACTTATCTCTAGCATCTCCAGAGAATTGAGGATTCCATTTAGTTACAGGGACTGATTTTGGGCGTTCTACATAAACTAAACGATCGTTCGATCCTATATTTCTCGGAGTTGAATTATGAATTTCCGTGATATCTTTCTCCGAAGAGTACTCGTCAGCGTCCTCTAGCGCAGCATTCATCATACTCCCATCAAGAATACTAGCATTTTGATTATGTAAAATTTTGATGCGATGTTTCAACTTAGGCATTAAAGTTAACGATTGAGAAAGAAGGTTACTTCTGATCTTTATTTTTGCTGATTCGGTAGGATTAGTTCTATCAATCCGTTTCACTACGTGCGCAATCTTAGTTGAATTTTTTTTATATGGGCTACTCCGTTCATCGCCGTCAAAAGTTTCGATCAAAGCCAATATTTCCTTGATTTTGTTTTCTACGATCTTGAACTCCTCTTCGCAATCCAAAGAATACGAGGGATATTTTAATGACTGGCCGGTTCGTTCTAATTTCAAAACACTTCTAAGGCAACTTCGCATGCTATCTACCGTTCCAACATCTTCAAATTCTCTAACATCTGATTCATTTTCGAGTTCATCTTTCGAGAGTCTATTACAATCCAAATAGGAATCCATAACGTCTTGACAATTTCCAAATATTACCGAATAATAAATCAAAGACTCAAAATGAAAATTGCAATCGAAATAATATGAACCCAACAAAATCGATATCGAAATATTCAAATCGCCAATATGAAAATTATTTCGTTCAGCATATGCAACCCAAGGAAACCACACAGTGAAGAAGTCCGTATGTTATATCTCGGCGATAAGAAAAAAACAAATTTAGATTTAATGAATATTTCGATGGAAACAGTAACAAAAATTAAATGGACCAGGCTCGCGAACTAGCTCTAAGTGGAGAAGGGGTGGGTCTCTTGAAAAATAGGGGGCGCCAGATAGTTTAAAACTTACTTTTGATTTCGGTACTTTCACTACTTACCCAAAACTACCAAAATGAAAATGTTTTTAAATGAAAGTCTGAAAAAATATTTGATTTTTGATATTTAATCAAAAGTCTATGATATTAAAAATGATATTCTTCAAGAAACAATGCCAGAATTGAATTTAGTCTTTAGATGTAACAATTATTCTAGATAAGGGGATGAAGGCCGGCTTTCATTTACAGGTTTTATCATACAGAAAAAGGGATGTGATAAATATTCAATAATTTATTCTCAAACTTAAATATGATAGATTTGACTATTTTATAGTCCACTAATTGTATCAATTGTAAGGGTTCTTGAAATTTAGTAACCGAAAATGAGTCTGAAGAGATTGAAAATAAAATTGTACTCATCCAGTATCTTGCTACCCGGAAGAAGGCTTCAACGTCACTTCCAAGGGATGATTTCCCCGACGAAGGGTAAGCGTTGTTCAAATTCTAAAAGTCTTCGGGAGTGCTGAACAGTGGGAGTTGTTGTTCCTGAAGTTGCATACACCAAACGGCCAAATATGTGAATCCAATGTGAAGTTATATATTTACCTATACAGGGTCTTTCACGAGGAACCTCACCCATATTTATACGGGAAACTACTGAACGTATTTTCATGAAATTCAGCACTTATAAGTATTTCACGATGCTGATGAAATCTAAAATATTTTCAAGGCATGAGCACCTCCGGTTTTTCCGGAAATGACGTCAACTTCCGTTTTTCAAATTGGAACACCATTTTTTCATTGCAGGAATAGATTCCTTAGAAAATTTCAACTTATTTTAATGTAAAATTTTCAGTTTTGGTTGGAAAATTCTCTGAGCGGGAAAATTCGAAAAAAAAATCGAAAATAGAGCTCCGCTGAAACAAGAATAACTTCGAGGTTTTTGGATGGAAAATTTTCATTTTTGGGATTTTTCAAGATGTATCCACTTTAAAAATCGAAATCGCGATTCATGATACAGGGGGTGAAAAAATCGCTTTCAAAGTTAGGGATGACAAAATCGGGAAAAATCAATTTTTTCAAATTAGAACCCCATTTTTTTATGGCAGATATTGGATCTACGTTAAAAAATAATGTGAGTGTATGCATCACACCCTTGCCCTAAAATGGATATTTTCTGAGTTATTCACAAAAAACTGTTTTTCGTCTTGAATTTTCAGCTATTTCTTTTCCCTTCACGCCAAAAACATGAAATTTTCAGGAACTGTTATTTGAACCATGCTGTAGATTTTTCACCCCTTCTTGAAACCGACTTCAAGTTACTATTAGGAGAACCATGGCAAACTCTCGCAGTTATAACTAGAGAAGATGCTCAAAGTTTTGACCGTTAATTTCCAGACATTTATTTATACGTCTCAGGAATGCTTCGTGCGTTGCTCTTTTTATTTCATCGGGAGGAAGAGATCTGCAAAAGTGTTTAAAAACCAAATTGAGTTTCAAAACTATGAATCTAAAAATCTAAACAAACCTGAACGCATTTCTGACTCGTTCTATGCAGTCCTCTTTATCAGTCAGGGGAGTTGAGTAGACAATATTTTTTATCCTACCCCAAACATAATAGTCTAAAGGAGTTAATTCGGGAGAACGTGGTGGCCAAAGATGTGGACCATTGTTCGCCAACCATCGATCTTCAAATAGCCTGTAGAGGATATTTGACACATTGAGTGAATTGTGTGGAGGCGCACCATCTTGTTGATACCATAAGTCATTATGGTTCTGTACTAGCGGCTCAATTATTTGAGTCAATATGTCAGAATATCTATCTCCTAAGGGAGAACATTCTTTAAATAATGCAAACATGTGTAGTGTTCTATCTTACCAGTTAAAGTCCATCATAAATGTGAACATCGAGAATTGCATTATTTTTGATGGCGCAAAAAACATTGAAACTCCAGGTCTCTTGAAAGTTCCATTGTCTGAAGTGGTGGTTGTTCTCTTCATCCCAATAATGACTGTTATGCCTATTGAAAGAACCATTCTTTGTGAATTTAGATTCATCTGTCCAAATTATACAGTCCAAAAAGTTTTCATTCTCTTGAAATCGAATCATCATAGCTTCGCAAAACTCTGTTCTCCTGACGAAATCAGTTTCCTTCAAATGCTGTACCCTATTGAATTCATATGGGTGCATTTTATGTTTTTTTAATATTCTCCAAACACCCCATTGAGATAATCTCAGATCAATCTCGGCATCTTTGAGAGAATTTTGAGGATTCACACGAAAATATGCAAGAACTGTAATTTCGTTGTTCTCATCTTCTACTACACTTTTTTCTCTGTGTATAGTTTTCTTAACGAAAGATCCGACATTTCTCAAGTTTGTCATGGTTCTGTTAATGGTATCTCTCGTTGGTCTGGGTCGGTCAGGAAACCTCTCAATGAACAGTCGAATCGTTCTATCTACAACTTTATTACATTCTCCATGATGTAGAAGGAGATTTAAATAATCTTCATTGGTAAAATTAGGCATAGTGATCGATTTTATAACTTAATACGAATTATCACCAAATTAATAGTAAACACAAAATGCTACTGAATAAAGAGGAATTTGGCAGATGTGATTAATGATATCTATCATTAAACAAAAAGAATGTAAAACATGGTAAGTTTTTGCATATGGTTCATAAGGAATTATTTATTTATCACTGGAGAGAAAACCGATGGCCGATTAGTTGAAATAAAGAGGTTTCCGATACAAATTCGAATCCGAATTCGCCCTCTATTTAGGAACAACCTGTAACTTTTTTCTCTTGCATATAAGGGTAGTAAAATCTTAAACATGGTTTAAGTAACAGTTCCTGAAAATTTCATCTTTTTGGCGTGAAGGGAAAAGAAAAAGCTGAAAATTCAAGACGAAAAACAGTTTTTTGTGAATAACTCAGAAAATATCCACTTCAGGGCAAGGGTGTGATGCATACACTCACATTATTTTTTAACGTAGACTCAATATCTGCCATAAAAAAATGGGGTTCTGATTTGAAAACATTGATTTTTCACGATTTTGTCATCCCTAACTTTGAAAGCGATTTTTTCACCCCCTGTATCATGAATCGCGATTTCGATTTTCAAAGTGGATACATCAATCTTACATCTTGAAAAATTCCAAAAATGAAAATTTTCCATCCAGAAACCTCGAAGTTATTCTTGTTTCAGCGGAGCTCTATTTTCGATTTTTTTTTCGAATTTTCCCGCTCAGAGAGAATTCTCCAACCAAAACTGAAAAATGTTACATCAAAATAACTTGAAATTTTCTAAGGAATCTACTTCTGCAATAAAAAAATGGTGTTCTAATTTGAAAAACGGAAGTTGACGTCATTTCCGGAAAAACCGGAGGTGCTCATGCCTTGGAAATATTTTAGATTTCATCAGCAT
Source organism: Adalia decempunctata (assembly GCA_951802165.1). Taxonomy (NCBI): domain Eukaryota; kingdom Metazoa; phylum Arthropoda; class Insecta; order Coleoptera; family Coccinellidae; genus Adalia; species Adalia decempunctata. The sequence continues at coordinate 39,329,031 of OX637699.1, read as the reverse complement.
CGTGAAATACTTATAAGTGCTGAATTTCATGAAAATACGTTCAGTAGTTTCCCGTATAAATATGGGTGAGGTTCCTCGTGAAAGACCCTGTATAAAGCCTAAGATGGTGGTCGGCTTTTCTAGAATGTTCTTCCGCAGTGAATAATAAATCCCGTATGAAACGGAAATTCTGTCTGATTTCCAAAAATCCAATAAATCAACAGAATTCGCTGAATTCAACAATCCAAAATATCCGAAAATATCGTGTGAATATGATTTCACAAATTAGAACGTCGAATTTCAAACACTTCATTCAGACGAAGACGTGAATCGTAATGGAATTATCTCGATCTCATATGGCGCAGGGAATTAAGGACCACTTTTTGTTCGCGAAGATAACCGATGTTTTATTAATTGCCTAATTTCCATAATTTCAGGAGCATTCAGTTACCCTGAAAAACCAAAATTATTTTTTCGGCAACCGTCCGGGAAGTACCCACTTCCCGGACGCTTTTTCTTTGAGAAAGTAGCATTTCCCGGCCTAGGCCGGAAAGTACGCACTTCCCGGCCTAGGCCGGAAAAACACGTCGTTGTTGTCATTGTGATGATCATCACAATAGCAACGAAATGACAGTTCTGTTCTGTTTAATTCAAATATGAATCAAAATCAATAAAGAGATGTGACATCTCATTGATTTGTAATTCTTCACGGTTGCCGAAAAAATATTGTACGCAACACGCCCGGAAATAGTTTTTTTGGACTCACAGACTTCCAGGACTCGCCTCCGGCTCGTCCTAGAATCTTGTCTATTCGTCCAAAAAAACCCTATTTTCCGGACTTGTTACGTAAATTACTATTACGTTACAATTACAATTTTTTATTTAATCGTAACAATTATGTTCATTCCATCCGACCCCTGGCGCTGCGGTGACTTGGTTTATCCGCGTTACATTCTCATTGGCGTACCAATACCTGGGAAAAGGGTAACAACTTGTGCATTATTAATGGAATCATTTATATCGATGTTCACAGAATATTCTCATGCAACAGATTCGATGAATATTCTTATGAAACCATTGAGGTAAAATAGAGAAGTAAAGATAGGGCCTTAAATTAGACCTGTCACTAGTGAATAATTATTAATGGGATAATTTATCTTCTATGACCACAGAATATTTTCATATGCAAAAGATAAGATGAATTTGACCTACAACATAAATCCAGAAAATCCCAAATAACTCAGAAACTACTGAATTTAGGAGCAAGAGCATCTGAAAGTGCTACAATTATTTTCTCAGCAGAACCCAACTTAATCATAAGAGAATAGGGTTCTGAATTGAGAAACAGAAGTTTTTATCACAGTTTTCGACACAAAATTTGAAACACCCTGTGATGAAATTTATGAAACTCAAAATATGCATTTCCACATTCTTTTACTTTGTCGTTGTGTGAATGGTTTACACTCGGATGTTCAGAATAAGAAAAATGACATAATACTGACTATGAATATTAGACTCTTTTTCAGTTTTTTTCTCGTTATTTAGAAAACTATTTGAATGAATACAATGGTTTCAACAGAAATGCATTTAGCATTGAATTACTCAATCATATCATGAAGGAGAAATGAAAAACAAATTTTTTTGAACAAAATTAATATGACTCCTTGTATAACCAGAAGTGCCTAGGCGCCAAAAATATTTTAGATCTGTAGAGAATTTCGATCAATATCATAATCCTTATTTTCATATTTCAAATACGTCCAGTTCTCTAATAGAAACGTCTGATAGGCACCCGAACTTGGGACACCCTGTATACTTCCTTGCTTCGACTAGCTAATTGAAACAATTTCTCCGAACAAACTGAAAGAGTTTTTCAATAAAATAATGAACATTGGGAAAGGGAAGTCTTGTTCATAAAAATATGATTTCGATTTCGAAACGGCCCTGATTAATGTTGTAAAATTTAGTTAGTGTAAAACTCAGACAGGCAAGTCACGATTTCAATTAAGAAACCCCTTGGTTCTTGAATGAATTTTTATCTAAGCTCAGGTTAGTTGTTGTTGGTTAGCTGACATGATGACAGTTGGAATATCAAGTACCGTGAAATTTAACGGAAGGCAAGGGTATATACTTAATTTCATAAGAAATACTCCTTTGATTCAGCGTATTAGTTCAAAAGAACATTGGTTTCTGACTCAACACTTGGTGAGATATCATAATTGAATTTGAAAAATGATGCAGGAATTGGGCTACGTTCACCAAATTTATTAAAATATCTATTCCTCGACATTTTTTGGGTTTATTCCTTCCTCAAGACTGAACAATTAGACATAATACCACCCAAATATAATAGTCTATAATATATTTGCTTTTACAATTACATGAGACATAACGCGGGTATGTTCTTGTGTTTCTATAAAAAAATCTGGATTTGGAATCATAGTTGTTCGGTCTGAAATCTAAAAATGTTTCCATTTGCCTCTCGTTTCGGTTTGAAGGTCCCATGTGTTTTTGGTATGATATTTTCAATCAAACCGGTATCGAACTATCCTCAATCTGATATGCAACTCCTGTTCACTCCGAAGAAATTCGCTGGTATTGAAATGAGTTCACTGCAATAAGCGCTTCATTATGACGTAAGAAATTTTCTCGGAAACGACACCAAACAATCGGGTGGATTTACAGAAGTAGGTCCTCTCGACTGACTTCACGGTTTCCTGAGGACGTGAGATATTGTGATAAGATAAACCAGAGAATATCAAATATAAGGTGTCGCTGTACTCAATCCAGTTCATAGATGTGAAAACATGGGAAAGCTTATTTTTATCGTTGCTTTGGTATTATTGGTGATTATGGTGGAAATCGCTATGAGCGTACCACTTGATCCCAAACCAGTGAAAGTGGGGCACAACAGCCCATATGGGTATTGCTATTATCCATACATCAACGTTCGAGGAACATGTGTAAAATTATTTCCTTGAGATAGAAACAGGTGAGAGTCTCAATTTTCTTTTGCGCTTTGAATACAAGACTAGGCACAGTGTGAAAGTGGATATACTAACTGACAAAGAAACTGCAACACTCAGAAGGAGCTGTTTAAATTTTAATTTTCTGTGGGTAAACATCGATAGTGAAGCAAGGAGTAAATGATTAAAATTTGGAAAAAAAACGAAGGGTTCACAATTTTTTTTTAATTTGTTGATAATGTGTTTGTCCACCGCGATTATCTATACAGTATACACTCCCCAACACCTCTTGGCTTTAATGCAATAAGATGGTCTATTTCTTCTCGAGGGGTACTAACCCAAGCTGCCTGTACAGGGTGGCCTGAGTCCGATGGTTTAGTAATACAACTCCTGAACTATAAAATATAGAGTAAAAGTAAGATACATGTCATGTTCTCTGAAAAACGGAAATTCCTGAAAACCCCAAGTTGCTACGGCGTCTAGTTTCCGAGCTACAGGGCGATTTTGTTATTTGGTCCATTATTATAATTTTTTTTCTTTGGTAGTTGTAGGCATCAACTGCTTAGGTCATTAGCCTTGTGTAGCACTCTACTCATTTATCCACGTACAAAAACATCAATGACGGATCACAATAAAAAGTATATGGACAGAGTTGTTTTATTTCACTATATTTTCCCCAATAAATGTGTTCTTTCCAAAAACATCACCAGTTTTCGCTCATACTCTGGTTGCTCTCTCAAAATAGATTCAATAGTGTCACTGATGTTCAATTCGTTTCGAATATTCTGATACTTTCTACAATCCACCAAAATATGTTCCACCGTGATAGGTTGACTATTTCCACGTAGCATATAGAGTGATGTAATATTTGTGTGGCCTATCCTCAATCTAGTCAGAGAAACATCGGCTCTGCGTCCCAAGTCTAGTAGTCTGGATTTATTTTTTTCTCGTAGTTTTCAATTTTGCGTTGCTCTTATCCCAATCGTTCTGCCATTCCATCGACAACTTTTCGCCGAAGTAATTTCTGAGGTCAGTTTGGTTAATCCTATTCACATGAATAATTTCTTGGGTAACTGCACTTCTAGCTGCTTGGTCAACAATTTCATTTCCTGGAATTCCACAATGTGAGGGGATCCAAACAAACACCACAGATTTGGATTGCTCTTTGAGACATGTGAGAGAGGCCTGAACCTGAAGAGTCATGCCATCCCCACCGAAGGGATTTCGAATTTTTTCCAAGGAGCTCAGAGAGTCTGTGCATATTACAAATGAATTTTTATAATTAGCTATAACTTCCGTATTATAGGATCTACGTTCTCGAAATGACATCTTCAGGGCTCTTTTTTTACAGCTTTTCATCGGTGCTATTGGATTTTTTGTATCTGCCCAAAATTCGGAGCTATAACAATTTTTTTTTCAAATCAAAATCAAATCAAATTTTATTTCCACATTTAAAGTACATACATTGTTTTCATATAATTCATCATATTAGAAACGCCAAAGAGTGACAGGGAGTACCTAGACAATTGTCTGTTTGTACTCCTGAATCCTCTAGGGTGTTCAATGAAACGTACAAGTCCCAAGGAAATAAAAAATGGCAGCAAGACGCGACCCTCAGATGGAGAGACCAACAACAGCAGGCGAGAAATCAAACCATTAGACATATTATTCCAAGTCCTTGGTTAAAAGTTACTGAATCAGCATTGAAGCCATAGAAATCATAATATATATACTTACTCTAGAATGCTAAATCAATTGGATCGAAGTGTTGTAAAAATTTCAGTGTGGTCCACAATGCGCATATGTGCCATCAGGTTGTTTCTGAACAGGGTCGGCTTCAATAAAATTTTATGCTGTTATTGTTGCAGTTGGATTTAATCAATTTATAATTAGTATTCGACACTTACTAGTTGTTTTGAACATATTGATAATTTTCAACAGCTATTTGAATGGTAAATTTGGAATCATCAGCGACTGGAAGATAAGCTGAAAATCTTTCATTGTTCCAAAACCTCTTCCGGCGTTGAAAAAACCCGGTTTCGGTATAAAAATTAATTCAAGGATCAAGGAAGACAAATTCTGGTTAACAAACAACGAATCTTTTGGTAAAGTACAGAAAAAAAAATCAAATGAGCAAAACATACTAATATATCCCTTATGCCGGGTTTCCACCAAGCGGACAGAACAAAAACAAAACACGAACTCGGTCCGTTTGTGACAGTCCGCGAACTGTTCTAGAACTTGTGGATTGTTTTCCGGACTCGAAAGTCCGCGAATTGTGTTTTTACGGACACAAACAGAGTCCCATCCAATGTCGGTAAACTTCAAAGGATTAACGAGTTCTAGGACTGTTTGTCAGCTTGGTGTAAACGCCCAGTTTGTTTTCATTTACGTTGTTGCGATCTAGTGGTAGTTTAATTCGGTGCGTGAAGGGAAGAAGTGGTAATGTTTATTAAAACTTGATCGAAGTTCACCTCCTATCCTATGCTCATATGATCTCCTCTGAGATCTTGTAACAGTTTAGACGTCACATTTCCTCCTTTTTGCCTTGAGGATGGCCTAATCCAAAACTGGCGTTTAGTTTTGTTCTTTTTAATAATGTAAAATGTAACTGCCAAGTGCCAGCAAAAATAAATCCTCGTCGTCTTGTTCTCTCAAGTTTGCAGCGCGCCACATTCTCACAACTACACGTCCGGTGTAAACTGAATGAAACTTAAACAAAACACAAACAGTTTTCATTCATTTCTGTCCGCGACTGGTGTAAACAGAAAGTCCGTTGGGAACCCCAACAGTCTTCGAACATTTTCCGAACAAAACTGTTCCAAATTTCTGTTTGAAAGGACAGTTCGTGTTTTGTTTTGACCTGTCCGCTTGGTGGAAACCCGGCATTAAGGACAGTTCTATTCTTCGGTGTTCCTGAAAATAGTGGAAACATGAAAATGTATTGTACATCTGCCAATGCGTTACCATCTGCATCGTTTCATGAGTGAATTCTGATACCTACATTCATTCTCCAACAAGGGCGGATATAGCTCTATTTCATGGGAGGGGTAATAACGATATTTGAAGTGAATGTCCTAATATCTGGGTGATCCATAATGGGTAAAAGAAAACTCTACCAGATAAACAACTTAGGTGATTATTAATACCTCAACATGTTTCGAGCTCTATGAAGCTCATCTTCAGGAGTAATCACACATAAGTGAAGCTGAAAACAAATTGAGAAAACATAAAAAAAGCTCAAAAAACAAAGCAAAGCACAAAAACAACTACAAAAATGAAAAAACAATGAAACTTAACGAGCAAAATGACATGACGGAATAATAAAATAAAACAGATCGAACAAAAAATGGTTAAAGAGTAAAATTGGGCGAAAATGGTCAGTACAAAATAGTAAAAAGTACAATAACATCAAATCTCTAAAAGGTCATTAGCATTAAAAAGGTGAACAGAATATCAACGCAAAAAGGTAGAATGTCATGAAAAACTCACATTAAAATCTTCAAGCACGATTCACAGGAAAATTGTCAGAGTCATGTAGATGATTAAAATTGATTCCTCTCGGATATTCCAACTAAAAAGGGGTGGCTTAAAGCACGAAACAAATATACTACAAATACAAATGAACAAAGAAACGAACAAACATGACGAAAAAAAAGAGATGGGGGGGGTAATTACGATTGAAAACCATAAAATCAGGTGAAACATGTATGAAATATTGTATGTGCACCATCTTTTTCTTAGGTCTTCGATACTCATGGGGGGGGGGGGGAAGGTACCCCCAGTAACCCCCCCCCCCCGTAAATCCGCCCTTGTTCTCCAAGTCATTTGTCTTTTTGAGTTCCGAGTATATTCCAAAATCAATCTGTTATCTTATCTGAATGAAACTGCAAAGTTTTACTTCAATATATTTTATTTTCGAGTTCGAATTATCCATTAAAAGATGGTTTACTCACAAGATTTCATGATTTTTCATAATGAATTGCGTTCTTTTGCTATATAAAGAACCAATCTCATGGTGCGAGTGGATAGATATGTGTCAATCGAATGAAAAGCAAAGCGTAAATCATAAATTTCTAACAGTTTATATGAATGAAAAGGTGCACATAGTTTACATACTCAAGTGGGAAATGAACGGGTCAAGACAAGGACACCACAACACTATACAGTTCATTGTTTATCGGATACGAAAAAATCCAAATCGAACACAACACACAACAAAAGCAAAATGCACACGAAGAATATCAAACACGAAAATAACAGTTACGCACCAGTAAACTAGTTTGTCTATGCAGTAAACTAAACTGTGGCTGCAGACTGACACTGAACACGGTCCTGCCTAAACTTTCACTAAGGTCATTTCAAAGTCATTTGCCATGAGACAGAAAAAGCGGTGTTGCGCGGTCTATATCTATTTAGTGAAACCTACTACATTACTGCTCTGATTTTCTCACCAATTCCACAAATATTGCAATTCACTTATGATATTAATGTGTCTAATAGTCGTAGGCAGTGGCGCATGAGCTATAAAATAAGTTTGTTACTCAATGGAGTATTTTTATTGTTTAATTATATTGAACTCAAAATAGAACCGACAAAACATTTAGGGACTTGGCATCGTTCTACGTGCAATGTGCTGATGGTGAACATGCGCACATTGTGAATGAGTTGCCTTTGCGGCACGTTTTTCGCTGCGGAACTAGAAGGAATTAGCATTCTAGAGTAAGTATATCTATTATGATTTCTATGATAGAAGCTCATAAATTTCAACAAACTGAATCAAATTTCCCAGGATTCTCAATTATAAATCGTCTGATTTCCGATTTAAAGTAATTTATGTTTTTACACACTTTTAGATCATTCGGAATGAGGTTAAAAAATCTAGGACCAAAATACATGAAAGATCTGTGGGTTGTCGACTTTTTGAAAAATTTAACTTTAAAATTCATATTTCGTGCTGACCTAGTTGATCCAGATCCCCTCTTCTCATAAATAAACTGTTTTTTTGTACATTCTAATTATACATTGGTTCACGAATATAGTCCTAATCTTCATTAACTTACTCTCTGCATACAACAGACTCGTTGAGAATAATCTTCGTTTCTTTAAAATAATTTTTAACAAAGTATTTTGTGCGGTCTGTAACGTCTGCAGAGAAGTGGAAAATGCACCTCCCCAAGCAACAACACAATACCTAATTATTGATTCCGCTATGCTATTATACAATAAAAGAAGGGTTTTTCTTGGCAGAATGTCCCTCAACCTATAAAACCTATGACTTAGACACCTTATTCTCTTCGTCACGTGCCCTATATGCTCTGTCCATCGTAGATGTTGATCCAATATAACTCCAAGATAGCTTATGCGAGAGGTTTTCTCCATTTTTTGGCAAGTACATGTTTGTGAACTACAGAGAGGCGAATGCAGTCTCAACTCGAACTGCACGGGCTGGTCGACAATTGACGGAGAAAATGTTATATATTTTGTTTTCTTCAAATTTAAAGTTAGTAGACTGCTATTCAACCACAAATAAACTTTTTTCATGTTAGATTCTGCTATGATTTTTAATTCTTCCCAGGTTTTCGCAGTGAACGTTATTACCGTATCGTCAGCATAGCAAACTAAATGGGCCTGCAAGTTTTTTATTTTAGTAATATTATTTATATATATCAGGAACAATAATGGCCCCAATACCGTCCCTTGTGGTATCCCAATCCTCAGAGCCTCACCATCGCTCCTCTCCCCCCCAATTGCAACACACTAAAATCTCTCGGACAGGTAGTCTCTGAGAAGTGTCCAGGCAACACCTCGAATTCCACAACTCTCAGCTCTATCGAGTAGTTTATTATGTGGGACTGTGTCAAAGGCCCTGGCAAGGTCAATGAACACTGAGAGGCTCTTCATCGAGGCATCCATGGATTCTATTGGCTTCTCCAAGAAATCAAGAACTGCATCCTCCGTACCAAGACCCTTTCTGAAGCCAAATTGGCTATCTGTAATTATGTTATGCTCATCAAAAAATGCGGTTATTCTATTCTTAAGTGACTGTTCAAATAATTTTGCGAAATTGCTAATTACTGAACTTGGTCTGTAGTTATGCACCTGACTTGGATCTCCAGCTTTATAAACCGGGGTGACAAGACTTTGCTTCCACTGTCTAGGAATTTTACCCTGCGCAAAACATAAATTTATAACATGTACTATAGGTGTTACAATGTATATGTGCAATTTTTTTATAATTTTTGAGGTTATATTGTCAGGACCAGGGAAACAGTTGTTCTTCAACTTCGATATCAGAATAATAATTTCATTAGCTGTTACTGGTTTTAAAAATACCGATGATATTATAGGAGTTTCCTCCTCAAAATCCTCAGGCAAATCAGTTGTTTCGATTTTTTTAGCCATTTCATCACCCAGGTGTATGAAGTATTTATTGAAGAAATCTACTTTCTCTTTATTTTCGCTGACCGTTTCGCCCTTATCGCCCTTTATGGTGATGTTATCTAATGTTCTAGATTTCTGTTTCCCGGTAATATCGTCTATTATTTTCCAAACCTTTTTAAAATTTCCATCAGCCCTAGCAACTTCATTTTGATAATAGTCGGTCTTTGTTTGTTTCAGCAGGGAGTTTAGCTTATTACGATAGCATCTGTATTGAGTTTCAAGTTGATCCGAATGATTTTTCCGTAACTTTTTTTTCAGTTTATTTCTTTCATTTATTGATTTGATCAAACCCGTCGTTATCCACGGTTTAATTTTCCTATATTTACATGGGTTCAAGATTTCCATGCGAGTACTCTTAGATATATAGGTATTTAGTCTGTTAATGAATAGGTCGTAAGATGTTTGTGGATCACTCGTCATCAATACATCGCCCCAGTCCTCATCACTCAACAGTTTTGAGAGATTCTCGAAATTAAGTTTTTTCGTAATTTTTGTTTGTGTGTGTGAATTCTCAATGCAATTCGAGTTTTTGATGACGATACGCACAAAAATAGGTAAATGATCGGTCATATCTGTGTGAAAGATAACTGGATCGATATCAACCTTATCGAGCAAACTATTTCGCATCTTAAGGAAAATGTGATCGATTGTGGATTTACTATTTTGTGTTACTCTTGTTGGCTCATTTATATATGAAATGAATCCATTTGAGTTTAAAATATTCAGGTAAGCATTGGTATCATTGTGATCAGGATGAAGTAAATCAATGTTTATATCCCCCACGTGAATTTCAAGGTTTTGATGATCTATTTCATTGAGATATGATTCTAAATTCATTATGTAATTTTTTGTATTTGTTGCTGGTGACCTATAAAAAGCCGTTATACCCACTCTGCCATCACAGGGCAGAATTTTGTTTGCTAAAATAATTCTGAGAAATTTGTTCTCGTTTACCTGATGTATAGTTACATCTGCTGTTAAATTATTCCTTATATATACCACAACACCGTCACATTTATTAATTTCTGATTCATTATAATGAATTGAATAATTTGGAATAGAGAATAAACCTACGTCCTCTATTTTTCTCGTTTCTGACAAAACAATGACATCGAATAAATCTTCTGACATAGATACCTGAATTAAAAGTTCCTCATAATGCTTCTGTAAACTTCGTATATTAAAATGAACAATATTAATCGCCCGCATGCTGCCGCCCTGCCCATCCCGCACATACTCCTGAATACTGCTACATATTTTAGTATCAATTTGAATATTTTGATCAACCAACTGCAAACAGTCTAATATAGCAGCGGAGTACCTCTCTAAAGACAACGAAAGCCCCCCAAAACAAATTCAGTAAAATAAATTGAATACAACTTAAAAACAATTCGACAAATTTTCTTTATTATTATTTTCAGACATAAAAATCCTATTTAATTTCACAGATCATCAATTTCTGACGATAATTCCCTCTTCCCCAATTGCTAGATATAATGTTTCTTTGTTTTTCACATTCTGTACCTTATTTCTTCCATTTTTGATATATACATTTTCATTCAACGTCCATACATTCCTCATACCAAACTTTTCAAGAGCTTCATTCAGTATTCCGACCCTCATGCTAGTCAAATCTTCCCTTATGACCACTCCAGTACCTTTCAGTAATGTTTTCTTCATATAAATTTCCTGTTTTATTTGGTGTTTAAAGAGCTTCAGTAAAATTCCTCTACATTTTCCACCAGTTGGTTTTCCAAGTCTAAAACATAAATCAACATCCTCTGCAGTCAATTTCATAGACATTTTCGAGTTAAGTAATTTAACGATTTCATGCTTAGTATCTTCTCCTGTTTTCTCTACAAGGCCAAACACTCTCAAGCTCATTCTTCGGCTTTCTTGATCCAACTTTTCCATATTTTCTTCCATGTATTTTTTACCTGAATTGGCCTTCTTCAGTTCATCCTCGAGAGTATTAATCCTTTGTTCAAGATTCGACTTTAATTCTCTTTGATTAGTTTGAATCTCTGCCATCGTCTCCTCTAGATTTGATAATTTCTCGTTTATGGTTTTTATGACGGCTTCGGATACCATGTTTGTTATTGCCCTGATGAACGAGTCACTTTTTATACACTCATTGACCGCTCGACTAACTGAAGATTGTATTTCTTCACGTATTTCTCTCGTTATAACCATTTTAAACGGAGCAGTGGTAAACTGTGTAGTTTATATGTATTATTATACGATAATAATAAAGAATTTTAATTATGCGTGTAATATAGAAATTTTCAATGTTTTGAGGAACCTTCCAACACGAAGTCACTCGCCCGCCATGCGCACCATGGACACCATAGTGGGAAATGTTATTTCCAAATTAATCTTTTTTCAACGATTTCAGAAATATCTATCATGATATACTTCCGAGTTCACTATATAGGTATCGAAAATCTCGAAAAAACACTTTTCGTTCAAAAAAATCGAAGCAGGCTTTGAATGTCTTCCTTCAAAACTGAGGCGATCCTACAATTCCACGTCTTATTTATTTTCATTTGTCAAATTCAATCCAGTTTTATCATTATTGTATTGTCTGGCGATTTTAAAGTTCTTACAAGGTCATAGAATTCGAAATCTCACAATTATTGTAAGCCGCCAAATTGATTCAGGAAATATTAGCTATATTATTACTAAGACCAAACTTGTTGATTCTAGTATTCAAATACTTAGATGAAACAAAATAAGCTGTTATATTATTCTTAAGCCTTGTGAATATACATTTCTGCGGCTGAGTTCTTTCAGGATATCTATCAAAATATATTTGAGATGCATTACTAACGTCATAATTTGCTTGTATATAAAACATTATATTAAGTATATTATATTATTAATAATTCTCGTAAGGCATGATGTGATATACCTAAATAAGAATTTTAGAAGCGCCGGACGATACAACAATGATGAAGTCTGAATTGAATTTTACAAGAAGTGGAAATAAATAAGATATGAAATTCTATGACCGCCTCAGTTTTGAAGGAAGTGAATCAAAGCCTGCATGGATTTTGTTGAACGAAAAGTGTTTTTTCGAAATTTTCGATATAAAGTGAACTCAGAAGTATATCATGATATATTATTTCGAAATCGTTGAAGAAAGATCAATTTGGAAATATCATTTCCCACTTTGAAAAAAAAAAATTTTTTTTCTTATAGCTCCGAAATTTGGGCAGATACAAAAAATGCAATAGCACAGATGAAAAGCAGTAAAAAAGTGCCCTGAAGATGTGTTGATTTCGACAAGGTAGATCCTATAATGAGGAAGTTAGAGCCAATTATAATAATGGACCGAATAAAAAAATCGCCTTGTAGCTCGGAAACTAGACGCCGTAGCAACTTGGAGTTTTCAGCAATTTCTGTTTCTCGAAAAAAGAAAACATGACATGTATCTTACTTTTTCTCTATCTCTTATAGTTTAGGAGTTGTAGTACTAAACGATCGAAATCAGGCCACCCTGTACTTCATGTCTCAGAGCTGTCAAAGTCGGTGGGGGCGGGGGTAAATTTTCAAGCCGTCTACCCATAATGTCCCAAACATTGCTTTATCGGCGGAAGATCGGGGGATCTGGGCGGCCATGGCAAAATATTCGCATGGGTCGCTTCAAAAAAGTTCAGAATAACTCTGGCAACATGAGGTCGAGCATTATCTTGCTGAAATAGTTGATTCTCGAGCCGTTTAAGGTGAGGGAGAACATATTATGGCCCCACTATTTCTTGAAGGTAACGCAGCGCTGTCATGTTACTTCGAATGAAGACTAAAGGTGACCTACTTGCATGTGCAATTGCACCCTATTCCATAACGCCTTCTGTCCGGTGTACATAACGCTCAACATCAAACTGAGGTTCACGTCTTTACCTCGACGTCGTCCAACTCTACTTCGGCCATCAACGTACTCAAGTCGACGCAAATAAATTTAATTGCTAGTGTTTCCGATGATAAAACAGAGTAAAACGATAAGTGATGATGAATTTTCAATTTCTGGGACTTCTCCAGAGCTGGTTGATGCAGTGAAAATACTGCTTCTTCAGAATAATTGCCGAAGAGATCATAAAAAAAGTTCGAATATGCATATGTCGAACCAACTGTAAGGAAATGTCATTTCCTTATATTAAGGAAATGAATATTTCCTAACAGTTAGGAAATCTTGACTTTTTCTATGACAAATTTTGACTGGAATGTCAACATTTCCTAGCGATTTGCGGAAAATTGATATCACTGGTTCTCGTCTTGATTCATCCAATAAAAATCATTGCTTTTTTTTCAAAAAGCAACTCGTTAATTGAGGAGAGAACATTTGAATCATACATTAACTGATTGGAATCCATTTCGAAAAAACAGAATTTATCCTGAGAAGATAAAATTATAAAAATTAACACACACCGCGATATTATAATATCATCATAATTATGTACGCATATCGTGTTTCTAACTAATAAATTTATAGACTGTATAGAAATTTATATGATGTTGTCACTATTATTCCACTATATCAAGTCGTAGAACCACGAAGCCTATAAAGTCCAAAGACTAATATATGGAATCAGTTTTGACTTTTGCGAAAAATTTCACAGAATACTAGTTTTAGAATATTCACTCTGAATTAAGTCAGATAATTCCTTACTGGAACATTACACAGAATATCTGAACAAGACAACGAACTACAATCAGGAGCGCCGGCACAGATCTACGATTCAACTGGAAAAGACTAATCAGTTTTCATTTATCTCTATGATCTTTAGTTTTCAATGAACTTCTTGAATCTGACTAGTCTCTTTAACGAAGACAGCATTGCAAATGCAATTCTACATCTTTTCGAGCTACCTCTTTTCAAATCATTACATTCCTTGCATACATAAACCCAACGTAATCAATGTTTTTTCATTATCAAAGTCCACGAAATTCTAACTTTTTTATTTTCCATGAAATGTTTCCTAATATCTACCCGTTTTGTTTTCAGATACTTCAGACAAAACATAGGATGCTTTTCTTTTGCTACAAGTCAGTTCCCAAAATTTTCTTATTATCTACATGATATATTGTAACGACATTGTTTGAATTATAGAATGTTATCATAAATTATTACAACAAATGAATGCAGCATGTGTAAAAATCAGAATGTTTCCCTACAACGACCTCTGGAGTCTGCTACATATCCTGGTTGGCAATTGGAGTGAGCGGAGATGATTCTTCTTCCGTTCATTTCAAGTTTTTTATTGGTGGAGGTTTCGGGAGGTGCTGTAGAAGAACTCGACGCAGCATCAAATCTCATGTCCATTCCTTGCTTACCTTCCACTGAAAAAAAGAATCACGATATAGAAATAATGAGACAACTCTAAGATTCTATGAAAATAATTTATTAAGGTCATGTTTAAATTTCTAAGCCTCATTTTCATCTCATACATTGAAGGTGAACGAAAAATGTGACATGCGCCATCATGCAAATATGACATGTTAATCGAAACAAAATGGTAATCAACCATTTAAACTGGAAGTGAAACTACTGAATATGTTTCGATTATAATTTTTTCACCAAATTACACAAACGAATGAAGAAAAGCACCAGATTTTTTTTTAATTTCGTTCGAGCTCTTATTTTGGAATGTCCAGAACTAAGAGGTTATATGTATCTTATATTGAATAAACTCTATTCTATTCTAATACAAGGCAACTGTCGATGTTGGAAAAATTACAAGTGAAGTACGAAATATATCCTTAGCGCAATTGTATTGCTGGCGTAATTAGGTCAGTCAGATCTACAGATTCACAGGTGAGAACAACAGTCTTGTATGCAATACTATTTTTTGTGAAGAAAAATAAATTCTTTGTTTTTTACAGAGAAACAATTCTTCTATTATTCTGACCTAGGAAAGAAAATTTATGAATCCAAGATCAACCAACTAAAATTAAATATTTTTCATTTCATTCCATAATCAGTACCTAACACTCCTTTTCTCCTGCCACAATTTTTACATGTTTCTTCAGAGCCGTACGTTTCAAATGCGATTGATGGTCAATCGGCCAGTCGAAGCCGGCGCTTGAACTGGATTTTGTAATCATTATTGTATGCCTATCATCAGTCGACCGATAAAACAAACACGAGCATCAGTTCGGCCCGCTGCATTTGCGTGTCGTCGGCTCGAGCCGACAAAGGATGCTTTCACATGCATGCGCACCATCAGTCCTGATGCGATTGCGGTGTTGCGCATGATATTGAATATTCTGAGGATTTTTTACGTACTAACTAAAGGTTTGTATTTGTATACCAATAATAGTGGATAATAGTCGATGGGTAGGAAAAAGTAAATTCTGAAACTGATATGCTCATTAGTGTCATAGAAAAAAAGCGGAAATCTGGGACACTTATTTCCTGAGAAAATTGTAAAAAGATAGATGAAATTTGAAAGCATGTGGCTCAGATCTGTGTTTTGCAGGAAGATTTCAGGAATCTTTCTCAATGACGACAGCAAGAAGCGAGTGAGTTTGGAGTCTGCATATTCATCAATAGATTGATAGTTGATAATGACCTCGCTCTTCAGCTTTTCGTCTGAGGTCCTTTGGCTTTGATATACAGGATCATTGAGTGAATTTTAAAAGTTCAATGAAACTTGAACCAATCAACGATCAGATTCCCCATATAACATTGCAAACGAAGAATTTACATAATAATAGGAATTCCCAATATAAGAATTTCGTAAAACGGAAAAAGGTACTACGTACTGGAATCAGACGGTTCTCGTACAAAGCAACAACAGTGTCACGCTCAGAATCCATAGCGGCGACTGAGGATACGCATCCATGTGAAAAAAAAATAATAGTGGTGTGCCTGGAGCATTCAAAACTCGGATTAGAGTTATAGTGAATGAATTAATACGATCGATGTGGGATATTGTTTTTTTAACTATAAATTGCAATTTTTACCCAAAATTTTTTGGTGCACTCCATTTTTTCATTATTTAAACAAATTATTATAAAAAAATTATGTTTGACCATATACATATTTCCACTCCAAACAGTATTTTTTTTTATTTATATGTTAAATCTCACCTGAGTAGATATATATAAACATTTTTCAAAGATACCTGTGTATAAAAATAGCTGTAGGGATCTCGAACAGGTAGAAAAACGTGGAGGGGAGAGCGGAGCGACAGCTGCTATTATACAATAATTTCTCGACTAGTTTAGTTGCAAGTAACACGTGTTCTGTAAATATTGTGCTTCTATAACAGTGAAAATTTGGTTTTTTAGTGGAAAATTCTTGTATATTTTTGTACTGAAAGGTGTATTGAAGACGACGTTTTTATATTGAACCATTACAATTTTTTGTATTGCTTAATTTGCTAAGTGATTAGATTGAAAACTACAGTTCATTATTTAATTAATTGAATAATAAATGAATCGAAAATCGAAAAGTTCAGTTTCAATAAAAAAAAATAAATGATAATAATGAATCAAATGCAATTAATTAATTATTAATTATTTGATTTCGAATGTACAGTACTTTCATTCGCCGTATGCTTCTAAATGCTAATTTAAAGACTTCACTATTAGCAAAATGGATTCATTTCATATTCACAGGGAAGACTCGGATGGGAATTATCAAAAGAACTGTTGTGTAATGTTTAGATTTTTTTTCAGAATCTCCTGAAATTCCATTTTAAATCGGGAAATTTCATAAATGATTATATCTCCGAAGTTTTGGGTAAAAATTGAATCAACCGAATACTTTCAATTTCAAAGAAGTTTTCAGAAATAAAAAATTCAATTTGATTTTAGGTGATATTGACTTTTGATCATCATAAAGTTGAAAAATTCACGCCTCCCATCTAGCACCGTCTTTAAATATCGGAGTAACCAATGAAAACGTACATGTTCGATTTAATTTCGCTTTATGGCTTTGGTGGGGGCAATTGACCATATTCACCGTCGCCATACTGTTATGCGGCAATACCAACTACCCAGGGTTTTCAACATCGAATAACGAAAGTCACTAATTTCTCAGGACCGCGAAAGTTTAAATGGAAATATTTTGGTGTCAGTTTTTTTATTTTTAGATCTATTTCTTGCCGAATAAGATGTCTTATTGCCGAAAAATTACTGACACAACAACCATGGCCTCCACTATACTGATATCTAACCATAGGTATTTCCTGGATTTCATCACAAAATACTTAACCAAAGTTCACCACCAATTTTATATAACCTCTCATACCACATACCATACTGATAATAGTGATAATCTGATACTACTTTTGAATATGGTCAATAGACCATATTCACCGTCGCCATATTGTTGTGCGACAATACCAACTACCCAGTGTATCAGATTATTAGTATGGTATGTGGTATGAGAGGTTATATAAAATTGGTGGTAAACTTTGGTTAAGTATTTTGTGATAAAATCCAGGAAATAAGGGTAGATATCATTATAGTGTAGGCCATGGTTGTTGTGACAGTAATTGTTCGGCAAGAAATAGATCTAAAAATAAAAAAACTGACACCAAAATATGTCCATTTAAACTTTCGCGGTCCTAAGAAATTAGTGACTTTCGTTATTCGATGTTGAGGACCCTGGATAGTTGGTATTGTCGCACAACAATATGGCGAAGGTGAATATGGTCAATACTATACTCAAAGAAGTTTTTATAATGAAGGTTATGGTGCCAACTTTTATCGTTAGTACTTAGTCGTTACAATGATCTGAATGTTGATTTCAATACCAGAGGAAATTTGTGAGATATGAGTGTGTAAAAGGAACGTACAACAATTTTTATGACCATAAAAATTTCACTAGGTTTCTAGCTGAATATGCTCAGCAAGCGTAAATCGTACATGAACAAAAGGTAATTATAGATTGTAATTTGTTGAATCGTGACGAGGCCCATTAGTCCAATATTGTTTGATTATAATACCTAGGCAAAGGGGGCTATGTGAGTAAACAATAGAATCGAAAATATTTTTTCCATAAAATTTTGTTGCCACGAGGCATTTGTTTCGGGAATCCAGGCTTACGAGAAATTCACCACCTACCCGACATCCGAGCGGTCACCCTAGTCCTAGCTTATTCTTATACGAAGAATCATTGAGGAAAATCCTCGCACCCGTCGATTTCTAATTTCAAAAGTGAGTTATCGTATGCGTTTTTGAATTTGATATTTCTCACCCCCTATCTGTTTATTGTTTTTTTCAAAGTACCTATGTCCCATATTTGAACTGCTCTTTTTTGAGATATTTCACATTCTTCAAAAAAACGATTACTTTGTAAAAAATGTAGACATTTGAAAAACAAGATTCATGAAACAGAAAAAAAGAGTGTTCCATTTGAAAAAATTGAGTTATCGCATATTTAATTTGAGTAAATTGGAAAATTTATATAAGGCAACCTGCATAAAAAAACTTGATTCGTTAAGCTAACTACTGTAAAAATTTCGTTCAGCTAGATTGAACACAGCGGTTGCTAAAAGAACTTCAATGAACCCCTTGAAACACTAAAAATATCATATAGAAGTATTGACAAACTACGACCAAAGTAACCTATGCAAAAAAAATTAAAAACAAGTGAAAATCAATCTGGCAACAAAGAAGATCGAAGCACGTCATATAATCATAGAATGCCAACTATTTGAAGCTCCAAAGAAAACTACACAACGTCAGCCGCAAAATGGAAGATGCCCTCAACATCAGTTCACCGTCCTGCACCAATACAATAACATTCATTAAAAGCATCAATTTCAACATATGATTATATCAATGACACAATACCATAACATATAAAATCTTCTATGTATAATAATTCTACACTTTTTGTCAGCAAATCGAACCAAAACCGCTAATGGCCTTGTTGTCGAAGCGGCAAACAATAAATAAATAAAAATATCCTAAAAATACGAATTGTGTGGCAACGCCGTGACGAATTTGCCAAATGAGGTATGAGTGTAAAGCTCTTGTTGTCTTCGAAAGAATTATGCCATGAAATACTGGGTGTTCCATTTAAAACACTCCCTTTTTTTCCATTACCTCTTTTTGGTGCACCCTGTATATGTAAAATTATTTTAAGTTTGTAGGATTTTGTCCACTTGATGACTTTGACATCAAAGTTTTTTTTTCCGCACGGTACAGTTTAGGTGCTATTTTAGACGTAGGTACGCCTTGCAGACGCACCCTGTATGTGGGAGGCAATGGAGAGATCATTTGTTGTGATGACTTAACCTCAAAACAATGTCTCTGTCAGCAAAAGGATATTGAGATACAGAAACTGAAAGCACGTCTATCTGATCTCAATGAGCTGTGTTTTGAGAGATCAATCATCGGTCAAATCTTAACTATACAAGGTGTAGGTAAGTGGATATCATACAGGATATTGTAATGACAACATCTCTACTGCGAAATCGATAGACACGTCAGTCGACAAACAAACTGGGATGTTTATGGAACTTGGGTATCTCAATAGAGCTATAAGCGAAAAGGAAGCGTTGATCAGGGAGATGCAAGATACATGAAAAATCATGGAAAAATACATTTCTTTCTCAGTGGAAGTTGATCAATCTGAAGAGAGAACGCCATCTGTTAGATTAAATCAAATTGAGATGAATGGAAATCAATACCAATCTATTAAACGAGTGAAGAAATCCGGACAACAAACAGCCGGCAATGATAATACACGAGAAAAAAACTGCAAACGAAATAACAACCATCTACAAGAATGAAAAGCAGACTGATAACGAAGCAAAGAACAGATTTCCTATATAACTTTTCAAACTAAGAATTCACATAATAATAATTCCAATATGAGAATTTCGAAATACGGAAAAAGTTTCCACTTCGTGCGGAAATCGGACGATTCACGTACAAAGCGATAACAGTGGCACACTCCTTCCTCTTCAAATCCATAGCAGGGAGTGCAGCGACTGACGATACGAAAACATGTGAAAACCACAGTCGACTGAGAGCTGTTTCACATGGGACTGATGGTCATTGGTCAGTCCTGATGGTCGGTCGAACTGATCATCAGTCGGCGGTGTTTGTTTTCACATGGATGCGAATCGTCAGCCGCCGCTATCAAAAGCTTTGTTTCGGTTCGGAAATTCGGAACTGTCCTGGTATTGTTCCGAATCTGCGTCGAACTTATGCGCAGTGAAATGTCGATTCAGAACGATTCTAAAACAATTCGGAAAATGATGAAACCAAAACATACATAATCGGAACTCTGAATCCTGAACCAGTTCGTCATCAGAGGTTCTAACTTCAAAACACTGGACAATATAGACAATATAGTTCCGAACCAGTTCAGAGTGAACCAAAACAGGTTATTTAGGATTTTTACATCTGCGCTTGTGCAACCGGTCCAGAACTGTGAACCACAACAAAGCTAATGACCATTTGCCGCTATGATTTGTAGAGTGACATTGTTGTCGCTTTGTGCGAGAACCGTCCGATTAACCCACGAAGTGAAAACTTTTTTCGTATTTCGGAATTCTTATATTGTAATTATTATTGTGTGAATTTTTTGTTTGAAAAGTTCTATTGGAAATCTGCTCCATGATCAGTTCAAATTTCACTGTATCATCCTGTATGTGTATATCAAAATCCAAGGACTTCAGACGGAAAGTTGAGGAAGAAGGACATTATCGACGATCAATCTGTTGATGAATATGCGAACTTTCTTGCTTCTTGGTGTTGTAATTGAAAAAGATTCTTGAAATCTTCCTGCAACACAGAGATCTGAGCCACATCCTTCCAATATTCAAATCTTTATTTTTATAATTTTCTGAGAATGTATCCCAAATCTCCGCTTTTTGGCACTTACAAGCACTTCACTGTCAAAATCAAATTTTTCCTACCCATCGACTATTATTTCGAAAATACGTAAAAAATCCTCGGAATATTCAATAACATGCGCAACACCGCAATCGAATAAGGACTGATGGTGTGCATGCATGTGAATGGCTCCTTTGTCGGCTCGATCCGACGACCAGCAAACGCAGCTGGCTGAACCAATGCTCATGCTTGTTCCATCGGTGGACTGATGATGCATGTGAAAGGGATTGCAAAATTCAGTTCAAACGGGCTGAAGGACCCCAGTTCGATGGCTGTGAATAAACTTTTTTCTCTCTCTCAGTTCAAACGCCGGCACCTTAGACAAAGGAAAGGGGAAACGCGGTATAGGATGATAAATCTTGAAGCCAAGATGCCACATAATGAAGAACGAACTGGACGACTTTATTACTACAAAACGAGAATTACGCCAAGATCTGAACGACGTTGTCACGTTGTCTGAGATTTCCGATTCATTAACGTCGAATCCTTCCAGAATTGCACTAAGCGACATTCGTCGGTTATTTAAGAGGTTCCAACGTGACAACACCGGCATGGGCGCCCATATGAAATTTTTCAAGGGGTGGCCCAGACGTAATGATATTGCATATCACATTTTGTATACTTGGCTTTGAGCACCTTGAAAACTCTAGTTTGAACTATGTTCGAAAAACTTCCCTACATTAAAATACTAGGCCACAGTACTGAAAACAGTGCTGTAATGAACTCATTACAGCATTGTTTTCAGTAATATTTTTCGTTTTTTGGTTGCCAGCACTGGCTTCCGCTCCTATTAATTTTCAACGCACGTCAATTTGGAAATGTCAATTTCGTAACAGTCACCAACTGCCAAGATACAATACAAAAGTCACTAGGATGAGTTTTTCATTGAATTTCAACAGTATTTCACGAAATTTGAGTGAAATAGAGAAAATATCGTCTAATACTCGTTGCAGAATGCAATTCCAACACTCAAGCGTTCGAAAACTCGCTCCTTCGTCGCTCGTTTTCGAATTTCGCATTCGTATTGGAATAGGAGCCCATTCTGCAACTAGTTTTAGAATATACTATTATTGAAACAAATTCTAACGAAGAAAAAACTGAAGATAATTCATAGTTTTAGCGCAATTGATAGAACTGCATAGTGTTCAGTATTTATCAGAAAAAGCAAATTTTAAGTTTCTTTTCTTCCTGCCGAACAAGTCAATAACTTTGTCCTCAAAGTCAGGTCTTCTTGCTCTTTTCCTGTGGACACTTAGCAGGCACAAGCTTGAAAGACGTTCCTCGCCTGTGGTACTCCTCAGCCAAGTTTTCACTCTACGTAGAGTGCTGAAAGAACGCTCCACGGTACAAGTTGTGGGAGGTAATGTGATATAGAAAATGATAATTTTTTTTACAGCTGGGTAAAAAGTTGTTTCTTTCAATATATCGTGTAGACTTGTTTTTTCCGAGCAATCATTATCTGCCCAAACGTCATACCATAACCTGGCTTCGTGCTTCTAAATTAGGTATTCTATAGAAGTTTTCTAAACTTTTCACTTCTCTCATGAAATCATCTTTTTTCTCTTTCTTCATAAGATGTGGGTGAAGAATTCCACCTTTGAATGGTATAGCATTACCTTTGTCAAACCGTGTCACTTTAGACGTTATTATGGAGTCCATGTAGGGGTTGTGAATTGAAACCCTGAAGTAGTCTTCGGGTGACAAGCTTTGGACATTGAATCTATGTTTTTGCTTTTCGGCCAATCTTGGAACTTTGACATTCACATCAAGTTCCGCACAATCTTTCCTCACTGCATCGAAAATATCCTTGAATTCTTCATTTGTTGAAATATTTATTCAATAAGAATAATTATTTGACAAAATTTTTTTTTTCACATATGATAAATTTGTATCTTTCCTTGAATGCTAGGGGGGGCCCGGGCCCCCCCTTGCCCCCTACTATGGGCGCCCATGAACACTGGTTGTTCCAGTTTCATTCATATATTGTTTCGCGACCAATCAGCGAAATTGGCCTTCGATTTGACATTTCATGTTTGCTACACGTTGCCTTTCCGATATCTAGTGATTTTCTGAGACATTTCTGATTTTTATGAATATCTTGAGCCAAATACGTTAAAATAATGGTTCTTAAGAGTCAAGTGTATGGCAAATTGGACTCCTACAACCCCATTGATATAGAATTTTAGATTCTAAGTCAATATACAACACTAGTTTGAGTTTTCACAGGTTAGTTTCATGTTTGCAGATCAGTGGCGTAGATTGTTCAATGTTTCTGATATTACTTTTAGATTTCCCTCAAATATTGAGAGAACAAATAAGTATATGGCTTTCAATTTTGGACTTGGCTGATACTGAAAACTTGCCTCAAAATCTGTTTTCATGTTCTGAGCACTTCGAATCCAAAGATTTCAGTTTTCGAGTGAATGGTACCAAATATCTTAAAAAAGATGTCAATCCTGGTCCCATAAAACAACCTTGGGATCTTGTAAAACTGGAGCAACCACTGGAGAAATTTGATTCAAAGCCTTTCATCTCTAATTTATTTTACGGTGAAGAAAACGTGAAATCATCTGGAGCAAGCAGTTGGTCAATTCGATTCAAAACCTTCAACCTCTACCTCTAAAATCAGAATGGGAAGGTAAATATTTCATTCACACGCTGCCCATATGGAATTATTTTATAAAGTTCAGTACCAGTGAATTTTCTACACCTGAGAGTCAAAGCAAAAAGATACTCATATAACGTAAGTCTGTTTGAAGGATAAAGAATAAAATCACCTTGATGAAAACATTGATGGATTGTTTGAGAGAAAAATCGCTCGTATCAAAAGCTTCAGAAGCAACCATATCTGCATGTCTCCTTTTTGGTTATTGTTACAAGTTTTTGGTAAAACTGCAATAGCATGTAACTTGATTTTTTTATGATTCGAGATATGGGAGCCATTATATTTTAAATAATGTTGTGCATAGCTAGTAAGAACAATTATGTCGTTTGAAACCTTATCTTAGACATGGAAATAAAGTACAACGTATGGTAACTTAAGAAAGAAGATTATATTTTTCTGAGAATTAACACGTTACACGAATATGAAGCTGGTCTAATGTTCTCATTTAAGTATACGTTTTAGATTCAGAAAAGTATTTTTGAATGTCCAAATTGATTTGATGCTTATGATTCTGAAATTTTCGATTTTGAACAGTTTTTACTGTCTCCTGAAAAATTTACATATATGAGTTACATACCTATGGTATTGCACAGTCACGGATGAAGTAGAACAACATTTTGAGACAACCAGAAGATCAAATTTTTCTGTTTCAGGCATCTGTCAATCCTGGAGCTGCTACTGATTTATTCGAGAGAATGTTGAAAGGATCGAGTAGGCAAAAATTTAATCCAACATTGAGAGCCTTGCATTAACTTTGGCGTTTTATTCACCCAAAGGATACAATTTTGTTAGAAAAACCTTCAGCAACAGCCTTCCGCTTTCAGAATAAGGATCCATCATGAAACAACTAAACTCTTAGATGAGTTAAAAAACAATAGATCAAGATCTATGAATACAAAACTTATATTCTTCAGGAATTAATAATTTAACGATTTCATTGTATTGTGCTATTGTGGAAACTGATTGTGATTGACTTTAATTATTGTTTCAATAAAACACCTATCAGTGATTATTTTGATATTTTATTGGGTAATTTATTATCTGTAACATGCGTAAATATTCTGACTCAACATGTTTTCGTGATTTTATTGATTAAATTCAGGTGATTTCATTTTTTTCTTCAACCGATTCACTTTTAAGGCGGATTCTTCGGCAAGTTCATTCAGCTAATACATATCAAATTGGAACCAAATTTCAGCTCATTGTGGTTATAAGTTCCATAGATATTGAGCTCCGAAGCATTAATTTTCAAATGTGAATAACTACGGAACCATGCGAAAAAATTGGCTCATAATCGGACAATATGGGTATATTTATTGCTTTCCGTCGAATTTAACTGAATTCTGATTTCATCAATAAAAAGTTATTTACCTACCTAACGTGCGCATAATGTATTTTTCCGGACGAAAATACAGTAAGACATAGGACACGCGGAGGTGTATCCCCCTAAACAACACGGCAGATCCACGCCACTGGTGGCAAATGAAATCAGGGCAATCAGGCGAATCTAGTCTCTGCATTGTTGCCAGCGCGATATTAGTGGAACAAGGACTACATCTCTCCTTGTTCCACTCATGGGAAATTGGTCGTAATGTTGGCTTCAAACGTTCCTGAATTTATTAATGACATGCCAGGTCTCCTCTTTCCTTTATCTAAGGCCGGCACCGACTCACCATTAGGACTGATCATCAGTCTCATGTGAAACGGCTCCACGTAAATGGAATAATCAAGTTTAAGCTTTCTCTTTATCCGGAAGTGCTATTTCACCTTAATTGGATCAGAGGGCAATTACCATTTTTGAATGTAACAGAAGCACCTGATCTAAAAAACTGACATAGTAAAGAAAATCTTAGAGAATATCAACAAATTTTCGAAGGTTAAAAATATCCATGATATCCAATTAAGTTCTAGTTGGTATGGATTGATGGTGAGTAGAATGCTATTACATAACTACTAGCAAAATGTAATTGAATCATCTCAATTTTCGGATGAACCACATATTCTGGAATGATCCAGGTTTTCCAATAATTTCCGATTGTGGGTTATCAATGACATTTGCCAGTTTTGAATTTTATTTCAAGTTCAAACATTCCTACTAATTATAAAAACATTTGTCGGCATTCTTTTTAATTCATAATAACAGACGATAAACACCATAGATTCTCTTATTATAATTTTGTATGGAATGAGATAGAAACCGAAAACTCTTCAAGTTAGCGCGGAATGAACCGTTTCTTTTCAAAGTTGCTGTCACGGCGCGTACTGGCACCTTGCTAAATGCTAAAGGCTGTTTCCCTTCGACACAAATGATTTATCAGTTAGGAGAATTCAATGAAGATAGTATACATGGGCGTACCCAGGAAGCTCTAAGGGGGGGGCAGCTGCCCCCCCTTTAAAACTCATGAAATAATAGCATAACATACGAAAATCAGTTCATTATTTCTCTTCTGTTTTTTGTTTGCCTCCCCTAGCTCAAAGGCTGGGTACGCCCTTGATAGTATTAAATATGGAAAGACGTGAGGAATTGACCGAATAAAGTTAATGTTATTGCTTCCTTTTCGTCATGCCATTTTCGTGGCTAATGAATACTTTGGCAAACAGAATATTTAAAATTATTTTTTCGTATCATTCAATAATCATGGCTCTGTTATCGTTATGTATAAGTACATAATATAATTATGCATGGACTCAAATGATGATTTTTTTCTGTGAACGATTAAAAAAATATTCCATAGCAGTACAGCGCTTTTTACGATAAGCTTATACTCCATACACTTTTATAAAGTTTCCCAGTTTGCCATGAAATTCTGACGCATTTCACCGCGTATATTTTCAAAATGTTGGTTTATGATAATTCCCCTGTCAGATACGTCCACAACGTTGTCGTTTCTGCATAAAAACCGAAGTAATTACGTATTTATCAAAATATTTATTAACTTTGGAAAAATTATGAATTTGAGAAAATATTATGTGAATTCAATGATTCCAAAGACCTGGCGAATGCTGAAGAAACTCTTTCTCTGTTAATACAGGAAATATTTCACTTATATATAAAAGGTTGGAAGATTCAGTTATATTCTATTTTCTTGTACGTAACCGAGTGTTGAAATTTTACTGAAAAATAATGGACAGCCAACTCTATTACTTTGTGATAGTTCATTCGGAAAAAGAAAAAAAGTACTCGAATAACCCAGAAAAACGAACGGAACAGATGAACCTATAGAATTCCCCACTTTTCAAAATTCTCAAGAAATACCTACAGAAGACATTTAAATACCTTTTTGCACAACTTGAAATACTCCGGTATAAAAATGTAGTAGTATTTCGAAACCTATGTCACAGTTAAACCTTGGTAGAACTAACTCCATTCACAAAGCTAAAGAAGAGTAAATTGAAAGTAGCCTTGGCAATGTCGCTTGATTTTCTCGAGTGCCAACCTGCGTCAGTTTTAAGTGAAAGAACTTGATAAAACTGGCTAACCGGGATACTTTATAAAAGTGAATGGAGTGAATATATAACTTTTCTTGGATAACCTGATAACGGATATTTTCGAAAATTTGATGGTATACGTTGATTGTTGTGTCGTGATCTAAACGCACGTCCACCTTATCTTCATTTCTATTATCTACGGAATGAATTGTCCCGCCGTATCATCATCTGTCATCTGAATGAATAATTAGAATCGAATTTTAATTTCATAGCTAGTGCTCAGCTTCGCAAGGAAATAAAATAGTTTTCAGTAATTTCTTTTTAAGGTGGGCGTTCAATGTAGTGTGTTTTTATTTCAAGTTGATTTCGAAAACGGTTTCACTTTGAGAACTGAAATTTTGTGGGTGAACTCAGAAAGGATTAGGGTTCTTGTTGAAATAATTTTAATCGATTTCATTCCGAGAGTAAATTTTTTTTCTTTCAAAAATAGAAGAGAATGAGCCAACCCATGCTTCTGTTTTATTTCAACAGAAAGACCCATGAAAATAGTATTCCATAGTTCGGCGATTTTCGGATAGAGAGCGCCGTTGTACATTTCATTCATGATTAGAGAGATATTCATAGAACTTGATAGTGCATGTTCTATGGAGATATCCATAAAATGGACGGTGTCGCCTCTATCGGCTGATCTTTCCTACTCGCTTTAAACGCCGACCTTAACTTGTGCAGGAAACATTCGTGATAATTATTATGGTTATAATTTGTAGTAAATTCACACAACTTCAAAATTGAAGACGAATTCTTTTTTTCTTTCCTGTGTCGGAATATTTCATATAATACAGGGTGATTCACGGTAGATGGCACATTAGAAGTTTCTGGTGAAACAGATATCGGTTTGAAAATTTGCATGAGTGCATTATCGGACCTTCTATACCCAACTAAAAAATTTTCGTCAATGAGGTGTTGCCACTTCCATTAGAAAGTAGTAGCAATTTTGCTTTTTCAAATGGAATACCTAATATATTATATTATTTTTGGAATCTCCAGCCAATTCTCGACAACTTTTCTTAACATTTCCCAATACCTATCCCAGGCAACACAAAGATATCCCAGAGAAATTCCTGCGACTTCTTTTTAGGAAGTTGTGACGCCTTTTGTGACTTCTTTGGGAGGTCGCAGGGAGCTCTATATCTTCTCCAAATGTCCGCCACAAAAGAGTTCCCAGAGAGCTCTTGACGATATCCTACGTGGACATTCTCAAACAAGCCACACTGAGAGTTCGCATACACCACCCGCGGCGAGGACTTTGAGAACTTCTTATTAACCTCTGCATTGCGAGATGTATAAGATATTCTCAAACAGGTCGCATTGCGAAATGTTAATAAAACATCAAAAACTAAATTTGATTTGTCCTATTCCTATGATGAGAATCTGTATATTAGCTATATTATTGAATTGATCTACACAAGAAAGTGTTGAAAGTTATTCATTATTTTCGGCTGCAACAGAAGGTAAACTAAAACAATAAGCAAATTAATCCTTCAATCTTTATTATCAACAAATTGCAACAAAAAAATTTAAAAAAATTATTCAAAACATTAATTTCTTTCTTTCTCTGGGTACAATCTCTCAGCCAATCTTGAGAAAAGACTCCTCTGTTATCCTCCACGAATGCAGTGTTGCTACCCTCCGTACCTACAACTTTGCCCATTAAGAATTATCAATAATTTATTAGCTTGAATTTGTGGAATATTCGACTCTTCTAACCATTCTTGTAAAACCTGTCATGAAGTTATTACACTCATCCATATTCTTAATAGAAATAATTATTCTGATCACCAATATACCAAGTAGAAAATCGTTTGATGTAAATTGATCAATTCCGTTATTGGTGGTTGAATTAGTCGGATAACATAAATGGCGGTAAAAATGGTTACGGTATGGTGAGAAAACTCCAGAATTCAATGAAAATAATACTTACTTGGAGCACAAATATCCTCATCGCAATTTCACACAATAACGAACCTCGCACAGCACAGTAACATCGATAAACACAACTGACTAATCTATCCACAAAACCCCTCTCGATGTCTTGGTAAACTTGAGCCGAATTTTCGCGTGACAATATTATTAAAACTATTTCGTCCGTTTTGAAATATTCGTGTTTTCGCGTCGAACTGGTGACGTCACGCACCAAATGGTTCAAAATAATTTGAAGCGGTTTGAAAGCAGAGGCGTTTTCTGGCGTCCATGTATTTGAAACGTATTCGTCCTACGATTCGAATACATTCATTCTGGCGTTGAAACGATGACGTCACAAGTGAAACGATTCGAAACGTATTCATGGAGTTTTGAAACTAAGCTGGATGCAGTTTCAAAACATGTTATCATTACAGTCTATGGCTATCATAACCTCAAATTAAAAATTATGAATTTATCATCGTTTACGATCGTTTGTTTTGTGAGAGTTGAAGACGTTGAAGTTCAAATTTTGATCGAGATTGACAATAGGCAATATATGATGGAGGTTCAACTAGGCAATTACATCCTTACAGTGGACTTAGAAACCTATAATAAACTACAAGGTTAGTATATCAGAATAATTCAGTCTACCAGCTCTCTAACATAGTATATTGCAGATCCTGAATTTGCTGCTGAATATCTAAATGGCATTAGGATGTCTGGCGAGGAACAGTCGACATCAGCAGCTCGAGGGACCGTGTGGACCTCATCGAAAAAACAAACAGAAACAGACATTGAAGCAACCTACACGTTCCTGTCTTTAAGGAAATCTTTAAGGAACGAATTCGACGATAAAAAAAGTAGTAAAAATAATTTGTGGCTTCAAATTGCTACGAAAATGAATGAAATGGTTTTTTTTGTTGGCCACAGTGTCTTGGGAAGGGAAAAGTGCCGGCAAAAATTCATGAATTTACAACACGCATACTCAAAATATAAGGATCAAATCAGGAAAACTGGAGAGGGGTTCGTAAAGAAACCGCAATACTTTGACGAGTTGGATGACATTTTGGGGGATAAACATAAGTCAGATCCAGTTATCATTTTGGATTCAAGCAGACCATCAACTGAAGGAGGTGTGGGGGATCCAAAACTGATAACAGACAAGGAATCTGATGATGATAATGCCGCAAAATCAAAAAATATGAACCCTAGCCAAGCCAATGAGACTTTAAAGAAAAACAAATTCCAAACTATTAAGAAATCTGTACGCCCTAAGAAAACACTTCTCTCCACAGTTGAGAATATTATCAAAGAAGAGAGAAACCTAAGAGCACAACAGTTCAGCAGTCTTCTGGATGCAATGCAAGAACAAAATAAACAGCGCCATGAACAAACCATGGGCATAATAGAGATTCTAAAAAAGAAGAAGGCCAAAGAAGAATAATTGTTTAAGGTTTAACTAAACCTACCTATATTTCGTTAAGTTTTGTTTCATTATAAGAAGTTATTTATTTGTGTTTCATGAAAGTATTAAGTTTGTGTTATTGAAATAAATTCTATTATGGAATGTATTAGAATGTATTTATTTAAAGGTAATTGAGGTGAAAAAAAAGGAAAGTACAAATATTGAATAATAAATTGTTATGGAAAATCTCGTAATGATATGGTTATATTATTTCTTTTTGTTACACCATCCAAGTTAATATCGACTGAGTTGGTGTTTTCATCTTCATCTTCCACATCAAGAAGAGGTTCATTCCAAGTGTCATTGTTTATGTAACAAAAATTGTGCAAAATGCAACAAGCTGTAATAATTTTAACAGCTTTCTCAACACTATTTACATTAACATATCCGAGTATCCTCCACCTTGACTTGAGCAGGCCAAATGTATGTTCAACAACAATTCTTGTTCTGCTAAGTGCTCTATTGAAACGACGTTTGGAGTCATTCAATGCACCATTCCATGTGTATGGTTTCATTAACCACTTTTTTAAAGGGTATGCAGAGTCTCCTACAATATGATAATCATCCAATGGAAAGTATTTTTTATACTGTCCATTTTGTTCAACATCTATGAATATCCCTGAATTGTTGAGTACCCTGCTGTCATGTGCTGAACCAGGAAAACCTACCATTATATTAGTGAAAATTTTATCTGATATTACAATTGCTTGCAGTTTTATAGAATGCTGCATTTTTCGATCAGTATAACTATCTTGCTGTTCAGCTGGTGCTTTGAATTTTATATTACAGCAATCTATAGCTCCTATGACACCAGGAAATCTGGCTCTATCTCGAAATCTTACTTCAATGGAAGTGAGTTCTTCTTCACTGGGCCACACAATGTACTTTATCAGTAGTTTCACAATCAACTTCAGAACTAGTTCAGTTCCTTTATGAGTTGCACTCAAACAAATATTAAATCGATCAGCTACTGACAAGAGAACTTCACCCTTTCCGAGCCACCACAGTGTCATGAGTAACATTTTTTCAGCTGAAATAGGATAATTCCCTCCTAAATATTCTTTATGAAGCTCTTCACAATCAATATTTTGCAATAAAATCAAAAAGGAATTTCTAGTCATTCGGAAAAGAGAGAAAAAGTCATAATTAATGTAATTGGGTAACCAATCTTCTTCCCATAGTTGAGTTCTTTGGTGTTGTTCCCGAAATGTTAAAAGGGAAGAAAGATAATCATCGGAATCACACATAAAATGTATACACATAAAGATACTTTCAGATAACTCCTGCTGTTGTTCATTCCACCACTGCAAAATAGCGGCTATAGTTTCAGGGTTCATCTTTCCTTTTAAAAATTAAATTTCGGGATTATTCAGCACCTTATCCAAGTCCAAATAGGGTTATGTTTATGTTTGATCATTGAATCGTATTTGAAATTAAGCATTCTCGCGGTTCATGATATTGATGACGTCTCATAGGAATCGCATTCAAATACAATATTGAATACGCTTCAACGCCAGAAAACGCCTCAGGTAGCGGAATAGTTCGAACTGCAGTTTGAAGTTTTGAATCAGCTGATTGAAGAATATAGGTTATGTTTGTTGGTTTTATTTTGTTTTCACCGTTTTTATTTTGAATAAATAATAATAATAACTGTTCTTCATTGCATTGCATATTATTTGAATATGACAGCTTTGTTTTTAGAATGCATTGTAACCTGTGACTGTGAAGTAATAAATCACTTCGAGTGGAGCACACCTTTATTTTAGAAATCTGAAATATTATTTAGTTTTGACATTGTATGTTCAAATTTTTGAAATTGATTTTACGGCTTGTTCCTCTTGATTCAATCAATATGAATATTGCGTATATTTTTTTCAAAAGTCGTTTATCAGGACAAGAGCATTCAAATTCATCATAAACTGATTGGAGTCCAATTTGAAAATACAAGATTTGATAATAATTTACAAATAAACACACCTAAAATTATGAATATTTTTATTATTATGTGCGTGCATCATGTTTCTAACTTTTAAATTCATAAATTGAATTGACATTTCTATGATGACGTCACCGTTTTGAAATTGTGGCATTTTAGCGATGCATGAACTGGTGACGTTTACTTCGAAATGTTTTTGAAATAGTTTTGAACCGTGATTCACGCGAAAAAATGGCTTTGGTGTTTATACAAGTCGATTTGATAGACAAATAGCGCCTGCGTGAACAGATTGATCTTGTCAGTCGCATGGTGCGCTCTCCTCTCCAAGTTACCGCATGTAGAGTTCCCAAGGACATCGCATGGCGAGGTCTCCAAGATATCACATGGGCACATCAGTGGGAAATACGCTTAGTAACATCACATAGAGATCTCTGGAACCTCGCGGTAGGGGCTCCCATAAAAGTCGCATTGTTACCTCGCAGAGATATTGCGGAGAAGTCTGTGTTACCTGGGATCTGTTGCCGTTTTCGAAATATAAATTAATTTCAATTTTTTTCACCGAAAATCATGACCTCTTAAAATGCTGATAACTTCGGGTTGAGATACACTATGGCATTGAAATTTGGTTTGGAGTTAGGTGATACATGAATGCTTCCAACACATCAGCCTGATCCACGTTACTTCAATACCGGGTGGTAAAAAAAAACAGTCTTTTTCGTTTTCTTGAAAAAGTGACTGAAAGTTGTTTATTTCAAATGGAACGCCCTGTATATTATTAGAAATTCAGAAAGCTGATGAAATTTGCTTTCATTCTATGTATATCATGCCTCTACCTAATCAGTAAAATTTCGGACTTTATTATTAGGTTGTAACGTTAAAAACGTTACAATTATAATGATCATGATACGCCTATGTTTTTTTGTCAGAGCACGGATCTGAATGACTCGCTGATCCGCGCATGTTGCAAATTAGATAAGAAGTACCTACCAGATTCTTCGACGAAGAAGGTTTTGATTCTTTTTCGTTTGGTAGAGTTGTCTGAATAAGATATTTTTCGCTGCGATTTTGAGAATTTTTGTGAATTCATTTGGTGAAGGCAATATCAAAGAATAGAAATTCTTTGTTAAAGTCAGTGAAACTCAACATAGTTGAGGTGAGTATCATACAATTTCAGATCATTATTTTTCACATTTTCCTCTTCTGCCCACCAGAAAAATTAATGTAAGTACGTGTTAATTTCGTTTCTTAAACCTTGTCGAGCCAAAATCATTTTTCCAAATTTGTCACTAGTCAATTTATTCAATTTATTCAATCTTCAGTAGTTCTTTCACATTAATTTGTTTTGTATGTTTATGTCAATTTTTTTTAACTTTTTTTTGTGATTCATATTCTTTTTTTTTTGTCGCAGGCGTGTGTCTGTCTCATTGGATTCTTTTCTTGATGTTAAATCAGTTTTCAAATCATTCATCATTTTTGTTTGGAGATCGCTGTAATGAAATGTGAAGTTTTGTTACATGCAATTCAATTCAATATATTTTAATTAAAAAGTTTGGAAGGATGATGACCGACAGGGGAAAATTTATTTAATGTTCGAATTCTAAGAATGTGGAATTTTACAGTTTTGGGTAAGGACCCGAATAATCTTTTTAAGTCGTCGAAGAAGGAATTTTGTGAAGATAAAATCAGGCAGATCAAGGTGAACTGAGCTGTCGTGGTGGACCACGTGAGAGCCTTTCCGATCTAATGGACAATCTTCGATGGGGATAGATTTCCAGAACTGATTTGGATTACGTTAGGAAATTTATACTGAAGGAAGTAGATTTTATATTTTTCGTAAATTTGATTATATTATTTTTCTTTTTTGGCTTCGAAGCTTTCAATATAAGTTGAACATTCTGTACAAAATTGTAAACGGCCATTTCCACTCAATTACTTTAATTTTCATTTTCATTGACTGTTAAAAGTTTCACAGAGAAGAGTTTAATTTGATAGAGATACGCTTGTGATAATAAAAGGCCTTGAAGTGTGGTGGAAGCAGTTTTTTTTAGTGAGATCCCTAACCTTCAGATTGCCAACATTATATTTTCAGGATTTAAATTCAATTTCTTTAATTTTTTTTGTCACTTGCATAGTAACAGATTCCGGGCAAACTCGACCCACCCCCAAATGCACCGACTTGAGCTTACCATTAAAATAATCTCTGAAGAGAGGAAATAACTTGTATACAGGGTGGTACACAAATTTGGCGCCCAACGTGGGGCCACGATTGATTTATTATTAATAATTATTTTTTTTTGTTTTTTTTTTTGGCAATTTGAAGGTTCCTCACTTAGCTGCATTTCATGATTAAATTTTCGGAATGGCAAAGTTTTGTCCTAATCATTTGAGAAGTTTCGAGTTAACTTATGAAATTTCTATTAGAGGTGTTATTCCACCAAAAACAGTTCAAGAAAAACGAAAAGTTTTAAGGGGTCTTTTGTCCCAGGAGAAAACAGATAGAAGTTTCATGGAGATAGTAGATATACATAGTTTTCAGGATAATGTTAAAGAAATCAGAGATAGTCTGACTGATATAAAGGCATTGTTACAACACGTGAGTCATGAATCATTTGATGATATAAAAAGATTAGAATCTAGAATAACACACACGACTGGCCGTATATCAAGGTTGGTGGTAGATTCTGAGGTGGAGAATCTTATCAAACAAGATTTGATGAGAGAAGTTCTTATTTTAGAGGCCGATCTTGAGGATGCGCAATCTCCCCCTCCCCAAATTTCGGCTTCTCCTTCTAGAGCACCAGTTGTTTCGCCACCACATCCTCTTTCTCCACCAAACCATGATGCATGGACGTGGTGGCATAATAATTACCTTAAAAAGAGATTTGATAATTGGTCAGATTTAGTTTCTAAGTTAAAGTCAACATTTTTGCACAGTTCTCATGATGAAATCAAGTTAAATGAGATTAAATCGAGAAAACAATCACCTAGAGAATCTATAACCATGTTCATTACAGATATGGAATCTCAGTTTAATAGATTGAACTCTCCACCATCTGAAAAAGAGATAGTGGGAATAATTAAAAATAATTTATTAGCTGACTATGTCAAAGCTCTGGTTCTACAAGATGTAGAAACTATTTTTGATCTTACTTGTCTTTGCAAGAGAGTGGAGGATGTTTTATCTCTAAATGTTCCTTCAATTCCTAAAAAAGAAATTCGAACATTTGCTGCTTCTATTTCCTCAAATATGAAATGTTGGAACTGTAATATGACTGGTCATATTTTTGCAAATTGTCAGAGACCGATGAGGAAATTTTGTTACTTATGCGGCAAAGTTAATTTCACAAAAAACACCTGCCCTAATTGTTCAAAAAATGTGAAAAGGGACTGCAATTTGGCAGACGTTGCAGGACCTTCAGGTGTGCGAGCGAAGCCTGCCAACCAGAACAAACGCATGTAAAGTCTTTGAATTTTGAATCCGAAAGAGAAAGATGGAACGATTGGCTTGGTACTATCAA
This sequence comes from Adalia decempunctata, assembly GCA_951802165.1. Classification (NCBI taxonomy): domain Eukaryota; kingdom Metazoa; phylum Arthropoda; class Insecta; order Coleoptera; family Coccinellidae; genus Adalia; species Adalia decempunctata. The sequence goes on along the minus strand of OX637699.1, from coordinate 39,292,808 downwards.
GAAATTTTATAATAATAAAACTAAAAATCCAAATTCCACCTTTCTGGATTCAAAATCTCAAGAACGTCAGCCAGTTGAACTGAATCCAATATTATCTAGTAAACCTGGTGATAATCGACCATATATAGATATTAAAATTTTTGACGATTCAATTACAGCATTACTTGACAGCGGCAGCAACGTTTCGATTCTAGGGAATTCAGCTCTATTTTTGTTGAAAAAGTATAATCTTTCAATGGATTATAATGTTTCGGTTCAGGTAACGACTGCAGATGGACAAGTTCAAAATACTTTAGGTTTTATATACTTGCCACTGTGCGTTCAGGGTATCGAAAAAACTCTGAAAATTTTGATCATTCCGTCTATAACACAGTGTTTAATTGTAGGAATGGATTTTATACGAGCTTTCAATGTTTCTGTCAATTTTGGTGAGGGTTCCTTTAATTCAAATTTAATGTCGATTTCGGCACTTCGAGTAATTCATGGAACTGAGTCTCTTGATTATGAACAGCAAATGAGTTTGAATAGTGTAATAGATTTATTCAAGGACATTGGTCCCACAGATAAAATTGGTAGAACTCATTTGTACACTCATCATATAGACACTCAGGATTCCAAGCCAATTAAACAAAGACAGTACCCACTGTCCCCTGCTATGCTAAAGATATTGAATTCGGAGGTTGATAAAATGATGGATCTAGGAATTATTAGACCAGTAACTGAATGTTCCCCCTGGTTGAGCCCTTTGTGGCTTGTTAAAAAGAAAGATGGTTCCTATAGAATTTGTTTTGATGGAAGAAAACTGAATTCCATCTCAGTAGCGGACAGCTATCCCATGCCGTTAATAGATTCCGTTATAAGCAAAGTTCGGGATGCACAATATCTTTCTTCATTGGATTTGAAGCAGGCATTTTTTCAAATTCCATTAGATAAAGACTCGCAATTAAAAACAACGTTTGCAGTACCTGGTAGAGGCCTGTATTGTTTTCAAGTTTTGCCTTTTGGCTTGCATAGCAGTGCTCAAGCAATGTGTAGACTCATGGACATGGTGATCGGCCCTTCGTTAGAGCCATATGTATTTTACTATATCGACGATATAGTCGTGGTTACTCCTGACTTCAACACACACATACGTGTCTTGAAGGAGCTTCATCAGAAACTTCGTGATGCGAATTTGACGGTTAATTTTGAAAAATGTATGTTTTGCAGACCCTCACTGAATTTTCTTGGGTTTGTTGTGGATAAACATGGTCTGAGAACGGACCCTGATAAAGTCCAGGCAGTATTGGAATATCCTACTCCCCAAAATACTACCCAAGTAAGGAGACTAATTGGATTGATAGGATATTACAGGAGATTTTTGGAAAATAGCTCGTCAGTCTGTGCTCCTATCACTGACCTTCTGAAAGGTCGAAAAAAAGGCCAGTCTATAGTATGGACACAGGAGGCTGATGATGCGTTTAATAACATCAAAAATCTCTTGACTTCAGCACCGATACTCGCCAGTCCAGATTTCCCTAGACGATTCTTCATAGCTGCAGATGCAAGTAATCGTGGTGTAGGTGGAGTTTTGTTCCAAGAAGAGGATGGTCTTGAGCATCCCATAGCGTATTGTAGTAAATCTCTCAACAAGTGTCAAAGAAATTACACTACAACTGAAAAGGAATTGTTGGCTATTGTCTACTCTGTGAACAAGTTCAGACCTTATATAGAGGGTACTGAATTTACGGTAATAACTGATCATTCTTCTCTGAAATGGCTCAGTACTATGAAGGACCCCTCTCCACGATTGGCTAGATGGATAGTCAAATTATCACAACATAAGTTTGATATTGTTCATAGGAGTGGTTCTCTTAATAAGGTAGCAGATTCTTTGTCGAGGATTCCAGAGAGCCAAATTGAGGAAATTGCCGTTCTTGATTTGAAAAAGTTGAAAACAGACCGATGGTACAGACGGATGTTGAGCGACGTTGTGCGGAATCCTCAGAAATATCCCGATTTCAAGGTTGAAAATAATGTTTTGTATAAGCATGTATTAGTTCAGCAAAGAATCTCCGAGGATGCCCCAGAGTGGAAAATTGTAATACCAAGTCCACATAGAAAAGAAATAATGCATATGTTTCACGATGATCCTCTTGCTGCACATTTAGGAATTTATAAAACCTTTTCTCGCATTTCTCATCTATACTATTGGCCTCGCATGAGGATTTCTATAAAAAAATATGTCCTGAACTGTAAGGTCTGTGCATCGTGCAAACATAGTAATCTTCCTCAAGCGGGTCTTATGGGAAAATGCAGAACAATTAGTTTTCCATTTCAATTATTATCGGCTGATTTGCTGGGACCTTACCCGAGATCAAAACAAGGAAATCGGTATCTCTTGGTGGTGACAGACTGGTTTACAAAATTTGTATTTATTCAACCCCTTGCTAAAGCAACCAGTAAAGCTATTGTGAAATTTCTCGAAAATAATGTATTTTTGATATTTGGCGTTCCTCAAATTTTCGTGGCAGATAATGGTCCACAATTTGTTTCCGGTGAATTTAAAGCTTTGATGAGTAAATATAACGTTCAGAAAATTTGGTATAATGCTCGTTATTTTCCGCAGGTAAACCCAACTGAACGAGTCAATAAGACAATTGTGACGGCAATAAGATCCTATATTCAAGGAAATCACAAATGTTGGGATGACAACATCCAGCAGATAGCACAAGCTATTCGCTTGGGCAAACATGAGGTAACCAAGTTCTCTCCTTCATACCTGTGTTTCATGAGAAACGTTCCAACGGATGGTTCATTTTATGGTCAAATTTCAGAAACTGCGAAGAATTATACTGAAATATCTAAAAAGGTATTGAATCCTGAACTACAGGCTGAAATGCCAAAAATATTTGAAGATATTCAAAAGAGATTACTGCATGCACATAAAATGAATTCATACCGTTACAATTTGAGAAGAAGAGATGTCAGGGACAGGGTTTGGAGGAAGAACTTTGTGTTGTCGAATGCAGCCCATGATTTCTCAGCTAAATTGGCACCAAAATACGTGCCATGTATTATTCGAAAGGTTTTATCACCACTTGTATATAATCTAGAAGATATAAACGGAAACGATTTAGGTAACTTCCATGTAAGTCACTTGAAGCTCGACGTGACTGAAGATTCTGAAGATGACGAGCAAGGCAATAACTAATTTTTTCTATTATTCAAGTAATTAATTTTTGTTGTTTAGTTTTTGTTGTTTTTTCTTAGTATTTGATATCTATTTCATATATTTTGTGAATTTGAAGTTTTAGATTTTGAATTTTAGTTGATGACCTCTCAATAATTTTTCTTGATGGATAGACAGATAGGAATAATTTTTGTTGGGGCTTTCATGTGTTAGTGGATACCCATTTGAATTAGATAATTTGTGGTAAAGAATTAAATTTTTAGGATATCTTAGCATAATTGAGATATATTTTGGTTGAGTTATGTAATTCTGTTTATCCCCAATTTGTCAGAAGTAATAGATTACTGTTCAGATTGAAATCTACATAGTTATTGGATAGTTCTCTTTATTGCTTTTGTGTTATGAATCTCAGTGGATCTCTTTCGAGAATCGTTTTTTTTAGTTATTGAAAATAGGGAGGTCATAACTAAAATAATTTTGCAGTTCAACATATTAGAGTGCAAGTTTATAGCTTGCTGGCGCCCAAAATTTTGATTTTTCTGTTTTTTTTTGGTGTCTATTGTCTTGATCTCATTACAGTTATATTTCGTACCATCTATTTATCGTGATCTAAACTTATATCCACGAAATTGATTTTTTTCAGTCAGGAATCAGTTTGGTTTTGCTGGACTTCATTTGGACCAATATTGCTATACATTTTCGTGTTTGTATAGGAAAGTAATAGCGATCGATAGTCACAACAATAGTGAATTTGACGCCTAAAGATTGTATCCTCATTGGATAACGTCTTCTGTTTCCCCTTGAATCGATGTTTTGATGTCAATTTTTAATTTAATTTTTTTTCTGATGAAATAGTGAATTTTTGAGAGGAAATGTATGGAGTGGAGGTTATTTAAGGAACAGGTTATTGATGGAAGGTTAATTTATGAGCAAGTCGAACATTTTGTGTAATTTTGTTTATTGAACTGAAGAGGGTACAGACGCATTCTTTCTGTAGCGCACTGTTCAATAGGTTCGTCGAACAACTGACACCACATAATTTCGAATTTTTTTTTATAGAATGGTTTGGATACTCAACTAATCTTCGTTCTCAGTATGAAACTTCATGAACTTCTCGAATGATTGTGTCAACACTTTGTATTTTTCAGATTACCTTATATTGATATATATTTTTTTTGCAGGTTTTGAACTTTTCTTTGAATGATTCGTAGTTTATGTCTTCCACTTAACTTCGTGGATATAATTCAATTTTTTTTTTTGTGCAAGAGAAAAAAAAAATTTTTTTTTTGATAAAATTTTTTTTTTTGGTGGGTAGAGGAGATGTGTAACGTTAAAAACGTTACAATTATAATGATCATGATACGCCTATGTTTTTTTGTCAGAGCACGGATCTGAATGACTCGCTGATCCGCGCATGTTGCAAATTAGATAAGAAGTACCTACCAGATTCTTCGACGAAGAAGGTTTTGATTCTTTTTCGTTTGGTAGAGTTGTCTGAATAAGATATTTTTCGCTGCGATTTTGAGAATTTTTGTGAATTCATTTGGTTAAGGCAATATCAAAGAATAGAAATTCTTTGTTAAAGTCAGTGAAACTCAACATAGTTGAGGTGAGTATCATACAATTTCAGATCATTCTTTTTCACGTTTTCCTCTTCTGCCCACCAGAAAAATTAATGTAAGTACGTGTTAATTTCGTTTCTTTTTAAACCTTGTCGAGCCAAAATCATTTTTCCAAATTTGTCACTAGTCAATTTATTCAATTTATTCAATCTTCAGTAGTTCTTTCACATTAATTTGTTTTGTATGTTTATGTCAATTTTTTTTAACTTTTTTTTGTGATTCATATTCTTTTTTTTTTGTCGCAGGCGTGTGTCTGTCTCATTGGATTCTTTTCTTGATGTTAAATCAGTTTTCAAATCATTCATCATTTTTGTTTGGAGATCGCTGTAATGAAATGTGAAGTTTTGTTACATGCAATTCAATTCAATATATTTTAATTAAAAAGTTTGGAAGGATGATGACCGACAGGGGAAAATTTATTTAATGTTCGAATTCTAAGAATGTGGAATTTTACAGTTTTGGGTAAGGACCCGAATAATCTTTTTAAGTCGTCGAAGAAGGAATTTTGTGAAGATAAAATCAGGCAGATCAAGGTGAACTGAGCTGTCGTGGTGGACCACGTGAGAGCCTTTCCGATCTAATGGACAATCTTCGATGGGGATAGATTTCCAGAACTGATTTGGATTACGTTAGGAAATTTATACTGAAGGAAGTAGATTTTATATTTTTCGTAAATTTGATTATATTATTTTTCTTTTTTGGCTTCGAAGCTTTCAATATAAGTTGAACATTCTGTACAAAATTGTAAACGGCCATTTCCACTCAATTACTTTAATTTTCATTTTCATTGACTGTTAAAAGTTTCACAGAGAAGAGTTTAATTTGATAGAGATACGTTTGTGATAATAAAAGGCCTTGAAGTGTGGTGGAAGCAGTTTTTTTTAGTGAGATCCCTAACCTTCAGATTGCCAACATTATATTTTCAGGATTTAAATTCAATTTCTTTAATTTTTTTTGTCACTTGCATAGTAACAGATTCCGGGCAAACTCGACCCACCCCCAAATGCACCGACTTGAGCTTACCATTAAAATAATCTCTGAAGAGAGGAAATAACTTGTATACAGGGTGGTACAAGGTGAATGTCACAAGGGACTGTGGAATAGTAATCATGGCCTGCCTACCAAATACCGAATGGGAATACCATTCTGAAGGGACATTTTGACAAATAAATGCTCATAAGTCCGAAATTTGACTATAGTTAGGTATGGGCATAGAATTCATTCATCCATAGAATGAAAGCAAATTTCATCAGCATTCTGAATTTCTAATAATATACAGAGCGTTCCATTTGAAATAAACAACTTTCAGTCACTTTTTCAAGCAAACGAAAAAGACTGTATTTTTTACCACCCTGTATTGAAGTAACGTGGATCAGGCAGATGTGTTGGAAGCATTCATGTATCTCCTAACTCCAAACCAAATTTCAATGCCAAAGTGTCTCTCAACCCGAAGTTATCAGCATTTTTATAGGTCATGATTTTCGGTAAAAAAATTTAAATTAATTCATATTTCGAAAACGGCAACAGATAGGTATAGGGAAATGTTGAGAAAAATTGTCGAGAAGTGTCTGGAGATTCCAAAAATAATATAATATACTAGGTGTTCCATTTGAAAAAGCGAAGTTGCTACTACTTTCTAATGGAAGTGGCAACACCGCATTGACGAAAATATTTTAGTTGGGTAGAGAAGGTCCGATAAGGCACTCATGCAAATTTTCAAACCGATCCGACATCTGGTTCACCAGAAACGTCTAATGTGCCATCCACCGTGAATCACCCTGTATATGCAATGGAAAATAATGAAAGTCGTAATTCAGACCATTTCCCGGCGACATTTCTTGAAACTATGGTGGCATCTTCATCTCGTTACTTGATTCACATTATGAAACTTCCCATTTTCAATGAAATGTTTCCTAACTAAACTATTGAAAGACTCAAAATGATGTCAAAAATTACATGTTAACACTGAAAATTGCGATATTATCATTCCGATATTACTAAATACAGTAGCAGCGGAAAGTCATCCATTGTGCATCTTGAACAATACTCACATTTTTCAGTTTTTTCGTAATTGTTGATACCATCCAGACCTATGGAACTTTCTGAGTTTTTAGATCCATATCCAGTACTTTGTACGTTTCCAAATCCACTTTTTTCGCCCTGTCCGAAAGAACTTCCATCCAAACCATTTGACCCAGAGTTACCTGAATATCCTCCTCGACTGAAACCAGTCTGGCCTAAGCCATCATTGTTAGGTCTTCCCGGTTCTAAAGCAGTTTGTCCAAATCCACCCAAATTGAAACTTCCTTGTTCCCGTCCGTATCCACCTTGACCCCAACCTGAATTTTGTCCAAATCCGTTCTGTCCAAAACTATTTTGTCCTAATCCTAAAGTTTTTTCATAACCATTTTGTCCAAAACCATTCTGTCCTAATCCACTCTTTCCAAACGTTGACTGTCCATAAGTACCCTGTCCCAATCCTGATTGTTGAAATCCCTCTTCGATTTTTATTCCTTCGGTACCAACCCCTTGCTCTGTCCCCTTCTGACAAGGACCCCTTATCCCAATTCCTAAGAAATTTCCGACGTCTCGAAAAGCACAATCGACATTCTCACCTACTTTGTGTAGATCTTCTTTTACTTTCTCGATAATTTTTCCACAACTAACAGTTTGTAGAAAAATTGCACAAATTGCAAGTGCGAAGAATATGTGTGGTTTCATTTCGCCTGATTAGAAGAGAAAACTGAAGATTACAAAAGCAGTTTATCGAATATATTCTTGTGACATGACGTAATTCTATTTTTTCAATCGGGTTCATGGGGTCGCTAGATTGTTTACACCAAAATAATGATAATTCTTCAATGATTTGGTTCATGGTTATTCTTGAATTGATACGATGTAATAACTTAAATCTACATTCTGACAACATTTGTGACATACTGGCAATGATATTCTTTTTTGTAACCTCACTCTTCAAACAATGTTTCAGTATTTTTGAGCGCTCGTTCTACTTGAACGAGCGCTATACAATTTCGAATAATTATAATAATTCTCATTATTGAATTTCCTTTGGATACGTCTACAAAGAAAACACTATACTATATTCCTAAACAATCATTTATTGAAATTCAGATCATCAAAAAACTCCCTGATACTATATTATTCTTCTCAAATGTAGAAATCTAAACTCATGATTTATTAAAAACTAGCTGTCCCGGCGAACTTTGTTTCGCCTTACCTAAATGATACGGTGATTTTCACAAATCGTAATCACCGGTGATCGGAGATCAACGTCTTGGTTCTCTGATTTTTGATCTGTCAAATCTAGTTGATGCTAGATCAAGCTCCGATCACCGGTGATTACGCTCTGTGAAACCTACTGTTAAAGTTGTATAAACTAATTTTTGCTATTTTTTCAAGCAGGAGATAAATTAGGCAAAATATACAAAATTTCAGAACCATTGTTATTCGCACGAAAAAAATTCTCCTCATGTGGTATCTAATTGTTGAACATATAACTTCTTGTTTTGAATGCTTTACAGTTCTCTCATTGCAGTACCTATCTTGTAATGAACGACACCACGAATGCAAATATAAATCACGATCGAATTATATGGATGAGGAATAGTTCTGATGATGAATTACCTCTGATCACTCGATCACTGTATGAACCAGTTTAGTGCTGCCAATACAACGCTGAAAATTCGAATTAAAGTACTTTGTCATTAACGTCCAAATTAGTTTTTTTTCTAATTTTACTCTGAAATTTGTATATGATGCGTATAATATACCCTTCTCGAAGGTAAAAATAATTTAAATGAGAAAAAAAATGTATAAGTAGAAAAAAAAACGCTGTCCTCATATTAGGACGCTGGGCTGTCACATGATTTATTTTTTTTCAACAAAATTATACATTTTCATTAATGAATAAAAAAATTCTTTATTCTCAAAAATATTTTACATTTATTGTACGACATCACTTTTTCAATGCTTTGTTGTGATATTTAGGAAAACAAGAAATGCATTAGGTCACTCCACATTTCACACAAAATGTCCTTGGTATCCCAGTAAATATTTCGAATTGACAACGGCGCTGATTTTTCCATTTGCTCAGAATATGTCCAAGATTGTCACATCTCACATCATCGAAAGATTAACTTTTTGAGGTGGTAGGAAATGATAAAGGACGTCCCTTCCATGGCCCAATTTGAGGTAGGTATGTCACGGCAACTTGTCGTCTGAAATCTTTCATGGAGATGGATTGGGTTCCATTTATTTGCCAATAGAGGATGCAGGAATTCACAATTGCCATGTCAATCATCCTTGTGAAAGGGCTCCAGTACCACTTTTTTCCCCTTATAGCTTTTCTAAAAGCTAATCGTGGTGGTCGACTCCTACCATATGTTTATTGTAGTTGTTTAATACGAGTGGTTGCGGAACAGCTACTTTTTCCATCTTTTCTCGAGCAATCTCCTTTTCAGCGCTGAAAAAGGAATATCATCTTCATCAGATTCTTCTGCGTCCGATTCATGTGCAACTTGAACCTCTACATGGCCTACTACATCATTTACCACCGGAAAATTGAGAGTCTTATCATCAATATCATCTTCATCGGTAAGCTCATCAACATCTGTTGGAAGAGCTAATAAATCGATATCACATTGCGCTGATGTGGCATACTCCAAAGCCTCTTCCATTGACTTGAACACGTGATTAGAACGGCTCATTGCGAGAGTCTTGAATCGACCTGAAATAATATCACGAACTAGTCAAAACCCAGCGTCCTATTTTGAGGACACATACTTTGTCATCACTTCATGAAAAAAGTAATGCAAAATAACTGAATACCATATTAACGTAATAATTTTACTAGTATAAAAAAACTATTTATAAATATAAAACTACTCACCAGCAAAAATTGACAACAAAAGTTCACTGATCATTTCGACTATGAATGGATCGACAAGAGTCCGAAATTCAAAGCTGCACAATTTAAAAAAAAAAGATTTTTCAGTAGAAATTGATCAGGGTAACTGAAAATAGTTTCAAATCAACTGTCAAATATGTAAACATAACGAGAGAAGCTTCATCTATCCCTTATCGCAAAAAGTAATAGCCGTCCTCAAAAGAGGACGCTGAGCGCTAATGGGTTAACTTCACTCCACAGAATACAAATACGCTAAGACGGTTTCTTATTTTTTTTTGACTTCTTGACGTTCATCAGAATGGATTCAAATATTTGAACCGAGATTTGAACTTACTAATAAAATGAGAACTTAATTTGTGAATAGCGCTTTCTGAAGTGGAAAAAACGAAACTTTTCTAATATTCTCTATGTTGGCTAATCGAAATCTAATTAGTGCTCGCACCATTATTTTAAATCAGCATTTTGGTGCACAGATTAAAATAATTGGTAAACATCTCAGTTGGTGGAACAGCGAGACTTCCATGTTTCCATGGATATGGGCTCTCACACAGAACAGAAACGCAAAAATAATATGTCAATTACTAACAATGGCAAATATATTCATTACACAAACAGAAATTCGGAAACAATTCGAAAATTATGAGAAAAGATGAGAATGGACAATTCACGATTGAAACCGATCGCCAAAATAAGATTTACTCGAAATTTCGATAGAAATTCACTGTGATATTCATCCGCTTGATGTGGTAATAGCCTTCCATGGTACGATAAGTTCTATACATTGCCATCTAATAGTGATAATATAAAATCCTTCACGATCACGTTATTTTGTTTTGAATAAATAAAAGTTTAAAAATAACTAAAGGTGCATACAAACTGTTGTCACGTCACGTGAGCTCATTCGAGGAAATGGGAAGAAGATATGGAGAATATAGCTGCTTTTACATGTTGCTGGTGATTCTCATAGAAGGGATTCGATTTACCAAATGAATCAACGAACAGAGGAAGTGGGGGAATTCCATCAATTAATGCAAGAATTATCGAATAGAGGTTGACTTTGTTTTCTCAAATAGGACACCCTATATTCAAAAGTTTCTTTCAATTCTCTGAAACTTCCTACATGCTCTAGTATACATTTTACATATTTCTATTCAACAGTTTTCGAAATATGTATTGGTCATTCTGACAAAAAAATGATACTCGTAGTGGCTATGCTATACAATTATATTTCAATTTTCACGAACCATTGCACATATCAATAATAGCTTTATATGGATTGAAAGACAAGACTTCCAAGTATCCTTTTTCTTCTTTAAGTTCCTCTTCTATCGAAGGTTGGAAACCATGCGATATGGACCTTGCTCGCCACCGCCCTGAACAATTCCACGCAGTCCACGCTGCTGCATCCAAACCACGTACTCAGATTCCTGAACCAGGATATCCTGCGTCTTCCTTCATTTCTTCGCCCCTGGATTTCACCTTGTATTATCAGTTGTAACAAAGCGTATTACATGTCCAAAGTATTCGAGTCTTCGTCGTTTAATCGTTTTCAGAATTTCCGGCTCCTTTCTCAGCCTTCCAATGATCCCTACGTTCGTCACCTTGTCAACCCATGATATGCGCAGGATTCTCCTGTAGCACCAAAGTTCAAAAGCGCCCAATTTATCCATATGAACCTCCTTCAGTGTCCAGGCCCTCAAGCCATACAGGAGAACAGAGAACACGTAGCAACGCAGCATTCTCATGCGTATCTCCAGGCCAAGTCCATGCATGTGAGGAATTTCTTTAGTTTGATGAACGACGAACGCGCCACTTCAATACGTGTTTTGATCTAATTCGTTTGATCAACGTTTGATGTTATCCAGGTACCCAAGTACTTGTACGCGACCACTCTGTGTGTTCACCATCCAGCCGGATGCTTTTAGTAATTCATTTGCTAATCATAAACTTTGTCTTCTTCAAGTTCATTTTGAGGCCATATTATTTGCAGCACATGTTGAGGCGTTGCATCATTGTTTGTAAACCGACGATGTTATTCGTTAGTATAACAGTATCGTCTGCAAAACGTATGTTATTAAGAATTTCTCCGTTTATTATAATGCCCTCCAAACAGTCCGAAAACGCCCGGTGAAACACAGCCTCACTATATACATACATCCAACAGCAACGGAGACAGTACGCAGCCCTGACGAACCCCCCTTTGTATGGCAATATCCGGGGTGAGACTATCGTTAACTTTCATTCTGGCAGTTTGATTGAGAGAGATTGAACTTGAGGGATAATCCTGATGTCTCGGTTATCGATTTTCTTATTTTTCAGTATCTCCAAAAGTTTATCGTGCTGTACCGTTTCAAACGCCTTCTCAAAATCTACAAAGCATACATATAGATCTTGGTTCATGTCCATGCATCTCTGAGCCAGTACGTTCAAGCTGAACAAAGCTTCCCTGTTACCCATCTCATTCCTGGACCCAAATTGCGTGTCTCTAATATCGTATCTATACTCCATTCACTTTTATAAAGTATCTTGGTGGGCCATGGTTTAGGTTTATCAAGTTCTTTTACTTAACGGACGCAGGTTGGCAATCGTGAAAATCAAGTGACATTGCCAAGTCTACTTTCTAATTACTCCTTTTTAACTTTGTGAATGGAGTTAGTTCTTTTAATGTTTAACTGTGACACAAGATTCGTAGTACCACTACATTTTCATACTGGAGTATTTCAAGTTGCGCAAAGGGGTATTTAATTGTCGTCTGTAGGCTTATTTCTTGAGAATTTTGAAAAGTGGGGATTTCCATACATCCGTCTGTTCTGTTCATCTAAAAGTTTTTCTGTCGGATTAATGAACTATCACAAAGTAACGGACTATTCTGTCCATTATTTTTCAGTAAAATTTCAACACTTGGTTCTTGATTTCCATACAAGAAAATAGCATAACTGAATCTTCCAATCATGCATGATTGGAAGATTCAGTGTACGAGTATGAACATGTTCATACGGCAACGTTGCGTTCATTTCTGACAGAAGAATGACTATAACCTCACATTGGAAAAAAAAGCGATTCGGACGTTTGGAGAGCGACTTGAAAATAAGCCGGTGAATTCCTTATAATCCTAATCCTATTGATTGTTTTGTGTGTCGATCCTGGTAAGTCTTTTTGCAAGGTCTAGGTTGAAAAGAGTAGTTTTCATAATTTCAAATATTGTAACCAACTAATTTGGCACATCTCGTGGCAACATGTCAAACGAGAGCCCCGGGGGGCACCCCCGGGTCTCACCACTTCTTTCACCCAGAGCAGCTAACGCTTTGGATAATCTAGAATCCCCTAATAGAATAGACTTTAATCTTCTCAACGAGGAGATAGCAAGTTTGAAAAAAACAGCTTTTGAGACACAGGATAATGAACTACTTTACCAAATTGAAAACCTATTGAAGCGTGTTGCTTTTAATTGTGAATCGGGATGGGGCTACGTTTCGTCCCAGCCTCGCTTACGATGGACTCATCAGATTGGCTAATGTAAGCGAGGCCTGCCAATGACGTAGATGTTACAGCTGCCCTGCTCGAGACGAGCGTGGGTACTGGGTAGTAGGACCTGGTCGGTCTATAAAGAATATGGTACCGCAGTAACCCACGCTGCCTAGGAGGAGGTGCCCTCTGTGCGGGCGGCGTGTGAAGCGCGGTCGCAGACTTCTGCACGCCGGTGGCAAGTCGCCACATGACTCTCCCCCAGTGAGCAGGACAACTGGTCATGGTCATGATACCGTGGACGATGCCTGGAGACCTGAGAGGGCTGCAGCCGGTGCTTTGTCTTGTCCGACACTGGGATGGACGTGTGCCATCGCCAGCGAGGGACGGTTGCACACCTTGTTGAGCTTGCAGCCAGAATTGTCTCGAAGGTTGATCCAGACATCGTATGTGGGGACGAAAGTTGAGCTGTTATTTCCCCATGCCCGATCACGTCGGGGTCACCAATTTGAAGCGTGTTGCTTTTAATTGTGAATCGGGATGGGGCTACGTTTCGTCCCAGCCTCGCTTACGATGGACTCATCAGATTGGCTAATGTAAGCGAGGCCTGCCAATGACGTAGATGTTACAGCTGCCCTGCTCGAGACGAGCGTGGGTACTGGGTAGTAGGACCTGGTCGGTCTATAAAGAATATGGTACCGCAGTAACCCACGCTGCCTAGGAGGAGGTGCCCTCTGTGCGGGCGGCGTGTGAAGCGCGGTCGCAGACTTCTGCACGCCGGTGACAAGTCGCCACACTATCTCAAATGTTGAATAAACCCAATAACACGGTAAGTCCCAGGCAAATTTTTAGATATAGAACAACTGACAAAGGACCTTTTTGTGTTATTATTGAATCAATAAGCCAGAATATTGGCAACCTAAACCCAATGAACATTGGTAAACTCCTTCATCAGACCCAATATAGTAACAATATTGATATAAAAAATATTTGCAGAAAGGCTCTTAAAAGAACAGGCATTTACATGGCAGCAGCAGAACGAGCCAACTGGTTTGTTGATAACCACTCACTTTGCATCAGAACCTATGAAGTATATATCCCAGCCCGAATGGTAACGTCAATGGGAACTGTGCGAGATATTGGATCAGATATCACATAATTCAACATGGTACAGGTATGTCTCCCAACACACCCATACTCAGGGTACGCAGGTTCAACCGCACAAGCAGATTGAATGACCAAACATCTAGGGTTCCATCAGGAACATGCTTGATAATATTCCAGGGCGTCTCCCTGCCCAAATATTTCGAAATATTCAGTATTCGCACCGAAGTTTCATTATATATACCCCCCGTCATCCAATGCCGCAAATGTATACGGTACGGCCATATTGAAACACAATGTAGAGGAAGCATTAGATGCGTTACATGCGGTGAATCCCATGACAATACTCCCCCTTGCAAAGCAACACCCAAATGTCTATTCTGTAGCGAACCACATGAAGCAAACGATAAGATGTGCACCGAATACCTCAGACAGGTGAAGATGAGGGAATTGATGGCCATCCATAATTTATCCTTGTATGAGGCAAATACCGCCACCAGACCCCAGAAAGCCCCTGTACCATCTGAATTCCCCTCTCATCTGAACAACATAGTCCAAAGAAATAATCCTTCTCCACCTCCTACAACATCAAGAAGATTAGTTTCATATTCACGTTCAAACAATAAAACAACTCCCCAAAAGCGGAAGGAAAGGTCCATAGGATACGATCGCCAGGCTCATGCTCAAGCTCTTTTCACATATACCCCCACCAATACTAATTGCTTAGAATCATGCATACCATCCCCTATACCCCCAAAAAAAAGATGATAACAGACACCATTAGACATACCCCTCCCCCCACCTCCCCCAACGACGAAGATAGTATAACTGTAACAAATAACCAATACACAAAAGGAAAACTATGTTGAAAACTTTGACTGGAGCATGGAGGAGTCCCCTCCTGGCCCCAGTAATTCCTTTCATCATTAATATATGTATGTATTTGTATGTATACATAGTTTTAACAATATAACAAGAAACCAATCATGTTGCACCCTTGTGCCATGATATCAATATATATTACATACCCTCTCAACCCCAATGGAACTTAAAATCATGCACTGGAATATACATTCCTTGATGCGCAATTTGGTTGATCTCAAAATAATGATCAAGGATCACAACCCCGACCTAATATTGTTGAATGAAACTTACCTCAACCCCTCCATTAAAGCCCAAATTTTGGGATATACTTTGATTAGGCAAGACAGGAATGATGGCTATGGAGGTATAGCGGTCGCAGTCAGGCAGAATGTTCCATATCATATAGTACAAATGCCAAATCTGCTTTTCCCACCCAGAGTACAGCTGATGACACTGGAGATTGAGTCCATCAGGATCTTCTGTATGTACTCACCACCCGATATAAGGCTCTCGTTGAGCCAATTTGACACACTCTCACAGCATTTCGTTGCACCTTTCTTCCTGATAGGTGACCTCAACACACAGAACCCATTATGGGGATCTGGAATGAGAAACTACACCCCCACCCGGTTGACACCCCCAGGTGCAAACCCTAGTGCCTCGGATCTTACTATATGCTCTCCAGCGATATCTCTCATCTCAACATGGTCGGTTATTCTGGATAGCAGCATGAGTGACCACTTCCCCATCCTAATTAAGGTGGGTAGGAGGCAGTCTGAACACATCTCTGCAAGAACATTTAGCACTCGAATATATAACCTCAAAAAGGCAGATTGGATGGGGTACAACACCAGTGATCAAATCTTTCAGGGAAACTTTGCGGAGGTGGATTCAGAAAAAATTATTAACCTGTTAACACAGGCTGTTGGTGGGGTTATTCCCATAAGGAAGGCAGCAACCACTGCAGATTATCGTATTCATTGGTGGGATGATGATGTGGCCAATGCTGTCAGGGAAAAGAGGACAGCTTTCAGAACATATAAATTGAATTCCACCCTAGAAAACTTCTGTGCTGTCAAGGAGGCAAGGGCACACTGTGGGCGCCTGATAAGGGCGAAAAAGAAAGCCACATTTAGAGAATTTTGCGAGAGCATAGACTTCGTAAAGCTTAACAAAATGTGGAGGGTTGTGAAAAAATTCTCTGGCACCATACCTGCCACCTATTCAGCCCCCTCTCAAAAGAATGCCTGTTGAACATTCTCCGTAACTTATCAAGCCCCAACAACATAGTCCTCCCAGACACCTCAAACCCAGGTTCCTGCGAGCCCTTCTCATTGAATGAATTAAATTTGGCATTGGCGAAGAAAAAGGGGTCCGCTCCGGGATTGGATGGCCTATCGTATTCATTATTTACGCACGCTTCACTATCAGCAAGGTTACTGC
The DNA here is from genome assembly GCA_951802165.1 of Adalia decempunctata. NCBI lineage: Eukaryota > Metazoa > Arthropoda > Insecta > Coleoptera > Coccinellidae > Adalia > Adalia decempunctata. The sequence continues at coordinate 39,276,211 of OX637699.1, read as the reverse complement.
TGCTGAGGGTGTTCAATCAGATTCTTGAATCGGGGGTTATTCCCCCTGGGGTCAAGGAAACATTAATACTCCCATTTCTAAAAAAAGGCAAAACCCTTAACATTCCGAATAGCTATAGGCCCGGATCTCTATCGCCGTGCATTACAGAAATCCTTGAAAGCCTGCTAAAACACCGTATTGAAGAACTTATAGAGAACCAAATCGGCATTCACCGGCCTCTGTTCGGCTTTCGAAGGGGGCGTTCTGTCAATGACTGCCTCGCGTTCCTGACTGCATTCGTGTACAAAGCATTCTCATGCGGAGAAAAAGTCATGGCGATATTCCTGGACATAAAGGGTGCCTATGATCATGTATCCCCGACAGTGCTCTTGTCAGATCTTGAGGCAGCCTCCATTCCTCCCCCCATATCGAAACTTATAACCCAACTGTTGATCAATCGATCCCTATATATAACCCACCCTGCAGTCGGAACTATTCTGGGTCCGGTAACCACCTCATGCGGCCTTTCACAGGGAGGTGTTCTTCCTCCTTCCCTGTATAACTTGTACTCTCTTATGCCCCCGGATCTGCTATCCCCTGACACCCAACCGTTACAATATGCTGATGATCTTGCATTGCTGATGAGCGGAACCGACTTAGAGCAGATGACAGAGTGCCTTACAGCGGATTTGAATGAGGTGCACACATGGCTCTCCCAAAGGAACTTATCCCTGTCCCCAGAGAAATCTTCTGCGATAGTTTTTGCGAAGGCAAGAGCCCCCAGGGATTTACCTAACATATCATGCTACGGCCAAAACATTCCATGGTCTTCATGCATCAGATACCTGGGTGTACACAAATAACTTTCATTGGAACCGTCAGATTGAGGTTACATGTGCTAAAATTTCAGCAACACACAATATACTAAAGGCGCTCAGCAGGACAAAGTGGGGCTGCCATCCGGCCGTATTAGTGAGAGTCTATATGGTACTTGCTCTCCCACATTTGGACTATTCAAGCGTATTTTATGGACGATGCTCCAAAGCCAATCTTTCTCGCCTGGACAGAGCACAATACGCCCTGCTTCGGTCCGCTCTTTCACTGCTGAAGTCTACCCCAACCAACATCATCCTCTTTGAGGCGGCTCAGACTCCCCTTTCATATAGACGAAGATGGCTGGCCTACAGGTATGTCTCTAGGCTGTTGAGATATACAGAATATCCTGTTTTGAAATTAATCGGCGATCATACAGAACTTGATCACCTATGGTCTCGCATCGTAGTCCCACCTCTTTTTCAGGCAATAGCCGATCTAACGCCCAAGAAGCATCTCATCAGAGCAGCCCAAAATATTCCCTTCTTTGAGATCCCTCTAAAGGTGAAGCTCCATAGAGTGGATGTCCATATTTCTGACCTTCCCAAGAATGCCCTATTGAACCCCCAGAGATTCCATGCCCTCATCAGCGAAAAGTTCCCGCATCACCGATTACTCTTTACAGATGCATCCCTTTCTAGGGACCCCAACTCTGTAGGATACGGAATTTTTTGCCTATCGCCAATAATTAAAAAGTCTGCACCTCTTCCGAATCATTGGTCCATATACACTGCAGAAATGTACGCGGTGGGCAGTGCTGCTGAATTGGCAATAAAACATAAATTTGAGAGAGTACTTATAGTGTCGGACTCACTTAGCGTTCTTCAAGCGCTCAAGGCTGGAAAATTTGACGCCAAAACAGATCCCATTACTGGACGCACTTACCAACTCATGTACGTTACCTCCCTGAAGGGAATTTCACTAAAATGTTTGTGGATTCCCAGTCATTCGTACATTCATGGAAATGATATTGCTGATCGCTTAGCTAATGAGGGACGATATCAGTCGGGGCCCCCGGATATACCTGCGGGACCACAAGAGTTATAGCCTGGGTTCTTGTCAGAACACGCGAAACGCTGGAAGGCGGAATTTTTTGATATCTGCTCTACTAAGGGAAAGGTGTACGGCTCTTTTGCTAAAGAGGTATCCAAGAAGCCATGGTTTTCCAAGATTGACCGCCCCCGTCGCTTTTTCACGGCGATAATCCGCCTCAGAAGCGGGCACTGTCTTACCCCTTCGCATCTACATAGAATCGGTCTGAGAGAATCTGCTAACTGTGATTGCGGGATGTTGGGAGACATAAACCATATATTTTTTGGATGCCCCAATAATTCATTTAATAGTAATGTACTTTATACCGCTCTCCCCTCGTTTGATTATCCATTACCCATTAACATCTATCAGACCTTATTTAGCAATAATATACAGGTTCTAGATTGGTTGGTTGATTATTTGGTTAAGAGTAGAATAGTGCTATAACTGGCATGCCTTGTTAGCCTAGACTTATTGCTGCCTGTGTTATTGTACCTTTGTCGCTTTTTCCAAGTCTTGTCATCCTTCACACCCACCGCTTGTAGATCTCGCTAAGTAGAGTAGTACATAACATATTATTGAATCGCTACAAATAATTATGATTATCTTCAGTAAACCAATCCTGGGATTGGAACACCAAGATCCCTGAAGCCCCAGGATCCAGGATCAAGAACAACAAATATAAGACGGAGATTGGGTACATAGTCTACCAGCCTATGTTCAGACCACTTCAATCAGGGGCAATTCTGGTTGCAGCCCGGTTTGTTTGAGAAAGAAGAAGAAGAAGAAGAATAACTTTACATTTTCAAAATATACGCGGTGAAATGTGTCAGAATTCCAGGGCCAACCGGGCTACTTTATAAGAGTGAATGAATGGAGTATAGGTTTCGGACTATTCTGCCGTGTATGATCTTCAAAAACGCTTTAAGTGTGTGGCTCATTAAGGCAATTGTTCTGTGTTCGGAACATGTTATTGCCATGTGAATTGAATTGAAAACCATAATTTACAAGATAATTTTGGGATATCGAGGATGATATGAACAAGTTATTAGTGTTTACAAACTAATCTTCAAGAAAATCGAAGAATTAACTTATTTTGATGGGAGAAATATGGCTTTTTAATTGCCGATATAATCGGAGCAAACAAAGTGTTTTTGTTGAGAAATATCGTGTTTTTAACATTCTCATTCGAATAAGGTTAGTCCTTGAGTTTCCCCAAATATATCAACTTAATTTTAATCGGGAAATATGAACTTTGCATTGGTTCCAGAGAATGTTTCCAGGCACGTATTTTTTTTCAAATGGCTATATCTTTTTAACAGAGCCGAATTCGGAAAAATGGAAAATGAAAAAAGGGTTTCCTTTGGCCTCAAGAATCTACAGTTGAAATATATGTACAAGTCAAAGACTCACCCTGTATAAACGAAATTTTTACAGTAGGTGGCTTCATCAGCTTCATCATTCGTTGAACACCTGATTTTTTGTTTATACAGAGTCTCTAATATGATTTTATCAATTCAATTAAATATGCGATAATTCGAGTTTTATAGAATGTGAAATATCTCGAAAAAGAGTGGTTTGAATATGGGACATACTTTTTACAAAATGTAGACATTTGAAAAATTAATTTCATGAAAGAGAAAAATACAGGATGTTACATTTGAAAAAATGGAGTTATCGCATATTTAATTTATAGCAAATTGGTAAATTTATTTATATGGGACAATCTGTGAAAAAAACTTCAGATCTTTACCGAATGATGAAGCTGATACCTTAAGCTAACTGCTGTAAAAATTTCTTTTAACTAGATTGAACACGGCGGTTGCTATAAGAATTTTGATGAACCCCTTAGAACACTAAAAATATCCTAAACATACTGATTACAAGCAGGCCGTCCTAGCTTCGCCCGTGTAGAAATTTGTTTCACGCGGCGGTTTCATCTTCAACACTTCAACCTGACATATCTTTTGATGTACTCGTTGTAATTCTATGATGTGAAGGGCAATTTCGTTCTAAACTAAATACTGGGGATAAATAACGGATTAGGTTGGATGAGGATCAATACCCAATTCATAAAAACTAACTCCCAAATAGTGCATAATTTTGGAAAACATCTGATTACCATAAACAGGTAATAGCAAGTCAATCATGAGAGATAGATATATGCTATCGGGGACTTTTTTGTAGAACTATTCAAGAGGTACATTTCCGTCATACATTGTATCCACGTAAGTCTCACGGTTTTTGCAGCGCACGTGAAAATAGCTGATTATGGCTGATTTTTTTGTAATTATTGAAGTTATAGTGGGTATCCTTATTTTTTCGGGTAAAAAGTATAACCCATGGCACTCAGAGATAATGTAGCTTTCTAAGGTTGAAATAATTCCTGAAATCGGTCCAGTAGTTTTTGAGCCTATTCGTATCAAACAAAAAAAAATACAAATCTTTCCTCTTTATAATATTAGTATAGATATAGATGTGGCAACGCCGTGACGAAATTTGAAAAACGAGGTATGAGTGTATAGATGAATACAGACTATTCTGACGTGACGTGATTCCACGTCACGTCAGACGTGTAGCGGTGCTCACATTGGCCTAATATGAACGTGAACGTCGAAATGTGATTGATATAAAAATGCAACACATCGTTCTGAGCACTGACGGTTTCTGTATTCAATTTTGAAGGTGCAGACACATTGTTATCACGTCACGTCACATCACGTCATCTTCCCAAAATGTGTAACCACGATAATGCATGGAACTTAGACCATAGGAAGAGAGACACACCTTTCAATAATAAATAGTGAAGCCAAATCATCAGAACTAAACTGGGTGGTTATACTACTACGGAATCAAAATGTATTAAAAATGTTTGCGACATTGTATCTGCTGTCACATTATAGCACTGAAAGCACGCAAGATATATATTCCGCAAATTTACATTTTCTAAATACACGGGACATCACGTCTGATATTTTGTGAAATGTCATTCTGACATACATTTGAAACCGGTCTGGGTGCTCATTCGAAAATTCTTGAATTAATTGATGGAATTCCCCCACTCCTTCTATTCGTTGATTCATTTGGTAAATCGAATCCCTTCTATGAGAATCACCAGCAACTGTAAAAGCAGCTATATTCTCCATATCTTCTTTCCATTTCCTCGCGTGAGCTCACGTGACGTGACAACAATTTGTATGCAACTTTAAGGTGCAGACACATTGTTATCACGTCACGTCACATCACGCGAGGAAATGGGAAGAAGATATAAAGAATTTAGCTGCTTTTACAGTTGCTGGTGATTCTCATAAGAGGGATTCGATTTACCAAATGAATCAACGAACAGAAGAAGTGAGGGAATTCGATCAATTAATTCAAGAATTATTGGATGAGCACCCAGATCGGTTTCAAATGTATGTCAGAATGACATTTAACAAAATATCAGACGTAATATCACGCGCATTCAGAAAATGTAAATTTGCGGACTATAGATCTTGCGTGCTTTCAGTGCTATAACGTGAAAGCAGATACAATGTTGCAAAAATGTTTACTACATTTTGATTCCGTAGTGGAGCAATGTGTCTGCACACATTGTTATCACGTCACGTCACATCACGTCATCTTCCCAAAATGTGCAACCACGAAAATGTATGGAATTTAGACCATAGGAAGAGAGACACACCTTTCAATAATAAATAGTGAAGCCAAATCATATTGAATGATCACCCAGATCGATTTCAAATGTATGCCAGAATGACATTTCACATAATATTAGACGTAATATCACGTGCATACAGCAAATGTGAATTTGCGGAATATAGATCTTGCGTGCTATCAGTGCTATAACGTGACAGCAGATACAATGTTGCAAAAATTATTACTACATTTCGATTCCGTAGTAGTACAATCCCCTAGTTTTGTTCTGATGATCTGGCTTCACTATTTATTATTGAAAGGTGTGTCTCTCTTCCTATGCTCTAAGTTCCATGCATTATCGTGGTTGCACATTTTGGGAAGATGACGTGATGTGACGTGACGTGATAACAATGTGTCTGCACCTTAAGGTGCATACAAATTGTTGTCACGTCATGTGAGCCTACGCGAGGAAATGGGAAGAAGATATGGAAAAAGTAGCAGCTTTTACAGTTGCTGGTGATTCTCATAAAAGGGATATTTGATTTACTAAATGAATCAACCAACAGAGGGAGAGGGGAAATTCCATCAATTAATTCAAGAATTATTGAATGAGCACCCAGATCGGTTTCAAATGTATGTCAGAATGACATTTTACAAAATATCAGACGTGATTTTACTACATTTTGATTCCGTATAGTACAATCACCCAGATTAGTGCTGATGATTTGGCTTCACTATTTATTATTGAAAGTTGTGTCTCTCTTCCTATGCTCAATTTCCATGCATTATTGTGGTTGCACATTTTGGGAAGATGACGTGATGTGACTTGACGTGATAACAATGTGTCTGCACCTTAAAGCTCTTATTGTTCTCGAAAGAATTATGACATGAAATACGGGGTGACTCCCATTCTTTTGACGCACCATGTATATGTACAATTATTTTCAATTTGTAGATATTTTGTCAACCTTATTACAGTTCAATATAAAATTTTTCTACACGGTATAGTTCAGGCGCTATTTTAGCCGTACGCCTTGCTGACCCACCCTGTATACAAGGAACCGTGAGAATATTCTGCCCAACAATATGGGTCTACAAGAATCAGATGAAATAGAGAGAAAAGTTTATTCACGGCCATCAACCTGAGGTCCTTCAGCGGCAGATGAAATAATAATCTCAAAATTCGCTTCTGAAAGGAAAAAACTCTCTGAACTGCCCCATATAATGATGTTGTTATTTATTATATGGGCATAGCTTCAACACAGTGGAGAAGGATTCGGTTCAATCTGTGAAGTTAGCGATCACAAGTTAGGTTTCTCTCGTTGATGCTGCCAAAAAAATAAAGGTTCACTTAAAACACCAAAATGGATTTCATAAAATTTACTGACCTCAAACAGAAATTATAATTGAATGATGAAAAAATGAAAAGAAATTTATTGATATTAAATATGAAGCCTGAAAACGGATCTTATTTGCAAAGTGAAAATGAAATAAAAATAATAAAGACCTGGTGTGGTGGTGACACAAGTAGCGTACTTCGGAGGTGAGATCTGTGCTGGTCCATATCCATCTAAAAAAAATAACTGTATCGGGAAGTTTTCTGGTGTGGTTATTGAATACCAAAATAAACGGTGAACAGTTGGGCAAGACGGTCGGGCGAGGTGAGCGAATGCAAGAATTGGGTCGTAAACAAGCAATTACGGAAGTAACTAAGCAAAACTTCAAGATTCGGCAGGCCATGGAAAAATTATCGGCAAACACTTGGACTCTGGCGGATAGGATAGGGAAGAAGAGTAGCTGTGTGGCAGCAGCAACGTCCGGACAAGTGACTACAGAGAATGGAACCACTCGACCTGACGAAGTGATCCTAGTAAATCCGCAAACGTCCAGCGAGTTAACAATGGTTGCCCATATGTGGCAGACCTGATTCGTAAGCTGAACATGGTAGAACTACTTTAAAAAAAATTATATTGTGAATTAATCCCCGCCGTATCTGTACAACAGAATCATATTGAGATCACATGTGCATAAAATCAACGTCAGAACAAAAGGGTTAAGGTGAATACAGACTATTCTGACGTCAGGCAACGTCAGTGCTCCCATTGGCCTGATATGAACGTGAACGCACAGAACGATGTGTTGCATTTTTATATCACGCACATTTTGGCGTGGGCCCACATGATATGATATGATATATGATATATTGTTTATCCTGACTACTCCTAGGTTTCCTGAGGAGACTCCTCTGAAACTACAAGCTTCGAAGCTTGTAACTTGTGCCGAGTTCGGAGTAAGCAGTTGTGTTCTGTGTAGGCTTTGTTACTGTGTCCTTACGCCACCTTAGGCACAGCACTGTTAATTTTTGACCCAACAGTGAAATGGTGGCCCCTACCGAGACTAGAATAGTTATTTTCCTATCAAGGGCGGAAAGTTGTACTTTCCCGCACTAGATTGCCGTTGCCCGAACGACGCGGAGCGGAGTTCGGGCAAGCAATCGAGTGCGGGAAAGTACTTTCCGCTCAAGATAGGAACAATGTTTTTTCTACAACCGTATTATAAAATGCAAAAAAACCTTCTACACAACTTTGGCGAAAATTCGTTTTGACACATTGATTAACGAAGTTGGGAATCTATGGAAAATCATAGATCATGACATAGAAATAAATACACAGATCCATGTAAGCCAGTCATAATTTTTGAAGGATGTCAAGTTCTCTTTGAAAATGCAATAATTTTAAAACGGAAATCTGTATTAATAATTAGTTTGACATGGATGAAACTGCAAAATTTTAAATATTCAACTAAATATATAAGTAAGTAGATTGAGAGATTTCATTTTAAAGGTATTATTATACCCAAATTCAACACATATTTACTTTCCCGCACTAGTGCGGGAAAGTAACTTTCCCGCACTAGGGCGGGAAAGTGACACTTTCCGAATCTAAAACTATGCGGAAAAGTAGTTAGTTAAGCCCGGTTGTAGAAAAAATTTCTTTCCTAGCTCGGGATTGAACTCGGACTTGCCGGGTCCTAATCCAACGTCCTAACCACTGGACCAAGAGCACTCATGTAACCACGTCACGTCAGAATAGTCTGTGTTCACCTTTACTAAAGCCTCCCATGCATAGGACGGCTTATTTCGAAAGGGGTTTTTAGTTCAACATTGCCCGAGTATATAACGCACTTCTACACCGCCTCACGTCGCTCACGAGGGGGGTAACTTTCAAAAATGAATTATTCAAATATTACTTTTTTCTGCAAATGTCCGGGGTATACCCACTTCCCGGACGCTTTTACTTTGAGAACGTAACATTTCCCGGCCTAGGCCGGAAAAAATCACGTCGTTGTTGTCATTGTTATGATCATCACAATAGCAACGAAATAACGGATGACAGTTCTGTTCTGTTTAATTCAAAATTATATAATAAAGAGATGTGTCGTCTCATTGATTTTTAATTCTTCACGGTTGCCGAAAATAGTATATTATTTCATTAGGAGGAGAAGTGTCACTTTTCGTGGCGAGCCACGAAAAGTCACTTCTTCTCCGAATGAAATATGCTATTTTATTTCCAAACGTTTTCATAATCATGAAAATTATACATTTAATGTAACTTTATCAAATGAAAATGACGTTTAAAGCAACACTTTTCCTGCCGCCGCGCGCCGGAGGAAAAAGTAAATATTTCTCCGCCTAGGCGGAGAAATAGAACTTTTCGATGATCCTGTCAGGCGAGAACTGACGTTGTTATCGTACGTTTGGAAATAAAATATTGTATGCAACACGCCCGAAAATGTTTTTTTTTTGGACTCACAGCCTTCCAGAATTTTGTCTATTCGTCAAAAAAAAACCTATTTTCCGGACTTATTACGTGAATTACTATTCCTTGCAATGCCGGATTTAAAATCAAGTGTTCGGTCTCTGATGTTCTATCTTTGGGTGTTTTGTGTTTCATACAGATTATGTAAGTGTCATGTATGTGGTTAAGTACAGCTTGGAGGTCTTGTGTATCAGTAGTCCAACCTGTACTTTTTTCAAAAATAGGACTTTCTAAAAAATTAACAAAAAATATAACACCAGATCATACTTACCTGCCAAGTGACGTTCAGTATTGGGACACATTGTAATATTTCAAACTTTTTTGAGCTTGAGATATTTTCTAAAGGGAGATAAAAGGGCAAATCCTTCACTGTAACTCTAAGGGGTGTTTTACTCTAAAGGGGGTTTTATACTTTTGGCTTGGCTTGTGATCATCTAGTTAGGTAGAACTCTATGTTATGTCGTAATAATTCAGTTTCGTGATAATTCAAGTCCGTGAAATAATGGATGGGAAATAATGAGGTAAATACATAAATAAAACACTTGATTGGACAGAAAGGGGAACAGGCCTTTATTGGTCCAGGTGGCAGGAGTTTTCGAGCCACTTAAAGAGGGAAAACGAAAAGAAGAACCCAACAGTTCTTCTAAAAGCAAAAACCCTCAGCTTTACAGTTGAATAAAATGACATGTAGCAAGTATCAGAATCCATTGGTTGAATATTATAAAGAACATAGAAAACATGAGCATAGATAGAATAAGATGGTGCTATACTTCAGTAAATCTCTTCGTGCAGTTCTCAAAGTATAACTACTCCAGAGTCAATGTATATGAGCGAGTAAACAGTATCCTACCTCAGCTGTCGACAGACAAGCACTGAGCTCCAACAGATAGCAGTTACAGACCCACAATGACGATCCTTTGTAATGGTTGTTACAAGGTAAACTATTTCCGGAGGCAGTGAGTGCAATTGAACCTGTCACAGTATCCTACCCCAGCTATCTAAGCAGACATCTGCTGGGATCCATCAGAAGTTCTGATCGAGACTCTTCACAACTTCCTTAGTAGTTTACGTAGTGACTTTCTCACCAATCTATGATTCCCGATCTAAGAACTGAACTCCATAGAAATACATGTGGTATATAATTAAAGATGGACGTTACTTGCATTTGAATAGCATTGGATGGTAGGCGTTACAGTTTAAAACAATAATACAGATGGAAACGAAATAGCCTCTCAAATCACAGGTTGCTGAAAGAGAGGATGGATTAATAAAGAGAACATAAAATGTACCTGAAACCCTGTGATTTGCATAAAGCCACTCGATCCATCGCATAAGGAAATATTCAGAATAATAAAATATATAAGATGGAGATCAAATGGCCTCTTCTTTCATAGAGGACTTCCAAACAGAATTCATGTATAGATATAAACAGTTCTGACCAATGTAAATCGTGGATGTTATAGATAATTATTGGATGATGCTTAGTAGAATGATTGGTGGAATATAATTAAATAGACAGTATGTAATTGTTCCCATTGGTTCGTGCTGGTATAAACACAATGAATTAGGAACCTAGAAATAAGACCGATTAGTCAATATAAATGGAGGATGAACTTACACGTTGAACAAAAATGCCGTTTGGATTTCTTAAAATGGCCGACTAACAACAACAGGGGCACCTTTTCACGATTCCTCACTATCTTCCTCCCTTAACAAAAACCGTCTTCCTTTCCTTTAACCTCTCCGGCCCTCTCTATGAACTAATCGATAGCATAGATCGATGACAGCCGGCCTACTCCGCAACGTCCAGATAGCCGGACTACCCTCTGTGAAACACAATATGGCAGCGTCGGATTTTATTCCGTACAGGGTTCCATTCAGCTATACGTGATATTTATATGAATTATTTGTGTCTTGAAATTCGGGGATACTACAGTCGCCCCTGGAAATGTTGACGAGTGTCTGCAAAGAAAACGAGGAAATATTTCCACACAAAAGTGTGAACGAATTTCAATTTCCTTGACGTAAGGGTCCCTGAACTTATTTGTCTTCCATATCTGTTATTGCTGTCAGTAGGCATCCATGAAGAAATTACCCAAAACACAAACAAGATAGTTGACACTGGTGACCAATGACAACAAACACCTTCCCCCAACAGATCATGGCTGCAGCATAGAATGGTTATGGCTTCACCTTGAGGAAAACTCCCTTGATGCAGATGGCTCCAATCTGAAACAATGTTAAGCGAAGAAATCATATACGCTACCCAGCTTTTGATATCCTGTCGAACATTGGCTCGGTCAAGGAATGTAGATGATTGGTTGCTTCGTTTGATTTGTCTTGGTGAAAATCAACGCCCCCCCAGGATACATTGGCTGACAAGGAGTACCTAGTCAACTAATGTCAAGATGACATCTGCAGTAACTTCGGATGGTTCATCGAAGAAAACACCCATGTTGATATGTCCATGGCACTCATCAGTTCTATTCGCTTCTCGACAAACATGGTGGGCTTGGAATTCTGCAATGAATTCTTCAAATTTGTGGATTAACAAAACTTCCATCGTTGTTCTTTGGATGATGTCTCTCACGCCCCTAAGAACCTGAATAACTTTTGGTCTGGAAACTTTCTGCGGGATTGGCTGGTCCTCGTTGAAACTAAAACAAACTGCACCGAGCTGGATCGGTAGAAGGATGGATGAACAGAGTATACAATGAAAAGGAAATCTAATTTCCTCCCAGTTTGCATAAACTTCCCAGGCATTGGTTGATTGGTAGTAATCTAGACTCCAATAGATTGTAGCTGTTCGGCTATAGGTCAGACGATAGAATAACTTCCTCAAAATGGCTTCCTAGGAAAAAATCTCATTTCAAATGTGTGAAGGATACAGCCTTCACAAAATGGTGGTTGTTCTTGAACACAGGAATATTAAATCGTACAACCATTGGGTTGAAAACAGTATACGAATAATCAAACTTCATTGGCTAGATTTGGGAATTACGCCCCTCACATTTGGACAATCTTGGTTGGTCTTTCACGACGCCCCCTAGCTTCTTGAAGATGAAAGTATACTCAAAAGTATGCATAGACACTAGAAAGTTCAACGAAGAATGCATTTGTTCTGAAACAGATAAGTTGTGAAGTCCCAAGCGTAACGAGAGACATAATGGTACAAGTATAATACAGAAATGAATGCAAGATTGAATATGTGTTCTCGATAGTTCTTCAGTAACTATCTACGATTCGTAGGGTTCCCTACTATAACTACATAACTCTATCTCTAACATTCTACTTCCTTTCACATGCATCGTTACAATAATGGAACAGAGATAAATGAATTGATTCTCAAATATCAGTCATTATCCATTTGCGAATCAACTCCATATCACAGAACCATTCCCAGCACCAATTACATATCCCAAAACTGCAGGTACAACGAGAAATCATATTCAAATAAGTTTGCACTTATTATTAACATTGAATAAAAACTTTGTACCATGTCATATCATTATTTCTTGTTCTTTCGAAGGAACGTCACTCAACGAAAAGGATATTGATAAAAGGATATTCATAATTGATGGACCTGTCTCCATTGATTATATAGATCATCTCCAGCAATTGCACATTGAAGATTATCAAGATATCACCTTGACCTGAATACCTGTGCTGTTCTCAAGATAGGATAGTAACTGTGATTCCAGATTCAGTTACTTGATAAGTACAAATTCCTAAAACAGAATCAAACGGCAGATAAACTGTACACCACAAAATGGAATACCAAAAACAATAATTAATAACAACCTCAAAATTTCCACATTTCACTTCATTGAATTATCCTGGGTTACGGTACCACTGTAATATTTCAAACTTTTTTGAGCTTGAGATATTTTCTAAAGGGAGATAAAAGGGCAAATCCTTCACTGTAACTCTAAGGGGTGTTTTACTCTAAAGGGGGTTTTATACTTTTGGCTTGGCTTGTGATCATCTAGTTAGGTAGAACTCTATGTTATGTCGTAATAATTCAGTTTCGTGATAATTCAAGTCCGTGAAATAATGGATGGGAAATAATGAGGTAAATACATAAATAAAACACTTGATTGGACAGAAAGGGGAACAGGCCTTTATTGGTCCAGGTGGCAGGAGTTTTCGAGCCACTTAAAGAGGGAAAACGAAAAGAAGAACCCAACAGTTCTTCTAAAAGCAAAAACCCTCAGCTTTACAGTTGAATAAAATGACATGTAGCAAGTATCAGAATCCATTGGTTGAATATTATAAAGAACATAGAAAACATGAGCATAGATAGAATAAGATGGTGCTATACTTCAGTAAATCTCTTCGTGCAGTTCTCAAAGTATAACTACTCCAGAGTCAATGTATATGAGCGAGTAAACAGTATCCTACCTCAGCTGTCGACAGACAAGCACTGAGCTCCAACAGATAGCAGTTACAGACCCACAATGACGATCCTTTGTAATGGTTGTTACAAGGTAAACTATTTCCGGAGGCAGTGAGTGCAATTGAACCTGTCACAGTATCCTACCCCAGCTATCTAAGCAGACATCTGCTGGGATCCATCAGAAGTTCTGATCGAGACTCTTCACAACTTCCTTAGTAGTTTACGTAGTGACTTTCTCACCAATCTATGATTCCCGATCTAAGAACTGAACTCCATAGAAATACATGTGGTATATAATTAAAGATGGACGTTACTTGCATTTGAATAGCATTGGATGGTAGGCGTTACAGTTTAAAACAATAATACAGATGGAAACGAAATAGCCTCTCAAATCACAGGTTGCTGAAAGAGAGGATGGATTAATAAAGAGAACATAAAATGTACCTGAAACCCTGTGATTTGCATAAAGCCACTCGATCCATCGCATAAGGAAATATTCAGAATAATAAAATATATAAGATGGAGATCAAATGGCCTCTTCTTTCATAGAGGACTTCCAAACAGAATTCATGTATAGATATAAACAGTTCTGACCAATGTAAATCGTGGATGTTATAGATAATTATTGGATGATGCTTAGTAGAATGATTGGTGGAATATAATTAAATAGACAGTATGTAATTGTTCCCATTGGTTCGTGCTGGTATAAACACAATGAATTAGGAACCTAGAAATAAGACCGATTAGTCAATATAAATGGAGGATGAACTTACACGTTGAACAAAAATGCCGTTTGGATTTCTTAAAATGGCCGACTAACAACAACAGGGGCACCTTTTCACGATTCCTCACTATCTTCCTCCCTTAACAAAAACCGTCTTCCTTTCCTTTAACCTCTCCGGCCCTCTCTATGAACTAATCGATAGCATAGATCGATGACAGCCGGCCTACTCCGCAACGTCCAGATAGCCGGACTACCCTCTGTGAAACACAATATGGCAGCGTCGGATTTTATTCCGTACAGGGTTCCATTCAGCTATACGTGATATTTATATGAACTATTTGTGTCTTGAAATTCGGGGATACTACAACATCAATGATAACCGATAGGCCGGTGAAGCACAACAGACCTGATATCGTCCTGTTGGATCGGGAAAAGAGTGAGGTAAACATCATCGATGTCACAATACCCGCAGAAGCAGATGATAACATTAAGAAGGCATAAACTGAAAAACATCCTTGCTCTTGAAATGAAAAATGAAAGAGATATATAAATGAAATCAACATCTATCTTCCCCTTGATATGTGAATGGACTGGTAGAGTCGCATCTACTGAAGGACACATCCAGGTTAAGTCTGGAACAAGATCTGATCAGCAAGAAGTTATATTGGAAACCACTAGAACTGTAAGAAAGTTCCTGACTAGCTCGTGAGGGTATCTTGGCATTCGTGCCCGGCACTCACACGTAACAACCCGTTTATGAACGGTGGAAAAGAAATATATATATATATATTTCAAAAATATTCAATTGTCTGCATGCCGTTATTTCTTTCCTTAATTATATTTACAGACGTTAAACTATTCTCATATATATATATATATATATATATATATATATATATATTGTTAGAAATATGAAATGAAGTACGGCGAGCCGCTGCCGGTCCTGGGGAAAATATCACAGAGTCATCAATACGACAGCCGATAATCTCGGGCTTCGATGATGTGATGATTATTCAAGATTTCTCCGTGCTCGGGTTAACCAGCCGCTCGATTTATTTCTAATATTTGAGAATAACGTTATTGTCGTTATTAAATGATAAAACTGCACTACTAGTGTTTTAATTTCTTACATCAGAAGTGGGATAGTGCCTATTGTTCACAGTGTAATTTTGTGCTCGTGTACTCCACAAAGAAAATCATTCTCAAGACTGTTTTTGGAGCAATACCGGCAGGTATCGAAAACAGAACTTTTATTCAGGATTGTGCTTACAATAAGGGTGCGAGATCAACATGGCCTCATCTGATGGTGATTCAACTCAAAGCTTACTGGCGGAGTTAGTCAAAGTGCTACAGTCTCAGAGATCTGGTGAACAGGTAGATTTACCGTATTTCAAACCCGAAATTAATGAATCACATAAATGGGTGAGTTACGTTGAGACTATTAAGCATGAAGTAGGATGGTCTGATGTTCAAACCCTAGCAAGGATTGGCCGTTTTTTGTTAAACGAAGCGAAAAAATGGTTTGAACGTTGGAATCCAGATCAGAGAGATTGGAATACTTTCCGTATCGATTTCGTCGAGGCATTTCCTCCGAAAAGGAATCTTGGTCGCATGTTAGAAGAGGCCACAAAGTTTTCAAGTGCTTGTGTAAACACTTATGAATCATATGTGCATGAGAAGTCGGCTTTGTTGAACAATTTACGAGCTAACTGGAGTGAAGCCGATCGAGTAGAATTGATTGTTCATGGAATTTCTGAGCTAGACATACGTAACGCTGCAATGAATGCTAACTGTCGCAGTATTTCTGATTTGTTAGTGTTCTTGTCATCATTTACCAAAACTCCACGATATAACGATGGTCAGCAACGAATTATTGGACATGAGACCCCTCTCAAGCGGAAATTCCCATTTTCCGACAAGAAACCGAGCAGTTCAAAAATTTCTAAGAAGTGTTTCCAGTGTGGTTTAATGGGACATGTTCGAGCAAATTGTCGTGCTAAAAACATCAGGCCCCAATCAGAGAACAAGAATTTGCCTGTTAGCGAACACGATGTTCCCAGTACCTCTCGAAATGAGAGTTGCACTTTTTGTGCAAGAAGAGGTCACAACGTTTCAAATTGCTTAACAAAAGCAGCTATCGAAAAACGCCGAAGTATTAACCTCTGCTCAACAGGAAATCCTGTTGGTTCAACAAAGATTTTCATCGATGGCCATCAATTTTGGGCACTAATTGATACTGGCGCTGACTTATCTCTCATTTCCGACAAATTTTTGCATTTATTCGAAAATAAGGTAACCCCATGTAATATCATTTTGAAAGGGCTTACGAATGTTACGATTGAAGCAACAAAAAAATTTGTTGGTTCCACAAGCATATCTGATGTGGACATTCCGATTACCTATGCTTTTATTTCTGATAACAGTATTGATTACGATGTTTTGATTGGACGTAATATTTATGAAGACCAGAGCCTGGTAACCATAACTGATCATCAAGGATCACGCATCGTACGCCGTGAACTGCCTGGAATCAACCGGGTTGCTGAAGGTTTTAGTTCTGAAATTACTGAAGTCGATGTACCCGCAGATTATCGAAATGATCTTCAGATACTTCTTCGAGATTTTAGTGGCATGATAACAACTGGGAATAAAGTAGGTGCGGTCAACAATGTAAGTCTTCAGATACGATTAACAAAGGATACTGTAGTCGTCCGTAATCCTTACCGTTTATCTATCACCGAAAGAGAAGCTGTTCGTGAAATCACAGAGGATTTGATGGCGAACAACATAATACGACCTAGTGAATCACCTTTCGCTAGTCCTGTACTATTGGTGAGAAAAAAGGATACATCATTCAGGATGTGTGTTGACTATCGCGAACTCAATCGAATTACAGTCAAAGACCGATTTCCATTACCGCTAATCGAAGATCAATTAGATAGGCTAGGAAAAGGTCGCTATTTCACGTCTTTGGATATGGCATCTGGATTCCATCAAATACCGATACATGAGGAATCCATTCCAAAGACTGCATTTGTTACACCCGATGGCCACTTTGAATACTTACGAATGCCCTTCGGTCTTGCCAATGCACCAGCTGTGTTCCAGAGAGCCGTCAATCTAGCTCTTGGAAATTTGAAAGATCATATTGCCTTGGTTTACCTAGACGACATTCTAATTCCTAGTGTCACCCCTGAAGAAGGTCTCATTCGCCTGAGACGAGTACTAGAAGCACTTAGTTTGGCAGGGTTTTCCCTGAACATAAAAAAGTGTCATTTCCTTCAACCAAGCCTGGAATACCTAGGGAGAGAAATATCGGCTGACGGTGTAAGACCAGGAAAAGCCAAGATAGAAGCGCTGATGAAGTCGCCAATTCCTGAAAATGTCAAGCAAGTTCGTCAATTTATGGGTCTTGCAGGATATTTCAGAAAATTCGTCCCCGAGTTCGCTAGTAGAACAGCATGCATAACTCGTCTGACGAAACAAGGAGTACCTTTTCATTGGGGAAAAGAGCAGGAGGAAGCAAGAAGATATGTCGTTGATCATTTAACGTCAAGACCACTACTCGTTGTGTATGACCCGGAAGCACCAACAGAATTGCACACTGATGCTAGCAGTATTGGATACGGTGCTATTCTTATACAGAAACGCGAAAACCAGCCTAGGGTTGTCGCATATTTCAGTAAAAGGACAACAGACAGTGAGGCAAAGTACCACTCGTACGAGCTTGAAACTCTGGCCATTGTACAAGCACTCAAGCACTTCCGAACTTATCTGCTTGGGATTAAATTTACGATAGTCACTGATTGCAATTCGGTCAAAGCAACCGCTACCAAAAAGGATCTTATTCCTCGAATAGCTCGTTGGTGGGTCTATCTCCAAGATTTTGATTTTGAGATAAAATATCGTAAAGGATCCAATCTTCCACATGTAGATTATCTAAGTCGGAATCCGGTCAACACAATTCGTCGAATTTCACATACCAACTGGGCTTACATCGAACAGAAAGGGAACGAGGAAGTTCAAAACTTGTTGGAACAACTGAAGAATGGAGATCTCGATTCGAATCAGTACACAGAAAAAGATGGAATGTTGTACCACAAAAAGCTCAATTCGGACGGAACGATGAACCTGCAGTGGTTTGTTCCAAGACAAAGTCGGTTAGGGTTATTGCGCATTTTTCATGATGAGCAGTGTCATGTCGGCAATGACAAGACTTACCAATCGATTGCTGAACACTTTTGGTTCCCTCGAATGAGAAACTTCATTAACTGCTACGTCAAGCACTGCGTAATATGTGCAGTAAAGAAGACCAGAACAGGGCCTTTACAAGGTTACGTTAATCCAGTAGAGATCCCGAAAGAACCGTTTCACACCTTACATTTGGATTGTTTGGGGCCCTTACCTATGTCATCCGACGGTTACAAGCATATTTTGGTTATGGTTGATGCCTTCACAAAATATTGCATTTTGACGCCGATGAAAACTGTTACCACCGCAGAAACTCGTGAAAAATTGGAGAATGTATTAGCATTGTTTGGAACTCCTAAACGAGTTATAATGGATGCCGCTACGTCGTTTAAAAACACAACTTTTCCGAAGTACCTAGAGCAATGGAATATTGAACATCATTATGTTACACCTGACATACACAGAGGAAATGGGCAGGTGGAACGCTATATGAGAACCATTCGGAACTTACTGAGGATTGAGACTCGTGTTAAAGCAGAATGGCCGAGTGGCTTATGGAAAATCCAGCTTGTTCTAAACACCACTGTGCAGAAATCGACCAATTCGACCCCACTGCAATTGCTCTTGGGAATACAAGGTTCGACACCATTAATACAGGCGTTATTGAAAAATGTGTCGAAAGATCTGAATCCAATAAGAAACCGAGATTTAGATAGACAACGGGTAGCAGAAAAACTGTCTCTAACGTGCAATCTCGATAATGTAAACAAGAGGAGAAGAGACAACGTTCAGTACTCGCCTGGTGACTTTGTGCTGATGCATCGTGATTCTCAGATGCATATCAGCAAGAGCGATTACGAATTTCTTGGTCCATACGAGGTCGTGAGTTGCCTGAGCAATGGACGCTACGAAATTAAGAAAGTTGGCACGAATATCATGACCAAAGTTGCCAAAGAACAGCTCCGACGATGGCCTGTGCAATGGGCTTTGGATGTCAACATGAACGAAGTACTGAATTTTCTTGAGGCCGAAGAGTCTGTGGAAAATGAAGGTTAGTGTACAAACAGCTTTGCTGTAGTTACATTTCAATTTGTCTCTGCTCCATGCGTGACAGAGCTGAGTAATGGCTGAGGTCATTACAGGTGCAATTTAAAATTTTGATTTTTTTCTGATCTATGTATAACAGAGCTGAGTGATGGCTGAGGTCATTACAGGTAAAATTTACATTTTAATTGGTCTCTGCTCCATGCGTGACAGAGCTGTGTGATGGCTGAGGTCATTACAGGTAAAAAATACATTTTGATTGGTCTCTGCTCCATGCGTGACAGAGCTGTGTGATGGCTGAGGTCATTACAGGTAAAATTTACATTTTAATTGGTCTCTGCTCCATGCGTGACAGAGCTGTGTGATGGCTGAGGTCATTACAGGTAAAATTTACATTTCAATTGGTCTCTGCTCCATGCGTGACAGAGCTGTGTGATGGCTGAGGTCATTACAGGTAAAAAATACATTTTAATTGGTCTCTGCTCCATGCGTGACAGAGCTGTGTGATGGCTGAGGTCATTACAGGTAAAATTTACATTTTGATTGGTCTCTGCTCCATGCGTGACAGAGCTGTGTGATGGCTGAGGTCATTACAGGTAAAATTTACATTTTTAATTGGTCTCTGCTCCATGCGTGACAGAGTCAAGTGATGGCTGAGGTCATTACAGGTTCAATTCAAAATTTTGGTCTCTGCTCCATGCGCGACAGAACCATGTGATAACTGAGGTATCTCTAGTACCTATTAACGGTAAAACTAAAAGACAAGTTTTATTCGATGACGATTTTATTCGTTCCATTGAAAAACATTGCAATTGATGAGTCATATTTTGACAAGTTATTACAAAACCTACCGGTGCAGTAGGTTGAAGTATTTCGATGCTATCAAGAAGGATAGTTTTTGTTTTTGTAATGTTTCAGATGAAATGGCAGCTGAAGAGGGTGCCGAGAGCGTCACCCTTGTCAGGAAGGCCGTGTTAGAAATATGAAATGAAGTACGGCGAGCCGCTGCCGGTCCTGGGGAAAATATCACAGAGTCATCAATACGACAGCCGATAATCTCGGGCTTCGATGATGTGATGATTATTCAAGATTTCTCCGTGCTCGGGTTAACCAGCCGCTCGATTTATTTCTAATATTTGAGAATAACGTTATTGTCGTTATTAAATGATAAAACTGCACTACTAGTGTTTTAATTTCTTACAATATATATATATATATATATATATATATATATATATATTTGTCTGGCAGACGTATCCAGTCCCGGTACGTTCTAAAGGCGACCTAAGACCCACATGATCCGTATGTTTTCTACGAGTATATATGCAAAAAATGGGTTTTTAAAAAATATAACTCCCTAGGCACATTGAGAGGGGAGAAATTTTTTTTCATTCGAAAAAGTTGTATATCTGATAGTCCTGTTCAGACCCGATACATTGCGCCAACTTTTCAATCCCACATATACTGCACCGGCATATACGATCAACGTTTTCGATCCCAGCACTGTTGCCAGATTGTCGGGATCAGTCGCTACGATTTCAATGTATAAAAGGGATTGAAATAGTAGGTGTTATGGCAAGAATTGGTATATGTGTTAGTGATTCGACGGGAAGACTAAATATCTTCACGAAGTGAACAATTTTGCTTTCTGTGAAGATGAAATTCCTCATCCTCATTTTTTGAATCAATTTTTTATTGTCACTGACTTGGATTCTCCGAAATATTAGTTTTAGGATTACGTCACATTATTTTTCGAGTTAATCTCAACATGCCCTTCCATTTGACACCCATAATGTAGAAGTGAATAAATATAACTATTTCGAAATCTTGGATGGTCCGCCATATTGGATTAAGAATAACATCGCATTATTTTTCAAGTTACTTTCATCAAGCCCTTTCACTTGATATTATATATTACAGGGCACAGGCATTTTGAATGAGCATTAATCCATTTTGCCTCATTAGATTATTATG
Organism: Adalia decempunctata; assembly: GCA_951802165.1. NCBI lineage: Eukaryota > Metazoa > Arthropoda > Insecta > Coleoptera > Coccinellidae > Adalia > Adalia decempunctata. Next base: position 39,254,544 of record OX637699.1, on the reverse strand, counting down.
CTGTTTGTAATGATTACGTATAATTAGTACGAATGAAATTTTGATGCTTATCATTGTCTACAAACTACCTTTTTTGATACTGTGGAAATAATTATCTCATTTTTCGAGATTTCCACTCATTGAAACTTTAAGTATCTGATCTAACAAAAACTATTGTTTTCAAATTCTCTTAGAAAAACCGCATATCAAATAAAATTAAACCGAAAAAAAAATCTGACACATTTCATTGTTGTTTTCATGAATGAAATATTTGATTTTTCCTTTTCAATATTTCTTTGCGGTTCGGCTGGTGGTTTGAATTATTTGAACGCATATATTATCACGTGATGTGAAAAAGGCTGAATGCTGGTGTAGCTTGACCCGCCCGGTACACTGTAAAAAAAATTAGAATCAATTCTGGATGCCGTCATATACAGGGTGGCCATTTGAAAACGAAACAGACGAGATTACAGACGAAATAAATTTTTTCGAAAGAAATGCTCGGACAGGTCGATTTTTGTTTCGAGGGGGACAACTTAAGATGTAGGTTACGGACGCATAGCGCTTCAACCCTTGCTACTACAACCCTCACCCCCAATTTTTGAATAAGGAAGATGCGATGAGTTATACCTCATTTGAAAGGTATTTTTATACTGATTTCAGCACAGTAATTGTTTTTTCATTTTATGCATTAGTTCTCGAAATATTCTTAACCAAGTATTTGAAAATGAAGTGGTGTTTTCATGGCACTTGTAGTGTTTTTTTGTGAAAAATCGACATTTTGAGCTTCAAAACAACCATGACTGTGGATTCCTTCTTCCAATCCACTGACATAGAAATCTTTAATCAAGATGTCGATTTTTCACAAAAAAACACTACAAGTGCCATGAAAACACCACTTCATTTTCAAATACTTAGTTGAGAATATTTCGAGAACTAATGCATAAAATGAAAAAACAATTACTGTGCTGAAATCAGTATAAAAATACCTTTCAAATGAGGTATCACTCACCCCATCTTCCCTATTCAAAAATTGGGGGTGGGGGTTGTAGCAGCAAGGGTTGAAGCGCTATGCGTCCGTAACCTACATCTTAAGTTGTCCCCCTCGAAACAAAAATCGACCTGTCCGAGCATTTCTATCGAAAAAATTTATTTCGTCTGTAATCTCTTCTGTTTCGTTTTCAAATGGCTACCCTGTATAACGAATTACATAAAGGGTGTTAGGATTAGACGTTCATATATTTCAGGATAAGTACCGTTAGTTGGTTAATTCTGCACCAAAATTTATCGAATTTAAATGGAATTTATAGCATGGAGTTTTCTGGATAAACTTGATCGTTTGATTGAAAAAGAACTGATTGATTCTCATCAGTAGCAGAGATAATATAATAGGGGGTGTCTCAAAAAATCATTTTAAATTTTTGAGTTGATGATCTAATTGAAATTTCAGTCGAAGAAATGGGCTCCTAGAATATTTTCAAATTGAAAGCGTTACATAACCCTATCTCGGAATGAAAGTATTTAGTGTGATGAAATGCATTCTAAGTCATTTTTTTCTATAGGATGGGGCTCCGTAGCGCCGTACCTCTCTTGTCGGAAATGGTTGAGGAGACCATGTCTTCGACTTACATAATCTCAAAAATTAAAAGTATTATTTTCCTCCACTGATGGGAATCGGTTATCAGACATGGGTGGATATAGGTCTTTTTCATGGGGGGGGGGTAATATGATTGAAAACCATTAAATCAGGTACACAACAACATCCTCAAATAAACTTTGAAACGCAATTTCTTCTTAGGTCTTCGATACTCATAACCCCCCCCCCCTTAAATCCGCCCTTATCAGACGATTCAGTTTATCCAGAAACCCCCATGTACTGAATTTCATTTAAATCCGATAAATGATGACATAGTTATCGCAAATTAGTTGGACTTTGGAGGTCATGCTTAAGAGCCTCTAGCACTGGTGTTTTAGGGCCTAAGTTGATATAATCTAACTTTGAACTCCACCCTCCAGAATCACCCCCTGAAATATATGAACGTTGAAACCGGACGCCCTGTATTCCTTTACAACGCCTTTATTATGGTTATGGAGTAAGAGGGCTTGAGTAATGCAACATAGTTCACCTAGAAGAATTCCACAACCACGATGGCTATCAGTACGGAATGGTAGATTTAATTAATGTTTTGATCTTATGAATGAAATATAAAAGAAGGAATGCTTTCGAAAATGAGGCAATAAATAATCAGAACACAATAAAGTATATTATCCAGCGTCGACTTTGGGATATTCCACCCTGATGAGTCCTAATAGGACGAAACTGCAGTCGGTGCGATTCTCAGTTGACGTTGGACCATTCGGTCTGGTAGGGTGAACAGTATCGGAGACCTAGTTCGTATTCACATTTCATTTGTCATTATTTATAATGGCGAATGATTTGTGTCTTATTTCTTTCAATTATATAGGTAGCTGCCTTCTCAGCAGATGATCCCATATCATCATTTTCTTTGTTAAAGTATATGAAGTAACGAAAAGAACTGAAAACTTGCACTTTTTTCAGAATGTCAATAACATCAATCTCAGTGAAGTATTAGGAGCTTAATGTATTAGGTAGGACCTAGACAAAAATTCATAACACTACTCTCCTTCATTCATCACATTGAAAAACACAATTGTATAACTTCTGAAATTCTTATGAAAATTCGATTTCACTTTTGATTCTCATCGGTGAAATCAAGAATCAGATTTAGAAGAATCACTGGTTTACTAAAAACAAGAGCCTTGTCATATGTATAACCATTATCAGATTCTGGTACATGATTTACGTCATTCCTAGCTTTCATTTCTATGAAAATCCAAAACTCAGCATATTATGATAATGTCTTCAACTGAATCACACTCCATTTATAAAAAAATTATGAATTATACAGGGTGGTACTTATAAGTGCGAAAGATTTCAGGGAATGATTCCTTGTAGGCATAAGCTAGTGGGCATTTCCTTTAAATATTACATTCTTCCAAATATGAGGAAAAAATACTATTTTTCTCTTGGAAGCGCTGAAAATTAAATCCTTAGACGTCTGTCAGCTACATTGTAAAAATATTCATTTGAGAGTATTTTGATAACGCACCACTGGTTTCCAGTTGAAACCGCAGTATATCACGTGATTAGCCAGGTATAATTGACGTATTCGATTTTGTGGACATGCCAATACCCGAAGAGGGCTCGAGAGAAACGTGAACATTTTAAATATTCATTGATCTATCATGGGTTTGAACCATTCCTTTTTTGGTGGATTATGGCGAAAAGGTTGATCTATCATACTAGTTCCTTATTAATCAAATGAAATATATTGTGTACCTACATGTGTGCCCAGAGGCAGGTGGACACGCCTCCGTCTTGAGATTTTGATCCCTTTGTCATTTTTCAGCAAAACAAACATACCGTCATGATATGATATTGACATTCTGAAAATGAATTTTGAAATGGAATTTGTGATTGTGCATGAACGAATCTTGTAAATCGGAAACAAAAAAATTTAGTATGTGACTGTAACTTCTTCTTTGCTCACAAAATGCCATTTTTCAGCACTTAAAAAAGTCTCTCTTCTCACTTTCGAAATTAGACCCCTACTCGAAGACACACGTACCTACTTGTTAACACTTTGTTTACAGTAATATTCATCGGGTTTGTATAAGCTTCCATACCGGAGAATCTGCAGTTCATATTGATATGAAGAGAATCCAATATCAAATCTACGAGTCTATTCGAAATATTCACCAAGACCCATGACGACGTTCGTCCATACCGGGATCGTATAAGTACTCGAATCGTGTATTTGAGATGTATGAACGGAAAACAGCGTTGCCATATTTAGGGACCCAATGCGTTGGTCAACTATACGAATTATATACAGCAAGTTGATGTCGACTGAAGCGCCCTCGCACTGGCCAAACACTGAAACTTTTCCATATATAATCACATGTAAAACCGATTTTTCAGACCCGGCTGAAAATGCACCCCTAGCATCCCCTCAGCCCCCTCATAACTTTTCTATAGTCGAACGTTACCAGTCCCGAAGCCGGGTCTGAAAACGTCACTTTTGGACTGAAAAGTCGGTCGAGTATACCGATTTGGGTCTGTATGTGCGGTCGAACAAATCTATATATATATATATATATTTATATATATATATATATATATATATATATTTGTCTGGCAGACGTATCCAGTCCCGGTACGTTCTTAAGGCGACCTAAGACCCACATGATCCGTATGTTTTTTACGAGTATATATGCAAAAAATGGGCTCTTTTAAAATATAACTCCCTAGGCACATTGAGAGGGGAAAAATTTTGTTTCATTCAAAAAAGTTGTATATCTGATAGTCCTGTTCAGACCCGATACATTGCGCCAACTTTTCAATCCCACATATACTGCACCGGCAAATACGATCAACGTTTTCGATCCCAGCACTGTTGCCAGATTGTCGGGATCAGTCGCTACGATTTCAATGTATAAAAGGGATTGAAAGAGTAGGTGTTATGGCAAGAATTTGTATATGTGTTAGTGAGTCGACGGGAAGACTAAATATCTTCACGAAGTGAACAATTTTGCTGTCTGTGAAGATGAAATTCCTCATTCTCATTTTTTGAATCAATTTTTTATAGTCACTGACTTGGATTTTCCGAAATAATAGTTTTAGGATTACGTCACATTATTTTTCGAGTTACTCTCAACAAGCCCTTCCATTTGATGCCCATATTGTAGAAGTGAATAACTATAACTATTTCGAAATCTTGGATGGTCCGCCATATTGGATTAAGAATAACATCGCATTATGTTGCAAGTTACTTTCATCAAGCCCTTTGACTTGATATTATATATTATAGGGCACAGGCATTTTGAATGAGCAATAATCCATTTTGCCTCATTAGATTATTATGCTGTTTGAAATGATTACGAATAGATCGTATAATTCGTACGAATGAAATTTTGATGCTTATCATTATCTACAAACTACTTTTTTTGATACTGTGGGAATAATTATCTCATTTTTCGACATTTCCACTCATTGAAACTTTAAGAATCTGATCTAACAAAAACTTTTGTTTTCAAATTCTCTTAGAAAAACCGCATATTAAAGAAAATTAAACCGAAAACAAAAAATCTGACACATTTCATTGTTGTTTTCATGAATGAAATATTTGATTTTTCCTTTTTCCCTTTTAATATTTCTTCGCGGTTCGGCTGGAAGTTTGAATTATTTGAACGCATATTTTATCACGTGATGTGAAAAAGGCTGAATGCTGGTGTAGAATCAATTCTGGATGCCGTCATATATAACGAATTACATAAAGGGTGTCAGGATTAAACATTCTTCATATAATTCAGGAGGTGATTCTAAATATCGAAACTAGAAGATATTTCCATATCTACTCAGGTTCTTAATGCATTCTACGGGTGACCTCTGAAGTACTGTTAGTTGGTTAGTTCTGCACCAAAATTTATCGAATTTAAATGAAATTGATAGCATGGAGTTTTCTGGATGAACTTGATCGTTTGATTGTAATGGAACTGATTGATTCTCATAAGCAGCAGAGATAATAGGGGGTGTTTCAAAAAATCAATTCCAATTTTTGAGTTGATGATCTAATTGAAATTTCAGTCGAGTAAATGGGCTCCTAAAATATTTTCAAATTGAAAGCGTTACGTAACCCCTATCTCGGAATAAAAGTTTTTTAGTGTGATGAAATGCATTCTAAGTCATTTTTTTTTCTATAGGATGGGGCTCCGTAACGCCGTACCTCTTTTGCTCCGAAATGGTTGAGGAGACCATGTCTTCGACTAACATACATAGACATAGTTATCGCAAATTAGTTGGACTTTGTAGGTCATGCTGAAGAGCCTCTAGCACTGGTGTTTTAGGGCCTAAGTTGATATAATCTAACTTTGAACTCCACTCTCCAGAATCACCCCCTGAAATATATGAACGTTGAACCCGGACACCCTGTATTCCTTTACAACGCCTTTATTATGGTTATGGAGTAAAAGGGCTTGAGTAATGCATAGTTCACCTAGAAGAATTCCACAACCACGATAGCCATCAGTACGGAATGGTAGATTTAATTGATGTTTTAATCTTATGAATGAAATATAAAAGAAGGAATGCTTTCAAAAATGAGGCAATTAATATTCAAAACACAATAAACAATATTAAGTAACGAAAAGAACTGAGAACTTGTACTTTTTTCAGAATGTCAATAACATCAATCTCAGTGATGTGTTAGGAGCTTAATATATTAGGTAGGACCTAGACAAAATTCATAACACTACTCTCCTTCATTCATCACATTGAAAAACACAATTGTATAACTTCTGAAATTCTTATGAAAATTCAATTTCACTTTTGATTCTCATCGGTGAAATCAAGAATCAGATTTAGAAGAATCACTGGTTTACTAAAAACAAGAGCCTTGTTATACAGGGTCTTTCACGAGGAACCTCACCCATATTTATACGGGAAACTACTGAACGTATTTTCATGAAATTCAGCACTTAAAATTATTTCACGATGCTGATGAAATCTAAAATATTTTCAAGGCATGAGCACCTCCGGTTTTTCCGGAAATGACGTCAACTTCCGTTTTTCAAATTAGAACACCATTTTTTTATTGCAGAAATAGATTCCTTAAAAAATTTCAAGTTATTTTGATGTAACATTTTTCAGTTTTGGTTGGAAAATTCTCTCTGAGCGGGAAAATTCGAAAAAAAAATCGAAAATAGAGCTCCGCTGAAACAAGAATAACTTCGAGGTTTTTGAATGAAAAATTTTCATTTTTGGGATTTTTCAAGATGTAAGATTGATGTATCCACTTTAAGAATCGAAATCGCGATTCATGATACAGGGGGTGAAAAAATCGCTTTCAAAGTTAGGGATGACAAAATCGTGAAAAATCAATTTTTTCAAATTAGAACCCCATTTTTTTATGGCAGATATTGAATCTACGTTGAAAAATAATGTGAGTGTATGCATCACACCCTTGCCCTAAAGTGGATATTTTCTGAGTTATTCACAAAAAACTGTTTTTCGTCTTGAATTTTCAGCTATTTCTTTTCCCTTCACGCCAAAAAGATGAAATTTTCAGGAACTGTTACTTAAACCATGTTTAAGATTTTACTACCCTAATATGCAAGAGAAAAAAGTTACAGGTTGTTCCTAAATAGATGGCGAATTTGGATTCGAATTTGTATCGGAAACCTCTTTATTCTATACTATACTAAACTGGTTTCAACTAATCGGCCATCGGTTTTCTCTCCAGTGATAAATAAATAATTCCTTATGAACCATATGCAAAAACTTACCATGTTTTACATTATTTTTTTTTAATGATAGATATCATTAATTACATGCTACTGAATAAAGAGGAATTTGGCAGATGTAATTAATGATATCTATCTTTAAAAAAAAAGAATGTAAAACATGGTAAGTTTTTGCATATGGTTCATAAGGAATTATTTATTTATCACTGGAGAGAAAACCGATGGCCGATTAGTTGAAATAAAGAGGTTTCCGATACAAATTCGAATCCAAATTCGCCATCTATTTAGGAACAACCTGTAACTTTTTTCTCTTGCATATTAGGGTAGTAAAATCTAAAACATGGTTTGAGTAACAGTTCCTGAAAATTTGATCTTTTTGGCGTGAAGGGAAAAGAAATAGCTGAAAATTCAAGACGAAAAACAGTTTTTTGTGAATAACTCAGAAAATATCCACTTTAGGGCAAGGGTGTGATGGATACACTCACATTATTTTTTAACGTAGATTCAATATCTGCCATAAAAAAATGGGGTTCTAATTTGAAAAAATTGATTTTTCACGATTTTGCCATCCCTAACTTTGAAAGCGATTTTTTCACCCCCTGTATCATGAATCGCGATTTCGATTCTTAAAGTGGATACATCAATCTTACATCTTGAAAAATCCCAAAAATGAAAATTTTCCATCCAAAAACCTCGAAGTTATTCTTGTTTCAGCGGAGCTCTATTTTCGATTTTTTTTTTCGAATTTTCCCGCTCAGAGAGAATTTTCTAACCAAAACTGAAAAATGTTACATCAAAATAACTTGAAATTTTCTAAGGAATCTATTTCTGCAATAAAAAAATGGTGTTCTTATTTGAAAAACGGAAGTTGACGTCATTTCCGGAAAAAACGGAGGTGCTCATGCCTTGAAAATATTTTAGATTTCATCAGCATCGTGAAATAATTTTAAGTGCTGAATTTCATGAAAATACGTTCAGTAGTTTCCCGTATAAATATGGGTGAGGTTCCTCGTGAAAGACCCTGTATAGTGCATAATCACTATCCGATTCTGGTACATCATTTACATCATTCCTAGCTTTCATTTCTATGAAATTCCGCATATTGTGATAATCTCTTCAACTGAATCACACTCCATTTATATATTTATGAATTATACAGGGTGGTATTTTAAGTACAAAAGCTTTCAGGGAATGATTCCTAGCATAAGCTAGTGCGAATTTCCTTTGAATATTACATTCTTCCAACTATGAGGAAAAAATACTATTTTTCTCTTGGGAGCGCTGAAAATTAAATCCTTAGACGTCTGTCAGCTACATTGTAAAAATATTCATTTGAGAGTATTTTGATAACGCACCACTGGTTTCCAGTTGAAACCGCAGTATATCACGTGATTAGCCAGGTATATAATTGACGTATTCGATTTTGTGGACGTGTCTTACAAATGAATATTTTTTTCAATTTATTTGTGATATTTTGATGTTTTTCACGTTAGCCCGTATTCTAACTCAAAATCGTACATTCATCCCCAAAACCCGAAGAGGGCTCGAGAGATACGTAAACATTTTAAATATTCATTGATCTATCATGGGTTTGAATTATTCCTTTTATGGTGGATTATGGCGAAAAGGTTGATCTATCATAAAGTAGTTTGCTGAGCTCTTCTAGTTCCTTAATAATCAAATGAAATATATTGTGTACCTACATGGGTGCCCACAGGACACGCCTCCGTCTTGAGATTTTGATCATTTTGTCATTTTTCAGCACAACAAACATACCGTCATAGGCGTCATAATATGATATTGAAGTTCTGAAAATGAATTTTGAAATGGAAAATGTAAAAAATTTCTCTTTTGCCCCCCTTTGATTGTGCATGAACGAATCTTGGAAACAAGAAAATTTAGTATGTGACTGTAACTTCTTCTCTGTTCACAAAATGCCATTTTTTCAGCACGTAAAAAAGTCTCTCTTCTCACTTTCGAAAGGAGACCCCTACTCGAAGACACACGTACCTATACTTGGTAACACTTTGTTTACAGTAATATTCATCGGGTTTGTATAAGCTTCCATACCGGAGAACCTGCAGTTTATATTGATATCAAGAGAATCCAATATCAAATCTACGAGTCTATTCGAAATATTCACTAAGACCCATGACGACGTTCGTCCATACCGGGATCGTATAAGTACTCGAATAGTGTATTTGAGGTGTATGAACGGAAAACAGCGTTGCCATATTTAGGGACCCAATGCGTTGGTCAACTATACGAATTATATACAGCAAGTTGATGTCGACTGAAGCGCCCTCGCACTGGCCAAACACTGAAACTTTTCCATATATAATCACATGTAAAACCGACTTTTCAGACCCGGCTGAAAATGCACCCCTAGCATCCCCTCAGACCCCTCATAACTTTTCTATAGTCGAACGTTACCAGTCCCGAAGCCGGGTCTGAAAACGTCACTTTTGGACTGAAAAGTCGGTCGAGTATACCGATTTGGGTCTGTATGTGCGGTCGAACAAATCTATATATATATATATATATATATATATATATATATATATATATATATATATATATATATATATATATATATATATATATATATATATATATATATCTATATATATATATACAGGGAGATTCACGGAGGATGGCACATTAGACGTTTCTGGTGAACCAGACATCGGATCGGTTTTAAAATTCAATGTTGTGCATTATCTGACATGCTCTATCCAACTAAAATATTTTCGTCAATGCGGTGTTGCCACTTCTATTAGAACGAAGTTGCAACTTCGCTTTTTGAAATGGAACACCTGGTATGTTATATTATTTTTGGAATCTCCTACAACTTCTCGACAACATTTCTCAATATTTCCCTATTCCTATCTGATGCCGTTTTCGAAATATAAATAAATTTGAATTTTTTTCACCGGCAATCATGACCTCTAAAAATGCTGATAACTTCGAGTTGAGAGACACTATGGCATTGAAGTTTGTTTTGAGGTAAGGTGATATATGAATGCTTCCTACACATCACCTGATTTACGTTACTACAATACAGGGTGGTGAAAATACAGTTTTGTCGTTTGCTTGAGAAAGTGAGAGAAAGTTGTTTATTTCAAATGGAACGTCCTGTATATTTTTAGAAATTCGGCAAGCTGAGGAAATTCGCTTTCATTCTAAGTATATCATGCCTGTACCTAATTATTCAAATTTCGGACTTATGAGCATTTATTTGTTAAAATGTCCCTTCAGAATGGTATTCCCATTCGGTATTTGGTAGGCAGGCCATGATTACTATTTGACCGTATCTTGTGATATCTCCTAATTATAAAGGCACCAAGAAAATTGAATATCGACATTTTCGTCATTCCAGAAGCTGCAAATACCCCCGAAGAATATCGAAACTGTTGGTACCAACTAGACGGAGCTCCTGCACATTGTACAGGAGAAGTGAGTGCAGAACTGGAGAGACTTTTAAAAGAATGGTGGATCAGCAAGATCACCCGATCTTAGTCTATCAGATTTTTATATTTTTATGGAGAATGTTGAGAGAAAAAGATTACAAAACACCACTGCGTTCGAGAGATGAATTGTTGGAAAGGATTACCCAAGCATTTGAAGATTTGGATCCCAATGAAATCCGATCTGCCACGATGAAAGCAGTCAACACCCGTATTTTGTGCTTGGAAGAGTCACTTCTAATTTGGGCTCAAGGTATTATACCATTAAAAAGCTGAGAAGAACAGCCGACATTTGAACGACCTTTGTGGTCTATTACCACAGTATAGACACTAACTTATTGTCTATACCCAGTATAAACACAGTTAGTGTCTATACTGTGCTATTACTCTGTAATAAATTGCCATCTGTCTCAAAATGTAACTAAGGGGTGACCCAGGGATGCGTAAATGGTCCATAACTTCATGTCTTTTCATGCTATCGACTTGATTGTTTTTTGAAGATAGGTGGTGCATCCTGAAAACATTCTTATCCATGATTTCCGGGAATGAAATATACAGGGTGAGTCTTTGACTTGTATATTTTAACTTTAGATTCCCCTCATCAAACCGAACACTTTTTTCCTATACCATTTTTCAAAATTCGGTTTCGTTTGGAATATACAGGGTGTCAAAAATCCACGAAAAAAAACACTTTTCTGTTCATATCTTCGGAACCGTTATTTCAAATGAACTGAATTTTGGTGAAGTATTCATTCCTATCATGATGCATATTCCCAAATCAAAACTTCTTCAATATTCCCCCCGGTATGAAAGTTACAGCTAGCCAACTCATAAATTCGCGCAAAAATACTATAAAACCACGTGAAAAAGATGTATGGTTCCTATTTTCGAAAGAAGCAATCGGTTTGGAAAATAAAATCATTCTTTAGTTTTTTCAATAAAACGCGTAGTTCTCGAGTAATTCCCAATTTTACCCGATAAAATTTGACGAGAAAATCATAAATCTCGAGAAAAACCTGAATACTTTCCTGCAGGGTTGGCATGTTTTAAAACATTTGTTTTAAAACAGTGTTTTAAAACATGTTTAAAACACAAGCCTCTGTTTAAAACATATTTGTTTTAAAACAATTGTTTTTAATCAGTTTTTTATTGAAAGAATAAAACACTAGATAAGTAATCTGTTGATAACAAAAAAAAAACAAAAATAACAAAAAATATTCTTCACTCTGTAACAAAATATAACTTCTTCTACATAAAAATACCTAGAAATATCTTCTTGATGAAATTTGTCATAATGAAAAAACTGCATTTGAGAAAAAATTTTGAAATTAGTAGTTTTGAATTTTTTTCACTTCTTAGACAAGACAACCTATTTTTTTTCCTTTTGTTCTTTGAAATTCATCTCAGCATGAAATAAAATGCAAATGAAAAATATATTCAATTCAATTGCACTTTATAGTTTCTCATCACATCTATTGTCACGTAATGAAGATATTAATTCTAATTTAATCAATTAGAATTGTTTCGGAAGAGTTTTCTGATTGAAACATATTTTTATTGGAAAAAATGCTATGAAGAAAAGAACTATGTCCTATTCTTCAATTACCGGAATAATTGCCCGATCTGGCAACGTTGCGGCGAATTTGACAAACCGCTCACCGCCGCGCAGATCTTACTTACAACAGAATTACCCTGTAAACAATATTCAAGTTCTATTCAGTGTTGCCAGATTTAAATATTTTACCCGAGAGTATCATAGCAATGTTGCCAAAACTTCTGTTTCAAACATGTTTTAAATCATGTTTTTTGAATGTTAAAAAAAACATGATTTAAATCAAATAAAACAGTTTCAAACAAAAAAAACACAATGTTTTGTTTTTTTTTTAAACATGTTTTTTTGCCAACCCTGCGTTTCCTGGCTTGTAAATATCACCGAATCGAAGATGTGTCAATATTCTGTAATCGAATTAAAAGTTAACAACGTTGTCAGAATGTTTGTCGAATTTTCTTTTGGAAATCACTGACCTATTAAGTATCTAAATCTCTATGATGAGAAAACGTTTGTTATGTCATATAAAATTTCGATATTTTTTTTACCTTACCGTCTATCAGCAGTGATTTGCTTCAAAGAGAGATCTTCTGACTCATCGAAGGAAATCAATTATATAGGAGAAATATGGCTTTTCAATTGCCGATATAATCGGACCAAACTGAGTGTTTTTTTTTAAAGAAATATCGTGTTTTTAACATTCTTATTCAAATAAGGTTAGTACTTGAGTTCCCCCAAATATACCAACTTAATTTCAATCGAGAAATATGAACTTTGCATTGGTTCCAGAGAATGTTTTCAGGCACGTAATCAGCCCCATGTTTTTTTCAAATGGCTATCTTTTTAACAGAGCCGAATTCGGAAAAATGGAAAACGAAAAAAAGGTTACTTTTGACCTCAAGAATCTTCAGTTGAAATAAATGTACAAGTCAAAGACTCACCCTGTATATCGGGTGTTTTTTGTATGGTGATATAATTTTGAATTGAAATAAAACACATTTGAATCAAGATTGAAGCCAATTTCTTTTTTTATTTGAAAGATAAATTATTTCTAGAACATGAATGTCATAAAATTATTTTATGACATTCATGTTCTAGAAATAATTTCCGGCATATGTTCACCACGACTAGCTCTGGAGCTCATGTTACAGTTAATGGTGCTCGTTACATATCGATGATCAATGATTATTTGTTTCAAAATTTGAATGGTATCGGTCCAGAACTGTTTTGGTTCCAATAAGATGGTGCTACATCTCACGCTGCTACCATAACAATTGATTTATTGAAAGGTTTGACGATAACATTATTTCGAAAAAAGGTCCAATTAATTGGCCTTCAAGATCATGCGACATAACTCCAATGGATTATTTTCTTTAGGGTTATGTCGAGTCATTGGTTTATGCTGACTATTCCACTCTTTCCATTTTTAGTGAGGAAGTTTCCGTAGCAACGATCGTTTCATCTCGATAAAACTTTCAAACCGGCAAAACCTATAAGTTGGTTTTCCAGCGATTAAATTTTTGACGTTTCTCCAATTCATAGATAGCTTCGGAAATTAATATCATAGAGAAAACAAACAACTCTTAGTTAAGTGCTGGTTTCGCTAGTGCGTCCGACGCATGCAGCGACTTCAGAAAGTTGCTGCACTGTCTTTCGAATAGACTGCTACTTCGGAACTACGAAGAAGTGGTTTCGCTTCTGCGTCCGACGCAACAGTACTGCAACAGCCAAACGGCTGACTGCATGCGGTACCAGTCTGTGCGAGTTGCTGCAGCGTCAAGAAGGAAAAATAAGTATGGATAAATTCACGAGGGACGAAGAGATGAAACTCATTGAATTAGTTTCTCAAAATAGATGCTTGTATGATGCATCTGATGAGAATTATGAGAATAATTATATCAAAGATAATATATGGAAAATGATCGCTACAGAAATGAAGAGAAAAAGAGGTAAAATGAAGTTATATTTAAAAAAAAATGTTTTCGAATTCTGATTTGAACAGTTTTGTACAATTTTATATTCATAATTTCGTGCTCTACGTTCTTGTAACCATACTTTCTTGCCAAGCAATTTGACCCTCAGAAACAAAATATTCTTTGAATGGATCTCGAACTTTGAATCCATCTGCATTAGCAAAGCCTCCTCTCCTTGCAAATGGTATAAAATTTTTTAGTGGACCATCTAAATTCACTAAATTTTCGTCTTCATGTTTCTTGCTAACCCTTTCAGAGTCGTTTCTTATAAGGTTGTGTAAACAAGCGCAAGTAAATACTCCATTTCTAACAAATTATCACTGACGACTCACAGGACACAAATAATACTGCCGGCTGCAGTCGTTTCGCTGCACCTAGTGAAACCACTCCGACGACGCAGCGGACGCAAGCATTCGCTGCACGCAGTCACTGCATGCGTTCGACGCACTAGCGAAACCAGGCCTTTAGATGAATTCTAATTTGCCAAATAGTGCAATCCGTGTCAAATGTGACCATATTACTTAATGTTAGACATTTTGTCGTGAATTAGTCATGCCTGTTACCACTCGAGATGAATTATAGCAGGTAAAATTTCTCTCTTGTAATATTCAAGTTTGTTGCTTTTTAAATATTTCGCTCATGACATTTGTATCAAAATCACGAGCCGTCAGGCGAAATTTTCGCGAGCAACAAACTTTTATATTACAATCGAGAAATTTTGCCGGCAAAATTCTATCTCTAGTGGAATTACAATTAAATATATTATAATTAAATATATGACTAAACAGAAACAATATACGCTTAGGAAACCAACATAACACGTGTTATTGCAGAAATACGGTCTGAAATACTCGAGAAAGTGGTCCAAAACTGGTCTGTTCGGTTCCTCGGAGCTAGTCGTGGTGGACATATGCCAGAAATTGTTTTCAAAACATGAATTTCGTAAAATTATCTTTCAAATAAAATAAATCAAGCATAGGTTAACCTTACGTTAAATGTGTTTTATTTCAATTTAAAGTTCTATCACTGTAAAAAAAACACTCGATACATAGGTTCCGTTTTTTTTTTAAAGGCAACCTCCTATTTTTCATGTTTGGATTCGCGACTCAATTGTAGATAATACGCTTTCAAGTTTCAGTGTTTTATCTGCATTAATTTTTCACCTATGTCAATTCATTTGTCGAAAGTCCATCGTGCGTGAACCTCCCAGAAAAATCACAACTTCGAAACCATTGAACATACTTCAATCAACTTTCTTTCAGCCGATTCCTCAAGCTTTTGCGCATCGTTTTGGAATGGGCAAGAATTCGATGTCTGCGTTCCATCGCCTACTACATTGGTATGACATTTCGTAAGATCTTTAGACGATATAAGGTTCTTGGGATCTACTCCTCGAAATAAATTTAAAAATGACGAAATGGTACCTATAACGTTACCTCGTTGAAGTAGAGCGAGAGAATTGAAATTAATGAGGAAGTATTTACTTAATTCGAGTCTCTAATTTCCTTAATTGAAAATGATGACTTCAGTATTGAATTTTGTGTCTGTTCACGAAGTATGGGATGGCATATTAAAATTAGCCCAGGGAAACACAACTAATTCTGTGGCAGTGGAAAAAAAAATTGAAATTTTTGTACACCATGAACATTTTTCTACATAAAAATCGATTTGTGTTCACATACTCCCAAACTTTTTTCCGTTCTGAATAAAAGTGAAATTTTTTTTCATTTTCCTGCACAGAAGAGAATTAAATGGTGCGAGTAATATACATTTTGGAACTTGGTTGAATAAACGAACTTTCCTTATTATCGAGCATCCAATACATATCGTAGTTCTCTGGTACTACCACAAAGTGCAGGGTGACCCTTCAGTTGATGTCAAAATTGGATACCTTATACAAGGTGCGGCACGGAGGGCGGACGTTTTTCAGATGGGCATAACTTTCCCCCACTGAGGACGAGAGAAGTGGGGAAGGTGCCGTTAGACTCGTGTGTTCCTAGCATTTATTTACCAGTTGTCGTCATGGAGCCTTGGACGGTGGAGCATCGTGTTTTCGCCTATGATAGTTTCGTCCGAAATAATGAGTCAGTCACGGTCGTGCAGCGTGAGTTTCGCCGCCATTTCCACATTCATCGGAATAGAGCTATTCCCTCTCGAAACACCATCCTTCGTTGGGTTGAATCACTTCGCAGACGTGGTGAACTGATCAACAGAAGACCAAGAGGACCTGTGCGAACAGTTCGAACGCCTGAAAATGTTGAACGCGTTCGACAAGCCATTCTTCGCAGTCCGTCGCGATCTGCTCGGAAACATGCTGCTGCACTTCGCCTCAGTGATCGTTCGGTGAGGCGAATTTTGCATATGGATCTTCGCTTTCACCCCTACAAATTGGCCATTGTGCAACAGTTACACCCCGGAGATTATGCACAACGAATGAACTTCGCACGTGAGATGGAAGCACTGATCGATCAAAATGAGAACCTCATTTTGTTCATGAGTGACTAAGCCCACTTTCACCTCAACGGCATGGTTAACCGGCAGAATTGCCGTTATTGGGCTAATGAAAATCCGCAACACTTACACGAAAGACCGCTGCACAGCCCAAAAGTTACGGTTTGGTGCGCTGTATCGCAAACTCGCATCATTGGCCCTTACTTCTTCGAAGACGTTAATGGTCGTGCTGTTACCGTGAACTCAGAGCGGTACGTCGAAATGATCAACAACTTCTTTATCCCCGAATTACGACGGCAACGTGTTCCAATCCGACGTGTGTGGTTCCAACAGGATGGGGCGACCGCCCACACAGCCAGAGCATCAATGGACGTTATTCGCCCTCTCTTCCCTGGTCGCCTTATTTCCAGGTTTGGCGATGTTCATTGGCCTCCCCGGTCCCCAGATTTATCCATATGCGATTTTTTCTTATGAGGACACCTCAAGGCTAGAGTATACGAGACCAAGCCCCGAACTCTGGACGATTTGAAAAGGGCTATTCGCGTGGAAGTTGCCCAAGTTGAGAGAGCGATGTTGGAGAGAGTCTACGCGAACTTCCAAGAGCGCCTCCAGCACCGATTTCGGCCACCACATGCCTGATGTGATTTTCCACACTTGACTGTCTCAAATGCTATTTCCTTGAGAATCTGATTCCGTCAATAAATGTGTTTTTGAGTAAAAATTAACGCTTTTATTATTTTTTTAAAACCATCCATCCTCCGTGCCGCACCCTGTACTTTGGTATTTTAGTTAGCGTCATCTCTCCTGAAGAGATGGGCGTTATTTGAATGTTTTAATCTCTTGAATTTTCTGAACTTCTATCCTACAACAACAGTTTTGAATTGCGCATGAAAAATTATTATGGTTCGAAATGGCCGTCCGAATAAAAAACTTGAAGGCAATGAAGAACAAACGCTACACTATTAAAATCCAAGCAATCAAATTTTTTAAACTACTGAAATTTGTATAGAATATCTGGAGGGGATTTCAATATAAGATATTCAAATTTGAGCCGTAGACGTCACCGGACGGTCCAGCCTGTATATTGTTTCTATTGAAGCAAGTTCAAAGATCGGTTCGAGGTCATCGAGATAAAGTTCCGAATGCAAACAACAGTTACACTGAATGCCGGGTACTTTGTGTCGTTAAAATGAAGGTAATAGGCTTCTGGATTATTTTTTATTCTTTTCTGCAGAATTTTTTTTGCTCGACATTGACGATTGCCATTCCCAAGGAAAATAACACGCAAAGAATAATTATCAGAGACCAAACAGTTGGAGTTGAAAATTTGGTAGAGATAAAAGAACGAAAACACGATACTCCGAATGACACGACCTCAGCAGAACCCACTTTTATCTCTAAGTCATCTAAGTCCATATCATCAAGGAAACTTTGGGCTGAAAATAAAAATCAAACAGGATCAGTGATCGAACCAAAATTCAACACTTCCAGGATAAATCAAAAAAACGAAAACGGTTCTGAATCAACTATCTCTGAAACAAGTTTGAACCACAGTAAATCCGGACCTGAGATAAAACTAACCACAGACAAAAATCCGTCACATCAAAACTCTAGTTCATCTATTCCAAGCAAATATTATATTCAAACATTTAGGCCAGTACGACTAAATCCAGTGGAGCAGAACAAATTACCGAAGCATATAATAGACATAAGACCGAATTGTTCCCCTAGTCAAGTTTTCGTTAGAGATTTGAATGATTGCATGGACGAATACTGATATAGTTTCATAATGTTTTATTGACTCGTACTGTTAATAGATTATGAAATAAAAATTTAGGAGTTTGTGTTTTCATTATTTTTTCAACTAACATGTCAACTAGATCCTAAAAATGTTTTTTTGAGGATTTTAGGGTTCATGAAATTAATTCAAAGATTTTTTGAAAGCTGCCAGAAAAATTGACACATTACTATAAGTTCTATGATTTTTAACTTACTAATCGAATTTTGTTTAAAATAATCAAAAATGGCCAATTCCTTCAGATATCCTGAAAGGCAATCGGATTGTTGTGTAGTTTGTTCAAAAATAACAGGATCAATCCAGGATACAGCTATTTCAGACGAGGAAGGGTAAGTCATGTTATTCCTGTTATTTTTGAACAAACTACACAACAATCGATTAAAATCATTTCATCAAGAACAGCAATCCTTTCTGAGTTTATCCACAAAATTTCAGTTCTCAGAGTGAAACCATCTTCAAATGCAACTTGAAATAAAAACACACCACATTGAACGCCCACCTTAATTCCTATACTTCAGAGTAGGTAATAGACAATGAATGAAGGATAATGGAAATAGGACAGCCTTTTCAAACACAATTTCCTAATCAAGCGAAGTTTAGTCTCTATGAATTGTATACAAATTCAAAATTTATTATACAGGATATATCATAAATAATTGCCTTTGATTGAAAAATTGAATGTAGGTTTCGGATGTAGGCAAAGAAACACTCAAAAACGATTTTGTTCCGCTACAGTTTCGGATCGATTCGATCCTTCTTCAGCCTGCTACAAGAAAAAACAAATTTTATATATGAGGAAAAATACATCACGAAAAGTACAAAGGAAAATTCACCGAGATAAAATCAAACTATTCTCTTTACATTCAACAAAAATTGAAATTTACGCATATTAAGCGGTGTTAAATTTGAACGTTTTTCGTTCCTCTCGACAAATAGTCACAGATGTTAACAAAAGGTTGGCAAGTTAATTATTCTCTTCCTCAAAGAAGTCAATGTCGAATAATAAGTCAAAACTCCCTGAAAAACGAAACCCATCGCAACTCAAAACCTACAAATTAGACGAAAGGCAATTATTTGAAGAACGAATGTTCTTCAAATACTTGAATAAATGAGTTTAATAAATAAATAAATAAAATAAATGAAATCATACGAACGAATTGCCACGAACATAAAGCTGTATAGATAAAATGTGATTTGAAATGTGGAAAAGATGAAATTTAAATTATACAAAAGCAAAACATTCTTAAATATGTTGTTGGATAGTCCAACAAATAATTGACGAAAAAACTACTGCACATAGACGAAAAATGGGAATGCCCCGTGCATTCACCAATACAACAACATATAACCTGAGGAATCATATATGAACCATATCTATATATATAAAAGAAAGATGTTGGTTACACCATTTATAACTCGAGATCGGATGGAGTGTTTGTTATGAAACTTCATATATGGATTCGTCTACGGTCTGGTTATTATAAAATGCAATAAAACTTTCAAAAAATCGATGAAAATTTCACTTATACAGAAAATGCTTTTCCTCCTTTTGAGCGAGACCACTAGGTGTCGCTACACTTACAGTTACGCTACCGCTTATTCTTAGGTACTTGATTTCATATTCTCTCCGTTAGATGGGGTGTACAGTGACTTTATTACTACTATAGTCACTGTAATAGTGTGTAATTTGAGTTGCCTACAACTTTGCGCCGTTGGCCAACACCGAAACGTCTTAGCGTAGGAGTACAGATGTCTAAAATGATTAGATTTCGTACCACTTCAGATGGCGCTATTCACACATTATGACTGATTATTAGTTATTTTTATAGTTTTATTTATTCAAAATAACGTAATCGTGAAGTAGGATGTCTAGAATAATGGTGTAGGCACTGATTAGATTTTGTTGTGACCAAATTGATTATATTAGCAATGTTTCGTTCTTTCCACTTCAGGTGGCGCTATTCACAAATTATGACTGATTTTTATCAGTAATTTCAAATACTTGAATTTATTCTGGCGAACGTGGCGTGTTAATGGTAGATAATTTTGTCAAGCAATAATGTGTGTTTATATTCCTGACATTCTGATGTATATTAGTTCTTAGGAAAAGTAGAAAACTTTCATTATAAAAAGATGCCATTCTGCTGTCATGTCAAAATTGACTTTAGCAAATCAGCTGTTGATACATCCATCAAATTGACAACGGAAAATACACTGAAATGATATTGCGGCACCGCCACGTTGCTAATATTTTCGATTTGGTCGAACGTCATTCCATTCAAAAATTGACGGGTGCCTACACCATTATTCTAGACATCTTATCGTGAAGGTACTATATTTGACCTCAGCACCATTAGATGGCGATGAATTTGTTGAGGCTTTCGCGACCATCAATTTATGTCATCTGTTTTTTTTTTCGATAATTTCGGTCGTCGTTGTTTGAAATGGTCGAATAAAGAACATATGATATCAATTACTGTGTAATTTGCATAGGACTCATAGTACCATGAAGGTCTATTAACAGATCCAGAAGCGCGTGAATATCACAGTGAATTTTTATCGAAATGTCAAGTATATACGATTTTGGCGATCAATTTCGATCGTGATATGTCCATTCTCATCTTTTCTCATAATTTTTGAAATGTTTCTGAATTTCTGTTTGATTAATAAATATATTTGCGGAAATCACTAAATCCAAAATTGCTATAATTGGTAATTGACATATTATTTTTATGTATCTGTGTGTTCTGTGTGACAGCTCATATCCATTGGAACATTTGACAGTTCAAAAATCAGAGAACCAAGCTGTTGATCTCCGATCACCGGTGATTGCGATTTGTGAAATCCACCGTAAGTATCATTCAGGCGGAACAAAGTTCGCCGGGCCAGCTAGTATCTAATAATTCCTATTTGGGCCATGAGCCAATCAAAACTGAAGCTGGGCTTCGGAAACAATCCAGGTCTGCGCTTGTGCGGCAATATTTAAATAAATAGTTATTTTCCTAACTCAACTGCTTACCCGAACTCCGCTTCGCGTCGTTCGGGTAACGGCAGTTTCATGCGGGAAAATATCACTTTCCGCACGAGTTAGGAACTAGTTATTTTCCTATCAAGGGCGGAAAGTTGTACTTTCCCGCACTAGATTGCCGTTGCCCGAACGACGCGGAGCGGAGTTCGGGCAAGCAATCGAGTGCGGGAAAGTACTTTCCGCTCAAGATAGGAACAATGTTTTTTCTACAACCGTATTATAAAATGCAAAAAAACCTTCTACACAACTTTGGCGAAAATTCGTTTTGACACATTGATTAACGAAGTTGGGAATCTATGGAAAATCATAGATCATGACATAGAAATAAATACACAGATCCATGTAAGCCAGTCATAATTTTTGAAGGATGTCAAGTTCTCTTTGAAAATGCAATAATTTTAAAACGGAAATCTGTATTAATAATTAGTTTGACATGGATGAAACTGCAAAATTTGAAATATTCAACTAAATATATAAGTGAGTAGATTGAGAGATTTCATTTTAAAGGTATTATTATACCCAAATTCAACACATATTTACTTTCCCGCACTAGGGCGGGAAAGTGACACTTTCCGAATCTAAAACAATGCGGAAAAGTAGTTAGTTAGGCCCGGTTGTAGAAAAAATATTTTTTCTACAAGCGCTTATTACGAGATCGATTTCAACACACAGATCAAATGTGAATTGATCATTCTAAATACACATGAATGACAAAAGTCTCTGACAAGTCGTTACCATTGTACTCTCATCGTTGACCTTCGGTCCATAGAGACTACAAGCCTATGAAATAAATTTAAACTGTAATAATATTCATAAATTCTTTATTAATTGAAAAGAAAACTAGACTAACAGCACATAAAAATGAATTTTGATAAGGAATCTATGTACATTCTGTTTCTTCCCATTATTATCAATATATTCATTAGAAATATTCAGTTATTAGTTATATTTATTGTAAACGTGCAGTTGGTCGCGTTATGCAAATTTATAGCAGAAGCCATCATATTGGTCGAAGTCAGCTGCTCCTTGGAAGATAATGATTCTGTATTACAGTTTGAAGAGGAAGAAGCAAAACGTTGAATATTTGCCATCATAGGGTAGAGGGTACAGTTATCGGCCATTTAAGGATTTACCCTCCTATATACTAAGATATCTCACAAAGATTATTTTATGATTCTGTGGAGTAATTTTTCTCTTAAAGAAGATACCTTATATTTTCAATAACATATATTTATAAGAAGGAAGCATGCATAGGAAATATATTCTCTACAGAAATAACTAAACTCACCAAAACATACAGTTATTGGCCAGCGGACATAGTTATTGGCCCAAGTAATAATATGGTGATTGGCCATGCCGTACAAGAATTCGTTATTATATTAACACAAATATTGTTGAGTACAGAAGCTAAAGAATAGTGATATAAAATAGCATTTCATTTTATTCAATCATTGAATTGTTCCAAATTTTATTTTACATGTAAAACATGAAAATGTATTTTTTTTCTCTGCCTCTGGTTCTTTTGGTGCACATGCAACATGATAGCTCCTCGAACAAAATTGGCATTTAACACCATGCTTTGATTTTGTTATATTGAGAATACATGTATAACATATACCGGTATGTACCTTGCTATTTGGATAAAGTACATCCGTGGTGTTAGAGCGTATCAGAATATCTGAGAGAATGCAAAATGGTGTTTCAATGGGGTCTTCTGGGGGGAACAAGTTCCGTTTTGTTGTACTTGGAACAATATGTCTATCTATTTTCAAGGGTGTATTCTCTTTCATTTCCTGAATGACTGGTTCAGACATGAATGATTGATTGCTTTGATTATTTTCATCTTTTAAATCCGTTAATTTACAAGACTGAACTTTAGGCAGATGAACTTTTAATCCTCCTTTCAGAATTGTGCTTTCAATTTCTTCATATTTTTTGCTGGATAAAGTTCTCTCCGCCTTTTCAGAGAGAAGAGTATTTTCATCGGACATTGATGCTTCTCTTTGAGTTTGAGTTGAGAGTAATACTTTAGTAATTTTCTTTTTTGGATTCTTTTTTATATTTTTTTTCTCCACCCTGGCTCTTTTTCTTTCTTCTTTCTGCCTCTCTTTTTCTAATTTTTCTTCTATTTTGGATTTTTCTGCATTTTTACGTGCCGAGGAAGTGAGGACAAAGGGTAACTTCATGCTTTCCCTCTTACCCTTGCGTTGAGGTGTTTGTGGCCAGAAGAAGAAATCATTTATTGAATTTTTATTTTTGATTTGGCAGCTTATTTCATTTGTTACTGCGATTTGTTCTGTGATAATTTCATCATTGAAAGCATTAAATGGACTTGTACTTTTTGGGGTTGGGAATCCCATAACCTCAGGTGCAATTGTATCAATATCTTCGATAATAATTGGTAGGTTATCTATACTATTATTAATACTTATATCTGATAATAATGAGTTATCCAGATTTGTTGTGGGTTTATCATTAAGTTTATTTTGAAAAGCCTTGTATATTTGATGCAGTAACTGCATGTCTTCATTTTCGTATTTGTCATCACTTCTTCGAAATGATGATACTTTTTTTTGTCCGACAATTCTTGAAAATTCATTGTAGGTTATTGATGTATCTTCCAACGAATTGCTATTTTCGCATGAAATTGGTTCAACTAGCTTCCCTAAGCATTTTGAAAAATCAATTGCTGAGGGTTGCCATGGATAAAGACCTGATGCTCTGAATCCATTTGATATAGCTTCCGGTTTCAGATTATCAACGGCTTCCTTTAACACAATTGCAAAAGTCTCTTTTGTCACGATATTGTTTGGGTTCTTCTGTCTAAATTTAAGTACTGATCTCTTCCAGTTTGCTTTCAGAGGTCTGAATGCAGATACATCTGCTGGCTGCATTATGCGCGTAGCGTTAGGATATAATGCTACCAATATAATTTGTAATTCCGTGCATAACTGACTGGTTTGAAGTGTCAAGTGTGTCCTATGGCCATCCACAAATAATATTATGGGGAATCTAGTATTTTTAGAGACCAGGAATTTGTGCAATACATTTCCAATATATTCGAAGAATAATTCACTCTTCATCCATCCAGAATCACTACAACCAATACCCCAGCCATCAGGTACTGATTTCAAAACATCAGATGGTAATCTCTTGTATGGGTATATGATCATTGGTGCTGTTGTTTCTCCAGAAGCCGAAAAAGTAAAC
The DNA here is from genome assembly GCA_951802165.1 of Adalia decempunctata. Taxonomy (NCBI): domain Eukaryota; kingdom Metazoa; phylum Arthropoda; class Insecta; order Coleoptera; family Coccinellidae; genus Adalia; species Adalia decempunctata. Next base: position 39,229,766 of record OX637699.1, on the reverse strand, counting down.
ATGACAGTTATATTTACTTTTGGATTGTGCTCAATTTCGTAAACATTTTTTGTCCCCTTTACTGCTAAAACTCTTTTGTTTTTGGGGCATAAAAGAAAACAAGTTTCGTCGCCGTTAAATATTCGAGAAGGATCCTCCAATATGTCATTGTATCCTTTTTCACGGAGGTAATTCTCAACCCCAGCAAACCATTTACGAATATCAGTTTCAGATATGTTCGAACTAGCAGCAGTAATTCCTTCAGGAGTTCTTAGCGATATATTCTTATGACGATTGAAGAAAGCTCTACACCATCCCCTTCCAGGACGATTATCAATAAAAGGATTTGGTCGGGGATGTCCATCTAAATATGCTTTGACTGAGTCTTGCACAGCTTCTATCCTTACAGGGAAGCCTTTTCTTTGGCAGGCAGATATCCATTCTTCGATGCGGCTCTCTTCATCTGAAGAGAGGACAGGGTTGGGACCGTGAGTGGTTTTGTTGTTAAATTTATCGCTTACACGAAATTGTAAAGTACTCCTTGGAACCCCAAACTTTTGCATCGCTTTTCTCTGACTCATGCCATTCTTTATTGCCTCAAGAGCGCTAATTACATCATCTTCGGAATAACGCTTTTCATACTGCCTGTCTGGCCTTACTTTCGGCATAGTAGGTATTTCTGAAAAAATAGAAACACTAACTACTCATGCTTAATTTTGCCGTGTTCATAGTGATTGGCCACCCTAATTTATAGTAATTGGCCCTCGGCCAACAACTGTTCATTATGCAAATTCAAATGAAATAACCTGTAGAATGTGAAACTTTACAACAAAACATTTCGAATTCATCAAGAAAATTACTTTCCAAAAATTATTGAATTATACAGACATTGGCCAGCCGGCCAATAACTAGATTGGTTGAAAGAATGTGTCACAGTTGTGGGCCACGTAAAAATACCGCCAAAATTAATGAGTTGAGTGGCTTCACCCCTATAAATATATTGAAAAATTGGATATATATCAGCCAAAATAAAGAAAAATTGGATCAGCTAGAATACGTTGGAATAATTACTTACCTAAGGTACACAAATTCTTAATGGATCCTTTATATTTGCAACGAATTTTGGTGAACTTGCGCAGCACACACGAGCAACCACTTTATGTATCTATAACGACATCTGGTATATGAACACTCGAAGCACCAGTTGGAGGAATGTTGCCAGATCGTAATATAGGTGTCAGATTTATGAATATTCGTAGAAAATCCTTAATATTCTGCGGTTTAGGAAATGTGGCCAATAACCGGTGTCTGGCCGAAGACTGTACCCCTTACCCTATTGTTCGAAGGCTCTTTGGAAGGTAATGATTCTGTATTACAGTTTGAAGAGGAAGAACCATTCAAATAAGAATTTTAGTGGACATTTTTTTTTCTGGTTAATAGATTCTTCCAAGTATCCCTCAGCAACAGCAGTTGACTTCCATCCTCCTAAACGTTTAATATTTGTGATACCTTCTCCACAATTGGCTAGGAAAGTAGCCGAGGAGCGCCTAAAACTGTGTCCTGTGTATAATTCCGGATTTTGTAGGCGTAAGTAAGCTGCAATTTCGGACGGTATTTTTCCTATTGTATTGATTCCGACAGGTTGAATCTTACATTTTCCCCGATTATACTTTATGAAAATTCGGCGATGAGGTATTTCCTTTGGACGTAAATTCATATATTTTCTGTATATGTTCAGAAAATATCCATTATTGGTGTCTTGGGATATAACAAACGATCTTGGTGAATGATTTTTGGAGTCCTTAATATTGACGATGATCAAGTCTCCTTTATCATCTATATCGTCGATGGTGAGTTTTGTAAGTTCCTCTCGTCTGCAGGCACCAGCTAATCCAAAAACTGTTACCAACTTCATCATCAAGTAAATTTCATCAGATGCCTCACTCATGAATTTTGTTATTTCCTCTTCATTAAAAGTTTTGGCCTTTTTTGGACGAAATCCTATATTCTGTCGTTTAATGAAGGCAGTTAATTTATGGAATTTTCCAATATCCAAATCCTGTTTCAGTTTACAAACACTCTTTATCATTGAATATCGGGACCATAATGTGTTTGGTCTCCAAATTTTGGACATTTCCAAAAAATACGCCGAAAACACTTCCTCCTTCCTCGGTTGAACCTTTTTGGAATTACACCAATCAATGAATTCTGAATATTGCTTCTCATATTTTATCTTCGACTTGGCCGGTAACAAATTTAAACTCGCTTCATAAGAAGCTGCTAATATTTCTTCGGGCAGGCCATCAGCAGATCCCGAAGTTTCCATTTTACCGGAGCGTACTGATTGAATTCGAGTTGATATTATTTATATTTAAACACAATTTCATAATATAATGACAATGTATTAATTCTTATTCACATGCCGTTTCCATAGTAACGTCGTCGGTGGCATAGAGATATATCATTATTCAGTTTATTCTTTAGAAAAAGCGTGCGAGAAAAGCCCTTGCTAATCCATTACCACACGCATTTGCGTGCGGTAATGGAAAAGCAGGGGTTTTTCCCACACTGTTTGGCAATGTGACTCTTTACGAATAGAAATACGTGCGGGAAAGAGAATGAAAGTGCACGCTTGTAGAAAAAATATTTTTTCTATCAATCAGTACGCTCCGGTAAAATGGATACTTCGGGATCTGATGATGGCCTGCCCGAAGAAATATTAGCAGCATCTTATGAAGCGAGTTTAAATTTGTTACCGGCCAAGTCGAAGATAAAATATGAGAAGCAATATTCAGAATTCATTGATTGGTGTAATTCCAAAAAGGTTCAACCGAGGAAGGAGGAAGTGTTTTCGGCGTATTTTTGGAAATGTCCAAAATTTGGAGACCAAACACATTATGGTCCCGATATTCAATGATAAAGAGTGTTTGTAAACTGAAACAGGATTTGGATATTGGAAAATTCCATAAATTAACTGCTTCATTAAACGACAGAATATAGGATTTCGTCCAAAAAAGGCCAAAACTTTTAATGAAGAGGAAATAACAAAATTCATGAGTGAGGCATCTGATGAAATTTACTTGATGATGAAGTTGGTAACAATTTTTGGATTAGCTGGTGCCTGCAGACGAGAGGAACTTACAAAACTCACCATCGACGATATAGATGATAAAGGAGACTTGATCATCGTCAATATTAAGGACTCCAAAAATCATTCACCAAGATCGTTTGTTATATCCCAAGACACCAATAATGGATATTTTCTGAACATATACAGAAAATATATGAATTTACGTCCAAAGGAAATACCTCATCGCCGAATTTTCATAAAGTATAATCGGGGAAAATGTAAGATTCAACCTGTCGGAATCAATACAATAGGAAAAATACCGTCCGAAATTGCAGCTTACTTACGCCTACAAAATCCGGAATTAAACACAGGACACAGTTTTAGGCGCTCCTCGGCTACTTTCCTAGCCAATTGTGGAGAAGGTATCACAAATATTAAACGTTTAGGAGGATGGAAGTCAACTGCTGTTGCTGAGGGATACTTGGAAGAATCTATTAACCAGAAAAAAAAAATGTCCACTAAAATTCTTAATTTGAATGGTTCTTCCTCTTCAAACTGTAATACAGAATCATTACCTTCCAAAGTGCCTTCGAACAATATGATGGCAAATATTCAACGTTTTGCTTCTTCCTCTTCAAACTGTAATACAGAATCATTATCTTCCAAGGAGCAGCTGACTTCGACCAATATGATGGCTTCTGCTATAAATTTGCATAACGCGACCAACTGCACGTTTACAATAAATATAACTAATAACTGAATATTTCTAATGAATATATTGATAATAATGGGAAGAAACAGAATGTACATAGATTCCTTATCAAAATTCATTTTTATGTGCTGTTAGTCCAGTTTTCTTTTCAATTAATAAAGAATTTATGAATATTATTACAGTTTAAATTTATTTCATAGGCTTGTGGTCTCTATGGACCGAAGGTCAACGATGAGAGTACAATGGTAACGACTTGTCAGAGACTTTTGTCATTCATGTGTAGTTAGAATGATCAATTCACATTTGATCTGTGTGTTGAAATCGATCTCGTATAAGCGCTTGTAGAAAAAATATTGTTCCTAACTCGTGCGGAAAGTGTTTTTCCCGCACTCAACTGCTTACCCGAACTCCGCTTCGCGTCGTTCGGGTAACGGCAGTTTCGTGCGGGAAAATATCACTTTCCGCACTTGTTAGGAAAATAACTATTTTCAATTCTGTCTCTCTCCGACACATCGTATTATGTCGTGAAACGTATGTCATTCTTAACTTCATATGAATAGTTTCGATCATAACCTCACAATTTCATGTGAAATGTTTCAATCGCTTTATTACGTTTTCTGCAAGTCCTAAATAACATTGTTAACTCCTATTCATATTCTAAAATTGAACTGAAAGTATTTAAGGAACTTATTTTCATTCTCGATATCTATTTTCCTGTTGTCTTTCAGAACAAACATAACCTCTAAATTTCTCGCAATTTTTGAATTTCCAGTTGACGCAAGCCTACAACTCAATCGTTACCAAAGATTTGGCTTCACTTTGTGACTATGAAAAGCGGCGGTATAATTCATATTGATATGATATCAACATTATCAACTATTACATCTATTAATTATAATACTGTATATAGAGCTCAAGAACACTCGGTGCACGCATCGGAAAGTTCGGGTTGTTTCGAATCAAGCCGTAAAACACTTGGATTACGGTGTGATGCATGCCATCATTTTGTATCAAAATGACTTACAAACAAGTTTATTTGTTGGGAAATTGCAATAATTATTAATTTAACTTTTCTAGAAGAAGAATGTGATGCCTATCAGTGCCTTTATGAAAGATCGTTGTGAGTTTTCTAAAGAAAACATTGTATTTTGGCTGAAGCGAGGTTATACACACGCCTTCCTTCGTAAAACAACACTCGCACCCGATGGCTTGAGGTTGTTTTTTCGAATTCCAATGTGTCGAACATCCTTAAGAACAAGTCTTCCATACTAGGCCACCCACAGTTTCGCAATATTTCCACCTATGACGACAAAACAAAAGTCCAGATTTCAGAACTGAATGCCCTACGTGAAGATTTAAAGCGCCGTCAACATAATGAACATAAACGTACATCAATACATAGTAGGTATAAAGCAAAGTCGCTATCGCTGTCTGTCCTTATGTATGCTTAAATCTTCAAAAATTACGCAACGGATTTTGAAACGCTTTTTTTCAATAGATGAAGTGATTCAAGAGGAAAGTTTATATGCACGATACCTGCATAATATTGAAGAAAAACAATAATGAATTTACAGGTCTCTAATGTGATGTCGTAAATAAACACATTTTTTTGCGCTCACATTGCAAACGCTGACTGAACCTCACGAGATATATCAAAATAATGTACTCGGTATTGTACACCTAAAAACGGTCAACAAAAAAGTCCGCGTTGGTATATGTCTATCTCATGAGGATAACCCACAAAAACCTTTTTTTATTCCTTCACATTATACGCGAAAAAATGGCTTATTTACGAAGTTATTTGAAGCAATAGAGCATTAATCAAACATAAACATAAACATAACTTTATTCTCATAATCAGTGTGAATACAAAGGAAGGGAGAAAACGTCAAAAACACAAAAAAAAAGTCCTGAAAGGATATTCCATATACTTCTTAATGGAATATGGTTCTATTTTCACTATAAGATCAACTAATGCTAAATTTTTCAATATCAGATAAGGTGATGTAATTTTTGGGCAATACATTAAATAACTTTATGTTCGACTGCTTCATAAACACTTGATTCATGAATTCGTTTAGCGTCCAGAATTGACTACTTTATTGGACACCACTTTATTGGACTCAACTGTCACAGTATTCTCTCGATTTCGCAATTTTCTTCGTTTCACACCACTTGTTATAGGCCGCATACAAATTTTCATAAGCACTTTTAGTGGGTAGGAGAGATTCTTTGGCACTTGCGGAAAAATTATTCACGCTTTCCTCTTCCGAACTATCCATTTTTGGGATTATTATGACGTTTGTCACAGAATTAACGAAGTAAACAACTTTGTTCAGTGAGGTTGCTAAGGTCGCTGATGGTTACTAAGGTAAGATAAGCAAAAGCACACTCAAAGTATTTCTTGAAATAAAGCGACGAATATATTAATTGCCATTTCAGAAAATAAAATGTCTGCATTGCAGTCAAACATAAAGCTTTGTATGCAAACTCGTACATAATTAGGCTTATGGACTTGCCCAAATTATTGGCCTCGCTCGCTTTGCTCGCTCTGCCATAATTTTTGGACTCGTCCATAAAGACCTAATTTATGTACTTGTTACATAAATAGCTATTATGTTCGACTGCTTCATAAACACTTGATTCATGAATTCGTTAAGCGTCCATAATTGACTACTTTATTGGACACCACTTTAATGGACTCAACTGTCACAGTCTTCTCTCGATTTTGCAATTTTCTTCGTTTCACACCACTTGTTATAGGCCGCATACAAATTTTCATAAGCACTTTTAGTGAGTAGGAGAGATTCTTTGGCACTTTCGGCTAAATTATTCACGCTTTCCTTTCCCGAACTATCCATTTTTGATATTATTATGACGTTTGTCACAGAATTAACGAAGTAAACAACTTTGTTCAGTGAGGTTGCTAAGGTCGCTGATGGGTTACTAAGGTAGGATAAGCAAAAGCACACTCAACGTATTTCTCGAAATAAAGCGACGAATATATTAATTGCCATTTCAGAAAATGAAATGTCTGCATTGCAGTCAAACATAAAGCTTTGTATGCCACTCGTACATAATTAGGCTTATGGACTTGCCCAAATTATTGGCCTCGCTCGCTTTGCTCGCTCTGCCATAAACTTCGGACTCGTCCATAAAGACCTAATTCATGTACTTGTTACATAAATAGCTATTATGCACATATATATAAGATTGTTTTTCTCTGGCTTTATAAATTGAAGTCAATAGCAGTAAACCGATTATGTCTGTCTCTAAAGACAGGTTTATTTTTATAAGATTTAACAAACATGACAAATAATTATCTTACCTAAAAACAGGAATCGGAAATTTAAAGCTATTAATCTTCTATTCTAAATATGACAATATGGAAAAACGGAAAATAACAAAGTCAACGAAAAGTCATAAAAGTGAAACATGTTCACTAAGATTCCTTCAATAAGGAAATGTGAGTTTCACTTTTACACCTCCCCTTTTTAAGTGTAAAATTCACACAAGGTACAATTTTACTTATATGGTAATATTGAGATTGGGATCGGACGCCAGGTGTATTGAGTTCATAAATTGATTGTGATATTCTATTTTTTATTGTATACGGGCCTTTCCTAATTTCATCGAGCATATAACGATTTAATTTATTACCAGTTTCAACATAAACACGGTCTCCTATGTCATAAATTTCATTTCTACAGGTATTGTCTACTCGAGCTTTATTCAAATCATGATATCTCTGTGAATTTTGAAAAGCTTTTTCCCTATCTTTTTCTACAGGGTCTTTCACGAGGAACCTCACCCATATTTATACGGGAAACCACTGAACGTATTTTCATGAAATTCAGCACTTATAAGTATTTCACGATGCTGATGAAATCTAAAATATTTTCAAGGCATGAGCACCTCCGGTTTTTTCCGGAAATGACGTCAACTTCCGTTTTTCAAATTAGAACACCATTTTTTTATTGCAGAAATAGATTCCTTAGAAAATTTCAAGTTATTTGATGTAACATTTTTCAGTTTTGGTTGGAAATCTCTCTCTGGGCGGGAAAATTCGAAAAAAAAAATCGAAAATAGAGCTCCGCTGAAACAAGAATAACTTCGAGGTTTTTGGATGGAAAATTTTCATTTTTGGGATTTTTCAAGATGTAAGATTGATGTATCCACTTTAAAAATCGAAATCGCGATTCATGATATAGGGGGTGAAAAAATCGCTTTCAAAGTTAGGGATGACAAAATCGTGAAAAATCAATTTTTTCAAATTAGAACCCCATTTTTTTATGGCAGAGATTGAATCTACGTTAAAAAATAATGTGAGTGTATGCATCACACCCTTGCCCTAAAGTGGATATTTTCTGAGTTATTCACAAAAAACTGTTTTTCGTCTTGAATTTTCAGCTATTTCTTTTCCCTTCACGCCAAAAAGATGAAATTTTCAGGAACTGTTACTTAAACCATGTTTTAGATTTTACTACCCTAATATGCAAGAGAAAAAAGTAACAGGTTGTTCCTAAATAGATGGCGAATTTGGATTCGAATTTGTATCGGAAACCTCTTTATTTCAACTAATCGGCCATCGGTTTTCTCTCCAGTGATAAATAAATAATTCCTTATGAACCATATGCAAAAACTTACCATGTTTTACATTCTTTTTTTTTAATGATAGATATCATTAATTACATCTGCCAAATTCCTCTTTATTCAGTAGCATTTTGTGTTTACTATTACTTTAGTGATAATTCGTATTAAGTTATAAAATCGATTACTATGCCTAATTTTACCAATGAAGATTATTTAAATTTCATTCTACTTCATGGAGAATGTAATAAAGTTGTAGATAGAACGATTCGACTGTTCATTGAGAGGTTTCCTGACCGACCCAGACCAACGAGAGATACCATTAACAGAACCATGACAAACTTGAGAAATGTCGGATCTTTCGTTAAGAAAACTTTATAACTGCGAGAGTTTGCCATGGTTCTCCTAATAGTAACTTGAAGTCGGTTTCAAGAAGGGGTGAAAAATCTACAGCATGGTTCATATAACAGTTCCCGAAAATTTCATCTTTTTGGCGTGAAGGGAAAAGAAATAGCTGAAAATTCAAGACGAAAAACAGTTTTTTGTGAATAACTCAGAAAATATCCATTTTAGGGCAAGGGTGTGATGCATACACTCACATTATTTTTTCACGTAGATTCAATATCTGCCATAAAAAAATGGGGTTCTAATTTGAAAAAATTGATTTTTCACGATTTTGTCATCCCTAACTTTGAAAGCGATGTTTTCACCCCCTGTATCATAAATCGCGATTTCGATTTTTAAAGTGGATACATCAATCTTACATCTTGAAAAATCCCAAAAATAAAAATTTTCCATCTAAAAACCTCGAAGTTATTCTTGTTTCAGCGGAGCTCTATTTTCGATTTTTTTTTCGAATTTTCCCGCTCAGAGAGAATTTTCCAACCAAAACTGAAAAATGTTACATCAAAATAACTTGAAATTTTCTATGGAATCTATTTCTGCAATAAAAAAATGGTGTTCTAATTTGAAAAACGGAAGTTGACGTCATTTCCGGAAAAACCGGAGGTGCTCATGCCTTGAAAATATTTTAGATTTCATCAGCATCGTGAAATACTTATAAGTGCTGAATTTCATGGAAATACGTTCAGTAGTTTCCCGTATAAATATGGGTGAGGTTCCTCGTGAAAGACCCTGTATATAATTTCGATGAGTGAAAACCGAGGTGAAAACCAATGGTAGTAGAGATGAATATTTTCCGAACATCAAATATTCTGGCGTAAATTGTGTGACATTGTGAACTGTTCTGTTATATTCAGATACACATTCTGTGAAAATACTGGTCCATGGTTTTAACTTATTATTATCATTCAATTTAGATCTTAATCGATTAACTAGAGTTTGTCCTAAACGTTCAGTTAGACCATTGGATAAAGGGCAATCAACCGCGGTAAAAAATAAAGTAATATCATGACGATCAAGAAATGATTTAAATTCACACGATGTTAAGGCTGGGTAACGATCTGCTAGTTATATTTCTATTTTATGATTTTCTACAATTGGTGATAATAATTTAATGATATCAGAGGAATTCTGCGTTTTAGAAGTATAGGCGAATGCATACCTATAAAAATGATCAGTTAATAATTGAAAGTTTTTTTTTTCTGAGTTATATCCAGCAAAACCCCCTACAGTATCAATTGACATAATATTATATGGTTTTGTAGATGGACCCAATTGGGATAATAGACCTAGTCTCTTTATTCTGCGGGTCTTATTTTTCTTACAAATCTCACAACTATCGCAGAATAGTTTGATTTCCTTGTCCATATTATGGAAATAATAATGTGGCCGAATATGTTTACCAATTTTATTTGCCCCATTATATCCTAGATATGTATGAACTTTTTTAATTGAATCCTTCCCAAAATTTGGAGATATGAAAATGTGTTCATTTTTTCGAATATTTGTGAAAATTATATCATTTTTTTATAATACTTTTTTGAATCTAAATAATTGTTTGAATTCAATTCTGGATCTTTCTTTATATCTGATATGGAAATCAAATTCACAAAGTAATTTTTATCGTCAGTTGTATCGAAATTTTCTAAAACAGGATTCCGTGAAAGAGTATCTGCTTCCTGATTCGAAGAGCCAGGTGAATATTTAATTGTAAAATTATATTGCGATAAGTAATACACCATATCACCTAGTGTCAGAGACATAGATTAGGCAACTCAAGATACACGCGAGAATGTCCGCTCGTTGTTTATCATAAATCCGTCAACGGATAATTCCGACTCGACAAAAAGCTCTTGAAGCCCGTCGACAAGGAATAAGGGGAACCAAGGGAAAACAGTCCCAACTAGATATTCGAGCATGAATGTATGCATTAGTTTTCAGAATCCAATTCAATTAGGAATTTTTCATTACACGTTGTAAAGTGTTACATTATTCTCCACTGTGTGAGTTGTAAATCGCAAAGTTGATCCAAGTGTATTGTTTTCCATTTAGTTAGGGGGAATAAAGGATTATTGTGGAAAGTGCCGAGTAATTTTTATTCCCAAAACCGTTCAACGCCTATAAGACGAAGTTTTAAGTCTAGTATAAAAGTCTTATTAGTGTGTGAAACATCTGGCGACCGTGACAGGACCTGACTATTTGGAAAAGTTTTCGGTTTTCGTGTGTGATTAACTTTTCGTAGACCGAGTGGAATAGTGTAGTTGAAAAAACAGTTTCGGTAGATTATTTTCCAGTTAGTAAACTTAATCCGCGTTTTCAATCTTCGTTAATTTGTTGAAACGTTTGGTGGTTTTGAACCGAGTTTAAGATGTCGTGTGAATTGGAAATTAAAAAGAAAAGCCGGAAAGCACTCCGTAGTGCGTTCACAAGAACGGCCAAGGAATTTGATATGCTGAGTGGTATGGAAGGGCGCGATAAAAACTTTCTGATAGACATTAGAGCAGTGTTTGAACTTTTATCGACAAGATTCGACAGTTTGTGTGTAGTGAATAATCAAATTTATGAGCTTTGGCTGGACAGTGCTACGGACGAGGAATTGGAGACTGAATTGCAGAGTTGGGATGATTATGCAAAGAGGTTCACGCATATTAAAATTCGGTATGAAGGAATCATAGAGGATACAGAGTCTACGAAGAGAGTATCAAGTCTTCATACAGATGGTCCGTGTGTGGAGGATAACACAGGTATGCGTAAAAATTTTATAAGTTTCTTGGAAAAAGTAGAAAATGAGCAATCGATCAATATGGCGGCGGAAGGTTTCGGTTTGACTGAAAAAAATGCCTCAATGAGTGTGAATGAAGAAAAAGGCAAATATTCGCAAAAGAAGGCTGCAGATTGTCCTACGGCCCAAGGACTGATCAATGTTGAAACGGCTGGCTGTACATTCTGCAATGGGTCCCACGAAAGTGATAATTGTTTCAAAGCTCAGAAAATGAGCTTATCACAAAAAAAGGACGTGCTTTACAGAAAGAAGGCTTTTTTCAAATGTTTGAGGAATGCTGTAGGTATCGATGTTTCGTATGTTGGTGATGCCGGTCCTATAGAGCTCTTAGTTGCTGCAGATGTTGCTGAAGATTTGTACACGGGAAAACGACTAGACCTCTCTTGTGGGCTGACGGCATATGGTACCCATTTTGGGTGGACTCTAATGGGCAAGACGCCTACCAAGGTTAGTTGTAATGTAGCTCTTACAACTATGAATCTTTTATATAATGATGCTACGATAACCGATTCATGGGACTCGGAGACAATTGGCATGAAGAAACCTTCTGATGAAAGCTCTAGAAGTGAAAAGACACTAGAGGTAAAGGTTTCCTTTTTGCGAAATGCAAATTATGCCCTAACTCAGAAAAGGTTAAGTTCAGTTGTTAGAAAACTGAAGAGGAATAACATGTACGAACGATATGGAGGGCCTTCCGAAGAAGCGAATATGTTTATGTGTAACAGAGTTTTGGAGATTCCAAGTTTGACCTCAGAAAGTGATTGGCGATATGTAGCAGTTGAAGTGAATCCTGATGATTTACCATCACGAGGATGTTCTTCAAAGCATCTACTTGTGCCGAGATGGTGGGAGGGTTCAGAATGGTTATACGGATCTCAGAACACCTGGCCGTTAGGAATACCGCCTAGGAACGAAAAGGAAGTAAATGCTAAAAGGGCGAAGAAACTAGTGACCCATTTATGCGAGTGCGAAGCTGTGGTGAACGAGAGATCGATGATCGACAGTGCGTCGTTGAGTCGAAAAGCGCGCCAAATTCGGACTCTACGAGAGAATTCACGCGGTCGTGTCCGCGATGAGTATTTGGGACAATTGAAGCTTCTTTCTGAGAAGAAAAACGGACGTCCAGTGGCCATCGGAGATTTGGTACTCGTTGGTAACGACAATAGTAATCGTGAACGTTTAGAATGGCCCGTCGCGCGAGTAATTGAAGTGCTTCCAGGTAAGGATGGTGAAATCCAAATGGTCCGCATCGAAACCAGCAAAGAGTCGATGCTAATCCAACGGCTGTATCCTTTAAAATGTTTCGACTTTCCGGAGTTCCAAGATGACAAGCCTTTAAGTTCCTGTGAGATGCCTACCGATACCGAGCCCGAGAAACAGACGTTCGGTGATTCAGGATCGTGCGTGAGTGCGAAAGGACCTTGTCGGGCGCAGAAGGTCTGCAAAGTGAAAACGACTCGTTCGGGTCGGGAATGCAAAGTGCCTTCGCGTTATAAACTGATATGTGTTAGTTCTAAGGAACTCTTATTTTGTTAAGGATTATTTTAATTTTTGTTTTGTTGTCTCTGTTTATTATGTCTCTTCTTTTTTTTGAGGAATCATTGTTTGGTCAAATATTCCTCAGGTGGGAGTATGTCAGAGACATAGATTAGGCAACTCAAGATACACGCGAGAATGTCCGCTCGTTGTTTATCATAAATCCGTCAACGGATAATTCCGACTCGACAAAAAGCTCTTGAAGCCCGTCGACAAGGAATAAGGGGAACCAAGGGAAAACAGTCCCAACTAGATATTCGAGCATGAATGTATGCATTAGTTTTCAGAATCCAATTCAATTAGGAATTTTTCATTACACGTTGTAAAGTGTTACATTATTCTCCACTGTGTGAGTTGTAAATCGCAAAGTTGATCCAAGTGTATTGTTTTCCATTTAGTTAGGGGGAATAAAGGATTATTGTGGAAAGTGCCGAGTAATTTTTATTCCCAAAACCGTTCAACGCCTATAAGACGAAGTTTTAAGTCTAGTATAAAAGTCTTATTAGTGTGTGAAACACCTAGTTCTTCGTCAGTTCTAGACTTCAATTTCAAGTTTTCCCGTGGCTTATGATCGGTAGTATGTAGTACCTGCGGGGTGTTTCTAAACACACCTGTACCCGCAAATAAGAAATTTCAAAAGAAACCTTACCTTTTAAGCTTACACACTATTCCAGCCGAAAGGGAACCTGGATTCGTGCCTTGAGCAAACGCAAGGTCTTATGAAAAATGTAATCGTTTTCTGAAAGTTGAGATGAGTTGAAAATTGAAATAAAACAATCCCTTCAATAAAAATTAATTATATATTAAGCTCAATAAAATGGTTGCCTCTATAGTAATTCGTACAAAAGAAAATGGATTATCCTTTCTCCGGTTTCACAAATACCGAACCAACAGTTTGTAATTTAAAGACAAAACAAAAAAAATATTAATTATTTAGAACCTTAAAAATTAAGAGAGCGACGTAGTACGGTGGTTAGTGCTGAAATCAATCAAACAACGCAATGACATTCACAATTATATTATACGAACAGTACCTTTCTTACCCAACGAACACTCACAAAACAAACCCACTTGCTTCTAATCAAAAGTAAATCATCTACCGGTACGTTTCAGACAAAATTTAATCTCCACTACTCTACTTCAAGAACCACAAATACTGATCGATCTTAACTCAAACCACTTTCCCGTCGAACTCCCTTAGTTCCCGAAAATTTGACTATTTAAATCAAACTCCCCCCTGCCTCCTTGGCCCCTTGGAATATTCTAGAAGAAATTCGTTTGAGACGACGTGGTCTTACACTATTGGTCAAGAAATCATAAAATCTGATGATAAGCAAAAAAAAACCGTTGACTCCGTACCCCTTCGGTTACGTGACCCCTTGAACTGTTTATTAGAGTGCCTAACAGCTTACGCCTGTCGAAACTTATGTGTATGTATGTAATTTATGTGTCTGGAATAATTGATCCCACAAGTTTGAATAACTTTCCTCTAGAATTATGGTAAAACTGAATATTTTTCTTTTTAAGATGAAATAATTTCTGGTCATTACCCAGGGTACTACAATAAACCGTAAACTGAGTACCAAGGAGCCAATGTCTCCAGAAATGTATTGCCAGTTTTATCGCCATGCATTCTAAATAAATTGCTTTTTTCTTTCGTTGGCTTGAATAAAGTTTCTTGGAAAAATAAGCAACTGGAAGAATATGACCATAATCTTGTTTTTGTTTCAAAATTGCTCCTATTCCTATTCCTGAAGCATCTGTATAAACAGATACCTATAAAGGTATGTTTCTTTTTGTTGATCAAAAATTGCTAAAATTGGACTAGAACATAAATAATTTTTCAATTCTCAAAAGGTTTCCTCACACTTATCATTCCAATTAAATGGTACGTTATTTCGTAACAAATTCTGTAGGGGATCCAACAATTCTGAACATTTCGGAATGTATTGATGATAAAAATTAATTTCACCTAAGAACTGACGTATGGTTTTTTTTGTTCTTTGGAATTGGAAAATCTCGTATGGATTGTAAATTATCTGTATTTGGTTGAATGGAATTTATACCCAGAATGTGACCAAGATATCTCACTGACTGCTTCGCAAAATTGCATTTATCTAATTTTAATCAAAATCCCTCTTCATAAAGGGCACGAAGGACCTGTTCTATATGTTGGATGTGATTTTGAAAATTTTCCGAGAAAATTAGAATATCGTCAATCTAATTGGAAGAGAAACATTGTAAATTATAATTTCTCAAAATTGTGGAAAGTATTCTTTGGAAAATGGCTGGTGAATTTTTGAGACCGAATGGAAGACATCGCCATTGATAGTGACCGTTTTGTGTAATAAATGCAGTTTTATAGCGATCTTTTTCTCTTACTGGAATTGACTAAAAAGCAGAATTCAAATCTAAAACAGAATACCATTTACAATTTTTTGTTCTAGTAACTGTATCTTCTATTCTTGGAAAAGGTTGTGATTCTGGAATAATTATTCTGTTAAATTCTCTGAAGTCCATGCATAATCTTGATTTTTTATTCTTCTCTTTTTTAAAAGCCAATGTTACAGGCGCAGCAGAAGGAGAACTAGAGTCTTCAATTAAATTATAAGATAACTTATTTGTTGTTCAATTTCTTTTTGATCAATTAATGAGCAACTATACGGTTTTTTTGCTAAATATTTTTTTTCAGATGAATTTATGTGTGCTTCATATTTATGAACTGCTCCTATATCATATTTATTAGTCGCAAAGACTTTAGGGAATTGCTTCAATATGTTTTCTAATTGTAATCTATGACCTAACGAAAGATGGTTTGAATATTTTTCAAAGTTATCTGATTCCATAACATGACAATGTTTTTTATCCCCTATTTTTTTTTCTAATATTGTCTCTGTCTTAATGAATCAATAAATTTCATCCTCAATATCTCCTATTTTCAATCTCAATTTTGTTTTATATATTGAAAGTTGTGTACCACTAACCTTCTTCAACATCTGATTATTTTCCTCCAAAGTATGTCGAATTTTATTCAATACTTTATGATTAATAATAGTAGCTGAAGCGCCTGTATCGTAAACCCCTAAAATATTTTTTTAATTATTCAGGGTAACGTGTACGTGGGTTCTTTAGAGCAATGGAAATGGAACAGAAAGATATATCGGAGTAGTCCTTCCATCAATCTATTCAATCAGCTTATTTTAAGTGTTGGCCGCCGGTTTTCAACGTCGAATAATAACGCCCGCAGTAGCTTGATACTATTGACCGTGGTGGAATAGCAGCGCTTGGAGCCGGCCGGCCGGGTCATCGCGACTTCCAAAAGGTGAAGATCTCCGATGAAACCACTCAAATGCAGAGGAAGTATTTGAAGGGTTTGAGGGAGGAGTTGAAGACAAGGCAGGGAAAGGGAGAGAAGAATATCACTATAAAATATATACGAGGTGAACCTACTATTGTTAAGTCCCCAAATACTAAAAAAAACTAGATAATGATAGATCCCCTACACTTAATCAATGGAATTTAATCTATACAAATATACAGTCACTTCATTCGAAATTTTGTGAGTTATTGACCTTCGTTAAACTGCATAAACCTCTTATAATCTTTCTTACGGAGACTTGGCTAGGGCCAACCATACCTGACTCATTATATGCCATACTAGAATATTCAATCTTCAGATGTGACAGTGTCACTACTGTGGGTCTGCATATACATACATTCATCTATATTCTATATGCTCCAATTTTACTATAGCGGTAAACCCCCTTGCAACGCCAGGAATTGGCAATGTGTGACATCTTTCTCGATTAATCTTGACTGCATATACCGACCCCGTCCCTACCAACACGAGAGCTCTGTTTTAGATTACATGGAGACTTTGTCACATTCTAGTATCCCTTCGATTTTCATTGGCGACTTCAACTTACCGGACGTCATTTGGCCATTGTTGCCTTCCAGTTTACCTAACCCCTCTTCACCATCTAATAACTTTTGTTCGATGCTGATGCGTTGATCGCCCCTCTCGTTATCATGTTGGTCAGAGACCTTCACTTTTAGATTTAATTCTTGTGAACGACAGAGACCTCCTTTCTGAGATATTGCACAACCCTCCTTTCGGTCTGTCTGAACATGTCACTTTATCCTCCACCATACAATTCACGCCATATATTCCTGCCTTCAAGCAGTTGCAATCCAAAACCATTATAAGTTTTCCTTAGCTCAATCGTGATCTCCTTCAGGTGGATTGGGAGGCGGAGTTTCGGGATGGGTCGGTTGACGATATGTGGATGTTCTTTTCTTCAACTCTGAAGTCCCTTGTGACCGAGCACTCCCGCATTATAAACAATATTGTTTTTCCATCGAAATCCTGGACTACACCCGGTCTACAAAGAATGATTCGCTCAAAGAAAACTCTATGGCAACGTTTTACACGCAGTGGACGAAATACTGATTATATGAAACACCAGAAGATTCTCCAACGATCTGGGTGACAAGCTCAAACGAGCTAAGCAAGATTACGGGGCCAAACTTCTGGATACTCAAACTTGCAAAAAGAAATTTTTCAAGTATGTGCGCAGCACCCTGAATACTAAAGTTTCCATCCCTATTGTATACGATTCTTTGGGGAATTTGTGTCCGAATGAGAAACAATCAGCAGAAGTTTTAGCGGATTCGTTCGCCTTATCTTTCTTCGAGGAACCATCTGGTCCACTTCCACCAGTTTCGGCACCCAGATCTACGGTGGATCTCACGGAGGTGTCTTTTTATGCGAATGATGTTGAGAGATACCTCAACGATTTGGATACCTCATCTACCCCTGGTCCTGACGGGATAACACCATACCTACTCAAGAATTGTTCTTCAGCTGTTGCTCTGCCACTTCCATTGATTTTCAACCCTTCTTACGAAACATCATCTCTACCTAGAGAATGGCTTATCGCATCAGTCACTCCCATTTTCAAGAAGGGTTCTAAGACATCTGCCTCTAATTATAGGCCAATAAGCCTGGAGTCCGTCATTGCCAAGGTATGCGAGAGGATGATAGTGTCGGAGATTCTCAAATTCGCCATTGAAAATAATATAATCCCGGAGAACCAACCTGGATTTTTACCAGGGAGATCAGTCATCACGAACCTCCTCAAGTTTTTAGACGATTGGACGAGAGCGCTCGATTCTGCCATACCCATAGATGTCATCTATCTCGATTTTGCACGGGCCTTTGATAAGGTCCCACACAGACGTCTGCTTGCTAAGCTGGAAAATCTCGGAATTCGAGGAGGTCTCCTTTCATGGGTTAGGGCATTTTTGTATGCACGTCCATTTTATGTCCGGGTCGGTGGTTCTTTTTCCACCTCTAGGCCTGTTAAAAGCGTAGTTCCACAAGGATCAGTGTTGGGACCGATTTTGTTTCTCCTGTATACTGTTTCTATGTACGCTGATGATACGAAGATTTATGGAGCTGATAAGGGCTGCCTACACCGAGACCTGCTCGTCATCCAGCAGTGGTGTGATGATTGGCTCTTACCTATCAATCCGGAAAAGTGTGCATATGGGAATGAAGATTGTCCGGGAAAAATACGTCATCAATGGGGCGACTTTTTCTGACTGCTCAAGTCATGTTGATTTAGGGGTCGTCGTAACTGAGAATCTGAGTTGGTCAGACCACATTCACAATACATGTACTAAGGCCTCTGGAATGCTATATCTCCTGGAAAGAGTATTCGGAAAGTGTAACATCACCACTTGTCGCTCTCTTTATACATCATACATCCGACCATTAATAATTGAGTATGCCGGTCCAGTTTGGGATGCAAGATTGGTTGGTGACAGGACTTCCTTGGAAAATATACAAAGACGAGCTACCAGGATAGCTTTTGGTTACCAGCGACCTAGTTAGGACGACCGGCTCCTTATGATGAATCTACCTCGCTTCGAGGATAGATGCCTGCGAGGAGATCTCATAATAACTTTCAGAGCACTAAGGGGAATGTTTGGAGTAGATCTCTCTCAGCTGTATGACCTTAACACCAGTCAACGTCTTCGTGGTCACGGGTTCAAATTGTATCGTGAAAATTTTCACCACACTGCTAGGGAGAATTTTCTTCCTAATCGTGTTTTTCATCCTTGGAATCGACTTCCATCTGCAATAGTGAGAGTGTAAATTCATTTAAGAACAATATGGACCGATTGTCATTGTCAAATTTGATATTATGAAACTTTGCACTGTGTGTGTCTGTTTTGTTATTTTTGAGCCTTATAGATTTCGATCTTGGCTCTTGATATAAATAAATAATTATAATAATAATATCCCAGCTCCTCTTCATCTCTCCAATATTCCGACACTGCAACTACATCACAATTTTCCTCGGCAATTAAAAGTTACAGTTTGTTAAATGCTGTACTCATTGATTGTAAATTTTGATGTAGGTAAAGGTAATACGAATTTCTAGAGTGCATTTAATCTCTTCTCCAGAATTTGCCTCATCCACTTTTCTTTCTACTTTATTCACCTGTCCTATGCTGCAGGCGGGTCTGCATGATTTACCATGTAATTGTTGCGTGTGTTGCCTATAAATGATGAAAATTGCCTTCTCTCGTTTATATATTTGTTTTGGTTTCCTTTCAATGATTGATTATCCAGTGATTCACTTCTATATTTCGGATTTTCGAAATAAGCCACGAAATGAAAATTATTACGAGAACTCCTTCTGATGGTCAGTTTTCAGATCTAAAAATTAAACTGAATAACTCTTCTGCGTAAACACCGACATTGAATGCGGAGTTTTTACCCTGCGTGTTGAGCTTCTTAACCTCAATTTCCTCGTTTTAAATTTTGTCTGTGAGATAATCTTTGATACGTTGCTCTGAGCTATTAAAACCTTATATTCTGTCAACGTATATCCATCGTCGTTCATTGCTCCTTTTATGAAAGAATTTGTCGTTTTGTTGACACCTGTGCATATAATATTGCTTTTTGGTTTCATTTTGTTCCTATTACGTCTTATTGTTTTCCATTTATTGTTTTCTTGCAGTGTTGAAGTTTTGTTTTCATCATTTTGAACTGATTCTTTTTCTATTCCCATGTCGTATCGATTCTCTGGCCTGCTATCATCTGTCAGCTCCCCAACTTTCGTGCTGTCAAGTTAGTTCCTGATTACAGTAGTTCTATGGATCTACGTTTCGACATTTCAGCGTATGTATGTATGCTTCTTAAAGCCAACTTCGTTCCTCACATTTTGATTTTGTTGATGTTCTCCATTCGATAGTCATTTGCCTTTGTTTACATTGTTGACTTCAATTGGAACTATTTTTTTATTAGTAGGTATTCGCACCTTGAATCCTGACTTTTTCCATTAACAGGGAATTATTATCTATTAAAATTTTGTTTTTTTTTCTTTTACCTCCTTCAACAGTTCCTTCAGATGAAGTAACTCAATATTCATAATGTTCTTCTCAGTGTGAAGTTCCCTGATTTCCCTCGCGAGTTAATGAATGTTACCTTCTTCATGCTTGCAAGTTGTTGATTTCGAATTTGCCGATTGCTCCATGCATTTGCGGTGGAAAATATCGAAGCATTTGTAACACCTGACTAAATCCACTACCTTCTGTTTGCATTGATAGCATTTATACTCAATTTCTCCAACATTTTCCTCAGAGCTATTATCAGACTAAACTGGCTCATACTTTCTTATGCTGTAGATGTAACGCAAGCATGAACGCCGCACTCTCTGAATGCGGGTTTTATCAATAATACGCAGACATGGGTCATAAACAGCATCGCAATAATTGAAATGACTCAAAAGACGAGAGAATCTGTCAATAATATATTTTTTTACCAGGGTATAATTTCCTCAACCCAGCGAACGCTTTCTGAACACTAGATGACACATGTTCGGCGAATCTGAGATCAGTATCCACAATAACTCCCAAGTTTCGAGCTGATGCAACGATAGTCACCCGATTTCCATTAATTTCTACATTCAATTGATCAGCCATGTTACCTCTCTTCCTATCACATACCAAGATCTTTGTTTTATCCGGATTGTTGTTCTTGATGTTGAGGGTATTTGCGCATTGTAGTTCCTCTGCGTCTGCGTCTTGAAACCATATTTGTTATCAGCTTTTCAGTAATCTCCTGATCTTCGTGATAATGGACTTTGTAGATTTTTATTCTTGAT
Organism: Adalia decempunctata; assembly: GCA_951802165.1. Classification (NCBI taxonomy): domain Eukaryota; kingdom Metazoa; phylum Arthropoda; class Insecta; order Coleoptera; family Coccinellidae; genus Adalia; species Adalia decempunctata. The sequence goes on along the minus strand of OX637699.1, from coordinate 39,208,518 downwards.
TTATTTTATTCTATTGACGAATTCATTTTCTTCTATGTCGACGTTTGAAATTTTGGAGGTGATGGCTTGTAACTGATTTTTTTGTCAATTCAGCTGTTTTGCAGATTTCTATAGCTTTATTCAAATTCAAGTTTCTTGTTCTAAGTAGCCTATCCTTGACTGCTTCGTCTTTGATTCCTAAAACGAGTCTATCTTTTATTAGACTATCGGTTAGGTCGTTGAATTCGCAGAATTCACTTAATTGACGAAGAGAAGTGACATATTCGTCGACTGTTTCCTTCGGTTTCATTTCCCTGGTTAGAATAACATGCATTTCATATGTCACGTTTTTTGTAGGCTTAAAATGGTCGTCGAATTTCGTCAGCACCAATTGATATTCGTTGGAATCCGTAGATTTATTGAAATTAAATGTATTATACATTTTAAATCCGTTGTTTCCAATGTGGTTGAGTAGTAGGGCACATTTAACTTAGTCTTCTTCTTCTTCCAGTTTTGATGCTTTCAGGAACAGTAGGAATTTCTGCTTGAAGAAACCCCATGCCTCCGCTGGGTCCTTGTCTTCGTCCATTTCGCCTGGTGCGATGACTTTATTCATCATTTATAATTTATATGATGTGAATTCACAGGATTTTCACTAACTTTTTAAAAGTTTTATTTTAAATTTAACTTTATAACGATGGTTCCTTAAAACGACTGCGCCATGTCATATATTTAGGTTCTCAAAGGTAATTAATATTCACGATGATGTCTCGATCTAAACTGTTCTTTATTCATCTCAATAATTTCAATTGTCATCCCCACTCATCATGAGGATGCGCACTATCATATACACCTATATATCACATGCAGGGTTTATTCAGAAAGATATTTCATATTGACCATATACATACTACCTAGTGATTTTTCTACTCCAGAAAAGAGGAAAAAGAATGTGAATGTCATCAGGACAAAAGTTAACAGTCGGAAAAAAAACTTACTTTCACTACAACAGTCTGTTCGAAGAATGAGACATTAAATAACATCCATGAAAACATTGATAGACTATCTAAAAGAAAAATCCCTTATGTCAGAAGCAAGTTTAGTTGTATGTTGCCGTTTTGTTTATCTTTCAGAAATGAAAGAACTAAGTCATGATCATATCAAAAAAATCTTCTCTTTTTTTCAGGCATTTATAAATTCAGGAGTTGCAAGAGATGCATTTGAAAGAATTTTAAAAGATCCAAGCAAGCAGAAGTACAACCCAACATTGAAAGCCTTTGCATTAACATTGGCCTCTTGTTTTCGCCAACAATACAATTCTGTGAGAAAAACATTCATCAACAGCCCTCCCCATTCAGAAATTATCTCAAAGTATAGATATCTGTGGATGGAAGTCCAGCTTTCATAAAAGAAGCATTGACTGCTTTGATCCAAAGACAAGAAGAAGTTTCATATCCCTGGTGCTGGTACAAGATTCTCAGGATATGATATTGGTACCAACTTGGATTCTGCCTTGCAAATAGAACTATGACTATCGAATGTATACACGGTGTCCGGGAAATAACTGTACATACTCATACCAGAGATAGAGTTGGACTAGCTGATTACGAATTGACTATAAAAAATTAATTTCTGGATTTCCCTAGAAAGCTACAGGGTGATATTTCATCTTCATGGAAATACTAAGACCATCATAAAATCCAAACTTATTGACGGATTTTATTGAAACTTGGAAGATTATTGGCACATGCTAAGGTCGAGTCTGAAAGATATCAATTATTCCATTGTTCCAGGGCCGGACTCATTAATCTTCATTTGAAGTGTTCGGGGTAAAAGAAACACTTTGTATTTCGAATTACAAATAATTGATTCGCTTCTTAGAAAGAAGCTACATTATGCTTCGATTTGTGATATCGCTTGAAGTTGTCACATCAACAATTATTTTATTATGAATTTTTGAATTTGGATAAAGTTCGATAAATTGAATTTTTCATGTTTGGATATAAAAAGCGAAGGTATTAGTAGAAATTTTTCAAAAAAGTTCAGTGCTTTAATAAGCACATTCCATAACTAAACAATAACAAATGGAAGAAACTAAAATACAGTAAATAGTACCTAATAAAAATGAAAATAGGAACGAATGAATTTCTGATACAACGTTATTTTAGAAGTGGTTCGAAATGAAAACCATTAGCTTGTATACATTTCTCTTGCCGAATGATCAAATTGGATACAGCCTTATGAATCATATCGCCATTATTTCTTAAGATATCGCAACAGTTGGTAATTCTGTGCACCAGCTGTTCTCTTGACTGGATTTCTTCAGGATATACCATATCCTTCAATTTTCCCCATACAAAATAGTCTAGCGGGTTGAAATCTGGAGATCGAGGAGGCCATGGAATAGGTCCTCCTCGACCTATCCACCTATTTGGATAGGTATTGTCGAGGTAACTTCTTACTTCCAAGCCAAAATGAGGTCCAGCTCCATCATGCTGGAAATAAATTACTGTAATATTTATTCCTTGTAGCATGCCGGGTAAAATATTTTGCAAGAAATCTAGATAAATCGCACCTGTAAGGCGACCGTCAAAAAAATGAGGCCCTATCAAATGTTTGTTTATCACAGCACACCAAACATTTACTGAAAATTTTTGTTGTGATTTTCTCAGTCTTATACTGTGTGGATTATTTTCGGCCCAAATGTGCGAGTTATAAATATTGAACACACCATCTCTGGTGAATTGAGCCTCATCACTGAATATTGTTCTGTACAAAGTGACTTTGTGATTCGCTATCCAATGTGCAAAATTCAGTCTTAAGACATTATCGCCAGGTTCCAATCGTTGTACCTGTTGTATGTGGTACGGGTACATATTTTCCTCTCTGATTATTCTGTGCACCTTATGCTTCGGCAAATGTAATTGTGCACTTACTCTCCTTATACTAGTTGAAGGTTGTGCTTGAATTAATTGGAGTACTTCATCACCTCTTTCTAGATTCCTTTGGCGATCTTTCTTTCTATCTGGCACTCTACCATATTGCGCTATACAACTGAATACTTCATAATATTCAATATTGAATAAGTAAACCTAAAAGAAACAGACTTACAAATTGAAAAATCACCACTCATACTACTCGATTTACTAATTCAGTTAGAGGTTTTTACATTGGAAGAAGTATCACTTTGGTCTACTTATATCTTTGTTGTCGAACACCCGGGGTATATGCGAAAAATTTTGAAATATGCTTATGTGTAACCTTTACACATCACCAATTTTTTTTTCGAAATTTACCTTCATTAATTCCATCGCAATGAGATCCGTGGCTGGGGTGGCCACCCAGTATATCAACAAATTATTATAGTCTTCCTCACCTTCAGTGACTTTTTTAAGAAAGTTTATTATTTATTTTCGACTTCCAGAAAATGACTAAGTCCTGTTCAGGAAAATAAATTAAAATTTTCGAACTTTATCCAAATTAAGAAATTCATAAAAAAATAATTGTTGATGTGACAACTTTGAGCGATACCACAAATTGAAGAATAATTTAGCTTCTTTCTAAAAAGCGGATAAATCATTTGTAATTCGAAATACAAAGTGTTTTTTTTTACCCTGAACACTTTGAATGAAGATTAATGAGTCCGGCCCTGGAATAATGGAATAATTGATATCTTTCAGACTCGACCTTAGCATGTACCAAGAACCTCCCAAGTTTCAATAATATCCGTCAATAAGTTTGGATTTTATGATGGTCTTATTATTTCCATTAAGCTGGAATATCACCCTGTAGCTTTCTAGGGAAATCCAAAAATTAATTTTTTATAGTCAATTCGTAATCAGCTAGTCCAACTCTATCTCTGGTATGAGTATATACAGTTATTCCCCGGACACCCTGTATAGCGCTTTGGGAGGAGCAGTTAACAACAAATGGACCTGTTTTCAATATCAACGTTAACTTTAATATCGCATTCAGTAGATTCACTATGGTTTTATGATTGTATTATGTTCTTCTTCATGATGTTGCTTAATAAATGAGGTTCATTTTTTCAAGAAATTATGCTCAATTTTGTGAATAAATAAAGAAGGCATGAAGTTTTGTTGCTTTTTTCCGAGCTTTTTTCATACTGAACGCCGTTCATAGGCATATAATGTACGCTCGGAAATTCGCCGCCCCGTAGATTTTCATCTCAAATATTGATGACTCGGTTTGATGCCTTTTGCAGCCATTACTTATCATATTTGTAATAACATGATAAAACACCTCAATTCATTATAAAATCCCGTGAAGAGGAAAATCTGATTCCTTCACAAGAATTTACACATTTTTTGGTCAGTTTCAGCATTGAATGAACCGTGTAGTTTATTTTATATACCTCAATTGACTTCCTAAAGAATCAATTGTTTTTCTATAATTTTTCGTACTTATTTTCACTAATTCCAAGTTATATGAAAAAGCGTATTTTAATATTTTCAATAATTTATTTGCATCAATTACGAATCTTCAAATATATTTCTCTATTTCAGTATCGTAATGTGTTCATTACAGTACTAAAAACAGTGCTGTAATGAATTCATTACAGCATCGTTTTCACTAACATTTTTCGTTTTGTGGTTGTCTGCAATGACTTCCGATCCTTTTGAATTTCAGCAGACGTCAATTTGGAAATGTCAATTTTCGTACTTGTTCATTCACACCAACTGCCAAGATACAATATGAAAGTCACTAGGATCCATAATTTGAATTTTTTTTTTGAATTTCACGAAATTTGAGGGGAAATAGAGAAAATATCGTCTAATACTCTTTGCAGAATGCAATTCCAATACTCGAATTTCGCATTCGTATTGGAATAGGAGCCCATTCTGCAACTAGTTTAAGAATATACTAATATAGTACAAAATAATTCCACATTTCTATAAACCGCCCTCGTACCAATATTGTGAGAATTCGCCATAAAAAGATTATTCACTCGTAATTTTATTTCCATTCTTCAAAATCAATAACTCCACGGCACTGGTTTTTTCAAAGTTAGATTCTGCAATGTTGCCACATAAATGTGAAATGATATTGCTATCCTTTATGCTATCTTCGTCACACTCATTGAAGTCTGACTGAATTTTGGCTTCACCAATTCTCGAATTTATGAATGAGATGCTTTCTATGGTCTAAGCATACAACGCTTTCCGATACAAGCGACCGGGAGGCGTGGCCACAGCGTGACTTCGGCAAAGAGTAGACACAAGAGAAATCACTTAGGCTTGACGGCAAACATCAGTTCTTCGACCTTGAATAATACTACGCCGATACAGGGCTGTTACTGGCACCCCACAAATGACTTTCAAGGTCAAACAAACGATGTTCACGATTTCATTCATAAATAGGGGGAGTGAGGTCTCTTGTGTCTACTCTTTGACTTCGGTCGCGCCGCAGAGCCGCTCTGGAGGCAGTACGGTCGCGCTGCCCACTCATCGTGATTGTTCTTGTGTTTTGGTGTTGTAAAGAGTGGCAGCGTTTACCGATGAAATAACGAGTTCCTAGTAAATCTGATAGCCCAAAATCCACCGCTTTACGATTCTCGACTTAAAACTTATAAGGATAATGTTATTCGAGATAATATATATGAGAGCACATTGAAAAAAAACTGGGAAATAGTTTTTCATCAGCTGTGATAGAACCTTTTTTGCATAGGTTGAATATCTACTGAATTAAACTAAGTACAAATTCAAATTGTGTTTTATTTAGTCTGCAGTATCGCCGGAATTTTTGTTCCTTTGAATTCAAGTGCCGTTTTATAAGGATTTGATAGCTTTCCTCATCCACTCTGGATGTGTAAAATGAATCGATATCATTCCTCTTTGAAGTAAGTAGCAACATTATTTCATCTTCTTCTTCTTCGTCTTGTATTAGCCGCTCCGCTTTCGTTTGTTTAAATTTTCAGACATAGTTAACATTGTAACGTTAAAAACGTTACAATTATAATGATCATGATACGCCTATGTTTTTTTGTCAGAGCACGGATCTGAATGACTCGCTGATCCGCGCATGTTGCAAATAAGATAAGAAGTACCTACCAGATTCTTCGACGAAGAAGGTTTTGATTCTTTTTTCGTTTGGTAGAGTTGTCTGAATAAGATATTTTTCGCTGCGATTTTGAGAATTTTTGTGAATTCATTTGGTTAAGGCAATATCAAAGAATAGAAATTCTTTGTTAAAGTCAGTGAAACTCAACATAGTTGAGGTGAGTATCATACAATTTCAGATCATTATTTTTCACATTTTCCTCTTCTGCCCACCAGAAAAATTAATGTAAGTACGTGTTAATTTCGTTTCTTTTTAAACCTTGTCGAGCCAAAATCATTTTTCCAAATTTGTTACTAGTCCATTTATTCAATTTATTCAATCTTCAGTAGTTCTTTCACATTAATTTGTTTTGTATGTTTATGTCAATTTTTTTTAACTTTTTTTTGTGATTCATATTCTTTTTTTTGTCGCAGGCGTGTGTCTGTCTCATTGGATTCTTTTCTTGATGTTAAATCAGTTTTCAAATCATTCATCATTTTTGTTTGGAGATCGCTGTAATGAAATGTGAAGTTTTGTTACATGCAATTCAATTCAATATATTTTAATTAAAAAGTTTGGAAGGATGATGACCGACAGGGGAAAATTTATTTAATGTTCGAATTCTAAGAATGTGGAATTTTACAGTTTTGGGTAAGGACCCGAATAATCTTTTTAAGTCGTCGAAGAAGGAATTTTGTGAAGATAATTCAGGCAGATCAAGGTGAACTGGACCACGTGAGAGCCTTTCCGATCTCATGGGACAATCTTTGATGGGGATAGATTTCCAGAACTGATTTGGATTACGTTAGGAAATTTATACTGAAGGAAGTAGATTTTATATTTTTCGTAAATTTCAATTATATTATTTTTCTTTTTTGGCTTCGAAGCTTTCAATATAAGTTGAACATTCTGTACAAAATTGTAAACGGCCATTTCCACTCAATAACTTTCATTTTCATTTTCATTGACTGTTAAAAGTTTCACAGAGAAGAGTTTAATTTGATAGAGATACGTTTGTGATAATAAAAGGCCTTGAAGTGTGGTGGAAGCAGTTTTTTTTAGTGAGATCCCTAACCTTCAGATTGCCAACATTATATTTTCAGGATTTAAATTCAATTTCTTTAATTTTGTTGTCACTCGCCTAGTAACAGATTCCGGGCAAACTCGACCCACCCCCAAATGCACCGACTTGAGCTTACCATTAAAATAATCTCTGAAGAGAGGAAATAACTTGTATACAGGGTGGTACACAAATTTGGCGCCCAACGTGGGGCCACGATTGATTTATTATTAATAATTATTTTTTTTGTTTTTTTTTGGCAATTTGAAGGTTCCTCACTTAGCTGCATTTCATGATTAAATTTTCGGAATGGCAAAGTTTTGTCCTAATCATTTGAGAAGTTTCGAGTTAACTTATGAAATTTCTATTAGAGGTGTTATTCCACCAAAAACAGTTCAAGAAAAACGAAAAGTTTTAAGGGGTCTTTTGTCCCAGGAGAAAACAGATAGAAGTTTCATGGAGATAGTAGATATACATAGTTTTCAGGATAATGTTAAAGAAATCAGAGATAGTCTGACTGATATAAAGGCATTGTTACAACACGTGAGTCATAAATCATTTGATGATATAAAAAGATTAGAATCTAGAATAACACACACGACTGGCCGTATATCAAGGTTGGTGGTAGATTCTGAGGTGGAGAATCTTATCAAACAAGATTTGATGAGAGAAGTTCTTATTTTAGAGGCCGATCTTGAGGATGCGCAATCTCCCCCTCCCCAAATTTCGGCTTCTCCTTCTAGAGCACCAGTTGTTTCGCCACCACATCCTCTTTCTCCACCAAACCGCAATCCCTTGCATTCTTCTACTCCAACGGCCTCCAATATTCAGCCATACACAAATATCTCTGTTAAAAAGGTTCCAATTTATAAATGGGGTATTAAAAAATTTACGGGAAAAAAAAATTTATTATCATTTTTAGAATTGATTGACTTATTGAAATCCTCTAGGGGATGTGATGATACAGATCTTTTTGATTCAGCGGCAGATCTTTTTGAGGGTGATGCATGGACGTGGTGGCATAATAATTACCTTAAAAAGAGATTTGATAATTGGTCAGATTTAGTTTCTAAGTTAAAGTCAACATTTTTGCACAGTTCTCATGATGAAATCAAGTTAAATGAGATTAAATCGAGAAAACAATCACCTAGAGAATCTATAACCATGTTCATTACAGGTATGGAATCTCAGTTTAATAGATTGAACTCTCCACCATCTGAAAAAGAGATAGTGGGAATAATTAAAAATAATTTATTAGCTGACTATGTCAAAGCTCTGGTTCTACAAGATGTAGAAACTATTTTTGATCTTACTTGTCTTTGCAAGAGAGTGGAGGATGTTTTATCTCTAAATGTTCCTTCAATTCCTAAAAAAGAAATTCGAACATTTGCTGCTTCTATTTCCTCAAATATGAAATGTTGGAACTGTAATATGACTGGTCATATTTTTGCAAATTGTCAGAGGCCGATGAGGAAATTTTGTTACTTATGCGGCAAAGTTAATTTCACAAAAAACACCTGCCCTAATTGTTCAAAAAATGTGAAAAGGGACTGCAATTTGGCAGACGTTGCAGGACCTTCAGGTGTGCGAGCGAAGCCTGCCAACCAGAACAAACGCATGTAAAGTCTTTGAATTTTGAATCCGAAAGAGAAAGATGGAACGATTGGCTTGGTACTATCAAGAAATTTTATAATAATAAAACTAAAAATCCAAATTCCACCTTTCTGGATTCAAAATCTCAAGAACGTCAGCCAGTTGAACTGAATCCAATATTATCTAGTAAACCTGGTGATAATCGACCATATATAGATATTAAAATTTTTGACGATTCAATTACAGCATTACTTGACAGCGGCAGCAACGTTTCGATTCTAGGGAATTCAGCTCTATTTTTGTTGAAAAAGTATAATCTTTCAATGGATTATAATGTTTCGGTTCAGGTAACGACTGCAGATGGACAAGTTCAAAATACTTTAGGTTTTATATACTTGCCAATGTGCGTTCAGGGTATCGAAAAAACTCTGAAAATTTTGATCATTCCGTCTATAACACAGTGTTTAATTGTAGGAATGGATTTTATACGAGCTTTCAATGTTTCTGTCAATTTTGGCGAGGGTTCCTTTAATTCAAATTTAATGTCGATTTCGGCACTTCGAGTAATTCATGGAACTGAGTCTCTTGATTATGAACAGCAAATGAGTTTGAATAGTGTAATAGATTTATTCAAGGACATTGGTCCCACAGATAAAATTGGTAAAACTCATTTGTACACTCATCATATAGACACTCAGGATTCCAAGCCAATTAAACAAAGACAGTACCCATTGTCCCCTGCTATGCTAAAGATATTAAATTCGGAAGTTGATAAAATGATGGATCTAGGAATTATTAGACCAGTAACTGAATGTTCCCCCTGGTTGAGCCCTTTGTGGCTTGTTAAAAAGAAAGATGGTTCCTATAGAATTTGTTTTGATGGAAGAAAACTGAATTCCATCTCAGTAGCGGACAGCTATCCCATGCCGTTAATAGATTCCGTTATAAGCAAAGTTCGGGATGCACAATATCTTTCTTCATTGGATTTGAAACAGGCATTTTTTCAAATCCCATTAGATAAAGACTCGCAATTAAAAACAACGTTTGCAGTACCTGGTAGAGGCCTGTATTGTTTTCAAGTTTTGCCTTTTGGCTTGCATAGCAGTGCTCAAGCAATGTGTAGACTCATGGTCATGGTGATCGGCCCTTCGTTAGAGCCATATGTATTTTACTATATCGACGATATAGTCGTGGTTACTCCTGACTTCAACACACACATACGTGTCTTGAAGGAGCTTCATCAGAAACTTCGTGATGCGAATTTGACGGTTAACTTTGAAAAATGTATGTTTTGCAGACCCTCACTGAATTTTCTTGGGTTTGTTGTGGATAAACATGGTCTGAGAACGGACCCTGATAAAGTCCAGGCAGTATTGGAATATCCTACTCCCCAAAATACTACCCAAGTAAGGAGACTAATTGGATTGATAGGATATTACAGGAGATTTTTGGAAAATAGCTCGTCAGTCTGTGCTCCTATCACTGACCTTCTGAAAGGTCGAAAAAAAGCCAGTCTATAGTATGGACACAGGAGGCTGATGATGCGTTTAATAACATCAAAAAGCTCTTGACTTCAGCACCGATACTTGCCAGTCCAGATTTCTCTAGACGATTCTTCATAGCTGCAGATGCAAGTAATCGTGGTGTAGGTGGAGTTTTGTTCCAGGAAGAGGATGGTCTTGAGCATCCCATAGCGTATTGTAGTAAATCTCTCAACAAGTGTCAAAGAAATTACACTACAACTGAAAAGGAATTGTTGGCTATTGTCTACTCTGTGAACAAGTTCAGACCTTATACAGGGTCTTTCACGAGGAACCTCACCCATATTTATACGGGAAACTACTGAACATATTTTCATGAAATTCAGCACTTATAAGTATTTCACGATGCTGATGAAATCTAAAATATTTTCAAGGCATGAGCACCTCCGGTTTTTCCGGAAATGACGTCAACTTCCGTTTTTCAAATTAGAACACCATTTTTTTATTGCAGAAATAGATTCCTTAGAAAATTTCAAGTTATTTTGATGTAACATTTTTCAGTTTTGGTTGGAAAATTCACTCTGAGCGGGAAAATTCGAAAAAAAAATCGAAAATAGAGCTCCGCTGAAACAAGAATAACTTCGAGGTTTTTGGATGGAAAATTTTCATTTTTGGGATTTTTCAGAATGTAAGATTGATGTATCCACTTTGAAAATCGAAATCGCGATTCATGATACAGGGGGTGAAAAAATCGCTTTCAAAGTTAGGGATGACAAAATCATGAAAAATCAATTTTTTCAAATTAGAACCCCATTTTTTTATGGCAGATATTGAATCTACGTTAAAAAATAAGGTGAGTGTATGCATCACACCCTTGCCCTAAAATTGATATTTTCTGAGTTATTCACAAAAAACTGGTTTTCGTATTGAATTTTCAGCTATTTCTTTTCCCTTCACGCCAAAAAGATGAAATTTTCAGGAACTGTTATTTGAACCATGCTGTAGATTTTTCACCCCTTCTTGAAACCGACTTCAAGTTACTATTAGGAGAACCATGGCAAACTCTCGCAGTTATAACTAGAGAAGATGCTCAAAGTTTTGACCGTTAATTTCTAGACATTTATTTATACGTCTCAGGAATGCTTCGTGCGTTGCTCTTCTTATTTCATCGGGAGGAAGAGATCTGCAAAAGTGTTTACAAACCATGAAGTAGAATGAGATTTAAATAATCTTCATTGGTAAAATTAGGCATAGTGATCGATTTTATAACTTAATACGAATTATCACCAAATTAATAGTAAACACAAAATGCTACTGAATAAAGAGGAATTTGGCAGATGTAATTAATGATATCTATCATTAAAAAAAAAAGAATGTAAAACATGGTAAGTTTTTGCATTTGGTTCATAAGGAATTATTTATTTATCACTGAAGAGAAAACCGATGGCCGATTAGTTGAAATAAAGAGGTTTCCGATACAAATTCGAATCCAAATTCGCCATCTATTCAGGAACAACCTGTAACTTTCTTCTCTTGCATATTAGGGTAGTAAAATCTAAAACATGGTTTAAGTAACAGTTCCTGAAAATTTCATCTTTTTAGCGTGAAGGGAAAAGAAATAGCTGAAAATTCAAGACGAAAAACAGTTTTTTGTGAATAACTCAGAAAATATCCACTTTAGGGCAAGGGTGTGATGCATACACTCACATTTTTTTTAACGTAGATCCAATATCTGCCATAAAAAAATGGGGTTCTAATTTGAAAAAATTGATTTTTCACGATTTTGTCATCCCTAAATTTGAAAGCGATTTTTTCACCTTCTGTATCATGAATCGCGATTTCGATATTTAAAGTGGATACATCAATCTTACATCTTGAAAAATCCCAAAAATGAAAATTTTCCATCCAAAAACCTCGAAGTTATTCTTGTTTCAGCGGAGCTCTATTTTCGATTTTTTTTTCGAATTTTCCCGCTCAGAGAGAATTTTCCAACCAAAACTGAAAAATGTTACATCAAAATAACTTGAAATTTTCTAAGGAATCTATTTCTGCAATAAAAAAATGGTGTTCTAATTTGAAAAACGGAAGTTGACGTCATTTCCGGAAAAACCGGAGGTGTTCATGCCTTGAAAATATTTTAGATTTCATCAGCATCGTGAAATACTTTCACGTGCTGAATTTAATGAAAATACGTTCAGTAGTTTCCCGTATAAATATGGGTGAGGTTCCTCGTGAAAGACCCTGTATAGAGGGTACTGAATTTACGGTAATAACTGATCATTCTTCTCTGAAATGGCTCAGTACTATGAAGGACCCCTCTCCACGATTGGCTAGATGGATAGTCAAATTATCCCAACATAAGTTTGACATTGTTCATAGGAGTGGTTCTCTTAATAAGGTAGCAGATTCTTTGTCGAGGATTCCAGAGAGCCAAATTGAGGAAATTGCCGTTCTTGATTTGAAAAAGTTGAAAACAGACCGATGGTACAGACGGATGTTGAGCGACGTTGTGCGGAATCCTCAGAAATATCCCGATTTCAAGGTTGAAAATAATGTTTTGTATAAGCATGTATTAGTTCAGCAAAGAATCTCCGAGGATGCCCCCGAGTGGAAAATTGTAATACCAAGTCCACATAGAAAAGAAATAATGCATTTGTTTCACGATGATCCTCTTGCTGCACATTTAGGAATTTATAAAACCTTTTCTCGCATTTCTCATCTATACTATTGGCCTCGCATGAGGATTTCTATTAAAAAATATGTCTTGAACTGTAAGGTCTGTGCATCGTGCAAACATAGTAATCTTCCTCAAGCGGGTCTTATGGGAAAATGCAGAACAATTAGTTTTCCATTTCAATTATTATCGGCTGATTTGCTGGGACCTTACCCGAGATCAAAACAAGGAAATCGGTATCTCTTGGTGGTGACAGACTGGTTTACAAAATTTGTATTTATTCAACCCCTTGCTAAAGCAACCAGTAAAGCTATTGTGAAATTTCTCGAAAATAATGTATTTTTGATATTTGGCGTTCCTCAAATTTTCGTGGCAGATAATGGTCCACAATTTGTTTCCGGTGAATTTAAAGCTTTGATGAGTAAATATAACGTTCAGAAAATTTGGTATAATGCTCGTTATTTTCCGCAGGTAAACCCAACTGAACGAGTCAATAAGACAATTGTGACGGCAATAAGATCCTATATTCAAGGAAATCACAAATGTTGGGATGACAACATCCAGCAGATAGCACAAGCTATTCGCTTGGGCAAACATGAGGTAACCAAGTTCTCTCCTTCATACCTGTGTTTCATGAGAAACGTTCCAACGGATGGTTCATTTTATGGTCAAATTTCAGAAACTGCGAAGAATTATACTGAAATATCTAAAAAGGTATTGAATCCTGAACTACAGGCTGAAATGCCAAAAATATTTGAAGATATTCAAAAGAGATTACTGCTTGCACATAAAATGAATTCATACCGTTACAATTTGAGAAGAAGAGATGTCAAATTCAGAGTAGGAGACATGGTTTGGAGGAAGAACTTTGTGTTGTCGAATGCAGCCCATGATTTCTCAGCTAAATTGGCACCAAAATACGTGCCATGTATTATTCGAAAGGTTTTATCACCACTTGTATATAATCTAGAAGATATAAACGGAAACGATTTAGGTAACTTCCATGTAAGTCACTTGAAGCTCGACGTGACTAAAGATTCTGAAGATGACGAGCAAGGCAATAACTAATTTTTTCTATTATTCAAGTAATTAATATTTGTTGTTTAGTTTTTGTTGTTTTTTCTTAGTATTTGATATCTATTTCATATATTTTGTGAATTTGAAGTTTTAGATTTTGAATTTTAGTTGATGACCTCTCAATAATTTTTCTTGATGGATAGACAGATAGGAATAATTTTTGTTGGGGCTTTCATGTGTTAGTGGATACCCATTTGAATTAGATAATTTGTGGTAAAGAATTAAATTTTTAGGATATCTTAGCATAATTGAGATATATTTTGGTTGAGTTATGTAATTCTGTTTATCCCCAATTTGTCAGAAGTAATAGATTACTGTTCAGATTGAAATCTACATAGTTATTGGATAGTTCTCTTTATTGCTTTTGTGTTATGAATCTCAGTGGATCTCTTTCGAGAATCGTTTTTTTAAGTTATTGAAAATAGGGAGGTCATAGCTAAAATAATTTTGCAGTTCAACATATTAGAGTGCAAGTTTATAGCTTGCTGGCGCCCAAAATTTTGATTTTTCTGTTTTTTTTGGTGTCTATTGTCTTGATCTCATTACAGTTATATTTCGTACCATCTATTTATCGTGATCTAAACTTATATCCACGAAATTGATTTTTTTCAGTCAGGAATCAGTTTGGTTTTGCTAGACTTCATTTGGACCAATATTGCTATACATTTTCGTGTTTGTATAGGAAAGTAATAGCGATCGATAGTCACAACAATAGTGAATTTGACGCCTTAAGATTGTATCCTCATTGGATAACGTCTTCTGTTTTCCCTTGAATCGATGTTTTGTTGTCAATTTTTAATTTAATTTTTTTTTCTGATGAAATAGTGAATTTTTGAGAGGAAATGTATGGAGTGGAGGTTATTTAAGGAACAGGTTATTGATGGAAGGTTAATTTATGAGCAAGTCGAACATTTTGTGTAATTTTGTTTATTGAACTGAAGAGGGTACAGACGCATTTTTTCTGTAGCGCACTGTTCAATAGGTTCGTCGAACAACTGACACCACATAATTTCGAATTTTTTTTTATAGAATGGTTTGGATACTCAACTAATCTTCGTTCTCATTATGAAACTTCATGAACTTCTCGAATGATTGTGTCAACACTTTGTATTTTTCAGATTACCTTATATTGATATATATTTTTTGTGCAGGTTTTGAACTTTCTTTGAATGATTCGTAGTTTATGTCTTCCACTTAACTTCGTGGATATAATTCAATTCTTTTTTTGTGCAAGAGAAAAAAAATTTTTTTTTTTTGATAAAATTTTTTTTTTTGGTGGGTAGAGGAGATGTGTAACGTTAAAAACGTTACAATTATAATGATCATGATACGCCTATGTTTTTTTGTCAGAGCACGGATCTGAATGACTCGCTGATCCGCGCATGTTGCAAATTAGATAAGAAGTACCTACCAGATTCTTCGACGAAGAAGGTTTTGATTCTTTTTTCGTTTGGTAGAGTTGTCTGAATAAGATATTTTTCGCTGCGATTTTGAGAATTTTTGTGAATTCATTTGGTTAAGGCAATATCAAAGAATAGAAATTCTTTGTTAAAGTCAGTGAAACTCAACATAGTTGAGGTGAGTATCATACAATTTCAGATCATTATTTTTCACATTTTCCTCTTCTGCCCACCAGAAAAATTAATGTAAGTTCGTGTTAATTTCGTTTCTTTTTAAACCTTGTCGAGCCAAAATCATTTTTCCAAATTTTTCACTAGTCCATTTATTCAATTTATTCAATCTTCAGTAGTTCTTTCACATTAATTTGTTTTGTATGTTTATGTCAATTTTTTTTAACTTTTTTTTGTGATTCATATTCTTTTTTTTGTCGCAGGCGTGTGTCTGTCTCATTGGATTCTTTTCTTGATGTTAAATCAGTTTTCAAATCATTCATCATTTTTGTTTGGAGATCGCTGTAATGAAATGTGAAGTTTTGTTACATGCAATTCAATTCAATATATTTTAATTAAAAAGTTTGGAAGGATGATGACCGACAGGGGAAAATTTATTTAATGTTCGAATTCTAAGAATGTGGAATTTTACAGTTTTGGGTAAGGACCCGAATAATCTTTTTAAGTCGTCGAAGAAGGAATTTTGTGAAGATAATTCAGGCAGATCAAGGTGAACTGGACCACGTGAGAGCCTTTCCGATCTCATGGGACAATCTTTGATGGGGATAGATTTCCAGAACTGATTTGGATTACGTTAGGAAATTTATACTGAAGGAAGTAGATTTTATATTTTTCGTAAATTTCAATTATATTATTTTTCTTTTTTGGCTTCGAAGCTTTCAATATAAGTTGAACATTCTGTACAAAATTGTAAACGGCCATTTCCACTCAATAACTTTCATTTTCATTTTCATTGACTGTTAAAAGTTTCACAGAGAAGAGTTTAATTTGATAGAGATACGTTTGTGATAATAAAAGGCCTTGAAGTGTGGTGGAAGCAGTTTTTTTTAGTGAGATCCCTAACCTTCAGATTGCCAACATTATATTTTCAGGATTTAAATTCAATTTCTTTAATTTTGTTGTCACTCGCATAGTAACAGATTCCGGGCAAACTCGACCCACCACCAAATGCACCGACTTGAGCTTACCATTAAAATATTCTCTGAAGAGAGGAAATAACTTGTATACAGGGTGGTACATTAAGAAATGAGAGATTAACGTGACCCACCTACCCGAAGGCTGTATGGCCACGGCCACCATTAGGCCCGGGATTTGGATACGCCAAATCAGCGCGATCCGTCTAACGACGTCTCTCCCAGTCCGGCTTCGGCTCCCAAGACCTAGACCCTCACTGGTAAGAGCGAGGCACTATCCAACCTCTGGTAACTCTGCAGGCCACCACCCGAGTTGATACACGCAACTCACACGGCGAGAAGACGAACTTCTCTAGCCCAGCATGCGGGCTTTCAACCACTGCCACTACGAAACCAAACCCAATAGGGCGGACAGGATTGCTCCTGCGGGCACGCCCTCCCGTAGTACCATCATAGCGTCATGGTTTGACATGCTGCGGGAACGCATTCCCTAGCAATTAAGGATCTTCGGAATCCATGCCTTGCTGAGGCAAGTTCGGGATCCTGTGCGGGGTAACTACTCCCCGTCGATCCCCACTGGAATCAAAACATCCTGAAGCGCCAGAGCAGCGCTCCGACTCACCCCCCTTAGCACTCCACGGGTGAATCTTTCTACCAGTGGTGATCGCCCTGCACCACATTCCCCACAGAGGGGATAAACCAATTACCTTCTACTACGATTTCCAGGGAACGGATCCCTCAATGAGTCTAAAGCTTGAAGGGCCGCTTTCCGCCTAGGAAAGACAACCCTTGCAAAATCCTCCATACGCCTATACCTTCCCTCATCGGCAATGAAGTGAGCCAATCCGCCGTCCTCATGCATGCCTCTCGCCATCCCTTCGAGAATGACCATTATCTCGACCTGATATTCCGAGCAATGAAGTAGCACATGCGACCAAGATTCGATCTCGCCACATATGCACCTATCGCTCGCACTGAGACATCTCTTATGCAGAAATTCATTCAGGCTCCCATGACCCGTAATGATGTAACCAAAATACAAGCCAGGGGAGAACCACTCGTTCTCTCCGGCAAAGTCCACACAAGGGATAAACCTATGTGTTACTCGTCCTTTATCGCTCTCATTCCATCTTTGCTGCCACACCTGCCTCAGTGTATCTTTCATTCCTCTTATACACGCAGTGGGACCTTCACTTTCATCAACATACTTCCTGTCAAACTCATCTAGAGGCAGGCCCCTCTTTAGCCTGCCTCGAACACCCATTCCCACAGCCACCAGATCCCACGGTAGCTTACCAAGCAGCACATTCATGGCTTCGGTGGACACCGTTCTACATACCCTCAAGCATGCGCTTAGTACCACCCTCTGACACCTATTCAGTTCATCTCTTGCATACCCGTACGTCATGGCTTTATACCATACTTCCACACCATACATGGCGCATGCTTGAAACATGCCACCATATATCACTTCCATAGCCTTCCTTTGCAAACCCCAGTCTTTCTTCAGGACACGCGCCAAGCATCCTGTCAGCTTAGCCAACTTCGACCTTACATCCGAGAAGTGTCCAGAGAATCTGAACCCCTCTTCTACCCTTACGCCCAAGTACTTAGTACTTCTTACATACCTCACAGACTTTTCATTCAGACGTACGTTAGGTGGCCTATTTGCGGCCAACTTCCCTTTCATCAACATGCACACTGTCTTCTTTTCAGAGACAGTGACACCGGCCTGGATAGCCCACTCGCTCAGTATGTTCATACAACAATTCGCCCTCAACTCCAGTTGAAGGCGACTGCTCCCGTTCACAATGAAGAGCACGTCATCAGCATATGCTAGGACCTCACAACCTTCCACATCAAACGACTCAAGCATGTCGTCGAGGCAGACATTCCACACTTTTGGGCCCGCTATCGACCCTTGTGGACACCCCCTCGTCACCATTCTTACTATGCTCTCATGCTGACCAATCACTCTTACTTCTCTTTGTGAGAAGTAACTTTCCCATAAGGCCATCTCCTCGCATTCGACCTCATTCAGTCGGTTCAGAATGTACTTCCATTCTAGGTGGTCGAAAGCCCCCTTAAAATCGACAAATATGCCAAGGACATACTTGTCTGGTGACTCCCTTACCACCTTTTCAAACATGAGCCATGCATCGACAGTTGATCTTCCTTTGGTGAAGCCATACTGCCGTGCACTTGTTCCGCCAGTCTTTCTTTCCAGTCTATCCACCATCAGTCTTTCCAAGATCTTTCCAAGAACGGGAAGGAGGCAGATCGGCCTATATGATCCCACCTCGTCCCTGGGTTTATCCAAGGACTTCAGCAAGACCACGACCGACGCCACCCTCCACCTCCTAGGAAATCTCCCCTCATTCAGAATTGTGCTGTACATCGACAGCACGAATTCAGGCACGCTTTTCCACACAGCCTTGACCATTTCGGGATATATCCCATCCATACCTGGGGATTTCCCATTCTTCTGTCTTTTGACAGCCTCATCTATTTCTTGTACACCGAGCTCCTGTATTTCATGCGCTCTCATATATCTGACACCAATTCGCCTATCATTCGTGCTGGGGAAGAACCCATTCAGCAAGGCATTCATAGTCTCATTCCAGGTCTTCGTCACGAGTGTGCCTTCTTTCACTCCGCATATCTGAGGCCTTTGCCTCCTACCCATACATACTTTATACACCTCTCCCCACGGATTGGTGTTACCCTCATATTCAACAAACTTCTCCCAATCTCTCTTCTTGCACTCGAGTATTTCTCTCTTATACAAGCGTCTGAGACTGAGATAGTTCGTCTTAGCTCTCACATCAGGTCTTTCTTTCTTCCGCTCTTTCTGATATGCCACTCTCGCCTTTCGCACTTGTGTTTTCCTTTTGCTCAGAGCAGCCGTCCACCAAGCTACCTTGCTTATGGTACGGACTGGTCTCTTCAACATTCTTTCGTTAACACTCGTGATCCAACCTTCCATCTTACAAACCTTCTCATCAGCTGTTAGGCGTTCATATTGGCATAAGCCAAAATTTTCTGCCTCGAGTCTGATGAGACCCATATATCTTTCCCAATCAACTCCCCTTAATCGCCACTTGTTCTCAGTCAACTTATGCTCAGTTATACCATCATGCCTTTCCAAAGTAATCAGTATACCGTTGTGGTCACTGATACTCCAGTCTGGCTTGACACTCCAAGTGAGTGTATATCTCGCATCCAGTCTTTCATTCATGAGAGTCAAATCTATGTCAGATTCTCCTCTCGAGCCACTGAATGTGTACCATTCAGATCTCTCATTTACGACCAGGAGCTCTTTTTCCCTCACAAACTCCTCAATCGCCACACCTCTTTGCACGCTCGCCCCATACGTACCCATCCCCTTGCTATGCCACAAGGAGGATGTTGCATTCGCATCCAGTCCTATGAGGACTGGGTTATTACCAATCACACCTAACAACCTTTCTATATATCCCAAATATGGTTCTATGTCATCACTAAACTAGCAATAGACTGAAGCCACATATCCTTCATATTGCTCATTTCTGAACCACACACATATCCCATAGTCGTCAGTCAGTTCTGGTACAGGTACGACATCACCATCGTGGTTGTTAATCACGATGGCCGCCCCACCCGACCTGGACCCAAACACTCTAAAGGCATTGGGAAAACCATGCACCAACCCATGCCTGACATAAGGCTCCTGCAGCATACATATGCTCAGCCTTTCACGCACCATGCAGTCACCTATTTCACTCATGATGCCGTAGCATCTTTGACCATTCAGCTGCAGGATTTTCAGACGAGCAATGTTTATATACCATTACTCATCCTAGCCTTTAGCCATTTTTCCTTCCGTTTATAAAAGGGACATTTAGTACTAATAGTACTATGTCCCTCTCCTGTCTTTCCTTTCGACCTACACGTTCTGCAGGACTCAACCTCCTTACAATCCTTGACAACGTGCCCTTCTTTACCACACTTTCTGCAAGCCTGTGTTTTGAGCTTGCAATCTCTCACTAGGTGTCCTATTTCCAGACACCTATGGCACCTCTCAACGTTATCCATGCCCCTCACTCTGCAGGCTCGGAAGTGAAGGTATACCCTCCTCTCCCTGAGCCATGCCGCTTTCAATGCGGGTGGTACCTCAATTATCACATTCCCCACATCATTCTTGGAGTTCCTACTCCTTATCCTTACAGCCTTGTGGAACTCTTCCACCGTCATACTTTCAACATTCTTCCTGTAGAGCTCATTGAGGAGCTCTACTTCAGCCAATCGAGAAGGAACATCAAAAATGATGACCTTCTCCCCCATTTTTCTGGGGCTATCCACACTCAGACCAGCCTGCTGGAGCTTCTCACACTCCTTCAGGCTTTTCAACTCATCCTGGGAAGTTGTCTCAATGACAACTCCCTTTCCATCCTTGCACTTACGCACAGCCTTAACCCTTATGTTAAGGTCGGTGCCCACCTCAGACAGAAGTCTCTGCTTGACTTCTTCGCTCCCAAGGCTGCCACCCGCGTCTTTTACAACGCAGGCGTAGCTCTTAGGAGCGACCTTCGCCACCTTATTCCTAGCTTTCTGGGGAGGTGCCCTTGCGGGAACCTCCACCTTCTCATGCACAACCTTTGGAGTTTCACCAGTGCCAAGGTTGCCCTTGAGCACTCGTGCCTCCCACTTCTCCTTCTCTTGGATGACACCACGCATCCTTTCCCTCTCGTTCATGATCTTTACGATCATCGCCTCATACTCAGCGACCTTCGATAGAATGAAGGCCGCACCATTCTTTGTGATCTTGTGGGAGTCGTCCAGGACGTACTCCCTCAAACTATCACCAACCTCAGCCATCCTACGGCGGACAAGCTCACAACCTGCCGTCGCTCCCTCTTCCACCGTGAAGGTGGAGTTTAACCCACTGTTATTGCTTTCGTTCATATTGATATTTAAATTATTGTCTTCCATAATTAATCCCACGCGTTGGGCCGAACTAAACGGTCACTCCCAGCAGTGCGCCCGTACTGGGAGAAGGCTGAATGTCCCCCGCGGGGCGCCAAGCCCACGAGGTGAGAAAATCTTGGGGCCAAGCTCCCTCTTGACCACGCATCCATCAGCAATCTTCACACCTTAGATTAGGGATTTTCAGAGTTATTACTTCTCTTCGGACCGGGCGGTGAAGCCAAGCCCCCCATCAGCATAGACATGACATGCTGACGGTATATTCAAGGTGAGCAGGCCCACCAGGTCCGTCGGGTGCCTCGGGTTTGGCGATCCCCGTACTGCCCATATTATTGAACAGCCCCTGAGGTAACAGGGTGGTACAACATCAATTAATTAAAGTTGATTTTGCTATTCAAAACAGGACCGAAATGCCCAACTGTTCGCACTGGTTTCTTGCTTGACTACTAGCCGCCGGGCCGCCGGTATCCGAAAGCTTGTGGCAGCGCCGCCCAGCAGTGACAATGGGTCGCGGCAATCGGTCGCGGCTGCCGGGTCGCGACTGCCTAGATCCGAATGCTAACTTTAGGTTCCTCGATGGAATTCCACTCGTTGATAGCAAATTTTATAAGAATTCGGAGAAAGATGGAATATTGGGAGTTAATATTTTCGGTAGAATGTTGAATGATTCGAAATTAATTTATTAGCCAGTTTCACCTATTACGTTGAATACGTCTCTTGGATATGTCGTAACTGGTAAAATGAGAACATGTTCCTCAAATTTAGAGTCTAGTAATACGGACACTGTAGCTCTGTTTTCTACTTCAAAGGAGGAATTGAAATTAGAAGAGATTGTTAAGGTAGCATTCGGATCTAGGCAGTCGCGACCCGGCAGTCGGTCGCGGCTGCCGGGTCGCAACCCATTGCCACTGCTGGGCGGCGCTGTCACAAGCTTTCGGATACCAGCGACCCGGCGGCGACTGCCACAGTGTCACGTGCAGTAGTCAAGCAAGAAACCAGTGCGAACAGTTGTGCATTTCGGTCCTGTTTGAATAGCAAAATCAACTTTGATTAATTTGTTAACTATGTCTGACAATTTAAACAAACGAAAGCGAGAACTCGTGGAGCGGCTAATACAAGACGAAGAAGAGGACGATGAAATAATGGTGCTGCTTACTTCAAAGAGGAATGAAATCGATTCATTTTACACATCCAGAGTGGATGAAGGCAGCTTTCAAATCCTTATAAAACGGCACTTAAATTCAAAGGAACAAAAATTCCGGCGATACTGCAGACTAAATAAAACACAATTTGAATTTGTACTTAATTTAATTAAATAGATATTCAACCTATGAAAAGAGGTTCTATAACAGCTGATGAAAAACTATTTCTCAGTTTTTTTCAATATGCTCCCATATATTATCTCGAATAACATTATCCTCATAAGTTTCAAGTCGAGAATCGTAAAGCGGTGGATTTTGGGCTATTAGTTCTACTAGGAACTCGTTATTTTCATCGGTGAACGCTGCCATTCTTTACAACACCAAAACACAAGAACAATCACGATGAGTGGGCAGCGCGACCGTACCACCTCCAGAGCGGCTCGGCGGCGCGACCGAAGTGGCGCTGTGGCCACGCCTCCCGGTCGCGCTGCACGGTCGCTTGTATCGGAAAGCGTTGCATGCAAATCCGTTTGAGCGGTGCAGAGCGACCTAGGTCGTAGCTGTAGGGTCGCGACTGCCTTGATCCGAATGCTATCGCTTCGGCACCTCGAGGGTGCCTTACTTTCAGCGGATCTTATAGGGGCTGTTCCCTGTTTCTATTGAAACAATGCCGGCGCACAGCTGCCTGTTAAGCAGGCTTCTTTGCTATGCGCCTATACTCACTGGCTCCCACCTTCTAGCACCTCGGCATGAAACCAAAGTGCTACTGCCAAGCTGTTCTGCAGGAAGGTAGGAAAAATTAGGCTAAGCGAGTCTTCCCCTTCTGGGGAAGAGACGGCATTAGCCGGACCGCGTCCGTTTCCAGGGAAACCTCGCGGAGGTTGCCGCCCAGTAGTTCTTTCGGAGCTACTTGCTCGCCGCCGTGCGCAGGCCCCCGTACTGCCACACGACTAGCGGACTACAACATAGGTCGGAACCCTGCTCGTACCCCGCAGGTGTACGAGCAACACGTTGAAAGGTTGGTGGAGACCAATAGGGGTTCCACCAACTACACATAAATATTGACACCACCTTATTTTCTGACGCCACAAAAATAAGTTATTAATAAATTAGGAATAAATAAATATTTACATATGTACAGTAAATAAATTAATATATAAAATTATGTGCAACGTGTATATATAAAATAATAAATTACTATTTACAATAAAATAATTGTAAAAATAAAAAACTTTAAAATTTTATGTACAAATAAATAAGCCTCAGTAAACCACCCGTGTATACTAACTATTTACAATACTTGTACAATATGTATACTATATACAATATGTACATGACCCATCACGACGATCCTATGTTGCAGCCGCTATTATGCTACTTTGCCGAGGTTTTTATGGCCCAGGAAGATTTCGGGGGTCCTCCTGGCCGCGCCGCCCGTTATTACGGCGGCGGAGGGGAGCGTCGTAGTCCATGAAAGCATGATATAGTTCAATGGAACTACGCAGAGCGATTAGCGAGATTGTCTCTGAAGATGCTTTACTTTTTATCCCTAGCTTGGCTAGGGATGCTACCGTCTCCTTGGGCATCGCTCCCCTCGATCCTACCACAAGTGGTAGGACTTCCCCAGCGGTCACTCCTAACCTACGCTGGAGGTCATGTAGCAATGGGCTGTATTTTGACTTTTTCTCCTCGTGTCCCCTCGCTAGGGCATCCCCATCTTCATGGCGGACAGTTACGTCGCCCACGAAGACCCGTTCCCGGTTCTTTACCACCAGGTCCGGTTTGAGGTTACCCAGGATGGGGTGAGTGAGCCTCGGTTCATCCACGATTGCTACATGGTTACCCTGCCACCCATGGTCCACGACGAGGTCGCAAATCTCGTCGTGTCTTCTGATCCTCATGCCTTTGAATGCTATGCATTCCCCAAGAATGTGGCCAAGTGTCTCAAGCTTGACCCCACATTGGCGGCAATTCAGATCCGGTTGGGGTGCTGCGCGGTTTAAAGCCACACGATTTGCACATGTATTGGTCCGCATTTTCAGAGCCGTTATATATCTGCATGGCTTCAGGAGTGAAGGACTGTAAAGCCATGCATTACCTATGGTATCGTCGGTGAGGGCCGCGACCGACTTACCTTGCGAGACCATGCAGCCCCACTTAGCAAGCTCGTCCTTCCGTGCCCGCATCTTGTGAGCCTTAAGATCCTGTGCTGATGCGGGCAAACGCAGTCGTGCGCCTCGGGCCAATCTGCCGACACGATCCAACAGATTAGCACCCGATGCTAGAGCTTGCATGACGGGGTCGGCGCTTTCAGTAAATTTAAACCCCGCCCTCAGTGTGGCGCCCACGACCAAGGTCTCCAGTCGTGGGAAACCTAATCCCCCGTCTCGCTTGCTGCAGTATATAAGGGCGTTTGATGTTCCCTGCAGCAAGTGGAGTATGTTTCTAATTCCTACCCGTAGCGCCTGGTCGAGCTTGCGTAACTCGGTAGTTGAGGGAACTGTCATCCCCAACTGGTTCAGGTAGTGAGGGATTAGGTAGGTGGAGATTAACTCTACCTTTTGGTGTGGCTTCAGCGACAGCTTCTTAACTCTGCTGATCGCTGATGCAAGGGAGGACCCAATCGACTCAGTTTCTGTTCCGGTCCAAGGAGATATTTCCACATCTAGGTAGGTAAAACGGCCGCCCGCATCGCAATGCGGGATCCGCTCTCCACCTGACAGTGTCAGCGCGGGGTCAGCTACGCTCCAGGACTTTCTTTGCGGTTTGATGTGGAAGGTGATGCATTTCTTGGCAGAAATGCTCATACCTAACCGCGATAGGTATGCCTCAACATCTCGTTGCTGCCGTGTTGCCTGCTGTGAATCGTTCGCCAGCAGAACGATGTCATCAGCAAAGGCAAGCGTTGCGACCTGGGAGTCGCTATTGATTTTGTATCCGGGCTGACGTTCCAGCTCCAGCAGTAAGGGTTCTGAAACTGCATTGACAACAAATGGGCTGAAGGGGTCTCCCTGCCGGACCCCTCGCTGGAACTTTATTCTTGTGCTCTCTCGTGCCGAGGAGACTTCCGTATACACATTCTCATACGCTGATTCCACCAGCTGCACTACCTTAGGTGGAATCCCCTTTCTTCGTAACGATGCTCCCAATGCTGCATGTGGGACCGTGTCGAAGGCTTTGCTGACGTCCACTATCGTTACGACCAGGTTATTAAAGTTGGCCTTGGAGTGCCGCAGCAACTCCAAGAGAATGTGTGTATTGTTGAAGCACTCCGCCTCTGAAATGAACCCTTTTTGGCGGGGTGTGACCTTACCACTGACCTCATCTTCTGGTCTATGCAACCCCAGAAGATTCTACTGAGTATAGAGGTAATCGTGATGGATCGATAATTCTCAACATTTTTTGGGTCCTTACCTTCTTTGAGGATCAGTGTGGTCCGGTTCATACTCCAATCTGTCGGTAATCTCCCAGTGATCACCAACAGATTATATAATAGATGGAGCACTTCGGTTTTCGCTCGCCGGGTCACATGCTCTAGTTTTAACCCATCGGGACCCGGGGCTGTGGACTTTTTCATGGAGGAGATCTTTTTAGTTATCTCCTCCACAGTGAAGGCGGGGAGCGCTTGCGAGGTTGGTATCATTACCTTGCATTCATAGTGCGGTATGTTGACGGCTGGTGCAGCTCCCCATAGTTGATCGTACAACTCCTTCACTTCCGCAATGGGTGGTTGGGTGTTGGGCTCCAACCAGTCCAAACCCTTGCGGACATGTTTGGCCAACTCACCTGGGTTTTTCTTGAATGAATCCTGGGCTCGAGCGTAGATGTATCGCCGTCTATTCTTACCTCTACCTCGAACCCTAGGTGGGCGTTCATTCCCTCCGCCCCCATCTCCTGAACTCTTGAAGCATGAGGTGGTCTCTTTATAAATGTGGTCGATTCGAGCCTGTGTATGATCGAAATTTTGCACAGAGGCCATGCGGAGGGCGCCCTGCAGGAAGTGGACTGCTCCTGCTAGCTCATCTGGGATTGCCTCCTGCGGTATCTGGTGAGCTAGAGCCTACTCTAATATCCCTTGTCTCCAGCTGATTGATTCTGGAGATGACCAGCTGGGGCTGGAGATTCAGGTTCGCAAACCTCTTCCCTGATCTCAGTAGTTCGCAACTCACTATCTGAGTCAGGGTGACTCAGGGGTATCGACTGCAGCGTTTGCGGAGCGTGTTCTCGCAAATATCTGTCGCGGAGCAATTTGTACGAGGGAAGAGCTCTTTCGTCCCTCAATTGCTTCGCCGATTTGTCCAGATACCCCTCCATTCTTTTGGCCACACGAGGGTCCCCGCGGAACCTCACCTCCAGTTCCAGCATCAGGTTGACTTCCTCGACCGAGAAGCCCCCTGGTTTGGCCGCACGCTGCCTTGCGGGTTGTGTTTGTGTTCGTGAGGTTCCTGCTCTAGCCATATTTCTAACTTCGGGGTGAGCCGCCCTCTCGTTTACCTTTGTAGACGCCGTCACAGATGGTACACCTGACGTCACCAGGTGCCGGCGCCCTGGGCCCAGGGCATTTGGGCCCGTGACACAGCACTGCATGCCGCGAGACAAACTCCCTCTGGCAGTTCTTGCATCTGAATCTTAAAAGGTAGGAATCGTGTTTGTCGCGGACATGTTTTTCTGCGTCTGCGAGACTTAGCGCTAAGAAGTTCCCGCGAGCAGTGTCGAGACATACACTGCAGGAAGCATCGCCAATGGAAACCTCTATTTTAAAGTCGCTCCCCTCGACTATTACATGAGTTCGAATGCCGTCGTCTCTGTCCTGTTCAACCGTGTCGTCATCAGTGCTTCCCTGAGGATTCGGGGGGAGCGCGGAAGCATGCCCTCCCCTCGCCGAGGCTGAGTAACTGTCTAGAGCTCAACTACAGTTCGTCCGCAGGCTTGCTAGACCTACGGACCTGCTCCCCATGGCTATTCGCCGGGTAACCCCCCGCAAGCAGGAAGCCACCCGTTACCAACTCCCAGGTGGTGCAAGCACCGGACCTTGCCATCTTACCCGCACAGAGAATGGGGCTCCGCCGGCTTAAGGGTGGGATGTGTCTGGATCTCAATAGACCCCTTAAGAGAGTTCTTCAAACTCGAGGAAGCACCTGATACTCCTCATATGAGTCCTGATGATGTAACATGTGAGGAGCATTTTCAATCTTCATACGCAAGGGAGTCTAGTGGTAGATACACAGTATTTTTACCTTTAAAAATTGATCCCAGCAATTTGAACGTTTTTTTCAAACCGGCTTCGAAAAGATATTTATCCTTAGAGAAAAAACTCAATTCATCAACGGATTTCAAAATCCAATATAGTGACACAATAACAAATTATTTAGATAAAGGACATTTACGAAAAGTTCAAGAATTATATTGTAGCGGACGAAATCCTCCTGAATACG
The DNA here is from genome assembly GCA_951802165.1 of Adalia decempunctata. NCBI lineage: Eukaryota > Metazoa > Arthropoda > Insecta > Coleoptera > Coccinellidae > Adalia > Adalia decempunctata. The sequence goes on along the minus strand of OX637699.1, from coordinate 39,180,507 downwards.
TCTCTGGACTCTCTGATTCAGCGTACCGATTCTAGAAGCCTCCGGAAACTATCTGAACTATTCTAGAAACAGAGCCGTATTAGGTATATAAAGACGCGCACGATGGGGACGAAGTCAGTTACTATCTGAATAGAGCCGAATCGAATTGTTAATCGCGAATTCAGAGTTGTGAATACAAATCAGCATTATTAGCAACTGTGTAAATAAATCAGTATTAGTTATTGTACATAAATTAGTGTGTAAGTTAGTGGTATTGGAAATAAATTAGACATTCAATTCAGCAGACAATTTGTTAAAACCCCGAAAACGTTACATTGGTGTCAGGTGTGGGGTCGATTGAAGAATTGAACTGCTGTGCTAATTGAATTGTGGACTTCATTGTGGAACTTTTGAATGCCGACAACAAGATCGCGAAAGGAGAAAATGGACCAGGCGAGTATGGAATTCTTCAAGCAAGCCTTTGAACAAATGAGCTTGAAAATGGAAGAAAATTCTCGAGAAATGGGTTCAAAAATGGATAAAATGGAAGAAAATTCTCGAGAAATGGGTTCAAAAATAGATACAATGGAAAATAAGGTGGTGAGTCAAATTGCAACTACGTTGGATGAGAGAATGGAGGCTGTCAAGGAAGTAATAATTGAGGAAGTGAATGAAAAATTTGAAGAGGTTTACAAAAAAATTGAAGGAGTAGTGGATGAGTTTAACGGAAAATTTCAAGAAATATCAGGAATAATTGAACAACATGCCAAGTTGATAGAGTCCCTGAGGAAAGTGGCAACTAGAAACGAAACCCTAGCTTTACCATCCTTCGTGAAAGTGGAGAACAACACAGAAAGTAGTAAAATGAAGATAAAACCTCCAACTTTTGATGGCAAAACACCTTGGTGCACGTACCAGAAGCAATTTGAAGCAGCGAATGCCAATGGATGGGGAGCGGAAGAGAAAGTGGCAGCCTTGATTGTTGAACTAAGGGGAGATGCATTGAATATACTTCAGACTGTTCCTGCAAGCCATCAAGGTAATTACGAGGCTTTAACAATTAAACTCCAAATGAGATATGGTGATGCACACCTCCATCAAGTGTATCACGCGCAGATCAAGAGTCGCCAACAGAGTAGTGCAGAAACGTTGCAGGAATTTGAAGCAGATATAGCAAGGTTGGTGAGGCTGGCATATCCTACAGCACCGGAGAGCTTCCTGGAACTGCTCGCAATTCAGACCTTTGTCGATGGTTTGAGAGATTTGGAAACCCAGCAGACACTACGATTGGCCCGACCCAAGACTCTGGATGACGCCCTGGCCGTTGCATTAGAGTTTGAAGCTGCCAAACAAGCTTCGCACATGAAACACAGCAAGATGAGCCGCACTGTGGATGATTCCTCGGTCAGCGATGAAATTATAGAAGAGGTTCTATGCCGAGTTCGTCAAGAGCGACGGAATAGAGGACTTAGATGCTGGAATTGTGGCGGAGAATGACATACTCGGCGCTACTGCAAAGAGCCAGCTAAATGTCAGAAACGGGAATATAATTCTACTGTCAAACACCGTGCAGGAAAGATTCATGGCAACGCTAACGCATTATCTAGGAGACCATGTCCGTCAGATTGCAAGCACTGCAATAAAGTAGAAGAGAAAGAATTCTGCTTGAGAACGACCATAGTGGATACGGACTGGATGCCAGAATCCCTGAAGCGAGATCTGGAAAGTGACCCAGAATTGAAGATGCTGTTGTATTGGAAGATAAGCGGACAGAGAACAAGATGGGAGGAAGTGAGTCATCTGAATCCTAGGGTCAAGTCCTACTGGGCACAGTGGGATTCTATCATTTTGGAGGATGGACTGCTGAAGAGGTCCATCGAAAATGAAGAAGGTACCGCAGCAAGGAAACAGCTGATAATTCCCAGTAGTCGAGTGAGAGAGGTTTTAGAGAAGTTACATGACGGAACTTCCGGTGGCTATTTCGGTATCAAAAAAACGCTAGAAAAGGTTAGAGAGCGTTTTTACTGGGTCAACTGCAAAGAAGATGTTAAAGACTGGTGCCGGAAATGCAGATTATGTGCCTCATCGAATGGCCCGAGGGGGAGTCGTAGAGCTCCAATGAAGCAGTATAACGTGGGGAGTCCTCTGGAACGAGTTGCCATCGATATTGCAGGTCCATTCCCCGAAACCGAAGATGCGAATAAGTACATACTGGTTGCGATGGATTATTTCACCAAATGGGTTGAAGCTTATGCTATTCCAAATCAAGAGGCCTCGACAGTGGCGGATGTTCTGATTAAGGAGATGTTTAGCCGATTTGGTGTGCCTCTCGAACTTCATTCGGATCATGGACGAAACTTCGAGTCTAGCCTGTTCCAGAATGTATGCCAATTACTCTGAATCAAAAAGACAAGGACAACTGCGCTTCACCCACAGTCAGATGGCATGGTCGAAAGAATGAATAGAACTGTGGGAAAATATCTGGCTAAAGTGGTCTCTGATCACCAAAGAGACTGGGACAGGTATCTCCATCTGTTCACTATGGCCTACAGATCGTCAGTGCAAGAATCGACTGGGAAGACACCAGCCTGTATTATGTTCGGCCGGGAAATAAGGTTGCCTTGTGACATGGAGTTTGGATGCAAGCCGGTAACGGAGATAGATGGTGAGGACTACGCGAGCCTTTTGAAGGGTAGGCCACATTACATCCATGAGAAGGTCAGACAGAACCTACAAATAGCGAGTGACCGAATGAAGACTCGGTATGACAGCAAAGCTGCAGAAGGTGGTTTCAATGTGGGAGACCTAGTCTGGCTGTACAACCCCCAGAGGAAGAGGGGTTTATCACCTAAGCTGCAGAAGGATTGGGAAGGGCCATACAGAGTAGTAAAACGAATCAACGATGTAGTGTACCGTATCCAGAAACTACCCAGAGGCAAGAAACGTGTGGTCCATATAAATCGTCTAGGCAAATATGAGGCAGACTACGAAGAACATGACGAAACCCATCTGAGAAGAACGACTTTTCAGGAAGCGGAGCATGAGGAGATGAGTTTCGACCTATTCATGGCAAACTACGGTGGAACCGGAAAGGCAAGATTCGGAGTAACCATCGAGAAACAGCAAGATCTCTTCTCTGTATCTGAAGACTATTCACTAGCCCATTGTGTCTCGGAAGACCTGCGTATGTCGAGAGGAATAGCATTCGTCTTCCGGAAGAAATTTGGCCGTGTATCAGAACTCCTAAAACAACATCCTCGTACTGGGAAAACGCTGAGGTTGGCTGATGACCAGCGTTACCTCTTCTACCTGGTAACCAACAGATTCTCCGACAACAAACCCAGCTACAAAAGTATGTGGGACACCCTGTTGCAGCTGAGAGACGAGCTCACCAAGTTGAAGGTGAAAAAGCTAGCTGTGCCGAAGTTGGGTTGTGGTCTAGATCAGCTCAACTGGAGAATCTTTCGAAGTATGCTTGAGGTCATTTTCCATAGGACGGGAATGAAGATACTGGTTTGCAGTTTCAACCCGAGCGGATATACGCCGAAGAAGAAAACAGTGGAGTGCTATTTCGGACGACAGGGGTGCTGCAGAAATGGAGACGCCTGTAGATTCAGCCACACCATCCAGGGTGTTCGGGGACCGAACGTCTTAAGGAGGGGGCAGTGTAGCGGACGAAATCCTCCTGAATACGTCTCTGGACTCTCTGATTCAGCGTACCGATTCTAGAAGCCTCCGGAAACTATCTGAACTATTCTAGAAACAGAGCCGTATTAGGTATATAAAGACGCGCACGATGGGGACGAAGTCAGTTACTATCTGAATAGAGCCGAATCGAATTGTGAATCGCGAATTCAGAGTTGTGAATATAAATCAGCATTATTAGCAACTGTGTAAATAAATCAGTATTAGTTATTGTACATAAATTAGTGTGTAAGTTAGTGGTATTGGAAATAAATTAGACATTCAATTCAGCAGACAATTTGTTAAAACCCCGAAAACGTTACAATATAAATTCCAATTCAATTTCGAAGCTCGTAAAAAAGTGGAGGGGAAGTCTGAACAAGGTTTTAATCAAAACATGGAATGTGATGCAATCAATTCATTTCAAAAACCAGTAAAATACAAGCTGTTTCACAGAAAACAAGAAAATTCTTAAAATTAGTAGATATCTCTGCAACGTCCTCTACTGTCAGCAACTTGACCTTCTGGGCAGTTGGAATGTGCAGAAATGATGCGTCTTGCCTCCATTTTGAAATTGCCATTATTTTCCTCTGAAAATTCAGAAAAATAGTGAATAGAATAATTCAATTGATTGGTCTAAAAAAATATGTTCATCAAATATATTAACTAATCCATTTTGATATTTTTGTAATGCTCATGTTTCAGTGTGTGAAATGGGGAGTCATTTTTTACATACATTTGGGAAGAAAAAAATACGTATTTAATAACATACAATTTTACAAATTTATTTGATGAATTTCACGTAACCAAACAGATATCCAAAGTTATACTACCAGCGTGTAGTATCGAACTGGATGGTTTCTTAAATTTATTGAACAAAATGATAAAATCAATTATGTAATTAGTTTCAAATTCAAATACCTGGCCCATAGAAACAATCTGCTGTATATTCTGAGAGTGAATAGAACCGCTAACTCAACTTTATATGACCGTCATATAAAAACAATAGTCCTTGATTGTTAAGGCTAGTGAACTAGGATATTGAATAATATTCAACTTTTTGTTTATGTAAATTAAGTATCCTGCTTCAGATATAGTTAATAAAGAGTTCATTCGTCCCACCGAGTATCAGAAATTCATAAAACAGATATATGAATTTCTGATATCCAGTATAGGTTTTTTTTTCATTGTACCAGATGCTGAAGGTACTTAAAAACATGGATCACTTAGTGTGATCAATAACTGATAATCAATATTGCCAAACAATTTCCATGGGTATTCCTGCCAGATGCTTACAAATTTGAAAAAACATAATGCTTGTAATAAGTTTACTAAGAGAATTACATACAGGGTGGCCATTTGAAAACGAAACAGACGAGATTACAGACGAAATAAATTTTTTCGATAGAAATGCTCGGACAGGTCGATTTCTATTTCGAGGGGGGACAACTTAAGATGTAGGTTACGGACGCATAGCGCTTCAACCCTTGCTGCTACAACCCCCACCCCCAATTTTTGAATAGGGAAGATGGGGTGAGTGATACCTCCATTCAAAGGTATTTTTATACTGATTTCAGAACAGTAATTGTTTTTTCCCCCTCGAAACAGAAATCGACCTGGCCGAGCATTTCTATCGAAAAAATTTATTTCGTCTGTAATCTCGTCTGTTTCGTTGCCAGACAAATTGGAGGATATTGATATCTCACACGGTCTAGCGTACGAAAAATGATCTTGCAATAATCCTTTTTTTTCACCCGTAATGTAATAACACACTTACATGCCCATAATTCGTTTCATAATGAGATCCATTATGATACAGAATTTTCATAACGATACAGATTTTCAATAAATAGAAAAGCCATCATTAAAGCATCGGTAAGGGGAAGAACGAAGCTCCACAGTGGTGATTTTGGATTTTTCGTGATATCGTATTGAAAAAAATCTGCAAAAATCGCGAATTTCAACGAAATCTCAAATCTTTCGGCGCCATAGACCTGGCCACAGAATTCGAATTATCGCGTGGACGTTCGATATGTCCGAGGTATGACCTTTTTTTTAATAGCATATTTTTCTATTCAAATCGCTACTTCGAGGTAGGTATTCGGTCGATTATCGGAAATTAACGTATATTCTTACTTTCAGCTAATATTCCAGCCCGATAAATCATTTTTGGAAGCAAGACCCAACTGTTTCTATTAGGTTAGGTAAAGCCTAGCAACGGGAAATGGATAATTGCTATACAGGGTGAGTCTTCGACTTGTACATATTCTACATTTCAACTGTAGATTTCTCTCATCAAACGAAACACTTTTTTCCTATACCATTTTTCAAAATTCGGTTTGGTTTGGGAGATACAGGGTGTCGAAAATCCATGAAAAAGCACTGTTCTGTTTATATCTTCGGAACCATTATTTCGAATAAACTGTATTTTGGTGCATATTCCTCAATCGAAACCTATTCAATATCTCTACTAGTATAAAAGTTACAGGGTAGTCGACTCATCAATACACGCTAAAACACCATAAAACCACTTTAAAAAGATTCGGTTCATCATTTAAGATACTGAAAGTATTTTTATTTTTTTTTCAATAAAACGCGTCGATTTCGAGTTATTTCCAATTTTACCCGGAGAAATTTGACGAAAAAATCATTAATTTCAAGAATAATCTGAATGCGTCTCAGAATTAAATATCATCGAATATTATTCCTTCTCTGGTCTTCAAATGAATTTACAATGTTGTCACAATATTTATCAACTTTGTCGAGATATTTTGATAATAAAATACCACAAATGTGGGAGATGAAATTGAACACCAAGGAGGATTTAATACGCCCAGTTCCTATTGAAAATTCATAGTTACCGGTCCATATTGAAGTTAAATGTCGAAGAAATACAAAATTCGGATATGAATGATGAATCTCGATACAAACTACTTGTTAAATTGAAATTAATGAAAAAAAAAATACGATACCTGATAATCTGTGGCGATGTTTCTATCTAAACAACATCCTCTTGGAATTTTATAAACTCGACACGGTTGAAATTATATTAATTCACTTCACATAATAATCACATTAGAACAATATTTCACTGAATGTATTCAGAATTTCACAGTTTGTTCAGAGACTCTGGTTTTTTATTGTTTATAGTTGGCCTCCAGATAACCAAAACTAAAGAAAACAAAGATTTGGCGGCAAAGTAGATTTATGATGGAAACGGCAGAATTCATACCACGGTACACAAATGTGTCGTGATTTATACTATGTTTCGTAAAAAATCCTTAACCTCAATGAAAATATCAGCAAGCTGACAACATCTTCTTGAAATTTCTGTGAAAATATTCATAGAATCGATACAAATTAGATTAGGTTGGGTTGTTTAATAATAAATCTGAATGAAAAGTCTTTCTTCATGATATTGTTTGGGAATTTCGAAGAAAATATGAACAAGTTATTAGTGTTTACAAACTAATCTGCAGAAAAATTGAAGAAGGAACTTATTTTGGTGGAATAAATGTGGCTTTTTAGTTGCAGATATAATCCGATGAAACTAACTGTTTTTGTTGAAATTATCGTGTTTGCAACATTTTTATTCCAATAAGGTTAGTACTTGAGTATTCCCTGGATTGGGCCTAAATGTATAAACTCAATTTCTATCGAGAAATATGAACTTTGAATCAATTCCACAGTATCATTTCAGGGACCTAATTAGCACATTTTTTTTTCAAATGGCTATATATTTTTAACAGAGCCGAATTCGGAAAAATGGAAAATGAAAAAAAGGATTACTTTGGCCTCAAGAATCTTCAGCTTAAATATATGTACAAGTCAAAGACTCACCCTGTATATTTATATATAGTTCTTCATCATTTATCGAGTGCAAGAAAATAGCGTACGCAACTCTCATGTAATGGTTATTAGTATACTCGCATAAACCATACGAAATTCGATGAACCCCATGAGATATACCCATGATACAACCGAAACTCTTATTTCAAATCGAAACATCAACTCCCAAAGGTATAGAGCCTGCTTGACTACGTTTTTTGTGGAAATTTTATTTTTGAGGAAAGTTATAATATATTCTGTATCGAAATTTTCGTCCATGTTATAAAAATAAAACAATTTATCAGGAATTTGGACTTTAATGTTTTTTGTTAAATTTCTTCAATTCATCACCAACGTTTCGGATCCAGTTGATCCTTTATCAAGGCTAAAAAGTAACGAAGTACAATAAAATTGTAGAATCAGCCCAGGCGAGCAAGAACAAGAACCTACCTCGAATTTACTCTAATTTAACAAACATTTTGGAAGAAGCATTATTTAAAACTTTAATTTGTGAAGCACAAGAAAATATTTTCTTCAACAATCAGAGTGTGTCGAACAAGAAGTCAGGTTAGAATATATCTATTTGTCAAATTTAAATACTCTGTTATATTTCTTATCTCAAGTTCTATGATCTGATCATCCGGGCAGGAACCTGAACTCGCACGTCCGAGCGTCATCTGCACCATACCAGTCAAATCTTACAGAAGTCGAACAGGTTTAAAAAACAATTCACAAACAAATATTATACACTAAACAATTGATAAGTTAATCAAGAGAGAGAATTAACATTGGATAAATCTTCAACGACACCTTGAGTTATAAACAACCTATATAAAAACTTTAAAATTTAATGTTACAACAGAGACACTCACCCCCCAAATGAGTATATTTATTCGTTCCAACTCACCAACCTTATAATTCTATTGATATTAGTTTTAGAATGTATTTTTGACGAGAATTATAGTCAAAGTTAAACCATTTATCAGCCATTACTCTAAGTTATACTATTAGTGTTTATTAAGCTATCATAAATTTTGCTAAGATTTTGAGTATCTTCCCTGAAATTGACAGTATCATGAGTTCTGATATGAATCATTTCGCTAATTAGCCTTCTGTTGTAATTCTGTTCTATGTCCAATATTGTAACATTGTTGAAGTCAAATTTGTGTCCTTCTGTGTGAGTGTGTGCCGACAGTGCTGTTTTTTGTGCACTATCAAGTTTTTTTGAGTCATAAGTGTGTTGTCTAATCCGTTCTTGAAGCAGTTGCTTTGTCTGTCCTACGTAGCATTTTTGGCAATTAAAACATTCAATTTTATAAACCAGCTCTGATTGTTTCAAAAGAGGTGTTTTGTCTTTCAACTTGGTGTAAAACAATTTTCTACTATCTACTTTGTTATAAAACGCAGCTGTACAATTGTGTTCTCTGAAAATTTTATTGATTTTATATGACAAAATTGGATAGAACACTAATTTAGAGAATTTTTTCAATGTGATCTGTGATGATGCTGTTTGTTGATGTTGTTTGTCCGTATTATTTTGAGTGCCAATATTTGGTGTAGGATTTAATTGTTTCGTTCTACGATAGTTATTGATGCATGTTTTTACATAATGTACCGGATAGTTATTACTCATCAGTATTTTTGTGACTTTTTCAAGATTTTCAACCTGATATTCCTCATCACTTAACACGACTGCTCTATTTATTAAATTCATTGCAATGTTCTTCTTTTGTGTGGCACTGTGGTTGGATAAATAGTTTATGCATCTACCTGAATTTATGGGTTTCATGTACCAGTTACTTTTAAGATTATTTTTGTCTCTAATTACAACAATGTCCAAAAAGGAAATGCCAAAATCTGTCTCTCTCTCCAAAGTAAATACAATTTTTGGGTGAAATGAGTAATATATCTAAGGTTGTTTCAATTTTGTTTTTGGGAACCAAGAGCAAGGTATCGTCAACATATAATTTCATCAAAGGAATCATGTTTCCAGTGCAAAGATATGATGAACTTGAACAGGAAGTTGGCATCAGTAAACAACAGAGTCATTTTCCTTCTGAGATGTACCTAGATCGAACAAAGTTTTCCCTAATCATATAATCAATAACATAAAGGAAGTTAATACCTTACAATTAGAAGAACATCCTTATGCTCATTTAGTTGACAGATGTATGAGGAGATTTCGAAAATCCATACTAGATATAGAAGTAAAAATATCAGTTTGGAAAAAACGTACAATTATGGAGAAAATAAAGAAGACTAATGAACATCTAGAAAATGCAAAAGTTTGCCCTAACATTTTAAACATCATTAGAGATATGAGCAAACAATATTTCTCGAACACATTCGAAAAAATCAAAAATACTAACATCAAAAAATTTGACAAATTAGTGGAAAACCAAACACAACCTTTGAGATTTTCCAACTCAGACCAACGAATAAAGAATTATACTAACGTAACTATACCTGAGGAGGCAAAAATCATTTTGGGACTTGGTCCAAAGCATGGAATTATACCACAGCAGTTGCCAAGACTTGAGTTAATCAAGGATATTGAAAACTTCACACAAACTATCACCAACAATGAGGAAGAAAGGAATTCAATAAGGAACAGATGTGTGGGAACAATTAACAACTTTATCAGACAGAATAAACCAATAAAGGATCCGCTGAAGAACTATTATAGGATTACATCCAAGTTTGTGAGAGACCATCCAAACATCATTATTAGCAACTCTGATAAAGGTAACACAACCGTTGTAATGTTTAAGGATGACTACATCGCTGAAGCTGAAAAAATGTTAAATGACGAATCAACATATAAAAAACTAAAATCCGATCCTACTAAAAAAACACAAGATAAAATTAATAATTTCTTGAAATATTTAAAATCGAACTCTAGTATATCTGAAGTAGAATATAAGTCATTACTATCTCACAATAGTGTAGCACCTAAAATTTATTTCCTAAGAAAAACTCATAAACAGAACATTAACTTAAGACCGGTTGTAAGTAGCATTAAGTCCCCCAGCTATAAGGTTGGAAAATTTCTACATGGTATATTGGGCAATGTGTTGTCAACATCAAAATTTAATGTGAAAAACTCTTATTTGTTAGTGGAAGAACTTAAATTGGTTCAAGTACCAGATGATTATGAGTTGATTTCGTTAGATGTAATATCATTGTATACAAACATACCAAAACAGCTCGTTAACATAACCATCACATCACAGTGGCATTACATAAAAAATTTCACCAGTTTGGATAAAAATGATTTTTTAACTTTGGTGGACTTATGCTATGAAGGTGGTTATTTTTCTTTTAACAATGTCCATTACAAACAAATTGATGGTACAGCGATGGGCTCTCCAACAAGTCCCACCTTCGCAAATTTGGTGATGCATGCTTTGTTTGATTTTGCGGTCTCTAAATTGGATTTCATGATTCCTTTGATGAAATTATATGTTGACGATACCTTGCTCTTGGTTCCCAAAAACAAAATTGAAACAACCTTAGATATATTTAACTCATTTCACCCAAAAATTGTATTTACTTTGGAGAGAGAGACAGATTTTGGCATTTCCTTTTTGGACATTGTTGTAATTAGAGACAAAAATAATCTTAAAAGTAACTGGTACATGAAACCCATAAATTCAGGTAGATGCATAAACTATTTATCCAACCACAGTGCCACACAAAAGAAGAACATTGCAATGAATTTAATAAATAGAGCAGTCGTGTTAAGTGATGAGGAATATCAGGTTGAAAATCTTGAAAAAGTCACAAAAATACTGATGAGTAATAACTATCCGGTACATTATGTAAAAACATGCATCAATAACTATCGTAGAACGAAACAATTAAATCCTACACCAAATATTGGCACTCAAAATAATACGGACAAACAACATCAACAAACAGCATCATCACAGATCACATTGAAAAAATTCTCTAAATTAGTGTTCTATCCAATTTTGTCATATAAAATCAATAAAATTTTCAGAGAACACAATTGTACAGCTGCGTTTTATAACAAAGTAGATAGTAGAAAATTGTTTTACACCAAGTTGAAAGACAAAACACCTCTTTTGAAACAATCAGAGCTGGTTTATAAAATTGAATGTTTTAATTGCCAAAAATGCTACGTAGGACAGACAAAGCAACTGCTTCAAGAACGGATTAGACAACACACTTATGACTCAAAAAAACTTGATAGTGCACAAAAAACAGCACTGTCGGCACACACTCACACAGAAGGACACAAATTTGACTTCAACAATGTTACAATATTGGACATAGAACAGAATTACAACAGAAGGCTAATTAGCGAAATGATTCATATCAGAACTCATGATACTGTCAATTTCAGGGAAGATACTCAAAATCTTAGCAAAATTTATGATAGCTTAATAAACAATAATAGTATAACTTAGAGTAATGGCTGATAAATGGTTTAACTTTGACTATAATTCTCGTCAAAAATACATTCTAAAACTAATATCAATAGAATTATAAGGTTGGTGAGTTGGAACGAATAAATATACTCATTTGGGGGGTGAGTGTCTCTGTTGTAACATTAAATTTTAAAGTTTTTATATAGGTTGTTTATAACTCAAGGTGTCGTTGAAGATTTATCCAATGTTAATTCTCTCTCTTGATTAACTTATCAATTGTTTAGTGTATAATATTTGTTTGTGAATTGTTTTTTAAACCTGTTCGACTTCTGTAAGATTTGACTGGTATGGTGCAGATGACGCTCGGACGTGCGAGTTCAGGTTCCTGCCCGGATGATCAGATCATAGAACTTGAGATAAGAAATATAACAGAGTATTTAAATTTGACAAATAGATATATTCTAACCTGACTTCTTGTTCGACACACTCTGATTGTTGAAGAAAATATTTTCTTGTGCTTCACAAATTGAAGTTTTAAATAATGCTTCTTCCAAAATGTTTGTTAAATTAGAGTAAATTCGAGGTAGGTTCTTGTTCTTGCTCGCCTGGGCTGATTCTACAATTTTATTGTACTTCGTTACTTTTTAGCCTTGATAAAGGATCAACTGGATCCGAAACGTTGGTGATGAATTGAAGAAATTTAACAAAAAACATTAAAGTCCAAATTCCTGATAAATTGTTTTATTGTTATAATATATTATTACTATATTATTACATCTGAGGCAATAGTATTTCTTGTGAAGGTAATTCGGGATATTTAGAAATATCTTAGACATTGGTGTGCAGTTATAAGTAGAGTATTCCAAGTAGGGAAAACATTTGAAACCAATGATTGTCTTCTACTGTCCTATCATATCAGGTAATATTAGCCACCATCACGATCGAAATGATCGAATAATGGAAAACATTCATCAGAAGATGCCCAATAAATATATTCGGAATTTATTTCAGCGTTAAAAAATCGTAATTTCATACAGAAATATTTCTCCAAAACTCAGAATATTATTAGGTACCATGTAGTATAGGTAGTAGCTGAGAAAATGAAATTTCTGTATGAGATGGCGATGTTTCGATCTTTGTTTCTGGTCTTTGCCAAATCTATTGTTACAGAGTGCTCCTTATAATTTTCAAGGACATAAAACTGTAGTGACAAATTGATAAACTTCAATATAGGCATTTGAAGGTGGTAGATGTAGCGAAAAGATATTTCCTGTCGTGAACAATAAAAAAATATTTCCCCAGGCTACTATCTTCACTCCATAATGGAAGAATAGGACACGAATACTTCTTAATAACTTTCCTTCTTTTATTTCCTTGTATTTTGCTTTTCTTTGTTACTTCTGTCTGTTGGCTTTTTATGAGATTTCGTATTATATTATTATTTTTTCCTGTTATATACCGTTTTTCTATTTTTTTTCTCTTCTCTTTTTTCCTGTCCCTGCCAAAACTTACCTAATAGGGGTTAAAAGTGACAGTATAAGAAAGAAGATATGCGCCATTGTGTTCCTTATTATTTCGTTTCTTCACAAATTTATATTTCTCAAATGGAATTACTGAATGAACTCAAAGAAGACATTCAACTGTATGACTCGAATCTACAATTGCTTAAAGTTCATTCAATGCCGCAATTTCGATATTATTACAAAAATATTAATAATGGTGTGGAACGTGTTAAATATATTCAACGAAGGAGCATGCGTAACACATAACGCGAAGTAAAAAATTGAACAGCTGCCGGCATATTGATCTTCCATGATCCAGACCCTGATATAGAAATATTGGAGATTATTTTTCCATAATTCGCCAGAATTTTATATGGTTCTAATTCATCGATTCTATATTTACAAACTCATCGGAAAACAAAATTTTCAACGGCCATATTTATGGAACCCCTGGTCCAATTTCGTCCATTTCGAAATCAAACGCGGCATTCGAGATCCCAACCTAGCCTGAAATTTCTGATCAATAGGTTCATCTGTTCGATAGTATTTATGGCCGGACGGAATTCGATTTGACCACAGATTCGTGATAAGTGATTCGAAAACCTATTCGATTCAGATCCGTCCCCCCTCGAAATTTGAGATAAAAAGACATCTTGACGAAATGAAATAGGTTGAAAAAATGGAAAAAACATTAGATAATGCAATTGAGTTTGAATATACATAGAGGTACATCGCTATTGAACGATTTTATGCAAACATTTTTTGGCCATTTACTGCCAACTTTAGTGGCGACACATAGTAGCAACTGAAAGAACTATCGAGTGAACCATAATCTGCTTGCTATTCATTTACAGAAGTCTGTAGGATACTTATTTTCCTCTAATTCTATGATTCATAGGCATAATTAATTGTCGCTTTATCGCATGAAAAAATCCCACATTTCCATACGTCGGTTCTGGTCGTCATCGCATTTGGCTTAGGAAATACTGCTCCATAGTTCAGCTACTCACCGCAAGATCGCGAGGTTAAAAATTTTCGATTCTCTGAATCACACTTATCCATCTATGAACCGATGAAGGAAATATAGTAAAATCAGCTTCAAATCGTTCGAGGGCGATGTACCTGTATGTATATGTAAATTCAATGATAAAACGGAATTTTCTCTACCGATGCAAAAAGCTCAAGATTATAGAAAAGAAAGCACTTCTTTCCAATAAAATAAAATGGAATGTTTTCCATGAAATATAACCAAATTAGATCAAGCCAATCTGAAAATTCATCCAAAGAAATTGTGAGAATACATTAATTTGAATATCGTTTATCTTTGAACCTTTACAGAATATTTCATTGAGTTATAATATGGTTTAAAATCCATATAACTGGATGATGTATTAAAATAAAACATTTGATCGTCTCCGCGCAAATTACGGAAAAACCGACCCTCAGATAGGAATACTTGTTGACAGTAGGATCCCCCCCAGACCACCATTAAGCTACATATTTTATTTTAGGCGGAGTGACATTAGATTGTGCTAATATAGTTCATATGGTGATATTCACTGTGATATTTTATTGATAAAATTATCTTACCTTCTCCCATGGTAAATCCCATAAAAGCTATCAGAATTGCAGCGAAAATAACGAAGAACGATGCGAATTTCATTTTGATAAGTTCGTGATTAATGTTCGGTATAGAAATTCAGCAATTTGTGAGCTGAGCGACTGATTTAATTTGCCATTTGTAATTTTTCGCACAGATATTTATACGAAAAAACATATGAGTAAGATAACTAGAACATTTTCCCATTATAATTCCACGAATATCATGATAGGAATGTTTTCATATCATTAATGAGAAAATTCAAATGAGAATTTCAATGAGTTTGTTCAGAATTTGCAATGGAAAACCGACCACGAGGCTCCTTAAAGCAAAATTTATGGTTTCTGAGATAAAAAGTAGGTACTTATGTAGTCGGTACATATAGGATATCTATGTATATGCCCGAGCTTTTCTGAAATTCTTCCTCAAATTTTTCTCTCTGCTTCAATGCAAAGTGTTGAGATTGGAAAATGAAAATGATCCATTTCTTGTCACTGCCAAAGTCCTGAAACTATTTCAAAGAAGTTGTTTTGGTGCAATTTTTTTAACAACAAATTATATTTTCAGTTCCTACAGTCATGTACAAGGATATCAGGTAGCAATATTCTATTTCTACAATGTTGTTTAAGACACTAAGGGTGAAACTTGAAAACTGATTCAATTGATCACTCAGTATCATCTTAAGAAAATTTCAAAAATCAGCTACTGAACTCTAACAATGAAAGTAAAAGTACGTGGGCAGCGTGAAATTAAAGGAGATATAACACATTCGTTTCCGATGTTCCGTACCGAGTAAACAAACGCATGTTTCACTGCTCTTGAATATATTGATACCTGTGACGGAATAAAAAAGTACTAATCCGAGAAAGTATTTCAGTGAAATGGTGTTTATAAAGCTAAACAATACGGTTAATAACAGAATCGATATATGAAAATATTTTGGAAATCTTCAAGCGCCGAGATCGCGAATTGCCCGGGAGCCAGTGATAGTTTTTGGTGACCAATTTTAACCCTGGCCATAACTTGTATATAGCTGAATTTGCATTTGTCTTATAGCATAGCGACCGTCAGCTGGCGCACCAGTGGTGGGTTTGCCAACGTGAGCAACGAAAACACGTAAAAAAATATTGAGTTTCAGTCATTTCAACCCTGCTGAAATTTACAGAGATGGTAGTTTATATAATTATTCGAATAAAAAAAATCGTCCGCTGGATGTACGTTGGTGGAAAACCTGTCCGCTGGACATGGAAACTTGTAAAAGAATTTTGAGTTTCAGTCATTTTAACCCTGCTGAAATTTTCAGAGATGGTAGTTTATATAATTATTCGAATGAAAAAATCGTCCGCCGGTTGTACGTTGGGGGAAAACCCGTCCTTTGGACATGAAAACGTCCGCTGGACATGAAAACTTGTGAAGAGAATTTTTAGTTACAGTCATTTTAACTCCGCTGAAATTTACAGAGATGGTAGTTTATATAATTATTCGAATAAAAAAATCGTCCGCTGGACATGAAAACTTGTTTTCCACCAAAATACAGCCAGCGAACGATTTTTTTATTCCAATAATTATATAAACTACCATCTCTGTAAATTTCAGCAGCGTTAAAATGACTGAAACTCAAAAATTTTTTTACAAGTTTTCATGTCGAGCGGACGGGTTTTCCACCAACGTACAGCCAGCAGACGATTTTTTTTATTCGAATAATTATATAAACAACATTCTCTGTGAATTTCAGAAGGGTTAAAATGACTGAAACTCAAAAATTGTTCACAAGTTTTCATGTCCAGCGGACGGGTTTTCCACCAACGTACAGCCAGCGGACGATTTTTTTTATTCGAATAATTATATAAACTACCATCTCTGTTAATTTCAGCAGGGTTAAAATGACTGAAACTCAAAATTTTTCTTACAAGTTTTCATGTCCAGCGGACGGGTTTTCCACCAACGTACAGCCAGCAGACGACTTTTTTTATTCGAATAATTATATAAACAATCATCTCTGTGAATTTCAGAAGGGTTAAAATGACTGAAACTCAAAAATTGTTTACAAGTTTTTATGTCCAGCGGCCGTTTTCATGTCCAGCGGACGGGTTTTCCACCAACGTACAGCCAGCGGACGATTTTTTTTATTGGAATAATAATATAAACAACCATCTCTGTGAATTTCAGAAGGGTTAAAATGACTGAAACTCAAAAATTGTTTACAAGTTTTTATGTCCAGCGGACGTTTTCATGTCCAGCGGACGAGTTTTCCACCAACGTACAGCCAGCGGACGATTTTTTTGCATTCGAATAATTATATAAACTACCATCTCTGTTAATTCAGCAGGGTTAAAATGACTGAAACTCAAATTTTTTTTATAGGTTTTCATGTCCAGCGGACGGGTTTTCCACCAACGTACAGCCAGCGGACGATTTTTTTTATTCGAATAATTATATAAACTACCATCTCTGTAAATTTCAGCAGGGTTGAAATGACTGAAACTCAATATTTTTTTTACGTGTTTTCGTTGCTCCCGTTGGCAAACCCACCACTGGTGCGCCAGCTGACGGTCACTATGCTATAAGACAAATGCAAATTCAGCTATATACAAGTTATGGCCAGGGTTAAAATTGGTCACCAAAAACTATCACTGGCTCCCGGGCAATTCGCGATCTCGGCGCTTGAAGATTTCCAAAATATTTTCATATATTGCGCTCAGACCGTGAGTATCGATTCTGTTATTAACCGTATTGTTTAGCTTTATAAACACCATTTCACTGAAATACTTTCTCGGATTAGTACTTTTTTATTCCGTCACAGGTATCAATATATTCAAGAGCAGTGAAACATGCGTTTGTTTACTCGGTACGGAACATCGGAAACGAATGTGTTATATCTTCTTTAATTTCACGCTGCCCACGTACTTTTACTTTCATTATTAGAGTTCAGTAGCTGATTTTAATTATTGGTTAGCCAATGTTTAATTATTGTGTACATGGTAGACGCACTACCAGCAATTTCCTGACCTGTCTTTTCACCAATTATTACATTGGTGTCATCAACGTAACCTGTCATTGATATTTCATCTAGTACAAAGTAATCATAGAGATCATTAATAAAGATCAAAAACAATAAAGAGCCCAATATGCTACCCTGTGGTACCCCATGATCACAAATACGTAACGAAGATTTGACCATGTTGAGATCTTGAAAAAAGGCCGCAGTCATTAATGAAAACTGTCAATCTTCTACACATACAATGTTCAAAGATCTTAGAGAAAGTTGGTAAAACACTCACCTACCAAAAATATATACGTTTCTTGCATGCGTAGATCATCCTAAATAAACATTATTTTGCTAAAAAAAGTGTATTTATATAAAGTGATAACCGAGGTTATGACTATAATAAGATTTAAATTGTTCAATATACCTAGTTATAACTCGCTCTACACGAATATTGTGGACTGTGGAGTACCTACCAATGAAAATATGTTCGTATTATACCCACACAAGAAGATGGTTAATTGTCATCTTTTTGGGGGTGATAGTGCAGTTAGTAAGCGCCATCATAAAGATATTCAAAATTCACTAAAAAGTTCTCTTTTCAATCAATTCAAAGCATAAGTATTTTTGGTATGGTTGGCTGCATGGCTCACCCTGTATGAAGAGTAATTTTAATGAAGTATTTCAGACTGAAAATTGTGAACGACTAGGTATTAACTTCAAGGAATAATTTCTCTGTGACGAAACTGTAGAATTATCGAGTGTTTGCGAAAGCTATTGTGATTTATTCGTGAATCACCCTGTAACACTAAATATTTTAGCTGAACCTTTCCATGCGCATCTGGTCTGTACTCATACTGAACTCATGGGCGCATTATTAATTCAATCCGGCTTTCCAATTTGAAAACAAAAAAACAGATGAAATAAGTAATTCTCCAATTCATCGCCCTGTATTTCGAAAACTGGTCATAGTATCGGATTCAGAATTCATACCTCTGGAGATGTTGCGGAAATAAATATATAGTGAGAAAATAGTTGCATTCGACCGAGGAAATTTTTGAATACAGGGTGTTCATGTTTTTTGTACTTTTCTCAAAATAGAATACCTTCCTTTGAATAAACCACCATGAATATTTTGGATATTAGAGACACACATATGTTTGTGGTATTACTTTTCCCAAAAATCAATTCATTTCAAATCAAATCATTCAAGTGATATTAGCAAAATATTAAATGATCATTATATCTTAGTAGATCAGTTAGATATACACTGTTCGACGTGTTCTGCCGGTGAAAACAAAAAGAATGCTGTGCGAGTCGCTTGTGCTGTCCAGGTTCGGCCACGCCAGTGTAGTGTATGCAAACAGCTTAACAGAGTACGACAAACGGAGAATTCAAAGAGTCCAAAATTCATGTCTAAAGGCCTCTTGCAACGACAGAGAATTCTCGCGAGAATTTTCTGTCAAATTCACTGATCGAAAATTCTCTGCCGTTGCATACTACTTTCGGTAGAATTCTCTGTGGAATTCCATTGTTCCATCGTATGCCACGGCAGAGAATTCTCGGTCAGTGAATTTGACAGAAAATTCTCGCGAGAATTCTCTGTCGTTGCAAGAGGCCTTAAGACTCATATATGGAATTAGGAAATTCGAAAGAATTTCTCATAAACTTAGGGATGCAGGGTGGTTGGACATGGAGAGCACTCGTAGGCTGCGTCAGGCGTGCTTCTTTCAGAAAATCATTGTGAATAAATCCCCCCCGCATCTGTACAACCGAATTATATTCAGATCACAGGTGCATAACATCAACGTCAGAACAAAAGGGTTACTAACTCCTCCCATACATAGGACGGCTTATTTCGAAAGGGGTTTTTCGTTCAACATTGCCCGAGTATATAATGCACGTCCACACCAGCTCAGGTCGCTCACGGGGGGAGTGACTTTCAAAAAGCAATTATTCAAATATTACTTTTCCCTGCAATCCCGGGTTTGAGGTCATGTTTAAAATCATGTGTTCCGTCTCTGATATTCTGTCTTTGGGCTTTTCTTGTGCGGGTGTTTTGTATTTCGTAGAGATTATGTAAGTGTCATTTATGTGGTTAAGTAGAGCAGGGAGGACTTCTGTATCAGTAGCCCAACCTGGACTTCGCCATTTTTTCACAGTCATTATAAAATAAGTATGTTAAATCAGGATGTAAACTAATCGACATTGTGGAAAATAAAGTCATTATTTTTTTTTTAACGTCCGTGTGAGGGGAAAGCCCTTTATGGGCACCGAGAGGGTCCGCACTCTCGGTAGTGTGAGAATCCAGGATCTTGTGTGGTTACTCACTAAAAACCCCTCACACTTCAATGGAGGAGTTCTTCATCCTGCCCTCGCAGCGTCCCTTAACAAAAGAGATGAGCTGCAAGTGGCTTCTAGAGTTCATGGGACCTGATGATATGGAGTGACCCGAGCAACACTGCTTTCTGCATTCTGTGCGCCAATATCTCGGCCAGTGATCTGCAGACCGGGACAATCTTCAGTTCATCCACATAGTTAGCTGTCATTCCACCGAGACATCCTATGATAAGTACGACCATCCTAATTTTATGACCTGGGTATAAAGTTCCAAGCTCGAACATAAGGTCTTTGTATTTTTGCCTCTTCTGTTGTTCCTTCGTCACAACATTATTTTCAGCAGGGGAGGAGAATTCCACGACAAATAACTCCTTCAGCTCCTTGTCCAGCAGAAGTATGTCTGGCTTAACAGCATTGATCTGTCGTGTTGTTGAGACAGGATAGTTCCAACATATCCGAGCTCTTTCGTTCTGGACCACCGCTTCAATCTCCAGAGGCACATACGGTAGCACCGGTTCTTTGTCTATCCCATACGCGGCTCTCAGATGGAAGTATAGAATTCGGAGTGCCGCGTTGTGTCTCTCTACATACCCTGATGGAGCATGGACTCTGCAGGCGGAAATGATGTGCATAATCGTTTCCTGTTGCCCATGGCAAGCCCTGCAAGTTGTTGGGGTGTCCATTTTCATGATGTTCTTTTTATACCATCTCGTATTCAGTACTCCATCTTGACACGCCATCACAAATCCTTCTGTCTCTGATTTAAGGCGAGAGCTGACTTTAGAAAGGCGAAAGACAATTCTTCAGACAGGTCCTGGTCTTTTAGACTCCTGAAATATATGGAGTGCAAGGTCTTACTCATATGATGTTCGAGTAATGTATCTGACTGAGACTTTCGGATCAGTCTTGCTAGGCTTCTTTGGTCCGTTTGAGTGATCGGTGCTCCAGCGAGCTCAGGATTGATCGATACGCCGGTTATGCTGAGCTTATCCAGGGCCCTTTGTGCAGCTCGGAATAGGAAGGCTCCATGTTTCGCAATTTCATGCTGAGCGACAAATTTCAGAAGCGGATCTTCACTTCTTAGAATCCCTACTGCCATTTCCAATGTTTGTTGATAGTGTTGATATTCCAAACATTGCAATCCTCTACCCCCCTGGCTTCGGGGAAGGTATATCCTCTGTATAGAGCTGTTGGGATGTAGGCTACGATTCATGTTCATCGTTTTCCTTGTTAACCTATCAAGATCGAAGAGCTCGTTTACCGTCGAGTTCACCACTCCGAAAGAGTAGGTGAGAATCGGGATGGCTAGCATATTTGTAGCAGATACTTTATTCTTTCCTGGCAGCAGCGATTTCCAGATGTCTCTCAGCTTCTTTTTGTAGCTGGCTGTTAAGTCTTCCTTTATCTGGGTTGTCTCCAGTACACCCCTCTGTTTCATCCCAAGAAACTTGTAAGTTTCTCCGTCTTCGAGATGTCGAAAAGTCATTCCATCTTCCAGTAGAATATCTTCTCCTGCATCTTCAGTTTTTCCCCTGCGCAGATGGAATACAGCACACTTGTCCAAACCGAATGACATTCCTATGGCTAAGGTGTAGTCTGAAACGATATTCAGCAGTGGCTGTAGTGCGGACTCGGAGGGAGCGTAGAGCTTCAAGTCGTCCACGTATAAGAGATGAGAGATCAGGTGGTTCCTTCTGCCTGGTGGTCCGGCCTTGTATCCTATTTTGCTCTCCCTCAACTCAATTGTTAGTGGTATGAGTGTTATGCAGAATAATAGCGGGCTTAGCGAATCTCCTTGAAAAACTCCTCTCCTGTATCTCACCCATCCCGTATATACGGTTCGACCGTCTGCTCGGATGCCAAACTTCGTTTTCCACAGCGCTATGATGTTTTCTATTGCGTGGATGATGTTAGGATGGACTTTCAGCATTTTTAATAGCCGTATTATCAGTTCGTGCGGCGAGGTGTCATATGCTTTCGCGTAGTCCAACCATGATGTGTGCAGGTCGCGCTTGTAGTATCTGGCGTCTAGACATACGCTCTTGTCTATGAGCAAGTTGTCCTTGCATCCTTGCACTCCTTTCTTTGCTCCCCTCTGTTCGTAGATACTTTTCCACACTGGTCCAATAACCCTCAGTATTTGATCTTGAATTACACTTGTGAGGATCTTATACAGTGTATTGAGGCAAGTGATTGGGCGATAGTTCTTGGGTTGCCCTAAATCACCTGATTTTGGTATCAGCACTGTTCTACCCTCCACCAACCATGACGGAATCGGCTCACGGCGAGTCAGCATCCCGCTGAATAATCTTGCCAGGTGTTGATGTGTAGCTGGAAAACTCTTCCACCAGTAGTTTTGAATACCGTCCAGTCCAGGTGCTGTGAAATCACGCTTGTTCTTAAGGGCTTGTCTTATATTTTCGGTTGATATTTCAGAAAGTTCATCGTTCTGCTGTTGGTTTTGATCACACATCTGCTGGAATCTGAGAAGTGCTGGAGTATCCCTGATTTCTGCTTGTTGTTCATACAGGCTTTTCCAAAATTCTTCGACCTCCTGCGGTGATGGTGGGTTCTGTGCCCTTTGTTGTTGGGACTGAAATAGTTTCGATGGTTCTGCGGTGAAGGTGTTGTTATCTTCAATCCATTTTTGCCTTTTTATTAGTTTCTTCCTCGCTGCAGCAAGTGATCTTATTTTATCTACAGCTTTCTGCTTCAGTAGATGGACTGTGGGCAAGTCTACCCTATGATGTATGGAACGAAGCTCCTCAATCATTTCCTTCATTTTCTTGCTCGATTCAATTTTTCCTCTCAGATCATCCATGATACATTGGTACCAAGATGCCTGCTGCCTCATTGATTTTATTTTGATGTCAAGCCGACTGAGTCTTAACCTATGCTTATCGTTCTTCGTAGCTGTACTTTTCGGTGGACATAGAAGTGAAGCGGCCGCTCTCACTGCAGCCACCACATTCTCTAGTGAACAGGTCTCGTTAAGATGATCTTGAATTACTTTATCCAATACGGCTAGATGTTCAGCCTTATGTCTTGTTTTTATTCGGGTGGCCTTGACCAGTGGATTTCTGACGGCAGCCTCAAATGCTTCCCTTGTATTGACGATTAACTTCGGAACATCATTATTATTATTATTATTATTATTCAGTCAGTTCCGCTGTTATGGTTTCAAAGTATGTGGAATCGATAAAAACCCAATTAAAACAAAATGAGATCCTACTCAAAAATTTGTATTCTTCTAGACATAAACGAGGTTTAGTAAATGTTGGTGGACATATAGCTAAAATATTATTCGGTACACTTGACAGTGATGATGAATCCTTATACTTGAATTATTTTCACTATTTTGAAAATAAAATTCAGTCATTAAAAACAGAACAAAATCAAATTATAAGTGTTGTGAGATCTATGACAGCAGAATAATCCAATATTACCAGTCAAATCATACGAAATTATAATCATTATCGATTGGTTCAGAATATTAATCGACTCATTCTCACACAATTAGAAGAATTACTTTAAATAGAATTCTGACCGAAATCAACACAGCCATCAGCTTTGCGAGACTTCATCTCCTACATGAAAGTATTTTGCCTTTAGATTTATTCCATGATTTTGTAAATTCAACAGATTTCATGAAACATCTGTACTATTTAAAAGATTTTTACTCTGTTTGCTATACTTCGGTACAGTTAAGAAATAATCATGTAATCTTTATACTCGAAGTACCTATACTTCTCCAAATTCTTTGGATACCTATCATCTTCAATACGTCCCATACCGAAATGTTACCCTCATCGAACAGCCCAAATACTTATTGGACAAGGGAGAACAAATCTTATGGTCTATCAACGAAGAATGCCCCAAGGTGGAAAATTGGTGGATATGCCCACAGAATTTACTACGACCAGTGCCCAGATGTATGAAAGACTTAATTTTCCAGAAGAAAGAAAATTTTGAAACACATCGTGTTCAGTGCAGAGACGATTTAGTGAATTTATCACCGAGAAAGTTTCTATCGACCAGTAATGTGCAAATCGGCGAAGTTTGTAAAGGCCATACAGAATATTATAAACTTAGTGGTGTTTATTTGATAGAAACCGCATGTAATATTACGAATAATTTTAAGTTCTTTTATAATGAAGACATTTCCAACATTTTTCATAATGTGCCCCTCCTTAATATGAAAACAGAAACAATTGAAAATCTTACTATACCAGATTTATTATTTGACAATTCGACTTTCCAGGAAACTATTTTTAATTGGAAAATCCACCCTAACCATGTATCTTCTATTCATTTCATTTTCAACCCAATTATTATCATGATGATAGCATATTGTCTGTATAAGATTTTTATTGATAAATTCACAAATATTGTTAAAACTCATAAAAATACTTCAACCATTTATGCTGAAGTTATTTCTTAAAAAAAGGGGGACGTGTTATGTAGCATAGGCTTGAGCATTCCTCAGAATAAGGTGAACATCCTCGAGTGTCGTCGAGGAATCGTCACGTAGGTTATGTCAGCAGTTTTCACTTTCTGTTATTAAATGAATAGTTTTACGATTCATTTTTATTCAGACCTGCTTCAAATAAACTTGTTTCCAGAAATAAATGGTTTTTTTTAAGTGATTTTGAGAGAAAAAATCTTAATTATATACACTCCCTCAAATGCTAGTAGCCCATTTGCTTCAAATTTTTCTCTACAGGTTTCCATATTACATATTCAATTTCATCATTGTTCTGAGAGCTCTTTTCAGTAGTAATAACCCAAGGACATTGATAATTGTTCGAAAAAATTCTATGACAGATTTCGAAAGCTTGTTGCTTGGAAACAGACCGACGCCGTAGGCGGAGGTCTGTTGTCTACAAGCAACAAGCTTGAGAAAGTTGTCATAGAATTTTTGAGCATTTATCAATGTCCGAGGGTTATTCGGATAGAAAATTTTTTGCTAATTATAGAAAAAATACAGAGCTAAAACAATTTATTTAAAGGTGCAATTAACAAAGGAACAATTAGAATAGTTAAATGAAGATCCAGACGTGTTAGTTTCTATAACTGATGAAGATGTATTTCCACTACGCATGCTGTTAATAATTTGATTATGATGTTCTTCGTCAATATTCAAGTAGGGTTTTATTGAGTTGGCATTGTTGTGACCCGTAATTTTTATAAGCTGTTGTTCTTGTACACCACTTTTGGCCAATCGACTAACCGCGGTCGATCTATTGGAATGATTAGTAATTTTTTTTTCCTTTGTATTCAATCCAATCGCTTCGGCAGACGATCTTGTCCAATTTTGAATCGTATTTCTTCCAATGGGCATATTATCATACCAGTGATCATTTTCGGATTTCCATTGATGATTTGGTCTGACGAATAATCTGTTGGTTTTAATATTTGGGCCCCTTTTCGACATCAATTTTTTGAATAATCGGACAAGACAAACGTTGCTGTCATCGTTTTCTATTAAAAACTTGCTTCCAGTACACATTCTTGAACCACCCTGGCAAGTCTTGCTGAATACAGGGTTATATTCCACTCGTTTGGTTACAGAACCATCGTTGTTTGATTCGATACAAAAAAATTCAGTCAAGCAAGCAGCAGCTTCCCCACACGGAAAGAAATCTATTCTCTAACCAAGTGGATAATATTTGATTGAAGTAAATGATAGATTCATATATGAGCAAGAATAAGATTTAGTCCATTCAAGTATACCTTATTCTCCGAATTAAAATAAATTAATTCTTTCGACCAAGTATATCATATACTTGAATTTAATAAATCCCGTATTATTGATTCAAGAACATTCATATTTTCCTTGTGAGTAAAATGAAAATTTTGAAATGATTATTTGAAATATTTCGTCGGAGGAAAACATAATCTCAAATGGAATTATTGTACATCTTAATCTCAGTAGTTTCTTCGTTCGAAGCAAAGATACCAAATACTTGAATGAACTCAATAATTTCACTCAATCCAACATCAGAAAATTGTTGAATTAAGTATATCATATTTTCAAATCAAATTTCATTCAATAATGGTTTTGAGAAAATATTAACTTCTGATTTAGTTTTCGGTCTACTTACAAGAAGTGAATACCTATTTGGTCGAAACCATTTATATTCTCACTCTGAACCAATGAGAATGCTGAATATTCAGTTTCAGTATATTATATTCTCAAGATGAATAATTTATGCTTGTTTTGACCAATAGTGAAATTATTTGAAATGAGATACCTAATCGATTAAGATTGTTCTGATTTCAGGATGAGGATTAAATTCACAAAACGAGGCTTATAAGAATTAAAAAATTTATTATACTTCCCAAATAATTATAAACAAACAAAAGTATAAGTGATCACTGAAAAAAAAATAGAGAAAATGCTTAATTCAACATATAACTGGACTATAGGTACAAATAAACACAATAATAACTGAGGTGAAAAAAATATTATCACATATACAATCAACAACAGAAGAAATATCAGAAGAAAAAATTATATAGGTACACATCGCAGTATAATCACATATAAAGGTACTGGCACTGAACGGGATAATTAACATTCTAAACGTGAAACAATTTAAAAATAATGTTGAATGCCTTACGTGCAGAGGAGAACTGATGGTAGAGGTTATCAACAATAATAATGAAGTTTTCGGTTGTAAAAGAAACTGTCCCAAAACCAACAAATAGGGCTGCACCGTTCCTTTCCATTGTGTTGCTTTCTGCCTCTGCTCTTGGATAATATTTTCTATATCTCCAAACCTCTGCAAAAAAAATGCTTATAAATTCTGTATCCTCTAAATTATTATTACAATGAGTGATATGATGAGCTATTCCCATAAAAAAGACAGTACTGTGCGAGACCATTTCAATCTAATAATTCAAAATTCTAAAGTTACTTAAGAAAATATGGTATAACTGGTAGATTATCGTTTTTTTTTCTATTGAACGATGCTCGTACAGTATTGTGTGATTCGAAAAATTATTTTTACAAGTAGTAAGAGCTAATTCATTCGATAAAAATAACAAATATTTCACTTACTTCAGAATTCATCTCTTTAATTTTCCTTGAAATCAATTTTCATTCCTGAGGTAGGTATGAGATCATGATCATTGAGATTTTTTATGAGCTCTAAGGAAATATCTTGCTCTGAAAAAGTGATAATACCAATGTTATAGGAATTCTTAAAATGAATGTTCTTAGAAATGTAAGAGATGCGCACCTGGAGCATTTTAAGTATGAAATTTTTCGAAAGAGAAAACAGATTTGTGATTCAAAACGTATAAGATTCAAAGTAGAAATTAAGTTTTTTTTTTAATTTCAATTTAAATCAATACATAGCTAACTTATTATCTTACCTTGAAATAGCTTGATAACACTGCCCGAGCATCCCCATTCTCTCATTAATTTTTCCACATTTCACTAAAAATTGGTTAAACTTTCTTCAACACACTGAACTTGGACGAAAGATGCGATATGAACAAGTCGAATCATGATCGAGAGTGATATCCCCTTTTGCGCACTGAATAGAGGGCGCTTTTTAGTATATTGTTGAATAATTTACTTGGATCTAGTGGATGGAGACATTCATATACTTGGATTACGATAATAAAACCTAACTACCGGAAGGAGAATTGGCGTATTATAATTTATCGCTTAACATCATACTTGGACCAAGTGAATGAAAATTTCATCAAGATTAGTAATATGTAGTTTCACTTGAATTTTTAGTGAGGTATATAGAATTATTCTACTTTTTTTTCTTTCAAAATTTTGGAATCTCTGAATGTTCCAGATTTTATGTTTTCTATTTACATATTTCGGGAAACATTTTCAGGATACTTTGATATTTACCCTTATGAAAATTCACTCAAAACGAAATATTTCATACTACTTATATGTAGAAATTTCCTTTGATGGCCAATTAGTAGGCTTTTTTTCAATGGTATTAGTAACAGTAAATATCAGATATTATTTGAAATGAAACTAGAACTGTGCTGAATATCGAAAAATTGTGTACGTTGGATTGTTAATTTGAGTGAGAATTCTAAAAGTCAATGAATGCATGCATGGATATGAAAACGTCATATTTATTTCGATTAGGGATTAACACTTGATAAAGCGAAATGGTATTGAAAAATATACAAAAACAAAATGTGATATCTAACAATTTTCACTTGAAACATATTCTTCTTGAGTTGATATTTTTTGAGATAATTCACAGTCTCAAGTTTAATGCCTAGGTATATAATGAAATCGAAGTCAAAATCAACAAATAAGGGTGCTATAGAGCCCTTAATAATACTAGTCCCTTTCTGGGTTTGTAACATCCTTGAACGATTTCGACACCACATTCAATACCAATACTTTATTTGCATAAATACAGAAGTAAGAAGGTTTAGCATTGTTAACCCAAAGACGGATTATTGTCGAATAATTTACTTGGATCTAGTGGATGGAGAAATTTATATACTTGGATTACGATAAAACTGCTCGCAAACGAATCACAGGGTTCTCATTGTTCCTTTTATTCATGCATGTTGCCTAACTACCGGAAGAAGAATTGGCGTCTTAGTATATTCTGAAAATTGCACTTGGATCGAGTGAATGCATGTCATTTCACCTAAATTAACAAATACGATGAATTTTTCAACAACTACTTTCTCTCTCTTTCAAAATTATGGAATTACTGAGAGAAATGTTTCACAGAATGTAATAGATTTGGTGATCTTTTTTTATAATGTTTCACCACACAATTTCATTAGAAATCGATTTGTAAGAAGTAATTGAAATTTTCTTTTAAATTATATTTTCCCATTTTTTTTATAATTTCAACTTCATATTCAAATCCATACAAAATATATATGTATATTTTGAGAGGAGAGTCTATCTATCTCAATGGTAACTCTTTTCAGATTTTGAACTTATCGTATATCTATAATCTAAAATCTAAACGTTATCCTAGCAATATTTTATTCTCGATTTTATTCCATTTGGCGAAATATTCTCTAATCATTATTGATTGATTAATTAATTATTCAATTCATTATTTCATGTCAATCGAAATTGTTATTTCAAGAAAACCAATTTCTTGAAAATAACATATGGAATGAGGATATTCCAATTCTTGAACTGAGAATATTATATTTTCGAAGTCAAGATATCATATAGTTACCTGAAATATAGAAGTACTCTCGAATTGATAAAAGTGAATAGTTTGGATTGAATAAATAATTTACTTGGATGGAGAATTTCATTCTTCAATCAAGTATATGTTTTTTGAGTAAAATAAATTCTTTCCAAGTATACAAAATTTCCCTTTTTACTTGTTTTGAGTCTATATATACTTGAAACAACTCTAATATTTCAAGAATATTGGTATTCTTGATTTGAGGATAGATTTCTTTCCGTGCACCTCGCCAAGCTAATTCTACCGCGGCTATGTGATAGAATTTCCGTTGCAGCCCTTCAGGAGTATTATCATTCCATAAATTCACCATTTTTGTTATTTCCACAGAACTTAATGCTGCCGAACTTTGCTTCCTTTTACTTGGGTCTGATTGCAGTTTTCGTCGTATAGAATCACGGGCAGCTCGCGCTTGTTGAAATACAACACTTTTGAATGGGTCAATAATAACTTTCATTTCTTTATAATATTTTTCTTGTAACAGCTTACTTGTTATATTCCACATGGTTTTGACCGCACTTTCTTTGAACTCTTTACCATCTTTTCTCCTCATGTTCACAGCCCAATCCTTTAAAATCAACGCCAATTCTTCCGCCGTCCGATTTCCATCTAATTGATACTTTCTATCGTTGCAAAAGTCTATAAATGCTTTCCATACAAATTTCTTACTGTAAACGGTGTTTTTTGGTATGTTCGATTCTATAATTTCATTAATATTATCGTCAGTATTGCAACCAAATCGTGACATTTCGAAATATTAAATATTTGAAACTTCAAAATCGAAATGAATCAATATGTGTCCATAGCAACGTGAAAACAGCCCATGGTCTGTTATCGATGTAATGTTGACATGATTGGGTGAAATTGTTCATCTGATATCAAATGAGGAAATTTAATTGGTTGTTGGAACTGTCAAAAAATTTTCTGTATTATGAAAATTCTGTTACTACCTCTACCACATCCATAGAATATTATACAAATTCTGAATTGGTGATCCAAAAATTATATCAAGAATATAATTGTTGGTATAAGGATCAAATAGCAGGAAAATGACACTCTGTCAGTTCGCCGACGTTTCGGAAATATATTTTTTAATCTTCAGGGCTCTAAAAAGTAAGAGAACATCATGAAACAAAATATCTACAATAATCTTATACAAATAGGGAAATCTCGAGCAACTCCTTAAACTACTGACTAGAAAAAGACTACAAAACACAGTATGATGTAAATAGAAATACATACAGAGACATAAAAATATTGTTAAAATATTAAAATGTATAACAATATATAATAAATACAGTACTTACAGACTAGACAAAAGTGCCTACCCAAAATCATCTCCTGAATATTCAAATCAATCATCCAATAATTAGCTCGAAAAGAAAGCATAACCAATTAAAAGCAGGGACAACAATGCGACCGATGATGAAACAAAATGCAGACAGACGTGGGTGAAGTCAAAGAAACGACGGACTGGGAACAATATAGGGTAAAAAACATAGACGTACGTGTGTGGCGTGTTGAAAGATCAACAATGAAACGTGAAATTGACAGGGGGCCGAAATCTTACTTAATTTTAAGTTCCTAAGCTGTTTGTTCGTTTTTTCAAAAAACGATAATAAAATCGACTGAGTTGTTGAATATCTGACCTAGAATATACTGAGTCGTGCACAGTTATTTGAACCATCTCAAACATCAACCGATTACCTAACGGCTCCCTATTCAGTATTTGAACGTCCTCAAAATCGAAGCTCTGACCTTTGCTCACACAATTTTATATTCTTGATACATCTACGTACTGACCTATAATTCTCATGGAGTAAACAGTTGAATTTAATTTATTACTGATGTAGTCAATGTGACTATCAAAAGAGAGTGTACTGTCCATATACAATCCAAGAAATTTAGTATCATGTGTAACTTGTAGTGTGCTGCTAGCAAGATTTATTTCGTCTGGAGTTTCAAAGCGTGCATGATTTGTTTTAAACAATATAGCGCTAGTCTTATTCTCATTAAATGTAAGATACTCCAAGTTCAACATCTCCATAATCAGATCTTGCCATTGGATCATACCTGTCCAGTACTACCATTTGTTTTCTGTTCGATAAATAAGATTCGAACAACTTTGGCGCTGGTCCTCTTATACCGTACCTCTCTAACTTGTCAAGTAAGTTACAGTGATTTAGACTGTCGAAAGCCTTTGTCAGGTCAAGAAATATTCCAAGTGAAAGCTCATCTTCTTCCAAAGAATCCAATATATACTGGAGAAACTGGAATACAGCAGTTTGTGTTGATTTTTCCTTCTGATATCCATATTAGGAGCTGCTTAGTCTACCACACATCAACTCGAAGTCCATTACTCTCTTACATAACACTGTTTCGAGAATTTTTGCAAACGATGGTAATAAGCTTATTGGTCTAAAATTTTCGAAATCTGTAAGGCTGCCCTTTTTATGTATAGGTTTAACTAAAGCATTTTTCATTGGACTTAATGTTATTTGAGGAAAATTGTTGGTTTTTTACTACGTGCTTCACCACGTTAAGCAGATACTTATTATAGTCATTGGCTGTTTTTTTTTGCATTTCCCTCAAACTGTATAATAATAATAATAATAACCGCACGGGTGTGGTTTGGTTTCTGCCACGCCACATGGGGGTGACGTTCCCACGGCCCGAGTCACCTGGGCCACCAAGGGTAAATGGTGGCAAACCCATGAACGAGAAGTGGAAACCGATATCGTGGCAGAAGATCGAGATGCCACTCCACCTGCTGGCTCGACCACCGTGAGGAGGACTGCTCGCAGGGGAGCTCGCAACGCACGTATCGAGTGGAGCCGCGAAATGAAAATTGAAGTAATGCGAGCTTTTCATTACGTGAACAATTGCGAGGACAAACTACTTCCTGGATGGAGATACTCCCTCTATACCGAGTTCACCGGGAGGCATCCGGAACTTCAGAAGACGGAAGGGAAATCTTCAAGGGATCGAGTTATCCCAGAAGATCGTGGGATGTGCACAGCAGGCTGTGGATTTGCAAACCTATCACATCGTGCGGAAATTTCTGAACTAGTGGGAGGAACTGAAATGTTTTTCCACTGGTTCATAGAAGAATTACCAGCTTAAGCTGAGAACGGGAGACCGATGAAGAATAATAATAACAACCGCACAGATGTGGTTTGGTTTCTGCCACGCCACATGGGGGGCGACGTCCCCACGGCCCGAGTTACCTTGGCCACCAAGGGCGAATGGTGGCAAACCCATGAACGAGAAGTGGAAACCGATATCGTGGCAGAAGATCCAGATGCCACTCCACCTGCTGGCTCGACCACCGTGAGGACTGCCCGCAGGGGAGCTCGCAACGCACGTATCCAGTGGAGCCGCGAAATGAATATTGAAGTAATGCGATCTTTTCATTACGTGAACAATTGCGAGGACAAACCACTTCCTGGATGGAGATACCTACTCCCTCTATACCCAGTTTACCAAGAGGCATCCGGAACTTCAGAAGACAGAAGGGAATCATTCAAGAGAAATATTCAAGGGATCGAATTATCCCAGAAGATCGCGGGATGTGCACAGCAGGCTGTGGATCTGCAAACCTATCACATCAAGCGGAAATTTCTGAACTAGTGTCCATAGAAGAATTACCAGCTCAAGCTGAGAACGGGAGACCGATGAAGAATAATAATAATAATAACGAAAAGGAGGATAATGTCCCTAAGTTGGAACAAACTAATAATAATAACGTTTATTCACTTAATTGAGTGTACAATAATTAAATTTCACAGAAAATATGCCGACCGAATAAACAAGTTGTCCACAGAAGTATCCTTGTGTGTTGGATTATGTCTAAATCCTACCCAACATAAATTCATTGACCATAATTATAGATATCCCACGTTAACCATAATTCCCTCTATATTCGACACCAAAACAAAATTTCTAACAAGTGAAAATACATAAATTGTCCACAAATAAATTATACAGGGAGTCGCCAAGATGTAGATATTTCTGTATAGGTAATTCCTAAAGACTTTTAACTCTGATAGTCCATCAATCTATATTCTGTTCCAGTGTTGAAAAAATTCGAGATGACTCCAATTGGAGTCTGTCGGATCCAAAATTTCAGCTTATATTTAAACGAGATGTAATTGTTAACTTCTTTTAGTTCGGGGGGTAAACAGTTGAACAATTTTAGAGCTAAGTAAGTAAAATGTCTTTGACTTGCTGTTTTATTAATTCTTTTCACTACTGAAGTGGAGTTTTTGTTTCGTGTTTTATATTCATGTTGCATAAGAATCAATTTATTCTTTTCTCGATATTGTTTTAATAACAATATCTTAGCATAAAGCTGATGCATGCTAAACATCCCAGATTCCTGGTAAAGACTTTCAGTAGGGTACATTCTTGGTTTCCTGAAAATGGTTTTTATAATAGACTTTTGTACTCTCTCCAAACTGTTCTTGAATGTCCAGGCAGCTCCTCCCCACCCTATTAATCCATAAACTAGGTGACGTTTCACGAGAAAGTAGTGAAGAACACGTAAGTACTCCTCCACATCCAGAACGCTATGTTGCTATTGATTCGGTTGCATTTCTCTTGGATTTGTTTCATTACTCCCCATACTGCCTTGGATTTGTTATCTGAATTTATAACTTGTGAATGGTACCTGTTTGACCTTAACTGCTTCAGTTTGCTGTTGTACCCTTTTTTTGTTCTTCGGTATTCATCCCTATATCTTGTATCTGAGGAACTGCACACAGGAAGTATGTCCAATCTGTTTTTGCATTCCTTTAAGTCAGTGTCATATTCCAGTTTTACATGTTTCTTTCTCCCTTCAAGGATTTTTCCTTAGGAAAAGAGCTGTCAAAGAACCTCAGGAATATACCCATGAAAGCATTCCACTGATCATTTACTTCAGATTGTTTAATATTGTACACTTTCGACCAACAAGCTGTCTTCAAACCGTTAACAAAGTTTTCTGTATTTTGTTGATTAAAAAATTGTTTTGGAGAGAAAACATTCGAATTCACCTCACCTGTGGTGTTATAGTTGAGATGAATATCCAATTTTTGAGCCGTGTGATCAGAAATCATTGAATGCAACACCTGAGAAGAATAATTCACTTATCAGTTAAAATGTTGTCAATTTCGGTTTTGGAGGTGGGTAATTTTGGGGGAATCTGAAATTGTTTGTAAAATTTTGTAGGAATTAATAAGAGATATGAAATCTTGTTTTTCTCGTTACTTACTACAAAAGTCAATGTTAAAATCACCTGCTATAACTATCTTACAGTTGTTTTTTTTGAATGAGAATAACCAATACCTTTTCTAACCTATCAATAAGCACATATGCATTTCCTGGAGGGCTATATATTGTTATTAACACAATTTTTATCCTGTTTGCATCGAATTCACATGTCCCGTTATTCCTTCTCTGACATATATATCTGCTCCCCCATGTGAATTTTCCCTCTCCCTGCAGAAACTTGCAACCAGGTGGTAATTTTCCAGTGTAAACATTTGTAATTGTGACTCGGTCTTCCAATGTTCTGTGACACAAATGAAATCACATTTCTGTTGTTCACTTATAAAAGTCTGAAGCTCATCAATACAGTTATCAATTGATTGGACATTTTGGTGCAAGAATGTTATTTTGTTGATTCGGTTTGATGTCTCTACTCTCCTAGATAGGTTTAGGTCTCTTGTATATCCAATTGAAAATTTCCCTCCTGATCCTCCAGTTCCAGAAATTTTCTGTTCTTCTCGAAATCGAATCTCTTCACAACCACGTTCAGAGGCCAAAACTCTGGTTTATACATTAGGTCCTTTTTGTCTAATGGAGCTGTTACAAGAAATCTTTTGGAATGGTTTGGACTGCTCGGGATTTCTTTCACATGAATGGATTTTTTTTTTTGGAATCCTGGGTTACTTCTCAAGTATTTCACAATTTGTTCTTCTGTGGCGGTCCTTTTGACTCTGTATACATACAGCCAAACTTTCCTTTCGCCGCCGGAAAAGCCGTTTTTGTTGTTTTTCTCGCTGACTTCTGCGGTTCCCAAATTTTTCCTGGTTTTTATTGTCCCCGTTATAATAGATTAGCATTGTTTTATTGTTATCTTGTTTAAGGAAAGAAATAACGGCATTCAGACAATTGAATATTTTTGAAATTCCGGAAAAATGGTGAATCATTGCTCCCCACCTAGGATCCACCCTCTCACCAATATATTAGGTGAACCTCAGGATATTGAATTCCGGGAAAAGTATCATACATACCGTTAGCTTAGCGGTCAAAGCCCCCGCCCGGAAAGTAGGGAGACGCAGGACGTGCATAATCTATATATATATATAGAAGAAAGATGTTGGTTACACCATTTATAACTAGAGATCGGATGGACTGTTTGTTATGAAACTTCATTTATGGAATCGTCTACGGTCTGGTTATTATAAAATACAATAAAACTTCGAAAAAATTGATGAAAGTTTTACTTATGCAGGAAATGCTTTTCCTTCTTTTGAATAAGGCCTCTAGGTGTCGCTACCGTTGATGCGTAGTCGTACAGTGAATAGACAAGTCACTGTACTTGGTCGTAGGTTGACATTACCGCTGTTAGATGGCGATATGTGATTCGCATAGAACTCATGGTAACATGGAAGTACATTGCCAGATCAAAAAGCGGGTAAACATCTCAAGTTGGTGGAACAGTGAATTTTTAGCGAAAGATCAAGTATCTGATTTTGACGATCAGTTTCAAACGTGAGTTGGCCATCTTCATCTCTTTTCTTTATTTTTGAAATGCTTTCGAATTTCTGTTTGGGTAATAGATATATTTGCGGAAATAACTGAATCCAAAATTGCCCCTAATAAGTATTGACATATTATATTCGTGTTTCTGTTCGCACAGAGACAGTATTGTAAGCGTCAATAATTTTGAAACGTTTGCTCATCGGGCTTTCACCTATGATATGCAATAATGTTTCATGGGTTGCCTAATTTGATCTGGTCGAATGACCACCAACTGATATGTTTACCATAATTTTATTTTGAGCTTAGCAGCATAGCTAAGATGTCTAAAATAATGGTGTGACCACTGATTAGATTTTGAGAATATTAGAAAAGTTTTGTTTTTGCCACTTCAGGTTGGGCTATTAACAAATGACTGATTTTTTAATTCTGGTCGACGGGCTGTGTTAATAGTTGAAAGTTCTTTAAAGGAATGATTTTTGTTCATATTCTTGACATTTTGATTCATATTAGAGCAAAGGTATAATATGGATTATACTCCTGCTATTCACAGTCCCATGAGGTACTGCAAAAAGAGAACTGTACAACAATTAAAAACAAAAAGTTATATGTTCAACAATTAGGTACCGCTTAAATAAAGAGAATTCTTTCCATGTGAATCACAAAATTGTCAAAATTTTGTATATTTTGAACTTTAATTTTGCCTAATTTATTTGAAAAAAAAAGCAATGGTAAGTTTATACTTTTAAGTATAATTCAGGCGGAACAAAGTTCGCCGGGCCAGCTAGTGTCAATATAAAGCGGTCTCTAAACGCACAATATTATTGTGCAATATTCTGGTTTGAACAATATAATTGATCGTGTGAGGACGAGATTGAAAGATTGTGCAATATATTGCGTGATTGACGAAGAGTAGACAATATATTGCACAAACTGGAAAAGATTGAGCCGTCTGAGGGCAACATTGCTCAATATTGCTCCAGCCGTAATCTATACTAGGGCAGCGCAAGGTAATGGGAGCCAACTCAAGAAAAATTTCATAAAAACCACATGTATCAACATAACAGTATATTTTGACGGGTCAAGGTCAGTAAATCCAAAGGCTCATTTGGAAAAAATGCCGACGTTTCGATTTATTTAAAATCTTCTTCTGGGTTCTGAAACATTAACAACACAGTAATGAACTAAACACGAACAATATCACTACAAAAACACAATATTAAAATGAATTAGAAGCCACCTACATTTTCAGTTGGCCTTTTTGGTCACATTAAAAAGTGAAAATCGTATTTTACGATGCATAAAACACACAGAACGATACATGCTTCCTCGCACTTTAATCATAACTAATCGTTGTCGAAGTGCAGGTGGGACACCAAAACAATGAAAATGGCATATGATGTATGGATGGAAGGGCGGAACTAAAATTTCATTATTTATTCATAATATCTCTGAACCCTTTGGCGTCCACCATCATATCAGTATGGAAAATACATCAAAACAAAAGCCTTATTTTTGGTGGATCTAATTTATTTTTTATTGACAGCAAAAGCTTGCCTACTCGACTAGTTTCGGTGAGTCCAACTCACCATTCTCAAGAGCCAAGTAACAAGACAACTGCAACGAGAGAAAAAATATACAAAACTCAAATGATGTGAATATTGATTTCAAGAAGAGGAGGAAAATTTTTAATAATAAAGTTAAAAAAGTTAAAAACTCACGATGCAGCAGTCTGTCACAGTTTCACAAACAGGCCGAACAATCGATCGGGGAACATTTTAAAAAAGATAAAAATTACAAATATCGTCAAACTTTGGTTAAAATATAAATATTGAAATATATGTCAGAAATAAATAAACAAAAACACACAAAGTAGCAACACGCATGCGAACTAGTTTCGTCATAGAATTCGCAAAACCAAATTCAACAAGGTCATAACATCTCTCCGTACAGTGGCGGCACGGTCGACAGAACAAAAAGCAAACAAAAGAATACCCAACGTCATACTAAATACAGTGGAAAAAAGATAAACTCGAATGTTATTGGGCCAATTCGGTAGATACTGTGCCTTCCAAAGGTGGTGTCTCCAACAATATATCAAATAAGCGTGGGAAGTTGTGTGTTGACAGGGCGTTGAGTGTCTTCAGTGATTTATCATTGATGTGACAAAATATCTCCAGCTCTTCCAGCACAGACTGTCTCAAACTAAAGTTGGAGGGGTGTAGGATCCTGACATCCGAATTCACGTCGAAACAATGTTTTGAGAATCTCAAGTGTCTACCAAACACTGATTTATCACAATTCTCCTTTTTCTGACTTCGAAGGTGCTCAGAAATGCGTTGTTGTAGAGTACGTCCTGTCCTACCAATGTACACTATGTTGCATCCAGCATCACCACAGCTCAATTTGTAGACACCACTTTTTTGTAATGTAGGTATCCTATCTTTGTTGTGCACAAGAATATCAAATAAAGTATTGGAAGATTTGTAAGCTGTCCTAATATTCTGTCTGTGAAACATACTTCCAATCCTGGTCGAAACAGGGCCTATATATGAAAGTTTCATATATTTCAGATCTTGGGTTTCCGGCTGCAGAGTCGTGGCATCGTTGTTGATACGTTTCATCTTCTCTTTTCTCATCAGGGAGTCCACCCAACGCAAGTCGTATCCGTTCCTAACAGCCAAATGCTTTATGATGTTGAGCTCAGACTGGAAATCAGCATTCGAAAGAGGAACACTAAACAATCGATGTATTAAGAATCTTATCCCCGAAAGGCGTTGGCCCAACTGATGTGAAGACGAAAAATGTATGAGGTGGTCTGTTTGGGTCGATTTTCTATAAATGTTGAAAACAATCTTGCCCCTGTCACGCTTCAACCATAAATCTAAAAATGGAATAGCAGAACTTTGTTCCACTTCCATGGTAAAATTCATCTTAAGGTGAAGACTGTTGAGGTAGTTTAAAAAATCGGTCAACTCGCTATGATCACCAGTCCAGCAAACAATAATGTCATCCACATATCGGTGCCAAAATAATATTTTATTTTTAAACGGATTATTCGGGTTGAACACCAATTTTCTCTCGAAAAAGGACATGAAGATCTCCGCAAAACAAGGCGAGAGTGGATTACCCATACCAATTCCATCGCACATTCTGTAAAAAACATTCTCGAATGTGAAATAATTCTGTTCCAAACACAATTTCACAAGATTCAAAACACTTTCACATTGTTCATTACTTAAAGACGATGTGCACAACATATGCTTGAACAACTTCAAAGTTTGAGCCACTGGTACATTCGTAAATAGATTGGATACATCAAAAGAAACCAAGATCGCATCATCCGGAATATGAATATCTGTCAATCTTGATATCAGCTCAGTGGTGTTCAACACGCTGTAAGGTGAACGAAACTGTAAATTGCTTCGTATGAAGTTACTCAGCCAATGGGCTAATTCGTAGGCTAGGGTTCCACGAAATGACACGACCGGTCTGATGCAAAGACTCGGATTATGAATTTTTGGTAAGCCATATAGTCTTGGAGGGTGATGGTTCATTGGGAGAAATCTACGGTAATTCTCACACAATATGGGACCGTATATTTGAACGGTATTATTGAACATCTTCTGATAATC
The DNA here is from genome assembly GCA_951802165.1 of Adalia decempunctata. NCBI lineage: Eukaryota > Metazoa > Arthropoda > Insecta > Coleoptera > Coccinellidae > Adalia > Adalia decempunctata. The sequence continues at coordinate 39,140,606 of OX637699.1, read as the reverse complement.
ATTCAGAGGATTTTTATTCAATTTAACGAAACCATTTTCCATAATAAAGTCTAATACTTTCTCAACATAATCTCCACCCGACATGATAACCATACAATTTCCCTTGTCGGCTTTTGTGACGAACAGATGGTTCACAGAAATTTTCTCTTTTATAGACTTTATTGAGGCCTTGAAATGGTTGATGGGAGAAAACCGTTTTTGTTTTCTTCTATATGAATCAAGAAGCGTATAAATTTTCGAGGACAAAAGATTTGCACAATTTCTGGCCACTGAACGAAGGGCAACTTCCACATCTGCAATTAGCGACTTAACCCCGAAGAAACCCGAGCAAGGGAAAGAAAACTTCAAACCCAGATCCAGTACCTCCATCTCTTGTTGTGAGAAGACAGTGTTCGTTAACAGTTTTACCCTCGGATGAAATGTATGTTGTATAGGTGGAAGTGGTGCTTTCTCAACATGTAATGGATCGCCTCTTGATATTAACCAGCGCAATTTCTTGTTCAATGTACGGGATCTGCGTCTAGATAAACTACCGAGCTGTAAATGTAGCTTATTCCTGAGTTCATCCATCTCTATGGGGTGCAGTCTAACCTGCAGTATATCGCCCAAAATCTTCATCTTCACCCTGTTAACAGCCACCCTGGAATGCCATTTTCGTATTTCCTTCCTGATCAAAATTCTCATATGATTACGGAGAATGTCGCCCTCACGACGGATCGTGCTTGACCTGTATGACCTCAGTATATAATTAGGGTATATGTTCTCCCTAAGACATGCCTTGTTGAACCAAATGTGTCCCGATGCGATTCTTGTTTTTCGGCCCAACTTGAAAAACTGACGGGTTAAAACTGCCAGGCTAGCGACTAACATAATATCTCTGAACCCTTTGGCGTCCACCATCATATCAGTATGGAAAATACATCAAAACAAAAGCCTTATTTTTGGTGGATCTAATTTATTTTTTATTGACAGCAAAAGCTTGCCTGCTCGACTAGTTTCGGTGAGTCCAACTCACCATTCTCAAGAGCCAAGTAACAAGACAACTGCAACGAGAGAAAAAATATACAAAACTCAAATGATGTGAATATTGATTTCAAGAAGAGGAGGAAAATTTTTAATAATAAAGTTAAAAAAGTTAAAAACTCACGATGCAGCAGTCTGTCACAGTTTCACAAACAGGCCGAACAATCGATCGGGGAACATTTTAAAAAAGATAAAAATTACAAATATCGTCAAACTTTGGTTAAAATATAAATATTGAAATATATGTCAGAAATAAATAAACAAAAACACACAAAGTAGCAACACGCATGCGAACTAGTTTCGTCATAGAATTCGCAAAACCAAATTCAACAAGGTCAGACAGAATATTAGGACAGCTTACAAATCTTCCAATACTTTATTTGATATTCTTGTGCACAACAAAGATAGGATACCTACATTACAAAAAAGTGGTGTCTACAAATTGAGCTGTGGTGATGCTGGATGCAACATAGTGTACATTGGTAGGACAGGACGTACTCTACAACAACGCATTTCTGAGCACCTTCGAAGTCAGAAAAAGGAGAATTGTGATAAATCAGTGTTTGGTAGACACTTGAGATTCTCAAAACATTGTTTCGACGTGAATTCGGATGTCAGGATCCTACACCCCTCCAACTTTAGTTTGAGACAGTCTGTGCTGGAAGAGCTGGAGATATTTTGTCACATCAATGATAAATCACTGAAGACACTCAACGCCCTGTCAACACACAACTTCCCACGCTTATTTGATATATTGTTGGAGACACCACCTTTGGAAGGCACAGTATCTACCGAATTGGCCCAATAACATTCGAGTTTATCTTTTTTCCACTGTATTTAGTATGACGTTGGGTATTCTTTTGTTTGCTTTTTGTTCTGTCGACCGTGCCGCCACTGTACGGAGAGATGTTATGACCTTGTTGAATTTGGTTTTGCGAATTCTATGACGAAACTAGTTCGCATGCGTGTTGCTACTTTGTGTGTTTTTGTTTATTTATTTCTGACATATATTTCAATATTTATATTTTAACCAAAGTTTGACGATATTTGTAATTTTTATCTTTTTTAAAATGTTCCCCGATCGATTGTTCGGCCTGTTTGTGAAACTGTGACAGACTGCTGCATCGTGAGTTTTTAACTTTTTTAACTTTATTATTAAAAATTTTCCTCCTCTTCTTGAAATCAATATTCACATCATTTGAGTTTTGTATATTTTTTCTCTCGTTGCAGTTGTCTTGTTACTTGGCTCTTGAGAATGGTGAGTTGGACTCACCGAAACTAGTCGAGCAGGCAAGCTTTTGCTGTCAATAAAAAATAAATTAGATCCACCAAAAATAAGGCTTTTGTTTTGATGTATTTTCCATACTGATTATTTATTCAACCCCTTTCTTTAAGCTCAACAATTAAGCTCAAGTACGCCGTATTCAGATTATCAATATCAGTTCTTTTGTTGATTGATCTTTTGCACTGTTTAACCGACACCATTTCATCGCTCTTTCAAGTTGTTTTCAAATCGCACAATGGAAGCCTCGTCGAAATTGAAAGAATGTAGTTCCTTGAGGGAATGTTCCGCTAGTGCCATATTATTATCTTTTCTTTTGAGGAGGTTGTTGATGCTGTCACGACGATGTTCGGATATTCTAGTTTCCAGATAGCGACAAGGATTTTATAAATAACACCCGACATCATTGATTTAGTTGCTGGTGGCTCAACTTAGAAAATACATTTCTTTTAAGCCCGCAACGGACGGCGAGCGATAATATAATATATATTATAGCTTTGCATTGACATATGTCATTTTAGTATGGAAAAATATCGTAATATCGGAATATATATTATAGCGTCGTCCGCGGGGCTTGGTGCATTTTCATAAGGAGCGATATTGGTGAAATATATGAGATATAATATATCGCTCGCCGTCCGTTGCGGGCTTTATTGTGTTAAACGTTCCTCGATTCGAGTAATGTCCGAATTCTTTCCGAGAGACGTCGAATGTACGGTATGGAAAAATACTTGGTGGGTTCGTTCAAATTATCCTTTCGATCATTTGTTCTGCTGAAAAGGACTATCCTTATAATGGTGGGGGGATAGTTATTTTTCAGCAGATACGACTTGATTTTATTCAAATTATCTTCTCGAAACTTCTTCTTCTTCTTCTTCTTCCTTCTTCATTATAGGCATTTTTGCCTGTTCCTTCTTCGTAACTTGTCCGGTGTTCAGTTGGCAGTCATGTTATAGCTCCATCTTTTCCGCGGTCTTCCTATACTTCTCCTTCCAGTTTGTGATTTATCACGTGCAATTCTGACCATTCTCTTATGATCCATTCGGTCTATGTGTGCATTCCACTCGTGCTTTCTCCCCAGGATCCACTCATTCACCTCTTCCACCCCGCACATTTTCCTTATGTTGTCACTGCGCTCTCTATCTAATAGCGTTTTTCCAGCTATTTTCCTTAGGATTTTCATTTCACATGTTTCCAACAACCTCTTAGTTTTTGTTGTGTCTGGTCGTGTTTCTGATGTGTACGTCATTATTGGTCTTATGGTAGCTTTGTAGATTCTTGCCTTTGTCTCGGTTCGCAAATGTTTGTTACTCCATATGGTGTCGTTCATGCATCCAGCTGTTCTCACTGCCTTATTTACCTGTTGTCTCACCTCGGACTCTACATTCCCGAAACCACAAAGCTCTATTCCCAAGTATCTGAACGTCATCTCTTGCTGTATGATTTGGTCATCGACGACGAGTTTACATCTGAGAGGATATTTGGATGTAGTCAAACATTTTGTTTTTGTAACAGATATAACCATATTCAGGGATTTTGCTATGGAATTGAGGAGATACAGAAGCCTCTGCAGGTCATCCTCGTTCTCTGCAATCAGCACTGCGTCATCAGCGTAGCAAAGAATCGAAAAATTTGTATTGCCCATTTTATACCCCCTGAGACGCCGAACTTTTTGTATTATTTCATCCATGATCAGGTTGAAAAGCAATGGGCTCAAAGAGTCACCCTGTCGAATTCCTTTCTCCACCGATATAGGTCTGGTGAGTTCTCCATCGATTTTAGCCTGTATTTTGTTGGAGCTATATACTCGTATATCTTCAATCACTTTGATTAAGTTGTGCGGTCGTTACACCAGGTGTTCTATGCATCTATGAAGCAATCTATGAATTCGACAAACGTCAATAAATTTTGTCGCTGAAAAACCAACATGTTGATTTTGCCGGCTTGAAAATTTTTTCGGTATGAAACGATCGTTGCTACGGAAACTTCCTCACTAAAAATGAAAAGAGTGGAATAGTCAATTGAAAAACTAATTGAATCGAAAAAAAGAAAACTATTTGCCCTCAGGACGTTCTTCAACTTCAAATTAAAAAAAAATCAAGTCTCTACTGGAGATTTACCACGATTCAAAAGGTGATACTTCCCCTTAACATCTCTCTTAAACCCCTGAACACAATTAAAAGAAATTTCTTTTCTAAGTTGAAGCCACCAACAACTAAATCAATGATGCCGGGTGTTATTTATAAAATACCTTGTCGGGATTGTGACCGAGTTTACATTGGCCTATTGGGTCGCTATCTGGGGCCCTATTCTTGACATCATTCGCAACTCTGCTTATACGCAGGTCTGCGAGTGGTCAATTTGCGAATACTCCAAATGCGATTCTTGGCAACCCTTCGCAAAGTCGTCCGAACTTTATTATTCGCATGTTCAAATGATCTTGGCAACAGCGCAATTTTTGAAGAATAAAATTTTTACCGTACTCGTATGGTCAACGAAGAAATCAGCTGGTGATGAGGTAAACAAACCTTTTTTAAAGGGGTTAATAATATTTGAACGTCAGTGTAGTGCATTTTGGTGAAAGTTGGAGATAGAGAAAAAGCGTTTGAATACTAGTTTTTTTGAACAATTGTGAGTATTTGTTCTCTGAGAATACTGTGAAGTAGGTGAATCTTCTACAAAAATGTTAAAAGATTACCAGTTGAAATATATTGTAAAATACAAAAGGACTTAATGGAATTAATTTTTTACAGATAAGTTAAAATAAAAATGGATTCAACCGTCACTAGGACCACTAATACATCTAGTGAGCAGAGATAATGATGCAGGAATTTGTGAAAAAAATCCCCAGTTTACACAAAAAAATGCTCAGAGTTTGTGGCAAGAAATGGCCACTATTTTGAACAGTTGTGGAGGAGGAGCGTTCAAAGATTGGAAATCCTGGAGGAATGTAGGTTATATTTTACTTCTAATAACTGAAAGAATTAACTCCACATTTATTTCAGACGTGGCATGACATAAGGTCCAGAGCAAAATCAAAAGCAAACAAGAACAAGAAATACCATAGGGGAACAGGTGGTGGACCTCACCAGGAAATACCTAATTCTCAGTATGAGAAAGGGGTGCTGGTAACGATCAAAGAGGTTTCAATGGAAGGGCATGATGGTGTTAAAGAATCACTGACAGTCTTCTCATTTGATTCTTTTAAAGAATACTTAACAACTGTACCTGGAGAATGGCACTACACAGAGGTGGCTACAGAAAGCCTGGAGGTGATATCCCCATCAACAGTTGGTCCGGAAGTGACATCCAAACCCAAAGTTAGCCTGGAAGTGCAGCCTCAGCTACCCACCAGACGTGTCATTAAAAAAATGAACAAAAATAAACCACTCATCCATGCATCCAAGGCTGCTGAAAGTTGTAAAATCAGCCTCGAAAAAAAGAACGAAATAAAGGAAAAATATTATACTTAACAAAAAACTCGCTTTGTTAGAAAGAGTAGCGATTGCGAAAGAAAGAGCTGCAACTGCTAAAGAAAATTTAGCAGTTTCCCAAGGCAGAAAGGCTGTTGCCCTTGAGGAAATTTCCAATAATATAAAGGATTTCATGGAATTAATGATTTGTTGTAATAAATAAAATTTCCTGATCAATTCTCTAGTTTTATTTCGAAGCCATATTTACGATGTTCATCAAAATGAGTACAGTGCTACCTCTTTAATCTGCACATCTTCCTTCTTGTCAGTAGAGGAATCATTGGTTTTTATGTCATTTTTTGTTTCATCCACAATATTTTTATCAGTAAGTAGGATTTCACTTTCATGAAAATTTCCTGAAATCCCATCGTCGCAACTCGAAAATTTCAGAGGCGACTTGTTTATGTCTGGATTAAAGAAATGTGTCAAGATTACAATTTACATTGTCCTTAATAATAATTACCCTTGTTCTTGAAGTCTGAAAGTTTCAAACATACTATATGTCAATGAGCATCTAATATATTATATACCTTAAAAGTAAGGGTCCCCTTAAAAACCAGTTTTCATGGATATTGTTTGAATACAAATTATTTTGTCATGTGGAAAAGCCAAAATTAGCCACCTGACATTTCATTTATGAGAAATGATTATTCATCAGGAAGAAAAAAATTTATTCCGGAAAAAATGCAGTTTGTTTCAATTAATTTATTCAACTACTATAAAATACACAACTTATTATTATAAAAATTGTGATTCATTGAAAATAGGTATTTAATAATCTAGTTCTGGCTCTTCTTCCGGAAGACAGCTGAGGGTTCACTCTACCTATGGCTTCATTATTTTCATTTTGGACATTTCCACTCAAAATTATACCAAAATCAAAATTTTCTCCTCCATCCTCGTTATCTGGCAATGGGGTATTGTATTCATTACGCATGTTGTGCAAAACAAAACACGAATTAATTATGCGACATGCTACATCTGGTCTACGTCTACTCGTATAATGTAGTGCCCTATGCTTGAATAAACATCTGAACCTCATTTTTAGTACCCCATTACATCTCTCTATCAAAGATCTAGTTCTCTCATATGCAATGTTGTATTTGTACTCTGGTGTATTCAGAGCAGGTTCTCCTTCCACTGGTGTACGAAGCCACATTCTGAGAGGATGTCCAGTGTCGCCTGAAATAAAATGATCATTGAAATCATTAAGTGTAAGAACCCTTTTCTTCCTATTTCGGAAATAATACTCCCAGGGGAATCAAAACTAACTTTATTCGGTGATCGACAACGTAATTAACTGCTAATGGTTATATTATCATCCACACTTATTTCTTTTGGAATGCCCGTCGTAGACTGCTTCTCTTCCCCGTTGCTTCAAGGCCACTTCAGCCCTGAGTCAGCTTTACATATTTCGTCTCAACGAAATATTTATCAGCATCGTATGAATTTTGAAACGTATTTCTTCATATTCGGGAACCAATAATTTTCTCTAATAACAGATAACGTTTTATCCAGGGAAAAATGTCCAGCTGAATCATGACAGTATCTGGTGACAGCATGTCTCCCCGATTTAGGTACTACCCATTTTTCTTCTATTTTCTCTTTAGTGCTGGATACTATTAGCACTTCCTACTATTCTGATCGCGGGTTTACTAATGTTTGATAAAGCGGATTTTCTAATTCAATATTAGCGAAATTTTCCATAATTGAGCGGAATGACGTCATCGCTAAAATTTTTAAATAGAGATGTGGGTGTTGTGATACATTATTTGAAAGGTCTTTTAAATACCTATTCAGCGATATCAATATGTACAGTATTTGATTTGCGTATTGTCACAAATATTATTGATGAAATTTCAACAGGTTTCTTGATGAAGTGTATCAAATATTAGTATGATGTATTTATTGACACACAAAAATAAATTTTGTAGAGGCCGTCATTGTATTTCAGCTGAAGGTAAACAATTTGAGCACTTAATCTAAGTTTCTTTGTATTTAATGAGTAATGCATAATAAATATTTATTGTAATAATAAAATTTTATTAATTTTTCAAACCAATACAAAAACCAATTAAGTACTGTAAATAATTGATATGACTGAATAGGTATTTAAAAGACCTTTCAAATAATGTATCACAACACCCACATTTCCGTTTGAAGATTTTAGCGATGCCGTCATCACGCTCACATAGATGACGTCAAAAATAAAAAGGTATCTTTACAAATAGCCCGTTTCAAAATAAAAATCGACGGGTTTCAGGATTTTTCCTTGAAGTCGCCGGTTTACGAAATATCGAATTTATTCCTTTCATTTGCACCATACTGTACATACAGGATGTCCGGTAAACCTTGTACAATATTGAAACTGGTGATAGACCAGGTCATGACTGTTCAGAATATCAGAATTTCACCTCAGTAAAAATATCACCATTTTCGAGATCTAGAAAATCACTACCAATCGAAATACCACTCCTTCCAAAAATAATTATCCAACTTTCATACCATTTTAGAGTCTGGACAAAATGGGCATTCTTTTGTTATGAATGTTCACCTCCACGTGGTTATGTTTTTTTTTCAGACAATAATGTCAAAGTTTTGTTAATACAAATTGGTGGGATTCAAATCTGGCATTTTACCTCTATTTCTTGAAAAATGTATCAAGTTCTGAAAAACTGTTTTGTACGTCTGAAAGCATCACTCATCATAATCTTCAGCAACAAAGATATTTGAATTAGTCTCAATTTGTAGACATAGCACTCAAAAAACGGAGGTGAGGTAGTGATTTTCTAGATATTTAGAAAATGCCCATTATCTCGAAAATTGTGATATTTTTACTGAGGTGAAACTCTGATATTCTGAACAGTTATGACCTGGTCTATCACCAGTTTCAATATTGTACAAGGTTTACCGGACACCCTGTATATACATCGGGTTATAACGTTCGACGTCTTCCGATTCCTAATCTCCAGCCTTCTCTATATCTCTCCACATGTCTCCCTGTAGACCTCTTTCCTGAATTTCATTATCTATTCCCTCTCTCCAGCTTTTGCGTGGTCTTCCATGTCCATAAAGTTAGCAGTGCCACTTTCGAGAAATTCAATGAAACCTATTGCATTAATTGTCGAATAATTGTCGAGAATTTGTCGTGAAAGAAAAAAATTTGTCGCGTCCTTAGTTTTTTTTCTACGGGGTGGCTTTGCTAACTTAACGTTAAGTTAGCAGAACCACTTTTTCAATATCGCCCGAATCTCATGAAAATGGTTAAAAATAATTGTCGAGTAATTGTCGTAGTCGATATGAAGTAAAAAAAACCCAAAAAATCCATTCCTTTTTGTTTATTTTACGTCTTCTTCCCGCGAGTTCGAGATATTCCTAGAATTATCGCATTTTTGGCAACAGCGCATTCGTAATTGACTCTTTTCTATTGCATTAATTGTCGAATACCTGCCTCGAAGTTGTCGTGAAAGAAAAAAATTCGTCGCGTCCTTAGTTTTTTTTTCTAAGGGGTGGCTTTGCTCACTTTATATTAATTTATCGAAAAGTGGTCGAATATCGTCACGATGATCATGAAAGATTGTCGAGTAATTGTCGATGTTGAAATAAAGTAAAAGACACACAAAAAATTTAATCTTTCTAGCAATTTCCACTCCATTTTCTCGCGATTTTCCCATATTTCTTGAAATATCGCATTTTTGGCAACAGCGCATTCGTAATTGACTCTTTTTCTATTGCATTAATCGTCGAATACCTGTCCCGAATTTGTCGTGAAAGAAAAAAATTTGTCGCGTCCTTAGTTTTTTTTTCTATGGGGTGGCTTTGCTAACTTAACGTTAAGTTAGCAGAACCACTTTCTCAATATCGACCAAATCTCATGAAAATGGCTACAAATAATTGTCGAGTAATTGTCGTAGTCGATATGAAGTAAAAAAAACCCAAAAAATCCATTCCTTTTTGTTTATTTTACGTCTTTTTCCCGCGAGTTCGAGATATTCCTAGAATTATCGCATTTTTGGCAACAGCGCATTCCTAATTGACTCTTTTCTATTGCATTAATTGTCGAATACCTGCCTCGAAGTTGTCGTGAAAGAAAAAAATTTGTCGCGTCCTTAGTTTTTTTTTCTAAGGGGTGGCTTTGCTAACTTAACGTTAAGTTAGCAGAACCACTTTCTCAATATCGACCAAATCTCATGAAAATGGTTACAAATAATTGTCGAGTAATTGTCGTAGTCGATATGAAGTAAAAAAACCCCAAAAAATCCATTCCTTTTTGTTTATTTTACGTCTTTTTCCCGCGAGTTCGAGATATTCCTAGAATTATCGCATTTTTGGCAACAGCGCATTCGTAATTGACTCTTTTTCTATTGCATTAATTGTCGAATACCTGCCTCGAAGTTGTCGTGAAAGAAAAAAATTTGTCGCGTCCTTAGTTTTTTTTCTAAGGGGTGGCTTTGCTAACTTAACGTTAAATTAGCAGAACCACTTTCTCAATATCGACCAAATCTCATGAAAATGGTTACAAATAATTGTCGAGTAATTGTCGTAGTCGATATGAAGTAAAAAAAACCCAAAAAATCCATTCCTTTTTGTTTATTTTACGTCTTTTTCCCGCGAGTTCGAGATATTCCTAGAATTATCGCATTTTTGGCAACAGCGCATTCGTAATTGACTCTTTTCTATTGCATTAATTGTCGAATACCTGCCTCGAAGTTGTCGTGAAAGAAAAAAATTTGTCGCGTCCTTAGTTTTTTTTTCTAAGGGGTGGCTTTGCTAACTTAACGTTAAGTTAGCAGAACCACTTTCTCAATATCGACCAAATCTCATGAAAATGGTTACAAATAATTGTCGAGTAATTGTCGTAGTCGATATGAAGTAAAAAAACCCCAAAAAATCCATTCCTTTTTGTTTATTTTACGTCTTTTTCCCGCGAGTTCGAGATATTCCTAGAATTATCGCATTTTTGGCAACAGCGCATTCGTAATTGACTCTTTTTCTATTGCATTAATTGTCGAATACCTGCCTCGAAGTTGTCGTGAAAGAAAAAAATTTGTCGCGTCCTTATTTTTTTTTTCTATGGGGTGGCTTTTATTCTCTTATTACTCCTAGAGCGAATTGCGATTGCGGTTCTGAAAATACCTTCAAGAAAGAATTTTCTTCTTTCGCGACAAATTCGATGCAGGTATTCGACAATTAATGCATTAGAAAAAGAGTCAATTACGAATGCGCTGTTGCCAAAAATGCGATATTTCAAAAAAATATGGGGAAATCGCGAGAAAATGGAGTGGAAATTGCTAGAAAGATTAAATTTTTTGTGTGTCTTTTACTTTATTTCAACATCGACAATTACTCGACAATCTTTCATGATCATCGTGACGATATTCGACCACTTTTCGATAAATTAATATAAAGTGAGCAAAGCCACCCCGTAGAAAAAAAAACTAAGGACGCGACAAATTTTTTTCTTTCACGACAAATTCGACAATTAATTAGAAAAAGAGTCAATTACGAATGCGCTGTTGCCAAAAATGCGATAATTCTATAGTCTGTTCAAATATAAGAGAATGTAAACAAACAAACCAAATCGGTTTGTTTTGCGCATACTAACAGCTTATTGGTCAAAGGGTGTTCTCTACAATTCTTGTCACGCCCCCAAAAGACTGCCAGGATCGTACTTAAAGCTTAGAACGGAATGTCGATAGAAGGTACAGGAGAGTTATGAAATTTGAATACAAGTGAATGTTTTGGATTTCTTTGTTACACCCTTGTAACCCTTGTAATTAGGTCCTTTAAAATTCGCAACGGTTATAACCTGATATATCTGAAGTAGGTACCTCAATTTGTCCCGGTTATAAATATTTGTTTAAATTGTACTTAACCCTTTGTCGGTTTCCGACGAGATTTCTGAAAAATAATATAAACGAAATCATCTATTGATTCCACCTAAGCAGAAATCCCAGTCGCTAAAAAGCATCGATTCAATAGACGATTTCGACATGAACTTAATTAGGAGAATAGTTCACGGTTTTTTTCTTAATGAAATTCCTACAATTTTGAAGGTTTTGGAAGTTGTTAATAACGATGACAGCCTGCCGAATTTAAAAAAAAACAACATTTTATAAATTATTGAAAAAAATGAAATTCAAATTCAAAAAACGTGGTCGTAATAGTTTATTGATTGATAGAGACGAAATAGTTGTTTGGAGGAGAAATTATTTGAAGAAAATTCGAGAATTTAGGGAGCAAGGCCGAAAAATTTATTACCTTGACGAGACATGGATAAATGCGGGATGTACAAAAAATTCAATATGGGTCGATGAATCGATTGGGTCCAACAGACAGGCTTTTCGAGAAGGTCTGTCAACTGGTCTCAAAAACCCAAGTGGAAAAGGAAAAGGACTGATTATATGTCATATAGGGGGAGAAGACGGATTTGTAGAGAACGGCCTATGGTTTTTAGAATCGAAAAAATCCGGAGATTACCATGAGGAAATGAACGGGGAATCGTTCGAAAAGTGGTTCTCAACAATTTTGCCAACTCTGGATCATAACGCTGTCATCGTAATGGGCAACGCCAGTTATCATTCGAGAAAAATGGAATCGATTCCGTCTTCTTCAACCCGCAAGGAAGATGTCAAAAATTGGTTGCTCAGTAAAAATATTTCCTTCGAAAATGATCTTTTGAAGGCGGAACTTCTTGCTCTGGTCAAGGCAAATAGAGGGAGGTATGAAAAATTAATTATAGATGAAATGGCCAATGAGACGGGAAGAACAGTATTGAGACTCCCACCATATCATTGCGAGCTGAATCCAATCGAGCTCATTTGGGCTCAAGTAAAAGGAAAAGTAGCTGCTCAGAACTCCTCATTTAAAATTGCTGAGGTTCGTAATTTGTTTCTGGGAGCTATAGGCTCGATTGGTGCTGATAAATGGAAGAAATGCATACATCATGTTGTAACTGATGTCGAAGAAAAAATGTGTCAGCACGATAATATCATGGAGTCAACAATAGAGCGAGTGCTGGTGAATCTGGATGAAAGTGACACAGAAGAAGACCAACAAAATTCTGAATAATTTTTAATAGGGTAATACATAATATATTCTTTTGGACGCTGCATTATTTTTTTCAAACTTATGACATTTGTAATTTGAATATGTTGAATAAATGAATTTGAATTTGAGTTTATATGATTGTGTGAACTATCCTCGATCCGACCCTGGAGCCCTGAAATAAAGTCTCTACCTGAAGGAAGCCCTTCCTACCTCTGCGCGACTTTGTTTATTTTGATGTCTCTTATATTTGAACAGAGTATGGAAATATCTCGAACTCGCGGGAAAAAGACGTAAAATAAACAAAAAGGAATGGATTTTTTGGGTTTTTTTTACTTCATATCGACTACGACAATTACTCGACAATTATTTGTAACCATTTTCATGAGATTTGGTCGATATTAAGAAAGTGGTTCTGCTAACTTAACGTTAAGTTAGCAAAGCCATCCCATAGAAAAAAAAAACTAAGGACGCGACAAATTTTTTTCTTTCCACGACAAATTCGGTACAGGTATTCGACAATTAATGCAATAGAAAAAGAGTCAATTACGAATGCGCTGTTGCCAAAAATGCGATAATTCTAGGAATATCTCGAACTCGCGGGAAAAAGACGTAAAATAAACGGAAAGGAATGGATTTTTTGGGTTTTTTTTACTTTATATCGACTACGACAATTACTCGACAATTATTTATAACCATTTTCATGATATTTGGTCGATATTGAGAAAGTGGTTCTGCTAACTTAACGTTAAGTTAGCGAAGCCACCCCTTAGAAAAAAAACTAAGGACGCGACAAATTTTTTTCTTTCACGGCAACTTCGAGGCAGGTATTCGACAATTAATGCAATAGAAAAGAGTCAATTACGAATGCGCTGTTGTCAAAAATGCGATAATTCTAGGAATATCTCGAACTCGCGGGAAAAAGACGTAAAATAAACAAAAAGGAATGGATTTTTTGGGTTTTTTTTACTTCATATCGACTACGACAATTACTCGACAATTATTTGTAACCATTTTCATGAGATTCGGTCGATATTGAGAAAGTGGTTCTGCTAACTTAACGTTAAGTTAGCAAAGCCACCCCATAGAAAAAAAAAACTAAGGACGCGACAATTTTTTTTCTTTCACGACAAATTCGGGACAGGTATTCGACAATTAATGCAATAGAAAAAGAGTCAATTACGAATGCGCTGTTGCCAAAAATGCGATATTTCAAGAAATATAGGGAAATCGCGAGAAAATGGAGTGGAAATTGCTAGAAAGATTAAATTTTTTGTGTGTCTTTTACTTTATTTCAACATCGACAATTACTCGACAATCTTTTATGATCATCGTGACGATATTCGACCACTCTTTGCTAAATTAATATAAAGTGAGCAAAGCCACCCCGTAGAAAAAAAACTAAGGACGCTACAAATTTTTTTCTTTCACGACAAATTCGAGGCAGGTATTCGACAATTAATGCAATAGAAAAAGAGTCAATTACGAATGCGCTGTTGCCAAAAATGCGATATTTCAAGAAATATGGGGAAATCGCGAGAAAATGGAGTGGAAATTGCTAGAAAGATTAAATTTTTTGTGTGTCTTTTACTTTATTTCAACATCGACAATTACTCGACAATCTTTCATGATCATCGTGAGGATATTCGACCACTTTTCGATAAATTAATATAAAGTGAGCAAAGCCACCCCGTAGAAAAAAAACTAAGGACGCGACAAATTTTTTTCTTTCACGACAAATTCGAGGCAGGTATTCGACAATTAATGCAATAGAAAAAGAGTCAATTACGAATGCGCTGTTGCCAAAAATGCGATAATTCTAGGATTATCTCGAACTCGCGGGAAAAAAACGTAAAATAAACAAAAAGGAATGGATTTTTTGGGTTTTTTTTACTTCATATCGACTACGACAATTACTCGACAATTATTTGTAGCCATTTTCATGAGATTCGGTCGATATTGAGAAAGTGGTTCTGCTAACTTAACGTTAAGTTAGCAAAGCCACCCCATAGAAAAAAAAACTAAGGACGCGACAAATTTTTTTCTTTCACGACAAATTCGGGACAGGTATTCGACGATTAATGCAATAGAAAAAGAGTCGATTACGAATGCGCTGTTGCCAAAAATGCGATATTTCAAGAAATATGGGAAAATCGCGAGAAAATGGAGTGGAAATTGCTAGAAAGATTAAATTTTTTGTGTGTCTTTTACTTTATTTCAACATCGACAATTACTCGACAATCTTTCATGATCATCGTGACGATATTCGACCACTTTTCGATAAATTAATATAAAGTGAGCAAAGCCACCCCTTAGAAAAAAAAACTAAGGACGCGACAAATTTTTTTCTTTCACGACAACTTCGAGGCAGGTATTCGACAATTAATGCAATAGAAAAGAGTCAATTACGAATGCGCTGTTGCCAAAAATGCGATAATTCTAGGAATATCTCGAACTCGCGGGAAGAAGACGTAAAATAAACAAAAAGGAATGGATTTTTTGGGTTTTTTTTACTTCATATCGACTACGACAATTACTCGACAATTATTTTTAACCATTTTCATGAGATTCGTGCGATATTGAAAAAGTGGTTCTGCTAACTTAACGTTAAGTTAGCAAAGCCACCCCGTAGAAAAAAAACTAAGGACGCGACAAATTTTTTTCTTTCACGACAAATTCTCGACAATTATTCGACAATTAATGCAATAGGTTTCATTGAATTTCTCGAAAGTGGCACTGCTAACTTTATGGACATTGGTCTTCCCCGTTTTCTTCTTCCTTGAGGGTTCCAATTAAAGATTTTTTTGGTAATTCGGTGTTGTGGCATTCTCTGGACGTGTGTCCGTGCCAAACCAGCTGCTGGGTTTCTATGTCATCGATAATGTCCTGTTTTATTTCCATCCTCTTCATTATAACTTCGTTCGGTATCCTATCTCTTCTGGATTTTCCCGCTGCTCTCCTCCAGAAGTCCATCTCTGTGGCCCTTAGTGTTCTTTCAGCAACCGATTCAATACTGAGATCATATGCGATTTTGTGAAGACGATATTGACAGATGTTCTTTTTGTGTTTTCACGCGAAGGAAATTCGAAAACGAACGTAAACATCCTCCCACGCCATTGAGGAATGTTACCTACTCATTCACCAATTATTTACAATTTATGCAATCAAACAAATATAAAACAAAAAAAAGATAAGTGATGAGTTCATTGTGTGGCAAAGGACATAATTTGGTAACTGGCCTTTGATATGTGCCATTTTTTGTTTTGACAGAGGCGGCTCTAACAATACCATCTCTTCCTGGAAAAACCTCGACTATGATACCTAGAGGCCATTGGAGGACAGGTGTATTTTCATTCATAAGAACAACTATTGTTCCGAGTGTCAGGGGACTTGAATTATTTGTCCACCTCAAACGTACTTGAAGTTGCTTCGAATACTGGTTTTTTCAACGTTTCCAGTATGACTGAACAATTTGATCTAGTAGTTAATATTTTCTATTCAATCTATTCAAAGAAATATTTGAGACGTCAGCTGCTGGTTGGTGTTAATTCCCCATAAACCACCCATATGGGGTGCTAAAGGAACATTAAATTTCCAATTTATGTGATTCTCAATGAGAATTTTCTTGAGAGGATCTGTATAATCACTTGAAGCGATAAATCCTTTTGAGGAATCTAAGTGGCGTTTTGCTTCTACAAAATTTGTTCGTCTATCCGAGTGAAGTGTCTGAATTGGGCCTCTTCTACTTAAAAATCTTTTGAGGCAATCTGAAAAAGTGTCGGTTGATAAATCAGACGCAAGTTCTGAATGTAAAGCTTTGGTAGCCAAACAAACAAACATAAGCTTTTTGCGTTTTCACTCCACTATGTCGAGTCAATGTAATTGTAAAAGGAACGGCATAATCAACCCCGGTATCTATGAACGGTTTCAGAGGAATATTTACTCGGTAAGGTGGTAAATTTATCATCAATGGACAGGAAGCTTTAGGTTTGAACCTAAAACATCCATTACAAGATCGAATTCTCTGACGAATCATAGTGCGAGCGGAAATGATCCAATATTTTGTCCTTATTAAAGAATGCAATAAATGGGAACCAGTATGGAAATTTTTTCTATGATAATGATCTATCAAATTTTTACAAAATGTTCGTTTTTTGGTAGGAGATAAGGATGTCTATGATTGTCGCCTACTTCAGCATTTGAGATTCGGCCTCCCACACGAATAATTTCATGTTCATCCAGGAATGGCGATGAATTCCTAAAATATGAGGGAATCACTTTTCGCTTTTTTAAACACAACCAACGTTCTTTGAAGCGTATTTTCTGCAGTATTTTATTTAACCATTTTTCTGCTTCATCTATATCAGAAATAGCGATTTCCTTCCGATAAGGTAATAATTTTGTCAATCGCAATACGAAAACCATAGTATTACATAATTTATGGAATGATGAAAACTTGTGAATAAGTGAACGGAAAATATTCTCTGAAGTTTCAACTGTAGAAACGAAAGTGAGTTTCTGTTTTTCAGGCAGATCATTAGGCAATTCCAAATTTTTGATACCGACTAAAGGCCACTTTTCAGTGTCCTCTCTTAGCCAATTCGGACCTGAGAGCCAAACTTCCTTATGTTCTATGAATTCGCGAGGATACATTCCTCTAGAAATAATGTCAGCCACATTTTCACTGCCTTGAATGAAGATTATTTAAATCTCATTCTACTTCATGGAGAATGTAATAAAGTTGTAGATAAAACGATTCGACTGTTCATTGAGAGGTTTCCTGACCGACCCAGACCAACGAGAGATACCATTAACAGAACCATGACAAACTTGAGAAATGTCGGATCTTTCGTTAAGAAAACTATACACAGAGAAAAAAGTGTAGTAGAAGATGAGAACAACGAAATTACAGTTCTTGCATATTTTCGTGTGAATCCTCAAAATTCTCTCAAAGATGCCGAGATTGATCTGGGATTATCTAAATCGAGTGTTTGGAGAATATTAAAAAAACATAAAATGCACCCATATAAATTCAATAGGGTACAGCATTTGAAGGAAACTGATTTCGTCAGGAGAACAGAGTTTTGCGAAGCTATGATGATTCGATTTCAAGAGAATGAAAACTTTTTGGACTGTATAATTCGGACAGATGAATCTAAATTCACAAAGAATGGTCCTTTCAATAGGCATAACAGTCATTATTGGGATGAAGAGAACAACCACCACTTCAGACAATGGAACTTTCAAGAGACCTGCAGTTTCAATGTTTTTTGCGCCATCAAAAATAATGCAATTCTCGATGTTCACATTTATGATGGGACTTTAACTGGTAAGATAGAACACTACAGATGTTTGCATTATTTAAAGAATGTTCTCCCTTAGGAGATAGATATTCTGACATATTGACTCAAATAATTGAGCCGCTAGTACAGAACCATAATGACTTATGGTATCAACAAGATGGCGCGCCTCCACACAATTCACTCAATGTGTCAAATATCCTCCACAGGCTATTTGAAGATCGATGGTTGGCGAACAATGGTCCACATCTTTGGCCACCACGTTCTCCCGATTTAACTCCTTTAGACTATTATGTTTGGGGTAGGATAAAAAATATTGTCTACTCAACTCCACTGACTGATAAAGAGGACTGCATAGAACGAGTCAGAAATGCGTTCAGGTTTGTTTAGATTTTTAGATTCATAGTTTTGAAACTCAATTTGGTTTTTAAACACTTTTGCAGATCTCTTCCTCCCGATGAAATAAGAAGAGCAACGCACGAAGGATTCCTGAGACGTATAAATAAATGTCTAGAAATTAACGGTCAAAACTTTGAGCATCTTCTCTAGTTATAACTGCGAGAGTTTGCCATGGTTTTCCTAATAGTAACTTGAAGTCGGTTTCAAGAAGGGGTGAAAAATCTACAGCATGGTTCAAATAACAGTTCCTGAAAATTTCATCTGTTTGGCGTGAAGGGAAAAGAAATAGCTGAAAATTCAGTGGATCGAAAATTCTACTTATCTTTGAAAGAATTAATTATATGTTTGCTGAGTATCTGGTCTTCAACCAAAAAGTTTTTTATGTCCAAGGACAAGTGAATCCCAACGAATACCCAATACTTTAATAATTTCACTTTCATCGTTGAACTGAAAAATCGAAGAAGAACCTTCTTCTATAGGAACATTCGACAATAATTCCTTCGAATTAGTATGCCATTTTGTGATTTCGAAGCCACCCGATCTAAACATATCAGTAAGTTCAGAAAACAGTAGTTTTGCCTCAGTTATATTGTCCACACTAGTGGTTAAATCATTTACATACAAATCTCTATAATTATTATTATTATAGAAATTGTCCTATACTCTGTTCAAATGTAAGAAAGAGCAATAACGACATGTTTGGCGCATCGGTAGGAGGGGCTTCGTAAATGTACTTTCCGTCCAGAGTCGAATCGAGGAGATTTCACACAATCGTTCAGTTTATTTATCCATGTCTTATCCAGCTAGTAAATTTTTCTGCCTTGTTTCCTTAATGAGCGGATTTTCTTCAAATAATCTCTTCTCCACACAATTATTTCATCCCTATTTATCAGTTGACTATCACGACCACATTTTTGAACTTGAATTCCATTTTTTTCAATAATTTATAGAACGTTGTTCTTTTGAAATTTGGAAAACTGTCGTCATCATTCACGATTTCTAGTACTTTAGGAATCGTTGGGATTTCATTCCGGAAAAAAAAAACCGTGGACAATTCATCTGATATCGAAATCGTCAACCGAATCGATTATTTTTAACGACTGGGCTCTCCTCATAGGTGACGTTAATGTTCAATTCTCTTTATATTCTCTGAGAATTCTGAATACAGCTGAATCACTCACCCCTGAGGATTTTGAAACAATTCCTACTAAGTCTCTTTTCGATAAATCAGGATGTTCTTCCAATTCTTTTCGAGAAATGTTGAAAATTATCTCTTTCTCTTCATCAGAGACGGCTACCTTTTGGACCTTTTTCGTGGTGGTCCCCATATATCACCCTCAGAGGCAGTATCCATTTTCGAATTCGACATTGTTCTATAAACACTATATACACTTTGTCAAGAGATTTTCCAACACAATATACTTTCACAACAAAATCTATAAACACTTTGAACAGCTAGACCTTCACAGTAGCTCTTGATATTTTAACTAGTCTTGTCAATTGAAAACGTCGATATTTATGCAAATCAAGATGGCTTCAACCCATTAAGGGAAAGGACCCAAATCTGGTGTTTCCCGGAATTACCTTGTCGGAATCCTGAGCAGCCGACAAAGAGTTTCATACAAAATAATAAAAAATTTTGGACCGAAACTGAATATATCTCGGATATTACAAGTAAATGACCATTATAAATTCGAACAGAGATCTTTTACGAGTCGTGTCGATTGAAAACTTCGATATTTATGCAAATCGAGATGGCTTTCACCCATTAGGGAAAAGTACCCAAATCTGTTGTTTCCGGAATTACTTTGTCGGAATCATGCAAGATTCCGAACTAAATCTCTAAAACTCTGATGTTTCCTGGAATTACCTTGCCGCAATCTTGAGCATCCGAAAAAAAAATTATTTGGTAGATAATAATATAAAAACAAAACGAAATGACAAAAATAGGGTACGTCGGATATAAAATGTTTATGACATTGGCAAATCATAACAGAAATTTTGCACTAGAGTTTCTGAAGAAAAAGTTCTAATGTGGAAATTGCTGATTCAAATTATTGAATCATTTCTATCCAGTACCATCCACAGTCCGTTCCGAGTACGATCCTGACACTATCTTAGGGCGGTCTAAGGGTGCGTTGTTATAACCGTTTCACCAACAGGAGCTTTATTGTGCGCAAACCAGACGATTTTGTTTGTTCAAAAAGCTCCTTCTTATATTTGACTAGCTGGCCCGGCGAACTTTGTTCCGCCTAAATGATACTTACGGTGGATTTCACAAATCGTAATCACCGGTGATCGGAGATCAACAGCTTGGTTCTCTGATTTTTGAACTGTCAAATGTTTCGATGGATATGAGCTGTCACACAGAACAGATACATAAAAATAATATGTCAATTACCAATTACAGCAATTTTGGATTTAGTGATTTCCGCAAACATATTTATTACCCAAACTGAAATTCAAAAACATTTTAAAAATTATGAGAAAAGATGAAAATGGAAATATCACGATCGAAACTGATCGCCAAAATCGTATATACTTGACATTTCGATAAAAATTCACTGTGATATTCACGCGCTTCTGGATCTGTTAATAGCCCTTCATGGTACTATAAGTCCTATGCAAATTACACGGTAATTGATGTCATATGTTCTTTATTCGACCATTTCAAACAGCGACGACCGAAATTCTCGAAAAAAAAAAACAGATGACATAAATTGATGGTCGCGAAAGCCTCAACAAATTCATCGCCATCTAATGGTGCTAATGTCAAATATAGTAACTTCACGATAAGATGTCTAGAATAATGGTGTAGGCACCCGTCATTTTTGAATGGAATGACGTTCGACCAAATCGAAAATATTAGCAACGTGGCGGCGCCGCAATATCATTTCAGTGTATTTTCCGTTGTCAATTTAATGGATGTATCAACAGAGCTGATTTGCTAAAGTCAATTATGACATGACAGCAGAATGGCATCTTTTTATAATGAAAGTTTTCTAATTTTCCTAAGAACCAATATACATCAGAATGTCAGGAATATAAACACACGACAAAATTATCTACCATTAACACACGCCACGTTCGCCAGAATGATAAAAATCAGTCATAATTTGTGAATAGCGCCACCTGAAGTGGAAAGAACGAAACATTGCTAATATAATCAATTTGGCCACAACAAAATCTAATCTGTGCCTACACCATTATTCTAGACATCCTACTTCACGATTACGTTATTTTGAATAAATAAAACTATAAAAATAACTAATGATCAGTCATAATGTGTGAATAGCGCCATCTGAAGTGGTAAGAAATCTAATCATTTTAGACATCTGCATGTACTCCTACGCTAAAACTTTTTGGTGTTGGCCAACGGCGCAAAGTTGTAGGCAATTTAAATTACACACTATTACAGTGACTATAGTGGTAATATGGTAACTGTACACACCATCTAACGGAATGAATATGAAACCAAGTACCTACGAATAAGCGGTAGCGTAACTGTAACTGTAGCGACACCTAGTGGCCTCGCTCAAAAGGAGGAAAAGCATTTCCTGTATTAGTGAAATTTGCATCGATTTTTTCGAAGTTTTATTGCATTTTATAATAACCAGACCGTAGACGAATCCATATATGAAGTTTCCTAACAAACAGTCCATCCGATCTCGAGTTATAAATGGTGTAACCAACATCTTTCTTTTATATATATAGATAATAGAAGCGAGTGGGAATCTTTTTGACTCATCGAAAGCTAACTGCTTAACTACTCGTAGCGCTAAAAATGGTAAAGCCTTGACGCCGAAAGCAACTGTAAGTCAATTCATATACCTCAATGGTTTCTTCAGGCAAGAAGCGGCAAGAATGCGCTGAAATCGAAGATGATCTTCCATTAACTTCACCCTTCTATACATCTGACACAAATCAGCAATGATTGCTATTTCGAAAATTCTAAAATTCAGAAAAAGTTGCACGATATCTATCTGTAATCTCGGACCTGCAAACAAACAATCTATCAACGAAACGGATTTTTGAGCTGTCTTCGAACTAGCATCGAATACTGGAGTCGTAGTGGAATTCTTGAAAATAGCGTGATGCGGAATGAAATAGTGCGGTGAAAGAGAAGAAACACCAAAAGTTTCATCCAAAGTGAGAGCCTCTTTCATATTACCCTGATTCAAGTTATCGCGAAAAACTTCACTATATTTATCTTTCAAGTCTGATGACGAGGAAAATCTGTTCTCCTACGTTGAAAACCTTTGCAATGCGGGGGTGAACGAATCACCTAAATACCTAAATTGGCCTATTTTGAAGGGAAGGGCTACTTTATACCTTCCTGAGGGTATCCTAGAGTAAGTTGCTTTGAATAAATCTTCGCAAGCTATTTCATCAGAGCTGGAATGCTCCTTTTCTGGAACTTCTTCGAGTTTTATAAAATTTTTCAATAGTTTTTCTAGAGCGAAATTGTCAATAACTACATGAAACGAATTGGAATAAAGCGGTAAGTTGGAACGGAATTTTTGAATGCTTGCAGCATTTAGTTGAGAGAAAATTATCCTGACTACCACTGTCTAAAAGAACTCGAATTTTTTCTGTTCTATTATTTACCTTAATCATTACCTCAGCTGTAGGTAATGAAGTTATTCTATTAGGATTATGCGAAACATCCATTTTTCGATTATTACTATCAGCTACCATCAAACTAACACCACTTTGAGAAACATTACTTTCTGTATTACCATTAACAGTAGGTTACTTCTTATCAATTTATATCTTTCGTTTGGCGAAAGCTTCAAAAATCGATGACATTTAGTTATCAAATGGCTATTTTCTCCGCATATAGGACAAGGATAATGTATGATTTTATCTGAAACAGAGCTAGCGGTAGCATAAGAATATGAGCCTTTAGGTTTCGCCCCAGGCGATTTTGACTGGTTCGAACCACTGGTAGGGGTAGAGGTTCTACTTAAAACTTTGGATTGCTCTTGAACGAACGTTATTAGGCTATCATAAGATGGGATTTCATTCGATGCCAAGGACATCTCATAAAGCCTTTGTGTATTATGATAAAATTTTGACAACGCTATAGAAACAAGCTGAAAATCGGCAAGATCCTTCAAATTAAGCTGTTTAAGAGCACTAACGGCTGCATCAAATCTTTCTAAAAATGAATTCAGATTATTTGCGGATTCTGTATTCAATAGTTGGAACTCCATTATAGATTTGAAGTATGTAGTAGCGAGAAGGAGTTCATCTTGAAAAGTGTCAATTAATAATTTCCAATAGTTTCATAATTTTCTGCTACTGGTCAGATTCCAGAGCACAAAGTTTTAGCACGTCCGCGTAATTTACCGAGCAAATAATGAATCTTGTATGTTTTATCCAAATCAGGCTTTTCCTGAACACAACTTTCAAAATTTTGATAAAAAATTGGCCACATTTTAGGATCGCCAGAAAATTCCACCAAACCAATTTTCGGCAATCTTGGTTGTGCTTTCATTGCGGATATGGAACCTATACTGGTTTCATTTGTCGATACCTTTTTAGAAGCCTCTACAATGTGATAATATAATTCGTCCGCAGCTTCAACTGCTTGATAGGCAGGAATACATTCCAAACTCAATGAATTTATGTCATCTACTACTTCCAACCATTGAGTTCTCGAAGTCTCTAAATTATTCAAACCAACCTTGAAATATTCTAAAACTTTTGGATTATCCAAATTTTTTGTACAGTCGCTGGAACAACATTTTCCTTTTTGCTTCTAAAGCTTTCAGTTTATTAGTTTTACTCTCAATTTGAGCTTCTGATTTCGACATTCTTCTATAAATGAAGTTTCACTGGAGTCGAATAAATGGAAAATGAAAACAGGTTCAATAATACAAACAACGTATGTGAATACAAAAAACCATATTTTGAATGCGTTGAATGTTAGAACATATGTCAATTCGAGCCTACAAAAAATGAAGAGATGAAAATCAAATCGCGAAATACAGAACAAATTCAACGAAATTGTAATAAATGGAATTGAATCCCAGCAATCTACACAATATCCGGTTCGATTAGGATCAATATACAGGGTGACCATTTGAAAACGAAACAGACGAGATTACAGACGAAATAAATTTTTTCGATAGAAATGCTCGGACAGGTCGATTTCTGTTTCGAGGGGGACAACTTAAGATGTAGGTTACGGACGCATAGCGCTTCAACCCTTGCTACTACAACCCTCACCCCAAATTTTTGAATAGGGAAGATGGGGTGAGTGATACCTCATTTGAAAGATATTTTTATACTGATTTCAGCACAGTGATTGTTTTTTCATTTTATGCATTAGTTCT
Source organism: Adalia decempunctata (assembly GCA_951802165.1). Taxonomy (NCBI): domain Eukaryota; kingdom Metazoa; phylum Arthropoda; class Insecta; order Coleoptera; family Coccinellidae; genus Adalia; species Adalia decempunctata. The sequence continues at coordinate 39,115,741 of OX637699.1, read as the reverse complement.
CGAAATATTCTTAACTAAGTATTTGAAAATGAAGTGGTGTTTTCATGGCACTTGTAGTGTTTTTTTGTGAAAAATCGACATTTTGAGCTTCAAAACAACCATGACCATGAGTTTTTGATAAATTATTTACTTCACTTTGAAAAGTCTCATTTGTTAGATCAATATTTCAAATCGTTCTGATACCGTACAGTTGGTGAATGATTTCAGTGAATAAAACTAGTCGAACATCTGACCTTAGTAGCATTAACACGTACGGTACGACTTCATTTGCCCAGTGGTAGATGTTTTGCAATTTCAAATACAAGTACGGAAATTTTGTTGTTTCGGAAGCACGAAATGTCAATTATTCGCAAAAAATTAATTTGAGTGATAAAATTAACTAACGCATGAATATTTCGAGAACTAATGCATAAAATGAAAAAACAATTGCTGTGCGGAAATCAGTATAAAAATACCTTCCAAATGAGGTATCACTCACCCCATCTTCCCTATTCAAAAATTGGGGGTGAGGGTTGTAGCAGCAAAGATTGAAGCGCTATGCGTCCGTAACCTACATCTCAAGTTGTCCCCCTCGAAACAGAAATCGACCTGTCCGAGCATTTCTATCGAAAAAATTTATTTCGTCTGTAATCTCGTCTGTTTCGTTTTCAAATGGCCACCCTGTATGTTATGGCGAATTATAATGGACTGCGAGCTCTAAAATAAATGTGGAAATTGCTGAGAATTCAACTCACCAAATTCAATCCTTGAACTGGCTTATTTCACCCTTCGTGAACCACAGGAGCAAGGTTGGGTTGTGGGGTAGAAGAAGGATTGAAGGTCTCCAGCAAGGCAAGCACCCTTTTTCTTTTATTTTCTGTTTAGTGCTAGACAGCACTAATAGCACTTCCTACTATTCTGATCGCGGGTTTACTAATGTTTGATAAAGCGGATTTTCTAATTAAATATTAGCGAAATTTTCTATAATTTAGCGGAATTTCAAAGCGGCTGAACTATTAATTATTATTGCATAAAAATGGAAAGCGTAAACGATATCCTTCAGCGTAAGCAACCGATTCAATACTGAGATCATATGCGATCTTGTGAAGACGATATTGAAAGATGTTCTTTTTGTGTTTTCAGGCGAAGAAAATTCGAGAATGAGCGTAAACACTGAGTGTTAGTTGGATAATGATTTTTTTTAGTTTCTGAAGACTGAATAATACAGTTTATTCAAAATATCGATTTAATTCATGCTAAACTGAAACAGAACACAATCGCTTAGCCAGTTCTCGAGATAATAAATACAATCGTATGCTGCCGGACGATCTCGTCCTGACTGCAGATAATCTGATACGCACATAAGGTGAAAAGAAATAAAATATTTGTGATATACCGAGTGGCTCAAACACTGAGTGATCTTTGAACTCCAAATCCGTTAATCCCTTCATTATAAATTGTTAAGTTCGACAAAAATCGTACTATTCATTTTGTTCTAGCTCATCGGGTTCCTGAGACCTCCTCACTAGACAACGAATTTGGGACACCCGGTACAAGAAATACACCAAAATTCCGATTGAAGAAAAATATTTTTTGCGGAACTCTCTAAAGTAGCCGAGTTACCTGATCAAGACGGAACCAATGTGATTGGTGTGAATATCGGTACCTTCTGGTCAGTTCCTGTAAATAGGAAATGACACTTGCATTTGCTTTACCTAATCGTGGCAAATAAACCGTGCTAATCGGAACCGACCCGAATTAGGGAAAGTTATAACATTGCGGTGCGGAGTGCTTCCCAATTGAATATCTATTATCGGAGAACCATAATCGTTACTACAGTAGCGAGAGAAAGCTCAAAAAATCCATTCAGATCAATACATCTAGCGGTTTCGATAATGCAATCTGCACTATGACATCCTAATTTAAATAGCGATGTATTTTATTGGATAGTTGTTACAAGAGCACTCTGTTTATGAACTAGTCTTTGAAATATATAAATTAATCGAAATATGACTATATTCCCAATTACCCAAATGGGTTTAAGTACCTGTATTCGATGATTTTCATGCTAATTATATTGATTATCGAGATGAATCTCGCGAGGAAGGGGTATGTAGCACCCATCCCTCAAACTTTCTCTGTAACCCGAATTTTGAAGAACCAGAAGCCCTGCAATATGGATGTCAGTTCAAGATCACTTATACGGGAAGACTGAATTTTTCCAAAGCTCTTTATGTCAGCTAGAGTATCATACGTAGACATGTATGGTGCATCGTTTATATTTTTTGAGCTATCACTGAGATTTTGAGCACATTATTGTTTGATGTATTCATTTGTAGGATTTGTACCATGTCGCAATTTCTTACAGGTGCCGTATTGCTCTGCATATCAGAAGTTTCTGGATAACTAGGTATTTTGGAATTGGAAACTTGTATTATGAAGTTTTTCAAAAACTTTTGAATATTTCTCAAAAAAAAATTGTTTTCATTTTCAATCCCTTCATTTGATTAAGTGTTCAATTTTCACTGACCTTTTGTTCGAACTGTTGCGCAAGATGTAGTAGTCAGGTACATATATTCTTTGAATTCTCAGTATCCCCAGTTTAATCTGTCTTCACATTCTTGAAGTAGGAGAATGCCGTACGCATTTCGAATTCGACGAATGTCATCACAGGATATTTTCAACATTGAGTCGATTAGTGTAAATCAAATTCGACAATAACCTCTTCTTTTTCGAAGTGGAACCTAATTTTTTCATGATTGCGTTGGATTCTAAGGAAATACTAGTCATGATCATGCTTCTCAATTCAATAATTTGAGAGATTTTCTTGATTTTTGTTATACTTCGTATCAATTTCATCCAATCTTTTCGAAGAATGAACTTCAGAACAATGAAAAAGGACGATCACGTCCCTAAGTTAGGACAAACTAAATAATGTGAGAAATGGACTAGTAGAGATCTAGTTTCCGAAGTACACTCTGATGACGGCTAATAAGCCAGAAACCAGTAAGTCATTATCTTCCTGTGGTGGTGCCACCAGGTGGTGTACTTCGGAAACTAGATCTCTAGCAGTCAATTTCTCACTTCAGAACAATATTCTGTAGTCATATAAATTATTATTTGTCTTGAAATAGGTTACTACACTTATTTCATCGCTCCAATCATCAGCATACCTTCTTTTGTAACCTCTAGATGCTTTTACACTACCAAAACTTAAAATGTTTGAAATATACTTTCGACATATTTTCTGTCGTATAGAAGAAAGAGATATGTCTCACTCGAAGCTCTGCATGTTTTGAAACAATTCTTTTGCATTCACCCTGTTTGTATAATAGTTCCAGAATGTCATTATTCGAATTGAAGAGATTGGTTCCGTATAATCAAAGTTTAATCATTTTGATAATTAGACTTGTCACCTGTGAATTTATTGGTTACAGAGTCGGATTTACCATTAAGCAGAGTAGGCGACCACTTAGGGGCTCCGCACCAGCTAGGGGCCCCACGTGCCACGTGCACGAGAAAATTGAATGTTTTATACGTTTTAATGCCCTGTCTAGAGGCCTATCACATGGTTAATCATTTGATTCATCTATTCATAAATACCTATCCGGAAACCAGTTTGGAAAAATTCCTTCTTTTGAAGTCTTGCCGCCACCTAAAAGAGAGACAAAGGGTGTGATTTTTTCGAAATTTTCGAGAATTTCGAATATTTCCAAACCCGAGGGACTCTTACGGAAACGCCAAAACATCCACAACCCTGAGATACTATTATCCATTGATTACGCAACACATCTGTAGTTATCAAGCTACAATGAATCTGAAAAATGTCAATGTAATAGCCTACTAGGCATATTGCATAAAAATCATAAAATGCTTTCAATTTAGTGATATACCATGTATCTGATAAATAATAAGATTTTCCTTATTTTTGTCACCTAAAGAAAAAGTTCGAAATACAAAAATATCTCAAGGCGTCTTTTTTATTACGTCACGGGAAACATCATTTTTTCTTTAAAACATGCAGTTTTTCCTCATTGAAAGTGTGCATTATGTTTAGCCTCTAATCACCATGTTTCCGTCGAATTCCAAAATGCATTGACTTAGTGAGCCTGTAAGCTTGCAGGAATAAGGATTTATAATGTTATGGCTAGCATGATATCTTCTTTAGATAATTAATCATGATAAGAACGGAAAGAACTGAACTATTTCATACAGAAAAAGATCGAAATGCTTTAAGAATTATGGAGATATAAGAACAAAATCGAATGGTCCTAATAATATTCAGTATTCACAATAATGAAAAAATTAGACTAGAGATTTAATCCAAAAGTAAACCGCTTCGCAAATTCTGTGAATATTGGAGTACAATTAATTCCTTGTTCAATCTCGAAGTTTATTGGACACTGAAGAACAGTAATTTTCTAATAAATTGTGTAATAGACTGCTGAATCGGTGTGTTCATGAACGAAATTAACGGTAACCATTCATCCTTAACTGTCTTATATATAAAACCAATAAATTGAACTCGGCCAGTCCGCAATGTCCAAGCAGTGAAAAACGACATTATCTAAATTAAGTGAAATAAATGTTTTTCCTTACGTTTCGCAGTATTGGACTGCTGAAAAATTTCTTGGTATGCATATACCTGACTCAACTGACCAGTGCGATGACATTAAATCAGCCTGATAATAAAAAGACTAATCGGAGTGAACCGTTTGAAGCTGCCCCGAGCGAGAGGGTAGAAAAAATACTGAATGTCCCTGTCACTCTCAATTTTGATGACGAACCCTTGACAAGAAGGAGCAGAGGTTTTTATGGAGGAAACAGAAGGAATGATGCTATCGAAGAACAAACAATAAATGATGGTCAATTTGGTGCGAGAATAATTTTAGGCATAGTGGAAAATCCTCATAAAACTACTACTTCAACGACAGTGCCTGATCAGAAAAGAAGTCAAACTATAGTGAAATACTTTGATAAAGAAGATTATGGGGGAATAAAAACAAACCCAATAATCGTTGAAGATCATTATGATGAAGCTGATCAAAATTTTACTTCAAGGAATCGTACAGAAATACAGGACTTGAAACAAGAAGAATCTCCACTTGTTGATAACAAGGAAGAGTCTCAGAATAATGAGGAATACTCTGATATACATGAGGAAAAAGAGGATATAAAAGAAGATACTGAAGAAGCAGAGGACGTTGAAGAAAGTAAAGAAAATAATTATGATCGAAATAGGGAAAACGAAGAAAATGAGGAACATTCTGAAAAACAACAAGAAGAACCTACTGAAGGAACTAGTGAATACAATAACGATCATGATGATACTACCATCCAAAGATATGAAGAGAGAAAGATCCCTTCCAATCATAAAAAAATTTATACAGAAGTCGAATATCCAGATCATTACGAACGAAAACATGAAAAATCTTCGGAAAAGATGAAAGAACCGATAGAAGAAATATTGAGTGATGAGGCTCCATCAAGTAAGTATATTAATCATAATAAAGGAGAAGCAGAAGTAACAGATACAAAAGAAAAATTGACGAATACTGACCAAAAAGAAAGCGCCGATCATTCCCATGAAGGAGTGAAGAAGAAAAAGAAAAGTGGAAAGCATGCTTCTGGCAAAGGAGAAGAACAGCATGAAGAGCATCATGGTAAAAAAGGAGATAAGGGAGTAAAGGAGTATAAGGGTTACCATGAGGAAGTGAAAAAGAAGAAAGGACACCACGATGAAGAAAAACACGGGAAGAAGTATGCAGATAAAGGTGGTGAAGAAAAGAAGCATCATGAAGAATTTGGACACCATGGGGATTACCACAAAGGGGAGAAAGGTGAAAAGGGATCTGAAGTGAGTATTAAACTATGATATTCTGTTTCGTCACTGAACGCTCCAATAGTCCTGTGGAAATGACTTATTTACAAATTTGCATGATGTGTGATGAAAGAAACATTAAAAAATCTTACTTCCTGCGACCAACTAGGAAAAAGTTTAATTTTTACAGGTGATGTAGGAAATATTCTTGAATTTTTGACTTTGTGTAGTTTCTAGTTTGGTAATCCCTTGCTTTCAAATTTAAGGTTTCAGTTCATAAACGATTTTTACACCATTTAAGGAGATAACCGAAAGTTTCTACGATTTTGTAAGTTCAAATACATCATTTAGTTTCTTAATAGATATTAAAAGAAAATCGTGGCTGAATACAACTCTTATTGGAAATATTGAACGTGTACAAATCATGAGAAGAATTAGTAGAAAACGACGAAACGATGAGCATAGATAATTTAAGCATTTAAAACAACTAAGTTTAACAACTCGAATCACGTGAAGATTTACCGATCAGAAGTTATCACTTCTTCATTACTAATCAATCTGTCTCACAGTTTTTCAACTTGTATTTCATTTCATCCTCATTTTTTATATCCAATTTCGATCAAATATTCTATTTCTACAATTCAACTGAATCCCAACAATTTAACTGAAAAGTGGTTCGGAGACATTCAAATGAAAAATGAAATAGTAATTTACGTAACAAGTCCGGAAAATAGGGTTTTTTTGGACGAATAGACAAAATTCTAGGACGAGCCGGAGGTTCGGTTGCCGAAAAAAGTATATTTGCCCTCGGCAATTTAATCTTCTATAACCTACAAAAATTTTCATGATGCTTATTTCAAAAATATAGCTTGTACTCATGAAAAACGAAAAACATATTCAATAATAATAATAATAATAAATTTTATTGATCCTCTAAGACTGTGAAGTATAGGAGAAGTCAGTATGTGTACACAAAATCAATCATAAAAAGAAACTAGTTAATATCAAATGTCACATCTCCACACGATTTCAATGATTGATCATTCAAATATTCCGATACCGAATAATAACCTCTAGTAAGCAGTAGATCTTTTATGCTTTTCTTGAATTTGGTTGGATTCAATATTTTCATAGAAATTGGCAAATTATTGAAAGATTTTATACTCTGATAAGAGGGTGAATGTTCAATTCTAGATGTTCTATGATTTGGTATCATTAGTGTATCATTATTTCTTGTGGAGTAGTGATGGTTGCTAGACAATCTCACCATACATTTCTCATTTTCCTTTACATAAAGTAAACACCTATATATATATACACAAGCTAATGTCATGATTCTGTTAGCAATGAATAAAGGTTTACAAGAAGATTGCGGATGCAAATTGAATATTAGCCTGATTATTCTCTTCTGGCAAATGAAGACTCTATTTATTTCAGATGAACTACCCCATACTAATATATTATAGGACATGTGAGAGTAGCAAAGACTGTAGTAAACATCTAAAAGGGATTTCAAGGGAAACAATTTCTTTATTTTAGATATTGCAAAATAAGACCCATTCAATTTCTTACATACAATGTCAATATGTTGGCTCCAGCGCAGACCCTCATCCATATATATTCCCAGATTCCCAGATTAACCCCAGATCTAACGATTACCCTGGTTTTTTTAATTGAAAAACTGATTAAATCGAAAAAAAGAAAACTATTTGCCCTCGGGACGTTCTTCAACTTTAATTTAAAAAAAATATCAAGTCTCTACGTCGTAAATTAGGGTACTTACTCGTGAAATAAAGAGACCACTTTTTGAATGGATATTTACCACGATTCAAAAGGTGATACCGCCCCTCAAGATTAAATTTCATATACTCATTTGTGCGTGAATGTCAGAAATGAGTATTTAATTCTTAAATTTTGTGCGTTCCTCACATTATGCATAGAAATACTAAAGTATCGGAATGTTCGCGAAACGGCTCTGCCGTTTTTGCCTCAAATAATGAATGGGCAGGTTATGGCAGCACCGTTTTCTGAATATGTGGTCAGTTCATTCATTAATTTCGTACTGCTATTTCAATTTTGTGTTACCAATGACGTTCTGAACAGAGTTGTCAGCACGATATTGTGTATGAAAGTTTTCGTATTATTTCTTGATATAATTAGCAAAATACGTTGAAAAAAAGGTTCGTATGTATTTTTTGTGTGGTAAATTGGAATCCTGATTTGAGTTCACACAGGTATGTTTTACTCATATCGTTCTGAGTAACAGTGGCGAAGGTTTTTGGATTTTTAGAATTTCACTCTTCAAATTCCTGTCTGATATTGGGAGAAGGAATATTTGGTTATCAATTCTGAATTTAGCTGTCCCTGTTTACCTAACTCGGAATCTCTTCCAATGTATGAATTGTATGAATTCGTCAAAAAGAGTTGATTCACTTGTAATTTTGATTCCATTCTTCAATACCGATTACTCCACGCCAAACTTAGATTCTACAATGTTGCCACGGCATTATAAAATGATATTGCTATTGCTATCCTTTATGCTAACATCGTCCCTCTCATTGAAAACTGACTAAATTTTGGCTTCGCCAATTCTCGAATTTATGAATGAGATTCTGTGTCTCCTCTGTCTATGGTCTAGGCGTATACTTCAGGAGAAACGAACGGTCATCGAAATTAAGCTACAGAAAAGTATAAGCTCAAACAGCAAAGGCAACATTAATAATAATGCCTTTGATATTCAGGTATTTGAGGGATATTATTTCGCGGAATAAATGTATGAGTAACGGGAGCAAAGTCAGAATATACAAAACCTGTGTGAGACCGGTAATGACATACGCAAGCAGATCAGAGAACAGCATCACGTACGATAAAAAAGAAAAAGAAAGAACCAATCGTCTCGAAGCGTATACTGAAGATGAGGCACCTGCTGTTAGTGCCGAGAAAAAGTGTCTACACAAATTCTGAAACTATGCTGAATACTGAGTGCTCAATTTGTGCCCATTTGTGCCAATTTAAGTACAATTATAGTTTCCAATTTTATAGCTCCATACTTGGCACCAATATTTTCTGATTTAAAAAAAAAAAATTGATGTCAATATTCAGTACACAATTTTTGCCGTTTGCATGACTTCATTATCAGGTGTAGTTTTTGAGTAATTTCAGATTTAATATCTTGGTGCCGGATCGACAGCTCAATTTGTGCCTTTTGAATGACTTCGATATATCGATTCTGCAGGATTTAACAAGAATTTTTGATTTATTGAACATTGGTAAAAAGACTCTTCTAACCCTACTTGAAATATTGGACGCTAATTTGCATAACATAAGAATACAAAATATCACTATTTAAGTCTTAGGCTCACTACCACTTATGAATGTTAACAAAGTAGTGTATTAAGTGAACATGTGCAAGTGAGCCTCATATCGATTTTTTCACCTATTTTTTATATAATATATCCAACAGCATGACGAATGTAGCATCCAAATTTCTGAATTGTGTTCGACAACATGAATCAGAACTAATAATTTTAAGTGAAGGGTTTTTCAATAAAGGTGTTTTTTGACATTGAAAGAAAAATGCCATTCTTAAGATACAAGATTGGATATTTATTTCATTATAAAGACGAAGTATGCCACCACGACCACGACTACAGGACCATATCCTATTCATAAAATTTTCCTTAACCAAATCGCAGAGTGGCTGCCCTATGTCTCCGATGGTCACACGAATTCCATCTTTGAGGCCTTAAATCGACGCTGGTGTTGTAATATTGAATATTATCAAGTTACTAGAAAATAAGGAGAATGACAGTTGTCAATTATTTTGATACAATAAAGTCATATAATTCTCCACGATCCTATTTATTAACATAACATGGCGCAGTCCGAAGTTCGAATTTAATTGTACTTAGTCCTGAATGAGTAAACGAGGTGGAAACATGCCCAAGAGGAAGAGCTGCGAAGAAAATCAAAATAACAAGATGAAGCACGTAGAAGATTCTCTTCCAGCAACACAGGATTCAGTTAAATCGCTAGAAAATAATATATTTGAGTTGAACAAAACTTTTCAAGAAAAATTGGATCGATTAACAGCGTTTATGGAACAAATTGGCATTGGAGGAACGTCAAATAATGTTTCTGATGGAAAAATTGATCAAGTTCATGAATCCATTAAAGAAGTAAATATTATGGACAAGAATATTGATCGAGAACCTAATCGTCCAAGATTATGTCTGTCTTCTGCAGTACCAGGACCTGAGAAACTAATTGATTCTCTGACATATGCACAATTTAGAGATTGGAGAGTAAAATTTGAAAATTACCTCAAATTCCAAGCTGTGGAGAATATCCCAGAATATCAAATGGTAGCATTACTGATGAGTTTCTTTTCTCAAGAAGTAACAGACATTGTGAAGTTGGTCTTGAAGATTAATGTAAATGAAGCAAAAGTGCAAGAAATTTTGGATGGTATTGAAAAATACTTCAAAGGTAAAGAAAATAATCGAATTCGAACAAGTCAATTCATGAATCGTAGACAAGAACCAGGTGAGTCATTCATATCATTTTATAGAGAGAAAGTGAAACTTTTTCAAATATGCGACCCCTGTACACATTGTTTGAAAGAACTCTACCAGATCATATTATAGAAGTATTATTCGATTCGGAAAGCAGACGAAAATGTAGATCATTACCGGATACTATCAAATTAGAGGATATCATCAAAATCTGTGAATCGGAGGAAATTGCACAACGAGAAGAAAAACAGTCTCAATTGTGTAAAATCAGTAGTAAAAATGAAGTACCAAAAAAATGTCCCAGATGTTCTCAAAATTGGCATAAATATTTACGTTTGTGCCCGGCTAGAAATACCATTTGTAATAAATGCGGATTGAAAGGACATTATTCGGAGTATTGTCGAAAGAAGAATATTTCAAATATCGATATTCAAGAAGATAAATCATTGAATATAACTTACGTGTCTGTTTCCAGAGTGAATCATAACTATGGAATGAATCGTTACATTGAAATTTCGATTCAAGTAGTAGGTTTCCAAAAAGAGTTAAAATACAGAGCGACACCTGATACAGGTGCAGAGGTTTGTGTAGCAGGAGAACATTTTCTGGAATCAATGAGAATAGCAAAATCTCAATTGAAAATATCTAAAATCAAGCTCAATTCTGCTGATGGCTCAAGTATAATGGTTTTAGGTTCATTGGAATGTAAAATTTCTTTCAGAAAGAAAACATCGGATATAACCTTATACATCTGCCAAAACGTGAGAGAAATTTTGATTAAGGTCGGCGTTTAAACCGAGTAGGAAAGATTAGCCGATAGAGGCGCCACCGTCCATTTTAAGGAATATCTCCATAGAACTTTCATTATCACAATAAGTTCTATGAGTATCTCTCTAATCATGAATGAAATGTACAATGGCGCTCTCTATCCGAAAATCGCCGAACTATGAAATACGTGAATTTGTGGTTAAAGCAGGAATTTTTCCCGCCAAAATTTGAATTTGGCCATTTTCTGCCAATTCCGTATTTCAAGTTGATCTTCTGAACGAAATTATCAGTAGATTCACTTTTAATCGGAAGTTGAACTATTTTCATGGGTCTTTCTGTTGAAATAAAACAGAAGCATGGGTTGGCTCATTTTCTTCTATTTTTGAAAGAAAAAAAATTAACTGAAGAACCCTAACCCTTTCTGAGTTCACCCACAAAATTTCAGTTCTCAAAGTGAAACCGTTTTCGAAATCAACTTGAAATAAAAACACACTTCATTGAACGCCCACCTTAACAGACAGGCTATGATCGATTTGACTATCATTCATGAAAATTTTCCCGAACCAATAAATAGCGAAATTTCAGTTAAGGCATTATCTATTGATAGTAATTTATCAGAAGATCCGAGTCCTAATGAAATTGAAATAATTCATGAGAAGTTAATAAAAGAATACTCAGATGTATTCAATACTGAAAGTGAATTGAAAGTTATGAATTTAAATTCATAACTTTCAATTCACTTTCAGTATTGAATACATCTGAGTATTCTTTTATTAACTTCTGGTTAACTACTGGTTTACCACCAGTACATATTCATTTAAAAAGAGATTATGTTCCTTTTTCAATATCATGTCCTAGAAAAATTCCCTATTCATGGAGAGAAAAGGTAAAGGATGAGCTTGAGTCAATGATACAAAAAGGTGCAATCAAACCGAGTGGAGATTGTCCTACAGATTTTGTGAGTCCATTGGTAGTGGTTCAAAAGCCCAATGGAAATATAAGAATTTGTGTGGATTACACAAAACTCAATAAATTCATCCAGAGACCAATTCATCCTTTTAAATCGCCGTGGGAAGCTGTATCTAACATACCAAAAAATTGCAAATTTTTTTCCACTTTAGATGCAAAATCTGGATATTGGCAATTACCTCTAGATGAAGAAAGTCAAAAACTGACAACATTTTTAACACCATGGGGTCGATTCCAATTCTTAAGGTCTCCTATGGGGTTGATAAGTTCTGGTGACGAATACTGCAGACGCGGAGATGAAGCATTAGCTGGCCTCCAAAATATTGAGAAGGTAGTGGACGATCTAATAATTTTTGAAAAAAGTTTCAGATCACATGTATTGAAAGTTATTGAGGTATTAGAACGAAGTAGAAAGATGAGAATAACTTTAAATGTAGACCAATTTCTGTTTGCCAAACAAGAGGATCCATATGTGGGTTTCATTTTGAATGAATACGGAATAATAGCGGACCCAAAGAAAATTTCATCAATAAAAAATTTCCCAAAACCCGAAAACATTTCAGATCTCAGATCGTTTCTTGGACTAGTGAATCAATTAAGTCCATTCACACCTGCACTAAGTACCTTAACAAGTCCATTGAGGAATTTATTAAAAAAAAAAATACTTTCATGTGGAATAATGATCACACCTCAGCATTCAAAAAAATTTGCGATACATTAACTCAACCGCCAGTACTTGCACAATATGATCCAAAATTACCCACTGCGCTTCATACAGACGCATCTCGTTTGCACGGAAGAGGATATATTCTCATGCAAAACATGAAAATGATACATGTGGATCAAGATATATTTCAGATACTGAATCTAGATATGCAATGATAGAAATTGAATTATTAGCTATAGTTTGGTCCATTAATAAATGTAAAATTTATTTGAAAGGTTTGGAAAATTTCAAAATTGTTACTGATCATAAACCTCTGATAACAATTTTGAATGATTCAACAATAGATTCTATAGAAAATCCAAGGCTTCAAAGATTGAAAGAAAAACTGATTGGATATAGCTTTTTAGCTGAATGGGTGAAAGAGAAATGTCATTTCATAGCTGATGCTCTTTCACGCCATCCTATCTCAGAACCAAATAATGAAGATTTATTGGCAGAAGATACATCAGAGCATATGAGATCATTTGTTGTACAGCAAATAGCAATTGTCGATGATACAGCGAACATAACAGCTGGGCACTTGGCGTACCCTTTCTCTTGGTCCTGGAGGAAGAAGTCGCAAGGTGTTAAATAACATGATCTCGGTGGCCGATTGTGATCACCTCTTTGGGAGATACACGGGAAACAATTCTCGTGAAAGATCAATTGTTTCGTTGCTTGTGTGACACATAGCGCCGTCTCGTTGAAAGTGAAAGTTGTCCAGATCAATACCATCTAATTCCGGCCATTAAAAATCATTAATCATCTCTAGATAGAGCAATCCATTCGCAGTTACTGTTTCTCCAGCCTCACTCTCGAAGAACTAAGGTCTAATGACCTCGCCGGACCATAAACCGCACCAAACAGTCACACGTTGAGGAAAGAGAGGTTTTTCAACAATAACTCAAGATGATTTCTCGATTTTCGGATTATTTTCATGCATTTCAAGAATCCAATCACCAACAAGAAGACGTTGTCGAACTGAACGTTATAAGCCTTAACACCCAAATCTTTATGCGAAATACCGTGTAATGACGCTTGTGGAATGACTAAATCCAAAGAACGTCAAGGAATGGACAAACTTGAGTTTTTTCAACACTGTAGGTTTTATTCTTCACATCACTGACTAGTCCCAACATCCAAAATTTTTCCACTAATTTCTGTATTGCGGTTCGACAAGGTGCTCCACGACGACCCAAAAACGTTCGAATTTTACGAGTCGTCTCTGCCAAATTGTTACCATTTTCATAGTGATATTTGATCATTTCAATGCGTTATTGAATGGTGTATCGTTCCATTTTTAATGATTTCAACTTGTCAAATGTCCAAAAATTACAGCTTCAAAAGTGACATCTACCGAAATAGAGGGCTTTTCATAACATCACCTCATATTGGGAAACCCTTCACTACCTGCCAGTGAGGATTTCCATAACGAGGGTCGTAGTTAATCTAGAAATGCTTAGTTCACCATCATACGCTAATAAAAATTCTGTATGCTTCTAGTTCTCGGAAGAAGGTAAACACAGCAAGGGGCATTCTACAAAAGGTGAACACAACATCCATAAAAAGGATGAGTATGAGAAAAACCAAGAATTTTACGATGAACATCACGAAGGTGGAGAACATGAAAAACATGGTGGATTTCATCATGAAGACCAATATGAAAAGGTAATCTTGCCTTTTATTCGAATTGATATTATGCACAGGTTCAAACCACGAATTTCATGAGACAAGTGAAATTTACACGAGAACTTGTCGAATTTTTCTCTGCATTTCGTATAGTTTTCATGGCACTACCAAGAGGAACTGCAAAATCTGATTTCAACGGGTTTCCTTGCAAATGCGCATTTACCTACACGTTGAATCTACTTATAAGGTGGATGAACTAGCGCCCAAAAGCTCCTAGAAGATTTCACTTCAGCACTCGAGTGAAGCATTTTTTCAACTTGAGTCGCGTTAAGACCGAAAGGAAGTGAGTTCAGAGTTCATATTGAAATGAGACTCGCTCCGCTTTATGCGCAGAAATACGCTCATTACGAAAAATGATACTTTTCCCAACACAAATAATTATTTCAACATTTCTGTTATATTGAGATTCAGTATCGTCCATGGCATAAAAACAGGAATTCAAATATCGGGTACTTGGACAGAACTTTATTAAAATCTTAAAACAAGGCCAACGTTTCAAAGTCCATCGACTTCTTCTTCAGGGCTAGTTAATGCAAGATTAATGTAGAGTGGTAGTTGTTAAGCCATTGTCTCGGTATTCCATAAAGCAATACATTAAGGAAAATTTGTTCTCTATTTTTGATATTCAATTTGGCTGTTTGTTTTATTTTCGAATTATATCAAATCGCGCAACAACATGTGAGAGATGGTCTTATCGATGCAGCATCACAAGGAATTCTGTTATATATATGATTCGGGGTCATAAAGAATTTATTTTTTTGACAGCGATCAAATTTTTTTCCCATCTATTTACAAAGTCAGTGCTTTAGATGACCAATTTTTTCTAACTGTTCAAACCAGAATTAACTCAGTGTCGTTGCCAAATAACTCTACCCATATGTCTCTGAGCCTTTTTTAACAGAAACTATTTTCAGGGAGGTCACAAAAAAGGTGGTCATCACAAAAAAGGCGATCACGAAGATCATTTCGGCAAAAAATCCCATCATGAAGAAGGTCACTTTTACGATGACAAAGATGGCAAGAAAAAAGCCGCCGGACACAATCAACACCATGCTAATCACTCGAAACATGGAAAGAAGTCGGGTCATACTGGAAAAAAACATTGGGGATATAAAAAAGGGACTGGAGGCGGTGTACACAAAAAACACAAAGAAGGACAACAGGGGGCCCACACCAACCTGCGCCAAATCAAGAAAGCTCCTCCAACAGTTCACAATCGTTATAGAGAGAAAGATAATGAGTATCCTCATTACATTGGACGGATTCATATTCATAATGATAACAGAAGAATTGATACGTCTGAAAATAACGAGGAGACTACTGAAAATCAAATTTTCGAAGCTGAAAACGTATATGTGAAAGAAAAACAACAAAACGAAACAGACTATAAACCTACTGAAGAAAAAAGTGAAGAACATTTCGTTAATTTATATACAAAAGAAAAAATTGATGATAAGCATGAGGAAAACATATCCGATCATCTTCCACAATCGACAATCCTTCATGAGAGAAACCGGGAATTCCCAAAAAATAATTCAAGACAACTACCAAAGATATACGTCATACTGCCAAAAGATTTCGAAGAGCAACTTCAAGAGAGCACTGAACGATCAGAATCATCCTCCATAGAAAGAGTAACCTCCTATGAAGATTCCGAGGAACAAACTGATCCAATTTTACGAACCATTCATAAAAAGTATACAAAGATTATTGAACCAGTAGAAGCTCAATCTTTTCCAGAAGAACATAAGAAAAGACTTACAGAAATAGAGTACGTCATACACAAAATAGGAGCAGAGTTGGGAAAGAACCTTATGGATAAGAATTCTAAGTCTGATGTGAAAAAAATTAGAAAAGAAGACACAAGTGCTTCTGAAGAATCTATACGTAGTGTAAGCTCAGAGGAGTGACATTTTTTGTGCATTATGTGTACCATCCTTTGTCCTTAATAAAGACTGAGACGTGCTTTTTATACCCTTTCAATTCATTTCGATCAAATACTGAGAAAAGTAAAAGTCCGACATAATAGTCTGGGAAAGCAAGATAAGATACAATGCAAATCAGGCTGAAGTTTCCTTAGTTGTGCGCAAAGTAACCGGTTAATTGATCTATCTACACAAAGTATGAGTTAAATATCCTTTGTACACGACTATCGAATAAAATGTTCATAATCCATCTGTTTCATCAAGCAATATGGCATCCATAAATCACTTGTGATTTATGAGCCAATAATCTTTTGAGATTTATGGTTCATCAAACTTCAATCTGAAAATCTCAGAATGTATCAATAGTTAACTCAAATTCTTCTAAGTAGAGAATTCTATTTACTGTCATACTAATTTGAATGGGCAATCAGTAAAAATGAGAATTATTTCGAAAAAAATTATCAACAGACGTGGAGAAAGGTTGACATTCACTTGGCTGATTTACCAGACTCAATCAACTTCATCTCGTTTGGAAGACCTTATCCTCGTGAATAATAGTCAGCATAATGTGCTCGTGGAATTATATACTATTTAAGAATTGTAGTTACAGATCAATAGCAAAATTGAGTTCCCTGAAAAGAAGTTTTATTTTATTATTCAAACATACTCCTCTAGGAGGAAGACATGGATTCCTGAAGTTTTTGGTTATTTGTCGTATTGTTCTACAATAAGCAATTCACTTAGTTTGGTCAACCTTTTAGGTCGTCAGCATTGTATGTGATCATGTGATCATGAAAAATACATGTTTTCATCCTTTTAGATTTTTTCAATAAAATAGAATAACATCTACCGGAATTTTCCATTTACCCTTATTGGTAAACCCCGTCCCAGCCTCCGAGCACATGTTTTGTGTGACAGCTCATAGGTATACATGGAAACATGAAAACCTCGCTGCTCCACCAACTAAGATGTTCACCCATTATTTTGAGTTTAGCAGCATAGCTAAGATGTATATCTATAGATTTCGATAAGCCAAAATTGAGAATAATAGAAAAGTTTCGTTTTTTCCACTTCAGGTTGCGCTATTCACCAATGACTGATTTTCATTTGTTATTCAAATATTTATTTTTATTCTGGTCAACGGGCTGTGTTAATAGTCGAAAGTTCTTTCGAGCAATGATATTTGTTCATATTCTTGAATTTTTGATTCATATTAGTTCTGAGGAAAGGTACAATATGGATTATACACCTGCTATTCACCGTCACAAAGCGAAGCCAAAGCACCCCGCACTTTTCTTATGGGAAATGGCGTTCCGTCAAATGTTCTAAAATTTTGGTGTAATGTTGTAGTCGACCTACTAATCAAAAGTGTCCATGGTGCCAACCTTAGACCATAGAAAGAGGAGACACACCTTTCAATAATAAATAGTGAAGCCAAGTTTCAAAATCATCAGAACTGAACTGGGTGATTGTAATACTACGGAATCAAAATGTAGTAGAAATTTTTGCAACGTTGTGACGTTCGTTGAATTTTCTAATAAATAAACTCTCAATCAAAATAAAAAGTACTTCAGATTGAAATTCATTTACTCATTTGTGCGTGAATGCCAGAAACGAGTATTGGTTTCTTCAACTATTGTGCATTCTTCACATTACATATACTTGAGTATATGTAAATGTTCGCGAAACGGATCGATCTTTTCGCCTCAGATTAATGTATAAAAACGTTTGGCAATACGGTTTTTTGAATCTTTGTCCAGTTCATTCATTAATTACGTGCCGCCATCTTTATTCTATGAAATTTCTGACAATTCGAACAGTGTTGTCAACAAGATTTTGAGCTTCATTGTATGTTAAAAGCGTTATTTGGATTTATTTTTGAATATCTCCAGCTAAATACGATAAGAAAATGGTTCGTAAGTGTCTTGAGTGTGGTAAATTGGACTATTTGAATCATAACTTGAGTTTCCACAGGTATGTTCTAATCTTTTCATACTAAGTGTCAGAGGCGTAGATTTTTAGAATTTCACTTTTCAGATTCCCTTCTGATATTGAGAAAAGGAACATTTGGTTCTCAATTCTGAATCTGACTGACTCTGATGATCTTCCTCAGAAATTGTTTATATGTTCCGAACACTTTCATCCCAAAGATTTCGATATTCGAGTGAATGGTACCAGATACCTCAAAAATGATGCCAATCCCCTTCTTGCCGAACCAATCTTCGAACTTTCGTCCTCAAGGTAGGTTTCTGGGAATTTCCAGAGAAAGAACCAAAATATTGAAATAAAATATTAGCATTTCGCCAAAAAATCATTATTGTGCCGGTACTCTGAAAACTCAACAGAGGGATGGATCAGATATAAGCATTTCACATAATATGAAGTATAATTCGATAAATTGATAAGTTATATTTTTTCACAGTTCAAGCTCCACTTCCAGTGAAACTTCTCCATTTGTGAAAAGGTAATATATTCAATGAAGTATTCCTTGTGTGAATATTAAAATATT
This sequence comes from Adalia decempunctata, assembly GCA_951802165.1. Classification (NCBI taxonomy): domain Eukaryota; kingdom Metazoa; phylum Arthropoda; class Insecta; order Coleoptera; family Coccinellidae; genus Adalia; species Adalia decempunctata. The sequence continues at coordinate 39,096,861 of OX637699.1, read as the reverse complement.
TGCAGCCTTCAAGATTCTCCTCCCAATGTAGAAGTTGACGAAAGAATGGAATCTCTTTTCAGTACCTGTTCTCCTAGTGACAGGTAAAATGGTTGTAATTTTTGTTGCATTAGGGATTAATTATATCTGGTTTGCAGGGTTGAAAAAATTGAGCCGGAAGAGAAAATGGATTCAGCTTCCCGTTTTACTGAGGCTCCATCTTCTTCTGAAATTAGAAGAATAAGGTGAATCTTTCATCTCAAATATCTTCTATTCCATTAACTTTGACAACTCATATTGTATTTTCACAGAAAGAGGGTTCGTGTTGACCATATTCATACAAGTGATTTCTCTACTCCTGAAAAGAGGAAAAAGAATGTGAAGGTCATCAGGACAAAAGTTGAGAATCAGAAAAGAAAGATACGATCACTACAACAGTCTGTTCGAAGAATGAGATGTAAAATAACATCCATGAAAACATTGATAGACTATCTAAAAGAAAAATCTCTTGTCTCAGAAGCTTCAGAAGCAACTATACTAGTATGTTGTATTTTTGTTCATCTTTCAGAAATGGAAGAACTGAGACATGATCAGATCAAAGAATGTTTTCTTCTTTTCAGGCATCAGTTAATTCAGGAGCTGCAAGTGATTTATTCGAAAGAATGTTGAAAGGTCCAAGCAAACAGAAGTACAACCCAACATTGCGAGCCTTTGCCTTAACATTGGCCTTTTATTCTCCCAAGGGATACAATTTTGTGAGAAAAACATTTAACAACAGCCTTCCCCATTTAGAAACTATTTCAAAGTGGTATAGATCTGTAGATGGAAGTCCAGGTTTTACAAAAGAAGCATTATCTGCTTTGACCCAAAGACAAAAAGAAGTTTCATATCCCTTACTGTGCAATCTAGTCATGGATGAAATGTCTATTAGGCGTCAAGTTGAATGGACTGGTACAAAATTCACAGGATATGTTGATATCGGTACCAACTTGGATAGTGACATTCTTCCTGAAGCTCGTGAAGCATTGGTATTTATGGTAGTGTGCCTAAATGGGTCCTGGAAGGTGCCTGTGGGATATTTCTTGGTGAATGGATTAGTAGCTACAGAAAAAGCTGAATTAGTAAAGAAATGTCTCAGTTTTGTTCATGAAAGTGGCGTTAAAATAGTTTCACTGACATTCGATGGTGCTCCTTCTAATTTTTCAATGGCTGAAAAATTAGGAGCAGACTTTAGAGATTCATCCAACTTGAGGACGACATTCGTGCATCCAATCACAGACCATGACATATATATAAATCCGGATGCCTGCCATATGATCAAGCTGGTCAGAAATTGCTTTGCGTCCCAAAACGGATTATTAAATATAAATAAATTGGAGGTGAAATGGAGTTTTGTGTCGAATTTGGTCAACATACAGAATATTGAAGGTCTGCATGCTGCTACAAAATTAAGACAGAGACACTTAGAGTGGATGAGAGAAAAAATGAAGGTACGACTGGCAACTCAAACCCTAAGCAAAAGTGTAAGCGATGCATTAAATTTTCTGAGAGATGATCTTAGGTGTATTGATTTCCAAGGATCAGAAGCCACTTCTGAATTTATTCTGAATTTTAACAATTTGTTTGACATATTCAACTCTAGAAATACCTGTGCAAAATATTTCTTCAAGAAACCATTGATGGCAAGCAATGCAGAAATTTTTATTAATTATATGGATACTATGAAAACATATATTCTTGGACTAACATTAAATGGAGTTCCTATTACCAGAAGTGGGAGAAAAACAGGATTTCTTGGATTCCTTATTTGCATTGAAAGTTTGCAACAAATGTATAAAAGATATATTATTGAAGATAAAACTCTGAAATATATTTTAACTTATAAACTTTCCCAGGACCATTTGGAGCTGTTCTTTGGGTGTATCAGAAGCAAAGGTGGACATAACAACAATCCCACAGCGAGACAATTTGAGGCAGCTTACAAAAGATTAATTGTCCACTCACAAATAACCGCTTCTAATACAGGAAATGCTATAAATCTCGAAACCATCAGTATTTTAACATGTGGCGCGGCAATGAGTTTTCATCGGATCAGGCAACTGATATCGAGAAGGATGATAATTTTATTGCAGAAATGAATAGTGTTTTGGCAGATATGGAGAAGTACGAGTATACTTCCTCTACAGCATGGAATCTCACTCTATATGCCGAAGATATTGTGGGATATATATCTGGCTATGTAGTTCGAGTACTCGAAAAATTTATTTCGTGTCGGAAGTGCCTTGATCTACTAAGAACTGATAGTGTTGTCTCACTTCTGCAAAAAAGAAAAACCTATGGAAATTTAATCAGGGCTAGTCAACTAGTGATTGAAATCTGTAGAGAGGGTGAAAAGTTCTTCAAATTTTTCCATAAAACCACCAATATTTTTAATAGAAAAGTGTCAGATTTGTTACCAGTTCTCATCAATCAAACCATGTTGAATCTTCCCTCTCATATTTTAACTCATTTCGAAAATCATCTTTTCGATGGAAATCTCATAGACGGACATTCAGATCAGTTAATCAAAATGACCTTAAAAAACTATTTCCGAATAAGAATTCATCACGAAACCACGAAACTTTTGGATAATTCCAGGAAAAATAGATCGAGATCTATAAATACAAGAATGATTTTATTTAGAAACGAATAATTACACTTTGACAGCATGAAGAGACGGCGAAATGTCCATTTTTTTTATATTTTCGGTAACGTGACCCCTTTCGAGGGAAGTGAAAAGCAAGACAAATTCTCAGATTTTTTATCAACTAGAAAGTCTTGAACAAAATCTTATCATGAAAATTTGATTTCCTTCATTTTTGAAACCCTGTTATGCGATCTAAGATGCACTTCGAGTGCAGTTATTCGATTGGGAATATCCAGTTGATTAATTTAAAATGCTTCAATGTGTTAATATTTTCATCAGTCCAGTGGTTAGGATATTGAACTAGGACCCGGCAAGTTCAATCCCGAGCTATGAAAGAAATTTTTTAGTCTCGGTAGGCCTCGCCTAAGGTGGCGTAAGGACACAGTAACAGTAACAAAGCCTACACAGAACACAACTGCTTCTCCGAACTCGGTACAAGTTACAAGCTTCGAAGCTTGTAGTTTCAGAGGGCTCTCCTCAGGAGACCTAGGAGTAATCAGTACAAACAATATATCATATCAACAAATGAATAAAATCAGGCAGTTGAACTGAACTCTCTTTCTAAAATAAAAGAATTCCGAAAATTCAAACAAAACAAAGTCTTCACGATTTCTCTGGGTTCTGTACCTACCTATGTTCATCGGAATTATTACATTTCTGATGGATTCTGATGATGTTAAGTTAATCTCATTCTTATCGCAGATGGAAATCATCACGAAAGCAAACACGCTCAATTAACCTACCAATGAAAGAAGAAACCTGACCATCCTCAAAATCAGGGTGTTTAACTTCATTTTCAAACAGTAATGCGGGCGATATCAACAAATTTGAATAAGGGGCCACTCGGCCATTTACATTGTCACTCTTATCATAGTGAATATCGACATGGGAGAAACTATCAGACGCAATTATTTGTTTCTTTTGTTTGTGGATGATTTCAAAATATTTCACATTATAACTTGCGAAGAAGATTGTAAATTCCTATTGAAAACCTCGAATGAGTATAAGTATACAAAATGTTAGGAATGTCTTCCAGAAAAAGAGAACTAGGTATTTTCCATCAGATTCTGCCTATAAAAACTAAAACTATGACTATCTAATGGATAGGGCTTTGGGAGTCAATTGAAAACAAATGCACCTGTTTTCAATTTCAATGTTAATTATAATACCTCATTCAGTAGATTAACTATGGTTTCATGATTGTATTATTATAGTTATTATGTTCTTCTTTTTGATGTTGTTGATTTATAGATAAGGTTAATTTTGTTCAAGGAATTATGCTTAATTTTGTGAATAAAGTTATGACTTATTGTTGATTTTTTCATACTGAACGCCGTTCATAGGTATACTAGTATACCTAATGTACGCTCGGCAATTAGCCGCCCCGTAGATTTTCATCCCAAATATTGATGACTCAGTTTTATGCTTTTGCAGTCATTACTTATTACATATTTGTAATTACGTCATAAGACACCTCAAATTATTATAAAATCTCGTGAAGAGGAAAATCTTATTACTTCACATGAATTTACACATTTTTGTTGTCAGTTTCAGCATTGAATGAACCGTGTAGTTTATTTTATATGCCTCAATTATTGAATTCCTGAAGAATCATTTGTTTTTCAATAATTTTTCATACTTATTTGCAGTAATTTCAAGTAATATGAAAAAGCTACGCATTTTTATATCTTCAATAATTCATTTGCATCAATCTTCAAATATATTCATAGTACAAAATGATTCCACATCTCTATAAACCGCCTCCGTACCAATATTGTAAGAATTCGCCATAAAAAGATTATTCACTCGTAATTTTATTTCCATTCTTCAAAATCAATAACTCCACGCCACTGGATTTTTCAAAGTTAGATTCTGCAATGTTGCCACATAAATGTAAAACGATATTGCTATCTTCGTCCCACTCATTGAATATTGACTGAATTTTGGCTTCATCAATTCCCGAATTTATGAATGAGATGCTGTGTCTCTTCTTTCTATGGTCTAAGGTGCCAACTCAATCCTATGACTAGTTTTGGAGAGGTGGGAGTTTTCTTTCACCACTGTTCTTGATATAAAAGAGAGTTTTATCCAATTCCTATGACCAGATTTTTTTTTATGTAATATGAAAATTATTTATTTATGTTATTATATTCTTATTCCAGCATAAAAAAAATCTGCTCATAGGAAGAGGATGAAAACTCTTAGACGTATTGATGTTTTTATATCAAGTACAGTGGTGAAAGAAAACTCCCATCTCAACGGAGTTGATCATGAAATAGAGGCTGATGAAAAAAAAGGCGGTTTTTGAGTATTCTTGTGAGTTTCACAGTTCATTTCATGACTGAATCACCCTGTATTCTTCGAAGTCCATGGTGATATGTTCGGAAAAAATCAAACAAACATCCTAAATCATCCCAAAAATACAGGGTGTCCACTTAACCCTCATTGTGAATAGTTTCTATAATATTGGATCACCCAGTAGGTATTCTGGGTATTTAAGTTTTTTTTTCAATGTAACAACAACATATCTAGTGAAATATTTCATTTTGCGAACGTTCTCGCTCTGGAACTGACACATTTCATACTTTCAAAATCAGGCATGCATTCAATTATGGATAACCCTGTATTCGTTACGATATTAGGTCATAATGTCATATTCCTCTATAGGGTTGCTCCCTAGGGATTTAATGAAATGATTCTTGAGAAAAATTGAAGTTCATTCGATTATGTTCCGAGATACGAGCGTAGTAAGAGTGGGTAATTCTCAACTTCAACGCCCTGTATCCCAAAAACTAGTCATAGGATTGAGTTGGGGCCATGGACACTTTTGATCAGTAGGACGAATACTACATGGAAATTTGAAAATTGCGAGAAATGTAGAGGTTGTATATGTATATATTAAGATTTTTAATAACATGTCAGTAAATTCGAAATAAATACCTCTTGAAATCCACCGAATTTCATTTGCATATCCCGACCGCTTTCAGAGCAATAAAGAAATACATAGTCAGTTTTCAAGTAAAACTTTTACACCTTGTATCTCGAAATACGAAGGATCTGCGGTCAAAAATTAAGCAGAATCACCTCCTGAAGTTTGTCGCACTTATTCACTAACAACCTGTCTATAGTATGGTAGGAGGAGGGGGGCACCTATCAACGAAATTTCAATGAAAGACTGTCCTAGTTGTTTTATTGCGAAAATGCAAAATTTGATTTCACTTAATGATTCCACTATACAGGATGAGTCTTTGACTTGTACATATATTTTAACTGAAGATTTCTCTCATCAAACGAAACACATGATATTTTTCAAAATCCGGTTTCGTTTGTATAAGATACAGGGTGTCGAAAATCCATTTTAAAAACAATATTCCTTCCATATAGTCGGAACCGATATTTCAAATGAACTGAATTTTGGTTGGTTGTTTACTCTGTTCATGGTGCATATTCCTCAATCAGAACTTATTCAATATTTCTCCTGGCATAAAAGTTCAGCGTGGATGACCCATAAATTCACGCAAAAATACTATAAAACCACTTGTCAAAGATGAACGGTCCATATTTTCGAAAGAACGAACCAATTTAGAAAATAAAAGTATTCCTATGTTTTCTCAATAAAATGCGTCGTTTTCGAGTTTTTCCTGATTTTATCGGATAAAATTCAACAAAATAATCACGAAACTCAAGAATTAGCTGAATGCTTCCCTGGGTTGAATATCATCGAATATTATTTCTTCTCTACGGCTCGGTTTGTAACACCGGTGCTGATGCTGGGATTGTTGGACCAAGAACAAAGTGGTCCATTCCTTTAGGAAAAGACTCCTCAATAGCACAAGCAGAGCTATATGCCGCCCTCATATGTGCGGTGGAGAGTATCCGCAGAGGCTACTCGGGGAAACACATATACATATATTGCGACCGTCAGGGTACGCTGAAATCCCTCTCTGAAATAAAAGTAACTTGGTTTACGAATGCAGAAAGGCCCTGCGCACGCTTGGCTCAGATAAAAATCTCAGGGTTGTCTGGTGCCTGGCGCATGCGTCTACCTCTGGTAATATAAGGGCAGATAACTTAGCCAAAATAGGGGCTCGCTCAACTTTTACTGGGCTGGAACCCGCGCTTCCTATCTGCCATACCTATATCAAAAACTTCTTCAAGAAATGGATTGATGACGAATTATTCTCTGAGTGGAACACGAGAACGGATCTCAGGCAATCGAGACTCCTTATCAAGGGGACTTCTTCGAAGCCGGGGGTCAAAAAGCTCTTGATTCTCGAGAGGAATCAATTGTCTCTGGTGACTGGTGCTCTAACTGGCCATCTGTTCAACAAACATTTAAAAAGAACGGGTCCAACTGAATGTTCCCTGTGCCGCTAGTGCAAGAACGCGGATGAAACGGCGGAGCATATACTGTTCACGTGCAGCAACTTATCTATACTGAGGCTAACACACCTAGGGTACACTACACCTTCCATCTCTATGGTGAGAGGGACTTCTCTTTGTCGGCTCGCGGCATTCTTGTCTGCGGGCCTTCACGTCTGAGTCTCTCAAGTAGGTATTATATAAATGCGGTATGAACAATGGGCCACAAGGCCTACGTTGGGCCGAACAAGGGCACCGAACTAGAAGGAGATAAGATTTCTTCTTTAGTCTCTAAACAAGTTAACAATGTTGTCTGTTACGCCTCAAATTCCTTTTTAATTGAATCAAGGAAGATACACAGAGCACTCAAATAAATTGGCCAAATGATTAAGGTACCATATAGACGTCTATACGTACTTACAGTTATTAAGATTCTCGAGAAAATCTCAAGAATAAATGAAGACCAACGGAGGATGGTGATTGTTCGCTTCGGCCCTGGGACTAGGTGTACCTCTTGCAGGTAAGTACGGTACGATCTATCCAGTAATGAAGTAATCAGTATTCAGATTCCACCAGAGGTAGTGCAGTTGGAGGAATCAGCGTATGAGAATGTGTATACGGAAGTCTCCTCGGCACGAGAGAGCACAAGAATAAAGTTCCAGCGAGGGGTCCGGCAGGGAGACCCCTTTAGCCCATTTGTCTTTAATACAGTTTTAGAACCCTTACTGCTAGAGCTGGAACGTCAGCCCGGATACAAAATCAATAGCGACTCCCAGGTCGCTACGCTTGCCTTTGCTGATGATATCGTCCTGCTGGCGGACGATACTCAGCAGGCAACACGGCAGCTACGAGATGTGGAGGCATACCTATCGCGGTTAGGTATGAGCATTTCTGCCAAGAAATGCATCACCTTCCACATCAAACCGCAAAGGAAGTCCTGGAGCGTAGCTGACCCCGGGCTGACACTGTCAGGTGGAGAGCGGATCCCGCATTGCGATGCGGGCGGCCGTTTTACCTACCTAGGTGTGGAAATATCTCCTTGGGCCGGAATAGAAACAGAGTCAATTGGGTCCTCCCTTGCATCAGCGATCAGCAGAGTCAAGAAGCTGTCGCTGAAACCACACCAAAAGGTAGAGTTAATCTCCACCTACCTAATCCCCCACTACCTGTACCAGTTGGGGATGGCAGTTCCCTCAACTACCGAGTTACGCAAGCTCGACCAGGCGGTACGGGTAGAAATCAGAAACATACTCCACTTGCTGCAGGGAACATCAAATGGCCTTATATACTGCAGCAAGCGAGACGGGGGATTAGGTTTCCCACGACTGGAGACCTTGGTCGTGGGCGCCACACTAAGGGCGGGGTCTAAATTTACTGAAAGCGCCGACCCCGTCATGCAAGCTCTAGCAGCGGGTGCTAATCTGTTGGATCGTCTCGGCAGATTGGCCCGAGGCGCACGACTGCGTTTGCCCGCAACATCACAGGACCTTAAGGCTTATAAGATGCGGGCACGTAAGGACGAGCTTGCTAAGTGGGGCTGCATGGTCTCGCAAGGTAAGTCGGTCGCGGCCCTCACCGACGATACCATAGGAAATGCATGGCTTTACAGTCCTTCACTCCTGAAGCCATGCAGATATATAACGGCTCTTAAAATGCGGACCAACACATGTGTTAATCGTGTGGCGTTAAACCGCGCAGCACCCCAACCTGATCTGAATTGCCGCCAATGTGGGGTCAAGCTTGAGACACTTGGCCACATTCTTGGGGAATGCTTAGCATTCAAAGGCATGAGGATCAGAAGACACGACGAGATTTGCGACCTCGTCGTGGACCATGTTAGAAAGCAGGGCAACCATGTAGCAATCGTGGATGAACCGAGGCTCACTCACCCCATCCTGGGTAACCTCAAACCGGACCTGGTGGTAAAGAACCGGGAACGGGTCTTCGTGGTCGACGTAACTGTCCGCCATGAAGATGGGGATGCTCTAGCGAGGGGGCACGAGGAGAAGAAGACAAAATACAGCCCGTTGCTACATGACCTCCAGCGTAGGTTAGGAGTGACCGCTGGAGAAGTCCTACCACTTGTGGTAGGATCGAGGGGAGCGATGCCCAAGGAGACGGTAGCATCCCTAGCCAAGCTAGGGATAAAAAGTAAATCATCACTTAAAACAATATCGCTAATCGCTCTGCGTAGTTCCATTGAACTATATCATGCGTTCATGGACTACGACGCTCCCCTCCGCCGCCGTAACAACGGGCGGCGCGGCCAGGAGGACCCCCGAAATCTTCCTGGGCCATGAAAAACCTCGGCAATAAGCAGCATAATAGCGGCTGCAACATAGGATCGTCGTGATGGGCCATGTACATAGTGTATATAGTGTACATATGTATAAAATGTAAATATTGTAAATAGTCAGGATGCACGGGCGGCATACTTGATCTAATTTATTTGTACATAAAAACTTTAAAGATTTTCATTTTTTACAATTATTTTTATTGTAAATAGTAATTTATTGTTTTATCTATACACGTTACACATAATTTCATTTACTGTATATATGTAAATATCTATTTATTATAACTTATTTTTGTGGCGTCTGAAATAAGGTGGTGTCTTTATTTATGTGTAGTTGGTGGAACCCCTATTGGTCTCCACCAACCTTTTAACGTGTTGCTCGTACACCTGCGGGGTACGAGCAGGGTTCCGACCTATGTTGCAGTCCGCGAGTCGTGTGGCAGTACGGGGGCCTGCGCACGGCGGCGAGCAAGTAGCTTCGAAAGAACTACTGGGCGGCAACCTCCGCGAGGTTTCCCTGGAAACGGACGCGGTCCGGCTAATGCCGCCTCTTCCCCAGGAGGGGAAGACTCGCTTAGCCTAATTTTTCCTACCCTTCCTGCAGAACAACTTGGCAGTAGCACTTTGGTTTCATGCCGAGGTGCTAGAGGGTAGGAGACTGTGAGAATAGGCGCATAGCAAAGAAGCCTGCTTAACAGGCAGCTATGCGCCGGCATTGTTTCAACTGAAACCGGGAACAGCCCCTTTTAACAACTGCTGAAAGTAAGGCACCCTTGAGGTGCCGAAGGACGATAGGTCACCGCAGACTCGATGATGTACAAAGATGACATGAAGGGCTTGTAGCCCTGGAGATGGCGGATTGCCAAGGAAGGAGTGGTTATTCGTAAGCTCCACAATGATCCGAGGAGTACCATACATCCAAGATGTAAACGTAGATGTATGAGTTTGAAATTGGAAGTGATGTTGTATCTGAAATTGAAATTAAAATTAAAAAGGCCTAGAAAGAAATACGCTATTGTTAATTCGACCTCTCCTCCTGTATATGTAGATCATATAGATGATACAAATCAATGTTTTCACATGTTCCATCAATACTTTGTGAATATATACAATATCTCATTTCCTGAAAAGTTACTAAAAACGAGTGAAAATAATATGCTGGGTATCAATTGGTACACAGAAGACCTTAGGAATATGAGAGATCACTTACAATTTTTGGAAGAACTTTATCGCGATTTCAAAGTAGTGGAAATTAAGAATTTGAAAAACCAATTCAGAAAAAGATATCATAATGCCCTGGCTTCTGCTAAAAAACTTGCCACAGATAATTACATAAAGAACTCTAGTAATAAAATTCCAGCTAGTTGGACACTCATCAACAACTATACAATTACAAAAACACCTACGAGGGCTTCCATTTCTCCTGAAGACTTCAATGCATATTTTTCAAACATAGCATCACATATAGTTAAAAATATTCCAAGTTCGAGAAATGATTTTCTTGAACAGGACTCATTAAATTGTGTATTTGAATTTCGGGAAGTCTCTTTCATAGAAGTAAGAAATATAATCAATTCTCTAAAGAATAATACATCTAAAGATATTTATGGGCTGTCTGTTAAGATCCTGAAGCGTAATATCAATGCAATTGTTATACCTCTTACAAAAATGCTGAATAAGTGTTTTAATGGTGAAATGTTTCCCGCTGACCTCAAGGTAGCGAGGGTGGTGCCTTTGTTCAAACATGGTGATAAGGATAGTGTGACGAACTACAGGCCCATTTCAGTGCTGCCAATTTTTTCAAAAATATTCGAAAAAGTTCTGAATTCTCAAATAGTTCAATATTTCGAACAAAATCAATTTTTTTTCCGACAACCAATTTGGCTATAGAAAGAATAGAGGCACTACTTCAGCTGTCGTGAGGTTGGTTGGTTATATAATGCAGGGTTTTGAACAGGGCAATTATACAGTAATATCATTGTTAGATTTGAGCAAAGCATTTGACTGTGTCTCGCCGCGGATTCTCCTGGCTAAGCTCAGATATTATGGATTTTCGGAAGTAAGTATCATGCTGCTGAAATCTTATCTTTCTGACAGATGTCAAAAAGTGATTTTAGGTGGAAAAGAATCTTGTCTGGAGTATACCGAACTGGGAGTACCCCAAGGTTCGGTCCTCGGACCGATCTTATTCTTAATTTATATCAATGACTTTCCATCTAGTCTTCCAGCAAAAGTTAAATCTGTTCTGTTTGCAGATGATACTTCACTCCTTTTGAGTGGACGAGTACTGGGTCAGGTAATGGAGGGTTCGCGCGATGCACAGTTGAATGCAAAAAATTGGTTCAGCGCGAATCAGCTAATGCTCAATCAGGATAAGACAGGTGTTTTGATTTGTACATTGAGGGAACTTGACGATGAACTAAAAGAAAATGTAAAATTTTTGGGGCTGCATTTAGACCAAAAGCTCACTTGGAATGTTCATTGTGAGGAACTATCGAAAAAATTGAGTAAGAATATTTTTGTTATTCGTACACTTGCCTTCAAAGTTTCAGTAGAAACATTGCTGACAGCCTACCATGCCTTATGTCACTCTTTGATAAAGTACGGAATAATAGTATGGGGACACACACCACATGCAGCAAGAATTTTTTCACTTCAGAGGAAAGCAATAAGAATTATGGACAAGTTAGATTATAGAGCAGATTGCAGAGATTCTTTCAGGAAATTCGGAATTTTGACTGTTCCAAATATTTTTATTTGTGAATGTTTGATTTATGCTCATGAGAATCGCCCCGCAATACTCAATGCAGATGTTCACGGTTATGATACTAGGGCGAGGTTGGATGTCAGAAATGATTTTTTTCGACTATCTAAAACACAAAACGGTCCGAACTTCTGGGCCTATAAATTTTATAATAAACTGCCTCATTCTGTGAGAAACCTGAAGGAAAATTTCAAATCTTACGTTAAGAAGTACCTAACAGATAATTGTGTTGTGTTCTCGTCCATGTTGTCTAATTGGATAGGGTGTCTTAGGGAATTGGACTAATAGTCAAGTTTAATTACAACTTCGTCGACGTTTCGGAACTTTTCTGGTTCCTTTCTCAAGACTGAAAAACATTTATTGAAAACACATAATACATTAATTGGTTTCTGACAATTACCTCGTTGTGGTCACTTTGATGATTTAAAATTACATAAAAACGAAAAATAGTTTGGGTTCTGGATTGGACCATCGGATTCCTTATAAATTCAAATTACAATCTTTAATTAATATACCTAATCTCGCTATTACACGTGGAAAAGACAGTCATCGAAACATCAAATGTCAAACTTCACATTTTGACGCGCGTCAACGTCACAGGCACAATGTCATAGATATGTCACGACGCGGTTCACCGAGTTCAGGCTCCAATGCGGTGGCCTCATGAGTTTTGGATTGGCCAGTGGTCAATCTCTTTCTTCTTTTCCCTTTTCTTTTCTCTTCTCTGACAGATAATATTTTCTATTCAATAGAAGAATTTCTTGAAAAGCAGATCATTTGACTGTGTTGTGTTGACGAATGTAAATCGAAAGATATTAACATGAATAAAGGTTATTATTATTATTATGATCGTGGACTTATTCACTATCTCGGCATCCGGCCGGATAAATTTACCTTTCCCAGATACAATAATCAAAGGGAATAGGCTCGATCACGATACACTTGACAAAAATTTACGAACAATTCTACAGGTATTGAGAATAACAGCTTTTTGCATTTCAATATAGCTGTTTACATTTAATTCTAATTTGTTCAGACTATTGTGTAAGCTCTTGGGTATCAATCCAGTCGACGAGATGATCACTGGAACGATATCAACCTTCTCTAGGTGCCACATTTCCTTGATTTCGAAAGCCAGGTCTGTGTATTTGCTTATCTTCTCCTGGTACTTATTCAACATGGTGTTGTTGGGCACAGCTACATCCACCAAAATTGCCTTTCTGACCCTCTTGTCGTAAACCACAATATCCGGCCTGTTATTCGTCACCGTTCTGTCAGTGATAATAGGCCTATCGTAGTATAGTCTAAAAGAGTCATTTTCTAACACAGGCAGCGGCTGATACTTATAATACGGCTTGTAGGAGTTGAGAAGTTCGAACTTGAGCGACAATTTCTGGTGTATGATGTTGCACACTTGGTTATTTCGGTGGAGGTAATCAGTGTTGGCCAGTTGTTCGCAGCCAGAAGTAACATGCTGAATTGTTTCAGATTTTTTATGACACTTCCTACACATATCTGTTGGCACTGTACGGTCCTTCATGATGTATTTCTTGTAGTTGTTGGTGGAGATGACTTGATCTTGTATAGCCATCATAAAACCTTCCGTCTCAGGAAACAGTTCACCCTTCGACAACCATTTGTTGGATGAGGTGGCTGATTTAACTCATGGTGATGCCGTCCATGGAGTTCTTTTTTTGACCATTGTTCTAGCTTGTCAGTTTTAGAAAGAGATGGCAGATCCAGCAATTCATCTGCAGTAGCCAGAGTTAAAGGTGTGAACTTCTTATCAACCAAAGTAACAACTTTGTGTAGATTGGAATTATTCGCCTTCTCAAAGAAGAATTCCCTGAGGTTTTTAATCTGACGAGTGTGAAGGTTGACAATATCCGCAAGTCCCCGTCCTCCTTCCTTCCGTGGTAAAGTGGTTCTTAATACTGACTACCTTGGGTGATGACCTCTCTGTTTCGTCAGCATCGTTCTGGTTTGCCTTTGAATGTCCTCCAGATCTGTCCTGGTCCACTTGATAACTCCAAATGAATAAACCAGCACTGGGATTGCGTAGCTGTTGATGGCTTTGATGAGATTTCCAGAAGTCAACAGTGACTTCATCACCGTTCGCAGTCGGCCAGTATACTCCTCCCGGATTTTTGCCTTCGACTGCTTTTGCTCCAAACATCTAGCCTGTTGGTATCCCAGATATTTATAAGTTTCTCCATCCCTCATGGCTTGAAGTATATCCATTCGGTAGTTGTGATTCACCGTCCACGACTTTTCCCCTATGGATGTTCAGGGTTCTACATTTTTCAATGCCGAATTCCATTCGAACATCAGTTGAAAAAGAACTGACGGTTTTCAGAAGCTCATCCAATTGCTTCTTGTTTGCAGCATATAGTTTGATAACCAATTGGTTTATGTCCCAAAGCTTACTTTCTTCCAAAAATACACAAGGAAGGTCATCCTTTGAGACCAATTGTTGCCCATATTGGAAGTCCCCTCTACAATCTAACTAAATACTTGTCAAATCTGTTGTCCTATGCCTTCGACAAAGATGAAAGATATGTGAGAAACTCTTTCGAATTCATAGATAGTATAAAGAATATAGTCCTCCCTGATAACTGTGTCCTTGTTTCTCTGGATGTAACATCTCTTTACACAAATATACCTATTGATCTTGCCATTAAGTTGATAGAGAGTAAATGGAGTCAAATCGAGCCACATACAACCCTAACAATTCAAGACTTCTTACAGCTTTTTAATTTCTGCGTTGAGAATAGTTTTTTCGTCTTTAACGGCAAATACTATAAACAGATTTTTGGACTAGGGATGGGAAATTGTCTTGCTCCTGTAGTGGCTGACATCGTCATGGTAGAGGTTCAGAAGATTGCTCTAGGCCGACTTTCTTTCTGCATAACTATTTTTAAGAGATACGTAGATGATATCTGCACGTCGATACCGGACGATAAAATGGAAGAGACCATCACAGTGTTTAACAGCGTACATCCACGATTGAAATTCACCATTGAAGTCGAATCACAGGAAAACACCTTACCTTTTCTCGACGTTTTGCTGATAAGACATAGCAATGAAATAAAATATAATTGGTATCGAAAACCGACTTTTTCAGGTAGAGTTTTAAATTTTAATTCAAAGCACACAATCACACAAAAAATTAATATTATCAATAATTTGAAAAATAGAGCTCTGAAACTGTCCTCTCCTGAATTTCACCGAGATAACTTAAACCAAATAAAGGCAATTTTACAGAAAAATGATTATCCCACCAAAATCATAGAAAAAATTATTTACAGAGAAAATCGAGAACAAATTCAAGAAAACAATACGATTGAAAACAAAAAATTTTACGCCCTGACTTACGTTGAGGGTTTATCTGAGCAGATAAGAAGAAATATTTTATCGCTTGGTGTCGACGTAGCTTTTCGATCTGAAAACACCAACAGAAAGCTTTTCACAAGAATAAAAGGTACAACTCCAAGAGAATTATTGAGTAATGTGATCTACAAGATTTGTTGCAAGGATTGTCAGTCTACATATGTAGGACAAACAGGTCGGTATCTTAAAGACAGAATCTCCGAGCATGAAAGAGATTCCCTCAACATACTCAACCCTTTAAAAAAGAAGAAAGACAACAACACCGCTTTAGCAGAACATGTATCGAATACACTCCATTCTTTTGATTTTAACATCGACTCAATTAAAATATTAGGACACCAAAAAATTTTAAAAAAGAGGTTACTACATGAGATGATCTCTATAAAACAAGATGAAAAATCCATTAACAGGACAACAGATATTGAGGGTTTGTATACAGCCTATTACTATTTCATCAACAAAATAAAAGGAAAAATAACTTGAACGAATTATTAATATTGAATGTCAATGTCATTTCGGTAGATCAAAACACAATTCAATTCTACTTATAACATATGTGTGATCACAGTAATCTGTTTCCGATTTATCCATTTTTTGGTTAAATTCTCGCTTGATGTTGTCCAAGAGTGTTATGTATTTCATATCTTTCATGATTTTGACTATAAAACCACAAAAAGACTGTAAGTAACTGTTCCCCCCTTGTTATTGTTAAAACAAGTACCTGTATACTGAGCTGAATTATATTCAATGTTTTTATCAATTTTCGTATTTTCAATTTAGAATTTATCTATTCATTGTAATATGCAGATATTAATGTGATTTTTATTCAATTGTTGTACTGTATGTATTGTCTCATTGCATGTTCCAACACATTTTATTTATAAGTGTTATTAATAAAAAAATCTTGTAATTCATTTTAGAGCCCTGAAGAAGATTTTAGAATAAAATCGAAACATGTCGGCAATGGTCTGAGAAGTGGTTTTTATTCCAACAACCTGACCTTCAACCCTGTTAAGTGAATTGGTTATCAATAACAAAGGTCTCAAATACTCATTCTGATATAGTTTGATGTCGTCCATGTAGAGTAGGTGGGAAATAGTATGTTCTTCCCGCGCTGTCTTGATCTTAAATCCACATTTCGTTTCTTGGAGCATCGATGATAAAGGGTTCATTGCCAAACAGAACCATAATGGGCTCAAGGAGTCTCCTTGAAAGATCCCACGAGGAATGGGGATTTCTTAGAGCTTAATCGTCTTGTTGTTCATAGTGACTCGTATTGATGTTCGCCACTGAGACATTGTTGTCCTCAAAAATTCCACCAAAACAGGATTGATTCCATAAATGTGCAGCACCTCGATGAGCCACGAATGAGCGGTGCTATCAAATGCCTTCTGATAATCGAGGAAGGCTGAGTGCAAGTTGCGTCCTTTCTCATGGGCCTGTTTCATGATCACTGAGTCGATGATGAGTTGTTCCTTGCACCCTTGGTGTCTTCTTCTGCATCCTTTCTGCTCTTCTGCCATAATGTTGTTTTCATCCAAATGTTGATATATTCGGTTGGATAAACATGAGGTGAGTATTTTGTACAGTGTTGGAAGACAAGTGATAGGTCTGTACTGCGATGGTTCTTGAGTCTTATCGCTTTTTGGAAGCATATAGGTTACTCCTTCGGTTAAGAATTTAGGTTAGATGATTTGTTTATTGTGTGATGAGTAATTTGAATCGAATTGAATTGAATTGTTGATCAATTGTAGTTTTCTCCATACATAAAATATTGTTACAATATTTGTTTTTGCTCCGTAACATGTCAGAATGTTTTTTAACTTCGCCAAGACTAAATTCTCTATGATGAAAAAACGTTTGATGTAGAGATATGTAATAATGTAATAATAAAATCCCACAAATGTGGGAGATAAAATTGAATTCTAGGACATGAAATTATTCATTTTATACGCAGTTTCAATTAAAAATTTATTGTAACCGGTTCTTCAGGAAAATCTATCTAAGCAATATAACCCGATAGCTATACGGTTATATCCCAGTTATATTCCATCAATTCACTGAAATTCTTTTACATACAGGTGATCTGTTTGCATTATTCTCAGTACAATTAATTGAATAAATCGACGTCAATGGCACAGGGTACGTAAGCGTTGTTCAAGGGATGGGGACCACAGACTGGTCTGTGATGGGACTAACGTTAGAGACAAAGAACAACGGTTTGTCTTGCGCACCGTTACGATAGGCGACTGAAATTACAGCCCGGAAGCCAGTGATAGTTTTTGGTGACCAATATTAACCCTGGCCATAACTTGTATATAGCTTAATTTGCATTTGTCTTATAGCATAGTGACCGTCAGCTGGCGCACCTGTGGTAGGTTTGCCAACGGGAGCAACGAGAACACGTAAAAAAATATTGAGTTTCAGTCATTTTAACCCTGCTGAAATTTACAGAGATGGTAGTTTATATAATTATTCGAATAAAACAAATCGTCCGCTGGATGTACGTTGGTGGAAAACCCCGGAAAACCCGTCCGGTGGACATGGAAACTTGTAAAAAAAAATTTGAGTTTAAGTCATTTTGACCCTGCTGGAATTAACAGAGATGGTAGTTTATATGATTATTCGAATAAAAAAAATCGTCCGCTGGCTGTACGTTGGCGAAAAACCCGTCCGCTGGACATGAAAACTTGTAAAAAAAAATTTGAGTTTCAGTCATTTGAACCCTGCTGAAATTTACAGAGATGGTTGTTTATATAATTACTCGAATACAAAAATCGTCCACTGGCTGTACGTTTGTGGAAAACCCGTCCGCTGGACATGAAAACTTGTAATAAAAATTTTGAGTTTCAGTCATTTGAACCCTGCTGAAATTAATAGAGATGATAGTTTATATAATTATTCGAATAAAAAAAATCGTCCGCTGGCTGTACGTTGGTGGAAAACCCGTCCGCTGGACATGAGAACCTGTAAAAAAAGTTTGAGTTTCAGTCATTTGAACCCTGCTGAAATTTACAGAGATGGTTGTTTATATAATTACTCGAATACAAAAAATCGTCCACTGGCTGTACGTTGGTGGAAAACCCGTCCGCTGGACATGAAAACTTGTAAAAAAAATTTTGAGTTTCAGTCATTTGAACCCTGCTGAAATTAATAGAGATGATAGTTTATATAATTATTCGAATAAAAAAAATCGTCCGCTGGCTGTACGTTGGTGGAAAACCCGTCCGCTGGACATGAGATCCTGTAAAAAAAAATTGAGTTTCAGTCTTTAACCCTGCTGAAATTTACAGAGATGGTAGTTTATATAATTATTCGAATAAAAAAAATCGTCCGCTGGATGTACGTTGGTGGAAAACCCGTCCGCAGGACATGAAAACTTGTTTTCCACCAAAATACAGCCAGCGGACAATTTTTTTTATTCGAATAATTATATAAACTACCATCTCTGTAAATTTCAGCAGGGTTAAAATGACTGAAACTCAAAATTTTTTTGCAGGTTTTCATGTCCAGCGGACGGGTTTTCCACCAACGTACAGCCAGCGGACGATTTTTTTTATTCGAGTAATTATATAAACAACCATCTCTGTGAATTTCAGCAGGGTTAAAATGACTGAAACTCAAAATTTTTTTTACAAGTTTCCATGTCCAGCGGACGGGATTTCCACCAACGTACAGCCAGCGGACGATTTTTTTTATTCGAGTAATTATATAAACAACCATCTCTGTGAATTTCAGCAGGGTTAAAATGACTGAAACTCAAAATTTTGTTTACAAGTTTTCATGTCCAGCGGACGGGCTTTCCACCAACGTACAACCAGCAGACGATTTTTTTTAATCGAATAATTATATAAACAACCATCTCTGTGAATTTCAGAAGGGTTAAAATGACTGAAACTCAAAAATGTTTTACAAGTTTTCAGGTCCAGCGGACGTTTTCATGTCCAGCGGACGTTTTTTTTTATTCGAATAATTATATAAACTACCATCTGTGTAAATTTCAGCAGGGTTAAAATGACTGAAACTCGATTTTTTTTTTACAAGTTTCCATGTCCAGCGGACGGGATTTCCACCAACGTACAGCCAGCGGACGATTTTTTTTATTCGACATATTATACAAACTACCATCTCTGTGAATTTCAGCAGGGTCAAAATGACCGAAACTCAATATTTTTTTTACATGTTTTCGTTGCTCCCATTGGCGAACTCACCACTGTTGAGCCAGCTGACGGTTATTTGATTTTGTTTCGAAAGGTATGAGGGTGGATTTTGAAAAAAATTTGGGATAGCGTCTTCTTTCAATTTCGGGAATCTTAAAATGTTTATTGAATTTAATTATAACTTCGGAATCAAAATGTTTCTCGCAAACAAAACTATTATTAGTTGGAATGAAATTTCGCGGTATGGCCCTCATCCATAAAAGCTTACGCTGTTCATCTTTCGGAAAACTAAAACAACTAAAATATCCTTCATTTTTGTAGACGGATAATTACTTCTACAGGATGGAATACAACACGTTTTGACCATTTTTCGAAGCAGATGATCTCAAGTCGAAGTTGAATTTATAGGTTAGATATCAGACTTACAAAAAGACCAATTATTCTCTGCTATTCCAAGAAGAATTCACTAACATCAATATCACAAACACTTTCACTGTACACAGCACTCGAACAATCGCAATTGGTAACAATAATTCACTTATTTTTTCACAAAAATGACCGGAATGAACACTAACCTAAGCGCGGATGCTACAAAAACGCCACTAGACGCTTGTTTACGTCCGTATATGTCGGGTGACTATAACCCAGTACATTGTTGTCGCACTTGGCAACAGCCAGGCCCTGTGTCTTTAGATGGCCGTGACCAAACTCTCTGAAACCTGACTCTCTCCAAGAAATCAAGAAGTCTCGCATTCAGGACTCCCTCCAATCATTTCGAAAAAGTAGGCAATATCGAAATTGGCATGTTATTATTGCAGGAATTAATATCATCCTTCTTATGGATAGGCAGAACCTTCCACCACCACTTTCAGTTCCCGTGGAAACTTTCCCTTTTGTAAACACTGCTTAAAGGCTTGTTCGGACTAGGCCAGTATTTTAGTCGAGTGGACAGTCGATTCACCCACTGACGACTTTATCACAGTATCAAAGACTCTTAAACAGTATAAGGTAGTAGGTACATCATCCTGTGACTCTACTCGACTCGATTGCTGGCGTTCGCACACGGGAAATTACAAAAGCATTAGCTACTCGACTAATCTACTGGCCTAGTCCGAACAAGCCCTTGCCCGTTTGCACCGTTTCACTGCTAAGCAAGGTTAAACTAACCCATGTTAAATATTTAAACGTTGTTTAGGGCGTTACCGATTGCACCGTCGAATCGTTGTTCAGTTTAATCATTGATAGGTTTGGCAACACCGCTCAGTTTAGAAAAATTTGCGCTTTCAGCGAAGCACATATAGAAGATAAAGAAAAATAATAATAATAATTCTCTATGTCTATGGATTTTGATGTCAACGTGGGAAATTTGATTTGAATTTAAGATTTCATTTCAAGTGTTGGTGTTGTGTCGTGTTTGTTATTTAAAAATGGAAAACTTTATTTCTAAACGAAGTCGGTGTTTGGGTTTTGGACCTGAAGAAAGACTTTTAATAGCCAATATATTAATATGTAACCATATCCCAAGTAACTCCTCGAAGTAGTGGCAAGGAACGCCAGTATGCTTAGTAGACATTATTCATGAGTTTATAAAAGCTTGTAGAACTGTATGACAGTTAGGTTGGTAGATACATCTGAATAAAGCTCGTATTAAGTCTTTCCGTGTTTTTTTTTTAAAACGGTTTTTCAAGTTGTAAAAATATATTTAGCGACGAGGATGGGATATTGCTGGTATTCCGAAAAAAGAATACGTGAAATCAATTTCTTTGAGCAATATACAAAGAACTGCAGTTGTGAAAGTTTGTGACGTCAATCGAGTGTGAAACCGATCAAAAGTAGCAACAAACCCACGAGTGAGCAGGAGTCCACGACGAAAGGCTGAATCCCTGAAGAAGTGTAAGGTGAACCCTCTCTGGTCTGCTTGTGAGCTCTTCAACGTCTGAAAACACCCCTGAGGATTGATCGAGTAGCGCCCCTCAAACCAGGACAGAAAGCAATACAGTGAGTTGGTTGATCTGCTAACCTCCTAGTTTTTCTATTCTCTAGACCAAAGGAATACTTGTTTTTTTTTTTAATTTTAAGAAGTAATTGTAAGAAACAAACTGGTAAAATACCCGAAATCAAAATAGACGATTTAATTGAAAAATTCAAAAATCTTGATACCAAAATGACTCAGGCTTCAGGAAGTCAAAACGACACAGTAGATATTAACAATTTAAAGTTATTTGGAGATTTGTTACCAAAATTCAATGGTAATTCAAACGAACTCCAATCATTTATTGTAGAAATAGAAAATTATATTTCAAAATTCGGAGGCACGAGCAATGCTCGAATTAATCATTATTGCTTTGCTATGATAAAATCTAGAATAATTGATGGAGCAAGAATAATTATGAATTCAGGCCCCATTCCAAATAATTGGCTACAATTAAAACAAATTTTAATTGATAAGTTTGGATTTAGAATCAATTTTGATGTTTTACAAGACGAATATCAAAATATGCGTAGAGCCCATAAAGAACCTCTTTTAAATTTCTTGGAAAGAATTAAACAAACTAAATTGCATTTCGATTATCAATTGCAAATGCAAGGATTCAATCAGAACGAACTTGTGATTTACAGGAATATTTCTGAAAGAATTGGACAAAGAGTAATTTATAATAATGTTAATGAAAATGTCAGAAATTTGTTAGATAATAATGAACGAAAGTTCGATGAAACATGCCAAATGTTAGAAAATAGAGAGATAAAGAGACAACAACTAAATTTCATTCCAAATTTAAATTCATTTTCACAAACTCCTCATACTAGTAGAGAGAAAATTAACAATTCCTCTTATCATTCCACTCATAATCAAAATTCCTTCAAACAAAATACGCGTCCACATATCAATTTTATTCCGAATCAGAATTTCTCAAGTCAACCAATACGTATGCAACCGATTCAACATTCAAGTCAAACAAAATATTTTACTAATGAGCAAGTATTTGGAAAACCTCAAAACGTTTTCAAACCCAATCCTAATTATAGACCCACCAATAAACCAGAACCAATGTCAATAAGAACGAGAATTTTACCTCAAAAACGTCCTAATGAATCATCAAGTATACGTCAACCCAAACCAAATTATCAGCCTAGAGAAAACTACTTCAGACCAAGAGCACCTCCAAATTTTATATCGGAAGAATTAACGAATACGGAAGAGCAAAATGAATTTTCACCAGAAGAACAATTTCTCGAAAATTATGATGAAAATTACGATGAAAATTATGAATCGAAATACCTAAGTTCAAATGAGTTTCAATCTCCATCAGAGATCGAGAACGAAAATTTTCAGGAAATATATGTGGGATGTATCGTTCCAAAAATCAATGAAGAAAACAGTTTTCAGTCTTAAGGAACAGTTTATTTACAATCTATTCAACAGCTACGCTTCGAGAAAATTCTTCTCTTCTTCAGGCTGAAATTCGAACAATGGTATGAACAATAATATGAATCTATACATTAGGACAATTAAGTAACTTGAACTCAAGAAACCAGAGCAACAAAATGACGAAAATCACAATTTACAAACTAAAACAGTGAAATCACAGAGAAAACAAATTTGACAAAAAACCATACAAATGAGAAATCCACCAACTCACCTTATGAATAACAAACTAAAAATCATCTGAGAAATTCAAACTCGTTATAGAATTCAAAAACAGCTGATTCATCAAAACTCATCCAAACTACCTCTAGGCACTGACATAATTATGTCGTCAACATAAACAAAGACGAATGGTATATGAAAGTTCAAGGCAGACAGAACAAATCCGATCAAGCTATTCATAACCAATTCAGCTAAAATTGGTGAGGCTGGGTTGCCCATAGCTGCACCTCTCACTTGTGCGTAGAATTTTTTATTCTATTGGAAATAGCTGTTGTCGAAAATGAATTTAACTATATCCAACAACACTTCAAGTGGAATCTTAACAAAGTTCTCATAAACAGCCCAATTATCCTGAATTAAACGTTCTACTAAATCTTCAGGTATGTTCGTGAACAAGGATTTAACATCCACACTTACAAGAACATAATCATCCGGTATATTATTTATTGTGTTAATCTTAGTGATGAGATCAAATGAATTCTTGATGGAAAAGGGAAACAAGTGTTTCACTTTACTCAGCACTGTAACCAAGAACTTAGAGATATTATAAGTTGGTGAATTGCAACAAGAAACCACCGGTCTAAGTGGATTTCCTGTCTTATGTATTTTTACTAAGCCATAAATTTTAGGTGGGACAGAGTTGTATTTCCTCAGCTGTTTCGCCTCCATCTGAGAAACCAACGACAAATTTTCCAACCGCTTGACCAACTTGTTCGCCTTAACCTGAACGCCAATAGTTGGATCAGCCTTCAATTGTTTATAAGTTCCACTTTCCGATAAAAGATCTAATAACGTACGATCATACTCATTCTTTTTAATTACTACTGTCTTATTTCCCTTATCCGAATTTAACACGCAAATGTCAGGGTTGGCATCTAGAAATGCTTTTGTTTTTCTAAACAAAAACAGAAGGTATTTATGGAATGGATCCAGAGAAACACCGTTTTTCAACCTTTTATAAAAACCATAAGCCAAACCACAAAGCGATGTCCGCAAGGCATTCTTCACATCGAAATTTAAATGATCCTGCCCCAGAATGAAGCCTTCAATATCCGACATCAAATCTAACCACGGTAAATCACACTTATTATAAGGAAGCGAAAATTTAGGGCCCAACGACAATATTTTTTCAACAAAATCTGGGAGATGTATATCAGTTAGGTTAGTTAGCCAACCTGATTGCGTAGTTATTCTTGGTGTCACCGAGTGTTTGGTGAGCTGGTGAAACTTTCTCACATTACAATTTCTAACACGCTCAAATATCGACTTAAAATATTTTTCCTGATGCTTACAAAAATCATTAACTATGTCTAAAGGAACTGTACTATTAACACAATTTTTGTGACATGAAATGTTATCTATCAACCTTTTAATCTTCCAATTGACAATTTTTATCTCAAGATTAAGAATATCATGTCTAAGCTTACTTACTATTCTAGACACTTTGCTGGTATAGAGATGTTTTTCTTGAAATAAGGAGTATACACACTTTACTTCGTTGACTATATGTTTGGGATTTCTCATTTGTATGGTTTTTTGTCAAATTTGTTTTCTCTGTGATTTCACTGTTTTAGTTTGTAAATTGTGATTTTCGTCATTTTGTTGCTCTGGTTTCTTGAGTTCAAGTTACTTAATTGTCCTAATGTATAGATTCATATTATTGTTCATACCATTGTTCGAATTTCAGCCTGAAGAAGAGAAGAATTATCTCGAAACGTAGCTGTTGAATAGATTGTATATAAACTGTTCCTTAAGACTGAAAACTGTTTTCTTCATTGATTTTTGGAACGATACATCCCACATATATTGTATATTGGTCATATATTCCTCGACATGGGGTTCTTCAATCAGATTATGACGATATTTGGTATGAATATGGTTGTTCACTTCAAAGAATGGACCAAGGATAACAAAAAGCTGGCACGAGCCATCAACAACAGAATTTTTTTACTGAGGTGCCGAAAAAGTGGTATATATCCCAAACATATAGTCAACGAAGTAAAGTGTGTATACTCCTTATTTCAAGAAAAACATCCCTATACCAGGAAAGTGTCTAGAATAGAGTAAGTAAGCTTAGACATGATATTCTTAATCTTGAGATAAAAATTGTCAATTGGAAGATTAAAAGGTTGAAAGATAACATTTCACGTCACAAAAATTGTGTTAATAGTACAGTTCATTTAGACAT
Organism: Adalia decempunctata; assembly: GCA_951802165.1. Classification (NCBI taxonomy): domain Eukaryota; kingdom Metazoa; phylum Arthropoda; class Insecta; order Coleoptera; family Coccinellidae; genus Adalia; species Adalia decempunctata. The sequence goes on along the minus strand of OX637699.1, from coordinate 39,071,387 downwards.
AGTTAATGATTTTTGTAAGCATCAGGAAAAATATTTTAAGTCGATATTTGAGCGTGTTAGAAATTGTAATGTGAGAAAGTTTCACCAGCTCACCAAACACTCGGTGACACCAAGAATAACTACTCAATCAGGTTGGCTAACTAACCTAACTGATATACATCTCCCAGATTTTGTTGAAAAAATATTGTCGTTGGGCCCTAAATTTTCGCTTCCTTATAATAAGTGTGATTTTCCGTGGTTAGATTTGATGTCGGATATTGAAGGATTCATTCTGGGGCAGGATCATTTAAATTTCGAAGAATGCCTTGCGGACATCGCTTTGTGGTTTGGCTTATGGTTTTTATAAAAGGTTGAAAAACGGTGTTTCTCTGGATCCATTCCATAAATACCTTCTGTTTTTGTTTACAAAAACAAAAGCATTTCTAGATGCCAACCCTGACATTTGCGTGTTAAATTCGGATAAGGGAAATAAGACAGTAGTAATTAAAAAGAATGAGTATGATCGTAAGTTATTAGATCTTTTATCGGAAAGTGGAACTTATAAACAATTGAAGGCTGATCCAACTATTGGCGTTCAGGTTAAGGCGAACAAGTTGGTCAAGCGGTTGGAAAATTTGTCGTTGGTTTCTCAGATGGAGGCGAAACAGCTGAGGAAATACAACTCTGTCCCACCTAAAATTTATGGCTTAGTAAAAATACATAAGACAGGAAATCCACTTAGACCGGTGGTTTCTTGTTGCAATTCACCAACTTATAATATCTCTAAGTTCTTGGTTACAGTGCTGAGTAAAGTGAAACACTTGTTTCCCTTTTCCATCAAGAATTCATTTGATCTCATCACTAAGATTAACACAATAAATAATATACCGGATGATTATGTTCTTGTAAGTGTGGATGTTAAATCCTTGTTCACGAACATAACTCAAGATTTAGTAGAACGTTTAATTCAGGATAATTGGGCTGTTTATGAGAACTTTGTTAAGATTCCACTTGAAGTGTTGTTGGATATAGTTAAATTCATTTTCGACAACAGCTATTTCCAATAGAATAAAAAATTCTACGCACAAGTGAGAGGTGCAGCTATGGGCAACCCAGCCTCACCAATTTTAGCTGAATTGGTTATGAATAGCTTGATCGGATTTGTTCTGTCTGCCTTGAACTTTCATATACCATTCGTCTTTGTTTATGTTGACGACATAATTATGTCAGTGCCTAGAGGTAGTTTGGATGAGTTTTGATGAATCAGCTGTTTTTGAATTCTATAACGAGTTTGAATTTCTCAGATGATTTTTAGTTTGTTATTCATAAGGTGAGTTGGTGGATTTCTCATTTGTATGGTTTTTTGTCAAATTTGTTTTCTCGGTGATTTCATTGTTTTAGTTTGTAAATTGTGATTTTCGTCATTTTGTTGCTCTGGTTTCTTGAGTTCAAGTTACTTAATTGTCCTAATGTATAGATTCATATTATTGTTCATACCATTTTTCGAATTTCAGCCTGAAGAAGAGAAGAATTTTCTCGAAACGTAGCTGTTGAATAGATTGTAAATAAACTGTTCCTTAAGACTGAAAACTGTTTTCTTCATTGATTTTTGGAACGATACATCCCACATATATTTCCTGAAAATTTTCGTTCTCGATCTCTGATGGAGATTGAAACTCATTTGAATTTAGGTATTTCGATTCATAATTTTCATCGTAATTTTCATCATAATTTTCGAGAAATTGTTCTTCTGGTGAAAATTCATTTTGCTCTTCCGTATTCGTTAATTCTTCCGATATAAAATTTGGAGGTGCTCTTGGTCTGAAGTAGTTTTCTCTAGGCTGATAATTTGATTTGGGTTGACGTATACTTGATGATTCATTAGGACGTTTTTGAGGTAAAATTCTCGTTCTTATTGACATTGGTTCTGGTTTATTGGTGGGTCTATAATTAGGATTGGGTTTGAAAACGTTTTGAGGTTTTCCAAATACTTGCTCATTAGTAAAATATTTTGTTTGACTTGAATGTTGAATCGGTTGCATACGTATTGGTTGACTTGAGAAATTCTGATTCGGAATAAAATTGATATGTGGACGCGTATTTTGTTTGAAGGAATTTTGATTATGAGTGGAATGATAAGAGGAATTGTTAATTTTCTCTCTACTAGTATGAGGAGTTTGTGAAAATGAAACGTACAGCCAGCAGACGATTTTTTTTTTCGAATAATTATATAAACAACCATCTCTGTGAATTTCAGAAGGGTTAAAATGACTGAAACTCAAAAATGTTTTACAAGTTTTCAGGTCCAGCGGACGTTTTCATGTCCAGCGGGCGGGTTTTCTACCAACGTACAGCCAGCGGGCGATTTTTTTTTATTCGAATAATCATATAAACTACCATCTCTGTTAATTCCAGCAGGGTTGAAATGACTGAAACTCAAAATTTTTTTTACAAGTTTCCATGTCCAGCGGACGGGATTTCCACCAACGTACAGCCAGCGGACGATTTTTTTTATTCGAGTAATTATATAAACAACCATCTCTGTGAATTTCAGCAGGGTTAAAATGACTGAAACTCAAAATTTTGTTTACAAGTTTTCATGTCCAGCGGACGCTCTTTCCACCAACGTACAACCAGCAGACGATTTTTTTTAATCGAATAATTATATAAACAACCATCTCTGTGAATTTCAGAAGGGTTAAAATGACTGAAACTCAAAAATGTTTTACAAGTTTTCAGGTCCAGCGGACGTTTTCATGTCCAGCGGACGTTTTTTTTTATTCGAATAATTATATAAACTACCATCTGTGTAAATTTCAGCAGGGTTAAAATGACTGAAACTCGATTTTTTTTTTACAAGTTTCCATGTCCAGCGGACGGGATTTCCACCAACGTACAGCCAGCGGACGATTTTTTTTATTCGACTTATTATACAAACTACCATCTCTGTGAATTTCAGCAGGGTCAAAATGACTGAAACTCAATATTTTTTTCACATGTTTTCGTTGCTCCCATTGGCGAACCCACCACTGTTGAGCCAGCTGACGGTTATTTGATTTTGTTTCGAAAGGTATGAGGGTGGATTTTGAAAAAAATTTGGGATAGCGTCTTCTTTCAATTTCGGGAATCTTAAAATGTTTATTGAATTTAATTATAACTTCGGAATCAAAATGTTTCTCGCAAACAAAACTATTATTAGTTGGAATGAAATTTCGCGGTATGGCCCTCATCCATAAAAGCTTACGCTGTTCATCTTTCGGAAAACTAAAACAACTAAAATATCCTTCATTTTTGTAGACGGATAATTACTTCTACAGGATGGAATACAACACGTTTTGACCATTTTTCGAAGCAGATGATCTCAAGTCGAAGTTGAATTTATAGGTTAGATATCAGACTTACAAAAAGACCAATTATTCTCTGCTATTCCAAGAAGAATTCACTAACATCAATATCACAAACACTTTCACTGTACACAGCACTCGAACAATCGCAATTGGTAACAATAATTCACTTATTTTTTCACAAAAATGACCGGAATGAACACTAACCTAAGCGCGGATGCTACAAAAACGCCACTAGACGCTTGTTTACGTCCGTATATGTCGGGTGACTATAACCCAGTACATTGTTGTCGCACTTGGCAACAGCCAGGCCCTGTGTCTTTAGATGGCCGTGACCAAACTCTCTGAAACCTGACTCTCTCCAAGAAATCAAGAAGTCTCGCATTCAGGACTCCCTCCAATCATTTCGAAAAAGTAGGCAATATCGAAATTGGCATGTTATTATTGCAGGAATTAATATCATCCTTCTTATGGATAGGCAGAACCTTAGCCACTTTCAGTTCCCGTGGAAACTTTCCCTTTTGTAAACACTGCTTAAAGGCTTGTTCGGACTAGGCCAGTATTTTAGTCGAGTGGACAGTCGATTCACCCACTGACGACTTTATCACAGTATCAAAGACTCTTAAACAGTATAAGGTAGTAGGTACATCATCATGTGACTCTACTCGACTCGATTGCTGGCGTTCGCACACGGGAAATTACAAAAGCATTAGCTACTCGACTAATCTACTGGCCTAGTCCGAACAAGCCCTTGCCCGTTTGCACCGTTTCACTGCTAAGCAAGGTTAAACTAACCCATGTTAAATATTTAAACGTTGTTTAGGGCGTTGCCGATTGCACCGTCGAATCGTTGTTCAGTTTAATCATTGATAGGTTTGGCAACACCGCTCAGTTTAGAAAAATTTGCGCTTTCAGCGAAGCACATATAGAAGATAAAGAAAAATAATAATAATAATTCTCTATGTCTATGGATTTTGATGTCAACGTGGGAAATTTGATTTGAATTTAAAATTTCATTTCAAGTGTTGGTGTTGTGTCGTGTTTGTTATTTAAAAATGGAAAACGTTATTTCTAAACGAAGTCGGTGTTTGGGTTTTGGACCTGAAGAAAGACTTTTAATAGCCAATATATTAATATGTAACCATATCCCAAGTAACTCCTCGAAGTAGTGGCAATGAACGCCAGTATGCTTAGTAGACATTATTCATGAGTTTATAAAAGCTTGTAGAACTGTATGACAGTTAGGTTGGTAGATACATCTGAATAAAACTCGTATTAAGTCTTTCCGTGTTTTTTTTTAAAAACGGTTTTTCAAGTTGTAAAAATATATTTAGCGACGAGGATGGGATATTGCTGGTATTCCGAAAAAAGAATACGTGAAATCAATTTCTTTGAGCAATATACAAAGAACTGCAGTTGTGAAAGTTTGTGACGTCAATCGAGTGTGAAACCGATCAAAAGTAGCAACAAACCCACGAGTGAGCAGGAGTCCACGACGAGAGGCTGAATCCCTGAAGAAGTGTAAGGTGAACCCTCTCTGGTCTGCTTGTGAGCTCTTCAACGTCTGAAAACACCCCTGAGGATTGATCGAGTAGCGCCCCTCAAACCAGGACAGAAAGCAATACAGTGAGTTGGTTGATCTGCTAACCTCCTAGTTTTTCTATTCTCTAGACCAAAGGAATACTTGTTTTTTTTTTAATTTTAAGAAGTAATTGTAAGAAACAAACTGGTAAAATACCCGAAATCAAAATAGACGATTTAATTGAAAAATTCAAAAATCTTGATACCAAAATGACTCAGGCTTCAGGAAGTCAAAACGACACAGTAGATATTAACAATTTAAAGTTATTTGGAGATTTGTTACCAAAATTCAATGGTAATTCAAACGAACTCCAATCATTTATTGTAGAAATAGAAAATTATATTTCAAAATTCGGAGGCTCGAGCAATGCTCGAATTAATCATTATTGCTTTGCTATGATAAAATCTAGAATAATTGATGGAGCAAGAATAATTATGAATTCAGGCCCCATTCCAAATAATTGGCTACAATTAAAACAAATTTTAATTGATAAGTTTGGATTTAGAATCAATTTTGATGTTTTACAAGACGAATATCAAAATATGCGTAGAGCCCATAAAGAACCTCTTTTAAATTTCTTGGGAAGAATTAAACAAACTAAATTGCATTTCGATTATCAATTGCAAATGCAAGGATTCAATCAGAACGAACTTGTGATTTACAGGAATATTTCTGAAAGAATTGGACAAAGAGTAATTTATAATAATGTTGATGAAAATGTCAGAAATTTGTTAGATAATAATGAACGAAAGTTCGATGAAACATGCCAAATGTTAGAAAATAGAGAGATAAAGAGACAACAACTAAATTTCATTCCAAATTTAAATTCATTTTCACAAACTCCTCATACTAGTAGAGAGAAAATTAACAATTCCTCTTATCATTCCACTCATAATCAAAATTCCTTCAAACAAAATACGCGTCCACATATCAATTTTATTCCGAATCAGAATTTCTCAAGTCAACCAATACGTATGCAACCGATTCAACATTCAAGTCAAACAAAATATTTTACTAATGAGCAAGTATTTGGAAAACCTCAAAACGTTTTCAAACCCAATCCTAATTATAGACCCACCAATAAACCAGAACCAATGTCAATAAGAACGAGAATTTTACCTCAAAAACGTCCTAATGAATCATCAAGTATACGTCAACCCAAACCAAATTATCAGCCTAGAGAAAACTACTTCAGACCAAGAGCACCTCCAAATTTTATATCGGAAGAATTAACGAATACGGAAGAGCAAAATGAATTTTCACCAGAAGAACAATTTCTCGAAAATTATGATGAAAATTACGATGAAAATTATGAATCGAAATACCTAAGTAAATTCAAATGAGTTTCAATCTCCATCAGAGATCGAGAACGAAAATTTTCAGGAAATATATGTGGGATGTATCGTTCCAAAAATCAATGAAGAAAACAGTTTTCAGTCTTAAGGAACAGTTTATTTACAATCTATTCAACAGCTACGTTTCGAGAAAATTCTTCTCTTCTTCAGGCTGAAATTCGAACAATGGTATGAACAATAATATGAATCTATACATTAGGACAATTAAGTAACTTGAACTCAAGAAACCAGAGCAACAAAATGACGAAAATCACAATTTACAAACTAAAACAGTGAAATCACAGAGAAAACAAATTTGACAAAAAACCATACAAATGAGAAATCCACCAACTCACCTTATGAATAACAAACTAAAAATCATCTGAGAAATTCAAACTCGTTATAGAATTCAAAAACAGCTGATTCATCAAAACTCATCCAAACTACCTCTAGGCACTGACATAATTATGTCGTCAACATAAACAAAGACGAATGGTATATGAAAGTTCAAGGCAGACAGAACAAATCCGATCAAGCTATTCATAACCAATTCAGCTAAAATTGGTGAGGCTGGGTTGCCCATAGCTGCACCTCTCACTTGTGCGTAGAATTTTTTATTCTATTGGAAATAGCTGTTGTCGAAAATGAATTTAACTATATCCAACAACACTTCGAGTGGAATCTTAACAAAGTTCTCATAAACAGCCCAATTATCCTGAATTAAACGTTCTACTAAATCTTGAGGTATGTTCGTGAACAAGGATTTAACATCCACACTTACAAGAACATAATCATCCGGTATATTATTTATTGTGTTAATCTCAGTGATGAGATCAAATGAATTCTTGATGGAAAAGGGAAACAAGTGTTTCACTTTACTCAGCACTGTAACCAAGAACTTAGAGATATTATAAGTTGGTGAATTGCAACAAGAAACCACCGGTCTAAGTGGATTTCCTGTCTTATGTATTTTTACTAAGCCATAAATTTTAGGTGGGACAGAGTTGTATTTCCTCAGCTGTTTCGCCTCCATCTGAGAAACCAACGACAAATTTTCCAACCGCTTGACCAACTTGTTCGCCTTAACCTGAACGCCAATAGTTGGATCAGCCTTCAATTGTTTATAGGTTCCACTTTCCGATAAAAGATCTAATAACGTACGATCATACTCATTCTTTTTAATTACTACTGTCTTATTTCCCTTATCCGAATTTAACACGCAAATGTCAGGGTTGGCATCTAGAAATGCTTTTGTTTTTCTAAACAAAAACAGAAGGTATTTATGGAATGGATCCAGAGAAACACCGTTTTTCAACCTTTTATAAAAACCATAAGCCAAACCACAAAGCGATGTCCGCAAGGCATTCTTCACATCGAAATTTAAATGATCCTGCCCCAGAATGAAGCCTTCAATATCCGACATCAAATCTAACCACGGTAAATCACACTTATTATAAGGAAGCGAAAATTTAGGGCCCAACGACAATATTTTTTCAACAAAATCTGGGAGATGTATATCAGATAGGTTAGTTAGCCAACCTGATTGCGTAGTTATTCTTGGTGTCACCGAGTGTTTGGTGAGCTGGTGAAACTTTCTCACATTACAATTTCTAACACGCTCAAATATCGACTTAAAATATTTTTCCTGATGCTTACAAAAATCATTAACTATGTCTAAAGGAACTGTACTATTAACACAATTTTTGTGACATGAAATGTTATCTTTCAACCTTTTAATCTTCCAATTGACAATTTTTATCTCAAGATTAAGAATATCATGTCTAAGCTTACTTACTATTCTAGACACTTTGCTGGTATAGAGATGTTTTTCTTGAAATAAGGAGTATACACACTTTACTTCGTTGACTATATGTTTGGGATTTCTCATTTGTATGGTTTTTTGTCAAATTTGTTTTCTCTGTGATTTCACTGTTTTAGTTTGTAAATTGTGATTTTCGTCATTTTGTTGCTCTGGTTTCTTGAGTTCAAGTTACTTAATTGTCCTAATGTATAGATTCATATTATTGTTCATACCATTGTTCGAATTTCAGCCTGAAGAAGAGAAGAATTATCTCGAAACGTAGCTGTTGAATAGATTGTATATAAACTGTTCCTTAAGACTGAAAACTGTTTTCTTCATTGATTTTTGGAACGATACATCCCACATATATTGTATATTGGTCATATATTCCTCGACATGGGGTTCTTCAATCAGATTATGACGATATTTGGTATGAATATGGTTGTTCACTTCAAGGAATGGACCAAGGATAACAAAAAGCTGGCACGAGCCATCAACAACAGAATTTTTTTACTGAGGTGCCGAAAAAGTGGTATATATCCCAAACATATAGTCAACGAAGTAAAGTGTGTATACTCCTTATTTCAAGAAAAACATCCCTATACCAGCAAAGTGTCTAGAATAGAGTAAGTAAGCTTAGACATGATATTCTTAATCTTGAGATAAAAATTGTCAATTGGAAGATTAAAAGGTTGAAAGATAACATTTCACGTCACAGAAATTGTGTTAATAGTACAGTTCATTTAGACATAGTTAATGATTTTTGTAAGCATCAGGAAAAATATTTTAAGTCGATATTTGAGCGTGTTAGAAATTGTAATGTGAGAAAGTTTCACCAGCTCACCAAACACTCGGTGACACCAAGAATAACTACTCAATCAGGTTGGCTAACTAACCTAACTGATATACATCTCCCAGATTTTGTTGAAAAAATATTGTCGTTGGGCCCTAAATTTTTGCTTCCTTATAATAAGTGTGATTTTCCGTGGTTAGATTTGATGTCGGATATTGAAGGCTTCATTCTGGGGCAGGATCATTTAAATTTCGAAGAATGCCTTGCGGACATCGCTTTGTGGTTTGGCTTATGGTTTTTATAAAAGGTTGAAAAACGGTGTTTCTCTGGATCCATTCCATAAATACCTTCTGTTTTTGTTTACAAAAACAAAAGCATTTCTAGATGCCAACCCTGACATTTGCGTGTTAAATTCGGATTAGGGAAATAAGACAGTAGTAATTAAAAAGAATGAGTATGATCGTAAGTTATTAGATCTTTTATCGGAAAGTGGAACTTATAAACAATTGAAGGCTGATCCAACTATTGGCGTTCAGGTTAAGGCGAACAAGTTGGTCAAGCGGTTGGAAAATTTGTCGTTGGTTTCTCAGATGGAGGCGAAACAGCTGAGGAAATACAACTCTGTCCCACCTAAAATTTATGGCTTAGTAAAAATACATAAGACAGGAAATCCACTTAGACCGGTGGTTTCTTGTTGCAATTCACCAACTTATAATATCTCTAAGTTCTTGGTTACAGTGCTGAGTAAAGTGAAACACTTGTTTCCTTTTTCCATCAAGAATTCATTTGATCTCATCACTAAGATTAACACAATAAATAATATACCGGATGATTATGTTCTTGTAAGTGTGGATGTTAAATCCTTGTTCACGAACATAACTCAAGATTTAGTAGAACGTTTAATTCAGGATAATTGGGCTGGTTATGAGAACTTTGTTAAGATTCCACTTGAAGTGTTGTTGGATATAGTTAAATTCATTTTCGACAACAGCTATTTCCAATACAATAAAAAATTCTACGCACAAGTGAGAGGTGCAGCTATGGGCAACCCAGCCTCACCAATTTTAGCTGAATTAGTTATGAATAGCTTGATCGGATTTGTTCTGTCTACCTTGAACTTTCATATACCATTCGTCTTTGTTTATGTTGACGACATAATTATGTCAGTGCCTAGAGGTAGTTTGGATGAGGTATTGAGAATTTTCAACAGCTTCCATGTGGATCTTCAATTTACCCATGAGTTAGAAGTAGATGGTAAAATTCCATTCTTAGACCTTTTATTGATAAGAGACGGTGTTGCGATAAAAACTGACCTATATTCGAAACCCATGGCATCCCACCGTACATTACATTTCAGTTCTCAACATTCAACATCTCAAAAGATTGCTATTGTCAAGGGCATAAAACAAAAAATACTTAGTTTGTCTGATGCGTCGTTCCATTCAAAGAATTTCAAACAACAGGCGACCATTTTATGTCAAAATGGATATCCAAAATCTCTAGTCAACAAAATTTTTTATTCCTCTGGACACTCAATTTGCATTCCACCGGCCACAAACGTTTCTGTAAATGAGAGTATCAGATACTATAAATTAATTTATATTCCTAAATTGAGCCAGATGTTGATTAGGTTGATGAAAGGAACATCCACTATCGTGGTATCTTATTATAAAAAAACTGTTAGGAGCTTGTTTTCCTGTTTGAAGGATAGTGATCCCCCAATGAGACAGTCAGGTTTGGTCTATGGGGTGAGTTGTTCGAATTGCAGTTCTATATACGTTGGACAGACGTGCCAATACTTCGGATCCAGATTAAAGCAACACCAGTTGGATTGTAAGAAGCAATCTGAGGCAACCGCTCTTTCACAGCATGCTAAGAATGAGGGACATCTTTTTGATTTTGAAAATGCGAAAATTCTGACTAAAGAGACCAATTGGTTCAAACGTAGTTTCAAGGAGATGTTGTTCATAAAAAAAACACCCCAATTCTGTGAACTTAAGATCGGATATTGGTTCTCTCAACATTGCTTATTCGAATATTATAAAAGAAATGAGGTGAATAGTTTTTTCCTCGACTGCACACATTCTTACCGCGTATGAATGTTTCTGTTTTATTGCATTCGTATTAATGAACCCATACCTACCTGTACGTCGCGAAAATTTGAGACCCCGAGATGAATCAGCTGTTTTTGAATTCTATAACGAGTTTGAATTTTTCAGATGATTTTTAGTTTGTTATTCATAAGGTGAGTTGGTGGATTTCTCATTTGTATGGTTTTTTGTCAAATTTGTTTTCTCTGTGATTTCACTGTTTTAGTTTGTAAATTGTGATTTTCGTCATTTTGTTGCTCTGGTTTCTTGAGTTCAAGTTACTTAATTGTCCTAATGTATAGATTCATATTATTGTTCATACCATTGTTCGAATTTCAGCCTGAAGAAGAGAAGAATTTTCTCGAAACGTAGCTGTTGAATAATAATAATAATAACCACACCCGCACGGGTGTGGTTTGGTTTCTGCCACGCCACATGGGGGGTGACGTCCCCACGGCCCGAGTTACCTGGGCCACCAAGGGTAAATGGTGGCAAACCCATGAACGAGAAGTGGAAACCGATATCATGGCAGAAGGTCGAGATGCCACTCCACCTGCTGGCTCGACCACCGTGAGGAGGACTGCCCGCAGGGGAGCTCGCAACGCACGTATCCAGTGTAGCCGCGAAATGAATATTGAAGTAATGCGAGCTTTTCATTACGTGAACGATTGCGAGGACAAACCACTTCTTGGATGGAGAAGAGAAATCTTCAAGGGATCGAATTATCCCAGAAGATCGCGATGTGCACAGCAGGCTGTGGATTTGCAAACCTATCACATCGTGCGGAAATTTCTGAACTCACTAGTTCAGAGGAACTGAAATGTTTTTTCACTGGTTCATATAAGAATTACCAGCTCAAGCTGAGAACGGGAGACCGATGAAGAATAATAATAATAATATGTTTATTCATCAAGTAATCTACATTCCAACGAATTGCATATGAAAAACAAAAAACATCTTTTGAAATAAACATCCGCTTGTCCTCTGAGATGGCAGGCTCGTCGGAACGATCCCACCGTCTGTGTGAGGTAGCGTCACATTTGCTCCATATTCATGCGTTTCCAATTGAATTTTATTCCTCTATTCCACACTTAATTAAATCAAATTTGCGCCCCAATTAAAACTATTATACGACATACACATCTCAAAAAGCTCTATATCCTTCATCTCACTCTTAATCGGGTATATAATGTCAAATTCCTGGATATATGGTCAGATTCGGGCAATATCGGTCACATTCGAGAATTTTGTCATAATTTGAGTAGCCTTTTATTTAATTAAATCCTGTAATAATTTCTTATTTTCCCTCATCCAAAGCTCAACATTCCTCTTGAACCTACTAAATATTTTTATATTTCTTATTTCAGTTGGTATAAATTTATATATTTTCGGCGCTAAATAATCATGACACCTCTGTCCTATTCCCTTATTACATCTACTTGTCTTGTATTCTATTTGTCTACTCCTTGTGCTGTACCTGTGGTCGAGTCCTTCTATTTTTATTTTTCCCAAATATGTGTTTTTAATTATTTTTTGAACGAACCGTAAACGGGCATCAAAAATATTCGAAATATCGTACAGTCGGTCACTTGAGAATCTGATGGACTTCCCATATATAATCCTTAGTATCCACTTTTGCACCGTATTAAGACACTTTAGATGACAACTATAAATTCCTCCCCATCCCAAAATTCCATAGTTTATCTGAGACTGAACCAGAGCACAATACAACATCCTTAAATACCTAGTCTCCATACCATACCGTTTCATCTGTTTAAATTTGTATATAAGACATCTTAGTTTTTGTGTTAGACAGTCGCAATGTTCCTTCCATTTCATTTGCCTATCAATAATTACTCCGAGATACTTTATCGACTCGGCCTGTGGTATTTCGAAGTTCTGTACTCTGATACTTTTCATCGGAGGAAGTCCGGAAATATATGATGAGAATGGAAGATATTTCGTCTTAGTCAAGTTCAAGGTAACTGAATTGAAGTTAAACCAGTCTTTTATTTTTACGAAGTCAGACTGAACTCTACTTTCCAGATCCATCCAGGTTGCAGCGTGATACTGTATAACGGTATCATCCGCAAAACTTATTATTGTGCCCCCACACTCCATGTTCAGAAGATCATTGACGTATAGGAGAAACAACATGGGACCAAGCACAGTACCCTGAGGAACACCGTAAGATATGATCTTTTCTTTACTTCTGAATCCATCGATGTCTACCACCTGCCTGCGATCCATCAAATAATCCTGCAAAAAATCATATATCCTGCCTCGAAAACCATAATTTTCCAGTTTTTTCAAGAGTTTTTCATGGCAAACTGTGTCAAATGCCTTCGAGACGTCGAGGAATATACACAGGGATGGGAAACCCTCATCCATAAACTTGTAAATATTTTTTGTTACCTCAGTGATCGCATCTTCAGTGGACTTTCCTTCTCTGAAACCAAATTGTCGGTCTGAAATTATTCCACACTTATCTATAAATTTCATCATTCGAGATTTTACCAACTTTTCCATAATTTTCGAGAGATTCGATACTAACGTAACAGGTCTGTAGTTACCCCCCTCTGACTTATCTCCACTCTTATATAATGGTTTAACAATACCCAACTTGAATGCCTCTGGAAAACATCCCGTATCGAAACTGTGATTGATTAAAAATGCCAAAGGTGTTGATATTTCCTTTTTTATTTCTTTCAGAGTTTCCGATCTTATCTGGTCATGACCGGGTGCCTTGTTCGATTTCAGCTGGTCAATCATTCCTTCCACCTCTATTGGATGGGTGGGATATAAAAAAAATGAATGATTTTGGTGACATATTTTTTCCACGAAATCACTTGGGGGTATTATTTTACTTGTGTATTTTTCTCCAACCGAACTAAAATAGTCAACGAATTCATCTGCAATTTGTTTTTCATCTGTAATAATAATATTATTCTTTGTTTTTACATTTATTCTCTCCTCTTCAGGTCTATTGGATCCACAAGTCTCTTTGACGAAATTCCAAATGGCTCTGGATTCGGTGTGATGACTCTGAATAAAATTTTCTAAATAGTTTTTTTTTGCTGTGTTTATTAAGTTATGTAATTTCTTTTTGTAAATATTATATTTATTTTTTAAATTTCCATCATCAGGATTTTTCTTCAAATATAAGTATAGATCATTTTTTGTATTAATTGATTTCAATAAAGCCCCCGTAATCCATTTTTTCCTAACATTTTCTTTCGTTTTTAATCGTACTATGTTCGAAGCATCCTTTATGTGATTCTTTAAGATTTCAATAAATTTGGTTGTCATTGTATTTATATTACTTTCCTGATAAATCGCTATCCATGATTCGTTTTTCAAATTTCGTCTCAATTTGTCATATAAAATGTAATTTTTCTCCTTTATAGTAGCCTTCCTAACGGTTTTATGCTTTTCTATGTTGGTAGTCAGTACTATTGGATAGTGATCGGTGATCAAATGCTGCAGAATAAAACCCATGAAACTGTCAGTCGTGTCCGGAGTTTTAACCCAGTAATGATCCAAACACGTAACACTCTCTGGCCGTGTACAATCATTTATGAAGGATAGATATCCTGAGCTATGCAAAATATTTTTAAATTCTTCTACAGAAGAATTACTCGACATCAGATCAACATTCAAATCTCCTACAATTATGTGTTTATCATTTTTTGCAATGCATTGTAAATAATGTAATAGTTCTTCACTGAATACAGACAATTCGATTTGAGGAGATCGATATATTGCAGTTATTTTGAGTTTCTGTTTTCTGTGGATATCCACCTCAATCGCACTTACTTCACCTATTTTAACAATTTTGCTATTATACTGAATGCCCTGTTTAACGTATATTGCAACTCCATCATTTCTATTATAAACGCCATTGTTGTACAATAATGTATATCCATCCATATTATGCATTTCCAAATTGAGTATTTTATATGTCTCCGTCAAAACTATTATGTCAAATTCATATGAAAGGTAGCACAAAAATAATTGAAACTCTTCCAAATTCATGGAGATACTCCTTATATTCATATGGATCATACTAAATTCATCTTTACGTACATATTCCTTGAAATCACCAACATTACCTATCACATTTGTCGGGATATTTTCATTCTGGTAATCCCTTATAAAGGTATCCATACTTGTATCGACTTATTTTATGTGTACACCAATTATTCACCCAAAGACCAAAAACAAAACCCAAATAACAAAACAAAGTATGTATAACTCTTATTTATTTATTACCACAATAATTTCAATTTTTTTTATTTTATTTTTTTATTATTTTCAATTCGTATCAGAAAAAAAAAAGTTTATTTATTTACGTTGTATCTTACTACCCGAACGTGTTCTGGATTCCCCCCGCTTAACCCTATTCTCCTGGACCGCCCTCACTGGCAGTATCTTTGAGCTGTCGGACCTTCCCCCTATATCATCCTCCCCCCCATGTACCACCTCCTGGTTGAGCGGTAAGCTAATTGGTGTTAGTTTAGTATTTTCTATATTTTCCAAATCCTTTGCTCCGTAAGAAACTCCGTGGATATATAGTTTACCAGCTCGTATATAGGCGCTTTCGCATCCTTCGCGCTGTCTTGCACTTTTTAAATGTTTCACTAATATTCTATTTTCCTTCCTCTGCTCCTGTGTGAGGTCATTAGCCACAGTTACCTTCGTTCCTTTCAATTTATTGCAGTTTTTCAGAATCTCTCTCTTCTTGAGATATGAGTTGAGCTCCAGTTTTATCGGACAATTGTCGGAAGGATAGATATCCCCAAAATCACTTTCTACCAACTCTACACCAAGTAAATCTTTCAAGTCCTCACGAAGACACTCCGGTGTTACCTCCTCGCGCCTCTTTTCGAGTCCAAAGATGACTATATTTTTCTTAACTTGTTCTCTCTTTATACCCTCTATTTCATCCCTCAAATTGGAGTTCTCTTTCTGAAGATTGGAAACAATATTATTCAGACGTTGTATTTCCGACATAAACTTGGCCTCGCAAACTTCAATATAGATTGAATCACCTAGATAAAAATTTGAAAAATCAATTAACAAAAATTTTACAGAGTAATAAATCAGTTTTGCAATTTACCGGAGAACCACTAAATTTTACAAGTAAGATCAAACACAATATCAGAACAGTTGATGATAACCCAGTCTATGTTAAACGATATAGATACCCGGAAATTCACAAAGAAGAAGTCCGAAATCAAATCAAAGATCTTTTAAATAAAAATATAATTAGACCGAGTATTTCACCCTGGTCTTTTCCTATTGTAGTCGTTCCCAAAAAAGCGGATAAATCAGGCAAACAGAAGTGGCGAATTGCAATCGACTATAGAAAACTTAACGAAAAAACAATCGATGACAAATTCCCAATTCCAAATATCGATGAAATGTTAGATAATTTGAAAGGTGTAAAATATTTCAGCACTATTGATTTAGCATCAGGCTATCACCAAATTGAACTCGACAAAGAATCCATAGAAAAAACTGCTTTTGCTACGAATGATGGACATTTTGAGTTTTTGAGAATGCCTTTTGGTCTCAAAAATTCCCCATCCACATTTCAGAGAGTAATGAATGAAGTTTTAAGACCCCTATTAGGAAAAATTTGTGTAGTATACATGGACGATATATTAATATTCTCTAAAGATCCTGATAAACATTTAGCAGATATTCAAACTGTACTGGAAGTACTTAAACAAGAAAGATTCAAAATTCAATTAGATAAATCATATTTTTTCAGAAATGAAGTAATGTTTTTAGGATTCAAAATTTCAGATAAAGTAGTCGAGCCTTACCCAGAAAAAATAGAAGCTATTAAGAATTTTCCAATTCCAAAAAATCCTAAAGAAATAAAATCCTATTTGGGCATGATTGGTTATTACCGAAAGTTTATTCCAAACTTTTCCAAGCTTACTAAACCTTTGACACAATGTCTGAAGAAAGATGCAAAGATAAACTTAGAAAATCAAGAATATCTGGAATCATTCAATATTAGTAGAAACATAAATCATCCTATTCTTCAATTCCCAGATTTTAATCAACCTTTCATTCTAACAACAGATGCCTCGAAATATGCAGTTGGTGCTATTTTATCGCAGGGCCGTACTCTTAATAAAGCAGAAATAAACTACTCAACTATTGAAAAGGAATTACTGTCTATCGTTTGGGCGACAGAACATTTTCGACCCTATTTATTTGGAAGAAAATTTATTATTTACACCGATCATCGACGGCCGCGTGAAGTTGGCGAAAAAATGTCGGCACAAATTCTGAAATAATCCCCAATATTTAGTGCCCAATTTGTGCCCATTTGTGCCGTATGAATCAATTTCAGCACCATTATGGTTTTCGAGATATTTCAGTTTGAATATCTTGGTGCCAGCTTCACACTTAGCACCAACATAATCCAACTTTGAAAAAAATTTTATGCCAATATTTTGTGCCCAATTTGTGCCCATTTGTGCCGTATAAATGACATTTCTACCATTTGTAGTTTTTGAGATATTGACTGTTGTTTTTTAGCAGGCGTGAAGTTGGCACCAACATATTCCAACTTTAAACAAATTTTGATGCCAATATTTTGTGCCCAATTTGTGCCCATTTGTGCCGTATAAATGACATTTCTACCATTTGTAGTTTTTGAGATATTGACTGTTGTTTTTCAGCCGGCGTGAAGTTGGCACCAACATATTCCAACTTTGAAAAAAAATTTCCGCCACTATTTAGTGCTGAATTTGTGTCAATTTGTGCCGTTGAAATGGCTTCGATATCTTGGATAGTTTTCGAGTTATGAACAATATTGTGTTTTATTAACGGCGCCATCTATGGGAAAAAGCAAGTATTGTTTCGCTTCATAATAGGTCAAATATGTCGGCCTCACATATGTGAATTCTGTTACATAATAACTTCCCATAAACTTATAAATAGACCTCTGATTATTAAGCAAACAATTCCTTGCAATAATCGAACAATCTATCCTTTTCGATGGTAAAAATATGTTGAATCGGGAAAATTGTTGAGTAATATTATTTCTAAATAATATTATATTTCGATATGGAATTCAAAATTCAATAAATACAATTAGAAATATATTCCTTATTACAATTACTTGTATGGATTCACTTTCCTACATAAAAGCAGATAGCGTGTGGCGGCAAACATCAAACAGGGCGATCTAACGCGTGCTTGCCTATTTGAAACGGCTGCTTCGTGAGCGTAAATTTTTTATTAAAAGGACGTTCCGATATGGCATCTGCGGCACATTCGGCGATTTCTCTGATCTGACATTTACTGGTGAATTTAATTCACTTTGGTAATTTACGGACCTTCTGAATTAATTGAAATCGAATTTAGCTTGGTCCAAAACTCCCAGATAAACTTACCCAGGTTAAAGATGGAATATTGAACCGGGTTGAAAATCAGTTTTTTTTTAAACTGTGACACAAATTTTAGTTTAAAGTCCCGAAGCACCCCAGGAATTATTGCATCACTAAGGTTATTCTTCGTGATATACTTGAACTAATACAAAGTTCGTAACTAACAATAGGTAATAGAAATAATAGAACAAAAATGAAATTTTTATTACACTTCATATCTTTACATCATCACTATGTACAATTAATAAATAAATACTTATAACAAACAAACATCATCAACAATTTTTGACAAAAAGGCTTTATGCTATATTCAAATTGTATATAGAAGCAGATGAGGGTTCACGGAAACATCATTCCCAACAACTCTATATTCCTTCAATAAGTCATTGAATTCCTCCCACTGGCCATCATTTCTTCTACAATATGCAGTGTAATGACCTATCCCGGTACTTACAGCTGTGAGCTGGGGAAATAAAATTGGCTACTCCTCTGAGCATATAGGACTTATTTTCAATGCTCAGAACTAATTGAATTTCATTGAGGATAATCAGTTTTCCCACATCACAATCAATTATCAAATAGTCGGTTAATGTTTTGACTGTTTTCAATTCGTTGGAGCATTTAGAGCATTTTGATTGCGATGGAGGAACTAAGTCGATGCATTCTTGCAATCTTTGAAAACCTTCTTTTCTTCAGACGTTCTACAAAGACTGCTACAAAAAATAATTTTCTTATTTTCACGTTGTGGAAATATAATATTATTTAGAAATAATATTACTCAACAATTTTCCCGATTCAACATATTTTTACCATCGAAAAGGATAGATTGTTCGATTATTGCAAGGATGTAATAGGCCGGAAATGTACCCTAATTAAAAACACTTGTGGGATTGGAAAAAAAACGTCAGTTCAACAATTTATGGCAAGTGACCATTTGGTATAAAAACAAAGTTTTAAATTTCAATCCCTAAAGGTCTTTCGGTACAGGGAATTTAGAAAGAAAAACCATAAAAAAAAGGTGATATTTCTGTCACCGACCACCATCAACCAACACCCGTTTACCATTTGGAGAATTCTATTCAAATTGCATCGGCAAATTCGAATAGACCCATAAAAGCTCGGACCTTGAGTAGTTACGATCGCCTAAAATAAATCAAGGAATTCACACATGGTTCTTAGGATTATTCACAATGCAGGTCCCTGGAAAAGCCATAAAAATCGCCGAGGGTAGGTTTCATCGTAGCCTCCGCACCCAACGCCGAGGGTGCGGAAACGTCTTTTTTTCTCGGGGGTGTTTTTCTAAGACCACCCAATTGCCAGTTTGTGAGAAAATATTTTTCTGTGCCCTCTCAAGGGGAGGGGAATAGGAACAAAGTGGCGGTGTAACTGTGACGTGTGGAGGGGGGTTTTACCCCCTAAATTCGGAGAGTACTTTATAAGGCGTGAAAAGGAAGATCGCGGGGGAGACCGGGTTGAGATCGCGTGGAAAGACGGGCTTGAGATAGCGCGGGGAAGACCGGCTTAAGATCGCGTGGGGCGACGGGCTTAAGATCGCGTGCGGAGAAAGGGGTGCCAATTAAGGGCAAAGACGTCGCGGGTAGGGCGCGATGTTTATGGAAGTTTAAGGTTGAGATCGGGGAGAAAAGTGTTTGTGTCGTTTGAGGTATAATTAGGAGACGGTTTTTTAGATCGCGTGAGAGAACGTTGGTGGTACTGCGAAGAGTTGTAGTTTTGGGAATTTTGGTAGAGTCCGAGAAGGGAGAATTAACTTAAAGTCGAACTCATAATATATGGGCGGGCAACTGAGGGATTGCGGATTATATATAGTATGAAATTTATATCGACATATGTATAGCTGAGCTCCTCATTTTCCTATTCATTCAGGTAAAATAGGGGGACTCTTACTCCTTACAAACTACTTTTTGTTATAACGATCTGAATCATCATTTGGACAGTGTTATTGGATGTTGTTAATTAGGTATTCCCAAATTTAGTTCTGATATAACTCCCCTTGACTTTTTGAATAGTCTTCCAATCATACTTTTACTTTCACAAATTTTTCCAAGCAACGATGATCCTTATTTTTGTCTTTCGTATGTTGGACAACTTATCTCAATCAAGTGATATTCTTTTTTGATACCATTCTCCTTTTGACAACCTTTGAACTTCATAACTCCTCTATCAATTGTGTACATTAAGCTCAGTGATTCTTCTTTTCAACGGCTTTTTACTTTGTGTATCTTTGCAACAGCAACGGAATATAATATGTACCTACTCACAAAATTCAATTTGCTTGATAGCTATGTAAATTAAGATTAATTTTTTCAATTCGTTTCAGACGTGGGAGGCCGAACTTATGAATGCAACAAAAGTAACTCGATCAATGACAACAACTATTAGAACACCCCTCAAAAAGTTTAAAAAAATATACCATTAAAGAGAAGATTTCGATCATTCTTTTGGCTTCAGTATAAAATCTATTCTCAATTTACTTATTTTTTCACCCCAATAAATTCATAACCTTAAAGCATTGAATAAGAGGTAGCCGTAATTATTCGTGAATATGGAAAAAACCTAATCGTTATTATTTGAACTGAAAAAAAATTAAAGAATCGGGGTATCATTATAACGTATAATCCCAATTCATATTCCAAGACTGATATCGCCAAATAAGACGCGATCACGCGCGTGGTTTATCGAGTAAGCTTCGGCTGTCTCCGAGCTGCGATACGGTACGTGGGATATGAATATGCGCCCGGGAGTGTCGAAATCAGCGACTAGCAGGTAATGCTAAACAAAGTCGTGTGGTCATACCGGAAGTAAATGCTGTGGAGATGGAGGATATACCGCATATTATAAAAATGCAGGTAAATGGCAAAGTATGCGATTGTTTAATCGATACAGGGGCGGCGGTTACTTTGATCCAAAAGGGATTGGTTCAAAAGAACGCAATTTATGAGGCCGAAACGATTTCTGGCCGTTTAACAAGTGTGACGGGGCACGCTTTGCGGACATATGGCATGACCCAAGTATCGGTAGGCCCGAAAAATGGTGAATGGAGTACCTATTGGAAGGCCGTTGTCTGCGACAATAACATTCTAGGGAATGTTGAGGTTATATTGGGAAGGGATTTTCTATATGCAAATCAGGCGCATATAGACTATTCGCAAGGCCCAGCCATAGCAATAAGGGGACATGTTTTTGAACTCTTGCACAAGGACAAGGTTGACAACAGTTCTAATCAAATTTCCAGAAATATAGGGGAAATTACTAGCGAGAGGGATAGGGGAAATCATATAGAAAATATAAATAGAGAAACAGAAATTTCGCGAAACTCTGAGGCTGAAAGGAAAATTAATATAGGGAAGGTTAGCGTGGACGCTTGTACTCAAACGCAACAGGAGGAAAATTCGGAACAGAAGAAGCCAAAGATGATGGAAACTAATATCACAGGGCATATGAAGTGTACAGTGGATACGAACTGTATTGGGAAAACCGCTTCTGGAGTAGAGGAACCAGCGAAAAATATAAAACAAAAAGTTGGGGAGGGCTGCGAAAACGCGAAGATCAAAATTGGGCAGGTGAGGTCGAAACCAAAAGTGGAGGAAAAGCGACATGAAACGGGGCGTCAGGTAAACGAAATTTTAAAAGGGTTTGAGAGCGGGTACCTTTTGTCGGATCACCAATTCGAGTTGGGAGACAAGGTATACGTGAACACAAGGCATGGGTCGTCAAAGACAATGGGGGAAAACTGGATAGGACCATATCGAATTATGGGAATCAGTAGTTACGGGACCTGCAGAATAAAGGAATGTAGGGGATCTGACGAAAAAGTCGTCCATGTAGATAGACTGTCAACCGAATTCGTAACTGATTCGGATGAGGAGTCAGATATCGATGTGGCGGAGGAGGAATTTCTGGAAAAGCCAATTTTAGCGCTGGGGAAGTCCAGCAGGCTTAGACGTCCACCAGACCGATGGACCCAAAATTGAAGAAGAAAAAATCATCTCTCTCGCACGGAATGGTTTTTGGGGTGCCATTGGGGACTGACGACCCCACGATCCGAGTTAACAGCTAATAGAAAATCGTTGAAAGTAACAGTTAGGCGTGAAGAGTAATAGTTAATGGTAAATAATTAATAGTGAGAAGTAAAGTAAAAGTCAAATTTTTTTTGTTCAATACAAATTAGCCCCGATCACGCGGATCGTGATCACAATTAAACAAATTTGAGGAAAGAAAATCCAAAAGGGAGAACCAGAATCGTTGTGGTCGCTGCTTAAGGCGAGCATAACGAAGTCATATAAATATGTTTTTAACAATTTTGCATGCAGATGTTTAGGTAAGATTATGACGGAATTTTGTTC
The DNA here is from genome assembly GCA_951802165.1 of Adalia decempunctata. Classification (NCBI taxonomy): domain Eukaryota; kingdom Metazoa; phylum Arthropoda; class Insecta; order Coleoptera; family Coccinellidae; genus Adalia; species Adalia decempunctata. The sequence continues at coordinate 39,048,688 of OX637699.1, read as the reverse complement.
ACTTGTGTTTAGTTATAGTCACCGTGTGAATTGATGTAACAATTTTGTAATTATGTTGTCGTATGGAGACAATTAATTTTAACTAAGCCGAAGAAGATGCTAGACAGCAAGGGGACAGAACCAATGGCGAGTAGTAATCAGTGAGTTCTGATTAGGGGTAACCTTTCTCATGACCATAAGTCTACATGCTCAGGTGTTAGTGATAATCGCGTACGATTGTGCGGATAAAAACGCGGTATCTATTCGGGATGTCGCGGAGTGGCCAGAACTAAAAACGGCATATTCGAGTGAACCGAAAAAGGGGAAAAGACGAAATTGAAATTTAATCTGTGTGGACTTGTTGGTTGGAGGTAACGCGTTAAATAACTCACCGTGGTATGCACAGCCATAGTTCGGTTGTAGCCGGGGGAATCTAGAACTTTATAAAACGTATGGGTGCCGAGAAATGACGGGATATGCATCGCTTCAAATTTATAACCACAAAACATAGACGAAAATGGATAAACATGGGAAGGTGTTGTTATCGTCACTACTATGAGAAGAAGAGGCACTGATTACGAGGCCAGAAGGAAATCGTTTTGGAACCACTTGAGATAGGGCTGAAATGGATTAATGCCCGTTTTACCTGTCAGAGGACCAATGGATGTGACTCCGGAGAAGAGGCAAACGCGGAAACCCCAGTATGGGGATGGTTGGAAGCAGCTGAAGTGTAGATGAGGTGAACACAAACGAAAAACCAATAAGTGAAACACCCACCAATGAAACTGGCACGATTTCGAAATTATATCCCGTACTCACCCACTGGACTCAGAAGAAGTGGTGCTCGAAAATGAACATCTGTGCGTGGAAAGTGACCGACGAAAGCAATAAAACCATCATCGGTCGGTAAAAACACTGTGTCGTTGGGTTAGCGGTTTTGCGGTAAAGGGACGCCCAAACTGATAAATAATTGACAATAGGTGACATTATGGCCATCAGTGGCGCTAACTACCCTGGAGCAGGTAGCCGGAGGTCTTTGAGAAAAAGGTTTATCCCGGAAGAAGATGTCTGCCGGTGTAGTGACGTCGTTAGTGGGACGATTATGTATTTTAGGTTTAATGACTATAAAATTTAGGTTTTAGTATTTAGAATAGCTATAGACTGATTATCAAATTAAGATGTTAAAATAATTGAGCTTGACCTATCTGTCGAATTATAAGGTCAAGAGTGCATGTTTAGATAGGTAAGTTAAGTAGGGATATGAAATCCAATATTAGAATAACTTTTTTTTTGTAATATGAGTTGGGGAAAAGTTTTCGCATTTAAGCAAAAAACTTTTTCAATGGAGAGAGTGATGTAATAGGCCGGAAATGTACCCTAATTAAAAACACTTGTGGGATTGGAAAAAAAACGTCAGTTCAACAATTTATGGCAAGTGACCATTTGGTATAAAAACAAAGTTTTAAATTTCAATCCCTAAAGGTCTTTCGGTACAGGGAATTTAGAAAGAAAAACCATAAAAAAAAAGGTGATATTTCTGTCACCGACCACCATCAACCAACACCCGTTTACCATTTGGAGAATTCTATTCAAATTGCATCGGCAAATTCGAATAGACCCATAAAAGCTCGGACCTTGAGTAGTTACGATCGCCTAAAATAAATCAAGGAATTCACACATGGTTCTTAGGATTATTCACAATGCAGGTCCCTGGAAAAGCCATAAAAATCGCCGAAGGTAGGTTTCATCGTAGCCTCCGCACCCAACGCCGAGGGTGCGGAAACGTCTTTTTTTCTCGGGGGTGTTTTTCTAAGACCACCCAATTGCCAGTTTGTGAGAAAATATTTTTCTGTGCCCTCTCAAGGGGAGGGGAATAGGAACAAAGTGGCGGTGTAACTGTGACGTGTGGAGGGGGGTTTTACCCCCTAAATTCGGAGAGTACTTTATAAGGCGTGAAAAGGAAGATCGCGGGGGAGACCGGGTTGAGATCGCGTGGAAAGACGGGCTTGAGATAGCGCGGGGAAGACCGGCTTAAGATCGCGTGGGGCGACGGGCTTAAGATCGCGTGCGGAGAAAGGGGTGCCAATTAAGGGCAAAGACGTCGCGGGTAGGGCGCGATGTTTATGGAAGTTTAAGGTTGAGATCGGGGAGAAAAGTGTTTGTGTCGTTTGAGGTATAATTAGGAGACGGTTTTTTAGATCGCGTGAGAGAACGTTGGTTACTGCGAAGAGTTGTAGTTTTGGGAATTTTGGTAGAGTCCGAGAAGGGAGAATTAACTTAAAGTCGAAGTTGTTTAAAATCAGAATAAATTTAAAGTGCGAAGTTGGTTAAAATCCTAATTAATTTGAAGTCGAAGTGGTTTAAAATCCGAATGAGTTTTAAAGTTCGAAGTTGGTTAAAAATCCGAATTAATTCAAAGTCAATTCAAAGTGTTGGTCAAAAATTTCGTGTAATTCAAAGAAAAGAGACTAGGTATTTTAAGTAACGTACCGTGACGTGGTTCGCGATATCGTGAGGTGTTGGTGGAAAAATTAATCTAAGGTAAGAGGTTTAGAAGACCTGGTTTTAATTACTTAACCCAGTAGATATCCAAGAGGGCGAATAGTTGACCATAGCAATTTTTCTTATAATTTTTTTTTTATATAAATTTTTGTGTGTAATTGTCTGTTCTATCGGGTGACGGAGTTCATCACTCTCTCCCTCATCAAATACCATTTGGGGATCGCTAAAATAAGTGTTTATTAGTGTAACAGGTGAAATGAAAGTTTTTCATTAACTTGAAAACTTGTTCATTGCAGTAATTGATTAAGCGAAAAATTAAGGTAAAACTATTTGTACAAATTTCCAAATATTCATCGTGGCTATTGTGAAAGTTAGTAATTCTGTTTTTTTGTTTTATTTTCTAATATAGATATATGTATTTACCTCTGCTTTTAAATTCTAATACCTCACCCCTCTGAAAAGAAAATCTTAACATCAAAGCCCTCTCATTAGCTTGAGGCACGAACCTACATGCAGACAGCCGCTCGACTGCAATAGGATCGTAAATTCCACCTTTTCTTTTTTTTCAATTCAATAATAATTTCCAAACTCGCGTGAAAAAATCTTCATACGAGGGCGGTTGTTACAAGGAATTGTTTGCTTAATAATCAGAGGTCTATTTATAAGTTCATGGGAAGTTATTATGTGACAGAATTCACATATGTGAGGCCGACATATTTGACCTATTATGAAGCGAAACAATACTTGCTTTTTCCCATAGATGGCGCCGTTAATAAAACACAATATTGTTCATAACTCGAAAACTATCCAAGATATCGAAGCCATTTCAACGGCACAAATTGACACAAATTCAGCACTAAATAGTGGCGGAAAATTTTTTTTAAAGTTGGAATATGTTGGTGCCAACTTCACGCCGGCTGAAAAACAACAGTCAATATCTCAAAAACTACGAATGGTAGAAATGTCATTTATACGGCACAAATGGGCACAAATTGGGCACAAAATATTGGCATCAAAATTTGTTTAAAGTTGGAATATGTTGGTGCCAACAGTCAATATCTCAAAAACTACAAATGGTAGAAATGTCATTTATACGGCACAAATGGGCACAAATTGGGCACAAAATATTGGCATAAAATTTTTTTCAAAGTTGGATTATGTTGGTGCTAAGTGTGAAGCTGGCACCAAGATATTCAAACTGGAATAACTTAAAAACTACAAGTGATAATGAGGTCAATTAAACGGCACAAATGGGCACAAATTGGGCACTAAATATTGGCATTAAAAGTTTTTCGAAATCGAAAAATGTTGGTGCCAAGTGTGAAGCTAGCACCAAAAACTTCAAACTCGAATATCTCGAAAACCATAATGGTGCTGAAATTGATTCATACGGCACAAATGGGCACAAATTGGGCACTAAATATTGGGGATTATTTCAGAATTTGTGCCGACATTTTTTCGCCAACTTCACGCGGCCATCATCGACCTCTTACTTGGTTATTTTCACTAAAAGAAGCCTCTTCGAGATTGATGCGTTGGAGAATAAAACTCGATGAATTCAATTTTGAAATAAAGTATCGGAAAGGTGCGAATAACAACGCAGATGCTCTATCTAGAATTAAAAATGATGAATTTAATATTACTGAGAAAGAACAATAATTATCGGATCTCGATTCAATTATTCCTCAAATATCACATAAAGATTTAGAATTAAGACCAGAGGAATTTGATGAATTAATGTCAATAGATACAAATGATAACTCAGATAATGAAACAATACATTCGAACCAAGAAGACCCTATTCTAGAAATTCCTCACACTGAACGAGCCATTAATGTTTTTCAATACCAAATCATTATCAAAAAGAGCAATAAAGTTCAATGTTAGTAAAATTACATAATCAATCAAAATTCAGATTAATTTTATCTATTTCAGAAGAAAATCAATTTACCAAATTTTTGAAAGAATTCATTTCCCCAGACAAAACATATGGAATATTCTTCCAAGATAAAAATATCGAAACGCCATTTATACAGTATGCACATAAACTTTTCAATTCAGGAAGTTTCAAATTCAAAATTTCAAATATCTTATTGGAAGATATAGAAGATGAAGAAGAACAAATTGACAAAATCAAACTATATCACGAAACTAAAACTACTCATAGAGGTATCCAAGAGAATGTGGAAAGCATTAAGAAAAAATTCTATTTTCCAAAAAATGTTACTAAAAGTTCAGCGCTATGTGAATAGTTGTGATATATGCCAACGTCAAAAATATGAATGACAACCCAATAAATTAATATTCAAACAAAATCCAATCGGTGAAAAACCTTTCGAACATTTATATGCCGATACAATAAATATTTCAAAAACACCCTGTCTCACATTAGTAGATTCATTCTCAAGACACGGGCAATGTTTCATTCTTAAAAGTAAAACGTCAGTAGAAATTGTAGAATCACTTATTCGCTACTTCTCAAATCATGGAACGCCTAGGAAAATAACAACCGACAATGGAACGGAATTTAAGAACGCGATAATTCAAGAATTCGCTTCCACACATAATACATTACGTGACAAATTATAATCCAACATCGAATGCCATTGTTGAAAGATTTCATTCAACCTTGACCGAACAAATAAGGGTAATCGAAGATAAAAATCTGAGTTTGAGAGAGAAATTAAATAGAGCCCTTCTTAGTTATAATAATTCTATACATTCCACCCTTAAATAAAGTCCTCTACAGATCATAAAATCTGATTTGAATTATAGCCTTCCCGTTGAATACACGGATAATGAAAAAGTATCCAATTATGTTGAACAATATAATCAGAATCTTAAGGAAATTTCTAAAGTATTGACGGAAAACAACAAGAAAAACGAAAAAAGACGACAGAAGGAAAATGAAAACAGATCAGAAGATGTTATTTTAGATGATAATCAAAAAGCATTTTTCAAATTACCGGCAGACGTTAAATTGAAACCCCGATTCAAAGAAGTAAACATCAAAATTTTAGATAATGTCCTCGTAAAGGAAGCAAATAAAGGACATGTTTATCATAAAAGTAAAATCAAACAAAGAAAAAAATAATAATCATCTGTTTCAGGATGGCCCCTTTCTACATGACAATAATTCTACTTTTTCTTGAAACACAATTTTGCCTAAAAACGAAAGAAGTCCGAAATAATATAATTGCATTCAATGGTCCTAAAACATTCATAATTCAAAAGGACCATGTTCTTATGTACCATTATGACCTGTCACGAATAGGTTCAATCCTCAACAAACATGAAGAAATTTTAAATGATGTAATTAAGAAAAATGAACCAAGGGATGAAGCAACGAAATACTTGTATGAGTTGACATCAAATCAAATTATTACAAATAAACAAATTTTGCATGAATTAATTCCATCAAAGAAGAAAAGAGGCCTTGTTAATATTGGAGGAAGAATTTCCAAATTTCTCTTTGGCACTTTAGACGAAACTCTTTATCCAGAATATTTTCGATCATTGAGAAATGATGCAGATACCATAAAGATAAATCAAAATCGAGTTATAAGTATAGTGAAATCGATATCTGATAGATTTCAGAATCAAACCAATAGTATGATAAAACAAATTGATAAATTCATGAAATTACAGCAAATTTTAGATAAAGTTTTCCTTTTGCAATTTGAACAGAATAAAATATCCAGAATTCTTTCAGAAATAAATACTGCCATTAGTTTTGCTAGGCTTCACCTTCTACATGAGTCAATATTGTCATTGAGTTATTTCAGGAATTATATTCAAGATGATAATTTATTGAAAAAATTAGTCTACTTGAAGGATTTTTACTCAGTCTGTTTCACATCAGTTAAAATTGAGAAATCGCAGATTACATTTATTATAAAAGTGCCTTTGGTAAATGATATTCCTTATAGTACTTTGGAGTTGAATTTCGTTCCCTTCTTAAATACCAATATAATAGATCAACCAAAGTATTTGCTCATCAAAGAAGAAGAAATCATATGGTCCCTGTACGAAGAATGCCAGCAAGTGGAAAAATGGATGTTGTGCCCACAGAACAGACTAGTGAAATCACCTACGTGTTTGGGTGAATTTGTGCGTGAAAAACATGAAAACTGTTCGAGAAAACCGGTCACAAGTTCTGAAGACTTACAACTATTACCCAATGGACAATATTTATCATTATTCAATAGCATTATAAGTGAAAAAAACTGTTCAGGACATTTAACATACGAACATGAACCCAAGAAGATTTTAATGATTGAGAGCAACTGCATCATATCTAATGGACTAAAAACATTTGAATTATCCAATATTGATAATTTATACCATGTATTCCAACTTAGTGATTTAAACATCTCACAGATTCAAGATTTAACTGTAGAACCTCTGAATGTAACAAATATTTCTGATTTAAAATTGTACGAATGGAATTTACATCCAAACCATCTTTCAACCCTGTACTTCATTTTTATAATTATATGTTTAATCATAATTTTCTATGTAATGTATAAAATTTTCATAATGAAATTTGAAATGATTGTTGATAAACGGAGTTCAAACAATGAGATTGAACTCAGTTCATTAAAAGGGGGAGATAATATGTAACCATATCCCAAGTAACTCCTCGAAGTAGTGGCAATGAACGCCAGTATGCTTAGTAGACATTATTCATGAGTTTATAAAAGCTTGTAGAACTGTATGACAGTTAGGTTGGTAGATACATCTGAATAAAGCTCGTATTAAGTCTTTCCGTGTTTTTTTTAAAAACGGTTTTTCAAGTTGTAAAAATATATTTATATGTGCTAGGTATAAGGATATCTCAGAAAATAAAAAAACGGACCACGTTTCAACCCACCAAAAAAACGGAGTTTGGGAGAAAATTGCGGCAGAGGTAAATGCCTCGAATAGTGTTAGGATATTGCGTTCCAAAGATGTATTGAAAAGATTTTATGAGAATCGGAAGAGAGAGGTGAGGAAACTTGCGGCGGAAGAAAAAAAAGAAATTTTTAAAACTGGTGGTGGTAGGGCATTACTACCGAAGAAAGATGAGTGCCATGATATCTTTTTAAATTTGATGAATAAGAACACGGTGTACGGACTGGAATGTCAGGTTGGAGGAGATGTGGAACCTCATGAAGAAATAAATTTTATCACCAGTATGAGGAAGTGAATCCTGTTGTGAGTGATTTTGTCCATGATGAAAAAAATATATTTTTACCTACTAATGTTTGAGTTTACTAAGAGCAAATTATATTTTTTTCAGAACAATGAAACTCGGCAAAAATATGTTCCGTCAGATTTACAAACGCCGATATCCCAAAAGCTTCGAGTGTAAGGAATATTGTACACGCTGAATCCGAATCCATTGTAAGTGATTTTGCCCATGATCAAAAATAATATTTTCCTTAATATTTGTGTTTACTAAGAGCAAATTATATATCGTTTTTCAGAACAATGAAACTTGGCAAAAATATGTGCCGTCAGATTTACTGACTCCCATATCTCAGCCTTTGAGTGTAACAAACCCTATACAGGCTATATTTGTTGTAAGTGATTTTGTCTATGATGAAAAAAATTTATTTTCCTAATATTTTTTAAGTCTACCAAGAGCTAATTATATTTTTTTTGCAGAACAATGAAACTTGGCAAAAATATGTGCCGTCAGATTTAATGACTCCCAAATCTCAGCCTTTGCGTATAACAAACCCTATACAGGGTACATCTATTGTAAGTGATTTTGTCTATGATGAAAAAAAATTATTTTCCTAATTTTTGTTAAGTTTACCAAGAGCAAATTATATATTTTTTTGCAGAACAATGAAAAATCGAACCTTCTACAAGCTGAATCCCATTTACACCGAGAGAGTACTTCAAACTCAGGCAGCCAGGATGCAATAAAGAGGAGATATGATGGCAATAAAACCACTTTTTGGATTTTTTTTTATTCAATTGACATATCTTATTCTCTCAGGTGTTCCTATGACTGCATCCAGGAGAAGACCAACCACCATTGTTAAGGCTCTAACTAGAAGTGAATTCGCTGAAAAATATGAAACACTTCTCGATAAGAGACTAGCTCTGATAAAAAACAGGAACGAAAGATTGACGAGGAAACTGCCTCAATACAAATGGCAAGAGAAGCCAAACTCAAACTGGATGCCCTGGACTACCAGATAAAATTGGAGCAACTGGCAGTGCTGCAGTCGCAGAAGAAAAACCTGGTTGAAACAAGAAGGGCACCTGATCTCCCCGAAGATGTGGACAGGCAAACAGCCCAAATATCTAAAAATTGGCTGTCTGAAATCAATGAAAATAAAAAAAATAAATGAAAATCAATATTTAAAATGAGTCTTTTATTTGATGAATAGCAAGAAAATTAAACTCAACTGAAATAACAGAACGGATTTATAATCTTACTGCTGATTAATCAAATTGAAAAAGTAACTGTTGATTGAATCTGTTCGATATGCATTAATATTCTCGTTCTGATTGAGATTTGCAGTCATGATCAAGTTATTCAATTCGGTATCCTCAATGTCATCAGGTAGTGGAGGAAGATCTTCATGTTGCAATAATGCTATATTATGCAGAACTGCAGTAGCCACAATGACATTCATTATGGTATTAAGCTTCAACCTCATTCCATATGCCACAATAGGAAATCTTCTTTTCCATACACCAAAGCAGCGCTCAATGGTATTCCTTGTCCTGATGTGTGATTCATTATACAAGCGTTCTTCAGTACTTTGTGGATTCAAGAGAGGCGTTAAAAAATAATTCCTCAATGGATAACCACTATCACCTACAAGAAGTAAATATATATTTGGAATATCATATATTATAGGGGCCTCACCTAAAATAATTCCATTTTGAAATTCATTATTCTCAATTCTCCTCATCAATCTTGAATTGTTGAATACAGTAGAATCATTTGCTGAGCCCGGCCATCCTGCAACTACATCTAAAAATTTCATATCAGCATTGCAAGCTGCTTGGACATTTATGGAAAAATATCCCTTCCTGTTCCGAAATACTTCAGCATCTTCTCCTCCTGAAAATATTGTTTATTGATTTGATGTAAGTTTGATAGAGAAGAAAATTTACCTGGAGACTGGATGCGAACATGGGTACCATCCACACAACCTATTACCCTAGGAAACGAAGCCTTCCTGTAAAAGGACAGTTGGGTTTGAAGTATCTCCTCATCTTTGGGCATTTCAATAAATTGAGGGTATAGTTTCCCAATTGCCAATGACACTTTGGCAATTATTCTTGAAGCTGTTGATGTATCAACATTTATGAAGTCGGCAACAGATGACAAATGACCAGCACTTGCATAAAACCTCAGTGCAAGTAATAATTGGTCGATTGGTGCAACACTATTATTCCTGAAAAACTCATATTTAATATATAAGTTGATAATTATTATTGTTTAACATATTTACAAGTCATTATCGAATTCCAGATCATCCTCCAAATATGTCAACAAAAATAGCACTGTTTTTTTCGTTAAACGAAAACGTCTAAAAAAAGTCAGGTTATCCATTTCTTCTAAATAATTCCTTTTTTGTAGAAAACGCCTGGGAAACCCAAATTCAATGATGTCAAGTGCATCGAGATCATCATCGAGTAATATCTCGTCTTCAAAATTATCTATATCCATTATAACTTCTTGTCTCTTGAACCTTACAACTTACAACTTATTGAAAACATGACAGATAAACTAACTGCAAATCCTCGTTGTCAATAATATTTGAGGTTAATCGAGCTTTAAACGAGCAAATTTCTGCGTTTAATTTAACCGACGTTAGAGGACCTTTTAATCAACTGTTAAGAACGGTGCAACGGATTAGACGTTGTTTAGGATTTAATCGTTGTTTAGACGAACGGTGCAACTCAAAGGTACAGCGACAATCGACATCATACCTATATTATCTCCTTGAATGAAAGTGGTGGAATGTACAAAGGAAAACTGTATTTTCAGAATTTCATATCTGGGTCAACGAAACCTTGGTTTTGGAAAAAAAATCTACCTAGAAAACTAGTGGTTAGCATCAACCGGTGCAGAAGTAACCACTACAATTTAGCTTCATCTTTAGCAAGGGTTGGAATTATAGAAGACCCATCTTGTTCTTGTGGTTATGAAGACCAAAACCTAGATCACATATTATGGCAATGTCCTTTGTATGACAATCAAAGATCTGTACTTTACGGAAATTTAGCAAGGTACAAACAATTCCCACCCTTTATTTCCAATTCATTTCTATCAGAACTGAAAATTAGTCACATAACTTTGGTAATTAAATATTTTCAAGATTGTGAATTGAACATTTAAAAATATTTCAAAAATTTTAAAGGATAAATCTGAAATTGTAATTGAAATTGTAATTAATTCAGCTGTATAGTCCCTAGGGACTTTGGTAAGCTTAATAAAAAAAATATATATTATCTCCTTCAATATACTGCTGTTCATACCATACAAATCCGTAGTTGATTTACTTTTCAGGTTTTTAGTTATATTCACCAGTTCCTCTTCTGTGGTAAGGCGCAAAAACATGGAAGTCGGCTGAAATTGTCAAGCAATCTTGAATTTTCATACCATATTCATAGTATGAACCAAAGATGGCGTGCATTGTGCTGTGAGTTCCACCCTGATCGAAGAGAAGAAATCACCCAGATCGGTTGCATTTAGGGTAGTACTTCCAGACATACAGTCCCTTTTGACTCTTTCTGATTCAGAGTTAATGATATCCCAGACAGCTTGGTTTTATTACTTGCCGTCATAATTATTTTTTCATTTCTTCCAATAGAATTATCTGTGTAACTTTCTCTAAGGTGCTTTTCAAGATGGAAAGAAATTCAGCACCCCATTCGCTTTTCTGTACCCAATGAATTGTTTGGGCGGCTTGTATTTTTTTGTGACAAACGATATACACATTTTCCTCGTAATTTCTTGTTTGTCTCGAAACGACATTATGAAATTTTTTAGGAAACTCCGCGCCGTCTCGAAACACCCCTGGACAGTCCTGTGAAACTGCTCAAAGGAGTTTTCCGCTTTTTCGCACATAACGAGGCTCCAATGGATATCTCCCAGCATCTTCCTAAATTTGTCACTATTTTCATCATTGATATCTCGTCGCTCTACTAATTTTCCTTTTTCTTCTGTAGGAGAATTTTTCATCAGCCTAATAATTTGTGCCCTATTGTTATCCGATAGAAAAGCATCAAACGTATACTTTGGGTAAGTATCAGGTATCAAATTTGTGACTATATTATCTACACACGTTTTAGAATTAGGGGAAGTAGGTACGGACAAAATGACATAGAGTTTTGTTTCAGAGGCATAACTTTTTAGTGGTAAATCATTTATGTATCACCTAACTCCAAACCAAATTTCAATGCCATAGTGTTTCTCAACCCGAAGTTATCAGCATTTTTAGAGGTCATGTTTTCCGGTGGAAAAAATTGAAATTAATTTATATTTTGAAAACGGCAACAGATAGATATAGGGAAATGTCAATAAAAGTTGTCGAGAAGTTGTTGGAGATTCCAAAAATAATATAATATACCGGGTGTTCCATTTGAAAAAGCAAAGTTGCTACTACTTTCTTATAGAAGTGGCAACACCGCATTGACGAAAATATTTTAGTTGGGTAGAACAGGTCCGATAATGCATATCATTAAATTTTCAAACCGGTCTGGTTCTCCAGAAACGTCTAATGTGCCATCCACCGTGAATCACCCTGTATGTCTATTTTATTCTTCACCGATTGAAGATGTGTACCTGAGCAAATAAAATATTTTTCGTCCAACTTGTTTTTATTACTAACTTCCAGTGTCTTAGTTATTGAATTTCACCCGAAAAAATCGAAATCGTTTCATGGTGACATTGCTTGGCCAATTTCCTTCAAATTCATGTCCGTATCTAGCATGTCTCAAGCATGAAATTTTTTACAAGCAGGATTGAAAAAAAATATGTTATTCTATATAATTCACATTTATTTGATTCCATTACTCGCTTTTGTTTTAAATTGAAGAATTCAACAGTTTATCCTGGGTTCCCGAGATCAAGCATATCTAATATACCAACAGGGTCCTGCAATAGTGCGTTAGGCTTTCATAGCTGCCAAACCAGACGTTTTAAAAATTTAGTTCAAGAGCATTCCCTTTGTACTTGCAATTCTGCATTTCAGGAAATTATTTTGTGATATACAGGGTGTTCCCAAATAAAATTATTCAACAAATTAGTGATTTTTTAAATGGAACACCCCATATATTTTCGCATATTTTGAATGCTCTTCAAACCTCTATCATGACGCAAAATATTAGGGATATTTTTCCAACGGCACGGATCTTATTCAGGAAAAACTTTAAAATTTCTACGAAACAGTAGTTCGGTGAAAGCCCTCTACTGATTTCCAGAAGCGATAGAAACATGAATTTGATCAGAATTTCTTTTAACTCAAGAATCTGCCTAGTCATCGTTCCTAAATGATCAACCTTTTTTATGTGTCCGTTATCAAAGTCCAAATATGAATAATTTCAAAATTTTTTATTTCTCGATTTTTTCAAATGCAACACCCTGCATTTTTTCCATGATGATGTACACAGTTTAAAACCTTACATTTTTTCAGAAGTAACCTTAGGATTATTTTCACTCCTGTGTCCAGCAGACACGAAAAATGACATTTCTACCAAAAATTTCAGGAATAATGAACATAATAACTAACGGATATTTCAAATGAGTCACACAATGAAACCAATCTGAATGACCAATTTTTGAAAAACTTTAAAACATGAAAATGATAATGTTTGTCCGAATAAGTAACACATACATGGGTATTATTGGTAACATGTGTATTCTAACAATTACAGAGTTTTATCGGCATCCAAAAAAAATATTATTCATGAAATGGTTCATATGATTTTCATGTCGCAGCAGTGCCACAGAAACTGTTATGGAGTACATCGATTATTATTATGGATCAAAATATTGTTATTCAGAGCTCAGAGTTATTTCCGAATACAATAAATTGAGATGAATTTTCGTAAAGATGAAATGGTTGATATGATTTTCATGTTGGGGCAGTGCCACAGTAACTGTTTATTAGCCAGTAGATCCTATGAAGACATCCACATGAATCGAGTTTTCGGAGGCTTTTAAAAAGATTTGTAGAGACAGGAGATGTCAAGTATAAAAAAGAAGAGAGGATAAAATCGGCCACTAACGAGGACAAGGAGCTCGAGGCTTTACTGCATGTAACTGAAAATCCACACACAAGCCAAAGGGAGCTTGGTGTAGCCTGTAGTATAAGTGAGCGTTCAGTTCAAAGAATCCTCAAAAAAATAAGTATCATGCCTACCATATTCAGATGAATCAGGCGCTTCCGATAGCGATTTTGAAAACCGTCTGAATTTATGTAACTGGGCAAGTTTTCAAATTGAACAGAACCCTACATTTTTTGAATTTGTTTTATTCAGTGATGGAGCAACCTTCCACAATTCCGGAGTCGTCAATAGGCACAATTTTCATTATTACTCTGCAGAAAATGCAAGAATTATAAGGGAAATAAATAGACAATCAACACAGGTGGTCATTAAATGTCTGGGGAGCAGTAATCGGCAATCATGTGATATGCCCTCATTTTTTCGAAGGAAATTTAGATGGAGCTGCATATTTCACTTTCATTCAAAACATTCTTCCCGGAATGTTAGCAGTGTTACCTACGGAAATACGGAACGAAATATGGTTTCAGCATGATGGAGCACCCGCTCATTATTCTCGTCCTGTGAGGGATTTACTGGACCAAGAGTTTCCAAATATGTAGATGGATTGGTAGGGGCGGACCGAAAAGATGGCCTGCTAGATCACCGGATCTCACCAAAATAGAATTTTTTTGTGGGGATACATGAAGGGAATTGTGTATGATGAAGTTTCAATAACAGCTTCCAATATGCGAGAGAGGATTGTGACTGCTTTCCGAAGCATTACTGCAGCCATGCTGACGAGGGTTAGTGTGACATTCAACGATCGGATCGCTTTGTGTTCCAGAGAAGGCGGACGACCCTTTGAACATCTCTTGGATCATTGACACAATTTTTCTTCGTCTTTTTCAACGCCCGTTTGTTTTTATATCCAATATTTGAATAAAATTTTCCGTTCTGATTTCATTTTTCGTACCTGCTGGACGCAGGAGTAAAAATAGCCCTTTGGTTACTTCTGAAAAAATGTAAGGTTTTAAACTGTGTACATCATCATGGAAAAAAATACAGGGTGTTACATTCGAAAATATCGAGAAAAAAACAATTTGAAATTCTTTATATTTGGACATTGATAACGGACACTCTGTGTAAGAGAGGCAAATTCTTGAGTTAAAAAGAAATCCTGCTCGAATTCATGTTTCTTTCGCTTCTGGAAATCGGAAAAGAGCTTTTACCGAACTACTGTTTCGTCGAAATTTTGCAGTTTTTTCTTAATAAGATCCGTACTGTTGGAAAAATATACCTCATATTTTGTATCATGGTAGAGGTATTGAAGTGCATTGAAAATATGCAAAAATATAAGGGGTGTACCATTTAAGAAATCACTAATTTGTTGAATAATTTTTTTTGGGAACACCCCGATATCATAAAATAGTTTCCTGAGATGCAGAATTGCAAGTACAAAGGGAATGCTTTTCAACTTAATTCCTAAAACGTCTGGTTTAGCAGCTATTATAGAAGCTTAACGCACTATTTCAGGACCCGGAATAAAATTCTCCTGTCTGCACTTTGTGGCCGAACTCCTCCGAAACGGCTGAAACTATTATTATTTATTATTATTATTATACAAAGAATAAGAGTTGAGGTTGATAACCTATAAACTCAAAATTAACGATATTCTAGATGGTCCACTTGCACTTAAAAAAAACAAACAAAATTTCGAAAAGTATGTGAAAATTTAGAAAACAAAAAAAGTCTACACGTCAACAGCACCAGAATGCTCCAAACGATCCGCCCGAGGTTAGCGTCCTCCCTGCTGGTCTGACCTCCATCCGTCGTATCTGTTTTTGAACGCGTTGACAGAAGGAGCCTGAACAACGGAGTTGGGAAGACTGTTCCAGTCACTGAAAACTCTGTTAGGAAGGAAGTTCTGACGCAGAGTGGTCCTGAAATTCTCCCGCTTCAGCTTGTAGATATGACCTCTGAGATTGTTATGGTTGAGTGTGAACATATCTCTGACCTCATCGCCCAGGAGTCCGCGTACAGCTCGGAATGAAAAAATTAGGTCCCCGCGAGCTCTTCTCTCCTCGAAAGTTGTAAGTCCCATGGATTCAAGTCGTTGTTGGTATGATGGACGTATAACTCCATACGAGTGGCCCATCTCTGCATGGTCTCGAGTAAATCAGCCTCGCCCCTTGTTGTACACCACCAAGCAGGACCACCATACTCCAGGGTGGGGCGAATGTAAGTCTTGAATATAATACCGAATGTTTTGTCACTGCAACCCTTGAATGATTTATAAAACATGTATGTCAGTTGTTTGGCCTTAGATGAAATATGCTCTATATGGCTTCGCCAGCTGAGATCTTCGGAGACTATTATACCAAGGTCGGTCAATTGGGAAACGGGAACCAGAGCCTGACCACTGATGTTGTATGGTAGACGTGGGTTGTTTTTGCCGATGTGTAGAATGGAGCACTTGCCTATGTTGAGGGGAAGCATCCAGATGCTGCACCAGGTGTTTATGTGGTCCAGGTCGTCTTGAAGCGTTGAGTGATCAGCAGAAGGGAAATTGTACAATTTAAGGTCATCGGCGAAAAGAGAGATAGTGGATTCCAGGTGAAGAGGCAAATCGGAAGTATATAAAAGGAACAGGAGTGGACCCAGAACGGATCCCTGGGGTACACCAGAGAGCACCTGCCAGGATCTTGAGGAGAGCTCACATCCAACCCGAACGCGGTATGAGCGGTTGGCTAGAAAAGCCTTTATCCAGTCCAGTAGTCCTCCCCTGATACCCAGGTGTTCGAGTTTTGATAGAAGTCGGCCGTGTGGAACCCTGTCGAACGCCTTCGAAAAATCGAGATATATCACGTCCACTGGCTGACCGGAATCCAATGCTTTGGTCCAGTCGGATAAACAGGAGAGAAGGTTTGTGACAGTTGAGCGCCCTGGTACAAATCCGTGTTGCTGGTCTGGTATCAACTTGTGTTCGAGAGAAAATTTCCAGATATGCTCACTTATTATTCTCTCCAAAACCTTCGAGACCACCGAAAGGAAACTAAAAAGGGTCGGTGATAAGGGGCATAAATCGACCCAGGCTAAAAATGCCCCCGAAGTGATAATCCGAGGAATCATGTCCACAGATTTAACAAGCATATTTGTTCCCGGAAAGATAAACGATCACAGTGTAAAAATACTAGTGGACACAGGATCAACTAGAACCATTGTGCGTCCGGAAATAGCCGAAGGATTGAAGAGTCGCCCAGCTATGATTAAACTCCGAACTGCATCTGGACAAGAAATACCGACTTACGGATCAGCTATCTCCACCATTGAATTAGGAAGCTCGATAGTCAAGCATGAAGTTCTCGTAGACGAAATCACAGAAGAAGTTATCCTGGGATTGGACCTTGTGGAGAAACTTGGATGCCAACTGGATATGAAGAAGGATGTTCTTCGGCTAGGAATTGAGGAGATTCCGTTCAATGATGTAGATGACAAGATATATCAGATCCGACTGACCGAGGACATCACGTTGCCAGGGCGGACTGAAGGCATAGTGACTGGTGAATGTGATAATGTTACAAGAAATGGCTGCATTAGAATGATCGATCCCTCAGCCGTTGGGATACTAGCTAACGGACTATTACTAGGGAAGACATTGGTAAGGTTAAAAGACAGAATTCCCATCCGATTACTGAATGTGAACATGTTTCCAGTCACCCTGAAGAAGAAAACCTTGGTTGGACATGGGGTACCAGTTTACCATATTTCTGGTGGGATGAGTACTGCAGAAGTTCCGCAGACACAGAAGAATACCGAAGAGCTGGTCGCCCTCCTAACTTCAAAATGTCAAGACCTTAACCAGTGTCAATTGGCCGAAGTCAGAAAATTGATTCAGTCCTTCGCTGACGTCTTTGCCACTGGCGAAAGAACAGGAAATACCGATGTTGTGCAGCATAAAATCAATACAGGTGATGCACCACCAACTTCGAGTCGAAGTTATTCCAGGAAGTTTGCAAAACATTGGGGATACATAAGACCAGAACTACACATCTGCATCCTCAGTCAGACGGCATGGTGAAACGAATGAACCGGACTATGGGAAAACATTTGGCCAAAGTTGTCTCTGACCATCAAAGGGACTGGGATGAATACTTGCATTTATTCACCATGGCCTATAGATCTTCGATTCAAGAATCTTCCAAGGAGACTCCATCCAATATAATGTTTGGCCGAGAAATAAGACTACCTTGTGACCTCGAGTTTGGGTGTAAGCCTGGAGAAGATGTAGCTGGGGAAGACCACGTTAGTAATCTAAGAAGCAAGTTAGACTACATCCATGACAGGGTGCGTATTCAAATGCAGCAAGCAAGTGACCGGATGAAAATGCGCTATGACATCAAGGCCATTGAAGGAGGGTTTACCGCAGGAGATCTTGTATGGTTGTATAACCCACAAAGAAGAAAAGGTTTCTCACTGAAGCTGCAGAGACATTGGGAAGGACCGTACGAAGTTGTGAAAAGAATAAATGATGTAGTTTACCGAATACGGAAGCTCCCCAGAGGAAAACCGAAAGTCGTCCATTTCAACCGGTTGGCTCCGTATGCATCCACGCAGGATGAAGAAGAAGTACGTCTCGTCGAGGTTCCGGCAGAGGAAAGCTGCAAATTCCAGGAATTTATGAACACCTATGGGGAACACGCATTGCACGGTTTGGCATCACACAGGAAGTTCATCAGGACCTATTGACAGTCCCCGAGGAATACTCGCTTGCGCATTGTGTAGCAGCCGATCCACGTATGAGTAAGGGAATAGCAAGAGTATTCAGAAACAAATTTGGTCGGCAAGAGAAGCTAATGGGACAGCAGCCCAGAATCGGGAAATGTTTAAGATTGAAGTCCGGAGGTCGGTTCATTCACTATTTGGTTACCAAGCAGCACTCTTTTCAGAAGCCCACCTACTAGCACTTATGGACCTCGCTGCATGGCTTGAAAGAAGACCTTCAGCGTTCCGGCGTTAGGAAACTAGCAGTTCCCAAGCTTGGTTGTGGACTGGATCTACTGAATTGTAGGGTAGTGCGAAGCATGATTGAAGTAATTTTCCAGAGGACAGGTATACAGATCCTAGTATGCAGTTTCTACCCAAATCGTATCGAACTCCCCGGCAAAACTATAGAATGCTATTTCCATCAAAGGGGCTACTGTAGAAAAGGAGCCGACTGCAGATTTCGCCACGGTCCTCTGAAGAATCCATGCGATCTGTTCTGGGACAGAACTGGCTTAAGGAGGGGACAGTGTGACAAGTACGGCCCTGTGCATCCAGCGCTCCGGCTCGATCGAGAGGATTCTGGAAACGCGTGGAGTGTTCTATCGGACGTAACGATTCGGGAAGGTTCCAGATGGTCCGGACTTAATTAACTAGAAACAATCGGCGTGATACATATAAGGGGCCCATCGACGGATGAGGGATTTATTCAGTTAGAGACAAGCGACGAGTGAAAATAAATACTAGTGCAAATAAATCAGTTAAAATAAATTGTACAGACTTTTGTTAGAATAAGTTCATTAGTTATTAATAAGTAGTGTTATAAGTAGTGTAAATAAATAGTTTAATTATCCCGGACGTTTTAATAACGCAGAAAACGTTACAATATTGTTATACATTTATTTGAGGACAATTGCTATTGAAAACTTACCCCACGGATTCCATAATTCACTTAAATTAATTGGAATTTGGAATAGTGAACTATCGTTAGCTGAAATCGATGTACAAAATAGGAATTAAAAGTGCTGTTTTAGAATTTTGGCTAATAGTTTGCGATGTAATTCCTCAAAAAAATCACAGCACAGCTCTCAGACAAAGTTTTATCATAAATGAGAATAGCGCCAAATTTTTGTCGATCGTCCAACGGTCCAACGAATTAACTCGATTTTACCCGAAAGCCTGTGATTGTGATCTGATTGTCGATTTGATAGACAAATAACGCCTGCGT
Source organism: Adalia decempunctata (assembly GCA_951802165.1). Lineage (NCBI taxonomy): Eukaryota > Metazoa > Arthropoda > Insecta > Coleoptera > Coccinellidae > Adalia > Adalia decempunctata. Next base: position 39,028,992 of record OX637699.1, on the reverse strand, counting down.
GAACAGATTGACCTTGTCAATCGCATGGTGCGCTCTCCTCTCCAAGTTACCGCATGGAGAGTTCCCAAGGATATCGCATGGCGAGGTCTCCAAGATATTGCATGGGCACATCAGTGGGAAATTCGCTTAGTAACATCACATAGAGATCTCTGGGACCTCGCGGTAGGAGATCCCATAAAATTCGCATTATAACCTCTCAGAGATATCGCGGAGAAGTCTGTGTTGCCTGGGTACGTTTAATGAAGATGGATATTGATGATTTTCTTCAATTTTTCTTTCTACTGTTGGGTCTAAAATTAACAGTGCTGTGCCTAAGGTGGTGTAAGAACACATTTACAAAGCCTACACAGAAGACCACTGCTTCTCCGAAGTCGTGCAAGTTACAAGCTTCGAAGCTTGTAGTTTCAGAGGGCTCTCCTTTGGAGACCTAGGAGTATCAGTATAAACAATATATCAATAAAGCCATCAGGATTTTCGTCAGCACAGAGGTGATTGTTATGGAAATTTCGAATACAGTATCTTGAGAAATTCGCCTCGTCAGTAAATAAAATGTTACATAAGAACTGTGGTGCTTGGCCAATTATATGAATGAGCCCTTGGCTCAGTGGTTTTAGATCATTGGATTAGGACCTGGCAACTCCGAAGTTCAATCCCGAGCTAGGAAAGAAATTTTCTAGTCTCGGTAGGCGTCACCATTCTACTGGGGTCAAAAATTAACACTGCTGTGCCTAAGGTGACGTAAGGACACAGTAACAAAGCCAGCAAAGCCTACACAGAACACAACTGCTTCTCCGAACTCGGTTATAGTCATTCTTCTGTCAGATATGAACGCTACGTTGCCGTTTCTACATATAAATCGTAGAAATTACGTATTTATCAAAATATTTATTTACTTCGAGAAAACAATGAATTTGAGGAAATATTATGTGAATTCAATAATTCCAAAGATTTGACGAATATTGAAGAAACCTTTTCCTCTGTTAATACTGGAAATATTTCACATGTACGAATATAAACATGATTGGAAGATTCAGTTATGCTATTTTCTTGTACGGAAGTCAAGAACCGAGTGTTGAAATTTCATTGAAAAATAATGGACAGAATAGTCCGTTACTTTGTGATAGTTCATTAACCCGACTGAAAAACTTTTAGACGAACAGAACAGACGGACGTATGGAAATCCCCGCTTTTCAAAATTCTCAAGAAATAAGCCTACAGACGACAATTAAATACCCCTTTGCGCAACTTGAAATACTCCAGTACAGATAAACCTCAAAAGACTCCATTCACAAAGTTAAAGAAGAGTAAATTAGAAAGTAGACTTGGCAATGTCGCTTGATTTTCACGATTGCCAACCTGCGTCCGTTTTAAGTAAAAGAACTTGATAAACCTAAACCATGGCCCACCAATATCTATATATATAAAAGAAAGATGTTGGTTACACCATTTATAACTCGAGATCGGATGGACTGTTTGTCATGAAACTTCATATATGGATTCGTCTACGGTCTGGTTATTATAAAATACAATGAAACTTTGAAAATATCGATGAAAATTTTACTTATACAGCAAATGCTTTTCCTCCTTTTGAGTAAGGCCACTAGATGTCGCTACCGCTTATTCGTTTGTACTTCATTTGATATCCTCCGCGTTAGATGGCGATATAAACAAATAGTGTGTACAGTGACTATATTTCTTCTATAGTCACTGTAATAATGTGTAATTTGAGTTGCCTACAATTCTGCGCTGTTGGGCAAAACCAGAATGTCTTAGCGTAGGAGTACAGATGTCTAAAATGATTTCGTTGAGATATGAGAAAAGTTTCGTCCTTACCACTTCAGATGGCGCTATTCACACATTATGACTGATAATTATTAGTTATTTGTATAGTTTTATTTATTTCAAATAACGTAATCGTGAGGGTTCTATATTTGACATTATCACAATTAAATGGCGATGAATTTGTTGAGGCGTTCGCGGTCATCTGTTCATTTTTCGAGCATTTCGGTCGTCGTGGTTTGAAATGGTCGAAAAAAGAACATATGACATCAATTACTGTGTAATTTACATAGGGCTTATAGTACCATGGAAGGCTATTAACACATCCAGAAGCAGGTGAATATCAAAGTGAATTTTTATCGAAATGTCAAGTGAATCGGATTTTGGCGATGAGTTCCAATCGTGAGATGTCCATTCTCATCTTTTCTCATAATTTTTAAAATGTTTTTGAATTTCTGTTTGGGTAATAAATATATTCGCGGAAATAATTGAATCCAAAATTGCCACTATTAGTGATTGACATATTATGACATATTATTTTTGTGTATCTGTTCTGTGTGATAGCTCATATCCATAGAAACATTTGACAGTTTAAAAATCAGAGAACCAAGCCGTTGATCTCCGATCACCGGTGATTACGATTTGTGAAATCCACCGCAAGTATCATTTAGGCGGAACAATGTTCGCCGGGCCAGCTAGTACTTTATAAACGTGAATGGAGTATTGGTGTCGATACATCGCGGAGCTAGGCCTCGGTGCTACAGATGGAGGGTGCATCGAGCGCATCTGACAAGGATACTGAGATACGTGTGAATGAGAATGATAACATGCAAACTTCGCAACAAAACGAAATTTCAAACTCGGACATAATCAAAAGAAGAAACAAAGGAATGGCGAGAATGAACAAAGTTTCAGGAGACAATGGTGGCGTACAGCATACGATTCAACCAGATACAGATAAATCTCTCGGAGAAAGTGAATACGCACGGAAGAAACAAGGAGAACGAAGGGCTAATCATGGGAAAAATCGCATAACAAGTGGCCACAAGTAATCTAAAGGTTGCAAATAAAAAAGTTTCAGTGTATACAGGGTGAGTCTTTGACTCGTACATATATTTCAAATGTAGATTCCTCTCATCAAACGAAACATTTTTTTTCATACCGTTTTTCAAAATTCGGTTTCGTTTGAGAAATACAGGGTGTCAAAAATCCATGAAATTAACACTATTTTATCCATATATTCGGAACCGATATTTCGAATGAACTGAAATTTGGTTGATTGTTTACTCTATTCATGGTGCATATTCCTAAATTGAAACATATTCCATATTCCTCCTGGCATAAAAGTTACAGCGTAGTCGAGTCATAAATTAATGCAAAAACACTATCAAATCACTTGAAAAAGATAAACCGCTCATATCTTCGAAAGAATTAACCATTTTAGAAAATAAAAGTCTTCTTATATTTTTTCAATAAAACGCGTCGTTTCCGAGTTATTCCTAAATGTATACGAAGAAGTTTGAGACAAAAATTATGAGTTTCATGAAAAATCTTAATGCTTCCCTGAATTAAATATCATCGAATATTATTTCTTCTCTGGTCTCTTAACAAATTAACAATGTTGTCAATGTTTATTTACTTTGTCGAGACTAAAATCTCTATGGTGGAAAAACGTTCGATGCAATAATTGAATTCCGGGAAGCATGAAATTACACAGTTTATAAGCACAGTTTCTATTGAAAATTTATTGTTACCGGTCCTTCAGGAAAATATCTATCTGAACAATATCCTCTTGGAATTTTTAATCGACACTACACGGTCTTCACATCACAATCATCACCTGTTTGCTTTCTTCTCTGCAAGTAAATAAATAAAGGAAAGGTTATCGCGTCTAAGCGTCGTTCATTGTATCACAGACTGGCCAGTGGCCTGTGATGGGACTCTGGAGACACAGAACAACAACTTGTCTTGCGTGGCGGCTACATCGCGACTGAAATTTAGATCGTAGCGCTAAATCGGCGAGAATCAGAACTCGTTTGGCGTTTCCAAAGAGCAATGCCCAGAAGCCTTCAGCGAAAAGTAAACAAAACTAGTACATCTGCGATGGTTCTTCCGTTAATGATAGGAGACGTACTGCTTTCTTAAGTTCGCCTATAGCCTATACCATTGTTGAAGAGAAAATTGGCAATCTGGCATCGTATTCTCTAGAGTTCTGTGACATATATCACAGAGAAGATGGATTAGGTTAGGTCATTGACCTCGAATCATATGACTGATTAATGGAGTTAGGATAGGTTAGTGAGAAACAAATTTTTATGAGATCGTTTCAGGATATCGAGGAAAATATGAACAAATTATTAGTGTTTATAAACTGATCTTCAGGAAAATCGAAGAAGGAACTTATTTTGGTGGGAGAAATATAGTTTTTCGATTGCAGAAATAATCGGACAAATGTTTTTGTTAGGAAATATCGTGTTTGTTACATTCTTATTCAAATAAGGTTAGTGCTTGAGTATTTTCTAATTGTATCAACCAGAACATCTAATAATCACCTCAATTTCAATCGAAAAATATGAACTTTGAGGTGTTCGCAGAGAATTGTTTCAGGCACGTATTAAGCCCAACTTTTTCTTAAATGGCTATATCTCATTAACAGAGCCGAATTCGGGAAAATTTAAAATGAAAAAAAAAGGTTTCCTTTGGCCTCAAGAATCTACAGTTAAATTTTATGTACAAGTCAAAGACTCACCCTGTATATCTAGGCTTGCATCCGAAAAGAAATCTAGGGATATTGTAGAATACATGAAGACAATTATTCCAGAGATTATATATGAAGAAGCAATCTCAAAGCACCCACAAGAATACTCGTCCTTTAAAGTGACGGTAAATGAAGAAAACTCCGAAATGGCGCTGAATCCGAAAAATTGCCCTAGAGGTGTTTCCATTTCTAAGTTTTTTCATTGGATGAGAAAGAGGGACGTGAAGGCATAGTGCCAAAATCTAACTTAGTTTTTCTGAATGGTCAAGGGCTTCTATCCAAAATAGACTTGATATATTCTGACTTGCTTCAAAACAAGAACATTGATTACTCGTGTTTGTGCGAGACATGGTGTGAGGATGGAAGCATAGGTAGTGTTATATTTCCAGGTTTTTTCAATGCAGCTTTCCACTGCAGGAAATCATCATCGAGAGGTGGTGTTGCATCATATGCGTTTCATCATACGATGAAACTGAAATTTTGTGGGTAAACTCAGAAAAGATTGAAGTTCTTAATGAAATAATTTTAATCGATTTCACTCCGAAAGTTCTTCTTTTTCTTGCAAAAATTGAAGAAAAAGAGCCAACTCATGCTTCTGTTTTATTTCAAACGAAAGACAAATGAAAATAGTTCAACTTCCGATTGAAAGTGAATCTACAGATAATTTCGTTCAGAAAAACAACTTGAAATACGGAATTGGCAGAGAATGGCCAAATTCAAATATATGGCGGGAAAAAGTTCCTGCTTTACCCACATACATATTAACCATAGAACTTATAGTACATGGAATGCTATTAGCCTTGCTGCTCAGCTTAAAATAATGGATAAACATCTCAAGTTGGAGGAATACCGAAATTTCCATGTTCCCATGGATACGACTTGTCATACAGAACAGAAACACAGAAATACTATGAATTTAATCGTCAAGATCCGATTTACTTGGCATTTCGGCAAACATTTCTGTGTTTCTCATCGGTGAGGTCGTATCCATGGGAACATGGAAATTTAGAGATTCCTCCAATTTGAGATGTTTAGCCACTTTTTGATCTGGTAATAGCATTCCATGTACTATAAGTTCTATGTTATTAACTTATTTCATAATTCAGCGGTTTTCGGATAGAGAGCGCTCTTGTACATTTCATTCATAACGATGGTGATATTCATAGAACTTATAGTGATAGGTAATGTAAGTTATGTGGATGAGATTACCTACTCGCTTTGAACGGCGACCTCAAAGCATTAGGGAAAACTTGCTTCACGAATGAGGTTGAAATTTCTAGCCGGAATCTCAAAGATATGTATGTTCCTCTTAAGGAATGAATTTCCAAATTTAGCCGTTCTTTAGAATTCTATGAATAAAGGCCATTTTCAACTGGTCTCACACACCAAAAAATGTTTTATGAAAATAAGATAGATGCATCTAATAACATTTCCAAATGTGCAAGGAATGTAGTATCTGACCTAACTAAAATAAAGAAAAAATTCAACTTGAGTGATACCAAAATCAAAAGCTCTGTAGAGGGTGTGAATCATAGTGACCCCAAGAACTTTGCAAATTCTTTCAATGATTTCTTCATCGATGCACCGCACAGTGTTGTGAATTGTATTAATAAAAGTACTCGTGAGGTATTGACACTTAATGGTAGATCGATGTATTTCAGACCATATAAGGAAACTGAACTGGAGGCTTTGTTGAAAACAAAAATAAAACCAAAATATTCTAGTGCTTATGATGAGGTTCCGGCTTTCATTTTAATTTTTTTTACATTTAATTAACTTGCGTTCTGAATGCATCTTTGAGTCAGGTGTCTTTCCACAGATACTCAAAATAAGTAAAATAATTCCAATCCACAAAAAAGGGAATGAATCGGTTTTGGAGAATTACAGACCTATGGCTTTGTCATCCAGTTTTTCGAAATTATTTGAGTATGCTTTTCTGAATAGATTGATAGAATTTTTCCTAAAAAATGATCTAATCATAGAAAATCAGTATGGCTTTGTACCGCGTCGTTCAACATCTGATGCTATTATATACCTTTTGATTGAAGCAATATACCAAGTTGGGGAACGGTGAGTGCCCTGCTGGAGTTTTCTGCGACCTCAGTGCATTCGACTCTATCTCACATAAGTTGCTCTTTGAGAAGCTAAATGCTTACGGGGTGAGGGGAGTTGTCCTGGAGTGGCTGCGAAGCTATTTAAGAAATAGACTTCAGTATACTTCGATCACATATATGGAAGGAAATGAAAAAAAAACCATGTCGACAGATTCTCGTATCAATAACATCGGGGTACCACAGGGGTCGGTCTTGGGACTTGAGATCTGTCCTGTCTCTGCCTTTATTACTAACGGTATACATGGTGTTTCATTAGACGTATTCGAGGGAGGAATTGCGATACAAATTCTAAATTTTGTATTTTTAATTTGTAAAATATTTTCAAGCGGAATCTGCTTCTGGTTCTACCGAAAACGAATGCGAACTTCGTTATTTCAAATCCAACACCCTGTATATTCATAGATATTTGAATTACTCGATTAATTCTGCAATGATTTGATGCATGATATGCGCAACCACAACAAGCGATTGTTGAGTTATAGCCTGGTTCCCAAATTTTTTGACAAAAAGATTGTCACAAATGGGTGTTTATATCTCCAAATTCCCTCATTGTAAGAAATTTTGTTCGCCACAGTGGAACGAAAGGGAGTACGCTGATACTGCTTCTTGTATGAATTATGTGGAAACAGGGCTTCAAACTTAGCCTCAACAAAACTATGAAATCTCATTTTTTTCAAATGGGAACCATATAATTTTGTAATTCCGATCGATTGCCCGTCAAAAACTAGTGTTCCAAACATTTCATGTCTATAAAAGCAGTAGTTTTGCTGTTATCGAATAAAATTCGAATTTCACGACTGAAGCAAGGTTTCGCTCAGTCAAATTCATTGGTATGCACGTCTTTTACAAAGTGGGCTATGTTAGGAACTGTCATTCGTACGTATTTTTATTGATCAGCCTTATGAAAAACATGCGATAATAATTAGGTACACTAGAATAGTATGATATATCAAAAGCCTGTCCTTCATTTGCAGCGAATGTGACAAATAAACAAAGTAGATAATGAATGATGACTAAATAAAAAGAATAAGTTTGAAACTATCACCACAATTTTCCTAACAACAAAAAACTTTGACAGAAATGTAATAATCGCTGTTAAAACGAATTTTCAAAATGTTGGCCCCCTTCCTCCAAACATTTATTGATTTTGTTAAAGGTGTTAAAAGTGGATTTCGTTCGTTGGAAATTCCCATTTGAAAAAAAATAGATTTAATAGTTTTGTAGAGGCTAACTTTGAAGCCCTGTTTCAGACACCCTGTTCAATATTTCCTCATAATTTATACAAGCATCAGTATCAGCGTAGTTTCTTTTGTTCCACTGTTGCGAAAAAAATTTCTTACAATGAGAGATTTTGAAGATATAAACATTCATTTGTGACAATCTTTGTGACAAAAAATTTGAGAATCAGCATTGCAGAATTAATCGAATAATTCAAATATGTATAAATATACAGGGTGTTGCATTTGAAATAACGAAGTTCACATTCGTTTCCGGTAGAACCGAAAGTAGATTACGCTTGAAAATATTTTACAAATTGAGTTCATGTACTCTAAGACAAAAATACAAAATTTAGAATTTGTATCGCAAATCCTTCCTCGAATACGTCTAATGAAACATTAAAAAAAATCACCGTGTATTCGGCAGTTGTCTCATCTCGTTTGAGATATGGCATTTGATTTTGGGGAAATTCATCGTGCTCTTTGGGAGTGTTCAGGGCGCAAAAGGAAATTTTTAGAACAATTTGTGGACTCTCAAATTTTGTCTTATTTTTGAGTGTTCACGCCAAGTGAACGGTTCAGATAAACTTTTCTGAATTTTTCACTATATTCCCTTCAAAATTAATTTAATTTCTCCGTACTTGGGAAAATCCCATATGTAGTGTAGGCGCGAGAAGAAATCGTCAGCTGTGGAGCGCATATGTCGCATGTTTGTTTCATTTTTCATATTTTCAATTCAGTTCATTGATTGCCTTAATCGTGAATATATCTGCTACCGCCTATCTAAATTTCTTCTGCTTCCTTTCGTGAATTTAGAAAAGTTCAGTTTTTCTTGTGATTCACAATTTTAGTGATTTCGATTCATTCGAATTACATTCATTTAAGAACCTTCGTTTGTGCGAATTTAGTTCGAAAAGGACTGTTACCAGTGGCGTGGTTATTATTCTGCCACAGGGATAAGTGTTCCTACTTTGACATTTTATCAACGGATTTTCACGTCATCAGCTTCATTCCATGTTCGTTTGTCGAGCTCGATCACTCTGTTCATGGAAATAGGAGTAACCGACAAGATCTGGTTGGCCGTTTTGCTGAAATAGGTAATACCTTGCAATTGTTGATTTGGGTGCATTTATCCTTTCATTTGTGTTGGGTTTCAATAACTATTTATAATTATATACAGTCCATTAGCTCACTTAACTTTTCATTCAGAAATTTGGTAAATTTTTCATTAAATAAAATTGAACCGCACTTCAGTTGGTTAACTGAAACTCTACCCAACATTGAGTTCACACACTTTTTGGCTTATACGTCTTGAAAATGTGTTTGTATGTGTATAAGAACAAACAAAAATTTGAGACAAATTGTTACATACACTTAATGAATACTAGAGGAAGAAACTCGCTTAGGATTCCAATACATCATTTAGAAAAAACTACTTTTAAACAAGCTTCCAGATAACATTAAAAATGTAAACTCTTTTAATATTTTTAGAAGGAAATTGAATGATTTTCTCATAGATTATTCTTTTCACGATCTGGAGGCGTACATATTATGGAAAGTGTAGATGTATATTTCGCTTTTGACGCGTGTTTCTTTTATTGTAAACTTGAATTGTGATAGGTTTAAATTGTGATAATGTGATGTCATTTCAGGTAATTTTTGAAGCCTGTTTATTTGTGTATGTGCTTTGTATAATCTCTGCCGTGTTCCATATCTGTATGATCGAAGGAAAATAAATTCTTACTTACTTCTAACTTCCGAGTAAGACCAAAATCATAACTTTTACCATTCAAGGTTTTGAAGAAAAATTACAAAATCTGATTGATCGATCAGCAGCATTTTTCTCGAAAACTAAGAAGCAATGGCATGAAATAAAGCTAAGTATTTTGAAATAATATTATCTCGTTATTCTGAAAATTTAAAATTATTCAAATTAAAGTTTTTCGTCTTCCTTGTTTTTAATACACATACGGGAATTCGAGGGATTGGAAGTGTTTGAAAATAGACACTATGTCATTCCATTAAGCAACGTTTCGTAACTTTATTTTTGTTACTTCATCAGGCTCTACAATATAAAAACACACATCTCTATTACAGGAAATAAACAAGCAACATGAAGTCAATACACATAACATATATACATACCTCGGATGCGGCAAATGTCCGTCAAACAGTCATTAATCATAAAGGTATTCTGAAATTACGGGTGTTATTCGAATAATTTTAATGGCAGCCGACAGTTGTAAACAAATAATTCCAAGTGATGACGCAGATCGCGCAGTTATATTGAAACCTGTTCTTTCAACATATTTTCTTCGAGCTGACCGGACTTTACCACTTCCTTCATGCAATGAACGTTCTGAATTTAAAAACACGCATTAATTAAAAATCAAAAATTAGAATTACATCTAAAAATTGTAAAATCAATGTGATCGATCATCTACCATTTCGAGAGTACAAATTGAGGATATTAAGATAAATTGCACTCAAACCTAAGCAGTCTGTTCTTAAGTTAATATTGTCGGTTGAATGAATCTGCATCATATCCCCTATGTTGCGTTTCAACCAATTTGACTCTCTATCCAAAACCACCGTTTCCTCGAAGTTGAAATTGTGTCCGGTCAAGTGATGTAATGCCAGCGCGGTTTTATTTATTTTAGTTCGATTGTGGTTTTTGCAATAATTTTTGTGCTGATTTATTCGCGACTTCAAATATTGTTTCGTCTGCCCTACATATGATTTATTACAGGTGCACGGTATTTTATAAATGACGTTGGATAGATCATTCAGCGGAACTGGGTCTTTCAATTTAGTGAAGAGAACGTTCGTGGTTTTCACACTATGATACGCTAGCTGGATATTTTGATTAAACATTCTGTTGATGTTTTGCGATAGACCTGGTATAAAGGGAAACCGAAAGTATTTAATCACCGAATTAGCTTCTGAGTTCCTTGTCCGTTCACGTTCAACAAAAAAGGCATTTATGTGTTGGCTGACAAAGGATTTGGGATAATTATTGTTTCTAAGGATGGTTTTGATTTTCACGATGTTGGAATCATGATAGCGGGAGTGGCTTAGGTTAACCATTCTGTTCAGCAGACCTCTGATTACGGCCGCTGTGTGGGCAATTGGATTATTTGAAAGATAATTCATTATTCTACCCGAGCTTGTTGGTTTTGTGTACCAGTTGGTTACCAGTTCGCCACTCTCAACTCTAACAACCTCCACATCGAAAAACGTTATTCTCTCGTTCTTTTTTTTTCTCCATGGTGAACTGCATAAATTTCCATCTTTATTTCAGCCTACACCACCATTCCACAGAGGCTGTTCATGGAGATGATCGAATTCTGTCTGGAGTCCGGCTATTTTCAGTTTGAGGAAACAATCTATCCTCAGTTAGAGGGTAGCGCCATGGGAAATCCTTTGAGCCCTGTGATTGCTGATATTGTCATGGACGAACTGGTTTTTTTCGCATTGGAAAATTTAACATTCAAGGTACCTTTTTTCTGGTTATAGGTAGATGATGCAATGACGGCCATACCCGAGGGGCTCCAGGACATGGTCCTTGATTGTTTCAACTCTTTTCATCCTAATCTGCAGTTCACCATGGAGAAAGAAAAGAACGAGAGAATAACGTTTTTAGATGTGGAGGTTGTTAGAGTTGAGAGTGGCGAACTGGTAACCAACTGGTACACAAAACCAACAAGCTCGGGTAGAATAATGAATTATCTTTCAAATAATCCAATTGCCCACACAGCGGCCGTAATCAGAGGTCTGCTGAACAGAATGGTTAACCTAAGCCACTCCCGCTATCATGATTCCAACATCGTGAAAATCAAAACCATCCTTAGAAACAATAATTATCCCAAATCCTTTGTCAGCCAACACATAAATGCCTTTTTTGTTGAACGTGAACGGACAAGGAACTCAGAAGCTAATTCGGTGATTAAATACTTTCGGTTTCCCTTTATACCAGGTCTATCGCAAAACATCAACAGAATGTTTAATCAAAATATCCAGCTAGCGTATCATAGTGTGAAAACCACGAACGTTCTCTTCACTAAATTGAAAGACCCAGTTCCGCTGAATGATCTATCCAACGTCATTTATAAAATACCGTGCACCTGTAATAAATCATATGTAGGGCAGACGAAACAATATTTGAAGTCGCGAATAAATCAGCACAAAAATTATTGCAAAAACCACAATCAAACTAAAATAAATAAATACAAAGAAAAATGATGATATGGGATCATCTGCTGAGAAGGCAGCTACCTATATAATTCAAAGAAATAAGACACAAATCATTTGCCATTATAAATAATGACAAATGAAATGTGAATACGAACTAGGTCTCCGATAATGTTCACCCTACCAGACCGAATGGTCCAACGTCAACTGAGAATCGCACCGACTGCAGTTTCGTCCTATTAGGACTCATCAGGGTGGAATATCTCAAAGTCGACGCTGGATGGAAAATCTTTTCGTCAAGATATGGACATCTGGCGCCGCACTATTTCGATGAGAAATTAATGAGCGACATCTATACCTTCAGAAAAGACCCCCCCTCGGTGATTGAATGAACAATAAAGGAAACTTTCTTCCAAATTGCACCACCAGATTGTGAATTTCAACGTTAGAGAACGCTATAATCAATTCACCTGGGATGCGCGGAGACGCAATAAAACCGCGCTGGCATTACATCACTTTGAGACCGGACACAATTTTAACTTCGAGGAAACGGTGGTTTTGGATAGAGAGTCAAATTAGTTAAAACGCAACATAGGGGATATGATGCAGATTCATTCAACCGACAATATTAACTTAAGAACAGACTGCTTAGGTTTGAGTGCAATTTATCTTAATATCCTCAATTTGTACTCTCGAAATGGTAGATGATCGATCACATTGATTTTACAATTTTTAGATGTAATTCTAATTTTTGATTTTTAATTCATGCGTGTTTTTAAATTCAGAACGTTCATTGCATGAAGGAAGTGGTAAAGTCCGGTCAGCTCGAAGAAAATATGTTGAAAGAACAGGTTTCAATATAACTGCGCGATCTGCGTCATCACTTGGAATTATTTGTTTACAACTGTCGGCTGCCATTAAAATTATTCGAATAACACCCGTAATTTCTGAATACCTTTATGATTTATGACTGTTTGACGGACATTTGCCGCATCCGAGGTATGTATACAGGGTGACTGGTGACGTAAGGGACAACGGCTAAGTGGAGATAGAGGACCTCAAACTGAATGAGAATTTGGGTTTCAAATGTCCCATAAGGGTATTCGTTTCGGAGATATAGGGTGATTCATGAAAAAATGCTAAATCTATGAACTCCCATATCTTCGTTAATATGATATGTTTTTCGCTGATATTTCACATGTTTGTTCATACAGGCATTCTCTGCCAGCATAAGAAAAAAAAATTGAAAAAATTGCTGGCCCGTACTCAAAAATTTCAATTTACATGTCAAGTGAGAAATATCACACGGTATATGAGATAAAATAAAATCAAATAGAAATTTGGAAAGAGGGAAAAAACTGGTGAAATATCTGTTTTTTGTTTGAATGGCACAAATTTTCTTTCGTTTCTAGGATATGTTGAAGTAAGAATATTACAATATTTTTATATTCAAATCACGAAAATTAGTACTACTGATAGAAAAAACCTTGAATTCGAGGCGCTAGAATGAGCCTGGCATCAAAATATTCCTTCAAATCTTGAAATCTATTTTTATCAATTAATATTTCGATGCCATATAAAATTTCAAAATAAAATTTGTTGTAGATGGGCCATGGGGTGATGAAAGAGTTGGATACTCAAACACAAAAATAGAAAAAGTCGCAAATATAATTCATAAAAAAATCAAGTAAGCAAATGTTCGAAATGAAAGCCGTTCACCTCCATACATTTATTGTTTCTCTTGAACAAATGAAGCAAGCACAGCTTCTCTAATCAGAGGAATATTTGTTTTAATTTCTTCGCATGCTTCAGTTATTCTGCTCTTCAAATGTTCACGGCTTGTTATTGTTTCTTTATACACCGTATCCTTAAGATGACCCCATAGGAAATAATCCAGAGGAGTTAGATCGGGTGATCTAGCAGGCAAATTCCTAGAACCTCCCCGACCAATCCACCTGTCAGGCAACTCCCTATTCAAGTTTTTTTCCATCAGTAGTACTAATTTTCATGATTTGCATATAAAAATATTGTAATATTCTTACTCCAATATATCATAGAAACGAAAGAAAATTTGTGCCATTCAAACAAAAAACAGATATTTCATCAGTTTTTTTCCCTCTTTCCAAATTTCTATTTGATTTTATTTTATCTCATATACCGTGTGATATTTCTCACTTGACATGTAAATTGAAATTTTTGAGTACGGGCCAGCAATTTTTTCAATTTCTTTTTCTTATGCTGACAGAGGATGCCTGTATGAACAAACATGTAAAATATCAGCGAAAAACATTTCATATTAACGAAGATATGGGAGTTCATAGATTTAGCATTTTTTCATAAATCACCCTATATCTCCGAAACGAATACCCTTATGGGACATTTGAAACCCAAATTCTCATTCAGTTTGAGGTCCTCTATCTCCACTTAGCCGTGGTCCCTTACGTCACCAGTCACCCTGTATATGTTATGTGTATTGACTTATTGTTGCTTGTTTATTTCCTGTAATAGAGATGTGTGTTTTTATATTGTAGAGCCTGATGAAGTAACAAAAATAAAGTTACGAAACGTTGCTTAATGGAATGACATAGTGTCTATTTTCAAACACTTCCAATCCCACGAATTCCCGTATGTGTATTTAAAATTATGTTAATTTACGTGGCAGTTATAATGATTAAGATCAAAAGCCAATACGTAATTCCGTTTTTTGATTTTGTTTTTTATGGTTATTTTGAGAATTAAAATTTATGTCAATCTATATGGCAGTTTATTGGGATCGAATTCATTAATTTACTTCAAGCCAATACGTAACTATACAGCTTAGAATGTGACCTCAATGAAATAAGTATTTTATTCTTCTTTTATGAAATTTGTAACAAATTGGGTATTTTACACAAACAAGCATAAGTATGTTCCATTTTTTATTTATAATTTTGCATTCGGAACAATACCACAATTTGGGTATTTTACACAAACTGGCACATTTCATATGCCTTCGTAACAAACATAAAGAACAAGCAACAGTTTTGATACCCTTAAAAATTTCATTTTTACAAACTGCGCAAGGGATAGGATGATCATGTTTTGATTTGATCCGTTCCATAAGGAGCTTCCAGGCTTCTTCTTGAAGGATGGCGGCAATCCATGATGGCGGAATAGTTATTCTTTATGCACTTCTACAATATGTAGCAACTGAAAGGGCTTGCTCAGAGTAACTCGAGAAATGATGTTGACGTAATTCTAAATCCAATATTGCAGAACATTCAAGATGGCGGAATAGTTATTTTTTATGCACTTCTGCAATATGGGTATCAAATGAAAGGGCTTGTTGAGAGTAACTCTAAAAATAATGTGACGTCATTCTGAATCCAATATGGCAGAACATCCAAGATGGCGGAATAGTTATTTTTCATGCACTTCTGCAATATGGGTATCAAATGAAAGGGCATGCTGAGAATATTTAGAAATAAGTAAAAAGTAAGATATTAATTAAAAACAAAAAAACCTTCTTGAACAAAGCTTCTATTTGAAAATGCCCTTAAGAGAAGAAAATAAAATTTTCCTTTAAAATTTCAACTATCAACCTCATTATACACAATTTATATGATCATAAAAGCTTGTCGCGCGATTTACTTTTGTAAATGAACTAGTGCCTATTCAATTGAGTATCTCAATCTGCTGAATGATTTTTTTTATATCAGTTCGATTAAATTCTCATAGGAACATACTTACACAGACCTCGTGACAAGCTTTCATGATCATATAAATTGTGTATAATTATAACATTTATTATAATTGTATTGTAGATATTTGATAGATGTTTTCTTCATTTCAATTTAAAGTAGAATTATTATAATTTGGTTGGCTGTTGTTCAATAAAATACTATTTGACCTGAGCTCGCAATACATATATGTTTTTCTCACAAATCCTCGAATTTTAGAAAAAACTTGTTGTTGGGTGGTTCGGAGGTTTTTTAGGATCCTTTGTTCCATTTAGCGAGTAGAGACGTTTTGTTTGACAATAATAACAAGATGTATTTTCAATGCTTCTATTTTTTAACTTTATCCCTCAGTTTTCACTAATTCCAAATTAAAATTATTGCAATTCATAGGTGTGGTATCGTTCGAGTTGTATTATTTATTGCCAATTAAATATGTTTCTAGCAGGAACCTCTGCTTATCGCGCCAGCAAGAACAAAACATATGCAGGTATACTCCATTCACTTTCGTAAAGTATCGCGGTTTGCCATGGAATTCTGACACATTTCACCGCGTATATTTTAAAAAGGTTAGGATATGGTAATTCCTCTGTCAGGTACGCCCGCAACGTTGTCGTTTCTGCATTAAAAGCGTAGTAATTACGTATTCATCAAAATGTAAATTTACTTTGAGAAAATAATGAATTTGGGAAAATATTATGTCAATTCAATAATTTCGAAGACCTGTCGAATGCTGAATAAACTTTTTCTTTGTTTTACTGGAAATATTTCACGTATATGAACATGGTAGGAAGATTCAGTTATGCTATTTTCTTGTACGGAAATCAAGAACTGAATGTTGAAATTTCACTGACAAATAATGGACAGAATAGTCCGTTATTTTGTGATAGTTCATTCGGAAAAAAATGAAAGTACTCGAATAACCCAACAAAACGTAAGGAACAGACGAACCTATGGAATTTCCAACTTTTGATAATTCTCAAGAAATACCTTCAGAAGACATTTAAATACCTTTTTGCACAACTTGAAATACTCCAGTATGAAAATAAAGTAGTACTACGAATCCTGTGTCACAGTTAAACCTTAAAAGACCTAATTCCATTTACAAAGTTAAAAAAGAGTAAATAGAAAGTAGCCTCTGCAATGTCGCTTGATTTTCACGAGTGCCAACCTGCGTCAGTTTTGAGTGAAAGAACTTGATAAACCTAAATCAAGGCTAACCGCGACACTTTATAAAAGTGAATGGAGTATATGTTCATATTTACTTTATATATTATATATTCATACTCGATCATTGAAATGAAATAAATTATGCAGACTCCCAACACTTATAGAAATGAAACGTTAGTGCCTTAGTTGGGCCGTAACCTCCGCTAAGAGAGCCTGGAACATTGGAACATGGCAACAACGCGCGGAGGCTGTAGAATATCTACCCCGGTACGCCCCTCCACTCGACCCCATGCACTTGTTGCGAATTTAGTTCCATTTCAGTTCATCGTAGTGCTTCCGTGTTGTCAGTGCAGGTGCAATAATAGGGTAAAACGTGATAAACCCGCGAAAAGTGTGATTTGTGATAGTGTCTTAATTCTTGTTTTGTTCTTTGGATTACTTTGCAATCTGGTGAGTTGAGTACATAAAGTTATATCGAAACATTGTATTGAAGAATTCATTTTCAATCATGGTTAGGAAATGCTGTGTGCCTTCCTGTAATAGTAATTATTCTTCGGCAACCGATGGCTATGTCAGTTGTTTTAGATTCCCAAAAAATGAAGAACGGAAGCTTTTATGGCTGAAATCTATACCGCGCAAAAATTTCATTCCTACCGCGAATAATGTAGTTTGCCAAAAACATTTTGAAGAATGCGATATAATTAAATTCGATAAACATTTGCAACCGGATGGAACAATTAAACTTTTGCTTTTAAAAAATCCCAAACTAACAGAAACCGCTGTTCCCAAAATTTTTCCAAATTTACCAAAATATCTTTCAACGTCAACTCCCAATAAGACTAAGAGGATCGATCCTCAAGCAAGAAGAGATGCAATTTTCAATAGGAATAACGATGAAATTGAACACTTTTTGAGTTCCGACATTATAAAGGATTTCGACGACTTGATAACTAACTTTAACAGTAATATTGATTTATCCGGATGGGAAACTAAAAAACTTGACGATGCCATTTATTTTTATATTCTTAATTTCAGTACCTCATTATCTGTTGATGCTTCAATAATGATTAGTAAAGATCTAAGAGTGAAGATTTTTTTGAAAAATGTACAGTTGTCCTATAACGATTTGAAATGGATTCTTCCCTTTGAGCTCACCCTCAGCAGATGGTCTCAATTATCAAATTTACTTACCCGCTACAAAATAATAATAGTAAAGATTTCTTATTCATTTTGGATACTGATTACCTTCAAAATTGCGACATAGATAATTCCGCGAAAATTTATGTATCAGGATATGCCGCTCATTCAATTTCAAAAAAATTTTCTTGCAATGATTGTATTTCGTTAATAAGAGCCGAAAAGGGTACTAAAGTGGACAACGTATATTTTGATAATCTTCAGAGAAACGGTTTATCAATAGCCACCGATTCTGTAAATTTCATTTTCGTACATATGTGTTCAATTTTGGAGTACATTCTAAACGATCAACAAACTTTTTCCAAATTTTTACAAAACGTTAATCAAAAATCTATTTTATGTGAACTGACTATTCGAAGCATTGAATTGGATTTCTATTATTCGGAATTTTTAGAAACATGTACTTGTGGTCTAAATTCAAAAGTAATTCTCGATTCACTTTGCTCGATTTTCGCGAATTTATTGCTGAACAATTTTGTAAAGAAAGAGAACAACAAAATTATAACAGAACAACGTGAAAAAAAGCGAAAAAATCGTGGAGATAATCGTAGCATGCCATTGATAAAAAATAGAAAGTTAGATACTCTAAAGTGAAAGATGAATTTTCATTCAATGTTCATGCATTTTATTGTTATCGTTGGAATTTATGTTATTTATTTATTAGAGTATATTTTTTATTTGAAGAATTTTATTTGAGTTTATTTTAAGAAGTGTATGAATGAACTTGGGCTACCAACTATCCATCAATTAACTTCTATCCCAATTATATCATTCTCGCTCAATAATTTTAAATTATTTTAACAATTTCATTCAAACATTTTCATGGCAAGAGATGGCCCTACACCTTCTCGTGGTTCTTGCTGAACGATAAATCGAATAACAAATATAAAAGCAAGAAGCTCCCATTCTAATGCTATTGCATGAATATTGGGATAATTGGTACTTTTCAAAGCATTATTTATTCGATTTATTGACTAAGTAGGGTATTATGTGGTCTTTTAATAGGTATCCCATCAAAGGAAATTCGTTTAATGATTTTGCAAACGTTTAAAACAGTGATATCCATTCTAAAATCATAAATCCCGCGCTACGTATTCGAATACGAGTAGGCCTCCGGTCGCCGAATCTGAGCGCGGTTGTCAGATTGTGTTCCGGGCTCTCTCTATAGACGGTTGTGGTTGGGCTTTTCAGCCATGAATTTTTAAAGGGAAAATTTTTCAAAAAAAAAGTGTGAGAAAAAATATCTTAGGGGGTTACAATTTCAACCCTTTCTGAGCATATTTCGGGGTTGAAAAAATTCCAACATGTGTAATTTCATTGACAAATGATAATCACCAAGTTTCGTGTCAGGGTAATATACACGGAAAATAAAAAAGAAAAACAATCGGAGGGGTGTAACTTTTCCGGGGGGAGGTTTGTCAAAAATGTTTTCACTTACTACTCCCTTTAATTTACCTCAAAGAATCATCCCTTCCATTTTTTCGGTGTTATTCAGATACAACCTAATACCACTAGAGAATTTTGCCCATTTCTCGATTGTGATATAAAAGTTTGTTGCTCGGCAATTTCGCTAACGACATTTGTATCAAAATCAAGAGCCGTCAGAGGCGAGTGGTGATTTTGAAAAAAATGTCATGAGCGAAATCGCCGAAAAGCAACAAACTTTAAAATTACAAGACAAATATTTTATCTGCCTAAATTTCATCTCGAGTGGAATTCGACATGACTTTTTCACGAGAAAACGTGTCTAACAGTAATATGATCACATTGGGGACATATTGAGCTACATATTTGACAAATAATATTCATCATAGATTAACTGAACGTTGTTTGTTTTCTCTATAGTATTTCTTTTCGAGGCTATCAATGAATTCGAGAAATGTCAAAAATATTATCGCTGAAAAACCGACTTGTTAGTTTTGCCGGCTTGCATGTTTTATCGTTGTGAAACGGGAGTTGCTATGGAAACATCCTCACTAAAAATGGAATGAGTGAAATAGTCATTAAAAAAGGTTTTCTGCATAATGTATTTAATACGAGAATATATGTTCACATATTTCTACAAATGTTGATTATGAATAATATATATTGCACTCAAAAAGAAATATAATATTCTTTATAAGTACTCCATTATACAGTTACTTATGTGTTATTTTATTGATGAAAAAGTTGAATATACACACTATAGCAATTCTTTCAAATAGGATTACTTGTCAATGTTACAGAAGAATATTTTGCTTCCTGTCTCATAGGTTTCGCGGTTTTACGGAGGAAACAAATGTGAATAAGATAATGCAGAATTCCAGCAAAAGCACTCGAAGCAGCGAAGATCTGAAATGTACTTCTGGGTCCTAGGTATCGGTAAAGTATGCCACCAATAAGGCTTCCCAATGCATATCCTTGAAAACAAAGAACAGTTCAACCAATAAAGTCCATTTTTGTACCTCAGTCGAATGAAATAACTTTTCTAGCAAAAATTAATGCAGCAGTGCTCAAGTGCACTTCAGAAACAAGCCCGTGAATTTAATAGAACATAAACCAGCTAACCAGATGACGAATGATGTCGTTATAAATGACATTGTTTTTTGTAGATTTTTCGATCCCGGGTACCGCGTTCTGATCAGCTTCAACACGAGCAACGTCTTTCAACCCGGTATCCTCGTTCGCTTCGAGCAGGACAAACTCCAACGTCATTGGTAGGCATCGCTCATAATAGACCATCTGATGAGTCGTTGTGCGAAATTGGAACGTAACGTTAAACCCATCCCTAAACACAATCAAGTTCGAGTGCCTACTACACATTTCTGGAGAACTGGATATATTTGAAATCTGAAAATTTAAATTGTGATATGCTGACCACAATATGTTGGATCCATTGTATTCAATCATATTGTCTTCCAAATAAAAAAAAAAACGGAAAAAAGTCAAATATTCATAGTTGGTGTTATGTCCATTTTTCACATTCTCAACATCCTGAGTGTAAACCGTTCCCATAACGTCAAAGTAGAAGATTGTGAAAACGTCATGAATCTTCTGAATTTCATAAATATCATCACGAGGTGTTTCAAATTTTTTGTCTGAAACGGTGATAAAAAATTTGCCATAACGTCTGTTTTTCAAATTAGAACCTTTTTTTATGATTAATACTCAATTAATTAGTAATAATAGTGAGAAAGTGTTATTGTTTATCATCGAAGCACTATCTTGATGACGTCTGTTTCCCAAATTCCAGTGGCATAAGGCTGAATCGGAAATAATGAACCAAATCACGACCCCAGATGAAATGTAAATGGATTCCAATCGACTTATACATCAAGCAGAAACATCACAGGGACTCCCAACTGTAAGGTACCTAGCCTGTGTATAAATATGTTATATTATAACCAATGAAATAAATCCAGATCTACCCACCAATCCTCGCACGGTTATGGGCACATTTGCAGACGATACTGCAGTCTTAGCTATCGATGAGGACCCAGAAGAAGCTTCTCACTCGCTACAGAACCACATGATTCAGATATAAACATGGCTACAAAAATGGAGAATAAAATCAATGAGACCAAATCTATACAAGTCAACTTCACATTACGAAAGGGCGGATGTCCGCCAGTCAGCACGAATGGAGTTCGAAGTTCGAAGGTGCATCTCGAATAGTTAAATACCTGGGCATACACATGACCACAAACTAAATGGAGAGTCATTAAAAAGCGGAAAAAAAGTTAAGGAATTGCATTGGCTCATCGGTAGGAAATCCAAATTAACACTGAATAATAAACTCCTAATCTACAAAACTATTATAGAGCCAATCTGGACATACGGAATTGAACTCTGGAGATGCAACAGTAAATCAAACATGTCAGTTATTTAAAGAAGTCAGTCCAAAATCCTTAGAATGATTACAAATGCGCCATGGTACGTTTCTGACCAAAAATTGCACGAAGACTTGAAAGTAACATACGTGAAAGACGTCATAGAAGAAAAAAGCGGAAAACACCACACGAAGCAAGAGGACCACATGAATGTTTTACTTCACCCACTGACTGAAGAGCAGAACGATAAGCGACTCAAACGAAAATGGCCAGCAGGTCTAAAAGAGATGTGAAGAGGAACTGCGACTGGGCATGACCTCTCAACTACACTTGACAGCACTCACCTCAGAAGCCAGCAAATAAGCTGTATTTATTTCGATTGCTTGAATTATTTTTATTATAATAAAAAAAAGATGCGTGACCTTTCCACATTCTCCTACTTTTACGTTAAGAGAACGGTTTGCACTCAAGATGTTGAGAATAAGAAAAAAAGACATAATACATACATACTGAGAATAAATAAATATTCGACTTTTTTCCGTTTTTCTTTTCGAATTTCGAAAACTCTTTGAATGAATGCAATGGATGTAAAAGAAATGTATTCAGCATTGCTTACTCAATCATACCAGAAACAACAAAAATAAAAACAAAAATTTTTAACAAATTAATTTTCACTCCTTGTATAACCGTGCTCAGGGTCCAAAAATATTTTAGCTCAGTAGAGAATTCCGAACAATATCATAATCCCAATTTTCAGATTTTATACATATATGACCAGTTCTCCAGAAACGTCTAATAGGCACTCGAACTTGGGACACCCTGTACTGTATACTTAATCGAAAACTCAACTTTGCTGATTATTCAAATTCGAAACATCGACAGTTCATTCGTAGAAATGAAAATTATGATTATTCGGAAAGAATTATTCAAGAGTAGTCAGCGAAGTTGTTTATTCGTCTAACATATTATTATGACTATTATTGTTCCCTTGAATAATTTGAGTCAATTGTACCTCGTCTAGTCTGACGAACTTCCACCACGAGAATAATAGGCGTCATATGGTCGTTGAATAATATACTGTTGTGAATCATAACATTAATTCAGATGAAAGGTGGCATGGTTAACAAGACATCAATGGGTGAAAAAATAATATCGTCATTTGCTTCTATTAAGCGGCCCCTAGACGCTCAATATTATGGCACAATATTATCGTTTGTGCAATAAGTTGTACCGGCGTGTGAAGGCGACATTGAAGGTTGTGCAATATATTGCGCAATGTCACACTCAGACGTGGAACACTATTGTGCAAACAGAGCCCATCAGGATTCCATCAGGTCAATATGTCGACATTGAGTGACAGTGAATTTTGAATTTTTTACAGTCGAAAAAGAGAATGATCGATTCATACGTGTGTGAAATTTCGATTCTCCAGGCGAAGTAGAAGGATTTTTTTAAAAATTTCCGAAAATGGCGAAGAAATCCGACAAAAAGGGCCATTTTAAACTCGATTTTTATACGGTCGAAAAGAGGAATAATCGATTCATACGTGTGTGAAATTTCGATTATCTTGGTCTAGGCGAAGTAGAAGTATTCATAAAAAATTCTCGTGATGTGAATATACGGATCTAAAGAGGAAAAGTCAATGCAAAATAGTTTGGTATTCATATCTCTCATAATTTTCCCATTTCTTCAGGAAAATTGATCAAACTTTTTACCTAAGTAGGCTCCCATTACCCTGAGCTGCCCTAGTATAGAGTACGGTCGGAGGAATATTGCGCAATATCGCCCTCAGAAGGCACAATCTTTTCCAGTTTGCGCAATTTATTGACGAGTCTTCGTCAATCACGCAATATATTGCCCAATCTTGCAATCTCACCCTCACACGATCAATTATATTGTACAAACCAGAATATTGCACAATATATTGATGGCAGCCCCTAGACGCTCAATATTATGGCACAATATTATCGTTTGTGCAATAAGTTGTACCGTGTGAAGGCGACATTGAAGGTTGTGCAATATATTGCGCAATGTCACACTCAGACGTGGAACAATATTGTGCAAACAGAGCCCATCAGGATTCCATCAGGTCCATATGTCGACATTAAGTGACAGTGAATTTTGAATTTTTTACAGTCGAAAAAAAGAATAATCGATTCATACGTATGTGAAATTTCGATTCTCCAGGCGAAGTAGAAGGATTTTTTAAATAATTTCCGAAAATGGCGAAGAAATCCGACAAAAAGGGCCATTTTAAACTCGATTTTTATACAGTCGAAAAGAGGAATAATCGATTCATACGTGTGTGAAATTTCGATTCTCTAGGTCTAGGCGAAGTAGAAGTATTCATAAAAAATTCTCGTGATGTGAATATACGGATCGAAAGAGGAAAAGTCAATGCAAAATAGTTTGGTATTTATATCTCCCATAACTTTCCCATTTCTTCAGGAAAACTGATCAAACTTTTTACCTAAGTAGGCTCCCATTACCCTGAGCTGCCCTAGTATGGAGTACGGTCGGAGGAATATTGCGCAATATCGCCCTCAGACGGCACAATCTTTTCCAGTTTGCGCAATTTATTGACGAGTCTTCGTCAATCACGCAATATATTGCCCAATCTTGCAATCTCACCCTCACACGATCAATTATATTGTACAAACCAGAATATTGCACAATATATTGATGGCAGCCCCTAGACGCTCAATATTATGGCACAATATTATCGTTTGTGCAATAAGTTGTACCGTGTGAAGGCGACATTGAAGGTTGTGCAATATATTGCTCAATGTCACACTCAGACGTCGAACAATATTGTGCAAACAGAGCCATCAGGATTCCATCAGGTCAATATGTCGACATTAAGTGACAGTGAATTGTGAATTTTTACAGTCGAAAAAAGGAATAATCGATTTCACACTGACAGTGAATTGTGAATTTTTACAGTCGAAAAAAGGAATAATCGATTCATACGTGTGTGAAATTTCGATTCTCCAGGCGAAGTAGAAGTAGTTTCAAAAAATTCGCGAAAATGGCGGAAAAATCCGACAAAAAGGGTAATTTTAAACTCGATTTTTATACGGTCGAAAAGAGGAATAATTGATTCATACGTGTGTGAAATTTGGATTCTCTAGGCGGAGTTGAATTATTTTTAAAAAATTCGCGAAAATGGCGAAAAAATCCGACAAAAAGGGCCATTTTAAACTCGATATAATTCTTTTCACAGATATCCTGGCCGTGATGTAAATATACGGATGGAAGGAGAAAAAGTCAATGCAGAATAGCATGGTATTCATATTTCCCATAATTTTCTCATTTTTTCAGGAAAATTGATCAAACTCACATTACCGTGAGCTGCCGCCCTAGTAGTACGGTCGGAGGAATATTGCGCAATATCGCCCTCAGACGGCACAATCTTTTCCAGTTTGCGCAATATATTGACGAGTCTTCGTCAATCACGTCATATATTGCACAATCTTTCAATAACATCCTCCACAAACCAGAATATTGCACAATGATATTGTGCGTTTAGGGACCGCTTTAGGGAGCGTTCGAGGGAGCGTTTCATTTTTATGTTACCGAGACATCATTATCACGTCAGATTATTGATGGGATCACGTAAAAATTACATATCCAGAACGTCATCTGGTTTGCTGGGAAATATCACAGGTACTAAAAAATTCTTGTTTTTTTGTACTAAAGCGAAAAGGTCAAGATCTGGAACTTACCTAAACCATCATCTAAGCCAGCTGCTATTCCTTGCATGGTAGCAGAAGTACCAGAAGGAGCGATATCATTGGCATAAGCAACAATGGTAAGATAGGTAAGAGCATATGAGGGTCCTTGTAGAAGAAATTCCACAACAACTATTAGCCAAGGAGAAGAAATCACGGAAATAACAGCAAGGCGCAGGGCATAACTGAAAAAGCATACGCTGAAGCAATTCACATGACCAAGTTTCTTCAATATGTTATCTGAAATAGAAATGCATCTGAAATATTTTGAGTTACATTTGCAGAATATACTACCTCCTACGTAGAAAAATAAAATCTCTCCCCCAAAAGTTTCAGCTGCTATAATGCATCCTTCCAGAATTTTGACATTTTTCAAGTCATATTGTTCAGATATGTCTTCAACGTACCTAAAACCAAAGGCGCTACAAAAATTGAATATAAATCATAGAGCATCTTCTGAAGAAATGTAGTGGAAACTCAAACATTCATTTATGTCATATAGAATGAGAAAAAAAAGTTTAACTTCTGGAAGATATTGTACAAATGTTCAACAACATATCTTCAGAAATGTGAATGTTTTTACCACAAGAGAAAATAAGTGAGGAATCCGTCAGCAGCTCCAGCTATCACTGTGAAAATCAGAAAGATGCAAACCACCTTATATTTCATCAAGTTCCTCAATTCCTTCCAAATATTTTCAGGAGCGGGTATAACAGGTAACTGAAAAATATCGAAGGCGTCTACAAAAGATGAAAAATTAATGAACAATTCTAAGCTCTCCGTCTATAATTACGTCACCAGGGCTACTATCAAGAGAAGTGTAAATTTTTTCATTGCGGTTTCCTAATTTTTGACCGATGCCTATATGAAATTGGCCGCCACTTTTCAATTGTCATGATGTGGTCGAAAAATTGACGAAAAGTATGACAATAATTTGGCGTCCCTCAATTTTTTCATAAAAAATTACCAATGTGGCCAACTCACAGAAACTTATAGGTGACGTCATTGAAATGTTCGAACTCCTTTCAAACCATATCGGACATCTTGAAGGCGACGAGGCTGAATGCTCAAATGCTGAGAACAAAACTTAGCCTGCACTAAGAGCACCGACGTGTAGTCTGGAGCTTCTGAGTGCTGGTTCATTCACCTCCTAAGTAGATCTACCTTTTAAAGGGATTCGCAAACACAAATTAATTAATTCGTTCTCGACTTACAAATTGTGTATAATCTATACTATGATCATTGAGATTAAATATAACTATGTATATTTAAACTCAATGCTATAACTACAATTTGATGCTTGAAATTAAAAGTGAAACATCTATTGCGCATGTGCGATAGGAATATTGTGATTGGGTAATCGGCAGCACGGAGAAAATTCCGTAAGATATCCATGGATTCATAATGATCCTTCTTTTCGCCCGACGCATGCGTATAGCGACAGCTGACCCTGGATTTAGGACTACACTTTTGTATACTCATATGCCACCACGCTCAAATTCTATGTTCATAAATCTATGACAAATTGTGACAGGCATTTCGTTGGACATCGCGTTCGAAAACAAAAATTCATTTTTCTCAATCCTTTCAAATGCTAAAGATCTCGGAAATATAAGCAACATAAACATACAGATTTCTTCTTTGTATACCAGAAGGTAATATCGAGCAAGTTCACTTTCACATCTGCAGGACATAATTCGTAATACTACAAGATTTTCATTCTGTTCCGACAAACATCTTTTCGAAGTAATTCGGCAAGAATAGACGGGACTATTGAAATTAGTAATCAGTGGATAGCCTTGATGTTCGTATTTCTTCAGTTGATGCTCGGTAATGGCAAGAAAATCTACATCCGGTTCATTTGCCCATGCTTCCAAGCAGTTGTAGGATGTTGTTCTTTTTTAGGCACCAGGTTGAGTTCAGGTCTAACTATGTCCATGGCTTTAATACAAGGACGACTAACCTAATTTATCCTTCTCATATGCTTACAAGTAGGGAATGCAATCCCGATCATGCGGGATCCCGCGAGATCGGGATCCCGCATGATTTTTCGAGATCAATCTCGTAGCAGAATAATAACGGGATCCCGACCGAAATCGACGGAATTGAGCCGCAATGTTTTAGAACACTGCAAGAAGAATTAGAAGAGACTCTGAAAGCCTCTAAAAAATTCTTTGAAAACACCTACCATTCCTACCAACAGTCTAGACAGACTAGAGTGTCTTCTAACGAAAGATGTTACTCTATGAGTGTGGAGGAGCAAGGGGAAGTTTTTTAACATTTGCCCATAATTGCCTTATCACACTGGCGCCAACTAGTGTGGAATCAGAAAGAGCATTGTCAGCTGCAGGATATTTAGCAACTGACATAAGGTGCAGATTATCAGACAACACCCTGAGTAATCTCTGCTTTTTACGGAGTTATTTTCAAAATCAGAGATAGAAAAACACCGGAATTGACACAATTTTTTTTCTTGTATTTGTTATTATTGTTTTTATTGTGTTTGTTATTATCGTTTTTGTTATTATAAAATAAAGGAAATAAGTTATGTTTTATGTATTAATGAATAGAGTTTTTTCTTTCAAGTTATATTTTATCTTAACTAACCCCATATTCACAAGTTCACAACCAAGAAATGTTCACCATTTTTTGAATTTCTTCAGTACTACCGGGATCTCGAAAATTCCAGGATCCCGCGGGATTGTAATTTCTAATCCCGCGGGATCCCGCATTTGCGATCCCGCACCGAGATTGCATTCCCTACTTACAAGTACAGAAAAAGGTCCCTATTATATGTGAATGGAATTATACAATAAATTACCATCTACATGCAGATTCTCTAGCTTAATGAAATTCAAAAATGCTATGAAGAAACTGGAACCATATTCACTTGGCGACTTTCTAAATTGTAACAATTCAACAGATTTTGCATAAATTGTATATACAGGGTGCGGCACGGAGGATGGATGGTTTTAAAAAAATAATAAAAGCGTTAATTTTTACTCAAAAACACATTTATTGACGGAATCAGATTCTCAAGGAAATAGCATTTGAGACAGTCAAGTGTGGAAAATCACATCAGGCATGTGGTGGCCGAAATCGGTGATGCAGTGCTGGAGGCGCTCTTGGAAGTTCGCGTAGACTCTCTCCAACATCGCTCTCTCAACTTGGGCAACTTCCACGCGAATAGCCCTTTTCAATTCGTCCAGAGTTCGGGGCTTGGTCTCGTATACTCTAGCCTTGAGGTGTCCCCATAAGAAAAAATCGCATATGGATAAATCTGGGGACCGGGGAGGCCAATGAACATCGCCAAACCTGGAAATAAGACGACCAGGGAAGAGAGGGCGAATAACGTCCATTGATGCTCTGGCTGTGTGGGCGGTCGCCCCATCCTGTTGGAACCACACACGTCGGATTGGAACACGTTGCCGTCGTAATTCGGGGATAAAGAAGTTGTTGATCATTTCGACGTACCGTTCTGAGTTCACGGTAACAGCACGACCATTAACGTCTTCGAAGAAGTAAGGGCCAATGATGCGAGTCCAAGGCTCCATGACGACAACTGGTAAATAAATGCTAGGAACACACGAGTCTAACGGCACCTTCCCCACTTCCCTCGTCCTCAGTGGGGGAAAGTTATGCCCATCTGAAAAACGTCCGCCCTCCGTGCCGCACCTTGTATATTGTATATATATCATTTCCTGTTTTTGATCCTGATACCACCATTTAATCATCTGTATATATACAGTTGTTGACATCATTTCATTCCTCTTTCTGTAGTATTAATTTGGAAATAATTTGAAACAAAGGAATTATTCATTTATTTACTCATTGGAGGCCATTTCATATGCCAGGGATAATGGCATGATAATACATAGTAACTTTTCCCCCCATTGTTCGCATCATCTACAATCTCTAGATGCTCTGTATTATAGGACCATTTAAAGAAGAGTATGAAATAGCTCCCAATAGGGTCAATTCTATAAGAATTGGTTGAAAATTAAAGGCACGTTAAAAAATTTTAACATATATCGGCTAAAATTAAGCGTCTTCCGTTAATATTTCAAAGCTAATGAAGCATACAGAATAGTGAAATGAAGTTAGCGGATAGTTTAATTTTTAACCATGCTTTAAAATTTAACAGTTGTTTACAGAATTGGCCCTAATGACTGGATGATTCCGCACCGCGGCAAAACCATCACAATAGTGACGCGAATACATAATATCGCTGAGATGGCTGGAAAAGCATTCGAAAATGCATTCACAGTGAAAAACATCTTATCCGGTTCTCGAAGAACAGGAATATTTTCTTTGGACAGAAACATATTCACCGATGAAGATTTCGACCAATCTTCTGTCACTGATAGACTATCACCTGATGCCCAACTTGTCATTAAATGACCGTATAAACATCTGGTCCCTCAAAAGATTGAAGAATCATCTTCACTTCATCTGATATAAAATCTGAACAATCCACGTGCAATAAACATGTCATCGGGTAGAACTCCACTTTTATGGTGCCACCAACGTTGTTTCACCTGCATCGGCTACCTCCGATGGGATTCCTCACTGCTCCAATTTTGCGTCGGTTATATCACCAGAATTGAAGAAAGGATAATGATCGGGTGATCAGTCTTATACACAGTAATGTTTTTAAAAACACCTATGGGAGCTAACACTTCTTCTCCCATTTTCGCAGAAATGGTATTGGATGACATCCTTGATGGCGCCTTTTCACAGCTTGGCTTTACCCCTTTAATGGTGGAGAAATACGTGGATGATCTCTTCTGTATCTCACGCGCCGAACAAGTCGATGACATTGTTCGTGTACTCAACAACCAGAATGTCCACATAAAACTCACCTGTGAGTTCCCCTCCCCTACTTGGATATATAGTTAATACGCAACGGTGATAATCCTATTTCTACAGACTGGTATTTAAAACCAACTGCATCTGGGCGGTATTTATACTATAAATCCTCCCATGAATACAAACAGAAGGTCAACCTTATTCTGGGAATGAAAAGCCGATTAGAAAAATTAGTCTCCCCACAAAACTTGCAGAACAGCCTCCATAGACTGGTCGACCTGCTCCTTAGCAATTTTTACCCAAGGACACAAGATATTTTCAATACCCCGGGCTATACCACTGAACCCCTGGCTGTGATCTCATCTATTGCCCCACATGCTGTCGACGGTAATGCACCAGAATTCCGCAAGCTTTACTCCCCGATTTACCCTGCTGTGACCCCCCCTATTATTGAAACCTTAAACCACCACGCTTTGGACACTGACTTGCTAATCATTTCCAAGCGCATGCGTTACACCCTCGGCAGACACGTCTTCTCTAAGATGAAAGATAGAACACCCACAGAAAATAGGGCGGGTATAGTCTATGCCAGTGATACTCAAAGTGTGTTCCGCGGAACCCTAGGGTTCCGCGATAGCCCCGTAGGGGTTTCGCAAGAATTTAGAAAAAAAAATCAAAACGCCACTTTCCGGTCGAATGTTTACTTGTAAGGGCTTTTTATTTATCAAAATCGCCTATTTCGAGAATGTTCGAGATCAAGTCTAGGACCCTAGGTCAGGGGTCGGCAACCTGCGGCTCGCGAGCCACATGCGGCTCTTTGGATGTGAAGCTGCGGCACCATTCGCCAGTATTATTTATTTTATCATTATCTAATAATGGCATGTACAGGGTGTACAATTGGAGGAACAAACGAAGAGGGAAGATTCCTTGCATATTTCAAAAAAAGAATTCCCATAAACATGGGACCACAAACGTTTTGTTTTTGAGATACATGGAGTTGAAATTTACTTTTTGTTCTCATAGTATCTGCATTTCACAAGATATTCTACTGAAATGTGGCATGGATATTACAATTTATAGAGTTCACACCATGTGATATGTCAATTTCGATTGCAAATCTACAGAGTGACATTTTTTCTGGAACACCATCCTGTTTTCCTTCAGAACTTTTTTTTTTGGTGAGCCACAGCAAGTTTGAAATTGTAAAAAGAAGCTCTGTTGTTATACTTATCTTCATGGTCTGTTATGGTTTTATCGTATCTGCTACCGATTTGGAGAAAAACGATTACCTCGAAAACCTGACATTAGTCATAGCCCGCCAGATCCCCAGTAATAGTTCTGATTTATTTTTATACTAACTGGATTTTTATGATTATACTGATCAGAAAGAGTAATCGATCGGAATTCTTTTTCGGAATCGGTAGCAGATACGACACAAAACTACAAGAGACCATCAAGTTAAGTACCTATTACCTATAGCCGACCATCTTTCTAATATTCATGCATCAAATCAACAGTGACTCCAAAAAAGAAAAGTTCTGGAGGAAACCAGGGGACAGTATCACAGAAAAAATCACCCGGTAGGTTTGCAATCGAAATTGGCATGCCACATGGTGTAAACTCTAAATTGTGATATTTATGCCGAATTTCATTCAAATATCTTGTGACATGCAGGTACTATGAGAAAAAACACCCTGTATCTCGAAAACGAAACGTTTGCGGACACATTTTTATGATACTATTTCACTTGAAATTATTCATTATTTATTTGAACCTCCAATTAAGAAACATTCTGTATATGCCAATACTGTTTATTGGCGAGAAAAAAATTTATGGCTTTTGAAAAATTTTGAAATATTCTAAATTGTAATTTTTGACTCTTCCGATTCAAAAGGTTGCCCGACCCCTGCCCTAGGTCCTATAGGACCATGATACTAAAACCCACAAGATAAGATCACTTGATGAACGAGTTTTGAATAGATTGGCGCATGACGTCTCTACGTGACAAATGGTGCTTATATTCAGATCATTTTCTTGCTTTCGCTTGATTCTTGCGTGAATATAATTTTTTCTTCTTCGGAATGTTTGCAAAAATACCGTATCCGATCGAAAAGAAGTCAAAATATGTGTTGATTATAAAATAACACTTGGAGATTCGAGCAAAATACTAACCAACTCGTGACAAATAGATGGGAAGTTAAATAAACGAGAATATGTTTCGACTTTCAAATCAATTTTCTTGATTTTTTTCTTGGAATGATGTAATTGCTACAAAATATTGTGAGAACTTCAACTGATACACTAGATAATTAGTATTTCAACTAACGTGTGGTATAACATGTGGTAAAGTAAGTAATAATTGATAACTGTTACATTGTATTTTGAATACGCTTATTAATAAAGAATACACTTTTAAAAACTATTTTTTTATTGTAGGGTTCCGTCAAGTATTTTGCTCGTCAAAAGGGTTTCGCCCCCAAAAAAGTTTGAGAACCGCTGATCTATGCTATAGATTGCACTGACTGCAATAGAACATACATTGGCCATACAGGGAGAAATTTCAAGACTCGAACAAGGGAGCACATCAGGGACTGAGCGATGGCTAAACAGACTACTGGACTATCCAATCACTCTCTTGGGTTGAACCACATAATGAATTTCCAGGACGTCAAGATAGTCCGAACCCAATAGATACAGACGAGAATTTCTAGAAGCGGTGAAGACAATGAGCCGGCGGACAACCTGAATTTCAACGGCATTAATTCCATCTATTGTAACATCGTCAACCTTATCAACAAGTCCCATGCTGTTCCTCCCTCCAGCGTGGAAAATTTCGCTCCCCCTTGACTCATTTTTCTCGCGACGCCACTGTCTCAATTCGTTTTCTCTTTTCTGTCCCCTCTACCTTGGCTGGTTCCTTTCCTTTCCTGTGTTCTCTGATTTAACATTAACATTCATACCATATATCTAATAACATCAATATGGATTGTACCCCTGCTTTGCACAGTCACAAAGTGAAGCCAAATCTTTGGTGACGATTGAGTTGCACGCTTGCGTCAACTGGAGATTCAAAAATTGCGAGAAATGTAGAAGTTATGTTTATTCTGAAAGACAACAAGTAAATATATATCGAGAATGAAAATATGTCCCTTAAATACTTTCAGTTCAATTTAAGAATATGAATAGCAGTTAACAATGATATTTAGGACTTGAAGAAAACGGAATTAAGTGATTGAAACATTTCACATGAAATTGTGAGGTTATGGTCGAAAGTATTGAAATGAAGTTAAGAATGACATACGTTTCACGACATAATACGATGTGTCGGAGAGACAGAATTAAAAAAATTATTTTATTCCCAATATTGCCGCACAAGCGCAAATCTGAATTGTTACCAAAGCCAATCTTCAGTTTTGATTGGGTCATTTCCCATATAGGACTTATTAGATATATGATTCATACTTCAATGTAGTTTTGTGGCCTCAAATAACCTGTCTTTTATTCGAACGTTATCTGCGATCATTTTAATGCGTATTATTGATTTTCTGTTTCGCGGTCTGCTGTTGTAGTAGCAATTTTGTGTTCAATTTGTTTGTTTCTGGATTTTGTATGCAACATATACTTTATTCGCCTCTCATTGATGTAAGTTCCAGTGATGCATATTTTTCTTTCTGTTATTACCATTACACGTTTATTTTAGTGGCCCTGAGGAAGGAAACGATAGGTTTCCGAAAGCTAGGCCGATCATTATCCTTTTTCAATGTTACCAGAAGTTGTACGTCCTTCTCCTAAGGTGCTAGAAGTGGAAACCCTTGTGGTAGAAGAAAGGGTCACTTAAAAATTCTGACAGAAACACCTGAGAAGCAAGCATTGAAACAATAAATGATACTCAGTTAACACAGACTTATCCGCGGTATCCCTGAGAGGTTACAATGCGGCTTTTATGCGAACTCCTACTAAGTGAAGTGTTACTAAGCCAAGTTCCCACTGATGTGCCCATGCGATATCTAATAGACCTCGCCATGCGATATCTTTGGGATCTCTCACTGCGATATCATGGAGACCTCACAATGCGATATCTTGGAGACCTCGCAACGCGATATCCTTGAGACCCCTCCATGCGATATTTTGGAAAGCTCACCATGCGATTGACAACGTCAATCTTTTCACGCAGGCGCTATTTGGCTATCGAATCGCACTTGTATAATAAGCGATTTTACCCAGACATCAAGAGGGGTTTCGTGAATAGATTAGTTAGTTGGATGCTTGAACGATACCATATGGAATAACAGACACTCGCAAACAGAGACATAGGCAAGAATCTACAAAGCTAGTATAAAAGATGAAGTCATAAGTCAACATCTCAACCTGATCCAACGCCGATACCGTGTGGAAAATGTTTACAATTCGACCACACTACAGAAAACTGCATAAGCTCTCCACAATGTTCTAAATGTCAAGGTTCACACAAAATGTCACAATGTAGAACTAATAACACACCCAAGTGCCTAGCTTGCGGTGCAGAAGACCATTTAGCATGGTCCCTAAAATGTCCTAAACACCCTAAAAAAACAATTGAAGGCATCCCTAAAGCCTAGTTCTCAGAGCTCGGTGCCGTCGCCTGCGACGCTCCCCACTCCTCCTCATACCCGTTGATGTATGTGATAATTCTATCTCTTTTCTTATGTCATAAACAGAAACAGCTGTGTGTAGTTGGAATATTTCAACGACGAAAGGGGCGTGTCGCGACACATTTTGACAACCAGAAATGGAAAGGAAGGAGTTAGGGGAAGTTTTGTTTACATGCTCTGATTGGTTGAAGAGGTGTCGCAGGCGACGGCACCGAGCTCTGAGAACTAGGCTTAATACCAGCATCAAGTTACTTAACAGAAAAACATGGGACATAGAGGAATTATCTAAAAAAACAAATAGAATCGACGCTCTCATCCCGATGCACGACGATATAATTAATATACAGGGTGAGTCTTTGACTTGTACATATATTTTAACTGTTGATTCCTCTCATCAAACGAAACACTTTTTTCCTATACCATTTTTCGAAATTCGGTTTGATTTGGAAGATACAGGGTGTCGAAAATCCATGAAAAAAACACTTTTCTGTTTATATCTTCGGAACCGTTATTTCGAATGAACTGAATTTTGGTTGAGTTTTTACTCTATTCTCGGTGCATATTCCTCGATCGAAACCTATTCAATATCTTCACTAGTATAAAAGTTACAGGGTAGTCGACTCATCAATACACGCTAAAACACCATAAAACCACGTTGAAAAGATAAACGGTTCATATTTTCGAGAGAATCAATAATTTAAAAAACTAAAAAATTGTTATTTTTTTCAATAAAACGCGTCGTTTTCGAGTTATTTCTAATTTTACCCGGAGAAATTTGACGAAAAAATCATTAATTTCAAGAATAATCTGAATGCGTCCCTGAATTAAATATCATCGAATATTATTCCTTCTCTGGTCTTTAAACGAGTTTACAATGGTGTCACAATATTTATCAACTTTGTCGAGATATTTTTTAATAATAAAATCCCCCAAATGTGGGAGATAAAATTGAACACCAAGGAGGATTTAACACGCACAGTTTCTATTGAAAATTCATAGTTACCGGTCCATATAGAAGTTAAATGTCGATGAAATACAAAATTCGGATATGAATGATGAATCTCGGCACAAACTACTTATTAAATTGAAATTAATGAAACGATACCTGATAATCTGTGGCGATGTTTCTAGCTAAACAACATCCTCCTGGAATTTTATTTTTATAAACTTGACACGGTTGAAATTATATTAATGTACTTCACGTAATAATCACATGGGGTGTAAGGGGTGAAAGTATAATACATTTATACACTATATACTAGCCCAAATGTCAACCTCACCTGCTAGTGTGATAACTGTAGTTATCCGGTGCACCCTGCTATAAAACCGACGAGGCTCTGACGACCGAACGGCTGCCGGAATAAGCAGTCCCCACTTACAAGCCAACAGCTTCGGGTGGAAGAGCTTGAAAGTGTAAGGGCACTCTCTTGTCCTGGAGTTAAGAAATTAACTTCGAAGGCGGATGAACCGATTAAACGGTCAACGGCATAGGATACAGAAGGCAATGGGAAACCACTGTATTAAAGATCAGCACGATTCCCCAGGTAAATCATTATGGAAGAATAATCACATTAGAACAATAATCCACTGAATGTATGAATGTATTCAGAACTTCACATAATGTTTACACTTTACAGTCTGTTCGGAGACTCTGCTTTGTTATTGTTTATAGTTAGATAACCAATATTTCGGTTTTCGCTCTACGCATGCGTGGTAAAATTTGGCGGCAAAGTCGATTCATGATGGAAACGGCAGAATTCATAGATATTTATACCACGGTACACAAATGTATCGTGATTTATACTGTTTCGTAAAAAATCCTTAACCTCAATGAAAATATCAGCAAGCTGACAACATCTTCTTGACATTTCTGTGCAAAAATTCACAGAATCGATACAAATTAGATTAGGTTAGGTTGTTTAATAATGAATCTGAATGAAAAGTCTTTCTCCTTGATATTGTTTGGGAATTTCGAGGAAAATATGAACAAGTTATTAGTGTTAACAAACTAATCTGCAGAAAAATCGAAGAAGGAGCTTAGTTTGGTGGAATGAATGTGGCTTTTCAGTTGCAGATATAATCCGATGAAACTAACTTTTTTTGTTGAAATTATCGTGTTTGCAGCATTTTTATTCCAATAAGGTTAGTACTTGAGTATTTCCTAAATGTATAAACTCAATTTCTATCGAGAAATATGAACTTTGAATCAATTCCACAGTATCATTTCAGGGACGTAATTAGCACATTTTTTTTTCAAATGTCTATATCTTTTTAACAGAGTCGAATTCGGAAAAATGGAAAATGGAAAAAAGGTTTCTTTTGACCTCAAGAATCTTCAGCTAAAATATATGTACAAGTCAAAGACTCACCCTGTATACCTCCGGAAAATAAACAAACCGAAAAATGTCAACAGAAACGAACTTTTACTGAAACTCAAAAAACGTTTCATCAACCAATATAATGTGGACACCACAGCCGTTTTTTCGGGTAACCGAGTGTGGATGAACCAGATGAGCCTTCTCCTACAAAACCAATAAATAATAACTTGAACATTCACATCGGAAATTAAAATATTATAATAACATCAACAGCTACATGCCAAAGAAACACCTGACCAACTACTTCATAGAACAAAATAACATAAATTGTGCTATGTATGTAGAAGCCAAAATTAAAAACTCTCACAATATTAATTACAGGGATTGGACCGTAATCAAAAAAATTTGACACAATGAACAGAATACAAGAGATGGAAGTTTAATTCAATGCCATCCACACCTAAAAGCCAGAAAAGAAAATCCACCAGTGGTAAACAATCCTAGGAATGAAGTTACTCACTTTAGTATACCATTTAAAAATGACATTGTACATATTTTTGGTTTACTTTCATCCAACCAGATAGATAGAAGAAACACTGTTCACCAAAGCTTCAATATATCAATACGTCATCATAGTAGGGGACTTCAATGCCAACACAAACAGAAAAATGAGACTTATTGAACGATTCCTGAAGTAAAGCAACTTTGCAAAGCTGAAAAAGCCCCCACATTCCTTATGGAAGGAATGAAGATACGACACCTGACTTAATCCTGTACCTATTCAAAAAACATCAAGAAAATATATCAAAAGTACAACTATCACCTGATTTGGGCTCCGATCACCTTGGATTTATAATGGAATTTGACATGGACCTGGAACCGGAATGTATTGAGCAGAGGATGACATACAACTACAAAGCGAGCAAGATAATAGATATTGACGAGGAGATGAAGACATTTATTGACGAAAATGCCAACACACCACTAAGCGAATTATACATTGAATCCGTCAATAAGAAACTTTCAGCATCCATCAAGAAGCATAGTCCCACAACAAGAAAACGCCCATTTTTGCATGAGCTACCGCCATGTACCGGGTCCTGCAATAGTGCGTTAAGCTTCTATAGCTGCTAAAGCAGACGTTTTAGGAATTTAGTTGAGAAGTATTCCCTTTGTACTTGCAATTCTGCATCTCAGGAAATTATTTTATGATATACTGGGTGTTCCCAAATAAAATTATTCAACAAATTAGTGATTTTTTAAATGGAACACCCCTTATATTTTTGCATATTTTCAATGATCTTCAATACCTCTACCATGATGAAAAATATAAGGGATATTTTTCCAACAGTACGGATCAAAAACTGCAAAATTTCGACGAAACAGTTGTTCGGTAAAAGTCCTTTACCGATTTCCAGAAGCGATAGAAACATGAATTTGATCAGGATTTCTTTTAATTCAATATTTGCCTAGTCATCGTTTCTAAATGATCAACCTCTCTTATACAGGGTGTCCGTTATCAATGTCCAAATATGAAGAATTTCAAATTGTTTTTTTCTCGATTTTTCAAATGTAACACACTGTATTTTTTTCCATGATGATGTACACAGTTTCAAACCTTAAATTCAGTGTTGAGTCTCGATATACAAAAGGCCTTCGACTGTATGTGGCATAGGGGACTTCTGTACAAATTATATAAAATCAAACTTACTCTTCATCTCATTAAACTGTGTAAGCACTTTCTAGAAGACAGGTCATCAGCCGTCAAAGTTGGATTATTCACTTCTGTTCACTTTCTTGCGGAGCAGGACACGCTCCAAGGATCTCCCCTTTCGTCACTCCTTTTCAATTTCTTCTGACATGATATCATCCGAGAATACATGAACTCCCACTACATTTTGCAATTCACAGATGACACAACTCTAGTATCTCATGCAAAATCATTGAAAACCTGCATACAGACGCTACAAGAACTCCTTGATGAAATCTCTTACTGGTTCCGGAAGTGGAGGATGAAAATTAATTCAGACAAGTCAACTTTAAAGATCAATGACAAAATCATGAAACCTGCTCCTGTAATCGAATACCTTGGCGTAAACATTGACAATAAACTGAACTTCAACTTACACACCAAGTTGATGAAGATAAAAACCATATCAAGAGCAAAATACTTTTCCGAATTATCCTACAGAAAACAAGGCATCAACATCAAAAGTGGAGCAATGATATACAAAACAATCTGCAGACCCATGTTAGAAAGCGCCCACCCATTGTTTGCAAACTGCAAACCCCCAGCAATTAAAAACCTCACAGTAGCAGAAACAACAGCATTAAGAGCCATAACTCGAATGAGACATCCCAACAACCCACTTCATAACACTCCGAACAATCTACTCTACCTGAAGAGCAAAATAGAGCCTATTGAAATACGAATGAACAGGTTAAATAAGTCATTTTGTAATAGATTGCTGGAGTTGGACGAAGTGATCTCCCAATATCAAGAAGACGGAAGGAATACATCCAAGAGAAAACAAGAACAAGAAACAAGAAAGCTTCCACTTTTGACCAAAATCAAAAGCTTAAAATAAGAAAGTATAAATATGTAACTTTCATGTTAACTTTTTACCTTGAACAATAATGAGATATACAAAACATTATTTAAATACAGGCTGAAGGACCCTTGGTCGATGGCTCATTGCATAGGCAATAAAGAACAGTTATTATACTTCGTCATCGGTCTCCCGGTCTCAGCTTGATCTGGCATTGCTTGCATGAGCTAGTGAAAAAACATTTCAGTTCCTCCCACTTGTTCAGAAATTTCCACACCATGTGACAGGTTTGCAAAGCCACAGCCTGTTGTGCATATCAGGCAATCTTCTGGGATAATTCTATCTGTTCTATTATTATTCTCCATCATCGGTCTCCCGGTCTCAGCTTAAGCTGGTAATATTTCTATGGACCAGTGAAAAAACATTTCAGTTCCTCCCACAAGTTCAGGAATTTCCGCACGATGTGACAGGTTTGCAATGCTACATCCTGTTTTGCATATCCCGAGATCCCCTGGGATAATTCGACCTTTTGAAGATTTCTTTCGAATGATTTTGGCATGACACCCTCAGCCGAAATTACCAATGGTATTATAGTGATATCAGGAGCAGGAAAAAAACAAACACACTTTATAGTGACTTTCGACAATTGCCACATATTCTTCAATTATAGTAGATAATAGTCAATGGGTAGGAAGAAGTTAATTCAGAGACTGAAATACTCATTAGTGCATAGAAAAAGCGGAATTCTGGGATATATCCTTAGAAAATTATAACAATATAGATTTGAATATTGGGAGGATGTGGTTCAGATCTGTGTATTGCAGAAAGATTTCAAGTTTGCATGTTCATCAACGGATTGATCGTCGATGATGTCCTCCTCCTCAACTTTTCGTCTGAGGTCCTTGGGTTTTGAAATGGAGGATGATAGAGTGAATTTTTAAAGTTTAAGGAATCTTGAACCAATCATTGAGTAGATTTCCCGTATAACTTTTCAAATAAAGAATTGTCATAATAATAAGAATTCCTAATATAAGAATTTCGAAATACGGAAAATGTTTTCACTTCGTGCGGGAATCGGACGGTTCTCGTAAAAAGCGACAACAGTGTCACGCTCCACATTCATAGCGGCAAATGGTCTTTGATAGCGGCGACTGACGATACGCATCCATGTGAAAACAAATACCGTCGACTGATGATCAGTTCGACCGACCATCAGGCCCGTTTCACATGCGACTGATGGTCGGTCATGATGGTCGGTCGGGGCCGGCGGGCGTTTGAACTGGATCGGTCGACTGATGATACGCATGCATGTGAAAGGATTTTAAAATCCAGTTCAAACGCCGGCCCCAGACCGACAATCAGGACCGACCATCAGTCGCATGTGAAACGGCTCTAAAGGATACACCCTCTTTCTATGCCTGGTTGAGAGATATTAGGCGACAATTCACCCAAAATTGTTCAATATCACACTTGTTTGCTTTTGCACTAGTTAACAGATGAAAAAATATTGCAAATTTAGACGCGATTTACCATTCGAAATCAGAAGATTATTAAAATTTTTAGAAGTTTTTAAGAATCGTTATACAGGGTGTTTCATTGGTAAATGAACTACGGTAACCTGAACTAGAGCTACTCTAGGCGGGTCCGTAAAACCGATAGATATATGATAGGTCTAGTCAATTCCACAACCGAGATACAGG
This sequence comes from Adalia decempunctata, assembly GCA_951802165.1. Lineage (NCBI taxonomy): Eukaryota > Metazoa > Arthropoda > Insecta > Coleoptera > Coccinellidae > Adalia > Adalia decempunctata. The sequence goes on along the minus strand of OX637699.1, from coordinate 38,987,303 downwards.
CTGGTTTATGTATTCACCAAAAATTTCAATTCCTCATAACTTTTGAAGCAACCAGTATAGTCGGTTGATATTTAGAACGTATGATTCACTTCCACAGGTCGATCGATTTACTTTTGAATTTACAAAAAAATTCCAGGTCCGTATTTGAAAAATATGGGACTTCTTCCAAGCTGAGATTCAACACCCTGTATATTTAAATTTTGGGATCTGATTGAGATATTTGAAAAGAGCAGAAAATTTTCAATGGGGTTCAGTAGATTTCATTGTCCGCACGTCATTTTCCTCAAAGAGAGCTTCAGAGAAAGATCCAATTGAATATTGGAATTCCACAAAATTCTCAGAAAAATCGTACATTATGTTCAAATTGATTTTTTTTGTCCCACTAATTGCACATTCGAATTATATAATATTCTGAGGAATCATTTGGAGTAATTTCCGGAAAAACATTATTATCGAGAAAAATTTATTTGAAGTCAACAAAGATAAACAAATTACTGAAGAAACATAAAAACTTTTGTTCAACATTCTTGCCCTTTTCAAAATGTGTCTGATACTTTTTTTGATCATGTCTGGATTATAACGTATTTCATTGCAGGCGACTTCGATACGTTGCATGAGGATATCCTCACTTCCTATTTCAGATGAATATACTGAACATTTCAAATAACCCCTAATGAAAAAATCAACAGGATTGGAATCTGGTGACCTAGCGGGTCAGGCATGCGGTCCACCTCTGCCTATCCACATATTTGGAAAGTTCAGATCTAAAAATTGTTTGACGATTACTCTGAAATGGGGTGGAGCTCCATCATGCTGAAACTGCATTCCTGCAACGTCCGTACTTCGAGTAATACAGAATACAGGAAGATGATTTTGGAGGAAATCTAAGTAAAGATCACTCTTAGCCGTCTTGGTAGGACGTGTGGTCCAATCAATCAATTTTTATTAACGCCACATAATACGTTTTTTGAACATTTGTATTGGGATTTCGTATGCCTGACCGCATACTGATTCTCTTCAGCCTGTTCATGCGAATTCCTCATATTGAAGACCCCATCCCTCGTGAATATGGTTTCATCAATAAAGGAAATTCTCTTGACCATTCTTTCATTGCGTAAAATCCAGCTACTCAAGTTAGTTCTTCCTATTATAAAATTCGAATGTGCAATAAATGGGACAAAAAAAATTCAATTTGATCATAATGAACGATTTTTCTGAGAATTTTGTGGAATTCCAATATTCAATTGGATTCCCTGAAGCTCTCTTTGAGCCAATTGGCGTGCGGGACAATGAAATCTACTGAACCTTATTGAAAACTTTCTGCTCTCTTTCAATACGGACCTCGAATTTTCAGAAATTCAAAAGCAAATCAAATCCCAAAATTTTGATTTACAGGGTGTTAAATCTTAGCTTGGTAGAAGTCCCATAGTTTTCGAATACGGACCCGTAATTTTTTCGAAATTCAAAAGTAAATCGATCGACCTGTAGAAGTGAATCATACTTTCCAAATATCTACAGTGGTTGGTTCAAAAGTTATGAGGAATTGAAATTTTTGGTGAATACATAAACCACCCTGTATCTCGGTTATGGAATTGATTAGACCTATCATATATCGGTTTTTTGGACTCGCCTAGGGTAGCTCTAGCTCAGGTTACCGTATGTTCATTTACCAATGAAACACCCTGTATATCAACACACGGCGAAAAAAATAATAATTATCTGTCACGTGTTTACGACAGCCAGAGGTTCCACGCACCAGTGGCGGTGACAATGATGCCGAATAGGGTTCACGATGTAACAGATGGAGATAGGTCGATAATTTGAGACATCCTCCACATCATTCCTCTTATGATAGATGCATAGAATACCTGGTGTAACGACTCCTTTCTAAAAATCTTGACCAAAATTTGTAGATCAAAAAGGCATTCTAGATTTCAGATTTTGGTCTAGTTCCGGAATAAATCCGCAATTTTTATCGGTCTAGGCGCTACTGCAGCAACGACAAATAGCGCGACCCCTTTCGGGAGAAATGGAAAGCAGCACAAAATGACACATTTTCGATCGACAAGAAAGTCTTAAACAAAATCTAATCAGTGCCAACACCAGGTATTCTATGCATCTATCTCTTATGCAATGGAATCATTATGAAAGAATACATTCTTCCGTCATGAATGGAATAACCGTTGTTAGAATTAACTTAGAGGATATAATGAAAACACACTTGGAGAAATTTAGATTCCTGTATTTATATCTAGTATTCGGAAAGTAGTCCGATAGATGGCGCCAGCCTCGATAGGCATCATCAGTAATTCATTAATTTCATTTCTTAATTGTATTCTCTTTCATCTAGGTATATTTTCCATTCTTGTGGTACATTCTGTATAATTTAATGCTTAATAACTTTCTTAATTTCATGTTCATATGCTTTGATCTCTTCTTCTTTTCCATGTTAAAGTTCTATGTATTAGTCAAATGTTGATGTGCCTATTTCAAATATTTAAAATAACTCTCTCTTCTTCAATCTACTAAAGAGTATATATATACAAAATATACTCGTCAATCTACTGTGAGTTGCAGTTAGATTATTAGATGTACTGTGATTTGCAGGCATCTACGTTTACAGTGTAAACATAACCTAAATTGGTTGTGTGCTTAATTCTTGAAATAAACTGTTAGTGTTAGTACACACGTGTTTCTTTTAAATTAATCAGCGCAGGAAAAGAAGTAAATACAGTCCACTACGTCGAAATAAATCCATGGTCCTACGTGCCAAATTCTGGTTAATTTGAGTGTGTTAATTTGGTAAATCTTTTCTGTTCGTGAGTGCGAGGAAATTCCAGCCGTTGGAAACCAAGAAAGTGCCAGAGGAAAGTTCACATTCAAAGAAGAAATTGAAGTTTATTTCAAGAAACCGAGGTTACCTTTATCTGCTTTCCGTTTGAGGAGAGCCAAACGTTGGAGATCGAGGTGTGCCAAAGAAAATCGAAGGTTGAATACATCTTCGAAGACTCAAAGACGATTAAGAGGAAATCAAGAAAGTGCCAATGAAAAATGTCTGATAAGTATCCTTTAAATTCCTTCCTTATAGTATTTGAGTCAACAATTTTAATCATTTTTTCTCTGAATAAATTTTAAAATTTGGTAATTGTTCAGTAGTTGCATTCAGTCATTGACATAGCTAAAGAACTGGTCATTGATATGGATGAATTTGAATGGCTTATCACAAGACGTGATAGTATAAAGCGCAGGTTCACAGTTCTTTCATTAAAATTGGAACCATTATTTAAAAATTTTTATAGTGATCGATCTTTAAGTGAAGTGGAAAGAATTCGTTTAGATAGATTCAGAAAGGAATTGTTGTTGCTTGATAATGAATTTGAGCAGATTCAATCAACTATCGAAGAAACATGCGAGGATGATCAGTTGGATATTCAATTCAACGAAAGAGAATTATTTTTTGACAAAATAATGACAGCCTCATGTAAGACAAAATACATCCTTAGTGAGACTAGTGCATTCGAGTATAGCAACGAAAATATTGAACCTAGTTCTCCAATTCAATTGTCAGTTCTCTATTTGCCAAAAATAACAAAAAATGTTTCCTTGAGCATTTCAAATTTGAATAAGCACAATATTGTAGATTTGACCATTGAGTCATCAAAATCAAATGATAGTAACGATTTGAACTATGATAATAATTTAGTTCAAGATAATACCGGTCGTTTCGGGTTGAAGATTCATATTTGTAATGATATTGAGAAGTTGCACAAGTCCAAAATATTAGCAATCAAAGGGTTACTTAAAGAGTACCCTAATTTAGGGCATATAGGTTTACTGAGAGAATTGTCACATGATAAAATATCATATTTTCTAAGTCATCATGAGGTTCTTCAAGATGATAATAGGATCACAGTGGGTTTTAATAGTTCATCATCTTCAAGTTCGGGCTATTCATTGAATGACCTTCAGGTAGTCAGGCCCAAAATTATTCATAGTTTGTTTCAGTTCTCTCTTGCTGTCTCTTCAGATATTACAAAATTGTATCGACAGAAATTAGTTTATCCTAATGATCAAACTTCACGAAGAATCCTTTGGCGATTTGATCGGGGTAAGAATGTTCAAATGTACAGCCTCGATACTAGTACACATTGTCTTACTAGTGCAGGTTATAAAATCATTATTTGTTTTCAACAGTTGGCTTCAGAATATCAATATCCTACGATTTCAAACATTATTTTAGAATATTTCAATGAGTTGATTACTGGATTCAGTAGTAAATCAAATACTGGTCAGATTTGTGATGAACATAGAAAAGTGTTGACATCTAAGAGCTTCATCTTGAGTAAATGGAGACCCAATATTGTGGAATTCTTGAATCGTTTCAAAGCTCGGTCAAATCCTTCATGTTTTCTCACTATTCGTTATAAATGGAAAAAGAGTGTACGTATACAATGGTATTCTGGAAGTAATTGTCAATTATCCAACCTTATTGTTGCTTGTCGATGTCCTCATCATCATAATTTATCAGAGAATTTTAAGGTTTTCGATCCAGGTCTATTATCTCCTGCTTATATTGTTCGTAGAAGGCTCATCCTAAAGTTATGGAGTCCTCAATTGGATTGGGATGAGGAAATACTTGATCGTTCAAAAAATAAAGTTCTAGCCTTTCAACAAGATTTGATGAAGTGGAGTTCACTTCCTCGATTCTTGCTGTTCGTGGATCCTTTGAGTTCACAATTTTTTAGTTTCTCAGATGCAAGCAATCGATCATATAGTAGCGTCATTTATTTGAGATCGATTAATGAAAAAGGTGAGATGAAAATATCTCTTCTATATTTAAGGAAAGAGGTTCCTCTACTGAAACCTTCAATTGTGCTATGCTTAGAATGGCTTAAAACAATTTTGGCCCGACTGATAAAGTCTGCCACCAAATATTTATTCACAATTCTCAAATGTCATTCATTGTCTGATTCTGAGGTTGTGATTCATAGACAACCCATCATATTGGATTATCAACTTCCTTTTACCAGTTTGATACTTCATTTAGAGCATATTAAACTGCTACACACAGGCCAACAAATCCTCTTGAGTAATATTTTACAATTGTATTGGCCATTAAAAATTACATTAAATGCGAAAAAGATTGGTCAAATTTGTTTAAAACGCTTTAAGTTTACACCAAAGTCGACTTCTGTAATTATGGGTGATCCGCCTGATTGCATAGTCAATATCTCATTTTTTCTAACCAATTTAACCTTTGAGGAATTCAGCACTTCGTTGACTCAAATCGAATCCTTCCTCAATTCTCGACCTTTGCGTCCCTTTTCGTCAGATCCCAACGATTTAACCCCTTTGACTCCAGATTATTTTCACATTGGCCGCCCTTATCAAAGTGTACCAGATCCTGACGTCAAATCTATTCAGCTAAATTGCATGTCGAGGTACCAACTACTCCATCAGCTTCAACAGAGATGTTGGAAAACTTGGCCACGAGACAAAGAAAAGGATGGACTTTACAGGCCCCAACGAAGTTCCTGTTGGAATCATTGTGCAGCCAAATGGGATCCCGGTGGTGATGGAATTACCCGTGTAGTGAGTGAAAACTAACAAGGATGTTATAAAACACCCAGTGATTAAACTGTGCCCGTTGTCAAATATGACAAAAGACTGATTTCTTTACTATGTATTTGCATTGTTTTTCTTTGTGTAATATGAAAAATTTTCAATTTTAAATTCTTAAATATTTGAACTTGTATATCATGTTTGAGAGCCATTTTTTAATTTTGTTTTTGGGTTGAAGCCTTACAGCCTGTCAAGTGGGGCGGCATGGAGAAATTTAGATTCCTGTATTTATATCTAGTATTCGGAAAGTAGTCCGATAGATGGCGCCAGCCTCGATAGGCATCATCAGTAATTCATTAATTTCATTTCTTAATTGTATTCTCTTTCATCTAGGTATATTTTCCATTCTTGTGGTACATTCTGTATAATTTAATGCTTAATAACTTTCTTAATTTCATGTTCATATGCTTTGATCTCTTCTTCTTTTCCATGTTAAAGTTCTATGTATTAGTCAAATGTTGATGTGCCTATTTCAAATATTTAAAATAACTCTCTCTTCTTCAATCTACTAAAGAGTATATATATACAAAATATACTCGTCAATCTACTGTGAGTTGCAGTTAGATTATTAGATGTACTGTGATTTGCAGGCATCTACGTTTACAGTGTAAACATAACCTAAATTGGTTGTGTGCTTAATTCTTGAAATAAACTGTTAGTGTTAGTACACACGTGTTTCTTTTAAATTAATCAGCGCAGGAAAAGAAGTAAATACAGTCCACTACGTCGAAATAAATCCACACTAATTTCTGTAAAAATTGTTAGCTTCAGTATCTCCATAAAGCTGCCAGAGGAAACAGAGAGACTTATCAAGTAGGAAAATGGCTCAGGAATTCAGATATTGAATTCAACATCTTTGCAGAGACGAAATTAACTTCCTTTCTTAGGACAATTTTTGTCAAAAACTGAATATCATAAAAAATTTGAAATATTTGACGCTCAATTTGTCAGATGAACAATACAAGGAGAAGAATTAAAATTATATTTCCCCTATTTTCCAAGAAAACTTCTCGTTGGTATCCCGAATTGTTCCCTCGCTATGAACCCTTCCGCAGGATTACGTCAACCTAATAAGGACAAAATCTGACTTTTACCATATATTGGGGTAATTTTCGAAAAAATAGCGAATTTCTTAAGAACAGAAAGTAGGAATAGTAATTTTCATTACACCGCTCTGAAAACCCTATCAAAACATGTCGATTCAGGGCACCGAAAGTGACCCTTTTCCGTGCGGTCGCACTGAAAGTGGCCCTTTTCCGTGCGCTGAGACATAGATGCATCTATGCTGAGACACAAAGCAACGATTGCTTGATGACAGTAGACGTCAGTGTTTCGAATAATTATTGTTTTACAATATCGAAATGCTTTCTGTCGAATAACAAATATCGTTTGATTGTTTTCAGAGAGGTGTAATGAAAAATATCGTTCATTACACGTCCAGAAAGGCTTTTTCCGTGCGCGCGCGAAGACTAGTAATGAAATATACTATTTCATTACACCACTCTGAAAACCCTATCAAAACATGTCGATTCAGGGCACCGAAAGTGACCCTTTTCCGTGCGCTGAGACATAGATGCATCTATGCTGAGACCAGCGGCGTAGCTACGTGGGTGCAAGGGTGTGCAGTGCACCAGGGCCCCTGACCTCAGAGGGCCCCCGAGCGCTGACCATCAAATCGAGTTTGAATTAAAAAAAAAATTCAAACTTTGATTTTTCTCTGTGATCTATCATGTAAATAACATTGTTTTTATTATATTCAGTTGTTGAAAAATGTTTTTTTCCGAAATATCATCAAATCTAGGGATTTATTGCCAAAATTCACTGGTGAATCGGACACCTATCTAAAAAAATCAAATCCTTGCAAATACGAGCAAAAACAAGCAGAAATAAAAAAAATGTTGAATTTTGAATTTATTTTCCTCGGCGATTTAATGCACCGCATTCTCCATGATATCAATTATGCATCTGAAGTATTGCAAACATGCGATGTCAGTTTGGACGACGTACCTATGCAGAGCTTTAGGAGAGACGAATACAAAGAAAAAAATTTATAGGAGTGACTTCGAGTCCTTCAAGTGCAAGGCTAGAGAAAATGTCATAGCATATGGTAAAGATCCCCTTTTCGAAGAAAAAAGACAAAAAAAAAGATAAAAAATATTTCGATGAATTAGCTTCCGATCACCGATTTCGAAGCAGGGGGGAATTTTCCGAAATAAATTTCGATAGAGTGCTCGATACAATAATTTCTCAATTTTAGAACTCGCCTTTTTATATTTCGGTTGCAGTTTTCAACAAACTGCCGAATAATTCGAAACTATTGAGTTTCATTGAATTTAAAAGAGAACTTGAAGACGTATGAAAAGCGTATTATTCGCTCTCAGAGTTTTTCTGCGACACAAACGTATCTGTGATATGAGTATAGTTAGCTCTAGACTGTAAGTTTATTTTATGTCCATATTTACATATTTTAATATTGCGTTATTTATGCTGAAAATTGACGAGTACACGTTATTGTATATTAAGCCTGTAGTACAATAAAGATTCAATTGATTGAATTCAAGTTTCGGGGTATGACTGCAGTCAACAAAATTTTGAATTTTCACCATCATTTCTACTAGATATAGGTAGACGAAAAAACTGTAATTCAAAGCTTCGACCAATTTCAAAGTAAATATTGCGATATGGAAGGGACCAACTTTTCAATTAAAGTTCTTAATATTTATCACCTACTCAAATACATAAATAACAACATAATTTATTCGAGTATATTCCTCAACTGTACCTTAAGTAAGTAACTTTCTTTGCTTCTTCGAAGTATTTATATTTTGACTCGAAAACAATTCATTAAGGGGCCCCTCTTCGATTTTTGCACCAGGGCCCCGGACTATCTAGCTACGCCACTGGCTGAGACACAAAGCAACGATTGCGTGATGACAGTAGACGTCAGTGTTTCGAATAATTATTGTTTTACAATATCGAAATGCTTTCTGTCGAAGAACAAATATCGTTGGATTGTTTTCAGAGAGGTGTAATGAAAAATTACGAAAATTGTATGATGACCTTCTTCAGTTATAACAGTATATTTTGACGGGTTGAGGTCAGTAAATCCAAAGGCTTATTTGGAAAAAATGCCGACGTTTCGATTTATTTAAAATCTTCTTCGGGGCTCTGAAACATTAACGACACAGTAATGAAACACAAACATATCACTACAGAAATACAATATTAAAATAAATTGGAAGCCACCTACATTTTCAGTTGGCCTTTTTGGTCACATTAAAAATTGAAAATCGTATTTTACGATGCATAAAAACAGAACGATACATGCTTCCTCGCAGTTTAACCATAACTAATTGTTGTCGAAGAGCAGGTGGGACATCAAAACAATGAGAATGACATATGATGTATGGATGGAAGGACGGAACTAAAGTTTCGTCATTCATTCAATCCTCTTCTTTAAGCTTGCCAATTAAGTTGAAGTACGTTGTATTTAGATTATCAATATCAGTTCTTTTGTTGATTGATCTTTTGCACTGTTTAACCGACACCATTTCATGTATTAATCGCTTTTTTAAGTTCTTTTCAAATGCCACAATGGAAGCCTCGTCGAAATTGAAAGAATGTAGTTCCTTGAGAGAATGTTCCGCTAGTGCCGTGTTATTGTCTTTCCTTTTTAGGGGGTTGTGTATGTTGATGCTGTCACGACGATGTTCGGATATTCTAGTCTCCCTATAGCGACCCGTCTGTCCAATGTAAACCCGGTCACAATCCCGACAAGGAATTTTATAAATAACACTCGACATCATTGATTTAGTTGTTGGTGGCTTCAACTTAGAAAAGAAATTTCTTGTAATTGTGTTTAGGGGTTTGAGAGAGATGTTAACGTTTCTCGATTTAAGTAATGTCCGAATTCTTTCCGAGAGACCCCGAATGTACGGTATGGAAAAATACTTGGTGGGTTCGTCCAAATTATCAGGCAAATCCTCTCGATCATTTGTTCTGCTGAATAGGACTCTCCTTACAATGGTGGGGGGATAGTTATTTTTCAGCAGATACGACTTGATTTTATTGAAATTATCGTCCCGAAACTTCTCATCAGATAAGGAAACGGCTCTATGTTTGAGATTCTGTATTAAATTGATCTTCTGAGAAAAAGGATGTTGTGAATTAAAGTTGATAAATCTTTCCGAAAAAGTTGGTTTATGATACCAGTTTGTCTCTAGTTTGTCGCCCGTCCTCATCACCAAAACATCTAAGAAGGGAATTGTGTGATCCTGCTCAACTTCTACTGTGAAACGTAATCGCAAATGAAAGGAGTTGAAAGCATCCAACATGACGTCAACACCGTCTGCTGGTACCAAAGCGAAAATATCATCCACATATCTACGATATAACAAAACGCGAAAAGGAATCTTAGCAAGTGCAACTTCCTGCAACTCTGCCATAACAATATCCGCAACTATCGGAGCTAAACAGTTACCCATACCGAGTCCAAAAATTTGTTTATAATACTGGTGGTCAAAAAGGAAATAGTAATTTACGTAACAAGTCCGGAAAATAGGGTTTTTTTGGACGAATAGACAAGATTCTAGGACGAGCCGGAGGCGAGTCCTGGAAGTCTGTGAGTCCAAAAAAACTATTTCCGGGCGTGTTGCGTACAATATTTTTTCGGCAACCGTGAAGAATTACAAATCAATGAGATGACACATCTCTTTATTGATTTTGATTCATATTTGAATTAAACAGAACACAGAACAGAACTGTCATCCGTTATTTCGTTGCTATTGTGATGATCATAACAATGACAACAACGACGTGTTTTTCCGGCCTAGGCCGGGAAGTACGTACTTTCCGGCCTAGGCCGGGAAATGCTACTTTCTCAAAGAAAAAGCGTCCGGGAAGTGGGTACTTCCCGGACGGTTGCCGAAAAAAACTATTGTCCGTACATAATTTAAACAGCTGCAAAAATTCCTCAACCTGAAGTTGCGTATGGGGCTGTATTCGATTCCAATGTTTGTGAATAAGATCGCATGCAAGTTCTATAGGAATGTTAGTGAACAGCGATATCACGTCAAGTGAAATCATTATGGAACCATCAGGCAGCCCTACGTTTCTCAGACCAACAACGAAGTCGAAAGAATCCTTTATGTATTTGTCGTCTCTTTCAAAAGCGAAAGACAAGAGTTTAGCTAAAAATTTACTTAAGTTATACAGAGGACTCCCTATGTAACTTACAATTGGTCTTAGTGGGATATTATTTTTATGGATTTTCGGTAGAAAATAAATCTTGGGACATGTGCCATTGGGCGCGTTCATCCGACTAAGCAGCTACCGCCACCGCTCCTTCAAACGTCAAAACCATATGATTTTTTCGATCCGTTGTGTCAAATTAGTTAGTAATTTTGACACAACGAATCGAAAAAATCATATGGTTTTGACGTTTGAAGGAGCGGTGGCGGTAGCTGGTTAGTCGGATGAACGCGCCCATTGTTACATCGAAGGTACTTGTATGTTGATTCTTCAATGTGCTCGGATTTGAAGAGCTGTCCAACAATCTTATTCAATTTATTTTGTACAGTTTTAGTAGGGTCACCTAACAGTTTAACGTACATATTGCCATCATCAAGAATTGCTGTAGACTTAGAGAAGTAATCTTGTTTCTGCATAGCTATCGTAGAATTACCCTTGTCAGCCCTCAGAATCAACAAGTCGTCATGTTCTTTCAGGAAAGTTTTTGTTACTCTAATACATTTAGATATAAATTTGTTTTGTTCACGTTCGTATGGGCTATGATTAATGTAATTAGTAGTAATATTAATAAATTGGTTTCTCTTCTCTATTGCCTCGTCCTCACTATCGCGGTTTGATAAAATGTACTCAGTGTCTATCAATAGTTGCTTATAGGGTGGTGAGAAAACCCTGCTGTACGGTAAATTGTATTTCTCTCCCAAACCCAACAAGTATTCTGTTTCAAAAGGTATATCTGAGTCTGTGAGATTAACAAACCATCCATTATTTACAAGGGGTACAACAGATTTTGTATTCAACTTCAAAGAGTGAAACTTACGTTTTTGTTTCCTCCTCATCTCGGAAACTTCACGACGATAAAAGTTCATTTGTCGGTTCGAAAAGGTGTCAATGTGACCAAAAAGGCCAACTGAAAATGTAGGTGGCTTCCAATTTATTTTAATATTGTATTTCTGTAGTGATATGTTTGTGTTTCATTACTATGTCGTTAATGTTTCAGAGCCCGAAGAAGATTTTAAATAAATCGAAACGTCGGCATTTTTTCCAAATAAGCCTTTGGATTTACTGACCTCAACCCGTCAAAATATACTGTAATGAAAAATATCGTTCATTACTAGTCCAGAAAGTAAGCTTTTTCCGTGCGCGCGCGAAGAGTTCCCGTGTGAGGCGGAGCCGAACACGGGAATTCGTGCAATATATTTGAAATATACTATTTCATTACACCGCTCTGAAAACCCTAGCAAAACATGTCGATTCAGGGCACCGAAAGTGACCCTTTTCCGTGCGGCCGCACCGTAAAACGTTTTCGGTGCGCTGAGACATAGATGCATCTATGCTGAGACAAAGAGCAACGATTGCGTGATGACAGTAGACGTCAGTGTTTCGAATAATTATTGTTTTACAATATCGAAATGCTTTCTGTCGAAGAACAAATATCGTAGGATTGTTTTCAGAGAGGTGTAATGAAAAATATCTTCATTACACGTCCAGAAAGGCTTCTTCCGTGCTTGCACGAATTCCCGTGTGAAGCGGAGCCGAACTCTTCGCGCGCGCACGGAAAAAGCTTACTAGTAATGAAATATACTATTACGTAACAAGTCCGGAAAATATTGTTTTTTTGGACGAATAGACAAAATTCTAGGACGAGCCGGAGGCGAGTCCTGGAAGTCTGTGAGTCCAAAAAAACTATTTTCGGGCGTGTTGCGTACAATATTTTTTCGGCAACCGTGTAGAATTACAAATCAATGAGACGACACATTTCTTCACTATACATTTTGATTATTATTTGAATTGAACAGAACAGTACTGTCATCCGTTATTTCGTTGCTATTGTGATGATCATCACAATGACAACAACGACGTGAGTTTTTCCGGACTAGGCCGGGAAATGTTACTTTCTCAAAGAAAAAGCGCCCGGGAAGTGTATACTTCCCGGACGGTTGCCGGAAAAATATCTTTCAAGAGTCATAACACAAATGCAAGAAACTTTTTCCCGAATATGCAAGAGAGAGGGGACAAATTCATAGGGTGTTGTTTACCCCATCAATTGTGTTAGAAGCATGCTGGCCAGACGGGAAAATATCTGAAAAAGCGCCTTCATGAACATTGACGGTCAATTTCTTGCAACGACAGAGAATTCTCGCGAGAATTTTCTGTCAAATTTACTGACCGAAAATTCTCGCGAGAATTCTCTGTCGTCTCTGTGGAATTTCACAGAGAATTCTTCCGAAAGTAGTATGCAACGGCAGAGAATTTTCGGTCAGTAAATTTGACAGAAAATTCTCGCGAGAATTCTCTGTCGTTGCAAGAGGCCTTTATTGAGCGTTATTTCGAAGATGAGTTTATAATTAATAATCCGATATGGATGTGTGCTCGTTTTCGTCCGGTTCCACGGTCATTTATTACTTTCTCCGTACTTCATGGCTTGAATGCTGAACATCTCATTTCAAATTCATTTATGTGAGTCAGGTTACTGTGTTTTTTTTTGTTAACTCAATTTTCGGAAAGTTGTTTTTTAAACAACTTTCCGAAAATTGCTTGTTTTTAACAAGCAATCTTTGAATTGAACAATTATTAATTTGATATTTTCAGACATAAGATTATTCTTATGTTGTTGAAAGATTTTTATTAAAAGAATTATTGTTATATTTTGTAATCTTGTCCAAACACAAGCAGTATCCTTTTTTCAATCATAGTATTTAAAAAAATGGGTTTTAGTGTGTCTATTGCTAATGTGTTGGTATTTTTAATATAGTGCCCTGGTGAAGAAATTAAACATGTCGAAAAGACGGCCATTCTGAAGAGGTTGTTTTCTTTATTCCTTCCTGAACGAGTCCTATCATAGTTGAGTTCCAATTGAATTTCTCGGTCATTATCACTCACAGCATATGGAAGTTAATATTTTATGCATGGAGAAAATTTGATATGCATTCTTAAAAATTAAATAATTCAAAATGAATAGGAAACTCGTGAACAAAATACACGAAATAATTATGTGTGTGAGTTATTATCTTTTCATAGTTCCTCCACCACTCTTTGATATCTATTGGAATGTTTGAACTTTCTCTTTGAAATTACCTCAAAATAATTCAAATGCAATCCCTCTATAACTTACTATTGCAACTCACTTTTAACTTTACGCATGCTGTTAGGTCAAACACAGCAAAAACCAGCATTATACAAACAGCCGGTCCATAACCTTCCAGACTCTTCAGGGAATTATCCATAGCATATCCAGATAGTAGAGCTGTCAATCCATACCCAACAGAGCCCCAAATTCTTTGCTTTCCATAATCATATTGATCTCCTGTACAGGTAAATTATCAGTTATTTATATTTCACAAAGCTCAACGTAATATTAACTGAACATAAAATAAACGCTTTGAATAAATTTCTCAAAACAAAGCGTGAGAAGCTTCACAAAAATCAAATAACATAATTTGTCAAGCAATTAAACGTTTTTAATATGTTTATAATTCTAGCTTACTTCCCATTGTTCGATATCCGGCGAAATATATTTGACAGGTCTTAGGATTCTCTAATTAAGGTGAAGGTAGTACCTACACGAGAATAACTGAAAAAATTTCATAATCCAGATTCACTCCATCGAGTAACAATAAATAAAATCATGAATGAACTAGTAGAATTCTGCTAGTTAAGAAAATTAAACGCAGCATTCGAGATCCGAACCTATCCTGAAAATTTCAGGACCGTATTTGCGAATGGTCGGACGGCCGTACAGAATTGAATTTGACCATAGATTCCTGGGGGAGTTCAATCATAGTCGATTGAGACCATTTTCGGCTCGACATTCGCGACGAAATGATATAGCCATCGTTCAAATGGAAAATAACAATTAGTATGGCTTATATCGTTCCTAATATTAACACTGGAGGAGGTTTTTCAGTCACAAGGAACACTACTTTATATACAGTTTATTCAAACAGCAACGTTTCGAGAATTATATTCTCTTCTTCAGGCTAAAAAAATTACATTAAGTTACTGAAGCAGGCAAAAGTATTCAATAAAAATAATGAGGACAACACGTAGTAAAAAAATCAAACGAATACAAAACAATATTCAAAAATTAAACATGAATAATGTGAAATTGTATGCGCCTCCACCAAATTACTCAAACAAAGACAATCATAAAAATAAATTAAATTGCACCAGCTCACCTTTTGAACAACATTAATAAAATAATTCATTTGAATATTGATTCAAAATCGTGGTTGTTTGTCTCAAAATAGTCTCCATATCTCGGGGCCTTATTACTTGACGTATTGGAATTGGCAGGTTCATCGGTTGAAATGGGAAACACAAGTGAACAAGATGGAAATCCGTAGGATCATGAAAAACTACAATTGGATTTCTTTTATCAGGTTCGAATATGCTATGTTCAATGAACCTATGTCAGATCGCGAATTGATTGAATTTGGGTGTCTCTTGATGAATAGCATCTCTTTAAAATTCCTTTTGAACCAATTGTTTTCCATGGTCAAAATCTTCGCTTCCTCAAAGTTGAAATTGTGACTCTCAGATTTGACATGTTGGGAAAGAGCCGTTGTCTCAGATTGTTTTTTGCAATCTGATTGATGTTGTTTGAGTCGAGAACCGAAATATTGCCGGGTTTATCCGATGTACAAACCCTCACAATCCATACAATTTATCTTGTAGACTAAACCTGACTGTCTAAAGTCAGGGTCTCTGTCCTTCAAACGGGAAAACAAACATTTGACTGTCTTCCTATAATAGGAGACAATTGTAGAAGATGTACTACGCATTACGTTTATCATTCTTTGGCTCAGTTTGGGGACATGAATGAGCTTGAAATATTTATTAGTTGTTGTGCTCAAATCAACACGATCCTGTGGCTCAAGAGTTGAACGGTCGCAGTTGAAGAAAATTTTATTTACAAGGCTTTTTGGGTAACCATTCTGATAAAGGAACGTTGCCTGCTCTCTGAAATTTTTGGGATGGAATGACACGTGTGACATATTAAGGATTTTATGCTTTATCGACTTAATAATTGCAATTTTTTGCGCTGTTGTATGGAGTGAATTGAAGTGCAACGTTCTGTGAGACGCCATGGGCTTAGAGTACAGATCGGTTATGATGCGACCCCCATCTCTTACAAGCAATATGTCAAGAAATGGGATTCTACCATTCTCCTCAATTTCATGTGTAAATTGTAAGTCTGTATGAAAGTTGTTAAAAACTTCCAAAACCGTCTCTATCTTGTCACAAGGAACCGACATAATTATGTCATCTACATAGACAAAAATAATCGGTATATGGAAGTCTAAGATGGACAGAACATACTTAATCAGGTTGTTCATAATTAGTTCAGCTAAAATTGGTGAAGCTGGGTTCCCCATGGCAGAGCCTCTGATCTGTGCATAAAATTTGTTGTTATGTTGAAAATAACTATTTTTGAATATGAACCTTACAATAACAACCACCATGTCAAGAGGAATATCGATAAAGTTTCGGTATTGTTCCCAGTTCTCCTGCAACAATCTCACCACCAAATCTTGGGGAATATTAGTGAACAGAGATTTGACGTCCACGCTTATCAGAACATATTCTTCAGGAATGTCAGCTATCACACCGATTCTGGAAATAAGATCTGAAGAATTCTTAACAGAAAATGTAAATAGGTGTCTAATTTTACTTAATACGGTACATATGAACTTCGAAACATTATAGGTGGGTGCATTGCAACAGGAAACCACAGGTCTTAGTGGGTTACCATCCTTATGAATTTTGACAAGACCGTAAATTTTTGGGGGAACTGAATTATATTTCCTCAACTGCTCTGCCTCAACACGTGAAATCACAGAACAAGCCTCCATACTCTTGAGCCACAGGATCGTGTTGATTTGAGCACAACAACTAATAAATATTTCAAGCTCATTCATGTCCCCAAACTGAGCCAAAGAATGATAAACGTAATGCGTAGTACATCTTCTACAATTGTCTCCTATTATAGGAAGACAGTCAAATGTTTGTTTTCCCGTTTGAAGGACAGAGACCCTGACTTTAGACAGTCAGGTTTAGTCTACAAGATAAATTGTATGGATTGTGAGGGTTTGTACATCGGACAAACCCGGCAATATTTCGGTTCTCGACTCAAACAACATCAATCAGATTGCAAAAAACAATCTGAGACAACGGCTCTTTCCCAACATGTCAAATCTGAGAGTCACAAGTTCAACTTTGAGGAAGCGAAGATTTTGACCATGGAAAACAATTGGTTCAAAAGGAATTTTAAAGAGATGCTATTCATCAAGAGACACCCAAATTCAATCAATTCGCGATCTGACATAGGTTCATTGAACATAGCATATTCGAACCTGATAAAAGAAATCCAATTGTAGTTTTTCATGATCCTACGGATTTCCATCTTGTTCACTTGTGTTTCCCATTTCAACCGATGAACCTGCCAATTCCAATACGTCAAGTAATAAGGCCCCGAGATATGGAGACTATTTTGAGATAAACAACCACGATTTTGAATCAATATTCAAATGAATTATTTTATTAATGTTGTTCAAAAGGTGAGCTGGTGCAATTTAATTTATTTTTATGATTGTCTTTGTTTGAGTAATTTGGTGGAGGCGCATACAATTTCACATTATTCATGTTTAATTTTTGAATATTGTTTTGTATTCGTTTGATTTTTTTACTACGTGTTGTCCTCATTATTTTTATTGAATACTTTTGCCTGCTTCAGTAACTTAATGTAATTTTTTTAGCCTGAAGAAGAGAATATAATTCTCGAAACGTTGCTGTTTGAATAAACTGTATATAAAGTAGTGTTCCTTGTGACTGAAAAACCTCCTCCAGTGAAAATAACAATGTCTCAAAGTTTTCTTGGAATTGTCCCGAGAAATTGTTTGACATATTTTCATGTTGTGAAAAAAATATATATGCTCCCTACTGTACTACGTGTGGGCTCTGTACTTCTGAAAGAGCTAGTGAAGATCCAAATGACGACCTTAGAAGGTTAGTTAACTACGACCTCGTTGAAGATGAAAAAACAGCGAGAATTTACCGCAAAAGACCCAGAGACCAATTGCGAAAATGAAGATATAGAACTCTTAACTTAGAGAGAGATATCAAATTGAAGGATGAACACAAACACTCAGCATAAAGAATGCGAAAGAGGAAATAACAGACAAGAAGATGAATGGTTTATAGGTCCGGAACCAAACAACGGGAGAGGTGTTTAGTCGACACTACCCAGAAATACTGGGTGTCTGATGTAAGATTCACCTCTCCTATAATAAAAAACCTTTGAGAAATGTAGGATAGCATGATTGTTCAGAAATTCAAGACACATGCTCACGATTATGATTATACATGCTAGCATGTATTCTCAAATGCATTGTTTATTCTTGTTAAGTTGTTTTTATCGGCATACTCCTTTTGGATATTTCGAATTTATGCTGAAATCACATTCGGATGGTAGCAGAAATTCTATTTTTTCGGCAACCGTCCGGGAAGTACCCACTTCCCGGACTCTTTTTCTTTTAGAAAGTAACAAAGTACATACTTTCCGGACTAGGCCGGAAAAACTCGCGTCGTTGTTGTCATTGTGATGATCATCACAATAGCAACGAAATAACGGATGACAGTTCTGTTCTGTTCAATTCAAATAATAATCAAAATGTATAATAAAAAAAATGTGTCGTTTCATTGATTTGTATAATTCTACACGGTTGCCGAAAAAATATTGTACGCAACACGCCCGAAAATAGTTTTTTTCGGCAACCGTCCGGAAAGTACCCACTTCCCGGACGCTTTTTCTTTGATAATGTAACATTTCCCGGCCTAGTCCGGAAAGTACGTACTGTCCGGCCTAGGCCGGAAAAACTCACGTCGTTGTTGTCATTGTGATGATCATCACAATAGCAACGAAATAACGGATGACAGTTCTGTTCTGTTCAATTCAAATGAGAATCAAAATGTATAATAAAGAGATGTGTCATCTCATTGATTTGTAATTCTTCACGGTTGCCGAAAAAATATTGTACGCAACACGCCCGAAAATAGTTTTTTTGGACTCACAGACTTCCAGGACTCGCTTCCGGCTCGTCCTAGAATCTTGTCTATTTGTCCAAAAAAACCCTATTTTCCGGACTTGTTACGTAAATTACTATTTTTGACTCACAGACTTCCAGGACTCGCCTCCGGCTCGTCCTAGAATTTTGTCTATTCGTCCAAAAAAACCCTATTTTCCGGACTTGTTACGCAAATCTCTATTTTGCATTAATTTAGTTTTTATCCCGGTTTGTAGTCGATAACAAGATTGTTCAAGCTACTGTCATAAAAATAAAACATTTGATAATTTGTGCACTGATATGTTCTCCCGAGTGTTGATTTCAACATATTCAATGTTTTAATCACAAAGAAAAGAAGAATCAAGTTTTTAGAGACTTTTTCCTGGGTAAGATGTATGTAGTTGAATTTGTGGGATCCTAAAATCGAATTTCTATATATGTCGACTTGTAGATTCATTTTCAACTTACCAATAACGTCAAAACAAACAGCATCACTTATGGAGTTTACAACATTGAATGCAATGGTTCCTACAGCCAACAGGGTGATAAAGAACCAAAAATAAATGGATTTGAATAGGATTTCGTTAGGTATTTCACTGGACTCCTTACATCTAAAACTACATGGGAGTTCTCCTATTTGATATTCTTCAGTCATATCACATAGGGAGGCATTTGTTGCACTGTCAGAGCTCAAGTACAGATGATACTTTTCAGGTTTTGTCAAGCAATCCGAGGCACACTCAACTTCAATAAAATCGGCATTGGTATGGTTTTGCTGAAAATTTGTAATGAGTTATTTTTATATTGGTTTTACTTTCAGTTAGTAGGGGTAACATTGTGACTTCCGAAGATATTAAACTATGTTTTTGGTCATGAAGAAGATTCTAGGTAAGGAAGAGTCAAATACTTGTGAATAAGTGCTGTCAGCTATCAACAATCACTTGAAATTCTTGTGCTAGTCTGCTGGAGTCCGGTTCCACGAAACCAATTAAATTTTCTCTTGAATAACATACCTCATAATTGCGCAGATTCCAGCAACTATAATAATCAACCTTGCTTATGAGAATTGAATTAACATTGAAAAGTCCAGCTTAAGCTTCGATCCCAACCCCATATCCTTGAAATCATAGCAGGGCTGCCTTGAAACAATTCAAAATTTTAAAATGTTGAAAAATCATGCGGAGGATAATTCTCCCCCCATGAAATAATAGATTTTCACAAATGGATAAATGAATAACAAAATACCTCTTCCAGAATTTCAGACCTATAATATGACATATGAGTTTAAAAAACACTTTTCACAAAATAAACAAATTATTCTGAAATATACCAGAGGATGATGGGCATTTAGGAAAAATAATAGGTATATTAGCATTGAGTTTAAATATACATAGACGCATTACCCAGTTCAACGATTTGAAGCTGAATTTAGTGTAGTTCCTTCACCGGTTCATAGATGGATAAGTGTGTTTCAGAGAAGCGAAAATTTTTACTCCCGCATCTGGCGGTAAGTAGCTGAACTATAAAGATATTCAAGATGTCGAAAGATGAAGTCGCGTCAACGGATCTCATTGATAAAAATCCAGATTTAAATAGTAAAGAAGAAGATGTCAAGATTTGTAAAGTATGCAATAGAAAAGTTTCAGAGTTCGTTAGGTGTGTGAAGTGTTTTCAACATTTTCATCCATCATGCATGGCTCAAGCGGCGAACAGAAAGAATGCGACCTGCATTCACTCACAGATGCAAATGGACTCTGTTCCCGAAAATGAAGGAGACGAGAATGTATTCCCAGACCCGCAGGTACAGATCAAATTCCTCAAATTGAAGATCAAATATCTTCAAGAATTATTGCATGAGTCAAATAATAAAAATGAAATTTTGATTCATAACAACGAATTAATATCGCGGTTGATTGAAAATCTGCAGCTAAAAAATTCAGATTGCAATGTTAATCCGTACGACATAAGACATAAACATAAACAAACCAGTGCAAACAATTCATAGCAAAGGACAGGTTGATATACTACCATAGACCAAACCTAATGATATAATTATATCATCTATTCATCTGACAAACTTAAAACAGCTGTCAGTAGAATGGAATGGAATGAAGTTGTAGCTAAAGATGTCACTGAGATGTCAAATCCAAAAAGTGACAAAGTAGTAGTAAACAAAAACAAACAAACGAAACATCATGGACAACTAAACAAGGAACAATCATCCTCAAATAGCCAAGTTAGTCAACAAGAGGGTAAGAGAAAGGTGAATGTTGGAGATTGGAAGTTGGTTTGGTACGACATCAGAAGATACGATCGATTTTCATGGAACAAAGCAAATACATGAGGACTCGAAAATCAAGAGAGCAATTAGTAGGAAGTGGTTATATGTAGGGAGAATATCAGGATTGGATGTTTCGCAGGAGGACATAAAAGATTACGTATTGAATTTAGGAATTAAAGAGAATATTGAGGTAAAAAAACTAAAGGCACAAGAAGCTAACTCTTCATTCAGTATAGGTGTACCTGAAAAGTTGTATCACACTGTATGTAAGGATGATTTTTGGCCGGAGGGAACCACAATCAGAGAATTAAGTTTCAGAAATTTTTTCAGTCTAAACCCGAAAAATCCTCCATTGTTGTAATTGACAAAAATGCCATAAACATAACTCATGTAAATATAAAATGCCTTTCAACGTCCTCTAATAGTTTAGGAAAATTTGTTTCAGAAAATGAGGTAGATATTCTAGCTTTGACAGAAGATTGGCAATCCCGTGATCAGCTGAAACATTATCGTTTTGAAAATTTCGATCTAATTTCCAGTTTTTGTCGGCAAAAATTCAAACATGGAGGCAGTGCAATTTATGTTAGGGAGAATATAACTTGTGCTAAAAGAGTAGAATTTGAGTGTACCACATGTATTCGAGTGTTCAGCGGTCGAGTGCCTTGGCATTGGTGTCAAATTAATTGTTGTTTGCATTTATAGGCCAGCCACTCCTCCAATGGCAGATTTGGAGATATTTTTTGAGAAACTCAACTTTATTCTCAGTTCACTATATAGTATGAAGAATATGCAATTGTCGGTGATTTCAATGTAGATACGCTTGAAGCCGATGATAAAAGTGTTCGAAAAGTGATGACAATTTTAGAATCATATATGACTCAGATAAAAATCTGTCAACCAACGAGAGTGAAGGCTACATCTTCTTCTTGCTTGGACAATATTTTCACGAATATAATTGAAGGTAAAATTAATGTATCTCAACCACACCTGTCGGATCATTGTTCTCAGAGCTTCATTTTTGAGATGGGAACTGAGGTTGGTCCGAAAAAAGCAGTATTATACATACCTACTAGAATATAATATAGTCCGGAATCTTTCAACACTTTCAACGATACATTAATTGGGTTAAACTGGGAGGGAGTTTATGCGTTCGATAGCTGTGATGTTGATGATATGTGGAACCACTTTTTTGAGATTTTTAAGGGAGCTTTCGATGAATGCTTTACTATTAGAGTAATTCATGTCAAGGACAATTTCAAAAGTTCCATTAAAAATAATGAGAAAATCAATAAGGTTAAAAAACAATTAGATTTGTTGGTTACTTTTTCTAGTATGAACACGTCCTTTTCAAAGTTATATAAGGAAACAAAAAAAGAATACGACAACATTTTAATGAAAACTGAGCAGGAATTCTATTCCGATAATAGTTATTTATACAACAAGTGAGTTAAATGAATGTTTATTCATGAGAAGGTTAATTTCTTCGAGTGAATAAACATTTTTAACTCACGTGTCGTATACAAAATTTTATCCCATTTTGATAAAAATTCAAATAATGAACACTTTTTAGAGGAAATATTAGGTATAATTCAAATTCATAACGAGATTTTCCTTCGATCGATGGTTACAAGTGTCAATGAAAATTATAGATCCGTCAAAGAATTTTTGTTTCGAAAAAAGGTTGAGCGGTGACGAGGAGGTTGTAGTTCCTGAGTGCATTATACAAGAAGCAAATGAGGCAGCAAAAGCAGTAATTCCATTGAAATCAAAAATATTGTACCAAAAACAATATACGGCATTTTGTGCCTGGAGAAATAATAAGAAAGCCAAAGGTGTCAACGAAAAAATAATTTTGGCGTATATTTCCGAAGGTAGTTTTTATCTAGGAGCATAGAATAACTGGAGGGAAGGCTTCATACTCTCGACAGATCATTTTGAACAGCCAATAACGGCGGAGGTTAGAGTTTCGTGTGACGCCCGATAGATAACGCTGAGATTCTTTATTCAGTAACGTCAGATATTTTGTTCTATGGCCCTACAATTGCAAAGAATATAATGTGGCTGTCATTGTTATTGATACATTTATGCTTCTTTTTAAATGAAAATGGCCATAAATCATAACATAGACAATATTGATGACATACAATCGCTTCATTCTAATCAACTTTTTATGCGCAATTTTATGGGATGTCTGTGATCGGTAATAAATTTGTCAAAACAATATCCTTATCGGAAAAAGCGAACATTCAGGTAAGTATTATTATTATTATACGGGAAGACTGAGGTTTTATCTGTTCTCGTGTATTATACGCAGAATTGTATGGTACCCCGTTTACATTCCCTCTGCTAACACTTAGATTGGGAGCGGAAACAGATTTTTCTTCTTATATTCAATCTGATCCTTGAAGCCATTTCTTTACACGTGCTATATGCATTATATTGTCGGATTTACGAAAAAAAGTATGTATTATGTGTAAGATAATTTTATTAAGGATAGCCATGTTGTAGGAAGAAACGACGTTGTCGCCATCTCGTGACCTTGCGGCGAACTGACAAGTTCGGACGTTTTTGGCAGTTCATTTTCGTAGGGGAGCCTTCTCTCCAGTTATTCTATGCTCCTAGGTTTTTATTATGGGCGTTGCTGGAGGGTGTAGAATCGGCGAGCTGGTGACTATGACCGTAGATGACGTGGAAGATCGGGGCAGCGTATTGGTTATTCAGTTTCCAGATACGAAAACTTATAAGGAAAGAGTGTTCACTGTGGTCAATGATACTAATAAGGTTGCTGCACTCGATATATTCCGCAAGTATAGGAACTTGAGGCCAAGCAAAGTTGATCACAAGCGACTCTTTATGAATTATAAAAATGAAAAATGTAGCGTCCAGCCTGTAGGTGTGAATACATTTTCGAAAATGCCCGCTACTATTGCAAAGTATTTGGGCCTTTCTGATGCTTAACAATATACAGGGCACAGTTTCAGGCGTTCTTCTGCAACCCTACTCGCGAATTCTGGGGCAGATTTGACAGTCTTTAAAAGACATGGTGGATGGCGCTCAAGTTCTGTTGCAGAAGGATATATTGAAGATTCACTACAAAATAAAATAAATATTTCTGAACAAATACTTGTTGGGTCACAAAAACCGGAGTTCCTGATGCAGAAGTGGATATTTCAGCAGGGCCTGAGAAGTCCTCAAACACATGTGCTATAACGACTGAGCGTGTTTCCTTTGGAGGAGGTGCAGGTTTCCAGTTCCATTTTCAAAATCTTAATAATTGTAATTTTTACTTTAATGATAGAAATGACTGTTAATGTAGAATTTTTGATAAATATTAATAAACTTTCCTTAAAATGAATTTTAGGTGCATTGTGTGTGGAAAGAATAATTTCCAGAAAGTGAGTGGTGAACATTTTATTCCACTAGTGAATTAAAAAAATTTTAATTCACTCAGTGGATAAACGTCAACTCACCCTTGTTGCCATGGGTTGAATATTGTCGTCTTTAAACGTCAAAATGGGATGAAATATTAAAATCAAATAATAAGACTAAGGCGACTTGGAACTTCGTACGCAATCTCACTGGGACAAATCAGCGATCGAAGACACCTACTTTTCCACCGGGAAACATGGAAAATGTAGTGAATAATTTTAATGCTTTTTTTGTAGACATTGCACCGAAGATCATACCAAACCTCGCGAAGAACACCGATAATATCGAAATAAAACAAAATTAAAACTCTTTTTATATGTTTCCTGTCACAACAGATGAAATTATTAAAGCGGTAAAGTCTATGAAAAATGTTGACTCGTGTGGCTGGGACAGGATTCCGATGAAAGTTCTGAACATCTGGGCTTTATTATGAATGTGTCTTTTGTGGAAGGCATATATTCCTGGTGGGTTGAAGGTTGCAGTGGTGAAACCTCTGTTCAAAAAAGGGTCGCCCACTGAATTGGGGAACTATCGTCCGATATCCCTGTTGTCATCATTCGCGAAGCATTTTGAGGAGATCCTTTACATCCGATTGTCGCGGTTTTTCACTAAATTCGGAATTTTCAATAAATACCAGCATGGTTTCACAAGGACTAAAAGTACGGAGACTGCAATATTTGAAATGATTCAGTCAATATTGAACGCACTAGAGGATGGTAAACTATTTTTCTTGACCTCACAGAAGCTTTTGATTGTGTAGATCACAATAGATTGGTATGTAAATTGAGAGCTATGGTGTCAGAGATAAACAGCTCAAATTACTACAGGGCTACTTAACTCATAGAAATCAAGTAGTTGAAATATCTGTGGACAATATCGTGTTCTCTTCAACGAAGCGTAATGTGGAGATGGGCGTTCCACAGGGTGGTATTCTCGGTCCTCTCCTGTTTATAATATACATTAACGATCTCCCTGATTTAATGCTTTCCAGATTGAATGAAGCAGTTACCGAATTATACGCGGATGACACTAAGGTACTAGTTAAAGGTACAGAGGTCAGGATGTTGAATACAAATGCAAAAGAGGCATTCAAATATGTTAACGAATGGTTCTCGGATAACAACTTGCTCCATAGGTAAAACTAAAAGAGTCATTTTTCACACGAGTCAAACCACAGTAACTCTCCCAGACGATCTGAAATATGAGGAGAATTTTTCAAATATTTGTGAGTCCGTAAATTTCTTGGGGATCTACATGAGCTGTGATCTAAAATGGGAAGTACACATTGCCACTCTGAACAAGAAGCGCCTTGCTTCTTCAATTCATGCATTATATGTATTAAGGAACCTGTTAGATAAGGTATTTTAACATATGCGTGATGACTGATGAATTCTGTAGCCAGTATGTTCTTAGAAATAAAGCAGTGAAGATCTCGTCTGATTAATTTGAGTCATTATTTAAATATTCAAACCAGATACAATAAAGTCCAATAATACAACAACCAATAATTATAACATGGTGTCAGGTGTTTAAATTTCTACGGAAAATATCAACAATCAACATTATAATATTTTTTTTCGATGAAACAAATGCACAAGATGTCCGACGACGGTGAAGTAAGAGTTGACCACATGCCAAATTTAAAACCCATCAACGAATTGATAATTTCATCGAGTGAAAATAATGCTTCAAATTGGAAAGAATGGTGGGAAAATTTCGAAATATACTTATTAGCAACAGGACTGATCGATTCATCAGATTGCCGAAAAATTGCTGTGATGCTGCATTCCATTGGTTCGAAAGGTAGACAAATTTTCAACTCATTCAACTTAAAAATAACAGATACAACTCTGGATAATGTTAAGGCTAAATTCGACGGATATTTCGAACCTCAAAAAAACCTAACAATGTCACGTCATACTTTCTTCACAAGAAAACAAAAAGTGAATGAAAGTATAGATAATTTTATAACAGACTTGGAAAATTTGAGCATAAAATGTGAATTCAAAGATCTTCGAGAGTCCTTAGTCAGAGATATATTCATTGCTAACATGAATTCTCATTTTACAAATATACGTCAGCGTCTCCTGCAGGAAGTTGATATTTCTCTTCAAAAGGCTGTTGAATTGGCCAAATCTGTAGTTCTAGCTCAACAAAATTCTGAAAAAATCCAGAAGGAGTCTGTAGGAGGAACAGAGCAAGTCTTATATATCAATAAAAGAAGTTCCACATCAGGATATGACAGGTCCATGCAATCCAGATCAAGAAGCATAAGTCAATCATCCAGTGGGTCCAGACGTGAGTTTCAAAAACGAAGATCATCTCCCATTAGCAACAGTATTTGTGGAAGATGTGGTCAACAGCACAGATTCAAGTGTCCAGCTGCGACCGTTCAATGCAGGTTATGTAAAAAACAGGGCCATTTTGCCAAATTTTGTTTTAAAAATAAAAAATCAGTCAATAAAGTACAATCAGAAGACTATTCAAGTGCTGATTCAATTTTTCCTTTTGTCGGTATGCTGAAAAATGAAAATATTGTTGGTCAGAAAAAAGATTCGTGGTCTCTGAATATCTTTATCAATAATTTTGAAATTGAGTGCATTCTTGATTCTGGTGCCAATGTTAATATTATGTCAAATGAAAATTTCAAAAAATTAAATTTACCACAGTCATTAATAATTAAATGTCACATCTCGATAAATAGCTTTGGAGGAAATAAGATACCAGTAATTGGAAAATGTGATCTCAAATGTTTTTTCAATAATACACATGAAATTATTACATTTATAATTGTCGACATATCTTGTCAAACTGTCTTGGGTCTACCTACATGCCAAAAAATTGGTATTTTGAAGAGAGTTTTTAATCTCACAAAAAACGATTACAATAAAATTCTCAATGAATTTCAGGATGTATTTGAAGGTCTAGGATGTTTACCTCCAGTCTGCCATATCAAGTTGCGTCCAGATGCTATTCCGCATGTCGATCCGCCTCGAAAAGTGCCGTTTGCCCTACATGATAAACTAAGAAAGGAATTAGATAGAATGGAGAGCATGGATGTCATATCCAAAGTGTCAAAACCTACGTCTTGGGTCAATTCTATAGTCATTACCGTCAAAAAGTCAGGTCAGTTAAGAATATGTCTAGATCCAAGAAATCTAAACAAAAATATTATGAGAGAGCATTTTCCCCTAAAAAACTTTGATGATGTAAGGTCAAAATTAATTAACGCAGCCTATTTTTCACATTTAGATGCTTTCTCCGGATTTTGGATGTTGAAGTTAGATGAACAAAGTTCAGATTTGTGTACGTTCCAAACGCCTTTCGGTAGATATAAATTTAAACGTTTACCTTTTGGTATATGCTCGTCATCGGAAAAATTTGTACAAGTTATGAGTGATCTATTTGGAGATATTGAGGGTGTTCTAATTTTTGTAGATGAATTTCTAGTGTATGGGGAAACTTTGGAAATACATAATGAACGTCTTAAAAATGTACTACAAAGAGCCAGGGAAGTCAATCTTAAGTTCAACAAAGAAAAAAGTAACATAGCAGTAACTCAAGTACGTTTCCTAGGCCATATATTTAATAGAGATGGTATCAAAGTCGATGATGAAAAGATTGAAGCTATCAAACAGTTACCTTCACCTTCTAACACAAAAGAGCTCCAAAGATTTTTAGGAATGATTAATTTTTTGGGTCCTTTCATCAGTAACTTGTCACAAAGAACAGAAGTACTTCGAAATTTATTGAAATCAAACAGTCAATGGATCTGGGATGAAAATTGTGAAAGAGCATTCATAAATTTGAAAGATATTATTACAAAATCCCCAGTATTAACACACTACAATCCTAATTTACCTCTAGTCTTGTCAGTTGATAGTTCACAATCCGCTATTGGAGCAGTAATTATGCAAAATAACCGTCCTATTGCCTACAGTTCCAAAACTCTTACTTCGTCACAAATAAACTATGCTCAAATTGAGAAAGAATTATTTGCTATTCAATTTGGTTGTGTCAAGTTTCATCAGTATATTTTTGGTCATAAAATCACAGTACATACAGATCACAAACCGTTGGTATATCTTTTCAAAAAAGCCCTTTTTGACATTCCTGCTAGATTACAACGAATGATGTTAGCCTTACAAGCCTATGAATTAGATGTCATTTATGTACCAGGAAAACAAATGTTTATATCTGATACTCTCTCGAGGGCAGCTTTGAAAGAAAACTTTATTCCAGATTATGAATGTGACATTCCATATCACGTCAATATGACTTATTCGACTTTTGCAATAACGGATCAATATCATGAAAAATTATGTCAAAGTACTGCATCAGATGAAACTTTAAAAATTTTAAGAAAATATTATTATGAAGGATGGCCGAAATCTAAAGAAAAAACACATATTCTAGCGAAACCTTTTTGGAATTTTCAAAATGAAATTCATGAAATAAGAAATTTGCTTTTCAAAGGAACCAAATTGATTGTACCGGTAACAATGCAAAATACAATTCTTCAAAAGATACATGAAGGTCATCAGGGTCATAACAAATGTCTCAATTTGGCTAGGGAATCTTTTTATTGGCCTAATATGTCTAATCAATTGAAGAATTTAATTGATCAATGCTCAGTGTGCGCAAAATTTATGTCTGCCAATCAAAGAGAGCCTCTACAAAGTTATAGTATTACTCATTTCCCTTGGGAACGAGTTGGGTTGGATTTACTTGACTTTGATAATAAATATATATATAAAAATAAAATATCGCTCCGAATTTTCTTTCACTAATTTCGTACGGAATTATCTTTTGGGGAAATGGTTCAGATATTTTTCATCACTCAGAAGTTGGCTTTGAGAACAATGCTCCGTATGAGATTTAGAGATTCATGTAGAGGTGTCTTCAGGAAAAATAATATATTGACTATACGAGGTCTGTACCGGGTTTTTCACTATAATTTGACCCCCCCTTTAACTTTGTTACTAAAGGAGATACAAAAAAATGTTTCATACAAAAATTTCACGAACTCAACTGAGGTTTTTTAATATGACTTCACGAACTGAAATATATACAAGGTGGCCAACATATTGATGGCAACTTCATTTTTTCAAATGGAACACCCTGTATATTTTCCTATATTTGGCTAGCTCTTTTTCCCCTAATTTCGAATATGTAACATATGTTGGTCTATCTCTCTTATTCTGAGCACCACAGAGTTTCAAATTTAAAGAACAACCTGGCAAGCTCAGCAATAACTATTCAAGTGGCAGGTTGCGATTACTCAAAATGCCCATTTTTGGAGTTATGATAACGTATGTCATATCGTTACTAAGGAGATAACTCCAAAAACGGGCATTTTGAGTAATCGCAGCCTGCCACTTGAAAAGTTATTGCTGAGCTTGCCAGGTTGTTCTTTAAATTTGAAACTCTGTGGTGCTCAGAATAAGAGAGATAGACCAACATATGTTACATATTCGAAATAAGAGGAAAAAGAGCTAGCCAAATATAGGAAAATATACAGGGTGTTCCATTTGAAAAAATGAAGTTGCCATCAATATGTTGGCCACCTTGTATATATTTCAGTTCGTGAAGTCATATTAAAAAACCTCAGTTGATTTCGTGAAATTTTTGTATGAAACATTTTTTTGTATCTCCTTTAGTAACAAAGTTAAAGGGGGGGTCAAATTATAGTGAAAAACCCGGTACATTTATAAATGCCTTATGTTTGTTTTCAATCATGAAAATTATTTTCAAGAGCACAGAAATATAAACTGCACTTGACGTTTGCACACATACCTATATCCTCTCCATGGTCTCTCACCATTACAAAATAGTGTGAAATATATGTGCATGCGATTTTATAATGCCTTACCGTCGTGTATTCAGAAAATGCAAGCTTCTAAATTGTTCAGAAGAGAAGTACATCGTTTGATTATGGAATGTGAACCATATTCATTGGGATATTATTTTGATTATTGTAAGGGTCTTAAAACTTATGTATAGCATGGATTTTTTGTTAAACTTATTGTTATTTCTTTGATCTGTATGATATTTATTTGACCTGTTTCTACTTTATTGTTTATACAGTAAACTTGGAAATAAAGCATATGCTATGTTATGTTAAAGCACTATTTCCGAAGCCGAATGCGATGACGATCATGACCAGCGTAAGAAATATTGGATGTTCAGTATTTCATCACACCTAATTTTTTGGATGCAATAAAACGATCATTCTGCCTATGATTCATAGAACTAGAGGAAAATAAATATCCTATAGATTTCTGTAAATGAATATAAAGCAGATTATTGTTCCCTCGATAGTTCCTTTAGTAGCTACTATGTACCGCCACTAAAGTTGGCAAGTAAACTGCCAAAAAATTTTGCATCAAATCGTTCAAGGGCGTTGTACCTCTATGTATATTCAAACTCAATGATATTAGGGAATATTATTCGAGTTGATGATTGAAAACACCAAAATAATTCACCAAATTCAAATGAATTCGGACGCTGTTAAGGCTTATTCGGACTGGGCAAGTAGTCGATTGGAAAGTAGACTAATAGTATGTTATTTCATGAGGAGAAGAAGTGACACTTTTCATGGCAGGCTTGAGTTCACCCCCGAACGCAATGAGACGGTTAATTGAAAGCGACTCAATACATACTGGAAAGGTAGAGCACCGTTCCTCCCTACTTCTATGGCGCATTCGGTATTCCCTTCCGGAGATGGATCGGATACAGAACATCCAATAATTCGGATCTCTCTCTCTCATTCAGCCAGAGGGCTGAATGAGAGGAGAGAGAGAGATCCGTATTTATTAGATGTTCTGTGTCCGTTTTCTCTCCGGATTGGAAATAACGAACGCAGTATATGTTTGTGTGCCCACTATTGAGGTGTTCCAGAAAGACGTTCCTTTCGAAGTTTTCCATAAATAAATTGGCAATAGTGGAACTTGGAGGGTTACCCATAGCGATTCCATCCAGTTGTTCGAAAAAGTCTGCCTTCCGCCGGAAATTGCTCGATGTTCGAAAGGACGGAAATATTTCCGACATTGAATTCAGAGATTTCTTTATTGAACCAATGTGAAGAGAGACTCAACATCGAAACTTACGCGTAGATCATTCTGTTTTAATTCCATAAACTGTAGTTTTTCGACAAAATGAGCAGAATCTTTAATGAAAGCCTCTGTGTTTTCCACGTGTGGCCTCAAAACCATTACACCAAAAACTCTTTCTTGCTCGAATATAATATTCCAACGACTCCTTAGCAATGATCATATCTTTTAAACAACTCCAATCTTAAAATAAGAGAACTACCATCTGTCGACTAAAGAGAGCGGTACCAACATACATATATGAACGCATCGGAACACACAATACAGGGTCTTTCACGAGGAACCTCACCCATATTTATACGGGAAACTACTGAACGAATTTTCATGAAATTCAGCACTTATAAGTATTTCACGATGCTGATGAAATCTAAAATATTTTCAAGGCATGAGCACCTCCGGTTTTTCCGGAAATGACGTCAACTTCCGTTTTTCAAATTAGAACACCTTTTTTTTATGGCAGAAATAGATTCCTTAGAAAATTTCAAGTTATTTTGATGTGACATTTTTCAGTTTCGGTTGGGAAATTCTCTCTGAGCGGGAAAATTCGAAAAAAAAATCGAAAATAGAGCTCCGCTGAAACAAGAATAACTTCGAGGTTTTTGGATGGAAAATTTTCATTTTTGGGATTTTTCAAGATGTAAGATTGATGTATCCACTTTAAAAATCGAAATCGCGATTCATGATACAGGGGGTGAAAAAATCGCTTTCAAAGTTAGGGATGACAAAATCGTGAAAAATCAATTTTTTCAAATAAGAACCCCATTTTTTTATGGCAGATATTGAATCTACGTTAAAAAATAATGTGAGTGTATGCACACCCTTGCCCTAAAGTGGATATTTTCTGAGTTATTCACAAAGAACTGTTTTTCGTCTTGAACTTTCAGCTATTTCTTTTCCCTTCACGCCAAAAAGATGAAATTTTCAGGAACTCAAACCATGTTTTAGATTTTACTACCCTAATATGCAAGAGAAGAAAGTTACAGGTTGTTCCTAAATAGATGGCGAATTTGGATTCGAATTTGTATCGGAAACCTCTTTATTTCAACTAATCGGCCATCGGTTTTCTCTCCAGTGATAAATGAATAATTCCTTATGAACCATATGCATAAACTTACCATGTTTTACATTTTTTTTTTTTAATGATAGATATCATTAATTACATCTGCCAAATTCCTCTTTATTCAGTAGCATGTAATTAATGATATCTATCATTAAAAAAAAAAGAATGTAAAACATGGTAAGTTTTTGCATATGGTTCATAAGGAATTATTTATTTATCACTGGAGAAAAAACCGATGGCCGATTAGTTGAAATAAAGAGGTTTCCGATACAAATTCGAATCCAAATTCGCCATCTATTTAGGAACAACCTGTAACTTTTTTCTCTTGCATATTAGGGTAGTAAAATCTAAAACATGGTTTAAGTAACAGTTCCTGAAAATTTCATCTTTTTGGCGTGAAGGGAAAAGAAATAGCTGAAAATTCAAGACGAAAAACAGTTTTTTGTGAATAACTCAGAAAATATCCACTTTAGGGCAAGGGTGTGATGCATACACTCACATTATTTTCTAACGTAGATTCAATATCTGCCATAAAAAAATGGGGTTCTAATTTGAAAAAATTGATTTTTCACGATTTTGTCATCCCTAACTTTGAAAGCGATTTTTTCACCCCCTGTATCATGAATCGCGATTTCGATTTTCAAAGTAGATACATCAATAATACATCTTGAAAAATCCCAAAAATGAAAATTTTCAATCCAAAAACCTCGAAGTTATTCTTGTTTCAGCGGATCTCTATTTTCGATTTTTTTTTCGAATTTTCCCGCTCAGAGAGAATTTTCCAACCAAAACTGAAAAATGTTACATCAAAATAACTTGAAATTTTCTAAGGAATCTATTTCTGCAATAAAAAAATGGTGTTCTAATTTGAAAAACGGAAATTGACGTCATTTCCGGAAAAACCGGAGGTCCTCATGCCTTGAAAATATTCTAGATTTCATCAGCATCGTGTAATACTTATAAGTGCTGAATTTCATGAAAATACGTTCAGTAGTTTCCCGTATAAATATGGGTGAGGTTCCTCGTGAAAGACCCTGTATAGAATCCTTCCTTCACAATATTACTTACAGAAAGGAAGATTTTTAGCGGCATGCAGACAATTTTTGAAATTCCGGAAAAAGTCACACACCGTGCAGGACTTTTTCCGGAATTTCAAAAATTGTCTGCATGTCGCTAAAAATCTTCCTTTCTAATTGAATTCACAGACGATAAAATCATTCATAATTACTTACAGAATTCAACAATAACAACAATATATTTTTCATACCACACTTCGAAACAATAACATTTAGTAAATCGCCTCGCAGCCAGGACTGAAATAGTCAACTTAGGTCACAAAATAAAAAGTTAATGTATACCTTAAATTTATCAATTATAGAACTATATATTATAGGCCTACCACACGCTCAAGCTTCACCACAGTTTTGCCTGCGCAAACCGGCTCGAACACTGAGCGTGTGGTTGGGAAAACTGTATACCGCGCAAACCCCACGGCTTGGCTTGTGTAATTTTCAACCTGCTTGAAATTTTGCCTGTGCAAGTCCGACTTGCGCAAGCCCGGCTGGTACGTTCTTCGTTCGGACGCATTTTTACCGTGTCGACGACTTCGTCATGAATGAGGCTTGCACGTACTTAAGAGGGGCCTATACCGTTCTGACGTTCAGTTCAAAACGCGATTCGGGATTTCTCACGATAGAGGCCACCGATTTATATGGGGTTTCCACTGTTATTCAATTTGAAGAGTTCTTCAAGTCGGAAAGTTCATAATTTTTTTTTCGTCGAGTGAAAAAAAAAATATTTTTTTTTCCCTTCTTAGTGACTCTATATGCATAATTCTAACTTTCCGACCTAGATTATTTTTTTTTATGAATTCCCACAAAAAATTTAACACAAAAAGTTTTCTCCAATCGCTCAGAAACCAATTTCAGTAAAATTAAAATCAAACGGTCACAAAGTGCTGCCACCTAATCGACGAACTTGGCTATTTCCATCTACTACTGATCGTTCCATCTATCTGGCAATACTGCACATTTTAGGATGCACTTTGGGGTCTCGGTGAATCCCAGAGGCAAATATTTATTGTTTTATTGCAAGGCGTCTGGTATCAGTGAAAAGTAAAAGTGTGAAAACATGTGCTATATTATTTCTGTTGGACCAGCAAGCCGAAAGCAAATTGGTTCCGTTTTTAGATCTTGTGACGAGAGACGGGATTCGTGAATTTTCACTGGATTTCTTTTTTCTTCTGATTGGGAGTGTTGTGTTATTTTTTTTAATTACTTTGGAGATGAGTAGGAAATTTGATGATAAACGCAAAAATCTTTGCGCACATCGCCGTCGTAGAAAATAAGCTCAACGGAAGAGATTCCAAAAGTAGGTGGGTAATTATTCGACTTTAGTTTCAGTTTTCATGGAAAGTTTCAGTTTCAGTATAATAGACAAAGAAGAAAGCGTTCAGCAGGATGAAAAGGATGATACTTCATCAGAAAGGATTGCTGATGATTTGTCTTGTAATTTGAAACAAGAAACGGTTTCAACTACATTAACTTGCGGGTGAGAAATTTTGTTATGACTAGAAAGGTGCTGTTCCATTGCGCGAACCTAACTCGCGCAACGGTTTCGCGAAACAAGTCAGTTTCGCGCAATGGAACAGCACCTGAATACATTTCATACAATAAACAAATTTAAATTCATAAAAAATTTAGTTTAGGTTTTGAATCTCAATCACATTTTTTTTTTACTGTAGGTTCATATGTGGATGATTTTTTCCGAATCTAACTTACAACCAAAACAGAAATTCGCAATAAATTCGTACGACCAAGAAAGTGATATATTCTTATTTTGTTCCTTCACATCTGCCAACACAGGTTACATCCTGTCTGTTGTACTTCCTTCAGCTAAAATCAATATTATGAACCGCAACCTTGAAAGTGGAAATTCCCTCTATTGTAGATTGTAGGGAATTCCCAACTATTTTATTTCCATCTGGTAAAACGTCTACCTCCTTTGAATTTACAGTGTTGTCAGCAGTTTCGTGAATAATTCCATTTCATTCGTGAATATCCGATGGCATTCGACCAATTCCGCCGTCCGCTTGGTAAAGGCTGTACGTAACAGAAACCTCGCATGTGGAAGAAAAGGGCGGTAAATACAAGGAATGTCTGAGATATCTTCGGACGTACTGAGAATCGACGATTTCTTAGGGGTGGTGAGGGGTGAGAGGTAGGTAGACTTTGACGTACGATAAGAAAGCTGGGCACTATAAACCCCTCTTAACTGTGCCGTGTGGTAGCAACTGTTGTGTTCAGTCTTTACGTACGAGATGCCTGCGCAAGCCTAACTGTGGTGAAGCTTGAGCGTGTGGTAGGCCCATTATGAATCTCACATAGTCCGTACAATTTAGGTGATACACAATTGTATTTTGACATTTGCTTCGTCTCATTATCTGAAATGAGCATATTATCTAGCAAAGTTTTTATTAACCTGTTAGCGTTCTTCTGCAAACTGCTGGTGGGATCACCTCTGAGAAGTGATACAGATTCCGATCTGTATAGAACGACCGTAATGTTACCTTTATCGGCCCTCGATATAAGTAAGTCTGGATTATTCCTCAAATATCTTCTAGTGTTGTTGACAATCAGGGCTATTCACTAAGGGCCGGTTGTTCAATCGGAGATTAACTCGCGATTACAGGTAATCCGGGATTATGAATGAGGTTCGGTTTTTCAATGAAGGATCAGGAGAAAACACCGGATTAACTCAGGGTTAAGTTAATCCATGGAATTCGAGGGATTAAGGAGATAATTCTCTGATTATAACCTAACTTATTTGACAGTTGTTCCACTTCTAGAATCTGTTGTTTGTTTGTATCTAAGTATTAAAGTATTTTTGCCTTTTTGGTGAAAATGTCGAATGTGGAGAATGAAAATATCACAGACGATGAAGATTTTTTGGAGCTGATTGATATACTTTGTCCAATACGAAAGACTCCGGCATTCAAGCAGCTTCATAACTATTGGGAAGAAGGAAGAATTAACAGAAAAAGAACTTTTCAATCGATTTTTGCTCGTTACTTACAGCATGATGATGTCGAAAAATGTCGATGACGCATGGGTGAAGGGTAAAAAGGGAATCCTCGGCCGATGATAGCGAATGAGTTCCCCCCACCCATTAACTTTCTCTCTCACCGCGCAGACATCTTGCTCTGTGTGTCATTAACATCGAATTCCGGAAAGATAAGTAACTTCGGTGGTGCAGCTGGTTAGCATCTTGGACCGGAAATTCGAGGACGCGGGTTCACCTCCCGCCTGAAGTGAAAACATTTTCCGGAGTTCGAAAAAATCCGTCTGAATACCGATAATCATTCTTTCTTATATTTTCACAGACGTTAATTTCCCAACTAATGTTTGAAAAAAATTCAATTTGATCATAATGTACGATTTTTCTGAGAATTTTGTGGAATTCCAATATTCAATTGGATCTTTCCCTGAAGCTCTCTTTTGCCGGCCACTCACGAGGCTTCCGAGACGGGCGTTTTATGATGGTTTCTAAGGCCACGTGCGAAAAGGGTCTTCGTGATTGGTCAAGGGCTCTTAAAGTGTCATAAAAGGCCATAAAACGCGCGTCTCTGTAGCCTCGTGAGTGGCCGGCATTTGAGCAAAATAACGTGTTGGACACGCTACTGAACCCCATTGAAAATTTTCTGCTCTTTGCACATATATCGATCAAATACCACAATTTCAATATACAGGGTGTTGAATGTCAGCTTGGAAGAAGTCCCATTTTTTCAAATACGGACTTGGAATTTTTTGGAAATTCAAAAGTAAATCGATCGACCTGTAGAAGTGAATCATACGCAAGGGCAGATTTACGGAGGGGGTACTGGGGATAATTCCCCCCCCCCCATGAGTATCGAAAATCTGAGAAAAAAGGTTTAAATCGTTATTACCTCTCCCATGAATAAGAGCTATATACGCCCTTGATCATACGTTCCAAATATCAACCGACTATACTGGTTGGTGCAAAAGTTATGAGGAGTTGAAATTTTTGGTGAATACATAAGCCATCTCGGTTATGGAATTGATAAAAGCTAACATATATCGGTTTTTTTGGATTCGCCTAGGGTAGCTCTAGCTCAGGTTGCCGTATGTCCATTTACCAAAGAAATACCCTGTAGATTGTCTTTTTATTTTGTGACGTAAGTTGACTATTTCAGTCCTGGCAGCGAGGCGATGTACTAAATGTTATTGTTTCGCTGTTTGGTATGAAAAATATATTGTTGAATTCTGTAAGTAATATTGTGAAGGAAGGATTCTATATTGTGTGTTCTGACGCGTTTATACAAGGTGCGGCACGGAGGGCGGACGTTTTTCAGATGGGCATAACTTTCCCCCACTGAGGACGAGAGAAGTGGGGAAGGTGCCGTTAGACCCGTGTGTTCCTAGCATTCATTATTATTAGCCCACTTTCACCTCAACGGCATGGTTGACCGGCAGAATTGCCGTTATTGGGCTAATGAAAATCCGCAAAACTTACAACTCAGAGCGGTACGTCGAAATGATCAACAACTTCTTTATCCCCGAATTACGACGGCAACGTGTTCCAATCCGACGTGTGTGGTTCCAACAGGATGGGGCGACCGCCCACACAGCCAGAGCATCAATGGACGTTATTCGCCCTCTCTTCCCTGGTCGCCTTATTTCCAGGTTTGGCGATGTTCATTGGCCTCCCCGGTCCCCAGATTTATCCATATGCGATTTTTTCTTATGGGGCACCTCAAGGCTAGAGTATACGAGACCAAGCTCCGAACTCTGGACGAATTGAAAAGGGCTATTCGCGTGGAAGTTGCCCAAGTTGAGAGAGCGATGTTGGAGAGAGTCTACGCGAACTTCCAAGAGCGCCTCCAGCACTGCATCACCGATTTCGGCCACCACATGCCTGATGTGATTTTCCACACTTGACTGTCTCAAATGCTATTTCCTTGAGAATCTGATTCCGTCAATAAATGTGTTTTTGAGTAAAAATTAACGCTTTTATTATTTTTTTAAAACCATCCATCCTCCGTGCCGCACCCTGTATGTATGTTGGTACCGCTCTTGATAGTCGACAGATGCTAGTTCTCTTATTTTTCAGATTGGAGTTATTTGAAAGAGTAATGGTTTCAAAAGGTTTCATACCGTAGAAATTTTCCATTTATTTACGTAGAAATTGTAATTTATCTTTTTTTACCGATTCATATATGAATTATGCCCCTGTTTCGAGAAAATGAAACTAGAATATTTTCTAGTTTCTAGGTGAATCTGAAAATTCCTCAGTCCGAACCTGCTCCCTCGACTGCTTCTCCGTAGATATCAACATCAATATATTATTTTTTGTCTTCTTATCATACCTGCATGACTTTGGAAATACCGCACGTTTATTCAAATAATGAACTTGTTGATATACTTTTTATTATTGGTGAATCAGAACAAAATGCCCGTTCAGAGTATAAGTTGTACAGAACAAGATTTCCGCTAAGAAATCAACTTCGCGGATGTTCATAAACCTGGTGCAGAGATGAAGAGATATGATGCAGGTCAGAGTGGTATTAGGGTATTGATGCCCAAGATTTTTTTATAAAGTTTTCAAATTGAACATTTCATATAAGAAATTTTCGGTAAAATGACTTATTTTGATGAGTTCTATCACATGTCAAAAGAAAAGCTTCACCTTAAAATACACCCTGTATAAAAGTGTTACTGCGTTGATGCTCTGCAGTGAGAGTGTGCGTGGGAGCGTATTCCTACGCCAAGTCCGAAAAACGACAGTCAGGTCTCAAACTACGTTGACGTGACGCATGGCTCCAACAGACACAGCTGTTTTCGCCGAGTCAGCCTGTGCTTTTGTGCCTTTTGTTTGTAGTATAAAACCACACACCGCCGACCAAGTCGACTCGTCCCTCCGAAGCCGACTCGACGAATCGTTCTATCGATGCGCCGCGGCTGTTTTATTGCCGACTAGCGACGTGCGACGTATCGTTACACTTGTTCTAAATTGTAAAGAGGCACACAGCTGTTTTGGAGGTAGGTTTTCGTTTCTCAGATCTCCAAATCATCAGAAGAAGCCAAATGAACAGAAACACGAAGTTGAGGATCATAAAAGCAGTCGCCAGACTGCAGGTAACATATGAATCAACAGCATGGGGCTATACAGCGAGAACCGGAGAACCCATATAAAGAGGATACAAATTACAGAAAACAAATTTCTGAGATGGGCATCAGACGCCTCCTGGTTTGTTAGGAATGAACAAATCCGAGTCCATATCTACATTCATCGAACGAAAAGCTGCAAAAGCCTATGAAAGAGCCAAAACAACGGGAGAGGTGTTTAGTCGGTATAGAGCCGACACTACCCAGTGCCAAGTTATGCCTCAAAAGAATTTATTGCTGCGTTTAGGAGATTCACCTCTAGACGAGGTTTTTCTGATTTATATTATAGCGATCGTGGAACAACATTTGTCGGTGCGGTTGAAGAACTTAAGAAATTATTTAAAAAATGTACTCCATCTATATGTAAAATTTCAGAAATTCTATCTAATGAGAGGACAAATTATCTATGACCGCCTAAGTTTTGAAGGAAGTGAATCAAAGCCTGCTAGGATTTTGTTGAACTGAAACTGTTTTTTCGAAATTTTCAATATATAGTGAACTCGGAAGTATATCATGATATATATTTTTGAAAGCGTTGAAGAAAGATGAATTTGGAAATATCATTTCTCACTATGGATTCCATTCGAAAAACAATTTTTTTTCTTATAGCTCCGAAATTTGAGCAGATACAATAAATCCAATAGCATCGATGAAAAGCAGTAAAAAAAGTGCCCTGAAGATGTGTTCATTTCGAGAACGTAGATCCTATAATACGGAAGTTATAGCCAATTATAATAATGGACCAAATACCAAAAACGCCCTGTAGCTCCGAAACTAGACGCCATAGCAACTTTGGAATTTCAGCAATTTCTGTTTCTCGAAAAAAGAGAACATGACATGTATCTTACTTTTTCTCTATCTTTTATAGTTTAGGAGTTGTAGTACTAAACCATCGAAATTTGGCCACCCTGTACATAGTAATTGTATACATCAATACATCGCCATCTAATGGCGATAATATCAAATATAGTACCTTCATGACTACGCTAGTGTCTCATCTAGACACTGTAGACTACGCCTACCGTAGCAACACCTCATGCAAAAGGAAGAATAGTATATTCTAAAACTAGTTGCAGAATGGGCTCCTATTCCAATACGAATGCGAATTATGAGTATGAGTATTGGAATTGCATTCTGCAACGAGTATTAGACGGTATTTTCTCTATTTCACTCAAATTTTGTGAAATTCAATGAAAAAATTCAAATTATAGGTCCTAGTGACTTTCATATTGTATCTTGGCAGTTGGTGTGAATGTTAGGAAATAAGAAAATTGACATTTCCAAATTGACGTCTGCTGAAATTTAAAAGGATCGGAAGTCATTGCTGACAACCACAAAACGAAAAATGTTACTGAAAACTATGCTGTAATGAATTCATTACAGCACTGTTTTTAGTACTGTAATGAACACATTACGATACTGAAATAGAGAAAAGCATTTCCTACATAAGCAAATTTTTCATTGACTTTCTCAAAGTTTTATTGAATTTTGTAATAACCATAGAAGTTTCATAACAAACAGTCCAGTGGCGCACCCAAGGGGGGGCTTTGGGGCTGCAGCCTGCAGCCCCCCAAAGATACCAACGTTTTCAATTTTTCTCAGTTCATTTTCAAACGTCAATTATCAAACTGTCTTCTGTTGGTTGATTCTGAACTCTGTCATTTTTGAAGTTTTCCATATTCACTTCACTTCCCCAATACATAATACCAATAGACCGTAGTCTTAGTCTGACCATTACTCGGAAAGGGGGTGGAGCTGCATCATGCTGAAAATGCATTCCTGCAATGTCCATACCATAGAGTAATACAGGAAGATGATTTTTGAAGAAATGTAAGTGAAGATCACCCGTAAGTAGTCTTGGAAGGACGTGTGGTCCAATCAATCGATTTTTATAAACGCTACACCATACAAACGGACATTGTATGAATGCATTTTCTGCATGATGGAGCTCCCCCCCATCTCAGAGCAATGGTTAGACATTTTTTAGATTAGAACTTTCCAAATATGTGGATAGACAGAGGTGAACCGCATACCTGGCCCGATAGATCGCCAGATCTATTTCCTTTTGATTATTTCATTTGGGGTTATTTGAAATGTTTAGTATATTAGTCTGAAATAGAAAGTGAGTAAATCCTCATGCAACGTATCGAAGTCGCCTACAATAAAGTAGGTACATACGTAATAATCCAGACATGATAAAAAAAGTATCAGACATATTTTGAAGAGGGCAAGAATGTGTATTGAGCAAAATAGAGGTACTTTCGAGCACTTTCTGTAATTCCCGTTGATCAGTTTTTATGTTTCTTTATTTATTTATTCATCTTTGTTGACTTCAAATACAATTTTCTCAATCAATAATGTTTGTCCGGAAATAACTTGAAATAATTCCTCAGAATACTATGATATTCGAATGTGTAATTATTGAGACAAAACAAATTCAATTTGATCACAATGTACGATTTTTCTGAGAATCTAGTGGAATTCCAATATTCAATTGGATCTTTCCCTGAAGCTTTCTTTGAGCAAAATGACTTGCGGGACAATGAAATCTACTGAACCTTATTGAAAACTTTCTGCTCTCTTTCAATACGGACCTGGAATTTTCAGAAATTCAAAAGCAAATGGATTGATCTGTGGAAGTGTATCATACGTTCCAAATATCAACCGACTATACTGGTTGGTTCAAAACCTATGAAAAATTCGAATTTTTGGTGTATCTCGGCTATGGATTTGAGTAGACCTATCATATATCAGTTTTTTAGACTCGTCCTGGGTAGCTCTAGCTCAGGTTACCATATGTTCATTTACCAATGGAACTCCCTGTATATAGAAAGAATAATTCTTCAGTTCTGTTCAGCCCTCCCCATAACAAGATCCTGGGTGCGCCACTGAAACAGTCCATCCGATCTCGAGTTATAAATGGTGTAACCAACACCTGTTTTATATAGATTAATTTTATTCATATTGTCAAGAATATATTGTACAATATACTATATTGTACAATA
Organism: Adalia decempunctata; assembly: GCA_951802165.1. Taxonomy (NCBI): domain Eukaryota; kingdom Metazoa; phylum Arthropoda; class Insecta; order Coleoptera; family Coccinellidae; genus Adalia; species Adalia decempunctata. Next base: position 38,944,297 of record OX637699.1, on the reverse strand, counting down.
TGCCAATTCATATGTGTTGCATGGAAAATTGGTCAATATCGATTAACAGCAGTATCACTTCTCAAAGAAGGACTAGTTATCTTGAGACGTAGGTTCCCAGTTGGAAACTGATAAAAAAAGCATCCACCAGTGACAACAAAAAATATATCCGAGTACTTCTGATTACTAATGTTATCAATGTGGATATTTCAATTCGTAACTGCAATATGAAACTATGTATAAAAACAATTAGTGATTCAAGCTTGTTATATCATGCATACTGGAAAAACTTGAAGTAATGTCACAAAGCCACCCCAGTAAATAAACTTATGAAAGGAATATGCTACCATATTACCACTACATCATAGCACCTATAGACAATATCCTCAACATTAACATTATGAACACCATATGTTCTCAAAGGTATAAATATTATGCAGCTGTAAGAAACTGCCATCATCAGTATGAGACCCATAAATATAAACTTTCTGTAATCCCTATACACATCCACTATAATTCCAAATAATGGTTTAGCTAGGAGATATACAAATGGAAGAATTCCTGTTACCATTCCCATTATAACTGAGGAAATACCAAGCTCTTTTCCAAAGACTTGGAGTTGTGGCAAAATAGGGCCAAGGGCTGAAAGTCAACATATCCTTAGACTAATTAACATAGCAGATTTCATTATTTTATACCAGCCATGAAAAAGAAGAAATGAGCTTTTATTGGAAACAATTTTTTCAAAACCATTTTAATTTTAATTTATGTAATTTGTGGTAAATCGGATAAACACTCGTATAAACAAGATATATCCAGACCGTTCTCACAATGATTCAAGGATGTCTCGTTTCTGTCATCTCATCAAGCTGATAGTAATCCTGCTACAAATCTTATTATTATTGATGATAGAATGGATTTCCCCTTTTTATCTATTTCCATAGATGAAGTAGGAGAGTAGGTTTTCTAGATACTGCCAACAAATTGTATTTTTCTGTTTTGTTGACAATGTTGACAACTATAGGTTATTATTAGGTTAAATAGGGAACCACAGAATTAGGCAAATAGGTAATCCAATGACCTGTCAAATATTTTTTGCGGTTAGTGCTGGTGGTCAAACAATGGGAATTTAGCTTTGTTCATGTAGACTGTAGAGGGTAGACATTAAAACCGTTTATGCGTTTATTTGCTTGAACAATTGTTTTATGTGGATATTTCTAGTCGAATACGCGGAATAAGTTGCTCTCATTGTTCAAATAAAATTGATCGATATCATGATCCTATCAAAGTGTGGAAGTTGTGAAAATTGTTTTCATGTTGGTTGCATCTTGCATCACAACCTTCTATAGAGCGGAGGTTACGGTTGCATGAATGTTTCAATTGATTCCTTCAATGAAATGTGTGCAAGTGGAACGATTGAAAATTGGACTTCTGGAAATTGACAAATTCCAAATAAATCGGATATTTCATCGGTGTCTCCTCCGGTTGATTTGGCGGCATGTGATGAGCCATTTATGATGGCCATTCAAGAGATGTTAATTGACCATATTCACCGTCGCCATATTGTTGTGCGACAATACCAACTACCCAGTGTTTCCAACGGAGAAATATTGATTTTATCAAAAATACTATCAGATTATTAGTGTAGTCTGTGATATAAGAGGTTATATAAAATTGGTGGTAAACTTTGGTTAAGTATTTTGTGATAAAATCCAGGAAATATGGGTAGATATCAGTATAGTGGAGGCCATGGTTGTTGTGTCAGTAATTGTTCGGCAAGAAATAGATCTAAAAATAAAAAAACTGACACCAAAATATTTCCATTTAAACTTTCGCGGTCCCAAGAAATTAGTGACTTTCGTTATTCGATGTTGAAACCCTGGGTAGTTGGTATTGTCGCACAACAGTATGGCGACGGTGAATATGGTCAATTGTAGTAGTTGCTCCAATTTTCCAATTGAAAAGTCTCATTGATTCCCAAATAAGTAAACAAATATCATCGCTCATCGATGATACGGCCAGTTACAGACACAGCGGTTTCCGCCGACTCGGCGATTTTCTTGGTCTGTGCTTTTGAGCTATGAAACCACAAACCGCCGCTAAGATGTCTAGAATAATGGTGTAGGCACTGATTAGGTTTTGTTTCGACCAAATTGAGAATATTAGCAATGTTTCGTTCTCTCCACTTCAGGTGGCGCTATTCACAAATTATGACTGATTTTTATCAGTTATTTCAAATATTTGAATTTATTCTGGCGAACGTGGCGTGTCAATGGTCGATAATTTTGTGTTTATATTCTTGACATCCTGATGTATATTAGTTCTTAGGAAAAGTATAAAACTTTCATTATAAAAAGATGCCATTCTGCTGTCATGTCATAAATTGACTTTGGCAAATCAGCTGTTGATACATCAGTCAAATTGACAACGGAAAATATACTGAAATGATATTGCGGCGCCGCCACGAAACATTGCTAATATTTTCGATTTGGTCGAACGTCATGCCATTCAAAAATTGACGAGTGCCTACATCATTATTCTATAGTCATCTTAACCGCCGCCCAAGCCGACTCGTCCCACAGAAGCAAAATCAGCCGTCGACTCGGCGAAAACCGCTGTGTCTATAGCTGGCCTAACATGATGATACCGTAACCTCCGCTCTATAGAAGGTTGTGATGATACCGTCCGCACATTTATGGTTACCATCCACGAGGCTACCGAGACGGGCGTTATATGGCCTAACATGATGATACCGTAACCTCCGCTCTATAGAAGGTTGTGATGATACCGTCCGCACATTTATGGTTACCATCCACGAGGCTACCGAGACGGGCGTTATATGGCCTTTTATGACACTTTATGAGCCCTTGACCAATCACGGAGACTCTTTTCGCACGTGGCCTTATAAACTGTCATAAAAAGCCCGTCTCGGTAGCCTCGTGAGTGGTGACCATTACAATGCCTCCTATGTGACAACGATTGCTCGTCGCTACCAGCAGAGATAACTCTGCTACCAGTTAGGAATTGCAGTGCAGCAGAGCAATGTGCACTCCAATCCCTCATCGGGCAGGACGAAAAAGGTTTCAAAATGCCCGCTCGAAGGCGAAACGTATTAGTCTGGGTGCCGGTGGGACAAATTGCAAATTAATAATAAAGTTTTCTTACCTTCTGTATAACTTTATTAGTCTATCACATTTTTCCTCTGTGAAAATTTTTGTAGTCGCGCCTTTTTTTCAGCAATCCTTTCAATTTTTTTAATCCATACAAACTCTTTTTTTGTAAAATGCAATCATAAAAACAATCCTGGAGAAATGAGAAAACATGATTGTCTGACAAAAATCGTGGGGCTCTGAGCGTGTCTACCAACATGGAGATGACTGAAAATCGCATTTTTCAAAATTATTAATAAACTCCTGATTATTTCAGAATCGGTTGATATTACCATATGATATATGAATATGCAATTGTCTGACAGAAAAAATGTGGCGTTTTTCTTTTCCGACAAATGAAAATCGACGATTTTTTTGGGTTTTGGAATTGGACAAGAATGAATTTATATTTCATAGAAAAAACAACTGCCCACCATATAAAATGCGGCAAATTCTTAGTCGGACAAAAAAACTAGGGTAAGGGCGCCTAAGATAGCGCACGATTTAAGAATGCGCATAGCTTGTTTACAGTGGAAAGAGGTTAGTGGTGTACTCGGTTACAAAGATATTCTACACCAAGATAGAGTGTAGTGAGAGAGAAAACGTGGTCGAAATAAGATAGCGAATTGTTTATTATTTACTTCAAAATCAAAACAACCTTCCCGCAGCTGCCTATTGGTGGCTTTCCACCATGTGACCTAAAGAAACGAATGAATCCGTGCAGAGTTGCCGGTTTTTTCGAAAATGTTTAGAATCTCCAGATCAACAACTACAATATATACAACGAATATGATACGCCTTATTTCAATTTACAATTTACTGAATACGAAATCAATGTTGAGGCTATTTTAGAAATATTGATAGGTAAAATCATATTTGACTGGACCTTGTTTCTTTTTTTCAATGTTAGTTATTTTACACCTTCTTGAAACGGTTTTTATTCTCCAAAGGTATTTCATATTAACCGTTATACTAATTTTACTTTTACTTATACCTAACTATGACGATTAGGGGTTCGTTAGTACGTTCATACCAAGCATATTCCACAAAATATATTTGATTCATTCGACCTGAATTCAGAAAGCGAATTAAAAGAGAGATTCTGCGATAAAATAGTGACAACGCTGTGTTTTCACCCTAGCTCGACCATTCCATTATGGCCGCCTTCTTCACAGCTGATTTTTGAGTGAATCTAGTTCTAACTCATTATTTTGAGTTAACTAAGTGATTTTTATCGTGAAAACTGTGTTGTACAATACTTATTCGTTATATTTAACTGAAAAATGGTTAATTCCTGAGTGATATGTATATAAAGCTCCAGTAAAGGCTGCGGGAGATCCATACATTGGTAAGTAAATGACAACAAACAATAATTTACCATAGGCGTAGCTTGGGGTACCTAGCTCTGAATATGAGCATATTGTGAACTTATTTTAAAAGCAGTATTTCCTTTTGATAGAATGTCTTGTGATAAAGCTAGACGGAAATTGTGGATCGATCAATTAAATTTGGGAAATACAAAATCTGCGAAGGAGGTTACGTTTGCCCTGACCATTTTTGTGATGAAGACTTTTGAAAACTGAAGCTATTTCGTCCAGGATTTCGTTATCGCTTCATTGGTGAGTCTTCTGAATATTATAGGTTGTTCTATTCAAATTGGATTCTAAGAATATTGATAACGAAATATAATATCTCATATTTCAGTTCCAGTAGCACATCTCCAGATGAAAGGTCTGTGACTCAGAAGCTATCAGATAATATTACTAATCTTGGTAGTGTTGGGGAATCCACAAAAGTGAGTGATACTAAAATATCCAGAACTTCAACAGCCACTGATTTGTCTGCTACACTGACTGCTTCAGATTCTGCTACTTTAACCGCTTCAGAATCGTCAAGCAAATTGGTATCTTCTGCTGTATTTACGGGACCACATCCAACTTTGTGAGTTTTATTAAATTTTTTTCAAGATTTGAAAATATTGCCAAATATATTCTGGTTTGTGATATCAAACTTCAATTTTCTCATTTCAGTTCTGAAGCTAAAAGTACTGTACGAAGAGTAAGAAGAAGAAAATGTTTTGTTGGATTGTTGGTGATGTAACAGATAAAGATTTCAGGACCCCAAAACAAGGAAAATTGCCATTGATTAAACTGATATTGAAAAGATATTTCACTAAAAGAATTCACAAAACGAGAAAAATGAGCGATCAAGTGGTGAATAGAGATAGAAGTATGTGCTCACACATCTGATTTTGTATCAGAATCAATAAGTTTAATTTAAATAATATCTTTGCAATTCTTGGTTATTTCATTATAGTTATCAGAAAATTCTGATTATTGTATTTCATTTATGTAAAAATTATTTATATTTATTTTCTGTTAGAGACGTTATTTTTTATGGAAGTTATGAATGTATTTGTTATTTAATCCAACTTATATCAGAAATAAATTTATGTAGAATGCAGTTGTAGTATGATCAATTTTCCAACCTTCGCAGTCAACTGAGTTCCATTTGTAACACCATAGGGGTCCCCAATAAATATTTTGACTCAACTCAGAGCAATATACTGTCTCGTTCGGTACTTATGTACTATACATACTGAGCCTCACTGAAAAGTGACCTGAATACAGATGTATTCGATAAAACAAGATAATTCATGAGATCATTGTTAATGAGATTCATTCAACTGTATCTGTGTGATTAGCCAAAGCATCACAACAATATATGAAAATCATATTTGCTACTCCAAATTTCCTTTCACATTGAAGACAATATCCCCGAACATTCAAAATTCTACATCTAAAAATAATTTACAATAAGATGGAAACATTCGAGACGGTTAACGAAATTTAATTAAAAAAAAAAACATGATATCGTTCTGCACCCAATGAAATATAATAACCGAAGATTATAAGATAATAACCTTTTGGGGATTTATTTCTGATTTTGTATTATTTACAATTTTTTAGATCCACGCCACTGACTTCTGTTTACGACAACACTCTTTGTTAGTAAACAAACAGTGTTTATTATGGCCACATAACATTCAGTTCATCCAGTAAAGGAATGCTCCATCTTGGTGTAGAATATCTTTGCTCGGTTAAGTGTTCTTTCGGTAGCTGCAATAAACCTAACAAACCTGTGAAAAGTTTACGGCAATCGGAGGAGCAAGAACTGAATTATCAAATATTCAAAAATTTGGTACGTAACGATGTAATATTTCTACTTTTGTTATTTGAACGAAAGTGCATGAATTTGAGGTTATCCGGCGAACAATCAAAAGCAGCGCCTTTAGACATATGTTTGGATACTGAAAAGAAGCCAATATGGTCTTTATTGCCACTATGAATTAGATCTTTTCTTGTTTGAAGCGAAAATTGACCGTTTCCTAAGAGGACGCATTGTGAAGCGTTCTAAGTGTGCGCACTGCGTACACTTAGACGTCAGTTATTTAATTTGAAACGATGCTGCATTTTATTGCCGAAAATTGATAGAAATCATTCACTTTCAGGTTCAAATTGTTGAAAGTTCGAGAATAAGTTAATATGGCTTCATACATACGAAAAAGCAATCGACAAGTGCGAATAAATCAAACAGAACTAGAAGAAATCAGAGAAAAACTTGCCGCTGGCATAAGTAAAAGGAGTCTTGCTAAGGAGTACGGTGTAAACGAATCCCTTTTGAGGAAGCGTTTAAAAGAAGGAACAATCCCAGAATCATTGGGACGATTCAAAGTAACATTTACTGCGGAAATGGAAGCTGACCTAGCTGAAAAAGTACGCAAATTAGATCAGCTATTCTATGGGTTGAAGTATAAAGATCTTCAGAGCTTAGCTTTCAAATACGCCGAATCTTGCAAGTTAAACCACAGATTTAACAAAACTACACAATTAGCTGGTAAAAAATGGGTTAGTTTATTTTGCAAACGGCATAATTTAGCAATACGGCAGCCGGAGAAGGTGAGTGCTGCACGAGTAAGTGGATTCAATAAAGTTCAAGTCTCTAGATTTTATGAAAATCTTAAGACAGTCTACGAAAAGTACAAATTCACAGCAAAATCTGTCTTCAACATGGACGAAACTGGTCTGCTTAGTGCTTACTGTTCCGAATAAAATCCCCGAAACTGTGTCGATCAAAGGGAAGAAGAGTGTGGGAAAAATTGTTTCTGGGGAGAGAGGACAACTAGTAACAGCAGTATGTTGCTTTAGTGCTTCAGGAATTTATGTACCGCCTGCTTTAATTTACCCTCGAAAACGGGAGAAAAGAGAACTTTTGTTTGGTGCACCAAATGATACCCTACTCTTAGTGTCAGACAGTGGTTTCATAAATGCTGATCTTTTTGTGAAATGGCTCCAACATTTCAAGGAATTTGTTAAATCATCAGTGGATAATCCTGTTCTCCTTCTACTAGATAACCATAGTTCGCACATCAGCCTCGCAGCCGTAAATTTTTGTAGAGAAAACGGAATACATTTGTTGAGCTTACCTCCCCACAGTAGCCATAAAATTCAACCACTGGACGTAGGCTATTTTGGACCGTTAAAAATAGCTTACAGTCAAGAGGCAGATAAGTGGAAAGTCTCTAATCCGGGCAAAGTGATAACGCAATTTCAAATCGCCGAACTTTTTGGCAGAGCCTACAGCAGAACTTCTTCCCTTCAGAAAGCAGAGAAGAGTTTTTCTTCGACAGGCATTTGGCCCTATAATCCTGATGTTTTTACACAGGAAGATTTCGCACCTGCTTCTGTTACTGATTTGCCTGCAGCCCCCACGAATTCAAATGAAATGTCCACACCCTTGTCTTCCAATAACATGGAAATCATCGTGGACGACCCAGAATTGCTGGAACTAATAAATAGTACCGCTGAAGAAATAACATCCTATGATGAACCATTTCCGCTAATTCCTCAATATTCATCTCCAATACCAATTACGAGTAGTTACGATTTGACGGAAGTTAAAACGAAATCTCTAATCATTGAAAATGAGTCTATAGTGGAGAATTCAGAAAGTGGCCTTCTTTACCCACCAACAGATAAAGGTAAGATACGTGTATGGTCGTAAGTAGGTTATTGTTTTGATATATTTTGATTTTTTGTAGAGGTTACCATACCAGACGTGGAAGAAGAAGGCCGTGCTGCACCCAGTTTATTCACAGATGTTTCGGGTTCTTCTTCAGCAGAATATTCCAAGGTTTTGGATGAAATCTGTCCATTTCCTAAATCAGCAGACAGAGATACAAAGCGGAGAAGAGTAGGAAAAAAATCGGAAATCATAACAGGAACGCCTTTCAAGGATTCTTTGGTTGAACAAGAAACAACTAAACAAAGCCTAGAACACCAGAAAGCTGCGAGAGCTGCAAAACGGCAGATTAATGCATCCAAAAGAAACAAGAGGCAGAAAAAAACTGAAACTACCCAAAAAGCAGCGGTTTCCAAGAAACACTGTGGGATATGTCCAGTCTGCGATGAACCATATACAGACCCTCCAGAGTTAGACCTCATTGAATGCTCGACGTGTAAAAAGTGGTTCCATGAAGTTTGTACCGACTATGAAGGTTTTGGCTTTTTTTATTGTGATAACTGCAAAAACACTAGTCTTTCTCAAAGTGAAACGAGTGCGCATTCTTAGAGAACCTGCGCACTTTTAGATTTGCACCGTGCGCATTCTTTAACCACCTATGTGCTAAGAGTGCGCATTAGAGTTTTGTTAGAATTTATTTTTTTGTTACTTCAACTTGAAATAAATGTTTATGTTTTGAATATTTTTTGCAAGATTAAAAGTTTATTTACATGATACATTTTATTTCCCTTTTCCGAGGTGTACCAGTTTGATTCTATAGCGGAATTTAAGTAAAGTGCGCAGTCTTAGGCATCTTTCCCCTACTTGAAAAATATGGTTTTGTTTCAGAATCTTTCTTCGATTATTATTGAAATGAAACTATTGATTTTAATTGAAAGTGTATAATTCAAATTGTTTACTGCAATTTTTTATTCAAATCTGATAAAAAAAAAATGGAAATACGAATGGTATCCAGTATCACACCAATCGTCAGGTAGAATGACATCCTTATATTTGTGATTATGATGTTTTCTTGATGCCAAGAATATTTTACACTGTCTAAGAATGTCATCTATGCATTTTTTCACTTCCTTCCTTTGCGTTTTGTAGTCAGGGTTATTTTTCAAACATTCAAACAAAAAACACCCTTTCACTACTAAGAATATTATATCGGCAACAACTGAAAAACTATCAAATAGAATAGAACAAGAATAATCTCGAGAAGAGAAAATTCGGCAGCACACTAAAATTCGTCTACACAGTTTCAAACTGCAGAGGACTGCGGTGCAAAACCGAAACAGCACTCATATTTATAGGGAAAATTACCAAACTACTTTTACAACCCTTAGTATTCCTCAAACGGAATTCCTTGAAGCCACCACTTTCTTCTCGAAGAATTCGCAATTTCGACCTGGGGTGGAGATTCCATATTCAACTGGGGCAGAAAAAAATCAGTTTGTGCATTTTTATTTTGATAGTCCATTTTCTCATACTTATTATTACAGCTTCAGCCTTTAAAGTGAATAGCTACAAGTATAAATAATTGAAAACATTATTTCCTTTTCATAACCTCAAAGGTGTTACAGAAAAGGTTTCCCAGGTACCATCCACCACTTCGGGCAACATTCCTTCTTTATTCCTTCTTTATTAGAATTTCCTTATCCAATGGATTCTTCACGAAAGCAACCAAAAGTACGAAAAAATGAAACTTTCATCAAAATTTCAATGTCGAATGAATATGATGATTGAAAATGTTAGTTATGAAAACAGAGTATCACGAGACCAATAACTTTCATTCGGTGTACTGAGAAATTGCCGAACTTTTTTCGTCGGTAAGTTGAATGATAGTTTTCAGCACATCCTTCTTAAATGATCTTCAAAAAATCAAATGTTTATTTTTAACACAAGCAAAGTTATATCCGATAAATGCATCTAGTCTATTCATACCCAAATTAGATCATTAAATTTTTTAATTTTTGAATGAACGCCACATTTTTTTGTCGGACTGGTGCACAACCTTAGACTATATAGGGTATAGTCAAAGTGCACAACATTGAATTTTCGAGGTGAAGAGAGAATAAAAATAAGAGAAACAAAACCTTATTCATAATTTTTTTTATCTCAAAAAATCGTCGTTTTCCATTTGTCGGACAAGAAAAACGCCACATTTTTTTGTCGGACAATCGCATTTTTATACTTATATGGTTGCATCAATCGATTCTGAAAAAATCCGGAGGGTATTAATAATTTCAAAAAATGCGATTATCAGTCATGTTCATGTTGGTAGACACTCGTCCCTCGTGAATAGGGATGTTGACACATGTTACAAATTCATATAAATTGAGGTTTTCCACATTGAAGGTAGTTTTTAAAATACTATGATAATATTTTAGTGATCTAATTACTCTCATTAAATAAAATCGATTTAAAATGTGTAATCTATTACCGTTTATCACGTGACTGCAAACACGAATGGGAATACGTGACGTCACTGTTCTGTAAACAAGCTAACCTACAACCTTTCTGTCATCACGAGTACGAACTAACGAATAACAGAAAAGAGTAAAACGTATCACCAGCGAACTATTTCACGATTATTTGATATTACGCAAACGATTCGTTCGCAAGAAATCACACAAGATCAGTTCGCTTTGACAGACGGCGAAGTCTGTTTACCGTATAGTGACGTCATCATAATCACTTCGTTTCAGCGGGAATTTTGAAAACTATTTTTATTTACGCATTTTTCATTGGTATTTGCTATATTTTTTCCATGAAAATATTTTTTTCGTGTTTGTATAGGGCTTATCTACAAATTAAAATCATTTCCAAACAAAAGTCAACATCCCTATTCATCCATACTTATTTTTCCTTCTTGACGCTGCAGCAACTCGCTCGCACAGACTGGTACTCCAAGCAGTCAGCCGTTTGGCTGTTGCAGTGCTGTTGCCTCGAACGCAGAAGCGAAACCACTTCTTCGTAGTTCCGAAGTAGCAGTCTATTCGAAAGACGGTGCAGCAACTTTCTGAAGTCGCTGCATGCGTCGGACGCACTAACGAAACCAGCACTTAAAACGGCAAAATAATATTAATAATAAAAAAAAAATATCCAAGATGAAAGAACAAAAAAAATAAGCAATTTCTTCTAATTCCGAAAATATGACTTCGGGGGCCCTATAAATCAAGAGGTTTCTGGTCCTCGCAAACATCCACACCGAAAACCCACATTGGTGACCCCGACGTGATGTGAACACGCACATTTGGTGACCCCGAGGACAGGTGTTTCACACTGTCTCCTTTAAGGCGACAGCTTCCTGCTAGACACTGGTGACTGGTGTGCATCGCAACCCATCTCACGCACTTTGAGATGGTAGGCTGCCATCTTCTAGTGCAGAGACCGGCCACCTCAACGCAAGGCAACATGCCCCATGCTGCGTCACACAGCCTACATTCGCGAGGTCTTGGGCTGCTACCTCCCACGGCTACACCAGCATGGCCAAAGGTGTATAGGTGCACATCAGAGCCAAATTTCCATCTATACGACGACGATCTCGATAAATATCGCGACTTCGTCACTAGCAGGGGAGTGTTGTAGGGATCTACATCTCCCTAGCCGCTCCTCGTTCCCGCATAGATGTCGCGCGGTTGTACTTCAGCGCAATAGAACCTAGGAGCATAGAATAGTTATTCTATGCTCCTAGATAGAACGGCCGCATCGATTTTAAGTACCGTGTCCCACGCTTGATCGATGCGGCGGGTGGAATCAATTCCCCAGCGCCACCCACGTCTACAGCAGGCTCCTATCAAGCTGTATTGATAAGTTCAAAGATATAGGAGCTGGAACGAAACGTGGAATGCCCTATAAATCAAGAGGTTTGTGGTCCTCGCAAACATCCACACCGAAAACCCACACCAGGAACTACTGCGGAGGATTTTCAAGAATTTCTTTTGACTAGATTTTCAAGAGCCAAATGTGAAATTCTGAATTCAAAGTATCCGGATAGCTATTCGCCTTTCAAGGTACTCATTCCAACCAGCGAATATGAGAAAGCACTGAATGGTGAGAATTAGCATGATAGGGCAAATGTAAGGCAGCCTCCGAATTGATTCCTGCTGAATCAATTCTTCTGTAAAACTTAAATTGAATAAGAAATCTGTATGTGTAATAAGTGTATACAGATCACCTAGTGGTAATTTTGAGGTTTTTTTGTACGAATTAGCTTGCATTCTCCAACGATGTTCTCGAATGTCCAATTTTGTTTTCTTGTGTGGTGATCTGAATATCGCCTTCTTAATTTTTTCCACTATTTTCTTCCTGATTACTTCTTCACAGCATTTAATTAAGTCATTTTGTGTTGACTTCCTTATGTAGGAATCTCCCTTAGCACAAGTTTTTATGTGTTCATATAGAATCTCATCTCCAGCATCGATTCGGTACTTTAACAACGCTCTGAAGTTTCCTTCTCCGTGTCCGTCAGAACTTTCCGATTCTAAGATACCGTCATCCTTGTGACCACTTAACGGTATGTTTTGCTTTCCACATAATATTATCGTTTTTATGATAGGTATTAGTTTTTTTCGATTCTCTTCAATAGTTTTCATTTCCTGGGATCTCATTTGAACAACAACATCCATTGATTTTCCTTCCATTACCATCAAAAAAATTTGAGATGCTACCATGGTATTTCGTGCTCTCGTGGTGTGTGATCATTTCGATTGCCTTTTTGAATCTTGTCAGTGGTTCCGACACTAATTTTCCCAGCTTCACATCATTTGTACTCGCTTCACGTCGACTAAAAAGGTCACAAATCACAATCCGCCATTAGAAATTTTACTGCATGCTAGCCATTCATGTCCCTTCAACCAGCTTATTTGAAAAGACCGGTTTTTGTTTCCCTCACGCACCAGTGGAAACTCAAAATCTGTTGTAGGTTGCCAAGTTTATTTCAACCACTGGTACCTTTCTTCGTCTGTGAGAAGTGACCCGTTTTCCATGTTTATTAGTAGTGTACCTGAAATTAACAATCAATTGTTCATATAGCTATGCATAAAAGCAATTATTTCAATTCATTAATTAATAACTGAAAAAGCCTAGCCGTTGCCCGGTATTCGATGGTGGTTTTATCTATGAAGAGCACGCACTGTTGGGGTAACTGCCAAAGCAGCTCTCTACTCTAAAAAAGATAGGATGGCTTGAGGTCGTTTCACTCCAGATAGTGCGGACGCGGAAAAAAATCTGATGGATAGACTCTCCATATAAACAGATGGTTACTGTTCACACTAGGTCGTGACAGCGGTTACCATCGGACCAGTGATATAATCAAGTAGAAAGCTGCATTGTCCGGAGTGGCAGCCGTCGTTACTGTCTGATGTGAATCGGCCTGAGGATGACGCTCACTTAGGCGAAGCGGCGCATTCGGAAGAGGCGCATCATTTTGCCGCCCAATCAGATGGAGACCCGCAAACTTAGGCCACGCGATTCTCAACCCGGGTCAACATTTGATTGAGTGGCAAAACAATGCGCCTCTTCCAAACGCCACACTTCGCGTCAGCATTTATGCGAATTCAGGGACGCGCACTGTTTTAAACGACGTCTAATCTAACCAGCGCTTTTTCGTGAATTCAATCGTGATGAGTATTCATACGCGTGACCGAGACCTAACACAGGAGCTAAGTGCGTAGATCATAGTACTTATAGTACATGGAATGCTATTAGCCTTGCTGCTCAGCTTAAAATAATGGATAAACATCTCAAGTTGGAGGAATACCGAAATTTCCATGTTCCCATGGATATGACTTGTCATACAGAACAGAAATACAGAAATACTATGAATTTAAACGTCAAGATCCGATTCACTTGGCATTTCGGCAAACATTTCTGTGTTTCTGATCGGTGTGACAGGTCGTATCCATGGGAACATGGAAATTTAGAGATTCCTCCAACTTGAGATGTTTAGCCACTTTTTGATCTGGTACTATAAGTTCTATGGCGCAGGTATAACTTATAGGCAAGTAAATGAATCTACGGCGAACGAAGAAAAAGCTGAACATAGAATAGACGTTCGAAATTCGCAGTCACCCGAACACACATAACTACTTTCTAGAGCTGTACAAAATGTTGAAATACAAAAATTTTCGATACTCACCTATATCTCGTTCCTGCAACATGTCACTAGTTGACTAGTAGAGGTTGATGCTGCTGAAGGATTTGTTAGCATTGATGTAGTCGCCAGATGCGTGGATGCAAATGGGACGCCACCAAATTCAATATCTTTCCCTATTCCTTCAACTACATCGTCGGTGTTTTGTTATAGAAAAACTCGGTTAAACTCGTTTGTCTTTTCCTGTCTTTATCACTCATTATAATATGTTCAGTAATATTACTCCCTACTCGCTAAAACTAAACTGAACTAACAGACGACAATATTTTTCTATTTACGTAATTATAACATGCGCATGAAATGCTCGTCCGTCTACCTGTCGCGACCTGACACACAATATGTGGTGAAACTCCCGCGCACTGTTTCGCAAACCGCCGGCGCCGGCGCGGGCCGTATCGCTCTCGCAAACGCTCTATCTTTTGCGAGTGCATGAAAGGGATGCAACGAAGAAAATTCGCAGTTCCATCCAGAAATAGGGCCTGTTTTGGTTCGCAGTCCGGAATGGTTCTACGTTTTCATTCAGCTCCAAACTGAAGTTTTATGATTGCGCAAGTGCGAATCGTCCCAAACTGCTAACAAAAACAAACCTATAGAGAAGAGATTTTTTGCTATCTCATCCATTTTATATTATAGCAACTCTGAGAATTTGATTTGCATCTAATTGTAAGATATACTGTGATGGAATCTATAAAGTAAAATATAGGGTTAACACGTGCCCACGTGCCCCCTCCCTGAATCCGCCTATGCTATTAAGATTTAAGGTGTACTAGTTCACTTCTCGAATTGTACTAGTACAGAGCGATCCCACAAGTGACCGAGCAAGCACAAGCCTAGGCGCATGATAGAAACCATCGAATCCCGAAATCACTGCCCACTCTGTACACAACATTCTCAATAAAAATAAAATTGAACCTGTGAATTTCTACACATAGGAACTGAGGCTAGTTAATGGAAATAATAATGTCATTGAAATTAAAAAACCTTATTGAATCTCATAGTCGCCTTAAACTAACAGTACTAACATTCTGAGAGTTGACAAGGGGGGATATAGCTCTTTATCATGGAAGGGGTTATAACGATCATGGGGGGGGGTAATAACGATTGAAAACCATTAAATCAGGTACACAATGTATGAAATATTTTATGTGCACCACCTTTTTATCAGGTCTTCGATACTCATGGGGGGTACTCATATGTACCCCCAGTAACCCCCGTTAATCCGCCCTTGCTGCTTGTTACAGACTCTTATAAACTCGACATTCCTCATTGACACTTGTGAATTCTCAGATAATTCGAGCCACATTAAAACTCATAAGGTTCGCATGAAATTTGATAAGGAATTCCTGATAGAAACCATCGAATCCTGGAACCACTCTCCACACAAAATTCCCAATAAAATCGTGAACTCTCATTTGAGCCACATTAAAATCATAAGATCCGCCTAAAATTACATAAAGAATTCCTGACACATTACAAATATTTCTCATAGGTTTTCAGGCTCGTGAATGAGCATAAAACATTATTATGATTGGAATTGGAATACCTTATTGAATCTCGTAGCCGCCAGAATCTAACAATGCCTGACTCTTATACTTCACAGCCGAGCTTCCTCACTGAACTTTGTGAATTCTCAGTTAATTTGAGCCAGATTAAAACTCATAAGCTAGATCCGCATAAAATCACATAAGGAATTCCTGATACATTATTCCACATATTTTTCATAGGTTTTCAGGCTCGTGAGTGAGCATATAACATTATTATGATTGAAATTGGAATACCTTATTGAATCATTGTGCGGTAAATGCCATAGGCGGTCTGCATATTCTTGAAATGAGACATCTGGTGGTGACTTTCGTCAAAACATGAAGTAAAGCTTAATGATAGGTTAGCTTATTGTTGCTTATTGTTTCTGACTTTTGAGCGAATTTTGGTGTTTATACAATGGATATTCAAAGATCTTTTGGATTTTAAAAAATAAAATTCGATCATTTCTCGAAAGGAAATGAAGAAAAAGGCCAAGCTTTGAAAAAAGCTGGTCATGTGTATGAGGTGAGAGAGCGGAGTGGTCTCATAACTTCTAAAGTAATGAGACAAACCTCCGTTAATTTGCCACCGTATACGGTCGAAATCACCGTAAGTACATAACAGTCAGTATTATGATCTTTCTTTTAAATAATGCATGTTTTCCAGCTGGACAAAGAGAGAAACGTGAGGCGTGCAACATGCTCTTGCATTGCTGGAATTTCTGGACATTGCAAACATTTATCTGTGACAGTTTTTTGCGTAAATGCTTTCCCCTACGTCAAGGGCCAAAAAAAAATAAAAAAAAATGTTATTAGATAACGTGCGTTCAAAAAAATTCGAGGTCAAGTAGGCTGGAATGTCAATATTCTGCGTTTGAACGCAGTTCAAATATGGTTCAAATTCGATAAATAAATAATTTTCATAGCCTACTTGACCTCGAATTTTTTTGAACGCACATTATTATCATTTGTATGTAATTAATTTATATTCTGTAAATTGTGAAATCCTCGTTCCTTCAATTTCATTATTTTTATATTAGAGCCGTACAGAGTGTCAAATTCGTTTTTGCAATGGGTTGAAAACTTTAGGTCAATTTGATGAAGGGGTGGTAATAATGAATAAATATAACAAATTTGTAGTGTTTAGGAAATGCAAAAATATAGAGAAGATTTGTTTCCTGGCCACTCAAATTTGTAGCTTGAGTTCAGGAGACCGGCAATTGAAATTTTGGATAAATTGGACGATTTATAATTATTCATCATGTAAAATGGTGATTGTTTTCTTGGTAGAACATACTTTGTGTAAGTTGTTTGATTCTTGTGAATATTTTAGTTTTTGTTGAAAAATATTTTGATATAGTTTTGACCGACTCATTTTTCATTTCAACCACTTCCCTTATTGCCAAACAGAATAGCATATGCTATCTGTGAAACAGGGTTTAGTGTAGTAGAGTCCATATAACTCAACATTGTTTATGATACAGAGTAATGTACTTCCTTTAAATCCTAGAAGATATCCTTATTCATCATCTTCACAATTTGCGATAATTGGTGGTTGAAGATTAGTTAACACACAGCATATATGTACAATGTCATCTAAATATTTAAATAAATTATATGGTATTTCATGTAAAATTCTATAAATTTTTATACGTTGAATTGATCTTTCTACATGAATTCTAACACTCGCAACACTATAAGTTTCTTCAACTTCTTCAAGAAATAGTTTGCCATTCAGAATCCATATTCAATACAATAAATAAGTTATTGAAAAAAAACAACTCAAAAACCCTTAATATCGACAAAAAAATTAAAATTTCAACAGCACTTTAGCATGCAAAACACGGTGAAAGCGTTATGTTTTAACGCGAGTATTGCTTAATTTCACCACGGAGGCCGCCACCAACAAATATGCAGACCGCCTCTCAACGTTGAAATTAATACCTTCCGACAGTCAACTGTCAACATGGCTCCACGTATTAATAATGCTGCCGAAAATATCTGTAAAAAGTGTACCAAAGAAGTAAAAATGTTCGTTAAATGTAATTAATGTAGTAGTGCTTATCACCATAGCTGCATTCTGAAAATTTCTGGAATGTTTGTGGATGAAAGAGGAAATATAGTCTGTTGTGATGACCTAACCTTGAAAAGTTTCGAATGTGAAGAGAAGGAAAACGTAATCCAGAAACTGAAACTTCCAGTATCTGGCATAAATGAAGTCCTGTCCGATAGTTCCAGTACACAACGACTTGATTCCGGTGAGGCATTATATGAATGCTCAGAAAATCAATGCATTGATCATAATCGAAAATATGTCGAAAGCAACGGAATGCAAAATATCCAAGAAAACCCCAACATAAAATTTCTAGGTATGTTAGTTGAGGAAAAGAATACTCTGATTAGGGAATTATTTGACAAAATAGAGTTTCTTAAAAAATACATTTCTCTCCTAGAGAAAATTGAGAATCAAACCACTGAAGCGCCATCTATTAGAGGAGTTCCCAACCTCCCGAAAAACTCGGAGAACTCTAAATTGACGAACAATGGTACTGTAAATGATGTCAATGAAAATATCAAAACAAATAAACCCGACATTTCCGTTGATCCCAAAGTGAATAATGATGAGAATTTGGAAGAATTCACAGTGATAACAAAAAAAAAATAAAACTAGAAGTAAAGTTCTGAAAATTGATTCAAACCTCGAAGGTTCTACAAACAAAGTTATGAAGAAAAAAGAGAGCAACGGACATCAGGATAAAAATAACATGACAATTCAAGGATCAAATATTGACAGTACCGGAGCGTTCAAAGGCGTGGAAAAAACTGCCTGGCTATATGTAGGAAAAATTATTAATACTTGCAGTAGGGAGGACTTGATCGCTTATCTCTCCAAGAATATTCCAGGAAAACAATGTATAGTTGAGCCAATTTCAAAAGAGGATTCTTCCAGTAGATCTTTCAAAGTGGGGGTAGATTTCGATGAGTTGGAGAAAATCAGTAAGCCTGAATTCTGGCCAAAAGGAGTAAATGTAAGAAGATACAGATTTTTTCGAACAGCAGGAAAAAATCACAGGGAAAACTTTTAATTTATTAAACTTAAATGTCAGATCAATAAAAGACAAAATTGATCATATTGAACAATTCCTAGATGAGGAGGAAATAAATATTGCTGTATTGACGGAGCATTGGATGCCAGATGTGAATACGACACAATTAGCAGTGGAAAATTTCAAGGTGGGTGCACACTTCTCAAGAAAAAATGGATATGGTGGAGTTCTAATACTGCATAATAGGCATTTTATAGCAGAACAACTGCATTTTATTCAAGAGTATTCGGTGGAAGGCCATATAGAAATAACGGGGATTGTTGAGAGGGTCCGTAGAGCAGTGATCATTGGCGTCTATAGACCACCTAATGGGTGAGTGGATACATTCTTTGTTGGACTAAAAGCCTGTCTGGATGAGCTTGCTGAAACAAATTTGAACTATGACGAGGTATACAGGGTGAGTCTTTGACTTGTACATATATTTTAACTGTAGATTCTTGAGGCCAAAGGAAACCTTTTTTTCATTTTCCATTTTTCCGAATTCGGCTCTGTTAAAAAGATATAGCCATTTGAAAAAAAAAAATTCGGCTGAGTCCGTGTCTGGAAACATTCTCTGGAACCAATGCAAAGTTCATATTTCCCGATTAAAATTAAGTTGATATATTGGGGAAACCGAGGGGTAAACCGGTTGCAATATTTTGTACACCACAATGCCAAACAATGCCACATTTACATTGTAGGCGAATGCCAAACAATGCCAACAAATGCCAAAAAATGCCAGCAAATGCCAAACAATGCCTGCAAAGGCCAAACAATGCCTGCAAATGCCAAACAATGCCTGCAAATGCCAAAAAATTCCTGCAAATGCCAGCAATGCCAATGCCAACCAATGCCAACCAATGCCTACCAATGCCTACCAATGCCAACCAATGCCATTGGCAATGCCCAATGTTGTACACCATATTGCCAACCGGTTTACCCCTCGGGGGAAACTCAAGTACTAACCTTATTTGAATAAGAATGTTAAAAACATGATATTTCTTAACAAAAACACTTTGTTTGCTCCGATTATATCGGCAATTGAAAAGCCATATTTCTCCAATCAGAATAAGTTCATTCTTAGATTTTCTTGAAGATTAGTTTGTAAACACTAAAAACTTGTTCATATCCTCCTGGATATCCCAAAATTATCTTGTAAATTGTGGTTTTCAATTCAATTTATAATTTCGATCAAGCTTTAACCTATTAAAACAATGTCAATAAAATCTTCCGGATATCACTGAAGTGAAACAGTCACAGAACTTGGATTTTGTTGCCAGTTTCAGCACTATTCCTGAAACTAAGGAAATTGATTTTTCTGATTACATTACTGAATAAATATCTATGAATTTGACCATAGATCCTGTAGTGATAATCGGGCGTGATTAAAATAAAACTACCGTTCCATTCTATCTTTCTAATCTTCCAAAAATAATCTCGTGATACACACTTTATTAGGATTCAGGATACCTTCCTTCATCAAACTCTTCATCTCCTAACTTAATCCACCTAACCTCTCTTTTCCCAACCACAGAACATAATACATAAAACATAATTCACAGAACATATCATTCGGTACTAGGACCGACGCCCTCTGGTGTTCATATCAACAACCCACATGAGATACACTATTCTCACTTGTGCACCCATTAACGAAAAGTAAAGAATACTAAATTGCCCTTGCGTTAGTTCATTCGTTAACGATAGGGCACGCGACGTAATGCTTCCTTGGCGAAACAAAGGAGAGGCTATGGTTCGGCACCATATAAAATGCCAAATTAGGTAACCATAGATACATAATGACATGTGAACGACGCATGCGTATAGCGCATATTCTAAGTCATCATTTCCCGCGAAAATTGGCTATTAACAATGAACATGAACTCATGAACTGATTCGGTCAGTTAATTGACTATTAATTTGGGTGGTGTATGTATTACACGATACGATTTTTAACTATTTTTAATTTGGCACGAACTTAAGACTGTAGGCTGTTTTGAAGTGCATTATTTCTAGTGATGTTTTGTGTGAAATGGCTGAAAAATTCAGCCTAGTTGGTTCTAGTTTTACTGTTCCAGTTAGGATTTTTGCGAATTATGGCAGAGGATATTATTCAGATAGAAACATCTCTATCATAGAGATTTAAGTAGTTTTCAGGTCAGTCATTTCCAAATGAAAATTCGACAAACATTCCGGCAACATTGTTAACATTTAATTCGATTACAGAATATACATCTCCGATTCGGTGATCTTTAGAATGCAGTGGGGTAGTCAGATAATTCTCGAGATTTATGATTTTCTCGTCAAATTTAATGGGATTTAATTAGGAATAACTTGAAAACGACGCGTTTTATTGAAAAAACTTAGGAATAATTTTATTTTCTAAACCTATTGCTTTTTTCGAAAATAGGAACCATTCTTCTTTTTCGCGTGGTTTTATAGTATTTTTGTGTGGATTTATAAGTTGGCTACGCTGTAACTTCCATACCGGGAGGAATATAGACCTTTCCAGAATTACCTGTGAAGGTGAAAGTTGCGCGCGTCACTTGTGGGCTAAGAATGAATATCATTGGTCGTCAAAATTTCCCTCCTTAAATCGTTGACATTTGACAATTGATATTATTATTTTACGCAGTCGACTTTTTGGATGTGGATGTTATTTGTTGTATTGTTTATCGAAAATCTAAATTTTAGTATGCCTCAACAATGTTTTGTTACTAATTCACGGTCAAGGTACGATAAAACCAGTAGGATCTCATTTCATTGCTTCCCTCTCTCTCTTTCTTTTCTCTCTCGCACTAAGGTTTGCGCATCTTTTAATGCTGCCCACAAGTTGAGCATGAAATATATCTGTTTCTCTCTCATTCTGGTTTAGTTCACATCTTTCATCTTTGTTCTACGTATTCTGGAAAAGTCTATTGAATAAGTTTTGATTTGAGAATATGCACCATGAATAGAGTAAAAACTTAACCAAAATTCAGTTCATTCGAAATAACGGTTCCGAAGATATGAACAGAAAAGTGTTTTTTTCATGGATTTTTGACACCCTGTATCTTTTAAACGGAACCGAATTTTGAAAAATGGTATAGGAAAAAAGTGTTTCGTTTGATGAGAGGAATCTACAGTCAAAATATATGTACAAGTCAAAGACTCACCCTGTATATTCCCGGAGATTTCAACATTGATGTGACAAAAAGTACCAAAGTCAGTAGAGATCTTCTGGAGGTGATGGAGGATCTGGATCTGCATGCCATATTTAGGGAACCTTCAAGAGTGGTAAATAAATCAACATCATTAATAGATAATATTTATACAAATATAAAACACAATTATGTAGCTTACAGTGTGGAACCTCATATTTCAGACCATAGAGGACAAATCATGAAGAGTGCCAGTAGATCACAAAAACCTGAAACAAATGAATTAAAAATAGTATAAAGATGGGAACTCGGAACGTTGAACTGTTTATGAGTGCATTAAGGGAAGAATCCTGGGACTTTGTGCATTCGGATGAGCCGGCTGAGAAAATATTTAAAGAGTTTTGGGAGATACTTCTGAGAAATTTCGATGAATGTTGTCCGCAGGTGATGGCCAGTAAACAAATTCATAAAAAGTCCAATATAAAAAGGAATTATGAAATTCGGAACCTAAAAAATCGTCTTGATGCTCTTTCCACGATTTTATCTGTTAAGAAAGATTCTAACAGCAGGAATGCCTACAACATATGTAAGCATGAATACCGGGAAAAAATTATGGAAATAAAACGAGCAGAAAACGCCAAAAAAATCGAAAAAGCCACTGATAAGAACAAAGCAGTGTGGGACATCATAAAAAGGGGAACAACTATGAAGGAAAAATCGTTTTCTGAACACATGGACCCGGAAATACTGAACGATTACCTGGTAAATGTTGGAGCCGCTGGTGAACATAGACGTATTCAGTGCTCAGTTACTGCTTCGGGTTTACAGAAAAATACAAATAAATATATTAGAAATTCGATATTCCTTGGAGAAGTCAATGCCGATGAAATAATGAGATTATGCAAGAAATTTAAATCTAAAAATTCCACCGACATATATGGTATGAGTTCGAGTGTTTTGAGAAAAATTCTTCCAAGTATTGCTGCACCACTGAGCACTATAATAACCAAATGTTTCGATGAAGGTTATTTTCCATTCCAACTGAAGATGGCCAAGATTACACCCATATATAAGGGAGGGGATAAAGATCAACCCAACAACTATAGACCAATCTCCATCCTTCCGGTGCTTTCGAAGGTATTCGAAACTGTGATTAAGGACAGAATGACCAACTTCTTCCAAAAGTATCAAATAGTATGCAAAGAACAACATGGATACCAACAAAAAAAATCCACCCAATCAGCAATAACAGATTTATTGCATAACATTGCGGATGGTTTTGATGGGGGCAAGAAGTGTGAACTGATGGCCATTGATTTGAGTAAGGCATTTGACTCAATAAAGCATGACATATTGTTGGAAAAACTTAAATACTATGGGATAAGAGGTACAGCTCTGAGAATGGTAGACAGCTACTTGAAAAGCAGATATCAGAAGGTGAGTGTGGGGAGTGGACATTCCGATTGGAGGGAAATAACACATGGAGTACCCCAGGGATCTATTTTGGGACCTACACTGTTTTTAGTCTATATAAATGACTTACCTGCTAATGTGAAGTATGATTCGAAAACAATTTATGTTGATGATTCCTCCTTTCTCAATAAAGGTGACAGTGAGAGTGAGCTGAAAGAAAAATCAACTCAACACTGAAACAAGCCGAAACGTGGTTCGCGGCAAATAACCTTGTTATGAATGAGAATAAAACTAAATATCTTACATTTCAGACCCGCCCAGCAGAGGATGCCAAACTGAAGTTTTTGGGAATATTTCTTCAACCAGATCTGAAATTTAACGCTCATATTGAATATCTGATACATAAACTCTCATTCGCTACATACACCATCCGAAGAACGAAACAACTTGCAGGAAAGTCGGCTGCCAAACAGGCCTACTTTGGATACTTCCACAGCTTGATCACTTATGGCATACTGTTTTGGGGAGGAAGACCTGAAAGCAAGAAAATTTTTATAAAACAAAAAAATGCACTACGCATCATCAATGGTTTGAAGAAGACAGACAGCTGTAGGATTCATTTTAGTGAAGGAAATATTATGACGCTTACCTCATTGTATATACTTACCTGCATAATGTATGTTCATGAATATGGTCAAAACATCTCAAAGAACGGAGATTTACATCAGTATGGAACCAGAAATGCTGATAAACTAGCCACACCCTATCATAGGGTGTCAGCATCTCAAATGAGTACAAACCACGAAGCACTGTTAATATACAACCGGGTACCACATCGCTTCAAAATATTGGATAAAACCAGAATGAAAAATGAATTGAAGAAATTTCTAATCCAGGAAGCATATTATGATATGGAAGAATTTTGGAAGTGTAGATTGGAGAATTTATAGGTGTTTTGTGTCGAATTTTACAATGTATTGTCTGTTTGTGTACAAATTGTAATTTATATCCTATAAAGACTAATTCTTTGCTATATTGACTCCCCAAGTAATAGTTTGATGGGTTAAATTATTATATGATATTGTATATGTTATCTTATGTGTACATATGATGTCTGTAATAAAATAATTAATTAAAAATAATTAATAATTAATTAATCTCGTAGCCGCCAGAATCTAAAAATGCCTCATACAGACTCTTATACTTCACAGCCGAGCTTCCTCACTGAAACTTCTGAATTCTCAGTTAATTTGAGCCAGATTAAAATTCATAAGATCCGCATAAAATCACATGAGGAATTCCTGATACATTCCACATATTTTTCATAGGTTTTCAGGCTCGTGAATGAGCATAAAACATTATTATGATTGAAATTGGAATACCTTATTGAATCTCGCGGTAGCCGCCAGAATCTAACAATGCCTGATACAGACTCTTATACTTCACAGCCGAGCTTCCTCACTGAAACTTGTGAATTCTCAGTTAATTTGAGCCAGATTAAAATTCATAATAATAATAATAATAACCTGCAACACCTGTCACATCGTGCGGAAATTCCTGAGCTAGTGGGAGGAACTGAAATGTTTTTTCACTGGTTCATAGAAGAAATACCAGCTCAAGCTGAGACCGGGAGACCGATGATGAAAGATAATAATAATGGGCCACCAAGGGTAAATGGTGGCGAACCCGCACGGGGGGTACTACTTTGTAGTGTACGGGTGTGACAATCCCGCGGACCCCGGTCACTCTCAACCGATGTCGGAAAGATATATACCTAGCCTCGGAAAACAGTCGCTGCCTGGGGGTCGTCAGGGCGCGTCTGGAGTTGGTGCTGGACGTGACAGCATGCGGGACACCAACGGCAGGATGCTGAGAAGGCAGGCGCCTGCCATACAAGAAGCTATGCCTTTAGACGAGGAGGACATCGACGAGGAAAGAGTTCAGGTTGTCGGTCGCATAGGGATTCAACGTTCGAAAGAGCAGCCCGTAGTCGGAACCGGCAGCCGAAACAGGACGGCACAAAGGGAACGCCACAAGTGGACGCCCGAGCAACATAGCCTGCTAACAGCGCTATACAGAAGATCTAGACCCGAAAGACGAGGGTACATGAATAGGCTGCATGGTCTGTGGTGCGAAAATTATCCAGACCTTGACTTCATGACGCAAAACCTTAGAGATCAGATCAGTCATCTCAAAAGAAGAGGAATCTTATGGCGGTCTCAAGAGCAAAAAAGGACGGAACAGCAAGCTGAGGAGCAGGTGACAGATGCTTCGAGCCAACATCAGCAATTGATGATTGACACAGCTGAAGAACAAGCTGTAGCCCTGGTGAGAAATATTGCGGGCCGAACCGGGACTGGTACACGCTCCAACAGGTCAATAACAGAACATGTGAGAGATGTTCCCGAAATAGAACACGGTGAAGAGCAGGTGACAGATGCTCCAAACCAACAACACCAAGCAATAGTCCTGGGGGCAAGGCCAAGAGTGGAACAAGTGAGAGATGTTCCAGAAATAGAACACGGTGAAGAGCAGGTGACAGTTGCTCCAAACCAACAACACCAAGCAACAGCCCTGAGGGCAAGGCCAAGAGCGGAACAAGTGAGAGATGTTCCAGAAATAGAACATGCTGAAGAGCAGGTGACAGATGCTCCAGATCAACAGCAACAGAGGCCAAGAACGGTGAGAGATGTTCCGAAGTTAATCGTCAACACAAGGGAAGCATTTGAGGCTGCCGTCAGAAACCCCCTGGTCAAGGCCACCCGAATAAAAACAAGACATTAGGCTGAAGATCTAGCCGTATTGGATAAAGTAATTCAAGATCATCTTAACGAGACCTGTTCACTAGAAGATGTGGTGGCTGCAGTGAGAGCGGCCGCTTCACTTCTATGTCCACCGAAAAGTACAGCTACGAAGAACGATAAGCATAGGTTAAGGCTCAGTCGGCTTGACATCAAAATAAAATCAATGAGGCAGCATAATAATCGACCTGTCGACCTCGACAAATGCGCCATTATCAACATTAAGAAGGGTAAAGTGGAGACCTCTAACGAGCAATTTCAGGACATTTTCAATATGTCACCAGAAGACACCTACAAATATCTAGGCACACCTCAAAATCAACGAATTGATCACACTCGTTTGAAAACTGAGTTCATGGCGAAATATAGGAGCAGGGTTACAAAAGTACTGATCACAAAGCTGTCTGCAAAACACCAGATCGATGCATTGAACTCTTGGGCTACGCCAGTTCTGACCCACACTTTCGGAGTTTTGAAGTGGTCAGAGGCTGATCTGAATGAGTTGGACCGACTCACCCGTCGCCTTATGACAAAATTTCGATGTTTACACACCAATGCATCGGTCAAAAGACTCTATCTTCCTACGCGTGATGGCGGAAGAGGTCTGTTGAACATCTATAGACTCTGCAGAACCCAGGAGAAAAATCTAAGGCAGCGATTGCTCGAGTCACAGGATAGCCTGATGAAATTGGTGACAACAGAAGATAAGGGATATACACCTCTCAACCTGCAACACCGACACATGGCGTTTGAGATCACTACCAGAAGCGAGGACAGAAGTGCATGGCGAGAACAAGCTTTGCACGGCAGATTTCCCAAACACCTTGAAGGGGAAAATGTCGGTAAATTAGCATCTTTGTCGTGGTTGAATGCGGGACACTTGTATCCTGAAACTGAGGGATTTCTGACGGCTATCCAAGATCGAGTTATAAGAACTCGCAACTACGAGAAACACTGTTTGAAGCTTAACGTGGAGGACAAATGCAGGAAGTGTGGCGCAGTTGGCGAATCTATTGAACATGTAATCGCCGGTTGTCGAGTTCTAGCCGATAACGCATATCTGGGCCGACACAACCAAGTGGCAAAAATTGTTCACCAGCAGTTAGCTCTTAGACATGGTTTTTTGGATACTTGTCCACCATATTATAGGTATCAACCTGCAGCAGTGTTGGAAACGGACGCAGCGGTTCTCTATTGGGACAGACCCATAACAACGGATAGAACAGTGGACTACAATAGACCGGACCTTGTGTTCATTGAGAAGGATCAGAAGTATGCGGTGATAATTGATGTGGCAGTACCATTGAATCATAACATCGGAAAAACGGAGTCCGAAAAAATAACGAAGTACGAGAACTTGGCAATAGAACTGAAGAACATGTGGCAATTGTCGAAAGTCACTATTATTCCATTGGTGATCTCGGCTGAGGGAGTCATGTCCAAATCATTTAAGAAAAATCTTCAAAAGATCGAGATATCCCAGAGGATCGCGGGATATGCACAGCAGGCTGTAGCTTTGCAAACCTGTCACATCGTGCGGAAATTCCTGAACTAGTGGGAGGAACTGAAATGTTTTTTCACTGGTTCATAGAAGAAATACCAGCTCAAGCTGAGACCGGGAGACCGATGATGAAATTAACATCAAGAAATTGAATACATTGTGGTAAATGGTTGAAAACTCTTATGCACTGGTACATTGGAGACATTTCATACTTATGAGTTCTATGTTTAGGAACATATAGCGTCCCCTTATTTCTTGTATTATAGCCATGAAAGCTAGACAGTTTAGTAATATTAAATTCGTTTTCTTTGACATACACTAGACATCTAAAAATGAAAATACAGGCCAATGTCAAGATATTATTTTGAAGAAAAATGGGTCGACGGGTAGATCGTGGAGGAATATTAAATATCATGCGCATTATTCTTTTCTGTATAATGAAGACTCTCCTAGCGTCGGAGGAGTTTCCCCACAGTAGAACATTATATGATAAATGGCTGTAGCTATAATAGATGTTCAGGACAGACTGTAGTGGAAGTGAACTTTTGACTCTACTTATTGCGTAGTAGGAGCTATTGAGTTTTTGACACACTGCGTCAATATGTGCATTCCACCTATTGACACACTGCGTCAATATGTGCATTCCACCTAAGATTACAATCAATGTGAATGCCAAGAAATTTTGTGCATTCTTCAGATAAGATGACATTATCTAAGTGGCCAATGAGAAGTTTGCCATGATTATCGGCTCGAATAGTGAAATGAATGCATTCTGTTTTATTGATATTAATCATTATTGCGTTTGAATGGCACCATTCTATAAAGCACCTCACCAGTAACCCACAGAATCCCTGTAGTTCTTCGAAAGTCCGGCCAGTAACGGCTACCGAGGTGTCATCAGCAAACAAAGTAATTATATGGTTACTTGAAAGAAAAGTTACATCCTCCGGTTGATCGGCCAGCAACCTTTTTAGATTTGAGGGGAGATCGTTAACAAAAATAAAAAAAGAAGTGGTCCCAGAACGGAACCTTGAGGTACCCCCAAATTTACACCATGCTCAGCTGATACAAAACTGTCGATTTTCACAGACATAGTTCTATTCTCTAAATAGCTATAGATCCAGTGCGAAATGACACCCCTAAACCCCAAGTTATAGCATTTGTCAATTATGAACTTGAAAGCGAGACCATCAAACGCTCGAGATAGGTCAAAGAATAATCCCGCAACGTATAATCCATTATCGAGGCACTCGTAGACGAAATCAACAAAATACAGAGCTCCTGTTTGTCTTGAGCGACCAGATCTGAAACCGTGCTGTGCAGTGTCGAGTATTTTGAATTTGTCCAGGTATCTCATCATTCTATCAAAGACGATACGCTCGAATACCTTAGAAAAGATACTGAGGATAGAGATGGGTCTATAATTAGTAATGTCCTGCACATCGGCCTTTTTAAAAATCGGGACAACGATGGCTTTTTTAAGGAGATGAGGAAACACGCCCGTGCTAGCAGATAAATTAATCATATGAGTGAAATGTCGACCAATGTCTGCACTAATTGACTTTACTATTTTGACGGATATAAAGTCAGCCCCGGTACTCTTATTATTTTTTAGTGAACTAATAATATCAACTACTTCATGTTCCAATACTGGGTGAAAGAAGAAATTTTGGCTTAACATAGAAGAGGTGGTGCAAGGATGAGGTAATATATCTTTATAGTATTTTTCGATGGTGGTCTCCGTAACGGACGAAAAATGATCAGCAAAGACCTCAACTAAATCTTGAGTCCCACTGTATTGAACACCCTCATGAACGAGTACAATAGGTTTATGCCCTCCACTCTTTCGGCCAGTCAGGGTATTTACCATATTCCAAACTGTTTTGTTTTTATTTTCTGTGTTTTCAATAAGTTCACTGTGGAAATTTAATTTTGTAGGAAAACTTGGCCCCCCTGTACAAGTCATGAGACGATTGGGATTTGATGTTTGAATGCAACCAATGGAGATCCCTCAGTTCACGCCTTGCCAAGATAATGTCAGGAGTTATCCAATTTTTACCTTCCTTACTGAAATTGGTACGTTTAGTCAATGGAAAACAAATTTCAAAATTGTTCTGAATAATGTTCATAAATGCTTCAAAGCAATGATCAATATGCTCATGTACATAAACATCCTGAAAATCACAATTAGAAATGCGAAAAGCAAACTCATTGAGATTCTTCTGGCTCAAATTTCTGAATATGCTCAACTTAGGGTTGGTGATGCGATTGGGAACAATGGCCAGCTCAAGTGAAAGGGCTCGATGATCACTTAAATGAGGCTCGTAAACTTCAACATTGCTCCCTGAAAGATCTGCATTAGTCAAGATATAATCTACTTTTGAAGTTGAAGTATGACCAGTCATATCCGTGCAAACTCTACTGGGATCCTGTGATGAAACAGTCAAATTGAAAGAGTCGAGTAAATCGATAAGTAGCTTACGGTTATTACATTTACCCTTCAAAAAATCAATATTTAAATCACCGCAAACAAATATTTTATCGGCTACATTATAACAATGATTCAAAGAATATGACATTCTGTCTAGAAAGGTTTCAATATTACCAGAACATGGTCGGTAAACACTGAGAATGCACAATCGAACACTACCAGCGATCACTATAGTTCCACATATTTCACATTCCATTTCTTCGGAAAATTGTGACACAAACAATTTCTTCACAAGTAGACCAGCCTTCGCGTAGATGATCGACCCTCCGTGCACTCTACAGGGACGACAGTAATAATCAGCCTGTAGGTAACCAGGAATGGTCATTGTTTCCACACTATCCGCACTGCACCAGTGCTCAACAATGCTCACAACATCAGGACTCTTCTCAGTTAAAAGTACCTCAAGAACATCGAGCTTATTAGAAATGCATTGAATGTTCAATTGTAGTAATTTCAACTTTTCGGTACATACGGTGGATTGATTAGTTTGATCCACTCTAGTTAATCTGCAGGGCGATTCGCTTTTCTTGGTTGAAAAACCCGGTGAACACTAGCGTAATTTGGCCAGTTTGATCCGTTAAGAGCTTTTTCGAACTCAGAGGCAAGGACGAGCACCTTGAAAGAGGAGTACCTCTCAGGGAATTTAGATACGAGTTTCTCGCATTCAACATTAGAAAACTTTTGATTCAGAAATTGTTGCAAACTTTCAGCTGTTATATCAGGTTTCAGATTAGAAACGTGCAACGCTTTATATTTTTCCATTCCTACGACGGATGAAGTGCCTGAATAACTACCAACGACCAATGGATTATTGCGTTCACGAGGTTTTCTTTTCCGGGAAAAAACAGTCCATTCTGCTTCCCTAACCTCCTTATTTGTTGAAGAAATTGACTTGCTAACATTCAATTTCTGTTGATTAGGATTTATAGTTGAATCATCCTTGTTGTTGTTTTCGATATTTGAATCTTTGTCAAACGGTTTCGAAGGAGCAACGGAAGACGTACCCGCTTCATTGACCGATACAGGAACTCTTGCTGCCTTCGAGCTATAGAGAGCGTCAGTTCCGGCACCCTCTACCACGTCTTTACTGGGAATTCCCGGGCGACCAGATGATGGAAATTTATCTGTTCGCTTGTTTATATTTGTATTGACGTTCACTTTTTTGTTGAGGTTATCAATAACTTTATCTTTGTCAAGGATCACTGATTCCAGGGTGGAAATCTTGAATTTCAACAAAGAATTGTTCTCTACGAGAATAGAATTTTTGGCTTCCAACTCGTAGATTATCTTGAGTAGAAGTTCCTGGTGTGTTGACCCTTCATTAACACTTTTATTAACAGTAATGCTACTCGCGGGAGAAACATCACCGGTATTCATATGAATGGAAGTTGGTATTTCTTCCTCACAGCACTTTTTGATTTTATTTCCACAACCGGGATGGAACAGTTTAGTACAAATTTTACATTTCATACTATTTCTCACGATATTACGCTTGCAATAACTACATTCGGGGATAACAATCTGCAGAGCATCGCCCGCACCGACTTTCTTACTCGACGACATCTTTCAGATGCATAAAATCACATAAGGAATTCCTGATACATTCCACATATTTCTCATAGGTTTTCAGGCTCGTGAATGAGCATAAAACATTATTATGATTGAAATTGGAATACCTTATTGAATATCGTAGACGCCATATTCTAACAATGCCTAATACAGACTCTTATACTTCACAGCCGAGCTTCCTCACTGAAACTTGTGAATTCTCAGTTAATTTGAGCCAGATTAATTAAAATTCATAAGAGCCGCATAAAATCACATAAGGAATTCCTGATACATTCCACATATTTCTCAGAGGTTTTCAGGCTCGTGAATGAGCATAAAACATTATTATGATTGAAATTGGAATACCTTATTGAATCTCGTAGCCGCCGGATTCTAACAATGCCTAATACAGACTCTTATACTTCACAGCCAAGCTTCCTCACTGAAACTTGTGAATTCTCAGTTAATTTGAGCCAGATTACAATTCATAAGATCCGCATAAAATCACATAAGGAATTCCTGATACATTCCACATATTTTTCATAGGTTTTCAGGCTCGTGAATGAGCATAAAACATTATTATGATTGAAATCGGAATACTTTATTGAATCTCGTAGCCTCCAGAATCTAACAATGCCTGATACAGACTCTTGTACTTCACAGCCGAGCTTCCTCACTGAAACTTGTGAATTCTCAGTTAATTTGAGCCACATTTAAACTCATAAGATCCGCATGAAATCACATAAGGCTTGTGAATGAGCATAAAACATTATTATGATTGAAACTGGAATACCTTATAGAATCTCATAGCCTCCTCAAACGAATACTACCTGATAGAAACTCGTAGAACTTGTATTCGGGTATGCTTATAAATAACATATACTCATAAATCCTCATAAAAACTTATAGAAAGTTTACATGTCATTGATAACGTAGGTATAGGATACAGCTTCTTCTCATAGATCCTTATGAAATCTCATAAATAGTCTATATGTTTTTATGAGATTTCATGCGGTATTTTTGGCAGGGAGATGCATATATGTCTCAGCGCACCGTAAAACGTGCGGCCGCACGAAAAAGGGTCACTTTCGGTGCTCTAAATCGACATATTTTGATAGGGTTTTCAGAGCGGTGTAATGAAAAGACTTACTGAACTGCTTTTCTCTCACCTTTTTGCAGTTTTCTTCGAATAAGATCTGTACCGTTGGAGAAATGTCTCTAATATTTTGCGTCATGAAAGAGGTAATGATGAAAGTGATTGATAATATGTAAAAATATATGGGGTGATGCATTAAAAAAATCATCCATTCGTTGAATAACAATTATCGGGGACACCCTGTATATAAGAAAATAATTTCCTGAGATGCAGAAATGAAGGTACAAGAGGTCTACTTTCCAACGAAATCTCTGAGATGTCTGGTTCGACAAGTATGGAAGATTTTCGCACTATTGCAGGACCCTGTATACTGTTCACGTGCGACAATCTATCTGCACTGAGGTTAACACACCTAGGGAACCCTGCACCTTCCATCTCTATGGTGTGAGGGACTCCTACGTCTCTCTAGTATTACATAAATGTGGTATGAACAATGGGCCACATGGCCTACGTTCGGCCGACCAAGGGCGCCGCACAGAAAGAAGAAGTTGGAAAATTTGAATCTTCTTCTTCCAGTGCCTATCCGTTCCGGATGTTGGCTATCATACATGCTATCTTCACCTTGTTGACTGCTGCTCGGAATAGCTCGGTAGTGTTCACATCACACCAGGTCCTGAGATTTTTCAACCATGAAATTCGTCTCCTTCCAACTCCCCGTTTTCCCATCACTTTGCCCTGCAATATGGTCTGCAGTAACTGAAATCTTTTTTCATTTCTCATTATGTGCCCAAGGCATTGGAGTTTCCGAATTTTCACAGTTTCCATCACTTCTATATTTTTACCCAACTTTCTTAGAACTTCCTGGTTAGTTATGTGATCTATCCACGATATCTTCAAGATCCTCCGATACAACCACATCTCGAACGCCTCAAGCTCCTTTGTTGTGGCTTGAGTGAGAGTCCGCGATTCTACACCGTAGAACAAGACGGAAAGACATAACAACGCAGGAGTCTTATTTTGGTGTTCAGTGTTATGTGATGGCTTGTAAACAATTTTTTCATCCTGCCGAACGTCGATCTGGCTTTTTCAATTCCGCAGCGTATTTCCCGCGAATGATCCCATTCTTCATTCACATTGGTTCCGAGGTAAAGTGAAGCTGCGCACTCGTCCTATTATTTGTTGATTGATGTTAAGCTGACAAGTATTTATGTATTTCTTACTGATGATCATCAGTTTCGTCTTCTTTATGTTTATGTCGAGGCCATATAGTTGGTTAGATGCTGTGAGTTTATCCATCAGCTTCTGCAGTGCCTCCAGACTGTCCGCGAAAATCACCGTATCGGATATTATTGATTCTCTCTACATTGAGCAGAATATCGAGTTCAGTATCCTCTAAAACTTCCCTGAATATGAATTCTTAATAAAGATTGAATAATAATGGAGAGATAATGCAACCCTGTCTTACGCCCCCGAGTGTCCTCGTCTCCTCTGTCGTCTCATTACCGACTCTGACTGATTCCAGTACAGATCAGCTATCACTCGAACGTCCCTTCCATCCAAGCCAATGTCTTTCAGTATCTGCATCATTTTATGGTGTCGAACTCGATCAAAGGCCTTCTTATAGTCGACGAATCATGCATACACAGAGCAGTTCATATCTCTGCATCGTTGAATGTTGAAATAAAACTTGTATGCTGTAGGTATAGGGCTTCCCTTGTTCCTTCTGCATTTCGGAATACAAACTGAGTTGGAGACATCTGCTCCTCGGAATTTCAGTATATTCTCTCATGGTTGACCTCAAGAAACAATTTCAGAAGATGGCCCATTAGACTCATAGTTCTATAGTCCTCACATTTTTTGTTCCCATCTTTTTTGGTAAGGTGATAAATTCCGAGGAATCTTTCCACTTATATACAGGGTGACTGGTGACGTAAGGGACAACGGCTAAGTGGAGATAGAGGACCTCAAACTGAATGAGAATTTGGGTTTCAAATGTCCCATAGGGGTATTCGTTTCGGAGATATAGGGTGATTTAAGAAAAAATGCTAAATCTATGAACTCCCATATCTTCGTTAATATGATATGTTTTTCGCTGATATTTTACATGTTTGTTCCTACAGGCAGTCTCTGTCAGCATAAGAAAAAAAAAATTGAAAAAATTGCTGGCCCGTACTCAAAAATTTCAATTTACATGTCAAGTGAGAAATATCACACGGTATATGAGATAAAATAAAATCAAATAGAAATTTGGAAAGAGGGAAAAAAACTGATGAAATATCTGTTTTTTGTTTGAATGGCACAAATTTTCTTTCGTTTCTAAGATATGTTGAAGTAAGAATATTACAATATTTTTATATTCAAATCATGAAAATTAGTACTGCTGATAGAAAAAACCTTGAACTCGAGGCGCTAGAATGAGCCTGGCATCAAAATATTCCTTCAAATCTTGAAATCTATTTTTATCAATTAATATTTCGATGCCATATAAAATTTCAAAATAAAATTTGTTGTAGATGGGGTGATGAAAGAGTTGGATACTCAAACACAAAAATAGAAAAAGTCGCAAATATGATTCATAAAAAAATCAAGTAAGCAAATGTTCGAAATGAGAGCCGTTCACCTCCATACATTTATTGGCTCTCTTGAACAAATGAAGCACAGCTTTTCTAATCAGAGGAATATTTGTTTTAATTTCTTCGCATGCTTCAGTTATTCTGCTCTTCAAATGTTCACGGCTTGTTATTGTTTCTTTATACACCGTATCCTTAAGATGACCCCATAGGAAATAATCCAGAGGAGTTAGATCGGGTGATCTAGCAGGCCAATTCCTAGAACCTCCCCCACCAATCCACCTGTCAGGAAACTCCCTATTCAGAAAATTCTCTACTTCATTTGCAAAATGAGGAGGTGCACCATCATATTGAAAAATCATACCTCTCTGATTAATATTTTCTAAAAGACGAATTCAAGGTTTTTTTCTATCAGTAGTACTAATTTTCATGATTTAAATATGAAAATATTGTAATATGCTTACTTCAACATATCATAGAAACGAAAGAAAATTTGTGCCATTCAAACAAAAAACAGATATTTCATCAGTTTTTTTCCCTCTTTTCAAATTTCTATTTGATTTTATTTGATCTCATATACCGTGTGATATTTCTCACTTGACATGTAAATTGAAATTTTTGAGTACGGGCCAGCAATTTTTAAAATTTTTTTTTCTTATGCTGACAGAGAATGCCTGTATGAACAAACATGTAAAATATCAGCGAAAAACATATCATATTAACGAAGATATGGGAGTTCATAGATTTAGCATTTTTTCATAAATCACCC
Organism: Adalia decempunctata; assembly: GCA_951802165.1. Taxonomy (NCBI): domain Eukaryota; kingdom Metazoa; phylum Arthropoda; class Insecta; order Coleoptera; family Coccinellidae; genus Adalia; species Adalia decempunctata. The sequence goes on along the minus strand of OX637699.1, from coordinate 38,908,010 downwards.
TATATCTCCGAAACGAATACCCTTATGGGACATTTGAAACCCAAATTCTCATTCAGTTTGAGGTCCTCTATCTCCACTTAGCCGTTGTCCCTTACGTCATTATGTCACCCTGTATATATATAATAAACTATATGGGATAAGGGTATTATCGATATATATAATATATATATATATCCGATTGAATATTGATGTTATCCATCTAATGCCTTCTTCATCCAGAAGCCTCAAAAACTCGGAATTGGAACACCAAGCTATTTTGCATTGACCCTTCCTCTTACGATCCGTATATTTACATCGCGGTCAGGATATCTGTAAAAAATGTTTTATCCACTTCAAAATTTCCCTTTTTGCCGGGTTTTTTCGCAATTTTTTTAAAAATATTTTTAAATCGCCTAGAGAATCGACATTCGACCCACGTATGAATCAATTATTCCTCTTTTCGACAGTATAAAAATTTCCTCGTTGCATCGCAGCATTACTGCTATTTAAAGATTCTTCTGATCCCATTTCAGGCCAATATTATCTTCTTATACGTTAATCTTCCCCAAAATTCTCCCCTTAAAATTGTTACGTCAACAATTATTTGGAAGTCATATTTCAAGTATCAATACTAGTTGGAATTTTCATCTGAGATTTAATCGACATCAACCATTGAATATAAAGAAATTGCTGTGCTGTTCAACAAACCTAGAAGAAATAAAACACAATATATGAAATTATAATGTAAAAGAAACAGAGGGTACCACAGGAAATTATAGATAATGAATAATTTTAATTTTTTATCTATTATAGTAACAATTGGATTTCACACCAATAAAATCTTCAAGACAAAGTAAGTTCCATAATGATATGGTAGTATGGCACATTAGGGTATTCAATAAATTGAATAGGTCTGTCTGACAAGAAAAAAATTCTGAATACATTTTGAATATGGATAAAACATTCAAACATTGCTTTGATTATAACACCAAATGTGAAGATTTAAGTCTGATAGAACAAGATTATCAAAGAACAAAAATCACCAACATATACAAAAAAAATTCTAAACTAGGAGATGGTACAGTCGATTTCCCCATGTGTAGGAAAACAATCCAATGTTTCAGCAACGGCTCTCGTCATGTACGTCATAGTTCCATAACTTCCGCTCGGTGCACTGTCATAAAAGTGTTGACAAATATAAGCTGCCCCTCCACAAAGAAGTCCTCCACTTGTTGTCGTTTCTCTTGTAGATTTTGCGCAGCACAGAGTGGCGTCACCATCGCATTTCATCTTAAAAATAAATGATTTAAAGGTTTACTACATTTAAATTAATACTTTACACATCTTAATTAAACCTTTTATGATTTGTCATGGTGCGTAATCGTCCAACAAAACGACTCATAAATACAAGAAAAAATTCTAGAAAACTACTTGAAAATAATCATCAGTTCATATTTCGAAATAACTGATTACTTTGGGAAATAAAAGTATCCCTGAGTTTTTGCATAAAACGCGACCTTTTCGAGTTATTCCTGATTTCATCCAATGAAATTTTTCGAAATATAATTACTACTTATAATAACTCCATATTAGTATATTTACATAATCATTTTTTAAATCTATCGCATTCCAGAAAGTTTATCATCCAGACGTGATAGATATTTTCTATCAACATTATAGGAGCTAAAGACCTAAAATGGACTTTTTTTTTAAATATTAGGGATCGACAAAGAGATTATCGTCAATTTCGGGGTCCAATGTGGTGGCCATAGAGTAAGGTTCATGGGAATAATTGACGAACCAATCTAAAAGAAAATGAACATAAGGTCAAAAATGACCTCAATCTTTGGGACTCTGTGTCAGCATGTAATCGCTAATCTGCACACTTTTTGATAAAATTATACTTTTTGAGTTCTTATAATAAAAATTTAGAGGTCAGTTCATCGTAAGTAGTTTTTCATTGTAATGACGAATGTACGATACTATCATACCGATTGCCCAGCCAATTGAAAATGATGTAGAAATCAATTTTTCAGAAAGAATACCTGTTAAATCTCTCTTCGAGACTGAAATAGCCACTCCTCCGTTAAAAACTTAAAATTTCAAACTAGCGAAAAATATCAGAACAACCCACATGAATTCTGAGAAAAAAAGAAAAATTTTAAAGCTTTGTAGTAAATTCAAAAACATCTTTTATAATGAAAACTGCGATCTTTTATTCAGTAATACAGTCAAACATAAAATTAGAACAAAGGATGAGGAACCTGTCTACGTCAAATCCTTCAGACACCCTCGTCACATGAAAAAAATTATCCAAACACAGATTCAGAAACTACTTGACGATATCATACGTCCATCAATTTCACCCTACAGAGCCCCAGTGTGGATTGTAGACAAGAAAAAAGATGCGTCCGGTGAAAAAAAATATCGAATGGTTATAGATTAACGACGTCTCAATGGTAAAACTGTAGAAGATAAATACCCTCTTCCACGTATCGAAGAAATTTTGGACAATCTTGGAAAAAGTTGCTATTTTTCAACCATCGACATGGCGAAAGCATTCCATCAAATAGAAATGGATCCTGAATCCATCGAGAATACTGCTTTTACAGTCAACAACGGTCATTATGAAATATGAATACCTTCGTATGCTCTACCGATTGAAAAACGGCCCAAGCACATTTCAACGTGTTATGGACGACGTACTTAAAAAATATCTCCACATATTTTGTTTTGTGTACATGGATGACATTGTCATTTTTTCTTAATCATTACAAGAACATATTTACCATTTGGAATTGATATTTGAAAAAATCAAAGAATACAATCTTGAAATTGAACTTGATAAATGTGAATTTTTAAGTAAAAACGTAGAATTTTTGGGACATGTCATTACCCCTGAAGGAGTATCTCCTAATCCCTCAAAATTAAAAACCGTAGAAAACTACCCTTTACCACGTACAGTAAAAGAAATAAAATCATTTTTAGGTTTGGTAGGTGGCTACCGTCGATTCATAGAAAATTTCGCACATATTGTTTCACCATTCACAAAATGTTTGAAAAAAGGCGCATAAAAAAAGCCTGATGATCCTGATTATCTACATGCATTTCAATTATGTAAAGAATTACTAACAAATGCCCCAATTTTAGTCTACCCAGATTTCGAAAAACTAACTATCGATGCTTCAAACATAGCCATTGGAAGCGTTCTTTCACAATCAAATCGCCCAGTAGCTTACTACTCTCGACTCATACGTTGGAAATTGAAATTAGAAGAATTCGATTTCAACATAGTTTATACCAAAGGCAAAGAAAACAAAGTCGCTGATGCTCTTTCTCGAGTAGAGATTAATAACCGAGAAAACGAATCTTTTTTGTCAGAAGAAGATTTAAACGTAGAACTTTCTTCAATTTTACCAAATGTAAATGAACTCCCTGTTCTGGGCGACGAAGAAGTAGAAAATATTTTGAATTCCCAAAATACTATCCAGGATAATGAAAATCAAAATTCGAACAAAGACGATGATTCGAATGCTACAATTCATTCTTCTCAAGAAGATAACGAAAAGGTAATTCCTATCACTGAAACATCCGTAAATATTTACCCAAATAGAATAATTTTGAATATTGGCGAACAATACAATCTGAAGTTCACTAAGCCCTTCGGAATAAACACATACAGCGTATCAATACGACAGCACTGTATAGAAAATGATTTTTCAACTCTTTTCAGAGAAATTTTCAGACCAAATGAATCTTACGGAATTTATTTTAGGGACAACAAATTACGTCTACCCTTCGTAAGACTCTGCAAACAATCATTTAATTATTCAGTAAAACTTTTCATAAGTAATAATTATCTATTAGATGTAATTTCAGAAGAAAATTCAGAATATCATTTCAGAATATCATGACAAAAATCATAATGGTATTTCAGAAACACATAACTATCTATCCAAAAGGTACTATTGGCCGAAAATGAAAAACAAAATAACTGAAATTATAAATAAATGCGAATTATGTCTTCAGTCAAAATACGAGACACCCCTATAAATTGAAATTTTCAGGACCTCCCTTGGCGAAAAGACCTTTTGAAGTAATTCATGTTGACACATTTTCTTTTCAAAGTTCCAAGTTTTTGACAATAATCGATCTATTTTCCAAATATGCTCAGTCATATCTCGTTGAAGACGGCATTAACAATCCTTAATAAACTACTTCATTATTTCTCACATCATAATATTCCTCAGAAAATTGTATGTGATGAAGGACGAGAATTCCATAATAAAACTTTCACTGAGTATTGTAAATTGATCAAAATTGATTTACACTTCACCACCGTGAATAATCCAAGTTCAAATTCTCCTATAGAGAGATTTCATTTGACAATCATAGAAAAATTACGAATTTTAAAATTGAAAAATCCTAACTAAAATCCATCCAATCTTATGATTACTGCAACATTAATCTACAACCAATCACTTCATTCAGCAACTGGTTATTCACCCTTTCATTTACTTTATGGTCCTTACGAAAAATTGCCAGAATTTGACTTGAATATGACTGTTTACGAACAGTATAACCAAAAAAGGATACAGGAAATCTTACCATTTTTCGATCACATCTACGAACGAAATAAAGAAAAATCACAGAAAAAACTCAATAAATTAAATGGAAATCGAAACGATACTCCAAATTAAGAACAGAGGGAAGTTTTCGTTGAAAGAAATAGACCAAGAAAAACAGACCCTCCTTTTGAAAAAGTCTCTGTTGAACAACAACAACAAAATAAGATTTGTGGTCTAACTCAGAAATCTAGAGAAACCACAGCTCACATTAAAGAAGTGAAAAACTAAGAAAAAACGTTTGTTCTTTTCAGGATTCCAATAATCCTCCTGATTCAGATTCAAACCAACCAGGCCTTCAGGTCTACAAAATAACCAATAATGGATACTTCGAAGAACCTTTAGGCCTAGCAAAAATCCTTGATCATTACCATAATTTTCTCTTTTTCATAAACATAACCACTTTGCAAGAAAATTATGATCAACTAAATTCCAACTTCAATGCTCTTCAGAAAAATCGTACTATTGATGAATTATCTCACAGAATTTATCTTCAATTGAAAACCAATTTAGTTCAAATTGACCAAATTTTACATAAATTTATTAACAGAAAAGTTCGAAGAGGTTTGGCAAATTTCATCGGTAAAGGAATCAAATTTGTAACCGGAAATTTAGATGATGACGATTTGAAAACTATCAATGAAAACTTAGAAAGTCTCCATCAGTATCAAAATTCTGAAATTGAAACAATAAATAAAATTACTTCGTTTACTAATCATCTGACGCAAAGGTATTCAGAAGATTTATCCTTATTAAATGACAATATTGTACACACTAAATCAATTTTTCAAAAAATCAAATCAACCGCAGAATTTAGAACTACAATCGAGTATAAAATACTTCAGTCAGAAGAAATCTTGAACACTCTTTTGATGCTTGAAAGAACCATTAGTTTCGCAATGAAAGAAATACCAAATTTAGAACTCATTAAAGTTGGGGAACTTAACTTGATTGGAACCTATCTTGAAAAAATTTATAAATCATAGCAATTATATAATAGAATTGGTGATGTATCCAACCTCGAAACAAACAAAAACTCACCTAAAATAGTGGAGACCAATAAAGCAACAAATAATGAAGTATCAAATCATAAGAAGAGTTCTAAGCGTCCAAATAAACGCCAAAATAATATAATAGTGGACACAAAAAAAGTTGACTGCTCTGAAGACGAATTTTCAGCAACTAATAACAAAGACAAAAAAATTTGGATATTTATTTCTAAAGTGAAACCTGGTGTTACCCCAGAAGTTATCAAGAGTTATGTTGTAAAGCATGGCAATGCACCTCCTGATAGTATAAATATTAAGCAGTGTGAAACAAAAATTAAAAAAACAGAAAGAGGTTACTTTATGGTTGGTGTGGATCCTGTACTGAAGGAAGTTATCTATGAACCGTCCTTTTGGCCTAATGGGGTGCAGTTCCAAAGGTTCAATTTTGGCTTGGGAAAGAATTTTTTAGAAGGAAGGTGACTGAAGACACCTATCATCCAGAATTACCAGCAAAATCACAGGATAAGGAAGTAGTTAAATTATTTAATATCAATATACAGAGCATAAAGAATAAAACTTCTGAATTTCAAGTTATTCTCTCCGAAGTTCAACCAGATTTGTTAACAATAGAAGAGAATTGGTGTAGTGGAAATGAAATCTCAACCATTAATCTGGATGGTTATTTATTATCTTACAAATTATTCTAGTCGCCCCTAGCAAATAGAGGTGGTGGAACAGCAATATTTACCAGAAAAAATAGTAATTTTGTGACTCAAGACATTCAACACAAAGTATTAATATTAGAGAAAGATTTTGAATTCTGTATCACTAAATAGGTTAAAAATGATATTATTTCACTTATAATCTGCATTTATAGGTCACCAACTGGAAATTTTCAAATATTTCTGAAAAATCTCAATGATTTACTAGAAGAAGTTTATAAACCGAAAGTTTATTTAATTACTAGTCCATTTCTGAATCGTTTATTTAATTGTTACTTGTGATTTTAATACTAATTTTCTGAATGTAAACGATAATAGTGTATTTTGGTTATTGGATGTTTTTCAGAGTAATGGTCTGAGGGAACATGTTGAGGGGATCACTAGACTTAGCTCTTCGTCTTCTTCACAGCTGGATAATATATTCAGTAACATTGAAACTTCCAATACAGTTATTTCCACAATTCATATATCCTATATTTCAGACCACTTCGGACAAATTTTATATTACAGAAGAGATAGAGTTACGTGCCAAAAAAATTTAAAAAGAGGCGTGTTTGTAACAATGAGAATCTAACAAGGTTCACCAATTATCTTCATCTGGAATCATGGGATGATGTGCACTCTTCACAAACTTTAGAACAACAATATGATACTTTTCAGAAAAATTTTTATTATTACTTTGATGTTTCTTTTCCATTCTGCACTTCAAGAGTTAAGGATTAGGCAACCTGGATCAATGGTGATATCAAAAATTACTCCAGTTATATTAAGGACATTTATGTTTGGTATAAGATTACAAATAGTGCTGTTATCCATGAGTTCTATAAAAACGAGAAAAGAAATATAGAATGTACCTCCTCAACTATCAAAAATTAATAAATAATCATAAAATAGTCAGTTCTAAAAATAAAACAAAATCAGCTTGGAATGTGATAAATTCAGCTAGAAACAAACAGCCACCTCATTCCGATATCAGTTTAAGAATTAAAAATGTTATTGTTAAAGATCCCCAGACAATCTCCAATATATTTGCCAATAATTTTGATGCATTTTCCACACCGCTTAACAGTGGTGTACGAAATAGAAATTTTCTTCTGGCCTTGACGATATACCTGTATTCATTCTGAAAACCGTTGCTCATTATCTCTCAGTCCCACTAGCCATCATATACAATAGTATTGAAACTCAGATATTTCCAAGATCTTTGAAAGAGGCTAAAATAATTCCGGTTTTAAAAAAGGGTGACCATCAGGACATCAATAACTATCGACCGATATCTCTGTTATCTTCCGTCTCGAGGGTCTTTGAGAAAGTCATGTACAACAGAATTTGGAATCATTTATTACACTTCAATGTACTTCTTCTTCTTCCAGTGCCTATCCGTTCCGGATGTTGGCTATCATACATGCTATCTTCACCTTGCGACTGCTGCTCGGAATAGCTCGGTAGTGTTCACATCATACCAGGTTCTGAGATTTTTCAACCATGAAATTCGTCTCCTTCCAACACCCCGTTTTCCCATCACTTTGCCCTGCAATATGGTCTGCAGTAACTGAAATCTTTCTTCATTTCTCATTATGTGCCCAAGGTATTGGAGTTTCCGAATTTTCACAGTTTCTACCACTTCTATGTTTTTACCTAACCTTCTGAGAACTTCCTGGTTAGTTATGTGATCTATCCACGATATCTTCAAGATCCTCCGATACAACCACATCTCGAATGCCTCAAGCTTCTTTGTTGTGGCTTGAGTGAGAGTCCACGACTCTACACCGTAGAACAAGACGGAAAAGACATAACAACGCAGGAGTCTTATTTTGGTGTTCAGTGCTATGTGATGGCTTGTAAACAAACTTTTCATCCTGCCGAACGCCGATCTGGCTTTCTCAATTCTGCAGCGTATTTCCCGCGAATGATCCCATTCTTCATTCACATTTGTTCCAAGGTAAGTGAAGCTACGTACTCGTTCTATTGGTTGTTGATTGATGTTAAGCTGACCAGTATTTATGTATTTCTTACTGATGATCATCAGTTTCGTCTTCTTTATGTTTATGTCGAGGCCATATAGTTGGCTAGATGCTGTGAGTTTATCCATCAGCTTCTGCAGTGCCTCCAGACTGTCCGCGAAAATCACCGTATCGTCAGCGTACCGGATATTATTGATTCTCTCTCCATTGAGCAGAATGCCAAGTTCAGTATCCTCTAAAACTTCCCTGAATATGAACTCTGAATAGAGATTGAATAATAATGGAGAGAGAATGCAACCCTGTCTTACACCCCTGAGTATCTTCGTCTCTTCTGTTGTCTCATTACCGACTCTGACTGAAGCAGACTGATTCCAGTACAGATCAGCTATCACTCGAATGTCCCTTCCATCCAAGCCAATATCTTCCAGTATCTGTATCATTTTATGGTGTCGAACTCGATCGAAGGCCTTCTTATAGTCGACGAAACATGCATATACAGAGCAGTTCATATCTCTGCATCGTTGAAATAACACTTGTATGCTGTATATGGCTTCCCTTGTTCCTACTGCATTTCGGAATCCAAACTGAGTTGGAGACATCTGCTCCTCGCACTTTCGGTATATTCTCTTATGGATGACTTTCAGAAACAGTTTCAGAAGATGGCTCATTAGACTTATAGTTCTATAGTCCTCACATTTTTTTGTTCCCATCTTTTTCGGTAAGGTGATGAATTCCGATTTGAGCCATTCACGAGGAATCTTACCATTTATATATATTCGATTGAATATTGATGTTATCCATCTAATGCCTTCTTCATCTAGAAGCCTCAAAAACTCGGAATTTATGTTATCAGGACCTGGAGATTTTCCCTCTTTCAAAGTTGTTATCGCTGCTCTAACTTCATCGAGTAATATACATGGTCCTGTATCATCGACTGTCTCTGGTTGTTCGGGACGTGTGTCATGAAATAGTTGCTCTATATATGACCTCCAAACATCTTTGAGTTCTGCAGTGTCAACTATGATTTTTCCTTCTTTGTTTTCCAGCATTGTTATTTGTTTGCTTCTACATTTTCGGGTCAATTCCTTTACTTTCCTGTGTACGTTGAAATCATCATGTTTTCTCTGCAGTGTCTCTATTTCACCACATTGCGCCTTAATCTCTTCTTCCTTCGCTTCTCTGATCTTCTTTCTGATTGTTCTATTCAGTTCATTGTATGCATTGGTATCATCTTTTTTCTTTCGTCGTTCCTCCATCAACTTTAAAATTTCGTCGGTCATCCAGGGTTTCTTCTTTTTTATGTCTGATCTTAATAGATTTTCCTTGATAAGTTCAACTTTCTTACCGAATTCCCTTAACTGTTCTTCTTGTGTTAGATCTTGAATTGATTTTATTCCATCGTTCATACACGTTTTTGCTTGTTCTTGTATTAGTGGATCCTTTAGTTGTCGTAGATCATACTTGCAAATGCTTTTCGTTCTAATTTTTTTCATTCTGACTTCGAAAACTCCTATCAGGGGATTATGGTCTGATTGTATGTCGGCTCCCGGGTAGGCTTTCACTGACTTACAACTATTTCGGAATCGCTTGTTTACAAGCATGTAGTCAATCTGATTTCTGATTACGCACTCAATTGTATCTCCAGGTGCCTTCCATGTATACAGCCTTCTAGGAGGAAGTTTGAACCACGTGTTTGCTATCACTAGTTCTTGTTCTTCTGCGAACAAGCTCAATAAGTCCCCTCTTTCGTTCTTCTCTCCCAGACCATACGGACCTATTATGTCTCCAACCCGCTCTCCTCCAACCTTAGCATTGAAATCTCCCATAACCAGTGTCAGCTCTTGTTTGGGCAGCTCCTTCAATAGTTGTTTTATTTGAGCATAAAATTCTGTTACTTCTTCTTCGCTATGTTGAGAGGTTGGTGCATACACTTGAATTATATTGATATTGGCAGGACTCGCTCTTAACCGTAAGAGTACTATTCTTTCGGACATTGGGATGAAATTCACCACACTTTTAACAACTGTTTTATTCAGTATAATTCCTACTCCACGTTCATGCCCCCCGTCTGTGCTTCCGGAATAATAAACTCGATGTTCATTGATGTCGCAGAAAGAGCATCCCGGCCATCTCATCTCACTGATTCCTAGGATGTTTACCTTCAATCTTTCTATTTCTTTAATGACGTTGTGAACCTTTCCAGCTTGTGCCAAAGTCCGAACATTCCAGGTGCCTATTCTCAAACTCGATCTTGCCTTAATCTTCTTTGTATCATCATTATTCAAAACTGTTCCCCCCGGAGATCCGATTGGGGAACTTGAAACTCCGGACACTAATTTAGCCTTGAACATAGTCATGTTGATACTACTAGAGATACCAATAGTTGGTCTTTAATGCAGTGGTTTCTCCTTGCCTTCTGCATTCCCATGCCGTTGACTTTTTATGGTTCGTACGCCTTTGGGACCGATTTCTCGTTCCCAGGACAAGAGAGTGCCCATTCCTCTGTGGACTCTTTCAACCGAAGCTGTAGGCCCACAAGAGGTGGACTGCTTATTCCGGCAGTCACTCGGTCGACAGAGCCTCGTTAGTTATCAAGCAGGGTGTACCGCGAGCAGGTGAGGTTGTCATTTGAGAGTAGATTTTCATCCGCCCCCCTTACACCTTACACCTTACAATGTACTTAGTAAGCATCAATTTGGCTTAATGCCTGGACAGTCTACTGACATGGCTATATTTAACGCAGTCACACATATAATGAATCAACTAGAGAAACACAATAAATGTGCTGGAATGTATTTTGACCTGTCGAAGGCCTTCGATACGGTGGATCACCGGCTGTTGTTGGAAGTTTGCGAGGAGTATGGTTTGAGGGGCGTTGCGTCAAATCTACTTAGATCATACTTATCAGATAGGACACAGACAATTTGCGTAACATCCAGCGAAACACATATTTTTTCGGAAAAAAAAATTAGTTAAAATCGGGGTACCACAGGGTTCCGTATTAGGTCCCCTATTGTTTCTAATGTATGCGAACGATTTGGTTGATGGGCTCGGTTTGGGTGGGGTCTGTCAATTTGCCGATGATACTTCCGTAATTTTGGGTGGCTCTACTTTGGCTGGTCTGTCTGTGGTCTGTTCGGGTGCAATTGAAAAAATGCAAACATGGTGTTTGGATAAGAACCTGAGGCTTAATGCTTCAAAAACGGGTTTGATGCTGTTCTCCAAAACGCAGATAATAAAAGAATCTCTTTTAGTTCGTTTTAATGGGAAATCAGTTCCAAATACTGACCATATTAAATTTCTTGGTTTGCATATGGACTCTAATCTAAACTGGAGTAATCATATTGATAGTTTGAGACCAAAATTAAACAGCCTGTGCGGCTTGGTTTGTAGATTGAGAGAAATTACAAGCCTGGATGTCCTTAGGATGCTCTATTATGGTCAGATACAATCCATTTTCAATTATGTTATAGCGTTTTGGGGTTCCTCCATAAGGTCTCCAGAGATTTTCATAATTCAAAAAAGAATAATTCGTTGCATGTTAGGGCTTCACCCTAGAACATCATGCAAACCTTACTTTATAAGTTTAGAAATATTGACAGTCCCATTTGTTAAACGAAATCCCGGATTATTTTTCACAAATCAAGATTTCTACAGTGAGAGTTTTTCAGTGGAAACTAGACAGAGAGCTGAGTTAAGTGTGCCTCAACATCGTTCCACCTTCTTTGAGAGAGGGCCATACTACATGGCTGTAAAAGCTTATAGAATGATACCAGCTGATATACAAAATGCAAATAATTTACATAGCTTTAAAAAGCGGCTCAAACAATGGTTGTGTTTGGAGTTATGATATATATGTTTTTTTTACTTTGCTATGTCATGTTCTATGATTGTGTTGGCAATAAAGAATATTATTATCATTATTATTATTATATAGATTGAAACTTCTGCACAAACAAAAATTTCAATTTATACACGTAAATTTTATAAACTCGACACTATACGATTAGTATTACATTAATCTGCAACTGAATGTCTCCATATAATCATCGCGAAATTGAAGGAGACCTATAATAATCACGTTCCATGATTGTTTGTTTATAGTTGGCAGCGCCACCAACGTTTATTGCGATTACCATTGTCTTCCGCCGGTTTCTGCTATACGCATGCGTCGTGAAATTTTGCGGCGTTATCGATTTTCAATGAAAATGGCGAATACATAGACATTTATACTATGTTACCTAAAAAATCCTTCATCTCAATGAAAAAATCAACAAGCTAGCAACAGCTTCTCAAAAGTTCTGTGAAATATTCACATAAGACCATTGTTTTCAATACGAAATACATAGTTTGATCACTGTCTGTGTTTTGATATTGCTTTTTCAATCAAAAAAAGAATGAAAACCCATTTTTGATGAAATATTGGTGGGACATCGAGGAAATTTGAATAAGAATGTTTAAAACACGATATTTCTTAAGAAAAAAAAATTAGTTTTGTCCGATTATATCGGCAATTGAATGAAAAGCCATATTTCTCCCATCAAAATGAGTTCCTTCTCAGATTTTCCTAAAGATTAGTTTGTAAACACTAAAAACTTGTACATATCCTCCTCGATATCCCAAAATTATCTTATTAATGATGGTTTTCAATTCAATTTATAATTTCGATCAAGCTATAATCTATTCATTCAAAACAATGTTAATCTTTTGTGAAACATTCACAGAACTTGGATGTATATGTTGCCAGTTTCAGCAATATTCCTGAAACTAAGGAAATTGATTTTTCTGATTACCAGAATGAATATCTATGAATTCGACCATAGATCACCTTCCTTCACAAGGAATCGACCCATCTCAAACGACTCAAATCCATGATCATCACAAAAACACACTCACACCAATTCTAAAAATAATTGGGCCCTAAACATATGCTTTTTTATGATTTGATATCAAAAGAATAAAAGAAATCATTCCTTAGGTTCCGATGAAGTTCTCGATATTGTCGGGCAGTTTACGTATATTTTTCATTCGTTGAGCAGTGTATATGAGAAAGTATGCGCGTGGAGTGGGGGAATATATGCACAAAGGGAATATAAAAAACGAAATCGTCGGACCTCAAGATCAAAGGTGCCGACAGGGTGTGAAACTACTGTCTCTACCTTATACTGTGCTATTGCCCTTGCGTCAGTTCATTCGTTAACGATAGGGTACGTGACGTAATGCTTCCTTGGTTAAGGCGAAACAAAGGAGGAGGCTGTGGTTCTGCCAAACTCTCGGAGAACTATGGCGCATGTGCGAAATGAAATATTATGATTGGGTAATCGGCAGCACGAAGTAAAATGCCAAACTATGGCTCCGTAGAGTCATCATTTCCCGGAAAATTGGCTATGAACATGAACTGATTCGGTCAGCTAAATGACGATTAATTTGGGTGCTGTAAGTATACACGATACGATTTTTATAATTTTTTAATTTGGGCACGAACTTAAGATAACGCTTTTTCCGTGGAAGTTTTGAGGGAACATCTGCAGGCTGTTTGAGGTGCATTATTTCTAGTGATGTTTTGTGTAAAATGGCTGAAAAATTCAGCCTAGTTGGTCCTAGTTTTATTGTTCCAGTTAGGATTTTTGCGAATTATGGCAGAGTACATTGTTCAGATAGAAACATCGCTAAGTATCATTTAATTTTTCATTAATTTCAATTTAGTACGTGGTTTGTATTCATGAATCATATACCTGAATTTTGTATTTCATATAATTCATTTTCAATATTTTCTCGAAGGATGGACAAACAAATAAACTCTTAATATAAGCTGGACGTATAATTTCGAAAAAAAACTGTTGTGTGGCGTAAGGTGAAATTCAATAAGGATCTTTGAGGAACTTCCTGCTCTTCAGAACTCAATTTTATCTATTTATGAAAATATGATATATTAAAATCGATTAACTGAGTCGGCAGTTACATTCTATTCAATTAGAAAGGAAGATTTTAGCGGCATGCAGACAATTTTTTTAAATTCCGGAAAAAGTTACACACTGTGTAGGAATTGAATCTGCGTCTCCTACTTTCCGGGTCGGGGCTCTTACCAACTGAGCTAACAGTGTGTATGATACTTTTCCCGGAATTTAATATCATGAGGTTCACCTCATATGTAGTGAGAGAGGGGGGTTCCTAGGTGGGGAGCACTGATTCGTCATCATTAGCCAGAGGACTCCTTCATCCTTCACTTCATCGAATTTCTTCGATTTCAGTTTTAGGTCGGATGTTGGATTCCGACAAATGATGAAATACTAAGCCGAGAATTAATATGTTATGAATGATTTTATCGTCTATGAATTCAATTAGAAAGGAAGAATTTAGCGGCATGCAGACAATTTTTTTAAATTCCGGAAAAAGTTACACACCGTGCAGGAATTGAACCTGCGTCTCCTACTTTCCGGGTCGGGGCTCTTGCCAACTGAGCTAACAGTGTGTATGATACTTTTCCCGGAATTCAATATCATGAGGTTCACCTCATATGTAGTGAGAGAGGGGGTTCCTAGGTGGGGAGCACTGATTCGTCATCATTAGCCAGAGGACTCCTTCATCCTTCACTTCACTTCATCGATTTCAGTTTTAGGTCGGATGTTGGATTCCGACAAATGATGAAATACTAAGCCGAGAATTAATATATTATGAATGATTTTATCGTCTGTGAATTCAATTAGAAAGGAAGATTTTAGCGGCATGCAGACAATTTTTTTGAATTCCGGAATTGAACCTACTTTCCGGGTCGGAGCTCTTACCCCGACCTAAAACTGAAATCGAAGAAATTCGATGAAGTGAAGTGAAGGATGAAGGAGTCCTCTGGCTAATGATGACGAATCAGTGCTCCCCACCTAGGAACCCCCTCTCTCACTACATATGAGGTGAACCTCATGATATTGAATTCCGGGAAAAGTATCATACACACTGTTAGCTCAGTTGGCAAGAGCATAGACTTATCAAAAGAGACCCGATTGTTTACTTTTCGACGTGACGCCAACATTCACATGTTCACTATTGAGCTGGTCGACTGGAAAGAAGCTCAGCCCCCTAGTGAATGTCCCGTTGCCAGATTCATCTTTTCAGACGATGTTTCGTTTCAATACCTTATCCGTTGTCAAGTTTAAGTGCTGTATTAGCCAAGACCTCTGGTATTAGGAGAAGTTTTAGTGGGCACACGGCAACACTGCTAATTTTTTATGAAGGCAGATTGTCAAGTTCTTCCTCGTGTCAACCGCATTCTTGCATCGTTGCCGAGTCAATGCTGACACGTGTTTTGAGATATTTCTTCATTTTAGTATTGTTATTTGAGCTGTTGAGGTCGAATTTACTTGTGTTTAGTTGTAGTTTGTGTTAAATATGGTTCGTCAGTGTGAAATTTGTAATAAAAATGAGATTTCCCATCCGGATTTATCATTTCATAAGTAAGTAAAATATAATATTCCAGTGGCGTAGACACCTTACGTTTATTATGATGCAGAATGCTCTAATGTGAATATTCATTTCAGATTTCCATCTGATACCGAAAAAAGAAAGATTTGGGCCTCACTGCTTGGATTTGAAAGCATTGATTTCTCGAAGAAGCTGGTATTTGTATGTTCAAACCATTTCAATCCAAACGACATTGTAATAAGGGCAAATGGAACAAAATTCCTCAAACCAGATGTTGTGCCATTACCTTATCATTCAGCATTTGCAATTCCAAATCCAATGGAAAGGTAATTCGATAAAAAAAAAATATTAAGTGGATTCATATAAATATCTAATTATGTATTTTGAAAACACCTGTGTTCATAACAGTGAACACTGAGTGATGAAATATATAGTTTAAATGTTACTTCAATTGATACATTATTTTCAACGATTCGGAATTTTTTTTTTTCAGTTCAGACACATCCGAACTAGATGATATGCGTAGCCCAGCCACAGGGACAATGTGAGTACTTAAGACACAAATAATGTTTTCTAAAAAATTGTTATTGCTCCTCATCTTTACCTTCAACAGTATTTTTTGGTTGTGTTGAAAATACAATAATATTAATTTATTTTTGCATAATTTTTTTATATACTTGTTATTTTTAGCTTTCTTGGAGTGTCAAGTAACCCGAATGAAGCTGAAACTCTGTCCACAAGCTCATCATCTTCAGCAACTCTTACTGCTTCATCTTCAGTTACTCTCACTGCCTCAGAGTGTGAAAATGAACTTTCTAAGTTAGTTTTCGTTGAACCATCACCTCAAAATGTTCCGAGAAAGAAAAGGTATTTCAGGAAGCTTTTTGTTTTAAAGAAAATTTTCACAATGTTATTCGATAATATGAATCATCACATCATATTCATTTAATTGAATATCAAAAGTTGACTTCATTTTATTCATTACAGAAAGCGATGCTATTTTGGAGATATGTCAAGTAGTGATTTCTCAACACCAGAGAAACGAAGAAAAAGTTTTCATGATGTGAAGAAAATCATTTCAAAACAAAAAGTGAAAATTCATACTCTACAAAATAAGGTCCGTCGTCAAAAACTTCGAATAACATCTTTGAAGAGTTTGGTGTCATTTTTGAATGAAAAGTTTCGTTTATCAGAGGAATCAGAGCACACAATATTGGTAAGTTAGTATAAAAAAAAGTATCAAAACTTCAATATAGATAAGCAGTATTAATAGTTTCATAGTTTTAATATAAAATTTGTGTTGGAATATTTGTATCAAAATTTGAATTTTTTCAGGCTTCAATCCCTAAAACAGCTGGAGATTTGTTTAAGAGAATGTTGCGAGGACCCTCAAGACAGAAATATAACCCAACCTTGAGATCCTTTGCATTAACTTTGGCATTTTATTCGCCTAAGGCATACAATTATGTCAGAGAAACATTCAATGACAGTTTGCCACATTTGGGAACAATATCTAAATGGTACAGATCAGTTGATGGTGGTCCTGGATTCACCAAAGAATCCCTGATTGCACTCAGTTTGAAAAAACAAAATTCCTCAAGTCCTGTTTTGTGCAATTTAGTTTTTGATGAAATGTCCATAAGGCAGTAAGTGGAATGGACTGGACAAAAATTTACAGGATATGTGGATATCGGTACTAATCTTGATTCTGATACCTTACCAGAAGCAAGAGAAGTATTAGTTTTTATGTTGGTCTGCATTAATGGTTCTTGGAAGGTGCCTGTTGGATACTTCTTGTTAAATGGATTATCTGCAACCGAAAAATCAGAACTACTGAAAAAATGTCTGGAGTTCATCAGTGAGAGTGGAATCACTGTAACGTCAGTTACATTTGATGGGACTGCAACTAATTTTTCTATGGCAGAGAAGTTGGGCGCAGATTTCAGTAACCATTCTGATCTAAGAACCAGCTTCATAGACCCCATCACTAAAAATGAGATATTCATTTATTTAGATGCCTGCCATATGATAAAACTTGTGCGGAATTGTTTTGCTTCTCAAATTGGTTTGAAGGATAGAAGTCAGCAGAAGATACAGTGGAAGTTTGTGGAAAAACTAGTGGAAATTCAAAATAGAGAGGGTTTACATGCAGCAACCAAAATAAGAATGAGGCACCTTCAGTGGTCGAGGGAAAAAATGAAGGTTCGTTTGGCTACCCAAACCTTAAGCAGAAGTGTTAGCGATGCACTTAGATTTATGCGCAGAGATCTGAAACATTCAGATTTTCTGGAATCAGAGGCTACTGCGGAATTCATTCTTCTTTTCAATAATCTGTTTGATATATTGAATTCAAGGAATACTTTTGCCAAATATTCATTCAAAAAACCGCTCTCTAGAGAAACTGCAGAATTTTTCTTCGGTTTCATGGATAAAATGGTGGATTATATTCTTGGACTAACCCTGAATGATGTATCCATCCTTGAATCACCTAGGAAAACTGGGTTTTTAGGGCTTCTTATATGTATGGCAAGTTTAAGAAAAATGTTTGCTATATATGTTGTGGAAAAAGAATATATGAGATATATTTTGAGCCACAAACTTTCCCAAGATCATTTGGAACTGTTTTTTGGTGCAATAAGAAGCAAGGGTGGTTACAATAATAACCCAACAGCTAGGCAGTTTGAAGCTTCCTACAAACGTTTGCTGATTAGAAGTGAAATTGCTGCTTCTAATTCTGGAAATGCCATTAATCTGGAAGCAATTCCAATTTTAACATGTGGTTCAGGAGCACAAATAAAATTAGCAGAAAATGGGAGAAATTTAGAGGAAGATGAAGAGTATTTGTCCTTCATAGAAAAAACAAAAACTGAATTGAGCGAAAACAATTTCCTAGGAACAACTGCATGGGATCTCACACCTTATGTTGAAGATATTGTTGGGTATATATCTGGATTTGTTGTAAGAGGGGTCAAAAAATGTCTGACATGTGAAAAGTGCTCTGATTTATTAGAGAGCAATGATACTGTGTCCCTTCTTCAGCAACAAAAAACATATGGCAAACTAATAAAATGTAGCCGTTTGACGTATGAAATATGCAAATCAGCTGAAAAATATTTCAGGTTTTTCCATAAAACCAGCAATATCTTCAATCCCAAGGCTGACAAGGTTTTGTATCAGATCCTCATCAATGGAACCATGAAAATTGTGCCTGCTTCAGTTTTTGAAAATTTTGGAGACCATTTATATGATGATAACCCAGTAGATGGTCATTCCATGGAACTCCTCAAAATGATTTTGAAAAACTATTTCAAATTGAGGATACACCATGAAACCATGAAGAATTTGGATTCGAAAAGAACTGCAAGATCACGATCACTTTATACAAAAATGATTTTATTCAGAAATGAATAATTGTGTATTGAGCTTCGATTGCATTTCGAATTATTCGAATACCTTATTACCTGATGCCAGTTCTTTGTCAGTTTGTTAAGAGTCATAAATGAGTCTATTATTATTAAAACTTATTATCATGTTCATATTTTATTCCATTATTTTTGTATTTGTATTCCATTTTTTTTGTATTTCTTCCACTTTGACTGTGAATGATACATATAATTAAGAAAATAAATTTAGTTGTTTTAGTTCTTGTTTACTTTAAGGATACCTATAAAATTGAAGTCTGAAGTTGAATTTTACAAAATTTATAAGTCTTCATGATTAGGGAGTTTCACGAATGGGGGTTTTAACAGGCAGATTCAATATTTTGTGTGGAAGATATTTGTAACCTCTAATCTTAATCAATTCAATATTTTTTGATAGTGTAGTTCTTTATGCTCAGGAATTTACGTGTTTACAGATATCATTGGTTGATATCTCTATGCCAATATTATTGGTATATGGTCGGGCAAACTTTAATTATTAATTCATAAGTCGGTCGTGGCGCTATTCCGGCAATGGAAAATAGCGCGACCCCTTTCGGGAGAAATGAAAAAATACTCAGATTTTCGATCGACAAGAAAGTCTTGAACAAAATCTAATCAGTGCCAACACCAGATATACTATGCATCTATGTCATGATTGAGGACAACCCCATTGTTTATGTGGTCATTCAATAAATGTCAGGAACGTTGATTTAATTTCGAACAACTCAACTGAATTAGTCATGATTAAGGACAACCCCATTGTTTTGTATGTGATCAAACAATAAATGTCCGAAACGTTGATGAAATTCAACTGGGTTTAATTCGCTTCCAATAGAATAGCCACGAATTCTCAAATTCAATATTACCAAAAATGGACATGAATAATCCCACCAAAAAATATAACTTATTACTGGCATTCAGAAATACAGGCAATTGAAATTACTCGAAATTCAAGTGAAATAATAATATTCCTATATAACAATGAAATGAGAAATAGAATATCGCACGCCTATGCCTTGTGTTTAGAATTAAACAGTTATATTTTTAACAGCGTTGCCAGCGCAATGTTGTGTTATTTATTCATCTTCGTCGCACTCATGAACTGTAACATATCCGTCCTTATCCAAACAAAGTGAATGTCTGCATCACAACAAAGCGAGCCGTAGGAGGGGAATGCTCCGTCTCCTTGGATAGTAAGTCTATGGGCAAGAGCCCCGACCCGGAAAGTAGGAGACGCAGGTTCAATTCCTGCACGGTGTGTAACTTTTTCCGGAATTTAAAAAAATTGTCTGCATGTCGCTAAAATCTTCCTTTCTAATTGAATTCACAGACGATAAAATCATTCATAATTCTATTCAATTTTGTCGACCAAATTTGTGGAATTTCATGATCACACATCTCTACATCAAAGGTTTTCCCATCATACAGATTTAAGTATGAAAATTCGACAAACATTCTGCAAACATTGTTAACATTTAATTCGATTACAGAATATTATTACATCTTCGATTCGGTGATATTTAGAATGCAGGAAAGTATTCAGATAATTCTCGAGATTTATGATTTTCTCGTCATATTTGATTGCTATTAAATTAGGAACGACGCGTTTTATTGAGAAAACTTAAGAATAATTTTATTTTCTGAACCTATTGCTTCTTTCGAAAATAGGAACCATTCTTCTTTTTCGAGTGCTTTTATAGTATTTTTTGCGTGGATTTATGAGTCGGCTACGCTGTAACTTTCATATCGGGAGGAATATTGAATACGTAGAATATAATAAATAATGATGTAAAATCACATAAGCGGTAAGGCGCTACCTATTGTCCACTCGATCACCGAGAGGGGAGTTTTTTCTGAAGGTGGATAGATGTCGCTCATTAATATTCATTTCGAAATAATGCGCGACAGGTATCCTTATCTTGACGAAAAGATTATCCATCCAGCGTCAACTTTGGGATATTCCACCCTGATGAGTCCTAAGAAGGACAAAACTGCAGTCGGTGCGATTCACAGTTGACGTTGGACCATTCGGTTTGATGGGGTGAACGTTATGGAAGTCCTAGTTCGTATTCACATTTCATTTGTTATTATTTATAGTGGCAAATAACGTTTCTTATTCCTTTCAATATTGAATAAGTTTTGATTTGGGAATATGCATCATGATAGGAATGAATACTTCACCAAAATTCAGTTCATTCGAAATAACGGTTCCGAAGATATGAACAGAAAAGTGTGTTTTTCGTGGATTTCCGACACCCTGTACGAGTATCTTTTAAACGGAACCGAATTTTGAAAAATTGTATAGGAAAAAAGTGTTTCGTTTGATTAGAGGAATCTACCGTCAAAATATAAGCACAGTCAAAGACTCACCCTGTAGATAAAGGAAGATATCTGATTTTAGAATATTTTATCGAACATAAGTTACATTTCCTTTATATCTAAAGTATAATTATTAAATGTTCATTGCGTGAATGACATGTTCCTCGAACTATTCTGTACACCAGACGACTTTTCTTGTGTTGAAATAATATTTTTCTCTGACATGGACACAACTGCTGTTGATGTACCTGGTCGCAAATCGGGTGTTATTTCAGAACTGCCACACGTTCTGAACACTTTATTAGCAATTTTTGTTCTGTGTGTCACCGATTCATCAACATACCCTTCAGCGACCGTTGATGACATCCAACCGTCATCAAGTCTCCCCCAGATTCAACTAAAAGTGTAGCAGACTATCTTGGAAATGAATGACATGTATAAATATGAGTTAGCATTTTCAGGTTGAAGAAAATTAGCTACTGTTTTAGGTACCTTATAAAACTGATTTTTAACCACAACCTGATTGATACATTTTCCATTGCGATATGCATAAAATAGGCGGCGATCTTTTGCAGCTACTGGACGACGGACTATGTACATTCGGTGATCTATATGTCGCAGTCGGAGTCTAAAATCCGTCAGTTTGCCAAATGACTAGTCATTTTGTAAACTGACGAACGTTTTTTAAAACGCTTTCAAGATACAGATCGTTTTACAATCGGCCTGAAATTTTCAGTCGGTTTGTGAACTGCGTATAACGTATCAGACGGATTGTCATATCCTAGATCCTTTTAAACGTTCCACATGAAACTGCTTGATCCGAAAAATATATAAGCTGCAATTATCGATAGAAAAAATGACGTTTATCAAAAAATAGGTCCTACAGAAAATGGCGTTTTGAACCGGTGGTTTTCGAGGGAGTAGCTGATACCGAACAGGTCACTCAATTCTGTACAATTCAATGTTCCAATTGAAAAAAACAATAACATTAAGGGAAGCAGTAGCGAATTCCTCAAAGTTCGGCGGCCAAGGTCTCAAAAAATGAGCTTGCCTTCCGAACAAAAATCAGTGTAAGGCAAGGAGGTGCTTTTGTTTCAAAGCATATCAAAAATGCAACAGCAGGTGCCATATGAGCGACCTCTGCTGCAATAAGTAATAATAGTTTTTTTTTTGTGGTCTTTCGATAATGAAATATTGAAAGAATAAGTGTGAATAATTATTATTTCTGTATCCAGAATGATGAAGTACAGCTGATTATACGAATATAACAGTTATTCAATTTGCAACAAGGCACGAAACGTTTTCAGAATACGCTTCAAATGATTTGACAATCCGTCGGATGCGTTGTTCGCATGTTTACAAACTGACTAAAAATTTCAGACCGATTGTAAAACGATCTTCATTTCAAGAGCGTTTTAGAAAACGTTCGTCAGATTACAAACTGCCTAGTCATTTCGCAAACTGACGGATTTTAGTATCCGACTGCGACATATATAAATAAAAGAAAGATGTTGGTTACACCATTTATAACTCAAGATCGGATGGACTGTTTGTTATGAAACTTCATATATGGATTTGTCTACGGTCTGGTTATTATAAAATACAGTAAAGCTTTGAAAAAATCGATGAAAATTTTTCTTATACAGGAAATGCTTTTCCTTCCTTTGAGTAAGGTGTCGCTACAGTTACGCTACAGCTTATTCGTAGGAACTTATTTGGTATTTTCCCCGTTGAATGTCGAGGTAAACATATAGTGTGTATTTTGGGTTGCCTCCAACTCTGCGCTGTTGACCAAAACCAAAATGTCTTAGCGTAGGAGTCCAGATCTCTATGAGATTTCGCTGAGATATGGAAGAAGTTTCGTTCTTACCACTTCAGCCGGCGCTATTCACACATTATCACTGATTATTATTAGTTATTTTTACAGATTTATTTATTCAGAATAACGTTATCGTGAAGGTTCTATATTTCATATTATCATCATTAGATGGCGATGCATATACAATTACTGTGTATATCACAGTGAATTTTTATCGGAATTTCAAGTAAATCGGATTTTGGCGATCATTTTCAATCGTGAATTTCCATTCTCATCTTTTCTCCTAATTTTTGAAATGTTTTTAGATTCAGCTTCAATTTTCATTGGTTCATTATCCATATTAGAATTATGAAATGACACGTACGACATTGTGGCGCCGCCACGAAAAAGTTCTGATATAGATGCATAGAAATACCTGGGTGTTGGCACTGATAGATTTTGTTTAAGACTTTCTTGTCGATCAAAAATCTGAGATTTTGTGCGGATTTTCATTTCTTCCGAAAGGTGTCGCGCTATTATTCCATTGCCGCAGTAGCGCTAGGACTGTGAATTATTGCGGATTATTCCGGAACTAGACCAAAATCTGAAATCTAGGATGCCGTTTTGATCTACAAATTTTGGTCACGATTTTTAGTATGGAGCCGATACACCAGGTATTTTATGCATCTATGTTCAGAAATTTTCGATTTGGTCGATGTCAATGCATTTAAAAATTGACAGGTGCATACAGTTATACACCATGTCTTTAGACATCTTAGCAAGGCTCATATAATTCCATTATAATGTAAATTCTATAGTAAATTGAGTTGCCTGCAACTCTGTGCTATGGATCAGAACAAAAATGTCTTTAGTTAAGAAGAAAAATTAGAAAACCTATTAGAGTATTTGTATTCTGTGAAGTGAAGTTGAAGTACCATAGACAAAGTATATATTTCGATTCGAATTTTCAGCGTGTTGGCAGAACTAAAGTGGTAGTGATCGAGTAATCAGAGGCAATTCAACATGGGAACTATTTCTCATCCATATTATCTGATCATGATTTATATTTGCAATCGTTGTTCATTACAAGATAGAGAGAACTCTAATGAATTTAAAACAAAATGTTATATGGTCAACAATCAGATACCGCTTGAATAAAGAGAATTTTTACGTGCGAATAAAAATGGTATTAAAATTTTGTATATTTTGCCTAATTTATCTCCTGCTTGAAAAAATAGCAATGATTAGTTTATACAACTTTAACGGTAAGTTTCACAAAGCGTAATCACCGGTGATCGGAGCCTGATCTAGCATCAACTGGATTTGACAGTTCAAAAATCAGAGAACCAAGCCGTTGATCTCCGATCACCGGTGTTTACGATTTGTGGAATTCACCGTTAGTATCATGTAGGCGAAGCAAAGCTCGCCGGGCCAGCTAGTATTTAATATATTCTTGAGTAACTGCAAATCTCCTGTTTACATCATTCGTTGTTTGCTTCAGTTTCACAATTAATAACTTTCCCGAATCTTCAATATCAATAATGTTACCTGGCTGATTTCACAAATTCGACAAGCTCCTGCAATCCCGAATAAAACAGCAACCTTGGCCATTAAATAAACTGCATCGGGTGCATTATTTCAAAAATCACTAATTTGTGTACTCGTAAAAATCGTAGCTTTCTTGGGCGGGTAACCTTTCCCATTTTGTTTCAGAAATGTGATTAGTTTGGCATATTTTGAAATGTCTGCATTATTATTGAATCGTAACATAGGTACTTTAAATCATTGAATAATTCGACCACACTGTTGATGGCTCTTGTTGCGCTAGTTCCGTAAAATGAGCCAATGACACTGTCTCCGAGAAAGAACTGCATTTCTTTTTCATTTTCCATACCGAAAATCTTGAATACGCGGTTTCGTAAATTTTCCGCGATTTAGCTGGCAATAGTTTTCGTGACGCTACTTGCGCTGCTCCTATCAACTCCAGTGGAGAGAAAACTCGTAATCAGACATTTTTTCACTTTTATATTATTCGAAATAACTACAAAACAATTTCGCAATTTTCTAATTGAATTGTTAGATATTTGATTACTTTGAAGTTTTCCTTAGCAACGCAGGTCTAATTGTCGCTATAACTACAACAGCTTACTAGTTTAAAAATTCAAATTTCATATCGATAGCATTCTGACTTTAACATACTATAATAATATTTTTGAAATTCCGGAAAAAGTCACACACCGTGCAGGAATCGAACCTACGTCTCCCTACTTTCCGGGCATGGGGCCTTGACCACTGGGCTAACGATGCATATGATACTTTCAAAAATATTCAATTGTCTGCATGCCGTTATTTCTTTCCTTAATTATATTTACAGACGTTAAACTATTCTCATCTATAATAATATGTTCTTTCACTATTAAATCGTCGTTTTTCCTGTCACAGGAAAAATATTAGATTTTAGCTCTCGGTTTTTTGTCTCGAGCTAAAATCTAATACTTTTTTCCCCTGTATACAAGGTACAAGTTATTATAATAATAATAATAATAATAACCACACCCGCACGGGTGTGGTTTGGTTTCTGCCACGCCACATGGGGGGTGACGTCCCCACGGCCCGAGTTACCTGGGCCACCAAGGGTAAATGGTGGCAAACCCATGAACGAGAAGTGGAAACCGATATCATGGCAGAAGGTCGAGATGCCACTCCACCTGCTGGCTCGACCACCGTGAGGAGGACTGCCCGCAGGGGAGCTCGCAACGCACGTATCCAGTGTAGCCGCGAAATGAATATTGAAGTAATGCGAGCTTTTCATTACGTGAACGATTGCGAGGACAAACCACTTCTTGGATGGAGAAGAGAAATCTTCAAGGGATCGAATTATCCCAGAAGATCGCGATGTGCACAGCAGGCTGTGGATTTGCAAACCTATCACATCGTGCGGAAATTTCTGAACTCACTAGTTCAGAGGAACTGAAATGTTTTTTCACTGGTTCATATAAGAATTACCAGCTCAAGCTGAGAACGGGAGACCGATGAAGAATAATAATAATGTTTATTCACCATCTCTAAAGAACATAAACTCAAATACATTACTCAAAAATAAAGGATCTGGAGTAACAAACATAGGGAAACTCAAAAAGCTCAAGAGAGCTTGACTTTGAAAAGTTTCTGCCCAATGATCTGCAGTACCCTCCAATCTTCAGAAATTGAGCAATGGGTCAAAAACCAAGCACCAACCGATTGACACCCCCTACAATCACACCACACAACCATCACCCACCCCACCATCATACACACAGGCAAACCGTCACCCAAGCACGCCCCAAACAATCTCATCGAATCACACGCAGGCACACTGCTCCGCACACAACGCTTAAACTACAATAAAGGGAAAATGATCGAACAAATTTTGCCTCTCTCGGTAGAAATCAGCCATCTTGTAATCCTCCTCTTGAAGCTTTGAGAGCGCATACAATCCCTAAGTTCCCTCGGCATGGCATTCACTAGACGAGGAGCAATATGTTCGAAGTATCTCTGTCCAACTGATTTCCTAGCTCGTGGTTGGTATATCCTGCTTTCAACCCTTGTATTGTAGACGTGATCCACTGTCTGTACAACCAACTTTCCGGAACCGCAAAACGTTAGAATGTTTCTCGCGTACAGTTTTCTAATATCCATCACACCCGCATCCACAAATAATTGATCGCTGGAATATGTGCAAGGGAACCCCAACATAACTTTCAGAATTCTCTTCTGTAAAACCTCTAGAGGACGAACATGGCAGTGTCGCAGCCCTCCCCACGCAATAATCCCGTACTGAAATAGAGATTCCGCAAGAGCATGGTACAATATTTTCAGCTTGGGGAATGGTAGAAAATCCCTGAACTGGCAGAATTTGTATATGAGGCACCGAATTTTTTTTGAGAGTTCAGCAACATGTGTGTTCCACCTTAAGTAGCTGTCGACGTGGACCCCAAAGTACTTAACCGTTCTATCGAGTGAAACATCCACGCCTCCCACCCTAATGGTGAAATCTGGTAAGTTTGGCCCATAGGATGTGAAAGGTAAGATTTTAGTCTTTTTTAAATTGACGGTAAGTAGATTCAGCTTAAACCAACCAACAATTTTTTCCATGTCTTTTTCAGCCTTTTCCTTAACTCCCTCCCAAGTGTCTGCTTCATAGATGATAGCTGTGTCGTCAGCAAATGACAAAATAGTGCCAGCAGACTGCAGTTTGAGCAAGTGGTTAATATAAATTAGAAATAGGACAGGGCCCAGAACGGTACCCTGCGGTACCCCAAAGCGAACCGTCCCCTCTGCGCTACAGACTCCACCCACCTCCACAATTTGCCTTCTATCCTCCAGGTAATTTTGGATAAGCTTAAGGATTCTGCCCCGAAATCCTAATCGTTCCAGCTTCTCTAGCAGAAGCTTGTGGCTGACCGTGTCGAAGGCCTTCGCAAGATCCAAAAAAGCTCCCAGACATGGGCGGGAGGAATCCATGGCCCGATACACCCTCGATGTTAACATTGCGAGAGCATCTTGTGTTGAGGTTCTCTCCCTAAAACCAAACTGCGAACTGGAAATGATATCATTTTTATCAAGGTAAGCCACAATTCTCGTTTTTAATGTTTTTTCATAAACTTTAGCAATGCTCGATATCAACGAAATTGGACGATAATTGCCCATATTGAGCTTACTTCCGTTTTTGTGGATGGGCTTGAGAATTGCGCACTTGAAATGAGAGGGCACCCTTCCTGTCCGAAAGGAGAGGTTGAACAAAAATGTCAGTGGTTCTGCTATGCACTCGCAGCAAGCTTTCAATATCTCGCTCGAAATCCCGTCGGGTCCTGGCGCCTTAAAATTTTTGAGCTCACCTATAATTCTGCGCACTGAATCCACTTCAACCTCTTGCAGATACATGGAATGCGGTACAGAACTTTTGTCCGCTATTTCATCCCTCGTATCATCGTCGACATGAGTGGGGTCAATCCGAGCAGCCAACACCGCTCCTATATTTGAAAAATATTCATTAAAACTATCAGCAATTTGGATTGGGTTCTGAATAATTTCCCCAGACTCCAACTCAACTTTGTTTATTTCGTGGGCCTTCCCACTCTTACCCCTTCCCACAAACTCATTCACGACGTTCCAAAGACCCTTAGGGTTGTTCTCATTCTGGAGTAATTTGTTCGAGAAGTATTCGATTTTTGTTTTCTTCATTAATTTAGTAAGCAAATTACGGTAGCTTCTGTATCTACATTTGGTGTGTTCGGATGGGCTCCTGATGAAATCCTGGTAAAGTCTGTCCCTCTGTTTAATAGATTTAATCAGGCCGACGGTCATCCACGGTTTTTTCTTCTTGAATTGTTTAACTTTATGAGTTGAAGTAGAACCAGATATATGCTTTTTCAATATGTTTAGAAACCTTGACGTTCCGCTCTCTACATTGTGAGAATTGTATACGTCAAGCCATGTCTCATCTTTCAGGGATCGTGCGAGCTTTTCATTATTTAATTTTCGGATGAAACTCACATTAGGAGAAGAAACCAATTTTATTTCCGTATCGCGAATCTTTAGTGATGTTGCATAATGATCGGTAATGTTTGTTTTGATAACACTTGCCGTTACGTTTTCGGCCTCAACCATTTTTGTTCTGATGAAAATATGGTCAATACAAGACTTAGTTCGATCCGTGACTCGGGTGTATTTGTTAACCTGGGATGCAAAGCCGTTTTCATAGAGAACGTTCAAATACTCCTCAGCATAACAACTCAAGTCATCCATGATGTTAATGTTCATATCTCCCACAATGAGAAAGCAATCGATGCCTGCATATTTGAACGTTTTTAAAAAGTTTTCCAAATCATTATTGAACTCATTCAGACAAGTGGATGGGGACCTATAAATGGCTAACACAACTATGAATTTCATTATTATTATAATAAATAACAATTTCTCCGCCTAAGCGGAGAAATAGTTGCTATGACTCACTTTTCCCTCCGGCGGCGGCAGGAAAAGTGTTGTTATGCAAAACTTAAATTTTGCAAGACAACCGTACTTAGCCAAATTTTTTACTCAATTATTACGATCGTAAATGTCAATCCGAAAGTGGATATTCAGTTTTTCATGGATTTGAAAATGTTCGAAAATAAAATAACATATTTAATTCGAAGGAGAATTGACTTTTCATGGCTCGCTTTCAATTACCCGATTCACTACTTTCGGCGTAAAGAATAATTGTAATAAAAAGGCCTAACCACCATAGGACTATCAGATCACTGTAAGAATACCGGCCATAGTTTCGATTTTGAAAATCCAAAAATCCTTCACAGAGAAGACAATGTGGAAAAAAGACTGACTAAAGAAATTATTTCTATGAAGAACAAGAAAATAATGTGAATTTATTTACTGATACCATGTACCTGAATAACATATACAGGGTGCCCCAGAAGTTGCGCAACCCATTGGGGGGATAGAAAGTGAAAAATATTCTAAGCCAAAAAATCCATGTTTGAAGTTTTTTGATAACGTAGTTAATTAGTAATTAATTAATAAAAGTGACCAATCAGGAGCGCTGAACAGAAGAATAAGTAGGCAGTGGGGACGTGAGAGTGAGACGCCAGAGCTGCTGACGTGTCCCCAGCGTGGGTTTACTGCGTGAAAAGCCGGCAGCAGCTCTGGTGTCTCACTCTCACGTCCCCACTGCCTACTTATTCTTCTGTTGGGCGCTCCTAATTGGTCACTTTCATTAATTAATTACTAATTAACTACGTTATCAAAAATTTTCGAACATGGATTTTTGGGCTTAGAATATTTTTCACTTTCTATACCATCAATGGTGTTCACGCCAAGTGAACGGTTCAGATAACTTTTCTGAATTTTTCATTTTTATTCCTTTCGAAATTAATTCAATTTCTCCGATACCAGGGAGATCCCATATGTGTAGATGCGTCAGTTTGTGGAACGCGCACATGTTGCGTATGTTTTTGTTTCATTTCATTTTTCAATTCAGTTCATTGATTCCCGTAATCGTGAATACATATATCTGCTACCGATAATATAAATTTATTCTGTTTCCTTTCGTGAATCTAGAAAAGTTCAGTTTTTCTTGTGATTCACAATTTTAGTGATTTCGAGTCATTTCGAATTACATTCATTCAAGAACATTCGTTTGTGCGAATTTGGTTCGAAAAGTACTGTTACCAGTGGCGTGGTTATTATTTGGCCACAAGGATAAGTGTTCCTACTTTGACATTTTTAGCAACGGATTTTCACGTCAGCTCTATTCCTTGTTCGTTTGTCGAGCTCGATCACTCTGTTCATGGAAATAGGAGTAACCGACAAGATCTGGTTGACCGTTTTGCTGAAATAGGTAAGACCTTGCAATTGTTAATTTGGGTGCATTTATCCTTTCATTTGTGTTGGGTTTCAATAACTATTTTTAAACATATACAGTCCATTAGCTCTCTTATTTTTCTATTCATAAACTTGGTAAAATTCTCATTATATAAAATTGAACCGCACTTCAGTTCTTCAACTGAAATTCTACCCAACACGTTTTGGTCCTTTGGGCCGGATATTAAGCTCAATCTCAAGCTTATTTCCTCAAAATTTGAAAGTTTCAGTCAAAAATTCAAAAATCTTAGTTTTATAGCGGCCATTTTATATTCAGATATACGACGATCGTCGCAATCTGGCAACATCGTTCCACAACTGACGGGTCGCATACATCTGTTTCCATCGACATATTCAATTTCATTCCTTTTCAATTCATTTTTTGCTGTTTGTATCTGTTTCTTATTAAATTTCTTCATAACAATGCCACCGAAGACAGATACAGGCAATAAAGCATTGGATGTGTTGGTTGAAAAACGGGCCAACATATTTTCTATCATTACCGGAATCTGGCAAAGAGTGAAAGATTATGATGGTACAAAACTCTTCGAATTACAAGCATACCGAGAAAAGATTTCTGGTTATGAATCTAAATTTGAAGGTATACAGGAGGAAATAATGGAATTGAATTGCGAATTATTATCAGAAAATCGTATAGAGACGGCAAAATCGGAGTTGGCGTTTGCTGAAGTGATTGCACGCATAACTGGGCTTTTTTTGTCTCTGAAACGACAGGAAGCTTTGTCGACACATGCGTCGAGTTCGCAAGCTCCGAGTTCAAATGAATCCGTTTTGCTGCCAAAAATTAATATTCGCCCCTTTTCTGGCGAAAGCGCTGAGTGGCCTGAGTTTTTCCAGCTATTCAATTCTTCGGTCCATGAAAACAACAGTTTGACAACCATACAAAAGTTTCAACTGTTGAGATCCTATTTAAGAAATGATGCTCTTGCGGTCATATCGGGGTTACAATTGTCAATTGAAAATTATGAGTTGGCCTATCAAGCTTTGAAATCGCGCTTTCAAAATCCTCGTATGTTGGCTACAATGCATTTGAACGAAATTCTCAATTTTAAGGCTTCAAATAATAATTCGGTCTCGCGTTTGAAAGAATTTTTAAACTGTCACCAAAATTCTGTCAATGCAATAAAAGCGCTGAATATAAAGGACTTATCCGATTTCCTTTTATTTTCCATAGCATTGCGTAATGTTGACCCTTACACGAGAAAAGCGTTTGAAGGTCAATTAAAATCATCCGAGATTCCCGCATATAGCACCTTGATTGAGTTCGTAACGCAACAGCTAACGGCTCAGGAATTTTACGAACAAAGTTCTTCCAGATCTGCATCCAAGTCAACACCATTCAATTCATCTCATTCAGATAAAATAAAACAAGGAATGTTTTATTTGCAAATTCTGCATCCACCTCTCAAAGCTCTAGTGATTCACGTAGCTTCCCGAATTCAAAAAAGTTTCGTTGTCCGAAATGCTCTGATTCGCATCCATTATTCGCCTGTGCTTCCTATATGAATTTGTCAAGACAAGACAAATTCGAATTTTTGAAAAATTCCAAGCGCTGTTTCAACTGCCTTGGTCTACACAATTTCAAAGATTGCGCTTCCAAAAATTCGTGTCGATTGTGTAGATCGAATCGTCATCACACCAGTCTCCACCCCGATAACGAATCTTCTTCTAATAATGAATCTGCCAATCAATCAAACGGACCATCTCGGATTCCACTTGAAACAAATCATGTCGAAAATCAGCCTTCAACTTCTCATTCCATTCCTTCGAATGATGTTATTAATTCCTATCACATCAATAGGAAATCGGCCTCAGTAAATCAAGTACTTCTTGGCACTGTTCAAGCGAGAATAGAATCCGCAGATGGTTCAATGATATCTGTAAGAGCAGTTTTAGACCCTGGATCCCAGATTTCAGCCATTAGTCAACCCCTAGTCGAAAGATTAGGTTTGAAAATTGACCCTGTCAATATATCTATTTCTGGCATTGGTCAATCAAATGCAAGACCGTTAGGTTTAGTAGAATGCCGGATGTATCCTAGATTGGGATCACAATTCTTACAGGTGGATGCCATTGTATTACCGGAAATTACAAATGAGATTCCTTCTGCACCCTTGTCTCAAGACATATTCAGACATTTTCAGCATTTAAATTTGGCTGATGAACATTTTCACCGTTCTCAACCAATAGATGTACTCTTGGGCGCTGATACGTATTCGCTGGTTTTCGATCGCGATGGTCGAATTTCGTCTTCTGGATTTCCTACCGCCGTTAACACATTTTTCGGTTGGACTATCATAGGTCCTATAAAAGAGTCCTATTCCAAAATCAAATCGGTTTTTTTCACCCGATCTAGCCCTATTGATCGCCAGCAGAAATTATGGTCGGAAAAATTAGGTTGTGATGAGAGCCTTCATGTGATTCTCACTCTGACGAGTGTTCTGAAGTCGTAGATGATAATCAGGCGTTGAGGATTCCTCGCTCTGTCATTCGTTCACATGAGTGTCAAATCATACCGGTGGGTTTCTGTGACGCATCTGAGAAGGCATACGAAGCCTCTGCTCATCTTTCGGATACATTTGAAAATCACATTTCATCGCACTTATTGGCCGCTGAATCGGAGGTAGCTCCATTGAAAACAATTTCGGTTCCTCGATTGGAACTATCTGCTGCGGTTTTGTTTGCTAAATTGGTCGGAACGATTCTGGACAATAGGTTTCCTCTTAGAATATCTGAAGTTCGCCTGTTTTCAGATTTTCAAATTGTGCTGCCATGGTTGACAACACCCCCTCATCGCCTCAAAACGTTTGTTGCTAATCGTGCAGTCGCGATAAACAGTTTGGTTCCTGACGTTTCATGGCATCATGTATCCACAGAGTCAGATCCAGCTGATTTGCCATCTCGAGGTCTCACGCCTCAGCAATTTCTTACCCCAAGAATCCACCATTTTTGGCTTCCTGATCCCGATTACTTAGTAACTCCAGTTTCCAATTGGCCACCACTTTTCACCGGTTGTGATCTGAATTCAGCTCCCTTAATTGAATCGAAAACTAATATCGATGTTGCAACCGCAAACGAGCCTCCAGTAAATCCGCTTTTAATGGTTATCTCAAATTTTTCAAATTTAAATAGGGTGCAACGAGTCTTCGCCTATTTAAGAAGGTTCGTTTTCAATTGTCACCACGGAAACAATTCAGTGTCACGATTGTCCGGCCCAATTTCTCAGGATGAGCTGGAGGAAGCCCTCGAATCCATTGTGTTGATCACACAGCATCATCACTTCAATAAATTGCGCCAGAATTTATTTCAAAAAAAAATCAATCGAGAAATCGTTTCGATCTTTGAATCCTTATATCGATTCTGCAGGATTGATCAGGGTAGGAGGAAGATTACAATTCTCTTCTTTACCACAGAGTGCTAAGCATCCAGTTTTGCTCACCAAATGGTGTGCGTTGTCACGTTTAATATGTCTACAATTTCACTTAATCTCGCTTCATTCCGGTCCTAACACGACGATGTCTTTAATTCGGCAAAATTATTGGATTTTGTCCTTACGAAATCTGGTTCGAGAGTGCATTCGAAAATGCATAACATGCACAAGGTTTCGAGGTACAACTTATCAACCCTTCATGGCTCCTCTACTTGCCCCCAGAGTCAATATTTCACGTTCTTTTAGTAAGGTGGGTGTGGACTTTGCTGGCCCCCTTTCATATCGGTCAAATAATTCCCGCAAACCAACAATGATGAAAGCATATTTTGCTCTCTTCATTTGTTTCGTTATCAATGCAGTTCATTTGGAACTTGTCTCGTCCCTCACCGTGGAGGCCTTTTTATCGACCTTAGATCGTTCTATCGCTAGACGAGACATACCTCAAGAAGTTTGGTCCGATAATCTTAATGGTAGCAATTTCGTCCGATTCGATTTTTACGATTCGAGATGCGTCTATAAAGACCGCAACCGGTCGATATACAAGAGTCCTCACACGATTGGTCTCGATTGATATTTAATTTTAAGCGATCACTTCAAATTTTCCTCAATTCTTTAGATATTAGTTTGTTAGATTTTAGATTCAACTTCACTGCTTCCAATATTCTGTAAAATTCATACAATTTTACGGCGGCCTGTTTTGTTCACGCCAAGTGAACGGTTCAGATAACTTTTCTGAATTTTTCATTTTTATTCCTTTCGAAATTAATTCAATTTCTCCGATACCAGGGAGATCCCATATGTGTAGATGCGTCAGTTTGTGGAACGCGCACATGTTGCGTATGTTTTTGTTTCATTTCATTTTTCAATTCAGTTCATTGATTCCCGTAATCGTGAATACATATATCTGCTACCGATAATATAAATTTATTCTGTTTCCTTTCGTGAATCTAGAAAAGTTCAGTTTTTCTTGTGATTCACAATTTTAGTGATTTCGAGTCATTTCGAATTACATTCATTCAAGAACATTCGTTTGTGCGAATTTGGTTCGAAAAGTACTGTTACCAGTGGCGTGGTTATTATTTGGCCACAAGGATAAGTGTTCCTACTTTGACATTTTTAGCAACGGATTTTCACGTCAGCTCTATTCCTTGTTCGTTTGTCGAGCTCGATCACTCTGTTCATGGAAATAGGAGTAACCGACAAGATCTGGTTGACCGTTTTGCTGAAATAGGTAAGACCTTGCAATTGTTAATTTGGGTGCATTTATCCTTTCATTTGTGTTGGGTTTCAATAACTATTTTTAAACATATACAGTCCATTAGCTCTCTTATTTTTCTATTCATAAACTTGGTAAAATTCTCATTATATAAAATTGAACCGCACTTCAGTTCTTTAACTGAAATTCTACCCAACAATGGGGTGCGCGACTTCTATGGCACCCTGTATATTAACTTGATGAAAAGATGCAGGTGAAAATGGGAAATTGTGTTTATTACCGCCGTTCATGATCAGTAGTGGGGTTACCAGGATTGGAAACAAATGTGACGTCTAGGAGGATCCAGTGTATGACTTTGCTAATATGCACATCTTATTATATTGATTATTGTTGATTTTGCAAATAACCTTTATTATACATTCATCTCAACAACGAAATTGAAAACGTCTTCCATTTTTGGAATAAAGCTGTGATCTCTCGAGTGAGTCTCTCCGTTCTGTTCATTTGAGATACACTTCAGTCTAATGCATTGTTGTCAACTTTTGTTTGTTTATTTTTTGATTGATGATTGGCTGTCAACTTGATCTTTTTGTATCTTGTGAATTATTGTAATGTTATTGTGTTTGGAATTGTTTTTTATCGATTGTAGTCTGAGGAAGGTGAGAAATAAACCACCGAAACGTCGCCATAGATATCTAAGATTTTTATTGTTCCTTCAACATTATCAATATTCATATTGGAACGAAAATTTGAAGAATTAACACTCACAATTCTCTGAGATAACTACGCAGCCAATCAAGAAATATACCCCTGAACATCAAGCTGTAACATTTACTCAAAATGAAGCGTATCGAAGGCACAAGACATATCAAAAAACAAGCCAGCAACATGTGAGTTGCGATCCATACACTCATACACGGACTCAATGAAATCAAAGTGCAGCCGTTTGAGTTGACAATTCTAGTGAAAACGACATTCGGCAAAACACTAAGGATTGAAATGGGACGATAATTTAGATAACCATGGAGTCCTTGAGCGTATTGGAAAATTCACCTGTCGTTACTGCAAGATTGACTTCATGGGCAAAGTGCTCGCTAATGGTTTCAGAGATGCTTTTCACTATTTTGATTGAGATGGAATGTAACCCTATGCATTTCTTTTAATTGCATCGAGGACTTCAAACTTAGTTACTGGATAAAAATAGAAGGTAAAAACTAAAAGGGTTAAAACTAAAGGTGTTGTAGTACAAGAAATAGACAAGTTGTCACTATAACAAACCTTCTACTTAGACTGAGCCACTGTGGTGAACTGTCTTGCGAACAAGTTAACCAGCACCGAAGGACTATCGGATTTAACTCCATCGATCGTTCAATGAAAACCACCACAGGGTGACTGAAGTCATCCAACATAATAATAACAAAGAAATCGCCATGTGAGCCTTCCTGGATGTATGTGGGGCCTTTGACAACACAACACACGTGTCTGTCGGAGATGCACTTGAGAGGCGAGGAGTGAATGGATGTATGAGGTGTTAACGACGAGAATAGCTGAGACCTCGATGGGCGAGGCATCCGTCTTTGCCAAAGCTAATCATGGAACACCTCAGAGTGGGGTGATATCTCCCCTCTTATGGAGCCTAGTGGTGAATGAACTTCTACACAGGCTTACGGAGCTTGGCTTCGAAAGTGTAGGCTATGCTGACGACATAGTCCTAATAATTCGAAGGCACTTTTTGCGACGTATTGCAGAAGAGCCTCCGAATTATTGAGCAGTGGTGCTTGTCAGTGGGGCTGAACATCAACCCAACCAAAACCACATCAATTCCGTTCACTCAGAAGATTAAACTTCCAGACATGAAGACGTTACCATTCACCGAAAATATCTTGGGGTGGGAGTCAAATATCTAGGAATAACCCTGGCTAGCAAGCAAACTTCTGTGGAATAAGCATGTTGATAATGCTGCTGGTAGAGCTACAAGGGCTCTGATGGCATGCAGACGTCTATGCGGCAGGAATTGGGGTTGTAACTAGGGATTGCATTACCGGTTTACCGATTTACCGCCCTTAATGTTTTTCAAATTCCCGACGAAGAAACCAGCGCTGATCCCTTGTTTCTGTAATACACGAACAGGGATTGTAAAATATTCAAGTGTGTAAAAGTGTGAAAAGGAAATGCAATATTTTTGGAAAGAGGGAATTCAGGGGAAATACTTAGAAATGGCTTTCGCAGCACTCATGATAACTCGGCCTACTGGTGTGGAGACCTAATCTTATTGTATTGATATATCAATACTTTAATCACATAATCTCATTGTAATGATATATCAATACTTTAATCACTTAGCCAAGGCCTAATCTTTGTTATAATTGTTCCTGTCGCAGTTATGGGTTTTTTGGACTCCACATGCACTAGGAGGCCGAATTGTCATGAGTGCTGCGAAAGCAAATTTCAAGTATTTTCCCTGAAATCCCTCTTTCCAAAAATATTGCAATTTCTTTTTCACACATTTACATTCTTTCAATCCCTTTCGTTTAATGAGAAAGGTCCAGAGAAAAAAGCTTATAAGCTTTGTTTCTCTCAGGGTCTAAAGGAATCGGATGAGTCGTTGAGAAAGTTAGAAACGATAGATATTTTTTTATTCAAATTACTATTTCGAATGTTTCAGGGCCTCTTACTAGTCTTTGAGTTAGGTTTATTATTTTTTTTTTAATTTACCTAGAGTTTCTGTTGATATTATTTGATGAGATTTAAACTTTGTTCATTTATTTTGTGGCTTATTCTTTTATGTCGGAAAAACGGTAAATACCGGTAAACTGGTAATATTTCAAATAATTTACCGCATTACCGGTAAATTCAAATTCGGTAAATTTGCAATCCCTAGTTGTAACCCAAAATTTTTGCGATGGATGTACGTCATGATTGTAAGACCTATAATCACATATGGG
Source organism: Adalia decempunctata (assembly GCA_951802165.1). Taxonomy (NCBI): domain Eukaryota; kingdom Metazoa; phylum Arthropoda; class Insecta; order Coleoptera; family Coccinellidae; genus Adalia; species Adalia decempunctata. The sequence continues at coordinate 38,869,766 of OX637699.1, read as the reverse complement.
GCAGTAGCCTGGTTTGCTAAGGCAAGTCAGGTAAGTACGAGGAAAATGCTCGACAAAGTACAATGGCTTGCCTGTGTGTGCAACATGGTAGCAATGAGAACGTGCCCAACGAGGGCGCTTGAGGTCATCACAGACCTTACACCTCTATATCTAGTGATGAGGCCATCCTCAGAATATCTAAAGAGGGAAAAGGCAATGAGAGAATCAGGAATCAGAGAGTTTGTTCCCTTCTGAATGACTATATCTCATCTGCAAACCTTCCTAGTGATATAATGATCAAGAAAGTAGAAACATTGAGAAAAACTTCAACACAATGCTAAGCAAATGAGAGGATTGGGAACGGGAATATACGGACTATAATCTCAAAGAAAATACAATAAAATGGTATACAGATGGTTCTAAAACCGCTACAGGAGCATGGCGCTGGGATTTGTGGGACAAGTACCAAGTGTGCACTATCGTTAGAATCCTGTACAAGCGTCCTTCAAACGGAAATACTTGCAATCGGAAGATGTCTAGATATACATCTAGAAAGAAACTATCAGAAGTACTATATAGCTAGTCATATGGATGGTCAAGGTGCCGTTAAAGCACTGAGCTCCTATGTCATTGATTCAAAGCTGATTTGGGAGTGCCGGAACAAACTCAATGAGGTGGGAAAAAAGAATGAAATCTTTTCAATCTGACTTCCCGGTCATTCGGGAATCGTAGAAAACGAAAAGGCCAATACATTTGCCAGAAAGAGCGCGCAAACGCCACTCACTGGCTCAGAACTCATCTGTGGTATAGGAAAATGAACCTATAAGGACGAGTTAATGGTGAAGAAGAAAACCGAGAGGGAAGAACTCTGGCGGAATCTCCTAGGGATGGATCACTACAAAAAGTTCCTCCGAAACTGCTAGATCCAAGAAATATCTGGATCTCAGTAAGAACCAACTATACCTAGTCACTGTGCATGGCTTTCTCACAGGACTAAAGAAGCATCTGTTGAGAATAGGTTTATCGGACACTGACGAGTGTAGATTCTGTGCGGAGGGGGAAGAAACTCCTATTCATCTGGTTACGGAATGCTATGCCATTGCAAGCCGAAGGAAAAAGGGCTTTGGACAAGAAACCTGTAAGAGTGGGGAATTATCCTCGTTGAAGCCGTCCCAGAGATACTGGATTTCATCTCTGGAACTGGAAGGCGAGCTGTAGAGGCCAATGATAACAGCTTTCACACTGTATATTCATCAGCTAGTCTTACGGCGGCTTAGATTATACTATTTATAATGAAATCAAAACGCTATTTCCATCAATTGCGCGATCAATTTCTAAGTACATATTATTAATATGTAATTTACAAAAATTTCGTGCTCAAACGGCCTGTCAAATATTTTTTCGGGGAATAGTGATGCTGGTCAAACAATGGTAATTTAGCTTTGTTCGTGTAGATATACACTGTGTCCGTTAAGTATGGAACAAATTCATTTTTAGCTAAACAGGACACCAAAAATGTATCACATGTTGATTCCAATTGGTACAGGGTGGACAAAAATACAATAGTTTTTGTTTGGAAACAGCTCATTTTTATTACTCTAAACATGTAGCAAACATTTAAACCAGTTGCCGCTAGACAATAAGTATGTTTGATAATATTGTTAATTTACCCAATAAAGAATGTTACGCGTTACTTTATGAGCACACACAAAACTATTGTATTTTTGTCCACCCAGTAGGTACCAATTGGAATCAACATGTGATACATTTTTGGAATCAGCTCAGCTAGAGTAATCCGAAAATTAAGACAAAATGGGGGTGTACCATTAAAAAAAATGACGGTGGCGTCATTACTCGAACGTAATTCACCCTGTATATTAGATTATTTTTTCAAAATACGGTAACTTAACATAAAAAATCGACGTGTTTTAGGATTATTTCTTAAAATGTCCTGTTTAGCTAAAAATGAATTTGTTCCATACTTTACGGACACAGTGTATATAAAAAAGTTTATTTGCTTGAAAATTCGTTTTATTAGATATATTTTAAAAATTTTCAGTCAATCTCACTCTCAGGGATATCAAACAAAATTTAAATTAAGCCTATTTTTATTAAAAAAGTTCTATGTGCAAGACGTTTCATCTAATAGAATTTTCTTGAATATTTTGGAACACCCACTGTGTGCCTTACCAGCAAACGAATGGAAATTTTGTCATCAAGACAAAATCGAAGATAACAAAGTAAAGTAAGCTTTTCTTCTTTGATACTGAAATAAGCAAAATTCAGTTCACAGTTATATGTAAAACTGATTTCAATTTTATATCATACTAGCTGACCCGACAGACTTCGTCCTGTCAAAAAGATTTGTAATGTGGCAGTTTTTGTGCCTACGTATTTTAAAAAATTCTCCTGAACAGAACCGTCACCCTGGTGATAGGGCGTTGTGAATAAAAAATAATTAAATAAAACATATATAAGGATTTAAAAGTAAGTAATCGCTTTATTGTTAATCATGTGAATCATAATTATTATTATTATCATTGTAGTGCTTTGTGGTATACGATGTTTTTTGTTTGATTACCTGGCGCATAGATAAACAAATCTGATGGTTTTCCAACACGGGAACAGGCAACATACAATTGACCATGTGAGAAACATGGGTTTTCTAGATTAATACCACAAACACTTAATGATTGCCCCTGGGACTTGTTTATAGTCATAGCAAAAGCAAGTCGCACTGGAAACTGTAGTCGTTTAAACTCAAATGGCACATCAGTCGGAATCATTGGGATGCGCGGTATGAGAACATCTTCTCCTTTATACTTTCCTTTGAGTATAGTTGCTTCTGTCACATTGTTTAGTAATTTTTTTATCGCTAACCGTGTACCGTTGCAAAGACGCGGTTGGTTGATATTTCGCAACATTATAACCACCGATCCAACCTTTAATTGAAGATTGTGAGGTGGCAATCCTGGCAAATCCAGCGAGTTTAAAAATTCCGGTGGATAGTTGACTACATCATCTTGATTAGTAGCCGAATCAACTGATTTATATATCCTCAATTCGCCTGTAATTTGTTCTTGAATTTTGAAATTTAATTCATTTACATCTATGTTTTTTGCAGCCAGTAAAGCTCGTTCGCTCAACCAATCATGGTTTCTGTAATTTTGAGAAACATCTGGAAACACCTTCTGAATAAGTTCATCTTTTGATTGAGTTAACTGACAAAAACTTTGAGGAAAGTTAATGCAGCCAGTCAAAATGTCTATAGGTAATTTGCCATTACCAATGTCAATGAGTTGTTTAGATAATATGTTTCCAGATTGGTCATTTTGCAACTCGACACGCATATTCTTGCTTAAATGAAGTACTTTGACATGTTTCCACAAATTGGAGGACTTTAGACATGCATTGAGTTCATCAGCTGGCCTTGATCGTGGAATCACTGGCAATGTTTGACGAAAATCTCCTGCTAATAAAATCATTGCACCACCAAATCGGTTATTATTGCTCCGTAGATATTTTAAGGTTCTGTCTAAAGCCTCCAAAGATTTTTTATGTGCCATCGTGCATTCATCCCAAACAATCAATTTACATTGCTGCAAAACCTTTGCCATTGCAGAGTTCTTCGAAACGTTACAGGTTGGAGTTTCATTGCTTTGCATATTTAATGGCAATTAAGCCGTACGAATTGTTTTGTTTATTTAAAATTTGGATATTAAAAATAATAAAACACTGTTGGTACCGCGATTTTTGTTTGACTGATGTAATGACGTGGAAACTGATGCATTTTATCTCGCGTGCCGAAACTAATACAAAAGAAACGCGAGTTTCGGAACGCGACATTAAACTCCTCCAACTATGTATTCTGTGCTCCAACGCACACACACACATTGTTTTGATAGATATGATCTTTGACGTTAGGAACACACCTACATTGCTTAGACAACAGTGAGTGCTTGTAATTTAATATGAACTCTATACCATAGCAATAAAGCTCAAATTGACTACGTTTTAGTTACAAATCATTTGTATGGGAAAAAGAAAAGGGCTATTTTTAGGGTTTTTCCAGCAATAATTCTAATTTTTCTCGCCGTAAAAACCATCCTTGAACTTCAACGAACATTTTAAAAAAAGATTTGGCCAAATTGGTCCAGGCGTTGTTGAGTTATGCGCTTACCAACACATTTTGCGATTCATTTTTATATTATAGATAAAAGGTTGCAGTGCTCTGAAAATTATTTCTTGCGCAATACTTCCCCCTCATTCTCTTCAAGCTTCTAATACTAAGAATTTATGATCGTGAGATTGAGTAAAATTTTCTTCGTCAGTGTTACTCCAGGATCTTTTTTGATATTACAAAGCATGAAACTCACTGGTTCACTTGTAAAATACATAAATTAAAAGAATTCCTCATATTTACCGCTAACCAGCGACCTGTTCTAAAGGTTTTGGGGTTAACACTGGTGAACTAATCACATGGTTTGGATTGCCTTATTCAATTAACACAAACAAACCTCAATTTCTCTTAGGCAATATTAACGTTTGAAGTAGCGAAAGTGTTCTGTGTATGGAATGCCTTTCATAAAACTCAGATTTTACTCAACTGTTACTGATGGGGCTAAGCGGTAGCGGCGTTGTCTATGAACGCAGTCATTGGCCCTACTTACTTGGTCTTCCAAAAATAACTTGTTGGCAATATGTACAAGGTGTTCGACTTGAATGATGCCACCTAGTGTAGCTGCAACATTATATTCAGGAGCCAATGTGAGGACCATCAACGCCTCAACAATCAACTGACGGTACTCAGGCTGTGGTATTGTATTCAACACAGTTTCCACTGCCAATGCAAACTTCAGTTCACCTGGTGTCATTTCCTGGGTTAAACTTTGTGGCAAGACTTTTCCAGCGATGTCCAAACCATGACACTGCAAAATCGAAAAATTCCACATTGAATCGCCTAGTATAAGAAAGGTAAATTCAAATCGATTCAAACATCTTGTTTCTGTGACCATGCGACTCAGAGAACTCCTCAGGAATTAAAACCAAACCGGGATATCTGTTGGGTGACGTTTTGTTTTCAAAGGATAAAAGTAAATATGTACAGTTTTTAAGCATACTAAGAAACCGTGAATTAGCCTTTTTACATTTTTAATTTTGATTCGAAAATTCAGATCATAATCCAGTTTACGTAACTTTTTCACTTGAGACCATTATTTCCATAATTTTTATCAAAGTTACGAATCTGGTTATTTTATGTATAAAAGTACAATTCATGGAGATTAAGTTACAAAAAAAATTTCACAGAGAAGTCTTGTACTTTTTTTTAATATCCTTTTTAAGATGGTCAAGTCGAAAATTCTCAAAGTTCATAAAAAAATTCATAACTCGAAAACCGTGAAAAATAGCATAACATACATGGGGGTGATTCGAATAGCCCATGACACGAGGGACCTGTTTTTTCCTTTTTGACGTCAATCTTTTGGCCACCCTGTATATGACTTTTATCTGTATCTTGTAGCCCTGAAGAAGCAACAATATATGGTTGCGAAACGTTGGCATTAGCTGAAATTTGCTGATTATTTCATCACCTTCCTAGTTCCCAATCAAATTAATTTACATAATGTTCAGAGGAAGTGACTCTTCGAGTTCATATTCAATCAGTGGGAGATTCTTCGAGAACATCAGTCAGAGATACGGAGAGAGTGTTAGAAAACAATTGAAGTCATGGATTAGCTATGATAGGAGGGCGGCATCACTACATAATAGGAAGATTTTTTTGCTGGAATGTAGGAAGAAATGAGGTATTTCCGAAACATATAACCAATAATGTGAATTGAATAGATATTTTGTCATTGGAAGAGAATTTTCCCTTCGTTAGATTTCGTTAGATTTCAGAAGTGCAATTGAATGTTGTAATAGGGATAACAATTTGGAAATTACAGTTAGTTCGCAGTAAGTTAGATGATATTAAACTGACGTTACGTGATATATTGCCGTATGAAGTATATTTGAACTTCTCTGATAGATGTAAGAAAAACTTTCTGAGGGTTTTCACTCAAATTGAGTGTAATGATATGAGAAAATTGAAACAACTTTGTAAAGACTTTTCCAGGGTTGCGGTCTGTTCTGACTCACATCCGGGTTTCTTGTTCAATTACACGGATGCTGTGTTGCCCGATGATGTTAGCTCGATTTTATCCCTCGGTCCAAATTTCGGTGTTCCACTGCCCTATTCCGATAATAATAAAAGAGTTTGAGTGGAGAGTACAAAGCATTGGATTGGTTGATGAAGCTAAGAATATACCCCGTGCTCGTGGGGTGTATGTCATTACTAATTTTTGGCAACGTCCCTCTTCCTCGAAAAACAATATTTCTCTCATTAAATTGCTCATTATGGCTAAAGCCTTTATTAAAAGTCATCCAGAGATCATAGTTATGAGGGCGGACAAGGGGAACTCAACTGTTATCATGTTGAGAAAGGATCATGATGTTTGCATGATTGATATGTTGTCTGATTCTAATACTCATAATAAGACCAAGAAGAACAATACTGATAATTTTCAAAAAATTGCTAATCAACTGATAGGTCAGATGATGAGTGAACCAATTGACGATAGGGTTGAGGCGTCGAGAATGAGAAGATACAATTATGTGCCTTCGAGATTATACGGCCTACGAAAAACACACAAACCTGGATTCGACCAGTTTTGAGTTGTATTGATTCACCTTCATATAATATTTCTGTTTTTGTGCATCACATTTCGAATCTGGTTAATTCCACATCACCCTAGAATGTAAAAAATTCCTATGAATTTGTTTCTTTGATTCGCACTGTTTCTGTGCCTGAGGGCTACTACTTAGTGTCCTTGGATTTGGTTTCCTTGTGTGCCAACATCCCTAAGACTCTTGTCCTAGAAATTATTAGAAGGCGGTGGAGGTATATTCCTGCATTCGCCGATTTGTCGAGGGAACTATTTCTGAGGTGTGTAGACCTCATATTTTCGGCCAGTTTCACGTTCCGAGGTGATATTTATGAGCAAGTGGATGGAACGGCTATGGGTAACCCAGCCCGTCCATCTTTGGCCAATATGGTGATGTCTCAGTTGGTGGAAGTGTGCCAGTATAGATTATCTTTTCGTATACCTATTCTAAAGGTGTATGTTGACGACACTTTCTTGGCTGTCCCGAATGACAGGGTGGATGAATTTTTAACCGTGTTTAATTGTTATCACCAGCGACTTCAATTCACAAGCGAGGTCGAGGTAGATGGTTCATTGCCATTTCTTGATGTTTTGGTGATGAGACGGGAGGATGGATCGTCTGTTTCGAGTTGGTTTACAGTAAACCAACAAGTTCCGGTCGAATTTTAAATCATATTGTAGTTGAAGGTGAGTATATTACGTTCCAATTCTTTGAAAAGACGGTCATTTCGCGCGAATTAAACTGAGGGCCACAATCTGAACGAAATCTGACAGGTGCACCTCTATCGGAAAAAATATTCCTCAAACAATTTATAATATTATTAGTATTAGGAGAATCACTTCCAAACTGGCATACTATTGGCCATCCAGAATGACGATCCACATACACCATGAAATGTTTTTCAGAGCAAGAAAATGTATCAGCTGAAACGTATCGAAATGGTCGTGTGGGAGGTGGATCACTCATTGGTTTTAATATTTCGTCATCGAAAACATCTTTGCATTCTTCAATAAGATTATTTTGAATAAGCTCACACCGTTCTTCAGTCGGTTCGTCGGGAACTTCTTAGGTTCTCGGTATATCTGCGGTTAAATATATTGGTAAAGGTTTCGGAAATTGTTGATGTATGATGCCGAGGTTAATCATCGAATTCCTGTCGATGAACAGCTCATTCACACTTTTGCAAATATATGTATATTTGTCGTGGTGGATAGTCTACCATAAGATATTTCACATGTTATAAAGTCTAGTATGTTTAAAGGAGAGGAATTGGCCGACATCAAGTTCAGGTTGCTGTGGAGTAATTTCTTTTTCGGTATAGACAACATTTTAAGAAAGTTTTCACCAGCAACTGCCACCTCTGTTCCTGTATCTGGAATATCCTTAAATGTGGCGATATTAGAATTATTGCTGCCTACCAATTTGATATCAACACAAATGTGACAAGAATTCCCTGATGAATGTTGTCCTGTTGTGTCTTCGACTTGTAAATATATTTCAACTGTAGATTCTTGAGGCCAAAGGATACCTTTTTTCCATTTTCCATTTTTCGACTTCGGCTCTGTTAATGAGATATAGCCATTTGAAAAAAAAATGGGCTAAATATGTGCCTGAAACAATTCTCTGCAAACACATCAAAGTTCATATTTGAATTATCGAAATCATTCATTAATGATCCCTATTAATGCATGATTTCTTATTTTAATGCACAATTGTCATGGCAACCGAACATATAAATATTCAGTCGGAGAATAGATGCATCTATGTCGGAGCACTATCGAGCTGTCAAATTTACTCATTCGCTTTCGATCATAATCTGATTTTACAGTTACGCTATTATACATAATGAATAACGAAGAAAATATCCCTTCGACACAGTTAGATGTGGAAAAAACTGCTGAAGCAGCAACTTTGAATCTGCTACCTGAAAAGAGCCGCATTTATATGAGAAAACATAGGCAGAATTCCGATCTTGGTGCAAGAGAAGAACGTTATGTGTTGGCATACTTTACGAGTATTGCGGAAAAGGGACATTTAGCAAGTTTATGGCCAAAGTATTCGATGCTGAAAGCAACACTAAATGTTGAAGACAATATTGATATAAGCAGATACCACAAACTGGTGATGTTTGTTGAACAAGATAAGCTGAGATACCTCCTAAAAAAATCGAAAAAGAACATGTGGAAGAGTTCATAGCGAATGCTTCCAATAGTATTTTGTTGATGTCGAAGGTAAAAGTAAAACTCAATTGAATATTGAATCGTTATTCCAACTTCTTCTCATGAAAAAAATGTAAACTACTCAGAATGTCACAACATGTTCTATATCCCATCTATAGACCAGTCCAACGATCTGTCACGATCAGCTGTTTAAGTGACTGCTGGGAGCAAACAAACAACAAACAGATTGTTCACTGTGTGTTTTTCACGCAATTGCTTCATTTTTGTCGTATAAAAGCATGCTACTATTTTGTTGTGTGGTTACTTGGGGAAGTAGAAGTAGTCTTGGCATTGTGAAATTCTATAAAATTTCTATTTGTTATTTGTTTGCTCCCAGCAGCCATCTTGAAAAGGTGATCAGCTGTTTTGTTGGACTGGTTTATGAATTTTTCGAGAACTTCTAATATGAACATAGAAATTTACATTATGTCCAATTTATATTCAATTCATGATGAGGTCGACGGAAAAATCTTGTAATCAACTCGTTTATTAATCCAGCGATTAATGGTCTCGAACATTAACGCGCTCGCTCCGCTCACGCGTTAAAGTATTTCGACCATCAATCGCTGTTATTAATAAACTAGTTGATTAAATAACTATTAAATTTGTAGTATCATTTATATGTATATCATGTGCTGAGAAGGACACTTCTGTGACTAGAGGTATGTAAATAGAATAAATAAATATACGAATTATTTGGTTAGGTAGTGGATCAATTACATATAAGAAAAAAACTATTTTCTTCTTGCCAACGTTTCGAACTTTATTGAGTTCATCCCCATGGCTCTACAAAATAGGCTGGTACCTACCAAAACATATCTATACTCTGTTCAAATATAAGAGACATCAAAATAAACAAAGTCGCGCAGAGGTAGGATGGGCTTCCTTCAGGTAGAGACTTTATTTCAGGGCTCCAGGGTCGGATCGAGGATAGTTCACACAATCATATAAACTCAAATTCATTTATTCAACATATTCTGTGTCACTTTCATCCAGATTCACCAGCACTCGCTCTATTGTTGACTCCATGATATTATCGAGCTGACACATTTTTTCTTTGACATCAGTTACAACATGATGTATGCATTTCTTCCATTTCTCAGCACCAATCGAGCCTATAGCTCCCAGAAACAAATTACGAACCTCAGCAATTTTAAATGAGGAGTTCTGAGCAGCTACTTTTCCTTTTACTTGAGCCCAAATGAGCTCGATTGGATTCATCTCGCAATGATATGGTGGGAGTCTCAATACTGTTCTTCCCGTCTCATTGGCCATTTCATCTATAATTAATTTTTCATACCTCCCTCTATTTGCCTTGACCAGAGCAAGAAGTCCCGCCTTCAAAAGATCATTTTCGAAGGAAATATTTTTACTGAATATTTTACTGAGCAACCAATTTTTGACATATTCCTTGCGGGTTGAAGACGGAATCGATTCCATTTTTCTCGAATGATAACTGGCGTTGTCCATTACGATGACAGCGTTATGATCCAGAGTTGGCAAAATTGTTGAGAACCACTTTTCGAACGATTCCCCGTTCATTTCCTATCGACATTCCGTTCTAAGCTTTAAGTACGATCCTGGCAGTCTTTTGGGGGCGTGACAAGAATTGTAGAAAAGATCCTTTGACCAATAAGCTGTTAGTATGCGCAAAACAAACCGATTTGGTTTGTTTGTTTACATTCTCTTATATTTGAACAGACTATAGTATCAATCATTGGACTTACTGAAAGATTCAGTCTTTTCTGTATCAAATCTGGTGAGAAAAACCATAAAAAACTCTAGACTGCACGAACACATAGGTTGTATAGATAAAAATACCATTCTATATACATATATAAGAACTAGACAATAAAAGGAATGATGCATCTAGTAACGTGGGTTGCTCATTGAAAACAATATGATGTAAAATTCGAAACAGTCAGCATATGCATTTGTTGCGAGGTTTCACCGTAAAAAGGGGGGATAAACAATTACTCATCTTGGAATACCTTTAGGCCCGGTTGTACAGTGCTAGTTCAATTCCACGCTCAACTGAACTCAGCTCTCTCTTGAGCTAGGTTCAGATATCTCATTCGGTTGTACAGGTTACGTTTGAGTCGAGTTCAACTAAACTTTCGTTGAATGCAATTCTTCAGAAAATGGCAACGTCGCTTCCTTTGGGACATACGTTTTCGATACGAATTGTGACAAATTTTGGTCAAATGGAAAGAAAAAAACGTAATCCATCATTCGATAAACAGAATCTTTGAAAACATTCAGTTTCACACACCTCAAAATGATTTATTCTCTCCCTATATTTCTTTGGCATTCTTCTCGATCATTGCAAAATACACTGCTTCCACGAAATCTTAATCATCAGCCATTTCCGCAAGATTATTGCCGAGTTGAAAATCCATTTCTATCAATCTGATGTACAAGAATCTATGTTTTTGAGTGAAACACTCATTCACAAAAATAAATAATACTGACAAGAGAAAGCGGAGCGTTTAATCACAGGTATTCTGTGGTTTCAACTCTCAACTATTTGACATATAACCAATAAATTGTTAATTTGAAGTGACATTTCATCTGAACCAGGTTTGAGCGCCCGATTTCGGTAGCTCAACTTGAGGGTCGATTTGAGCGAAGCTCAGGCTTGAACTAGCACTGTACAACAGATGTTTCATGGTTGAGTAGGGCTCAGTCTTGAACTCGGCTTAAACTCGGACTGTACAACCGGGCCTTAATGAGATTGTAATAAGCCGTATTAAGGCCTTCTATATCTCTCCTCATATTGACACTGTCACTCTTCAGAATATGGACCATCTCACTCAACTTAGACAAAGAAGGCTGAACATCCAGTATTTTCACTTCTTCGAAATTGAAATTGTGGTTGTTTTCTCTTGTGTGTTCTACCAGAGCTGTCGGATTTGTGACATTGGGCCGTTGTACATCTCTCTTATGTTCGGACATCCGTTGTTTCAAATAACGTCCCGTTTGGCCAACGTAGTAATAGTTATAGTCATAGTGAAAAGGGGTTACAGTCCACTGCGACCTTAAGGTCTATTGTGCCCCCTGACAGAGCTGTCATCATCACGCCTCCTACAGCTCGCCCTCCAGTTCCAGAGATTTGGTGAAATCCAGTAACTGGGACGGCTTCAAGGAGGATAACTCCCCACTTCTACAAGTTTCTTGTCCAAAGCTATCTTTCCTTTGGCTTACAATGGCATAGCATTCCGTAACCAGGTGAATAGGAGTTTCTTCCTCCTCCCCACATAATCTACACTCATCAGGGTCCGATAAACCCATTCTCAACAGATGCTTCTTTAGGCGATAATGTCCTGTGAGAAAGCCAGTGAGTAGGTGAAATTGGTTTTTACTGAGATCCAGATACTTTTTGGATCTAGCAGTTTCAAAGTTCCGGAGGAACTTTTTGGAGTGATCCATCCCTGGGAGATTCCGCCAGAGTTTTTCTCTTTCAGTTTTCACCTTCAGCATAAATTCCTTCTTATAGGTGCATTTTTCTATACCAAAGAAGGGTTCTGGGCCAGTGAGTGGCGTCTGTGCGCCCTTTCTGGCCAGTTTATTGGCCTCTTCGTTTCCTACGATTTCCGAATGACCGGGAACCCAGATAAAAAAGACCTTATTCTTCTTGCCTACCTCATTGAGTTTGTTTCGGCACTCCCAAATCAGCTTTGAGTCAATGACGTAGGAGCTCAGTGCTTTAATAGCAGCTTGACTATCTGTATGAATAGCTATGTCGCACTTCTGATAGTTTCTTTCTAGATGTATATCTAGACATCTTCCGATTGCAAGTATTTCCGTTTGAAGGACGCTTGTACAGGAGCCTAGCCATAGTGCACACTTGGTACTTGTCCCATAAATCCCACCGCCAGCTCCTGTAGCGGTTTTAGAACCATCTGAATACCATTTCATTGTATTTTCTTTGAGATTATAGTTGGTGTATTCCCTTTCCCAATCTTCTCTTTCACTTAGCATTGTACTGAAGTTCTTCTCAGTGCTTACTTATTTGATCATTACATCGCTAGGAAGGTTTGCAGATGAGGTGTAGTCATTCAGAGAGGACCAAGCTCTCTGAAACCTGACTCTCTCATTGCCTGCTCCTTCTTTAGATACTCTGAGGATGGCCTCATGGGCTACCCTATCAATCACCAGATGTAGAGGTGTGAGGTCTGTGATGATCTCAAGCGCCCTGGTTGGGCACGTTCTCATAGCTCATAGCCTTTGTACTTTGTCGAGCATTTTCCTCGTACTTGCCTGACTTGTCTCAGCAAACCAGGCTACTGCCCCATATGTGACTATAGGTCTTACAATCATGACGTACATCCATCGCAGTATTTTTGGGTTACAGCCCCAATTCCTGCCGCATAGACGCCTGCATGCCATCAGAGCTCTTGTAGCTCTGCCAGTAGCATTATCAACATGCTTATTCCACAGAAGTTTGTTATCCAGTGTTATTCCTAGGTATTTGACTCCAGACCCCCACTCCAAGATATTTCCGTTTAATACTAACGTTTTCATGACTGGAAGTTTCCTCTTCCGAGTGAACGGAATCAATGTGGTCTTGGTTGGGTTGATGTTCAGCCCCACTGCTCAATAATTCTAAGGCCCTCCTGCAATAGGTCGCAGAGAGTGCCTTCGAATTTGCCTCTAATTATTAAGACTATGTCGTCAGCATAGCCTACACATTCAAAGCCAAGCTCCGTTAGCCTGTGTAGAAGTTCATCCACTACCAGGCTCCATAGGAGGGGGATAGCACCCCACCCAACGTAACATTTGGGGCAGCTCTGGCATTTAATTTTGTAAATAACACCCGACTGGTTTTCGAGTGGTGTCTTAGTTTTCTGTTTAGTGAATTTTTTTTTACCTGTTTGGTGTTTTCATTAGAAAATGCAATTTTGAGAGAATCGCTGTTGAGCAACGATGCCAATCTCTCAGATAGACAGCCCACATATGGAATTTTGAGATATCTTACGTTGTCGGTACGTTCTATGGGGTCAGTAGTTCTCCGATAATTTTACGTATCTATTATTCCATTGGGATAGTGATTGTTTACGAGGAATTTCATTATCAGATTTAGATTCTTGTCGTGATACTCCAGATCAGATATTCTAAAAGCTCTTGATTTGAGATTCCGAATGATATTAATTTTATGACGGAAATTGTGTTGCGAGAAGACATTTAGAAATCGTCCAGAGAAAGTTGGTTTATGGTACCAATCTATTTTCAAAACGTTATCATTGCCTCTAAAAACCTTCGTAGCTAAAAACGATAGCGAGTTTTCGCTTTCAGATTCGAGAGTAAATTTCAATTTAGGATGGAAACGGTTGAAAACATTTAAGATTTCAGATTCACTTCCTTCTGGTATGGATGTAAAAATGTCATCAACATATCTTTTGAAAAAAGGGATTGAAAATGACGAATAGATCGTTTCTGCAATTCGGACATGATCAAGTCCGCACAAATCGGCGACATACAATTTCCCATTCCCAAACCGTATACTTGCTGGTAAAAAGTACCATTGTAATTAAAATAGCTGGAATCGACACAAAACTGAAAAATCTCCACGAAAACGCTTAAGGGTACATCGGTAAGACTTGATATAAGGGACCATCTGTCTTTAATTATTGTGACTGTGAGATCTATAGGGATGTTCGTGAAAAGAGAGACAACATCAAAAGACACCAAAAAGTAGTTATCTGGATTTTTTTTTGGCCGAAAGGTCAATATATCCGGCCCTGTGTAAATCGACAATTAATTTATTACACCTATTTTGAATTTTGTGGTAGGATCTTTCTGTATGATTTTGTAAGTCACTTTTTTGTCCATAATCACCGTAACATTGCCCTTGTCCGCCTTCCTAACAACCAAATCGGGATTTTCTTCTAGGAAATTTTCAGTAGCTCTCGCGTCTCTGAAGATGGTATTATGTTTTCTGCTGGTCCTCGCGAAATTTCCGTCATTTACGAAATTGGACAAAATATTCACAATTTTGTTTCTCTTCTCTATTTTTTCTTCCGGAATTTGTGACTTATCGACAATGAACTCGACATCAACAAACATCTTATCGAGAGATAAATCCTCTTTACTGTACGGTAAGTTAAAACTATCACCGAAACTCAAAAGACATTCAACATCTCCCGGTATCACCTTGTTCGAAAAATTCTTCAACCTATTCCCTTCACCCCTCACTTCAACAATGGCATTCTGTTTCTTAAACAAATTGTTGAATTTGTTAATTTGATCAATACGATTTCATGTGTTGTACAATCTCTGTTGGTATAGATTGAATGTTTGATATATTTCATCAGAGATAATTCTCGAGACTATGTTTCTAGTTTTCATAGGATCCTGCTCCAATTTCTTCAACTTCCAATGCATAGAATTTACTTCCGTATTTAGAATTTGTCTTTGAAATCGCGACAATATATTGTGGCAGGTACTAACAAAAGATGATCTTTCCAATAAAAAAAATTGTATACTGTTGTAGCAAAAATATGAGTTGGTAAAATATTCTTCTGTTTACACTGTAGAAGAAACTTCTTATGCTTTTGATGTCTAGCTAGTTTGCTGGTTAACGTCTTCCAAGAGAGTTTTTTTTATGTTTTTTCTGACCAGTTTTGATACAGAAAAGACTGAATCTTTCGGTAAGTCCAATGATTGATACTAGATATGTTGTGGTAGGTACCAACCAACCAACCTATTTTGTAGAGCCCTAAGTATGAACCTAATAAAGTTCGAAACGTTGGCAAGAGGAAAATAGTTTTTTCTTAAATATAATTGATTCACTACCCAACCAAATAATTCGTATGTTAAATTGTTTTGGATCACGAAACTTTGACTCATTGAGAATAAATAAACTATGAGATCCCATCCATCCTACAACTGAAGTGGGATACGGGGATTAAAAATATAACCTATACAAAACCACGTGTAGCTACGTCCGTCCTACAACTCTGAACGTATATACAGTGTGTTTAGTGTGTATGTATATAGGAAGTGTTTGGAGAGTGATTCTCGGATAGGAAACTGTTGAAAATAGAAGAGCAAAGGTCCGAGATGTCTGCCAAACAATGTCGTCAAGTTGGCCAACAGATACTTGGATGACAATGGAACCACCCGATCGAAAAAATATTGAATAAGTTTTGATTGAGGAATATGCACCATGAATAGAGTAAACAATCAACCAAAATTCAGTTCATTTGAAATAACGGTTCCGAAGATATGAACAGAAAAGTGTTTTTTAATGGATTTTCGACACGCTGTATCTTTCAAACGAAACCTGATTTTGAAAAATGCTATAGAAAAAAGTGTTTCGTTTGATTAGAGGAATCTATAGTTAATATTTTTGTACACCTCAAAGACTCACCCTGTTTATAATGCAGGGTCCTGCAATAATGCGAAAATTCGAAATGCGAGATTTCGTTGGAAGGTGAACCTCTATGTACCTTAATTTCTGCATCTCAGGAAATTATTTTCTGATATACAGGGTGTCCCCGATAAATCTTATTCAACGAATGGATGATTTTTTTAATGGATCACCCCATATATTCTCACATATTTTCAATGACCTTCATTACCTCTTTCATGACGCAAAGTATTAGAGACATTATTTCAACGGTGCAGATCTTATTCGAAGAAAACTGCCAAGAGGTGAGGGAAAAGCAGTTCAGTGTCTTTTGACGATTTCCAGGAGCGATAGAAACATGAATTCGACCTGAAAGTTTTTTATTTGGAGGATTTGCCTTGTCACCGTTCCTAAATGATATTCTTCTTCTTCTTGTGGTGCCCTATCCGTTTCGGACGTTTGCGATCAACATAGCTATTTTAACTTTGTTTACTACACTCCGAAAAAGTTCAACTGAAGTAAGTCCATACCATTTGCGCAAATTATGCAGCCACGAATGTCTTCGTCTACCCGGTCCTCTTTTGCTGTCTGTTTTGCCCTGTAGGATACGATACTTCTCATGACGCATTATATTCCCAAGGTATTCCATTTTCCGTCTTTCAACAGTGAATCACACTTCTTTCTGTTTACCTCCTCGTTGGTGACGAGGTGGTCCATGATATTCGTAAGATGTGGCGGTATACCCACATTTCGAAGGCCTCCACTTTCTTCATCATTCGGTCTGTCATCGTCCATGCTTCCACACCATATAAGAGAATTGAAAATATGCAGCACTTAGCTAATTTGATTTTTGTCTTCAAAGATATATCTTTGCCAGTAAATAATGACCTCATGTTGTTGAACGCTGTACGTGCTTTTTCATTACACCGCTCTGAAAACCCTATCAAAACATGTCGATTCAGGGCACCGAAAGTGACCCTTTTCCGTGCGGCCGCACCGAAAGTGACCCTTTTCCGTGCGCTGAGACATAGATGCATCTATGCTGAGACACAAAGCAACGATTGCGTGATGACAGTAGACGTCAGTGTTTCGAATAATTATTGTTTTACCATATCGAAATGCTTTCTGTCAAAGAACAAATATCGTTGGATTGTTTTCTGAGAGGTGTAATGAAAAATATCGTTCATTACACGTCCAGAAAGGCTTTTTCCGTGCTTGCACGAATTCCCGCGCACGCACGGAAAAAGCTTACTTTCTGGACTAGTAATGAAATATACTATTTCATTACACCGCTCTGAAAACCCTATCAAAACATGTCGATTCAGGGCACCGAAAGTGACCCTTTTCCGTGCATAGATGCATCTATGCTGAGACACAAAGCAACGATTGCGCGATGACAGTAGACGTCAGTGTTCCGAATAATTATTGTTTTACAATATCGAAATGCTTTCTGTCGAAGAACAAATATCGTTGGATTGTTTTCAGAGAGGTGTAATGAAAAATATCGTTCATTACACGTCCAGAAAGGCTTTTTCCGTGCTTGCACGAATTCCCGTGTTCGGCTGCGCCTCACACGGGAACTCTTCGCGCGCGCACGGGAAAAGCTTACTTTCTGGACTGGTAATTTCAATTCTTGATCTCATTTCTATAGTCTGGTCCCATTGGGGGTTAGCTACTGATCCAAGATAGCAATTGTGATCGAGATATCAATATCTCTCAACCTTCTCCACTAGTTCGGTGTTAAGTATCAGCTGTTCCGCTGGCTGTTGTCTTTTACTAATAACCATCCATTTGGTTTTTGAAACATTGAGCTTCAGACCGTACTGTTCGCTGACGTCTTGGACCTTCCTCAGCAGATGTTGAAGTTTTTCGATACTTCTGGCAAGTATTGCAGTATCGTCGGCATATCGAATGTTGTTGATGAGTTCAACATTTAGTTTTATGCCCACATTAGCATCGTGTAATGCTTCCTTGAAAATTTCTTCTGAGGATCTGTTGAACAGAAGGGGGGACAATATGCATCCCTGGCGTACACCTTTCCTTATTTTGACTTTTTCAGTAGAATAGTTACCTACTTTCACACACGCAGTTCGTCCCCAGTAGAGGCTGGCTATTATTCTTATGTCTTTATTGTCAATACCCACCTTTTTTAGTATGGATATGTTCGTGTTTGACACTATAGAAAGCCTTAGCGAAGTCAATGAAACAGACGTAAACATCCTTATTTGTATCTCTGCAGCGTTGGATTAAAACTTGCAGGGCGAATATGGCGACGTCTCTGGTGCCAAGTGCATTACGAAAACCGAATTGCGAATCATCAACCTCAGAGTCGCATTTTGTGTAGATTCTGTTGTGTATCACTTTTGTGAAGATCTTAGTTAAGTGAGGGAGTCAGGTTTCGGAGAGCTTGGTCCTCTCTGAATGACTACACCTCATCTGCAAACCTTCCTAGTGATGTAATGATCAAGAAAGTAAGCACTGAGAAGAACTTCAGTACAATGATAAGTAAAAGAGAGGATTGGGAAAGGGAATACACCAACTACAATCTCAAAGAAAATACAATGAAATGGTATACAGATGGTTCTAAAACCGATACAGGAGCTGGCGCTGGGATTTACGGGACAAGTACCAAGTGTGCACTATCGCTAGGCTCCTGTACAAGCGTCCTTCAAACAGAAATACTTGCAATCGGAAGATGTCTAGATATACATCTAGAAAGAAACTATCAGAAGTGCGATATAGCTATTCATACAGATAGTCAAGCTGCTATTAAAGCACTGAGCTCCTACGTCATTGACTCAAAGCTGATTTGGGAGTGCCGAAACAAACTCAATAATAATATAATAATAATTAATAACCGCACGGGTGTGGTTTGGTTTCTGCCACGCCATATGGGGGGTGACGTCCCCACGGCCCGAGTTACCTGGGCCACCAAGGGTAAATGGTGGCAAACCCATGAACGAGAAGTGGAAACCGATATCATGGCAGAAGATCGAGATGCCACTCCACCTGCTGGCTCGACCACCGTGAGGAGGACTGCCCGCAGGGGAGCTCGCAACGCACGTATCCAGTGTAGCCGCGAAATGAATATTGAAGTAATGCGAGCTTTTCATTACGTTAACAATTGCGAGGACAAACCACTTCCTGGATGGAGAAGAGAAATCTTCAAGGGATCGAATTATCCCGGAATATCGCGGGATGTGCACA
The DNA here is from genome assembly GCA_951802165.1 of Adalia decempunctata. NCBI lineage: Eukaryota > Metazoa > Arthropoda > Insecta > Coleoptera > Coccinellidae > Adalia > Adalia decempunctata. The sequence continues at coordinate 38,850,305 of OX637699.1, read as the reverse complement.
GCAGGCTGTGGATTTGCAAACCTGTTACATCGTGCGGAAATTTCTGAACTAGTGGGAGGAACTGAATTGTTTTTTCACTGGTTCATAGAAGAATAACCAGCTCGAGCTGAGAACGGGAGACCGATGAAGAATAATAATAATAATAATACCGCACGGGTGTGGTTTGGTTTCTGCCACGCCACATGGGGGGTGACGTCCCCACGGCCCGAGTTACCTGGGCCACCAAGGGTAAATGGTGGCAAACCCGTGAACGAGAGGTGGAAGCCGATATCATGGCAGAAGATCGAGATGACACTCCACCTGCTGGCTCGACCACCGTGAGGAGGACTGCCCGCAGGGGAGCTCGCAACGCACGTATCCAGTGTAGCCGCGAAATGAATATTGAAGTAATGCGAGCTTTTCATTACGTGAACAATTGCGAGGACAAACCACTTCCTGGATGGAGAAGAGAAATCTTCAAGGGATCGAATTATCCCGGAATATCGCGGGATGTGCACAGCAGGCTGTGGATTTGCAAACCTGTTACATCGTGCGGAAATTTCTGAACTAGTGGGAGGAACTGAATTGTTTTTTCACTGGTTCATAGAAGAATAACCAGCTCGAGCTGAGAACGGGAGACCGATGAAGAATAATAATAATAATAAAGCCGCACGGGTGTGGTGTGGTTTATGCCATGCCACATGGGGGGTGACGTCCCCACGGCCCGAGTTACCTGGGCCACCAAGGGTAAATGGTGGCAAACCCATGAACGAGAAGTGGAAACCGATATCATGGCAGAAGATCGAGATGCCACTCCACCTGCTGGCTCGACCACCGTGAGGAGGACTGCCCGCAGGGGAGCTCGCAACGCACGTATCCAGTGGAGCCGCGAAATGAATATTGAAGTAATGCGAGCTTTTCATTACGTGAACAATTGCGAGGACGAACCACTTCCTGGATGGAGATACTCCCTCTATACCGAGTTCACCGGGAGGCATCCGGAACTTCAGAAGACAGAAGGGAATCATCATTCAAGAGAAGTCTTCAAGAGATCGGAATATCGCGGGATGTGCACAGCAGGCTGTGGATTTGCAAACCTGTTACATCGTGCGGAAATTTCTGAACTAGTGGGAGGAACTGAAATGTTTTTTCACTGGTTCATTGAAGAATAACCAGCTCGAGCTGAGAACGGGAGACCGATGAAGAATAATAATAATAATAACATCCGCACGGGTGTGGTTTGGTTTCTGCCATGCCACATGGGGGGTGACGTCCCCACGGCCCGAGTTACCTGGGTCACCAAGGATGAATGGTGGCAAACCCATGAACGAGAAGTGGAAACCGATATCATGGCAGAAGATCGAGATGCCACTCCACCTGCTGGCTCGACCACCGTGAGGAGGACTGCCCGCAGGGGAGCTCGCAACGCACGTATCCAGTGGAGCCGCGAAATGAATATTGAAGTAATGCGAGCTTTTCATTACGTGGACAATTGCGAGGACAAACCACTTCCTGGATGGGGAAGAGAAATCTTCAAGGGATCGAATTATCCCAGAAGATCGCGGGATGTGCACAGCAGGCTGTGGATTTGCAAACCTATCACATCGTGCCGAAATTTCTGAACTAGTGGGAGGAACTGAAATGTTTTTTCACTGGTTAATAGAAGAATTACCAGCTCGAGCTGAGAACGGGAGACCGATGATGAAGGATAATAATAACCGCACGGGTGTGGTGTGGTTTATGCCATGCCACATGGGGGGTGACGTCCCCACGGCCCGAGTTACCTGGGCCACCAAGGGTAAATGGTAGCAAACCCATGAACGAGAAGTGGAAACCGATATCATGGCAGAGCAGAAGATCGAGATGCCACTCCACCTGCTGGCTCGACCACCGTGAGGAGGACTGCCCGCAGGGGAGCTTGCAACGCACGTATCCAGTGAAGCCGCGAAATGAATATTGAAGTAATGCGAGCTTTTCATTACGTGAACAATTGCGAGGACAAACCACTTCCTGGATGGAGATACTCCCTCTATACCGAGTTCACCGGGAGGCATCCATAACTTCAGAAGGCGGAAGGGAATCATTCAAGATAAATCTCCAAAGGATCGAATTATCCCAGAATATCGCGGGATGTGCACAGCAGGTTGTGGATTTGCAAACCTATCACATCGTGCGGAAATTTCTGAACTAGTGGGAGGAACTGAAATGTTTTTTCACTGGTTCATAGAAGAATTACCAGCTCAAGCTGAGAACGGGAGACCGATGAAGAATAATAATAAACTATTCGGCGAGAACCAGAAACAACTTCACTCGCTGATAGATATAGTGAGTTCCTTCAGCAAAGACATTGACATGTCTTTTGGCCTCGATAAATGCGCCATAGTCAACATCAGGAAGGGTAAAATGGAGAACACTCAGGAACAATTTCAGGCCATCCACAGTATGTTGCCCGAAGAGACCTACAAGTATCTGGGTATTCCTCAAAATCAACGGATTGACCACACCCGTTTGAAGGCTGAGTTCACTGCGAAATATAAAAACAGGGTAACCAAAGTGCTCAACACCAAGCTGTCTGCTAAAAACCAGATCGATGCCTTGAACTCATGGGCTGCGCCTGCTCTGACCTACACTTTCGGAGTCTTGAAGTGGTCAGATGCTGATCTGAATGAGTTGGACCGACTCACCCGTCGACTAATGACAAAGTTCCGATGTCTGCACACCAATGCATCGGTGAAAAGGCTCTATCTACCCAGAAGAGAAGGCGGACGAGGTCTGTTGAACATCTATAAACTTTGCAGAACCCAGGAGAAAAACTTGAGGCAGCGACTGCTCGAGTCTGAAGATAGCCTGATGAAATTGGTGACAACAGAGGATAAGGGATACACACCTCTGAACCTACAACACAGAGAACTGACATTCGATATCACCACCAGAAGCGAAGATAAAAGTATGTGGCGGGAACAAGCTCTGCACGGTAGATTCCCCAAACACCTTGACGGGGAAAATGTCGATAAGTTAGCTTCCTTGTCGTGGTTGAATGCCGGACAATTGTACCCTGAAACTGAGGGATTTCTGACGGCAATCCAAGATCGAGTTATAAGAACTCGCAACTACGAGAAGCACTGTTTGAAGCTGAACGTGGAGGACAAATGCAGGAAGTGCGGCGCAGTTGGCGAGTCTATTGAACATATAATCGCCGGTTGTCGAGTTCTTGCCGATAACGCATATCTGGGCCGACACAACCAAGTGGCAAAAATTGTTCACCAGCAGTTAGCTCTTAGGCATGGTTTTTTGGATACTTGTCCGCCATATTATAAGTATCAACCTGCAGCAGTGTTGGAAACGGACGCAGCGGTTCTCTATTGGGACAGACCCATAACAACAGATAGAACAGTGGACTACAATAGACCGGACCTTGTATTCATCGAGAAGGATCAGAAGTATGGGGTGATAATTGATGTGGCAGTACCATTGACTCATAACATCGGAAGAACGGAGTCCGAAAAAATAACAAAGTACGAGAACTTGGCAATAGAGCTGAAGAATATGTGGCAATTGTCGAAGGTCACTATTGTGCCGTTGGTGATTTCGGCTGAGGGAGTAATGTCAAAATCATTCAAGAGAAATCTTCAAAAGATCGAGATATCCCAGAGGATTGCGGGATATGCACAGCAGGCTGTAGCTTTGCAAACCTGTCACATCGTGCGGAAATTCCTGAACTAGTGGGAGGAACTGAAATGTTTTTTCACTGGTTCATAGAAGTGTTACCAGCTCATGCTGAGAACGGGAGACCGATGATGATGAATAATAATAATATTCTTTATTAATCCCTTCGACATTACAAGCAAAAATAAAGAATGTATAGGACAAGTCATATAAGATATATTCCTAGTAAAGAAGAATTAACCCAACAATAAATATGATAACCTAATAATACAAAATAATTCAACAAATTTATGCAAAATGACCATCAACCAAATATTCCTCTATGGTATAATAAGATTTTTTTGTCAATACGTGCTTTATGGTATTCTTAAATTTAACCTCATTCAATTTTTTAATTTTATCTGGCAGATGATTGAAAATTTTAATGCCCTTATAAAATGGGGAACGTTCAAATTTTGTTGTCCTATGTCGAGGCAAACATAATGTTCCAAGATTTCTCGTACAATAATTGTGATAGCTCGACAGTCCTGCAAAACTTCCAAGATTTCGTCTCATGAACAACAGACATTTATATATATAAATACAAGGGACCGTCAAAATATGATGTTTGATGAAGAGCGGTCTACATGAGGAAAGCGGGTTGATATTGAAAATCAGACGCATTATCCTTTTTTGTGCCAAAAATATCCTGTTTACGTCAATAGAGGCACCCCATAGCAAGATGTTAAATTGCAAATGACTGTAAACTAAACTGTAGTACACATCTAGGATTGACTTCAATGGTAAGCATGTTTTCAACTTATTTATGGCATAATAGGATGTATTCAACTTTTTACTCAATACATCTATATGTTCACACCATCTCAATGTACTGTCGAGATAAACCCCCAAAAACTTTACATTATCCGAGGAAGCAATTTTCACATCTCCCACCTGGAGGGTCAATGGAACAGTGTCCCTAATTCCAAAAGAAATAAAATGAGTTTTCTCTATGTTGACGATTAGCGCATTTGAACTACACCAATCCATGAAAGTCCTTATTATTCTGCTACAGCAAGAAAGAAGTTCACCAATATTTCCAGATGCCACGGCAATAGAAGTGTCATCGGCAAACAGGATTAACCTCATCAATTCACAGTCAACAAGACTTTCAGGTAAATCATTGATGAACAATATGAAGAGAAGAGGACCCAGCACCGATCCTTGAGGGACACCTATATCAATATTACATTTGCTCGAGCATGAGTCGCCAACCTTGACGACCATTGTTCTTTCCACCAGGAAGCTATGCAACCATTCTAAGAAGATTCCCCTGAATCCTAAGTTATATAACTTATTGATTATAAATGGTGTAGACAAGCAATCAAATGCACGCGATAGGTCGAAAAACAGACCAGCGACACAAAGACCCTCATCCAACCATCCATAAGTACTTTCAACAAATGAAAGAGCAGCCGTCTCAGTTGAGCAGCCGGTTCTGAATCCATGTTGACACCTCGTGATGGCATTAAATTTATCCAAATAATCCGTCATACGCTTCAACACCACTTTTTCGAAAATTTTAGAAATAGAACTAAGAATTGAAATTGGCATGTAGTTAACTATTTCATTTACGTCATTACGTTTATGTACAGGAATAACGGTGCTCATCTTGAGTGAAGATGGAAAGATGCCAGTTGATATTGACAGATTTATCAGGTGAGCAAGATGACCTGCAACGTATACCGCAGAGACTTTCAATATTCGTGAAGAAATACAGTCAGTACCAGTGCTTTTTTTGTTTTTAAACGAATTAATGACAGTTATGATTTCGTCCATTACAACTGGATAGAAGTGAAAGCTATGAGACATCATCTTAGATGTTGTGCAGACGAGAGATATACTATTTCCATAGTGCTGCTGGAGGCTATCAGTTGTGATCTTAGAAAAATATTCAGCAAAGGCTGCAGCTATTTTGGTAGGCTCAGTACAGAGAATTCCATCTATATTAAGAGACATGACATTCTTATTTACATTATCAATGAGGTAGGTAAGAAGAATATGGTCTTTTTAATCTGGGTTCCCGGTCATTCGGGAATCGTAGGAAACGAAGAGGCCAATACACTGGCCAGAAAGGGCGCACAAACGCCACTCACTGGCCCAGAACCCTTCTGTGGTATAGGAAAATGCACCTATAAGAAGGAATTTATGCTGAAGGAGAAAACCGAAAGAGAAAAACTCTGGCGGAATCTCTCAGGGATGGATCACTCCAAAAAGTTCCTCCGGAACTTTGAAACTGCTAGATCCAAAAAATATCTGGATCTCAGTAAAAACCAACTTCACCTACTCACTGGCTTTCTCACAGGACATTGTCGCCTAAAGAAGCATCTGTTGAGAATGGGTTTATCGAACACTGATGAGTGTAGATTCTGTGGGGAGGAGGAAGAAACTCCTATTCACCTGGTTACGGAATGCTATGCCATTGCAAGCCAAAGGAAAGATAGCTTTGGACAAGAAACTTATAGAAGTGGGGAGTTATCCTCCTTGAAGCCGTCCCAGATACTTAATTTCATCAAATCTCTGGAACTGGAGGGCGAGCTGTAGGGGGCGCGACGATGACAGCTCTGTCAGGGGGCACAATAGACCTCAAGGTCGCAGTGGACTGTAACCCCTTTTCACTATAACTATATAACAATAACTATATAACTATAACTATATAACTATAACTATCTCTGCAGCGTTGGATTAAAACTTACAGGGCGAATATGGCGTCTCTGGTGCCAAGTGCATTACGAAAACCGAATTGCGAATCATCAACCTCAGAGTCGCATTTTGTGTAGATTCTGTTGTGTATCACTTTTGTGAAGATCTTAGTTAAGTGATAAATTAAGCTTATTAGTCGATGTTGGTCGCAGGTTTTTGCATTTTTTTTTTGTATGACGATAAAAGTCGAGTCTTCAGGTATGATCAACCTGTCATATACAGGGTGTCCGTTATGGAGGTTCGAGTATGACGAACTTCAAATTATTATTTCTCGATTTTTTCAAATGTAACACCTTGTATTGTTTTCCACAGTAATGTAGACAATTGAATACCTTATATTTTCACTCCCCCATCCAGCAGGCACGAAAAATGATTTCGTAACTGAAAATTTCATTCAAATAATGACATAATGAAAACTAACGGACGTTAAAAATAGACAAAATGAAACTTTGGAGGTATTATTCAACACAGCATTACTACTCATCTTGGGAATTTTCGATAGTCAGGCTGTTCAAAATCGATAACTGAATTATTATGTTCAAAAGTAATCTAAATAACAATAACTTAATCAATAATCGATGTACTTGACATCTCCTGTCACTATAAGCTTGTTAAAAAACTCCCGAAAATCCGATTCTTTCGAACGTTTCCAATCGTGATATTGGCACTGTCCGTCCTAGCATGAAAATGATATCAACCATCCCATTTTTTCCAAAAATAATACTGATTCACTGTATTCGAAAGTAGCAATAACTTGATTATCATTTTTTTTTGGAAAGCCGATAAAAACTGATATAATTGGTTGAATACGTGATAGATATGTATTGCTTGTACGGAAAAAAATATCATTTTTATGTTGATGCTCAGGAAGTATGATTCTGGGATGGTTTTGAAGTGTGTCAATAATCATTGTTTGACCTCTTCTGAATGTCCATTAGTTTTTATGTTATTACTTATTTTAATGAAATTTTCAGTTGCGATATCATTTTACATGCCTGCTGGATGCGGGAGTGAAAATAATTCTAAGGTTACTTCTGAGAAAATGTAGGGTATTCAATTGTCTACATCATTGTGGAAAAAAATACAGGGTGTTACCTTTGAAAAAATCGAGAAATAATGATTTGGAGTTCGTCATATTTGGACCTTAGTAACGGACACCCTGTATATGACAGGTTAATCATTTAGGATCGGTGACAAGGCAAATCCTTCAATTAATAGTTATTTATACAACAAGTGAGTTAAATGAATGTTTATTCATGAGAAGAAAATTTAAGCCACGAGCCCGTAGGGCGAGTGGGTTAATTTCTTCGAGTGAATAAACATTTTTAACTCAAGTGTCGTATACAAAATTTTATCCCATTTTGATGAAAATTCAAATAATGAATACTTTTTAGAGGAAATATTAGATATAATAATTCAAATTCATAACGAGATTTCCCTTCGATCGATGGTTGCTAGTGCACTATGTGATTAATTGTTTGCAAGTGTCAATGAAAATTATAGAACCGTCAAAGAATTTTTGTTTCGAAAAAATGTTGAGCGGTGACGAGGAGGTTGTAGTTCCTGAGTGCATTGTACAAGAAGCAAATGAGGCAGCAGATGCAGAAATTCCAATGAAATCAAAAATATTGTACGAAAAGCAATATACGGCATTTTGTGCCTGGAGAAATAATAAGAAAGCCAAAGGTGTCAACGAAATAGTAATTTACTTAACAAGTCCGGAAAATAGGGTTTTTTTGGACGAATAGACAAAATTCTAGGACGAGCCGGAGGCGAGTCCTGGAAGTCTGTGAGTCCAAAAAAACTATTTTCGGGCGTGTTGCGTACAATATTTTTTCGGCAACCTTGAAGAATTACAAATCAATGAGACAACACATCTCTCTATTATACATTTTGATTCTTATTTTAATGAAACAGAACATAACTGTCATCCGTTATGTCGTTGCTATTGTGATGATCATAACAATGACAACGATGTGTTTTTCCGGCCTAGGCCGGAAAGTACGTACTTTCCGAACTAGGCCGGGAAATGCTACTTTCTCAAAGAAAACGCGTCCGGAAGTGGGTATATCCCGGACGGTTGCCGAAAAAAATAATTTTGGCGTATATTTCCGAACAAGAAAGTTAAGTCGTCGTCTTTATGGTCCTACTATTCGCAACTTAAGAAAATGTTGGCTCTGAAAGAAAAAATAGACATCGACAGATTTCACCAAGTTACCGCCTTTCTGAAGAAACATTCCAGGGGATACGTAGCAAAGAAGTCTAAGGTATTCACAAGAGAAGAGTTAGAATACTTTTTAGATGCCGCTCCTGATGAGCAATATTTATTGATAAGGGTAGTTTTTATTATGGGTGTTGCTGGAGGGTGTAGAATCGGCGAGCTGGTGACTATGACCATAGACGACGTGGAAGATCGGGGCCGCGTATTGGTTATTCAGATTCCAGATACGAAAACTTATAAGAAAAGAGTGTTCACTGTGGTCAATGGTACTAATAAGGTACTGTAGGTGTGAATACATTTTCGAAAATGCCCGCTACTATTGCAAAGTATTTGGGCCTTTCTGATGCTGAACAATATATAGGGCACAGTTTCAGGCGTTCTTCTGCAACCCTACTCGCAAATTCTGGGGCAGATTTGACAGTTTTGAAAAGACATGGTGGATGGCGCTCAAGTTCTGTTGCAGAAGGATATATTGAAGATTCACTACAAAACAAAATAAATATTTCTGAACAAATACTTGGAGGGGTCACAAAAACCGGAGTTCCTGATGCAGAATTGGATATTCCAGCAGGGCCTGAGAAGTCCTCAAACACATGTGCTATAACGACTGAGCGTGTTTCCTTTGGAGGAGGTGCAGGTTTCCAGTTCCATTTTCAAAATCTTAGTAATTGTAATTTTTACTTCAATGATAGAAATGACTGTTAATGTAGAATTTTTGATAAATTTTAATAAACTTACTTTAAAATGAGTTTTAGGTGCATTGTGTGTGGAAAAAATAATTTCCAGAAAGTGAGTGATGAACATTTTATTCCACTAGTGAATTAAAAAAAATTTAATTCACTCAGTGGAAAACGTCAACTTACCCTTGTTGCCATGGGTTGAATATTGTCGTCTTTAAACGTCAAAATGGGATAAAAAACTATTATCGGGGGCAACCTATATATCAGAAAATAATTTCCGGAGATGCAGAAATTGAGGTACAAGAGGGTCTACCTCCCAACGAAATCTCCGAGATGTCTGGTTCGCCAGCTATGGAAGATTTTCGCACTATCGCAGGACCCTGTATAAAGTCAAAAAGGAAATTCGACAAAAAGTCTTACCCGTTCTAGTACGCTCCAAACTCTAGGGTAGAAATCCCTAGGAACCCTGTTCAAAGCGCCATCTAATCTCCTGCGTCGTAACCACTGACCCTGCCTGTCTGCTTCCACTTCTTCATAAACACTTTCCTGGGTAACGTTTATGTGACTTTTCTGGAAAATGTTGTAATATTAATTTTTCGAAGATATTCTCGTTTATGTGGGTTACTAACCTTACTTATTCGGCTCGATTTATTAGTTACAATAGAGAAATTTCCCCTGCCAACTGCAAGAATTCAATTTATTAATTTTTTTTTCATATAACTTTTATTGCCATGTTACAATCTACCTCACAATTTTATTAATAACAAATCTTCCTGTGAAGTTAAGCAATTTCATGCAAGCAGAATGAAATGTAACGAGAAGATATGCAGAAACATCGTACATAATCAAAATACCGCATGCAATCACAATTCAATCAAATTCGTTCATCGAATTTATAGATTCGAGTGTACGCTAAGAGATTAAACACCTGCTAAAGCGAAATTTGAGCTGTAGTATTTATCAGTTACATATTGATATTACTGAGTATACTCGAAGGTTTCCCGAGGGGACCCTCCTCAGGAACTACAAGCTTCGAAGCTTGTAACTTGTACGAGTTCGGAGAAGGAGTTTTGTACTGAATAAGCTTTGTTACTGTGTCCTTCCTCCACCTCAGGCACAGCACTGTTAATTTTCGACCCAACACTGAAATGATGGCCCAAGACCGAGACTAGAAAATTTCTTTCCTAGTCTCGGACTTGCCGTGTCCTAGTCCAACGCCTTAACTACTGGGCTAGGGGCACACATATCCATGGGGTGTGCTGAGGAAGTTTTGTTATAACAAAGATCCTGTATATTGTTATGTAGCATAGGCTTAAGCATTCCTTAGAATAAGGTGAACATCCTCGAGTGTCGTCGAGGAATCGTCACGTAGTTTATGTCAGCAGTTTTCACTTTCCGTTGTTAAAGAAATAGTTTTGCGAATCATTATTATTTAGACCTGCTTCAAATAAACTTGTTTCCAGAAATAAATTGTTTATTTTTAAAAGTGATTTTGAGAGGAAAAATCATAATTATATATACATATTATAAACAGGGTGTATTTGAAGGTGAGGCTTCTCTTTTGACAGATGGTAGAACTCATCAAAATAAGTCATTTTTCCAAAAAATTTTTTCATGAATTATGCCATTGTTTCGAGAAAATGAGACTATAATATTTTCTAGTTTCTAGGTGAATCTGAAAATTCTTCAGTCCGAAACTGCTCTCTCGACTACTTCTCCGTAGATATCAACATCTTGTTTTTTTGTCTTCTTATCATGACTCAGAATACCGATTGTGATCAGTCGATCGTGTTACGGCGAAGGTACGGTGAAGATTGTTTTGTTTCGGAAGTGCCGCACGTTTGTTCAAATGATGAACTTGTTGATATGCTTTCAATTTATGGTGAATCAAAACAAAATGTCAGTTCAGCGTTTAAGTTGTACAGACAAGATTTCCGCTATGAAATCACTTAGAGATAGAGATATGATGCAGGCCAGAGAGATACACCCTGTATATACAGGATGTATTCTAAGGTGAGGCTTTTCTTTTGTCAGGTGAACTCATCAAAATAAGTCATATTACCGGAAATTTCTCATATGAAATGTTCAATTTAAAAAATGTATAAAACATTATGGGCATCAATACCTTAATACCACTCTGGCCTGCATCATATCTCTACATCTCTGCACCAGGTTTATGAACATCCGCGAAGGTGATTCCTGAGCGGAAATCTTGCTCTGTACAACTTATACATTTTGATATCTACGGAGGAGCAGTCGAGGGAGCAGTTTCGGACTGAGGAATTTTCAGATTCACCTAGAAACTAAAAAATATTCTAGATTCATTTTTTCGAAACAGGGGCATAATTCATATAAAACATTTTTGGTAAAATAGCTTATTTTGATGAGTTCTATCACCTGTCAAGGGAAAAGCCTCGCCGTAAAGTACACCATGTATATACAGTGTGCATGAATTTAGAAACACCCTGTAAATTTGCTGAGGAGAACATTTTGTGTTCTATGATTGATGTTCTGTGAGTGGTAGGGTAGAGATTTGTTCTGTTTTAGTTGTAACGGTTGTCAAGGTTCCAAAATAACTGTTTGCTATACAACTATCAGAAACGTAATTTTGACCATATGATAAGACCAATATATGTCTGTGAAAAACTCTTGCTAAAAATCAAACTATATAACTCTGAAATTCTTATCTATTATCACACGTGTCCGCCCGTTTATCCTACAGAGGTGTTATTGCTGTTTCACATAGAACCAATGATCAGTTATGGTGGTCGGCTGCTATCTCTTCCGAATTGTTTCATTCAATCCTTTCACATAGAGACGTATTATAGGTCGACGAATGAAAAAGGCACAGGCGACCGAGCTATTGCGAAGGTTTTCAGTTTTCACGATAACCGGAAAGTCCTACTTTAATGATGGTTCTTTGATATACTGAACTACTGAGATGAAAAAAATCTGGTCACTTCGTTTTCTTGAAGTTTTATATAGCAAATTCTTTGTAAATGGTTTATCTTGTCAATTACCATGTTCTGTTGAAAAAACTGAACTCTGAATACATATTCCCTAGAGTATTTCTTCCATTCAGTGTTTCTATTGTATTGTAACATCCACAGATGGAACTTGCAGAGGTAAGATGCATGGATTCATTTCATAATCAAAATATTATAATATATATATTGTAAGAAATTAAAACCCTAGTAGTGCAGTTTTATCATTTGATAACGACAATAACGTTATTCTCAAATATTAGAAATAAATCGAGCGGCTGGTTAACCCGAGCACGGAGAAATCTTGAATAATCATCACATCATCGAAGCCCGAGATTATCGGCTGTCGTATTGATGACTCTGTGATATTTTCCCCAGGACCGGCAGCGGCTCGCCGTACTTCATTTCATATTTCTAACACGGCCTTCCTGACAAGGGTGACGCTCTCGGCACCCTCTTCAGCTGCCATTTCATCTGAAACATTACAAAAACAAAAACTATCCTTATTGATAGCATCGAAATACTTCAACCTACTGCACCGGTATAGGTTTTGTAATAACTTGTCAAAATATGACTCATCAATTGCAATGTTTTTCAATGGAACGAATAAAATCGTCATCGAATAAAACTTGTCTTTTAGTTTTACCGTTAATAGGTACTAGAGATACCTCAGTTATCACATGGTTCTGTCGCGCATGGAGCAGAGACCAAAATTTTGAATTGAACCTGTAATGACCTCAGCCATCACTTGACTCTGTCACGCATGGAGCAGAGACCTATTAAAATTCAAATTCTTCCTGTAATGACCTCAGCCATCACACAGCTCTGTCACGCATGGAGCAGAGACCAATTAAAAATGTAAATTTTACCTGTAATGACCTCAGCGATCACACAGCTCTGTCACGCATGGAGCAGAGACCAATTAAAATGTAAATTTACCTGTAATGACCTCAGCCATCAACAGCTCTGTCACGCATGGAGCAGAGACCAATTAAAATGTGAATTTTACCTGTAATGACCTCAGCCATCACACAGCTCTGTCACGCATGGAGCAGAGACCAATTAAAATGTAAATTTTACCTGTAATGACCTCAGCCATCACTCAGCTCTGTTATACATACATCAGAAAAAAATCAAAATTTTAAATTGCACCTGTATTGACCTCAGCCATTACTCAGCTCTGTCACGCATGGAGCAGAGACAAATTGAAATGTAAATACAGCAAAGCTGTTTGTACACTAACCTTCATTTTCCACAGACTCTTCGGCCTCAAGAAAATTCAGTACTTCGTTCATGTTGACATCCAAAGTCCATTGCACAGGCCCTCGTCGGAGCTGTTCTTTGGCAACTTTGGTCATGATATTCGTGCCAACTTTCTTAATTTCGTAGCGTCCATTGCTCAGGCAACTCACGACCTCGTATGGACCAAGAAAATCGTAATCGCTCTTGCTGATATGCATCTGAGAATCACGATGCATCAGCACAAAGTCACCAGGCGAGTACTGAACGTTGTCCCTTCTCCTCTTGTTTACATTATCGAGATTGCACGTTAGAGACAGTTTTTCTGCTACCCGTTGTCTATTTAAATCTCGGTTTCTTATTGGATTCAGATCTTTCGACACATTTTTCAATAACGCCTGTATTAATGGTGTCGAACCTTGTATTCCCAAGAGCAATTGCAATGGGGTCGAATTGGTCGATTTCTGCACAGTGGTGTTTAGAACAAGCTGGATTTTCCATAAGCCACTAGGCCATTCTGCTTTAACACGAGTCTCAATCCTCAATTAGTTCCGAATGGTTCTCATATAGCGTTCCACCTGCCCATTTCCTCTGTGTATGTCAGGTGTAACATAATGATGTTCAATATTCCATTGCTCTAGGTACTTCGGAAAAGTTGTGTTTCTAAACGACGTAGCGGCGTCCATTATAACTCGTTTAGGAGTTCCAAACAATGCTAATACATTCTCCAATTTTTCACGAGTTTCTGCGGTGGTAACAGTTTTCATTGGCGTCAAAATGCAATATTTTGTGAAGGCATCAACCATAACCAAAATATGCTTGTAACCGTCGGATGACATAGGTAATGGCCCCAAACAATCCAAATGTAAGGTGAAACGGTTCTTTCGGGATCTCTACTGGATTTACGTAACCTTGTAAAGGCCCTGTTCGGGTCTTCTTTACTGCACATATTACGCAGTGCTTGACGTAGCAGTTAATGAAGTTTCTCATTCGAGGGAACCAAAAGTGTTCAGCAATCGATTGGTAAGTCTTGTCATTGCCGACATGACACTGCTCATCATGGAAAATGCGCAATAACCCTAACCGGCTTTGTCTGGGAACAAACCACTGCAGATTCATCGTTCCGTCCGAATTGAGCTTTTTGTGGTACAACATTCCATCTTTTTCTGGTGAACTGATTCGAATCGAGATCTCCATTCTTCAGTTGTTCCAACAAGTTTTGAACTTCCTCCTTCCCTTTCTGTTCGATGTAAGCCCAGTTGGTATGTGAAATTCGACGAATTGTGTTCACCGGATTCCGACTTAGATAATCTACATGTGGAAGATTGGATCCTTTACGATATTTTATCTCAAAATCAAAATCTTGGAGATAGACCCACCAACGAGCTATTCGAGGAATAAGATCCTTTTTGGTAGCGGTTGCTTTGACCGAATTGCAATCAGTGACTATCGTAAATTTAATCCCAAGCAGATAAGTTCGGAAGTGCTTGAGTGCTTGTACTATGGCCAGAGTTTCAAGCTCGTACGAGTGGTACTTTGCCTCACTGTCTGTTGTCCTTTTACTGAAATATGCGACAACCCTAGGCTGGTTTTCGCGTTTCTGTATAAGAAAAGCACCGTATCCAATACTGCTAGCATCAGTGTGCAACTCTGTTGGTGCTTCCGGGTCATACACAACGAGTATGACGTTAAATGATCAACGACATATCTTCTTGCTTCCTCCTGCTCTTTTCCCCAATGAAAAGGTACTCCTTGTTTCGTCAGACGAGTTATGCATGCTGTTCTACTAGCGAACTCGGGGACGAATTTTCTGAAATATCCTGCAAGACCCATAAATTGACGAACTTGCTTGACATTTTGAGGAATTGGTGACTTCATCAGCGCTTCTATCTTGGCCTTTCCTGGTCTTACACCGTCAGCCGATATTTCTCTCCCTAGGTATTCCAGGCTTGGTTGAAGGAAATGACACTTTTATGTTCAGGGAAAACCCTGCCAAACTAAGTGCTTCTAGTACTCGTCTCAGGCGAATGAGACCTTCTTCAGGGGTGACACTAGGAATTAGAATGTCGTCTAGGTAAACCAAGGCAATATGATCTTTCAAATTTCCAAGAGCCAGATTGACGGCTCTCTGGAACACAGCTGGTGCATTGGCAAGACCGAAGGGCATTCGTAAGTATTCAAAGTGGCCATTGGGTGTAACAAATGCAGTCTTTGGAATGGATTCGTCATGTATCGGTATTTGATGGAATCCAGATGCCATATCCAAAGACGTGAAATAGCGACCTTTTCCTAGCCTATCTAATTGATCTTCGATTAGCGGTAATGGAAATCGGTCTTTGACTGTAACTCGATTAAGTTCGCGATAGTCAACACACATCCTGAATGATGTATCCTTTTTTCTCACCAATAGTACAGGACTAGCGAAAGGTGATTCACTAGGTCGTATTATGTTGTTCGCCATCAAATCCTCTGTGATTTCACGAACAGCTTCTCTTTCGGTGATAGATAAACGGTAAGGATTACGGACGACTACAGTATCCTTTGTTAATCGTATCTGAAGACTTACATTGTTGACCGCACCTACTTTATTCCCAGTTGTTATCATGCCACTAAAATCTCGAAGAAGTATCTGAAGATCATTTCGATAATCTGCGGGTACATCGACTTCAGTAATTTCGGAACTAAAACCTTCAGCAACCCGGTTGATTCCAGGCAGTTCACGGCGTACGATGCGTGATCCTTGATGATCAGTTATGGTTACCAGGCTCTGGTCTTCATAAATATTACGTCCAATCAAAACATCGTAATCAATACTGTTATCAGAAATAAAAGCATATAGGTAATCGGAATGTCCACATCAGATATGCTTGTGGAACCAACAAATTTTTTTGTTGCTTCAATCGTAACATTCGTAAGCCCTTTCAAAATGATATTACATGGGGTTACCTTATTTTCGAATATATGCAAAAATTTGTCGGAAATGAGAGATAAGTCTGCGCCAGTATCAATTAGTGCCCAAAATTGATGGCCATCGATGAAAATCTTTGTTGAACCAACAGGATTTCCTGCTGAGCAGAGGTTAATACTTCGGCGTTTTTCGATAGCTGCTTTTGTTAAGCAATTTGAAACGTTGTGACCTCTTCTTGCACAAAAAGTGCAGCTCTCATTTCGAGAGGTACTGGGAACATCGTGTTCGCTAACAGGCAAATTCTTGTTCTCTGATTGGGGCCTGATGTTTTTAGCACGACAATTTGCTCGAACATGTCCCATTAAACCACACTGGAAACACTTCTTAGAAATTTTTGAACTGCTCGGTTTATTGTCGGAAAATGGGAATTTCCGCTTGAGAGGGGTCTCATGTCCAATAATTCGTTGCTGACCATCGTTATATCGTGGAGTTTTGGTAAATGATGACAAGAACACTAACAAATCAGAAATACTGCGACAGTTAGCATTCATTGCAGCGTTACGTATGTCTAGCTCAGAAATTCCATGAACAATCAATTCTACTCGATCGGCTTCACTCCAGTTAGCTCGTAAATTGTTCAACAAAGCCGACTTCTCATGCACATATGATTCATAAGTGTTTACACAAGCACTTGAAAACTTTGTGGCCTCTTCTAACATGCGACCAAGATTCCTTTTCGGAGGAAATGCCTCGACGAAATCGATACGGAAAGTATTCCAATCTCTCTGATCTGGATTCCAACGTTCAAACCATTTTTTCGCTTCGTTTAACAAAAAACGGCCAATCCTTGCTAAGGTTTGAACATCAGACCATCCTACTTCATGCTTAATAGTCTCAACGTAACTCACCCATTTATGTGATTCATTAATTTCGGGTTTGAAATACGGTAAATCTACCTGTTCACCAGATCTCTGAGACTGTAGCACTTTGACTAACTCCGCCAGTAAGCTTTGAGTTGAATCACCATCAGATGAGGCCATGTTGATCTCGCACCCTTATTGTAAGCACAATCCTGAATAAAAGTTCTGTTTTCGATACCTGCCGGTATTGCTCCAAAAACAGTCTTGAGAATGATTTTCTTTGTGGAGTACACGAGCACAAAATTACACTGTGAACAATAGGCACTATCCCACTTCTGATGTAAGAAATTAAAACCCTAGTAGTGCAGTTTTATCATTTGATAACGACAATAACGTTATTCTCAAATATTAGAAATAAATCGAGCGGCTGGTTAACCCGAGCACGGAGAAATCTTGAATAATCATCACATCATCGAAGCCCGAGATTATCGGCTGTCGTATTGATGACTCTGTGATATTTTCCCCAGGACCGGCAGCGGCTCGCCGTACTTCATTTCATATTTCTAACAATATATATATATATATATATATATATACAGGGTGTTTGGTAATTCGACGTGAACCTTGGAAAGGGATATACTAGACGTCATTTGCAGTGAATTGCGTCGAGTAAAGCATGGTCCGAAAATCTATGGTTACGAATATATGGCGATTTTTCAACTTTTTTGAAATTTTCTGCTTCGTTATCGAAAATAATTAATTTTGTGAAAACTACTCGACTCTAAATATTCAATGAATATTTTTTTGAAAGCTGAGGAGATGGTCCTCATTTCTTGCGAAAAAGTATTCACTAAAAATTCAGATAACCCGAGATATACAGGGTCATAAATGGCTGCACCTGTTTCCCTAATAAAATCTTGATAAATCAATTGAGAATTACTCGAAAAAAGTATTATGAACTTGGTGTACAAATGTAAGGAAAAACTTCCCTGTTTCATCAGCTTTCCAAAAAGGTACATATGTCAATAATTCCTTCATGCAATCTAAAAATATGGCCGGAAAACCAAGCAGACAACCGACTTTTTCCAGTCATTTAGTGATCGAACCATGGCCCGCTTACGGCTTACGAATCACGCCAAGTGAAATAAAGGATAATAGGATATCTGAATGACTCGAAAAAGTCTGTTGTCTGCTTGGTTTTCCGGCCATATTTTTAGATTGCATGAAGGAATTATTGACATATGTACCTTTTTGAAAAGCTGATGAAACAGGGAAGTTTTTCCTTACATTTGTACACCAAGTTCATAATACTTTTTTCGAGTAATTCTCAATTGTTTTATCAAGATTTTATGAGGAAAACAGGTGCAGTCATTAATGACCCTGTATATCTCGGGTTATCTGAATTTTTAGTGAATACTTTTTCGCAAGAAATGGACCCATCTCCTCAGCTTTGAAAAAAATAATCATTGAATATTAAGAGTCGAGTAGTTTTCACAAAATTAATTATTTTCGATAACGAAGCAGAAAATTTCAAAAAAGTTGAAAAATCGCGATATCTTCGTAACCATAGGTTTTCGGACCATGCTTCACTCGACGCAATTCACTGCAAATGACGTCTAGTATATCCCTTTTCAAGGTTCACGTCGAATTACCAAACACCCTGTATATATATATATATATATTTTTTTTTTTTTTTTTTTTTTTTTTAAATTCACACATAAACGTGGTTCGATCCGAAGCCTCCCGGGGCCAACCCAAGAGAGGCTCCGTTGTTTAGTGAGGTGAGACGACTCTCCTTATTATGCTGACTGTACCCAGTATGACCGCCTTCTGCATCCACGTTATAGTGTTGGTTGGCAACTTCAGTTCTTCCAGGTGGGCTACCGTCTTCTTCAGTACTAGCCCATTCACGCTGACAATCAAAGGCACAATGTCCACCTTCCTCAGCCTCCACATATCTCTCATCTGCCCCGCCAGTGGTGTATATTTGCTGATTTTTTCCCCGTAAGTTTTTGTCATATTATAGTCTTGGGGAACCGCAAAATCAATTATGGTGGCTGTCTTCTCCTCCTTGTTCCAGATCACCAAATCTGGTCGGTTGTGCTCCACACCCACATCTGTTATTATTGTGAAGTCCCAGTAGATCTTAGTATGGTCATCTTCCAATATAGGTAGTGGAGTGTATATATGATGTGGGGTGAAGTTCTGGATCAGTCCTTTGTTAAGGCACAGCAGCTGGTGCACAACCTTCCCCATGTTATCATGTCGGGAGAGATATTGGGTCCCTGCAATTGAGGAGCACCCCGCTGACAGATGCTGGACTGTTTCTTCCGCACTGTTGCATAGTCGGCATTTGGTGTTCTCGACTTGCTTCTTCATGATATGGTGGGCATAGTTTCGTGTGGGGACTACCTGATCTTGGATAGCTAAGATGGTTCCTTCTGTGGGTGGGAATAAGTAGCCCTGTGTGAGGTAAGTATTGGAAGCTGTTATGTCCACGTCCTCCTGATGTAAGCTCGCATAGAATCTCCCATGCAGTTGTTTCATTTGCCATCTCTGTCTGAACTCATCTTGCATTTTTCCTCTTTCAGGACCTTCCTCGCTGGTCGTCTCCGATGTAGGCGGGATGCTTTGTTGGGCCGCTATCCAATGATGAGCTGGTAAGTATTCTTTTTTTTTAAACAACTCTCTAACATTATTAACTTCTATCCTGCAGGCATTCTCCACGGAGCTCAGGCCTCGACCTCCCTCTTTCCGCGGTAGGTATAATCTTTCGATTGCTGAGTTAGGATGATGAACTCCAAATTGGGTCATTGTGGTTCTGATCTTTGTGTCTATTTGTTGCAGGTCCGTTTTAGACCATGAGAGAACCCCAGCAGTGTAGGTGAGCGATGGGATGGCCCAGATGTTGATTGCCATGAACTTATTTTTCGCTGAGAGCTGTGTTTTAAGTATGAGTTTTGTTCTCCTCATTAATTCTGATGTTGCCTGTTCTTTACTTTCTTGGTGTTTTATTTCAAATGTTTGTTGAATACCTAAATACTTATACCTTTCAGCTGTATTGAGACTTTTTATTTCTTCTCCTTCTCTCAACCTTATGTTCTCCTCTACCGTCATTTTTCCTCTCTTAATTGTAACTGCCGCACATTTTTCCAGTCCCAACTTCATCCTTATGTCCCCGCTGAACTCCCTCACCAGTTCCAGGAGCCCCTCCAGCTGCGGTCTTCCCTTCGCGTACAGTTTGAGGTCATCCATGTAGAAAAGGTGAGTAAGCCTGACTTGGGTTGTGATCGAGTACCCATATTCCGATCTGTTAAGCATGGCGCTCAGGACGTTGAGAGCCAGACAAAACCATGGTGGGCTCAGGCCGTCACCCTGAAAGATGCCTCTCCTGATCATGATTTCCGGGGTTTCATAGGTTTTCGGCGTTCCTCCCAGAGTTAGTGTTGTCCGCCACGTGGACATAACAAACTTGAGCATTTCGATCACACGCATTTCCACTTTGTAGATTTTTAAGACCTCTATCAACCACGAGTGCGGCACTGAGTCGTAGGCCTTCTGGTAATCGATCCACGCCATGGCTAGGTTTTTGTGCCTCGTTTTTGCTTGTTTGGTAACTTCTCTGTCGATGACCAGTAGTTCCTTGCTTCCGCGACTTTTTTGCCTACATCCATTTTGCTCCCAAGCCATAATGTTGTTGCTGTTAAGATGAGAGCTGATTTTGTGCGCTATTATGGACGTTATTATCTTGTAGGCTGACGGTAGGCATGTTATCGGTCTATAATTCTCGGGTTTTGAGAGATCTCCTTTCTTTGGCAACATGATGGTGACTCCTCTGGTAAAATATCGTGGAATCGATCGGGGCTCCTCCAGTGCTTTCTCTATGAGGTTGGCCATTGTCCTGTGGGTTGAAGTTAACGATTTCCACCAAAAGTTATGGATGCTGTCGATACCTGGCGAGGTCCAGTTTTTCATCCTTCTAACGCTGTTCCTGACATCCTCCTCTTTCACTGAGACCACTGGCATCTCCTGCAGGCTCCGTTGGGCTTTCCTTTCCACCTCGATCCAAGGTGCCTCTGCTTTGTGCTGCACCGGCTGTGACCATACAGATGACCAGTATTGGTTCATTTTTTCCTTGTTTGGGTAGATGTCCCTTTCAGTGTTGTTCCGTTCATCCAGCGTCTTGAAGAACTTTTTTTGGTTATTTGAAAAGAGGTTATTTTGCTGATATCTTAATGTTCTCTTGTGATATCTCCTGAGACGGTTTCCTAAGGCCGCTACTTTTTGCTTAAGTCTTTCCATGTGTGCTCGCAGTTTGTGTTTGTATTCTTTGTCTTTTTCTTTGAGTTTTATTCTCTGGGTATATTTTCTCAGCTTCTTCTGTGTCTTCTTGCTCATTTGCTGGTTTAGGGCCACGTGTAAGATTCCTATCTCTTTTCTGAGGGATGTTATTTTTGTTTCAATTCTCTTTTCCCATGGGGGTTTCTGATTTTTCCCTGCGTGGTTCGTTTGTCTTGTTGGTACTTGGAGAATGAGATTGGCCACAGTTGCTGCACAATAGACCTTGTGGCAGAGTTCCTCTAAATCATCTGAGCTGCTGATAGTGTCCTCCAGAGCTTTGTCAATGGCCTCCACCGTTTTCTTCGTCTCTGGGTTCAGTTTGATTCGATTGACTGCTGGTCTTTTGTCTATCGGGATTCCGTTCCACCTCAAGCTTACTTCCTCGTAGACTGTTAGAATTTGGCTATACGATTCATTGAGTACCCTTTCTACTTCTTGATCTCGTTCTATCTCTTCTATCAGAGATCTTCTCGTTGTCGGCGGGGTTGTTACCAACCCATGAATGCTTCTTCTGATATTCCTCAGTCTGGATGTTGGTGACTGGTTCTGCGCCTCGGATCTCATATTATCTAATTCATCAGGTGCCAGCAATTTCCTAGTTTTGATGTTTTTTATTTGTGCTACTAAGTGTTTTCCTGTGAATGGTTTATCTGGGTACAACTCAATCCATTTTTCTGCGAGTTCTGCTGCGTACTTTTTTGTTTTCGTCTCTCCCTCCGTTACTTTGAAGTAAGCGCTAATCAGACTTAGGTTCATGTCTCTCGTCCAGCGCTGCCTTCCTCTTGCGTTGGCTCGAGCGGGAAGCGTCAGAATCGGTGAACCGTTAACTGACGGGTCCAAGCTTTGTGCCAGTGAATTTCCTGTCGAGGTGCTTGGCCTTGTGGTTCCGGTTCGCGGGGGGGCGCCACTCGCTTCGCCTTCGCCCGCTAGAGACTGTGCCAGTCTTCCTCCTGGAGCAGTCCCCACTCCGGAGGCGGTTTCCGAGGCTTTCTTCGTTTTGAGAGCTAATCATTTCTACTCAGTGTGGGGGCTGCTAACCCATCACACTGGGCGACTCGGGTACGCGGGGACGTCACCCCCCGATAGTCCAAAGACCACCCTGCGTATATATATATATATATATATATATATATATATATATATATATATATATATATATATATATATATGTATATATATATGAAAATTAGTTATCGACCGTAATTGTTAGAATTTGAAAGTTTATTAGGATCTCTCGGTCAAAGGATTAGTAATACACTTTTATATCATCCAAGCTTTCGGTAATGTTTATTACCTTTCTCAAGGATCTGTAACAAATGTACATGTCATAAAGGACTAAAGAGACAAAATTTATACATACATTATGGTGTGATTTTTATCCTAGTAGAATTATTTCGTAATCTCACTCTCACTGAGATACAAAATTTTATGTTGCCTCTAATACATAAAATATGTGGAATTATGGTTAAGATCTTCCACGAATATTCAATTGATAATCAATCACATTTGACAACTATTAGTCATTTATAGAATTCAAAAAACAGATATTTATTTTTCTTATTCTTCATTAATGCTGTCTTGTATTGTCAAATCACGAAATGGTGCATGTGTTTTCTTCGATAGTTCAATTAAGTATGAATATATATTATTTAGATTGTTAGTGTCTTGCTTAGTGTTCATTGTATTTTCAGAAGTTGTTATGGCCAACATTTCTAGAAAAAGTCTCTTGGTATAATGGGGTTCTTTGAAAAGTAGTTTGACACCTGAATAGTTGATTACGTGGTCATGATTATTTGCATGTATCGCTAAGGCACAGTTTACTAGATTTCTTCTAATAGCGCTTTTATGAGCAGAGATTCTAGATTTAATCCAATGAGAAGTTTGCCCAATGTAAACTCTCTCACAATTTCCACAGGGTATACTGTAAACAACTCCAGATTCATATTCTTCTTTTTCGTTGTCCTTGAGTCTGTTAAACACAAGACTGTGCAAGGTGTGTTTCATAGTGTTAACTATCTTTATATTTATACAATCCTTGAAAATTACCGAAATTTTATTAGAAACAGAGGGAATGTATTGTAGTGTAGTGTAGACGGGATTGGTAGGTTGTTGATTTACATTATTGTTAACACTGACGACATCAGTACACTACACTACAATACATTCCCTCTGTTTCTAATAAAATTTCGGTAATTTTCAAGGATTGTATAAATATAAAGATAGTTAACACTATGAAACACACCTTGCACAGTCTTGTGTTTAACAGACTCAAGGACAACGAAAAAGAAGAATATGAATCTGGAGTTGTTTACAGTATACCCTGTGGAAATTGTGAGAGAGTTTACATTGGGCAAACTTCTCATTGGATTAAATCTAGAATCTCTGCTCATAAAAGCGCTATTAGAAGAAATCTAGTAAACTGTGCCTTAGCGATACATGCAAATAATCATGACCACGTAATCAACTATTCAGGTGTCAAACTACTTTTCAAAGAACCCCATTATACCAAGAGACTTTTTCTAGAAATGTTGGCCATAACAACTTCTGAAAATACAATGAACACTAAGCAAGACACTAACAATCTAAATAATATATATTCATACTTAATTGAACTATCGAAGAAAACACATGCACCATTTCGTGATTTGACAATACAAGACAGCATTAATGAAGAATAAGAAAAATAAATATCTGTTTTTTGAATTCTATAAATGACTAATAGTTGTCAAATGTGATTGATTATCAATTGAATATTCGTGGAAGATCTTAACCATAATTCCACATATTTTATGTATTAGAGGCAACATAAAATTTTGTATCTCAGTGAGAGTGAGATTACGAAATAATTCTACTAGGATAAAAATCACACCATAATGTATGTATAAATTTTGTCTCTTTAGTCCTTTATGACATGTACATTTGTTACAGATCCTTGAGAAAGGTAATAAACATTACCGAAAGCTTGGATGATATAAAAGTGTATTACTAATCCTTTGACCGAGAGATCCTAATAAACTTTCAAATTTTATGTATATATATATATATATATATATATATATATGTATATGTATATATATATATTCTTTTGAAAGAGAGAATTACATAGGTACTGTTTTGTAATATCAAACAATGTAGGCATATGGCACGTGTGAAGAAATGGCGACAAGGAACAGATTGTATAAAAGAATAAAATCTGTTTCCCAATATGCGTATAATGAGAAGGTCGAGTTTGAAGCTCTGTAAATATTGCGGGTTTTTGACATTTTCGATTTGTTTTTGTGTGAACATTTTCAGTGACGTGAAAGTGGAGAGGTTGAGAACTGGTTGGGTAATTCAAAGAATTCAACGAGGAAGTTCGAATAGGCTGTCGCCTGTTCAGCCTGTCCGCAATAAGTTGTGGCAGATTGTAACGTTCTTTTCCCTTATTTTAGAAAAGTTACAAATGCGATCAACAGCTTTTCGCCAGAGAACATTTAGGTCGTGGATTTGTATAATTTACAATATATAATTAAAGTTGATTGAAATGGGCGCCACTTGATTTAATTTAAAAATATTATGTATATGAGCTGACTAATTGAAAATCAAGAAACAATCAGTCTATTCTTCGTCTAGGTGACAGCGAAAAAAATAATATAATTACTTGCGAAGATTTTATAATAGGTATTTGTGTGCAGATTATAATGCTCAATAAAGGGGTTAGTAATGTTTCGAAATAACAGCAAAGAAGGATAATACAACGCAATGTCTACAATTTACAACAGTACACCAAACTTTTCCTTTATGTTAAGGAATGAATTAGACTAAATCAATAATTTAATCGATACTGGCCTTGATGTTAGGAAACCTGGTTAGTCAGCAGATTTCAAAATGGCAGCAGCAGGTCGGAATCTTCTACAAGGTAGGTGTGTATGTAGATATGTTGTGATTGACGTCGATAATTCGTTAATTCCCTTGTAGGAACACCAACAAATCTGACAATGTACTTCTATGTACATGAAATGTGCATCAAATCTCCGGTATAGAGAAAAACCCTTTTATCAACAAAAGGGCTTTCATAAACTTCGACAAGAAGGTAAATTCTTCGGTAATATTCAATAAATTCGTTAAGACGTAATATTAATAATCAGCAAATCCCTTTTCAGGTCGGCAGTTATGCGTGGAATCGAATAATCAGAAATGACCTTATCTAACACCCGATTTACATATGAAGAACGAAACATCAAGATTCTTGGACACCGACCGCCACCTGTGTTGAATATGTATCACAACGAAACTACGAGATTTTATTTCTTTTTAAATTTATTTAACTCTTATTAAATCATGTAGATGGACCTAGGATGTAAAGAGGAAGATTGTGAATTGTAATGAAATATTTTTGAAATAAGCAGTGGAATTTAAAATCGTTACACTACCCCTCTCCCAACAAAAAAATTAGACATAATTTTTTATAATCGGTTTGTTATTAATTTGCCATAGATACATTTAAATTATTGAGCGCTACCAACCCCGATATTTTATTTCCAACCTATCTAATCTCAAATCTTCTATTTTATTGTTTTGCGGCCGCAAACCTATCCTAACTTAACCTATTTCAACCTATCCTAATGAAGTAGTCTAAACTACCTATCTTAATCTACTATCCTAACCTACCTATCCCTATCTGTATAATTTTATATACAACCATGGAACAAATCCTGACTCAGGAATGAATATAAAAATTCATGTGATGGACACATGTGTACCCAATTCAACGAAAGTTTAAGTCAAAAATCGTTAGTTACGATACGGAAATATCTGAATTGGAACCAAAATATGGCTTCAAATCCTTCACGTGCCATTTTCCGTCTTTAGAGCCATCAAGACCCTCCAAATTATAGCATAACCCTGAAATTTTGCAACGAACTCTACGCAGAACATATTTCGGGACTAGTTTGGCTGAGAAATTTTTTGTTGCATCCGAGAGCACCTTATTGCGGCGCCAGACCTTTTCTCCTACCTCGAAACTGTGGTTTCTTCTACGCAAATTGAAAGTACGTACATTCCTACAATAGGCCTCATGAAGCTTCTTTCTAATTTTCGGAAAAACACTTGACAGTGGCCCGATACCAGTCGCATATAAATCCCTGTTTTCAGGAAGCAACTGAATACCGTCAGTTGATTCTATCTGACCGTAGTAATTTCCACTAATCGGTACATATCTCCCAAAATTTAAGAAAACTGGTGAGAAACCAGTGACGTCATGTTTGGCGGTATTTATTGCGAACGCGATCTTCTGCAGATCTTTATCCCATTCTCTATGATCTTGGTCATTGATGTAACAACGGATAGTAGTACCAACCGTTTGATTCGACCTTTCGACAAAATTGCATTGTGGCGAATAAACTGGAGTAAACCAAATTTTTTGTACAGAATACGCCTTCGCTAAATTTTTCATAACACGACCAGCGAATTGTGTGCCGTTATCACATATGATGAATTGGGGGACTCCGAATTTAAGAAAAACATCCGACTCCAAAAATTGTACAATATTCTCAGCGGTAGCTTTACGCAAAGGATGTAAAATTACGTATTTAGTAAACCAATCAGATATTACTAATAAAAAGGTATTACCGCGTTTGGATCGGGGAAAGGGGCCTACTAAATCTACAGCTATTATTTGCCAAGGACGACTTACATTTTTCTCTTTCCCCATCAACCCCAAGCCTGGTTGATTATAGATTTTATTAGCTCCACATGTCTTACATAGTCTTATAAACTTAAAAACATCTGCACGCATTTTAGGCCAATAATAAAGTTCACTTAAACGGGAAAATGTCTTGAATTGGCCGAGATGGCCACAAGTTGGAGGGTCATGACAAGACTTAATTATCTTTTGACGCTGAGATTTCGGAACTACAATTTTCCATTCGGGAATATTTGAGTCGACAGGCAAATTCGAAGGGACTAGTTTATAAAGAACGTCATTATCTAGTTTCCACTGAGGAAATGCATCTTCGTTCAGTCGAATCTTATCACACATACTCGCATACCATTTATCGGAATCATTTTTGTCAATCGATATTGAACTGATCTCTTTGGATTCGGGAATACGCGACAGGAAGTCGGGAACTACATTATTTTTACCTTTTCGATGGAGTAACTCGAAATCGAATTGTCTCAAACGAACCGCCCATCTAGAAAGTCTGCCGGAAGGGTTGGAAAGTTTGGTGAGCCATAGAAGCGAGTAGTGGTCAGTTATGACGGTAAATTTAACACCCTCAACATACGGTCTGAATTTTTCCAAACAAAATATCAACGCAAGAAGTTCGCGTTCTGTAACGGTATAATTTCTTTCCGATCTTGAAAGAGAGCGACTAGCGTACGCTATTACTTTTTCGTCACCGTTTTGACACTGAGTTAGTACACCTCCCACGCCAGTAGCAGAAGCATCACTTTGGATTGTGAAAGGCAGATCGAAATTAGGAGACGTCAGTATAGGTGAAGCTACAAGAGCCTCTTTAATTTTTAGAAAAGCTCCTTCAGCTTGAGCGTTCCAACAAATGGTTTGACGTTTTTTCTTGCCTTTTAGTAGATCATTTATAGGAGAGAGTAAAGTAGAGAAATTTTTAATAAAAGCTCGATACCACGAACACATCCCAATAAATCGTTTGATTTCGGTGCTAGTATTAGGACGTGGAAAATTCACCATACACGAAACTTTATCTGGGTCTGTTCTTAAACCATGACCGTCTACTATATAGCCTAAATATTTTAAAGATTCACGAAAGAATTGACATTTGTCCAAGTTGACGGTTAGATTCGCGTCTTTGAGGCGACTTAGAACCTCCTTCAGAAGAGAAACATGTTCTTCAAAATTATCCGAAATAATGATTATGTCATCAAGGTAAGCAAAAATTTTATACTCAAATTCGGGGCCAAAGAGTTTGTCAACAAACCGCTGTTGTGTTTGCGCGCTATTTCGTAGGCCGAATGGTGTAACTGTAAATTGGAATAACCCTCTTCCAGGTATACTAAAAGCAGTTTTTTCTTTGGACTGTGGCTCTAATGGAATCTGCCAAAAAGATTTTCTCAAATCAATACTACTAATATACTTAGCTCCTGTGAGACTTCTTAGTATACGGTCTATTCGTGGAAGTGGATATGAATCATGCCGTGTTATTTCGTTGAGTTTACGTCCATCGAAACAGAATCTATATTCTCCACCTTTTTTCTTGACTAGGATTACGGGACTACACCATGGAGAATTCGAAGGTTCTACAACGCCCAAGCTCAACATTTCATTAAGTTCACTATTCAATTTCTGTAACATATAGGGTGACATTGGGTATTGCTTCAAACGGAAAGGCTTAGCGTCTCCTGTGTCAATTGTGAGAGAAATTTTATCAGTTCTTCCTAAACGAGTTTTGCTACTAACTTCATTGAAATATATCATTAAATCGTCTATCATAGTTTTCTGAACAGCCGATAAGTTTTCTAAATTACAAACTTCAGTTTTTAATTCTGCAGCCGTACTAGAAGAGAGAAGAGAAATATCTCTTTGTTGGACGTACCAAGAGCCCTCGAGGTAATCTATCTTTATGGCAAATCTCTGACAGAAATCGCTGCCGAAAATCAAAGCGTGCATAAGGCTAGGAACAACTAAAGCTTCAATAATATGACATTCATCATTAATAACAATTGGCAAATGTACGATACCAGTTATTTGCTGTTTATTGTCGTCCGCAGTGTGAACAAATCTAGTTCTTGGTGGAAAAATTTTCAAATTGAAAGATTTCACTATTTCAACGCCTTCTTTACCCAAAATAGTAACGTTGGACCCGGAATCCAACAAACCAACTAAAGGATGGTCTAATAGTCTGACCTCTATAAAAGGTCTATTATCTGTCACGATGGCAGGACGAATTCGGGATTTTCCGTTTTTTCGGAAATAATTCATCTTCGACGTTGAGGCCGCGGGCATAAATAATTGGGACGATTCATGGGCCTCTAAATGCGCCCCATAATTTAGTTTTTTGAACATCGCGAGCAAGTATTGACCGTAACATTAGGTAAACCACAACGGTAACAGAATTTTGATTTTTTGCATCTACACTCGGTATAAAAGTGTCCTTTCTTACGACAATTCCAACATTCAAGATTAGTTCTATAATTCGAACCATTGTTATTCTGCTCATCTAAAGTTAACAATCTAGGTGAATTGTTATAATTCTTGGAATTACTTTTTTCAGCCGCATTTTTTTTAAACCCAGGAATACTCTCACGCGAATATTTTTTATGATCTTTATAGAGACTAGGATCTTTACCCGACTCATCAATGTCTAAATAATTTTCATCTTCCAAACGCTTAACTAGTTTATAAAGTTCCGAAACAGAACAAATTTCGACCATCGCTACGGCCTTTCGATATTCTGGAATTAGACCATTACGAATATATCTTAATTTAGTTGTCTCTACAGGAATTCTAGTCAGTTGACTGAATAATTCGTTCATCCTTGCAAAGTAAATGACTACTGATTCGTCTTTGAATTGTGTCCGCCCTTTTATTCTATCCCAGAGTTCATCGTCATGGTAAGGTGACCTAAAATCTCGTTTAAGCGCGTCAACTAAACTATCCCAATCTTTAATATCGCCGATTATTTGTCGGAACCAACATCTCGCATCACCAGTGAAGAGGTCTCTAGCTGAATCAAATAACTCGACTTTGCTTACATGTCTGGCTTTTCTCAATTCTTCAATATTCTGTAAAAATGAAGACAACGCACTTTTGTCCCCGGAAAATGACTCTCCCCACTTATAAACAGGTATTGATTTAAATTGTGTTGAATTCTGTGCAGGTTGTGAAAAATTAGAGACACCCTGTATACAAGAGGTGCCAGCACTATTATTGGTGGCAGTTGGTTCTTCCGTAATCTTGTCGTATAAATCTGCTTCTAAACTCAAGCCAGCCGCAAATGCTTCGTTTTTGAATGACTTACGTTCTTCTTCATCTTCTACCCCTTCATTTATCGTTAAACGTGAAATTCTACCTAACACATGAGCCAGACGTGACTTTACTCTTTTAAAAACCGAGTCTTCCTTGTTACCTTCGAATTCAATTATAAGTTGTGTTATTGATTCTAATGTTGAATTTATTTCACTTTGTTCAGTAACGAACGAAAAGGTTGGATCAACCAACTGGATATCTGAGTTCTGACGTTGCAACAATCTACGCAAAATTTTCCTCCTTTCATCCTGTCCTCTACTTGATATGACGCCTCTAATTCGTAATTCATAATTGAGTTCATTTATAGACAGATGAATCGGTTTAATTTCGCTGTCCATTTTTCAAAACGCGAAAGAAAATTACGAAAAGTAAATGATTCAATGATCAGTACATATGTCCACAATATCGCGATAATCAATCACAACAATAACCAAAAAAATTGGAAAAAGAAATTGGAAAGTTTGGTGCAGTACAGATAGCAGAATAAGAAATTGAAAAGCAAATATATGAACAAATAATAATAACCATTCCATTACAATATTCCTTAAAAATCGAAAATTTCAAAAATTATCATTCAATATCTCGCCTAGCTGATTATACATTAGCCCCACGTTTGGACGCCAAATCTTGTAACGTTCTTTTCCCTTATTTTAGAAAAGTTACAAATGCGATCAACAGCTTTTCGCCAGAGAACATTTAGGTCGTGGATTTGTATAATTTACAATATATAATTAAAGTTGATTGCAATGGGCGCCACTTGATTTAATTTAAAAATATTATGTATATGAGCTGACTAATTGAAAATCAAGAAACAATCAGTCTATTCTTCGTCTAGGTGACAGCGAAAAAAATAATATAATTACTTGCGAAGATTTTATAATAGGTATTTGTGTGCAGATTATAATGCTCAATAAAGGGGTTAGTAATGTTTCGAAATAACAGCAAAGAAGGATAATACAAC
Source organism: Adalia decempunctata (assembly GCA_951802165.1). NCBI lineage: Eukaryota > Metazoa > Arthropoda > Insecta > Coleoptera > Coccinellidae > Adalia > Adalia decempunctata. The sequence continues at coordinate 38,818,741 of OX637699.1, read as the reverse complement.
GCAATGTCTACAATTTACAACAGTACACCAAACTTTTCCTTTATGTTAAGGAATGAATTAGACTAAATCAATAATTTAATCGATACTGGCCTTGATGTTAGGAAACCTGGTTAGTCAGCAGATTTCAAAATGGCAGCAGCAGGTCGGAATCTTCTACAAGGTAGGTGTGTATGTAGATATGTTGTGATTGACGTCGATAATTCGTTAATTCCCTTGTAGGAACACCAACAAATCTGACAATGTACTTCTATGTACATGAAATGTGCATCAAATCTCCGGTATAGAGAAAAACCCTTTTATCAACAAAAGGGCTTTCATAAACTTCGACAAGAAGGTAAATTCTTCGGTAATATTCAATAAATTCGTTAAGACGTAATATTAATAATCAGCAAATCCCTTTTCAGGTCGGCAGTTATGCGTGGAATCGAATAATCAGAAATGACCTTATCTAACACCCGATTTACATATGAAGAACGAAACATCAAGATTCTTGGACACCGACCGCCACCTGTGTTGAATATGTATCACAACGAAACTACGAGATTTTATTTCTTTTTAAATTTATTTAACTCTTATTAAATCATGTAGATGGACCTAGGATGTAAAGAGGAAGATTGTGAATTGTAATGAAATATTTTTGAAATAAGCAGTGGAATTTAAAATCGTTACAAGATTATCCCTAGAACGGTGGAACAACAGGAGAGGTTCGAGAATTTGAAGGGAGTTCTGCATAAGGCCTGGTAAATGATGGGACATGCCCAAATATTGATAGGAGCCACACATGTGACATAGGCGTCGCTTCTTGAAGACTACTGAAATTGGAGCCTCATGATTAGGAGAATTTTATAGTAAATTGTAAATTTTTTTCTTAGCACTATTTTCTTTTTGCTATTTTATAGTAACTAGAAATATGATTTCTATTCTATTCTATAATCAATAAAATAGAAATCGGTTCGGGTCCCGATAACAATTATTTTCAAGTGCGGTTGTCATAATATATAAAAGCAATAACCTGAAGTTGGAGCCTTTATGCGCTCAACGACGGTTGGCTTCCAGGTAAAAGCAATTTCATGATCTTTTAATAGCACGATGCTAACGATTTTTTTGTAGCTCATTGGATGTACATTCATGATACATTCAAGTTAATTTTTTCAGTGGCGGTGCTATCAATATTTTTGGGAGGTGCGAGAATAGAAAGTGGCGCCCCTACAACTATAAATCCCAATTATTGCTGACATAAATTTCAAATCATTGAAAAGTTCAAATATGCTTTTTTCTGGCTTTAGCGCTCGCGAATTTTGTTTATCAATTCGCAATAATTTAAATTTTGTGCAATATCATTTTTTTCATGAGCTGAAACTTATTCTCCTTTGGCAACAGTTCGACGCGCTGTCCATACATTTGGGAAAATATTTTGCCAGTAATTTTTTTGTATAAGTCGAAAACTGTAATGGCTCTGCTGCTTGAAGATCCTTCAATAATGGATTCAGGCTCACAAGTTCTGCAACCAATTCATATCCAGATATATCACATTTTTTTAACTCAAAGCCAGGCAAAAAACTTCCTCAATATTAGTATTATGGATTCATTAGAAGCGCGAGAAAAGACCCCCTTAAGTTTCATCAAGCATTACCTATGGTAAAGTTCATTAGTATTCAAAAAAACCCTTTTTCAAAAACTGGCAAGTAAGTATATTATTTTAACAAATTTGAGTAAACTACTTTCTAAACAAACAAGAAATATCTTTGTTCTTTAATTTAAAGTATAAGATTCATGTGATCCATTTTTGAAAAAGCTTTACTCCATTTTTTTTCCTTCTCATTAAATTATTAATGATGATTTAAAACGTTCTTATGAAGAATCTTGGAATATCTTCAATATTTTCGAACTGAAGATGAAGCTGTATAAAAAGCCCAAAGTAATGTTTTCGTTCCAACAATATTATTTCTGTATAAAAAGTGTTTATTATTTTTTATATGTAATACCACTAGAGATGGAATTTTGCCGGCAAAATTTCTCGATTGTAATATGGAAGTTTGTTGCTCGGAAATTGTGCGAATGATATTTGTAGCAAAATCACGAGCCGTTAGGCGAGCGATTTTGGAAAAAATGTCATGAGCGAAATTTCCGAAAAGCAACAAACTTGAACATTACAAGAGAAAAATTTTACCTGCTAAATTTCATATCGAGTGGTATTCGGCATGACTATTTCCCGAGAAAATGTCTTACATTAAGTAATATGGTCACATTTGACACGGATTGCGCTATTTGGCAAATTAGAATTCATAGATTAAGTAAACGTTGTTTGTTTTCTCTATAATATTCATTTCCGAAGCTATCTATGAATTGGAGAAACGTCAAAAATTTTATCGCTGGAAAACCAACTTGTTGGTTTTGCCGGTTTGAAAGTTTTTTCGAGATGAACAGATCGTTGCTACGGAAACTTCCTCACTAAAAATGGAAAGAGTGGAATATTCATGTGGAAACCGAGAAAGTGAATTCGAAAAAACAAAATTGGGTCAGTCCAGCAAATTTGAACGCCTTGTATAACCGACAAAATTTTTATTTTGTAGAGTTAAGATGAGAATGTCAACACAAGTTTTTATGTTTCATAACGAAAGAAAATTTAATATTAAATAATGCGAGATACGCTTAAAGCAAAAATTAGCTACTCAATTAATTATAAGCTTACCTACCTTAAATACACAATTAGAAATCCTGAATTCCTTAGACTGAAAATTTAGAAGATTCCTTATGCCGAGACGAACATTTGATGAAAAACTTATGGACTTCCTGTGGGATTCAGGGGTTGAATTCGCCACCCTTAAACTTCAAAAATTTCTATCTTGGAAACTATGTGCCGGAGCATATACAGATTTTGGTGGTATATGCCGAGACGAACATTTGACGAAAAAATGATGAACTTTCCCAGGGATTCAGGGGTTGAATTCGCCACCCTTAAACTTCAAAAATTTCTATCTCGGAAACTATGCGCCGGAGCATATACACATTTTGGTGGTAGATTCCTCATACCAAGACGAACATTTGATGAAAAACTTATGGACTTCCCGTGGGATTCAGGGGTTGAATTTCTATGACGGAAACTATGCGCCGGAGCATATACAGGGTGTTTGGAGGGTGAGTAGCCATAAGTAAATGGTGGATAGGTGATGCTCTTGGCTACTTGTTGCGCCTAATAAAATAACATTTTGCCCAAAGTTCAAGGTGTTATAATTTTTTTACCATTTTTCTAGGAATTTCCCGTTTTTCTCATTAAAACCTTGAATTTTTTCAAATTTAATGCTCGGGGTGTCTATAAAATGATTTATTTCCTTAGTCTAGTCTTGTCTTATTCAGATTGAATCAAAATTTCATACAAACGTCTTCAAAAAACCTGACAGCGTCGTATCAAACTTCAAAATAAAAAAAAAATAATGTTGTGTCCACTTTACAAAGTGAAATAAAAAAAAATTTACATAGTGTTGGGTTTTAAAAAGGCTTTAAAAACTTCTCTAGTTAATACTCTTTGCAATAGTATGTAACATGTACCATTAATAATCAGATAACTCAACAAAAAACCGATGCCTTGAAAGGATGACGACAAAACTATTCCATTGAGCAGGCAAAATCTTTTCTCTCATTCTACCACAGCTAAAAATAGCGTGCTCTCTCTATCATCGGCTAACAATACTCCCAAGGGCGTCGCCAGGAAGGGGGCAGCTGCCCCCCGTGCCCTCCCCCCCCCCAATCAGAATAGAAAAAATGAACTGATTTTCGTATATTATTTCATAAGTTTTTAAGGGATTTTTGAGCTCTAGGGCCCCCCCCAGCTCAATAGCTGGGGGGTTTTTACTACATTTGCAAATCATTTCATAGGCCTGCAGTGAAGGTGCAGTAATGCAGTTTTGAGTTCACTCAAAATTTCGGTGGTTCATCAACATATTCTGTAGAAAACTAAAGATAGAGAACTTCAAATCATTTATTTTAAATCTTGTTCAAATTGTTGGCCATTATTTCTAATACATGCGTAACATCTCCTTCTTATTTCCGTTGTGGTATAGCTTAGTCCAATTTTCTGCTTCATTATCACAAATGCATTATCTATTTTTTCTATTAATTGCTCTCTTGTGTCAATGGTTTCCCTTCGTAAATTCGTTTTGCTTCTCGACCATTTCCATCTGCTTTGCCGTATGCCATCAACATATCGGCGTATTCTTCGTTAGTAAAAGCAGCCATGTGTCACGTGAAGTAGCAACAATCAGTCTCGATTAAATAAATGCACGACTTTGACACCTGCTGTACAAAGGGCGGGGGCCAATAGGAGCAGTGTTGCCAATCGAAATTGCACGAAATACTGAAAAGCGTGGAACAGAATACTCGTATTTTACTCGCAGTAGTATGAAAATCTTCACATATTCCTTTCAATATAATAAATCACTAAATTCGTATCATCCACACAATATTAATTTTATTTAAGATGTCTAAAAACATTTTATTTAATGATTTGAAGTTCTCTATGTTAAGTTTTCTACAGAATATGCTGATGAACCACCGAAATGTTGAGTGAACTCAAAACTGCATTACTGCACCTTTACTGCAGGCCTTTGAATTGACTTGCAAATGTAGTAATTACCCCCCAGCTTTTGAGCTGGGGGGGGAGGACACGGGGGGCAGCTGCCCCCCTAGAGCTCAAAAATCCCTTAAAAACTTATGAAATAATATACGAAAATCAGTTCATTTTTTCTATTCTGATTGAGGGGGGGGCACGGGGGGCAGCTGCCCCCTCCCTGGCGACGCCTTTGGGAGTATTGTTAGCCGATGATAGAGAGAGCACGCTATTTTTAGCTGTGGTAGAATGAGGGAAAATATTTTGCCTGCTCAATGGAATAGTTTTGTCGTCATCCTTTCAAGGCATCCTTGAAGACAAAACGGTTTTTTGTTGAGTTATCTGATTATTAATGGTACATGTAACATACCATTGCAAAGAGTATTAACTAGAGAAGTTTTTAAAGCCATTTTTAAACCCAACACTATGTAAATTTTTATTTATTTCACTTTGTAAACTGGACACAACATTATTTTTTTTTCATTTCGATGTTTGATACGACGCAGGACGCTGTCAGGTTTTTTGAAGACGTTTGTATGAAATTATGATTCGATCTGAATAAGACAAGACTAGACGAAGGAACTAAATCATTTTATAGGCACCTCGAGAATTAAATTTGAAAAAATTCAAGGTTTTAATGAGAAAAATGGGAAATTTCTAGAAAAATGGTAAAAAAATTGTAACACCTTGAACTTTGGGCAAAATGTTATTTTATTAGGCGCAACAAGTAGCCAAGAGCATCACCTATCCACCATTTACCTATGGCTACTCACCCTCCAAACACCCTGTATAGATTTTGGTGGTAGGTCTTCTACCAAGACGAACATTTGACGAAAAAATTATGGACTTCCCGAGGGATTCAGGGGTTGAATTCACAACCCTTAAACTTCAAAAATTTCTATCTCGGAAACTATGCGCCGGAGCATATACACATTTTGGTGGTAGATTCCTCATACCAAGACGAACATTTGATGAAACACTTATGGACTTCCCGAGGGATTCAGGGGTTGAATTCGCCACCCTTAAACTTCAAAAATTTCTATCTCGGAAAATAAACGCCGGAGCACATACTGATTTTGGTGGTATATTCTTTATGCCGGGACGAACATTTGATGAAAAACTTATGGACTTCCCGTGTGATTCAGGGGTTGAATTCGCGGGTGGAATCAAGTCATTCGAGTCCCACGTCTACAGCAGGCTTCTACCAAGCTGTATTGATAAGTTCAAAGGTAGGAGCTGGAACGAAACGTAGATGCACCTTAAATCAAAAGGTTTCTGGTACCTCATAAACATCCACTCCGAAAACCCACACTAGCTGTGCATGAAAATACAATACTGATATAAAGAATTGAATTCGATCAGTGTTTGTAATATCACCCAGGCGCCTTCAAGCAATCAAGAACCGATAGAAGTAAGTTTTATTATTTCATCAGACCATTTACCTCTCTAAAAGGAACAATTTCTACGATAAACGCATAACCGACCCTTTTTCGATCAAAGTGTGAATTAGGTCAGGACAAATATCCAAAGGTCCATTTTTTTTATTTGGACCCAGCAATACTATATAGAAATAGAGAACGTTCTATGATGTACAATGTTTTAGCAATCTTCATCGGTATAACATCATTTCGTTAAGATAACTGTCAGTGCGCACTCACTCTACATCCGAAAGATTGATCCATTCACTTACCGCTGCTGATAGCAAATTCCTTTCCACTAATGATATGATGCAGCAAATTTTTCATCTCGAAAGGACTCAAATTCAGCAAATGCTCTGAAGCTTCTTCTCCGTCGCAAATCAGAGTTCTAGCCAGCTCCGACGCCATCACCTGTATGATCAGACCCACCCGCAACCTAAGCATTTCCATGAAGAGCTGAGGCTCCGTTCTAATGAACATCGCCAAGTAAACAAGTAGTTCCTGAGTCAACATAGCGGTACTGTCATCTTCACCGTACGCCTCGTGGATAAGCAGGCGCAGATCGTTCTCGGGCAAGGGTGCCGTTATAGTATGCTCATTGTTTGGTGGCATTCCAACTGTTATCTGCTTCTGACGAACTAACAGATCGGTTACGGCTTTTGCCAGATCTTCTACGCGTTTACCAAGCATGCCAGCTGTGTGCCTAACCAAGCCCCACAGTTTCTGTTGGCATGCCTTTTGATAAAGACCCTTCAAGAGGTCCCTGACTGTTACTACTTTTCCGTGTTCCAACATGCCAGTATTGAAATCGAGTCCTCTAGAATCTACAAGGAACTGTAATATGTCGCCTTGCTCTTCAAGCGAGTCTGATTCCCTCAGCATGGCAAAAAGTTCGTCCACCTTGAAAAAAACAGAATGTGAGTGGAAAAGGTGTCCGTTCTTGGATTCAGAAGAAAAAGAATATTTCCCCCATATTCAAATAATTTAGCACGCGTCAAAAAATCTTGGATTCCAGACTGAACTAAATTGACACTTGTCGAAAAAATCTAGTACATGTTTCGAGTACGGTTAATTGAAGTTGGGCTATGTAGTAATACATGTGTAGTTGAAATTTTCTCAAATCATTCTTTGTTTCATGTTTTACGGTAGTTGTCCATTTTTTTCTATAATTTGTATGTATCTTATGCATAGTTGTAAAATGATTTATTCTTGGATATAAAATGCCCATAATCGTTTAATTATTTATTGAAGTTCAGTAGAAATAAGACATTACCTATCACAAATGTAGCTATTGTCATAACGTCATTCATACATTTTCAACAGCGTTGCCAGCGCAGAATTGAGAGATTTATTCTTCTTCGTCGCACTCATTAACTGTGATATATCCGTCCTTATCCAAACAACGTTAATGTCTGGTTTGGAAATTAGATCTCTACTAGTCCATTTCTCTCAATGATTATTCCATGTCCTATACAGGGTGTCCCAAGTTCGAGTGCCTATTAGACGTTTCTAGAGAACTGGACATATTTGAAATCAGAAAATTGGGATTATTATATTGTTCGTAATTCTCTACAGACCTAAAATATTTTCAGAGCCAGAGCACTTCCGGTTAAACAGGGAGTGAAAATAAATTTGCTCAAAATTTTTTTTCAATCTTTCCGTTTCTGATATTATTGAGTATCAAATTCTGAATACATTTCTGTTAAAACCATTGAATTCATTCGACTAGTTTTCAAGATATCGAAAAAAACCTGAAAAAAAGTCAAATATTCATAGTCAGTATTATGTTCATTTTTCTTATTCTGAACATCCTGAGTGTACACCGTTCTCATAACGTCAAAGTAGAAGAATGTGGAAAGGTCTTGTATCAAATGAATTTCATGAATATCATCACAGGGTGTTTCAAATTTGTGTCAAAAACTGTGATCGTAAATCGACCATAACTTCTGTTTTTCAAATTAGAACCCTATTTTTTTATTATTGCGTTGGATTCTGCGAAGAAAAATAATGATAGCACTCTCAGATGCTCTTGCTCCTTAACTCAGTAATTCCCGAGTTATTTGAGCTTTTCTGGATTCATGTTGTAAGTAGAATCAAATTCATCTAATCTTTTACTTGAGAATATTCTGTGACCATAGAACATGAATTTTCCCATCAATAATTCACAAGTGACAGGTCTAATTTTAGGTTTTATTTTTACTTTTCGATTTTATTCAATGGTTTCATAAAAATATTCATCGAATATGTTGCATGAGAATATTCTGTGACCATAAAAGATAAATGATACCATTAATAATTCACAAGTGACAGATCTAAGTATTAATTGTTACTACGGTTTCATGAGAATATTCATCGAATCTGTTTAGATTCGATGAATTTGACTCTACGTACACCATGAATCGAGAAAAGCTCAAATAACTCGGCAATTACTGAATTTAGAAGCAACAGTATCTTAGAGTGCTATCACTATTTTTGTTCGCAGAATCCAACGCAATCATAAAAAAATAGGGTTCTAATTTGAAAAACAGAAGTTATGGCTAATTTTCGATCACAGTTTTCGACACAAAATTTGAAACCCCCTGTGATTATATTTATGAAATTCAAAAGATGCATGACCTTTTCACATTCTTCTACTTTGACATGATATTGACTATGAATTTTTGACCTTTTTTCAGGTTTTTTTTCGATATTTTGAAAACTATTCCAATGAATACAATGTTTTCAACAGAAATGTATTCAGTATTGGATACTCAATCATATCAGAAACGAAAAGATTGAAAAAAAATTTTTTGAGCAAATTTATTTTCACTCCCTTTATAACCGGAAGTGCTCTGGCTCTGAAAATATTTTAGGTCTGTAGAGAATTTCCAACAATATCATAATCCCAATTTTCAGATTTCAATTGAGACCAGTTCTCCAGAAACGTCTAATAGGCACTCGAACTTGAGACACCCTGTATACGTAATCCTCTATTTTGTGGTATCCTTGGGATAATATCTCTATGATTGAGAAAACTAGATGTATTAGCTACGATCTGCGAAGTGAGAAATGATGAGGCGAGTAAGAGGTTATATACTTCATACAAGAAGAATAACAGAAAAAAATCACCCGAATTGCAAATGAAAGAAAGATCTCGAAGTCTAAAAACAATATTTTGCCGGCTGAAACAACTGATCAAATGAATAAGTTCTTCGTGAGTATAGGAGACAAAATAACGAAGAGCTGCCCAAAGGATCACCTAAACTCGGAGGAACTACTGACGACATCTGTAGAACGACCGATATATTCTCTTTATATGCATCAGGGGAAAACGGTAGAATAACGCGAAAACTCAAAAGTCTTAAAAAAAAATAATTCCGAGTATATCTGGGCGTCTGAGCTATATATTCTCGAAATGTATGTCAGAGGGCTTCTTTCCTGACCAACTGAAGAAGGGAAAAGTTATTCCTATACATAAGAGTGGAAATACAGGAGAAATGAACAACTTTAGGCCAATTTCAATACAACCTGCCTTTTCAAAGATTCTGGAAAGTGCGATAAAAAACAGGATCGTCAGTATTTCCAACAAACAAAAGATTCATAGTGAAAAACAACATGGTTTACTCGAAGAAAAATCTACTAGGAGAGCAATAGCAGAAATCCTCCAAAGAATTGCTAATGCTATGCACGAAGGTAAAAAATGCAAGCTCTACTGTTGTGATTTGAGTAAAGCGTTTAATAGCATTGACCATCAACTGCTCTTGAAAAAACTCAAATACTATGACATTCGGGGGATAGCATCTCATCTGATCTCAAGCTTACTGGAAAACATATTTCAACAAGTTCACATTGGAGCGGAACGATCAGATTGGGAACATGTAATCTGTGGTGTACCTCAGGGATCGGACATGGGACCATTGCTTTTTCTGATCTATGTGAATGATCTACCAGCAAATATGAGGGGCGAGAAGGTGCGCCAACTACTGAGGAACTGGAGAGTAATACCAAAGCAACACTCGTAAAAGACCAACAATGGTTGAGCGCAAATATAATGAAAATGAATCCAGAAAAAATCCAGTTCATATTTTTTTCAGCAAGATCTCCTGAAATAGCCCACCTCTAATTCCTTGAAATTGACATAAAATCAGATCTAAAGTTCTCCTACCATAGACAGCATCTCCATCAAACAGAAATATGCCGTCCGAATATTATGTGGTGCTACGAGAACAGAAAGCTGCGTTGTTCGGGCAAGAAAATATTCTTACTCTGATCTCGCTCTACATTCTTGCATGTGTCACTATCGTCTATACCCACAAGGAGGACTTAGTTAAAAACAATTTTTATCATTCTTATGATACCAGAAATGCTAGCAGATTCTTGATCCCGTATCATAGTGTGACAAGTACGGCACTGTGCATTCGGCGCTTCTGTGATCTAGAATCTTCTCGACGCAATAGAATCCTCTCGACCCTTCCACCGGACAGAGCGCCCGCGTGCGATAGTTCTTACGGTCTGGAGTTTTTAATTTCTAGGTGCATCCAGTCTTTGCGGGAAAGGAATCGGCGCGATATATATATACGGAGCACATTGGCGGTGGGGATTATTATTATTCAGAACCAAGCAACGAGTGGAAATAAATATTGGTGCAAATAAACCAGTGGAAATAAATTCTACAGACTTTCGCTAGAATTAGTTGTTGATTAGCAGTGTTATAATTATTTTAAATAAATAGTTTATTCAACCCGGACGTTTTAATAACCAAGAAAACGTTACAATAGGCTCACTCAAGAGTAAGCTGGTTCACAAAGCCTACTGCAGCCTTGCGAAATAATTCGCAGATCTATCATGTTGAAATGTTTGTCTATTGTGTAAAGTGTCTACTGTCGTATTCTCAAGTCCGATGTTTGTTTTACTTCGGATTTTTATTCTTACTTATTTTTGTACTTACTATTTTTGATGGGTTAAAATTTTGTTGTACGTTCACTGTAACGAAACAATATAATTCTATGAACTCTGTATTATATATTTTGTTCAAACGGTACCACAAATTTTATTAATCCGCTGTATCCTTAGTTCCTTGCAAGCAAAATTATTTAGGAAATTGAATCCTCACCGACTAATTCAGTCCGTTCTACTTGAGTATGCCGTATACGGAGCATTTCTGTTGTCCCTACCCACACAAATCCAGCTATAATTGGCCATATCGCAGATGCATGAGTAGCCAGCTACAACAAAACTAAACTCAATGTATTCACCTCAGTGTCAGCATATTCGGCTTCAGAAGTTGTTTTATATCTTGTGACGTTGATGACTGGAACAGCAGTTTGGCAGGGAACTTTGGAAGCTTGATTATCAGGCGAAGGTTGCGGCGTAGTATTCTCGAGGTTTTCAGGATTGAGGGAGAAGAAAGCTGAGCTTCTTCTTTCAATGATGCTATTACTTTCCATTCCCAACGTTTCAGCTATAAAATTATTAATTGCCAATCAAATAATAACAACCACAATAGCGTAGAATTCAATTTACCATCAATATTAATTGATCTTGTTTTCTTCACAGCTCCTCTGATGGACATCTTCCTCTTCAAGTGCTTGGTTTTTGATTTTCCACCAGCGGTTGATTCTAAAATTGAGGATCTTGAAGCTAATGACTTGAAAAGGTGCTCTTCCAAGTATTTCTGCACTTGTGGATTCAGTTCTAAAAAAAAGGAATAATCAGAATAAATTATAATAAATGAGCCACTCATTAGTCTTACTATCTGGAAGGCCCTCTTCTTGGCATCCCAGGAAGCTCAAGTTTGTGATACAGCTAGTATTGAGAAATTCAGATAAATTTCCAAGTGTTACCCTTGTTCCACTTATATATCCAGACTTCAATTTTTTCATGGTAGTGATCATGGCTAGAGGTATTTTTCCATCGTCTAAAAAAATCATATATAATTATTTCAATGATTTAATATTATTCATGATTTATTGTTCGCCCCACTTTAGACTTTTATTCATTTTATCTCACAATGTTCGTTTGTGGATATTTATTTCCCGCAATTTTTGATGTTCAGAGAGTCAAATATTACTGTATAATTTACACTTCGGCTAGGTCCCATAGAACATGAAAATGGGTCAAAAATGAAAACTCTAAGTCTAAGTAATGAAATAATTATGCCATATAGATCACATTACTCCTTAGCGTTTCCAAAATCCTCTTTGTATAATTGTATTTGAAATATGTATTCAATTCTGTTTTCACTTCAAAGAGAGGAGAAGTATTTATTTTACAAATTTACATAGAATACATTCATAGAAATTATTTCCAAACGACTGTCATCTATGTGTCAACTAACCGGATCCTGATGGGACTATCCTCGTATTCTATGAGAATTTGCAACCCTTTTGTCACGGATAAATGAATAAACGGCCATAGATATTTTTACCTAGATGATTTTGTGTAGCCACTAATATGATGGTCGGCCTGCCAAGCATGTGCTTCCAGTTCATACTTAAGAAGGCAAAATGGGTCATAATTTTGTCCACTAATAAGGCAGAGTCGTAACTAGTATAATATTCATCCATATCGAAATTCTAATGGGTTGGGGACAATCATGCACAGCACACCAAAACAAAACAAAAAGCAAACAGATTAGATAAATACAAATTTTCAAATAACAATAAAAATAAAAATACTTTGAATCAAATGAAAACATATTCTGGACAACAACCACATAAAAAAGTACCTACAAAAAAAGGTCAGTTTTCGACGGGTACATTTTTTTCAACTGTAGATTCTTAAGGTCTAAAGTTTTTTTATTTTTCATTTTTTACAATTCGCGTTATTAAAAAGGTATAACCATGTCACAAAAACATCTTTTTATCGATTTTCCACAAACTTAGTTTGACAACATTGATAATTTATCCATATTGTCCTTGATAGCCTTCATCATAAATAATATTATTTGATAGTTTAAAGGCGGATCGAACGTGGCCGTATACAAATCTACAGACAAGTGTCATCTATCAATGATCTCTTGGGCGTAGTTCAAGGTAATAACGATTTTCGACACCCTCTATCTTTCGTAAGAAGTTGAATTTTCAAATGATATAAAAAAGTGTGTAGTTTGATGAGAGAAATCTACAGTTGAAAAATGAGCAAGTCAAAAATACTATGGAATTTTTCCGGAAAACGACGTCAATTTCCATTCGGAGGGGTCTTTTGATCGCAAATACTTGGTTGAACGATGATCGGCCTAATCATCTGGCAACGCTCTCAAGAATCTCAAATGGCAATTGTGATCGAGATTCGAGGGATACATCGTTTGGAATGTTTTGCAATTTTTATCGAGTATGCTGAATATTTTCTGGTTGACCTTCTCGATGTAAAAAAATTGGTGGATGAAGTGCATCAGGTTGTCGAGATTTAAAACGAATCTTAGTATAGAGATGTTGAAATCGTTTTGCTTCTAGGATATTATCAATCAAATTATCATTCAATGTTTTTATCAGCATATAACGAAAAATGGCTCACCTAGAGTACCGACGTGAATTCGGGAGCTTTTGAACGATGGTTCTTCACCTTGTAAATAGTTTTAAGGAGATGTCAAATAAATCGTCCATGATCCCGGATCAGGGGACATCCCGCCAAGACGAATAAGATACTACCTACTTTTTCTCGGAACGTCTCGTCGTTCTTTCGAAACCTCATAACTTCGGAATCAAATTCTCAGAAAGAGGTGAGGTCAGTTGACATCAAATATACCAATTTTTATTCCTCTAGCTCACATATTACCAGCATTTATTATAATTATATGCGCGGTTCCATTGGCTATAGAAGAGCATTCCAGAACAGCAACCGGAGCGAGCGGAGATCATCCACACCACCCTCATAAATCCTATGATCTCCTTTAGGAGCTTTTTCAATCACATCGTGAAGATAAGGAGTCGGCTTCCTAGGTGGAAGTTCCTGAGGCTGCTGCCCTGAAGTTCAGGTCCAACAAGTTTAACCTTTGATGCACCCTTCGCAAATTCTTCAGCCTTATCATTTCTCTCAATGCCAAAGTGCCCTGGCACCCAGAAGATGTATTGTGGCATTTCCAGGTAAGCTTTGAGTACTGACAGTTAGATTCCAGAGCTCTTAATGCTGATTGACTGCCTTTTGCAATATTCATGCTTGCCCCTCTGAGGTTTCTTTTCAAAAACTCTTATGCGCACGTATAAACAGCCAGTGGCGGCTCCTCCATATGTGCACATGTGCACGTGTACCCCCAAGTAATATCTTCATCTAAAGGAATTTATTTTTGTGTTGGACGTAAATGTAACGTTTTCTATTGGGTATTTAATTTTATTTTTAATTTCCGATGTTCCAGTTCACGGTTCTGTTCTACTGTGGACTACTATAGAAACAATAAACAGACGGCGGGCGAACTCACAACAGTCACAACTTCGAACGCCAACGGTCAATGCAAATACGCGTAGCCCGTACACTGCACTCTCGAACTGATCCCTCATTGGAGCAGCCGCTACCCTTCGCGTCCCTCACTCCCCGTAACAGTCCATAGTATTTAGCTGACATAGGTACACATCCAGAATGTGTACGGTCGTCTGTTGCATAGACAAGCTATAGATAGGCAACTCTTAATTCAAATTCTGTTCATTGTGTCTGCGCTATGTATACTCGGTCGTTAATACTAACAGATGATATCGGCGTAAGAAAACAGAGGCGTCATCTCGCGGTTCATTAGATACGATGATTATTTGTATTCAAAAGCAATCACTAAATCTTATAAAAAGCTTGAAATGTAGAGCACCAGTGATTGAAATCAAAGTCTTATATAGGAGTTAAATATTATTCATTTATAAATGTTTGTTATCTACATGAATTAATGTCAAGGCAAATAATAATGTATGAGAATAGTTTATGAGAATAGTTTAACGTCTGTAAATATAATTAAGGAAAGAAATAACGGCATGCAGACTATTGAATTTCCGGAATTTCAAAAATATTCAATAGTCTGCATGCCGTTATTTCTTTCCGCAAATAATAATATTTCACTCAAGAGAACACACAAAAATATTCAATTGGTTGTATTTCGCGCAATTATGGCCGCAAATTTTGGGAATCCGATTAGCATTAGCGTACAATATTCAAAAACAAATTCGCTGACAGTAGAAAGAAAAACAAAAATAAAAATTGCCTGTCCTGGTCTTTTCAATATTTCGTCTGAATTAGATCTAGCACTCAGGGATCATTTGGATCAATCCACAGTATTCAGCGGAACATCCAAAGACATTCAAAATGAATAGTTGGACTGTATGCTTTCATTGCTTTCTGTGTGTCATGCACACATTAAGAAAGAACTTGCTGCCTCAAAATTCGTGTCCGTGATAAGTGATGAAACAATTGACATTTCAAACATTTTCCAAATGGTTATAGTTTGCCGTTATGCTTCAGCAGACGGTACCCCTATTGTGAGAATTTGGGGTTTTCTGAATGTTATTCCAAGATAAGGCCAAAGATCATCACAAACTCCCCAAACTGCGAGATTCGAAGGTTGATTTCACATTTTTTTCCTCCCCAGAACCCCCCTTCCCCATGTAGTCCGTACCCTCTAGACCCCCCGGTATCTGCCCACATGTGCACTCCCAAAATATAAATCCACGCGCCGCCACTGTAAACAGCCATTATTTCCTCTTATTAAAGGAGAACTTCAGTTAAGGACCATAGAGTATAGACCACTATGCCTGTTCCCTCGGCAGATTTTGATCCATCAGTTTAACATATGGATGACTTTTTGTATATTTGATTCACGTTGTCCACTGTGTGTCATGTATACCATTGCGAAGAGTTATTCGAAATCAAGTAGTTGGCATAACTTTATCACGGTTTTGTCAAGAAATTCGAATCTATTTGATTCAGCATGTATACTTCCCTTTTTCCCGTTATTAATACCTGTAATACATCGATTCCGTCACTGACTTACTTACTGATGATCAAAACCTCTAGGGTATCTCCGAAAGTCACATTAGCTGAAATTTGGTTGTAGTATCTCTTTCCTCTAACCTTCTTGATGGGGGTAGGTCTGTATCCATGATATAATGAATAGATATCTCTTCAAGGCTGATATTTGATATACGAGGTCTGGCTATTAAATAACGAGACTGCTTATGAAAAAGAGTTTTATTTTAAAAATTATTCTACAATCGAATGCTCCCCTTCAATATACTCCCCTTCCCTCGCCACACACCGTTCCATTCGTTTTTTCCATTGGTCAAAGCAATGCTGGAAGTCTTCTTTTGTAAGAGCATTTAGGAGCTCCGCCAATTTTCGCTTTACCTCTTCCATCGACTCGAACCGGGTTCCTTTTAAGGCAGACTTGATCTTCGGAAATAGGAAAAAGTCACAGGGTGCTAAATCAGGCGAGTACGGCGCGTGTTCGAGCACTGGAGTGCCTCTAGCGGCTAAATAACGCTTCACAGACAGCGCGTTATGGGCAGGTGCGTTGTCCTGGTGCAAGATCCACGATTTGCTTTTCCACAACTCCGGCCGTTTCTTACGAACGCGCTCTCGCAGCGTTGCCAAAACTTTCAAATAGTAAGTTTGGTTTACAGTTTGACCCTCTGGAACCCATTCAGTCATCACGATACCGTTGATGTCGAAAAAAACGATTAGCATGGCTTTAAATTTTGATTTCGACATCCTTGCTTTTTTCATTCTCGGCGATGCAGGAGTTTTCCAGTGCATGGATTGCCGCTTAGTTTCAACATCGTATTGAATTGATGGAAAACATCATCACTTGCGATGAAACCTGGATATTCCAATGAATATCCAGGTTTCATCGCAAGTGATGATGTTTTCCATCAATTCAGGCTCTTCATCTAACCTCTCAAGAAAATCTGAGCAAATCTGTTGACGGACGAGCTTTTGGTCAGGGGTCAAATTTTTTGGGACCAACTTCGCACAGACTTTCTTCATGTTCAAGTCGTCATGTAAAATTTTTCTGACAGTTTCTTTATCGGCGTTTACAGTCTCAGCAATCATCCGAATGCTCATACGACGATCTCCGCGCACAATTTCATTTATTTTGGTCAGTGTTTGCGGAGTTGAAACAGAGACAGGTCGACCTGGACGTTGGTCATCTTCGGTGCTCTCTCGGCCTTCAGAAAACCTTTTATACCATTCGAAAACACGCGCACGAGATAGAGAATTCTCACCATAGGCCTCTTTCAACAACTTATAGCACTCAGTCGGAGTTTTTTTTTAATTTGACGAGAAATTTCACATTGATCCGTTGCTCGTGTTTTTCGTCACACATCGTTATCGGCACGAGAAAAAAACACGTTCGTTTCTAACCTCTACACAAAAAATACTACTACAGCGACGAAAACGTGTTTTCGTACTGGAATAGTAGACACTTCCAGCTATCCAATGCTGCATTCGTTTCCCACCCTACCCCTCTAGGACGCCTTCTGCGCGCGCAGTCTCGTTATTTAATAGCCAGACCTCGTATAACATATGATATAGATATAGCACATTTAATGAAAACATCAAAAAAATAGTAAGAAATAGGTTCCACCAAAAACCTTTCATGTGGAAGGTTGCCAAAACGAGTAAGCCCAACACATTTACTGTTAAAAGGTTATAAGATCTCAAACCCTTAAGGCCTATATCTACAGGGGCTGATTTAGCCCTATCAAAATAATCGATTACACGTAAATGCATCAGGATTATGTTATTTTCATCAAATGAATGGAAACAGGTAAGTTACCAATCTTTTTTCTAAAATAGAAGAATTCTGAAAGTTTCAACATAACAAATCCTTCCCCACAATTTCTCTGTGTGTTGTATATACATATTTTAATCAGATTTATCAGTAATTCGTTAGAATTTTACATGATTCTAGTCGAATCAGACAATTCCGTCCCGAAATTCGAAAAATATAGACATCGTGACGAAATGATGTAGTTCTCGTTCGAGTAGATCAATAACACCTGAAATGTTGCAGAATATGAGAGAAAATGTTGAATGAAGACACAATTATTATTCAAAAATTAACGATCAGTAATTTGAACATCTTATTTTAAAATTCGTTCAGAAACTCGTCCATTTAAAACACTCTAACAATTACTTCCAACGAGTTTTTCACTCCGAAACGAACACAAAACAGAATATCCACACAAAAAATTGCAAATCATTCAAAATGATGTGTCACGCGACCCTTATTGCCATTCATGCCATTCTTGAGGGAGTTGCCATCCCGCTTAGGGAAATGATTGGCAAACCACGAATTTGCAATCAGAAGATGCCACCAAAGTAAAATCAAAAATTGACCTGTATTGGTGTTTTCCGGAAAATTCGGTTGGACTGAATGCATGGTGTTTTGACAGAAGTGTTTTTTAATAGGTGGAAGACCTCGTCAGGTGAACCTTTTCACCAAAAATCACCTACTTAAAAGTTTCTGCTTGAAACAGTCATCAATTGAACTGATTCTAATACAAAGAATATGAAAGCTTGAATCCGAGAATACCTGAGAGGCGACAAGTTTGAAACTGATAATAATGTCATATTTAAAGTTTTATATAGTCGAGTTTTGGTAGAATGGTTCATTTTGAAGAGTTCTATCCACTATTAAAAATAAACAATAGCCTTTGCAAACACCCTGTATTCGTATATTTATGATACCTAGGTTGAGAATTATCACCAACAAAGATATTAAAATTAAAAAAATTAGACATTGTTTCTGTAGGGATTTTCCTATAAAAATTAATACATTTATGCGTTATTGAATTAGAACAAAGTGGAACGACATTGAACATGTGCAATATGGAATCGAAATAATTCACAATCCTAATTTCATTGAATTCTTATGACCAACAGTGGAATTTCGCCAGTTCGAAAGCATATTCACCAATGTCGATTCTGAAATCAAAGCTTGCTGAAAAATTAGTACCTGGGCGGTAACGGTGCATGAAACACCAATACGAAAGCAACTATTGAGAATGCATAGGTTATCTATACTAATATTATAAAGAGGAAAGATTTGTATTTTTGTTTGTTTGATACGAATAGGCTCAAAAACTACTGGACCGATTTCAGAAATTCTTTCACCCTTAGAAAGCTACATTATCCCTGAGTGACATAGGCTATACTTTTTACCCGAAAAAAATAGGGATACCTACTACAATAATTACAAAAAAATCAGCCATAATCAGCTTTGTTCACGTGCGCTGCAAAAACCGTAAGACTTACATGGATACAATGTATGACGGAAAGGTACCTCTCAAATAGTTCTACAAAAAAGTCCGAGATAGCATATATCTATTTTTCAAGATTGACTTGCTATAACCTGTTTATGGTAATCAGATTTTTTCCAAAATTATGCACTATTTAGGAGTGTGTTTTTATGAATTGGGTATTGATCCTCATCCAACCTAATACGTTATTTATCCCCAGTATTCAATTTAGAACGGAATTGCCCTTCACATCATACAATTACAACGAGTACATCAAAAGATATGGCAGGTTGAAGTGTTGAAGATGAAACCGCCGCGTGAAACAAATTTCTACCCGGGCGAAGCAGGGACGGCCTGCTTGTAAATTATAATCATACATGGTTACTGGCAATACGATACATCCCTTCTGGATTACTGGCAATTCGATATAACCCTTCGAGGTAATAAAATAAATTGACACCATATACAGATCTCATATCAAATCTCAGTAGTATTTAATATTTTTGAATTTTTCATTTTTGCCAGTTCCCAGATCAATTCTACGAAAAAACCATGTTGAATTTGTTTGCTTTCGCTGATAGATTACTGAATATGACTTTTGGAATATTCGGATTTTGTGAGATTTCAGCTCAAAACCATCAGAAAATATTCATAATAATTTTTACAATTCAGCTACCCCGACTTCTCATTGCCTATTTTCAAAAATCTTCTAGGTAATATGCATGAAATGACTCTAAGGCTACGTCCGCATAGGCAGGAGGCTTGCTTAGCGTCTTGCAATCTGGCTACTACAACGAGAAATGACTTCCAAAGGAAACTCTTTCTTTAGTTTATGCTTCATTATATTCAAAAACTGTAATGTTAGATCAACTGCAGTCTTCATTGTGCATACTTGTATGCATTTTATAACGTTCGTTTCACAAAGCTGCTCGCTAGGTGACTCGCTGGCTCTAGGCGCTAAGCAAGCCTCCTGCCTATGCGGACGTAGCCTAAATATTTCCTCATTTCAATACCTGTCAAATATGTAATTAGGATCAGATAGACGAGCAATAAAATTGCGAAACATATTGATGAGAGTTGATCTCATGAAAAGCCAATATTACGAAAAAATTTATGGTCAAAAAATGGGCAATTGTTTGGCATCAACACCAACATTGAACTTATAGTTACTATAAGTTATATGGTACTATCTGCCACATAGAACAGAAAAACAGAAATACTATGAATCTAATCGTCAAAATTGGGTTTCACTGGGCATTTCGGCAAACATTTCTGTGTTTCTGTTCTGTGTGACAGGTCGTATTAATGGGAACATGGAAATCTCGCGATTCCTCCAACTTGAGGTGTTTATCCACTTTTTGGTCTGGTAATAGTATTTCATGTTACTATAAGTTCTTTGGGCACCAATCGTAGCGGATATCGTGATGTATGAACTGCAGAGTCATGCTCTCGATCATAGTATATTACACTTTGTCCTGTTTCAAACGTTTTATGCTAATGACACATTGGCATTACCTTTGGGTACAATAGAATAAATACTCGAAAATTTATCCGATGCTCCAGTTCAGTATTGAGGAGGTAAACAACCATAATATGTTACTATTTCTAGACGTTAAAATAATACGAGATAGGGAACAATTAAAACAAATCCACCTAATCAGAAGGAGTCCTTAATTTTCTGTAGTATCACAGAAACTAAGAATAAATATATTAAGGAATCTAAAAGATGTCCAGTCAGAATTTTCGTAACGAAAATATAAATAAATTTGAAAACATTTTACGGAGAAATAGTTATCTCTTAAAACTGATTAATGGGCTCCAGAAAAAGGAAGGAGCTCCCCAGAATAATGATTTAACAACTCAAGAACAGAAACTTTATTTCGAATAACCTTTTATAGGCTTTTATCAAGGTCTTGTCAAATAGAATTAACTATGTGTTCCAAGATACATCGATCGAAATGACATCAAAATCTGCAGTTTCCCAACTCTATGCCAAATTGAAAACGGAAAAATCAAAAGATCTTACTTTATTCTGAAGTTTAGATCCGAGCCATATTTTCGAGTGACAATACTTCAAAACTATTCCGTTCGTTTTGAAATATGTATTCGTGATAGATGCATAGAATACCTGGTGTTGGCTCTGATTAGATTTTGTTCAAGACTTTCTAGTCGATCGAAAATCTGAGTATTCGTCCTGCTTTACATTTCTCTCGAAAGGTGTTGCACAATTTTTCGAAGCTGCAGTAGCGCCACGACAGCGAAATATTGCAGATTATTCCCGAAGTAGGATGAGTACTACATTCTAGAGAGAGTGCCGTTTTTGATCTCCAAATTTTGGTCACGATTTTCAGTAGGGGTCGATACAGCAGGTATTCTATGCATCTATTATTCGTGTTTTCGCGTCGAACTGGTGACGTCACGCACCAAATGGTTCGAAATACATAATTTGAAGCCGTCTGAAAACAGGTAGTGGAGTAGTTCGAACGCTTGGAATCAGCTGATTGAAGGATATTGGTTATGCTTGTTAGATGGAGTTTTATCGATTGAGTATAATTAGGTGGGCATTGGCTACGGAAAGGAATACATAATACATTACTTGTACTTGAGAGAATACAGTGAAAGTAATCACGGGATCATATCACAGGAGCTCTAATGAATGAAGAGCCATAATTTGTAATGGCGAACAAGCTCAATGATTCAATAAGTAATATTTGCAACCGTTGAATCTGTTTGATAGAAATATATTCCTTTATCCACTTATGATCCAGTATGTACTATTTTACTTTCAATTCAATGTGACAGTTGAACTGTCAATCACCTAAACACTTCGTTAATATTCAAATTCACCCACGGATTTTCACAAATTTCAACTCTAATAAGCCCACGTTTTAGCGAAACAGATGTAAGGGTTTTGTAAACTTCTTGTTGTGAAAATATTCACTGCGAAGTATCTTTTTTACTTTGTTTTGAATCTCTCTCCGATTCCTTGATGTTTGAATTGCGTTTAATGTGTTCTTTGTTCCAAATTCATTTTTTTTTTGGAGTAAATATGCAGAACATATGTTGGAATCAAAAATGGAGGATAACGTCCCTAGTCCATTTCTCTCATATGTTGGAATATTTGTATAGTTTTCTGAAATTCTCTCTACTTTCTTCTATTGTTTCTCTTTTAACGTGTGTTTTTTGTTCAGAGCATGTTACAATATGACTATAACCTTCGAAACTTTTTTTTCACTTAGTATCCAATGGCCCAACTCCTGAATTATTTTGTCCACCTAGATTAGCAGAAAACCTCACTAGGATAGGTGACGAAATGATATAGCCCTCATTAAGGTAGAATGAGCGCTCGAAACGATACTCTGTACGATGCATTCGAATGAACTCCCACAGAGAAAGAAAAGATCGAACCACTTAGACATAAAATAATCCTCCTGATATGAGGAATAATCCATGGCCGGTGCATGTTATGTGTAACACTATAAACCTCATTTTGTTGTTCCCGGTATTGTTCAATGAAGATGCAGAATCCTGCCACAGTATCCTTCAGTCAATATAATCGATTTCAAGCGGATAATCAGTAATAACCGCGGTTATCCCTGATCTTGCCCTTGGTAATAGCCCTTCAGGAAGGACCACGAATAACCAATTTGCGCTCGAATGTAGTTATCCGAATCGCGCGAAAATCAAGCCTATTTATCCTCACTTCTTATAACCACAATCTTAACCCAGCTCCCAAGTACGGTTATCTACGGTCCAAACGATGACGTAGAAGGGCTTATTCATGGCGTCACATAATTATAACCAACAAGGACCAAAAGCGCTTGAATGAAGTTGGTTATCTTTGGTAATTACCAATGATGACCAGGTTTTCCGCTTGAAATCGATTTATGTAAGAGGTGTTTAGTCTGGGCTTCGAGCTGGCGAAATGACTAAGGGCCGGTATTATAAAGGACAATCGACGGTTCAACCGTTGCGCTAACAACCAAATTCCTCACTAAAAATACGGAATCTGGTAGTTGGCGCACGGTTCAACCGTCGATTCTCCTTTATAATACTGGCCCTAAACCTTGTATGGTAGGTACCTATCCGCTGCAAGTCAAAAATTTTGCCTATCACCATTCTTCTTTTCATGACCTTTGAACTTCAGAATCGATATTGTTGAATATTGCAAATTCAGGTCGCACCAATTTATCAAATACGTTTCTTGAACTTAAACAATATAACCCATTCCATATTGTACACTTTTCGGATTAGGCAAAAAATAATCCACTCATATACCTAATTGTATTCTTCTACACACAATTGTAACAAGAGGTCTTCCAAGCATATTCTGCCAGCTTGACTTCAAAAAGTTAATTTCGCTCTTGCACATGTCAATCATGAGTTCATAGTCTGATGCGATATAATATTTGGACATATCTGTGAACTGTTTTTAGGGAAAAGTTTTATGAGTTCAAAATTTCAAATGACATTACATACCTGCGGGGTGAAGGCAAATATTTTGTCTCCTAAGGCATACAACTTACTGGTGCTCAAAATACCCACGTCCCTGGATTTTCTACCAGTTAAACCTAATTTTTTATTCCTCCCTGGAAATAATATAGAAGTATCAATCTCGTTTATAAATGGCGCGACTCTGACTTGTACTGTCTTTTAAACTATAGATTCCTCACGTCAAAGAAAATACCTTATTCCTACACCATTTTTGAAATATATTGGATCTTCGGAACCATTATTCCAAATTGACTGAATTTAGATGTTTCCTTTACACATTCATCAATCAACACTTACAACATTATCTAAATTAAAGCCTGACTAACTTGTACATTAACATAAAAATACTACAACATGATAATTTTGGATTATTAAGGAAAATATCAAAAAAGTATTAAATAGAATAGTTGTTGTTATTGGCCCTAGTACTAGAGCACATTTAATTCTATACTATTCTAAACTGATGATATTTGATCTTCTTTCGAGCATTTCGGCCGGCGTGGTTTATTAAATTTCGACATTTCGCCAGATCGAGTGTCTGGCATCTTCAGGAATTATTTCTCTCTTATTCTTGAGCTCAAGAATAAGAGAGAAATAATTCCTGAAGATGCCAGACACTCGATCTGGCGAAACGTCGAAATTTAATAAACCACGCCGGCCGAAATGCTCGAAAGAAGATCAGATATCATCAAACGATGGCCGCGAAAGCCTCAACAAATTCATATTCTAAACTGGTTCCTTATTAAATTGGAAACTTTTCGTACCTTTTTTTAGATCTTTATCAAGACTGAAACCAATTTACCTTTTTAACATCTAAAATATTTCAACTATACTTTACATAACTGTGGACATATACGAAAACATTCATACTTTTAAGCACTTTAAAATCCACCTAAATCAAGAAGTAATTATGACGCCACAGTATATAATAATATATGGAATGCTAACCTTCCTTTTCAAATGAATTTACACAGGAGGTTAAAATTCTTGAATGGATGCGTAGATAAACAAAATTAAAACAAATATAATCTAACACATAACAGACAAAGAGTCATGCTATACAGGGTATATTTTAAGGTGAGGCTTTTCTCTTGACAGGTGATAGAACTCATCAAATAAGTCATTTTACCGAAAATTTCATTATTTGAATAAACGTAAAAACTCGTACAATCTACACCGCCACCTCACCGTTACTCATTACTGATCACAATCGATATTCGTCATGTATGATAAGAACACAAAAAACAAGATGTTGATATCTACCAAGAAGCAGGCGAGAGAGAGCAGGTTCGGACTGGGGAATTTTCAGATTCACCTAGTAACTAGAAAATATTCTAGTTTCATTTTCTCGAAACAGGGGCATAATTCATAAAAAAAATGTTGGTAAAATGACTTATTTTGAAGAGTTCTACCACCTGTCAAAAAAAAAGCCTCACCTTTAAATACACTCTGTATATTATGCGGTGGGTTTCACAAAGCTCTGTCCATTCCGAAATTAGTTGATTGCCAATTAAATGTGAATTTTGAACTGTCAAATAGAGTTGATTCTCCGATCAGCAAATATTAGTTCAACTGTGCACACATTCAATAACAGTGTAATCTCCTGTGTAAATTCATTTGGAAAGGTAGGGTAGCATTTCATATTTTGTTAGAGTTTATGACGTCATCATAAACAAACTTTTTTAAAAAAAATATATCTTTATAGACAAGCTTTTATAATAACACTCATCCGCCATTTTCAAGCCGCCATGTTGAATTCCGCAATTCAGAAGAATCGTAATTTCCGACCCAGAAAACCCCCTATACGAATTTTGAATAGAATCGGATCATAATCACAAAACTCGACCGCCATATTGAATTTTCCAATTTTGACAGAAGAATCATCATTGTCGAACTCAAAAACCCTCAGGTTACAATTTTGATTGGAATAGGATCATAATTACAAAACTCATTCGCCATAATGTGTTTTTTTATAACAAATATTTCATGATGCATTGTCTCCAGAATTTGAGTACACCTGCCAAATTTCAAATCAATCGGACTATTAGAAGTGTGTCATATTCAACTTGCAAGATTTGATTAGAGGCAGACAATGTGACAGACACCGGGACATATGAAACTAAATTTCTAGAAGCTTGTAAAAGAGTTTCACATCACCGATTTCACTGCTTGATTTGAGTGCATTTCGAAGGGTTTAAATTTAAATGAAATGTAGGGGACGTAGGGGTGATTCCATGTCAAAATATAGGTGGATCTTCCACATTAACCTTTCCTTATGAGCCCCCGCTGCTTATTACATCCCGCTAAAGATGGTGACCGAAAACCAGTTTTCAATTTTTTTCTTGAAAATTAAAAAAGTGACAAAAATAATATTACGCAGACATATTACGCGAGCGAGATTGCATGTGGTAGAAAAAACCACCACTAAACCTTGATTCGCAAAAACCTTTTTTCCATATTTTATAACAAAAAAAAATATTTTGGATAGCTTGATCCATTCTTAACAAATAAGGACTTCTGAAATTTCTCACTGAAGTTCACGGTCTCTGAGAAAAAAATATATCAACAGATAATGGGCTCAAAGGCTAGAATAATTTTCTAATTTGAATTTATCTATTCGGCGGATGTCAAGAAGACATTTTCATTAAGAATTGGTATAGATGCATAGAATACCTGGTGTTGGCACTGATAAGATTTTGTTTAAGACTTTTTTGTCGATCGAAAATCTGGGATTTTGTGCGGCTTTTCATTTCTCCCGAAAGGGGTCACGCTATTATTCCGCCGCAGTAGCGCTATTGACTGTGAATTATTGCGGATTATTCCGGAACTAGACCAAAATCTGAAATCTAGAATGCCGTTTTGACCTACGAATTTTGGTCACGATTTTTATTAAGGAGTCGATACACCAGGTATTCTATGCATCTATGAATTGGTAATAGATGCATAGAATACCTGGTATTGGCACTGATTACATTTTGTCGAAGACTTTTCTGTCGATCGAAAATCTGAGTATTTGTTCTGGATTTCATTTCTCCCAAAAGAGGTCGCGCAATTTTCAGTTTCACCAGGTATTCTATGCATCTATAACTGGTACAAATGTAACAAAACAAAAAACTTTGAACTCTTCACAAATCACATATCATATCAAATAGGTAAAATTTACACGCCGAAAAGCCAAATGCGATACATCACAAATAGCAAGAAAGAAATATTCGATTGTATCGTATTAACTTTTCAAAGTGACCACCTTCGGCCGTTATATTTTTGAAATATTGTTATTAAACAGTTTTATTTCTATCAATAGAAAATTAATTTAATAGATTTCGATGCACTGACAAAAATTACCTGAGTATTGTAATACTTGAATATCGAGAGGATTTAAACTGATAACATTCTCCTGTCTTCAACTTTTGATACATTCGGGTATGGTTTTCCATGTGAATTAGGCCGTCCAAAAAAAAATTATCTTCGAGTACGCATATTCAATATTTTTCTTCTCTGAATCTGTGGGTGTGCCACGTAATTGTATTACTCTTTATTAAAGAGTATTCAGTGTAGTTTGAAATGCCATGACAGGTTTATTGACTTTTTCATCTGCAGGGTGATTTTCTTTATAAATTCCGATAATATCAGAAAAATAGAGTCCGGTCCTGGAAACTGATAATCTGATAAGTCAGCTGTATGGGGATCGGTACAGTCCTCCTACGTACCAAATTTGGTGGATTTGTGATTATTCGTTCGTCCAATAGAGCATTTTGAAAATATGATCCAAAACTGGAAATCCCCCTGTATAATTCAAACGAATCGTTTGAGACCTTTCATGTGGGGTATTTTTGAAACCAGCAAAGTGTCCTCTATCTCTGTGTGAAGTATGTACAGTTCAACAGGATTCACCCTGTATAATAACTCTACAGGAAAGTGCAATGCGGTTTCTAAAGCCATCCATATTTTGTACTAGAGTCTTCTAAGTCAATTATAATATATATCATTATAATGATTTTTTAATGTCCCTGTGTTGTTTTTCTTGTTGTTTGGATAGAACATTGTTGTAAATTTTTTAGGTCTGATGATGCTCGTTAGGGCGAAACACGTGTAACCACAACCAATAAATTTCAATATCATATGAGGCTTGGACTTTGTGTTTTTCCCGATTTCTTCTTGTTGAAAATTGGAAAGTCTCTTTGAGAAAAAATGGATGAATATTTTAAATTGTAAGTCAATGTTTTCAAATGGCCCCAAAGTGTAAATCCAGAGAATTTAAATCCAGTGATTGGGCAAGCCAGAACCTCCACGGCCACCTCGCCCTATCCATCGATTTGGATATGTATGATCCAATGCTGAAAGGTGCTGGGACCCAATCATGCATAAACCACATAGTCCTTCGGAAACGAAAATGAATATTTTGAAAAAGTACAGGAAGTTTTTCTTCTATCTATAAATTGGAAGTATGTATTTCCATTCAATCTAGGTGGTACAAAATTTGGATCAATTAACTGATCCCCAACATATCCAAGTCAAACATATTGATGTCTTGATGGTGAGCTACAGTGAAAGCGTGACGGCTCACTTCGGCTCAAATGTGATTATTGTGGAGGTTAGTTATCGGATCTCTTCAAGAATGAGCCTCCTCTGTACCTTTTTTTTAAATGAGGATATTACTCAATCATCAGGCCTGTTGACTATCCGGTATTGTCTGCAGAATGTTAAATGCATCTCCTCGTAGAGCTATTATTAATGCTGTGGCTTTTTCGTTCCAACTGTTTGCCAACGCAGCAGCTTCAAATGTGGGTATTGTGGAGGTTAGTTATCGGATCTCTTGAAGAATGAGCCTCCTCTGTACCTTTTTTTAAATGAGGATATTACTCAATCATCCCTAAAATTCAGGTGGAGAATTGAAGAGCCCGTACACGTTCAATGTGATATGAATATAAATATTGTTCCTTTAAAAAACACCGTCATATAGTGAATTGCTGAGCAATTTTCCTAGGTTGCTTGACGACAATATTCAGTACTGCTTCACTGATTTTAAATGTTCATTGAGAATGGGTCCAGTTATCCAAAATATTTTTTTTATCGTAAAATATGGATATGAACAGAAATTTCTTGAACAAGAAGGTAAAAGGTGGCTTCTTATACCACTTGCAACACCACCGAAAATTATTTTGAGTGCCTTCTCGCCCGTATTATTCATATTATTTGTGTACGTATTTTGGTTTTTAAGAAAAAATTGAAAAACTGTTTTTCGGGTGCTATGTTTAGGGGGCTATAACTCAGAAGGGGGATCAGGCAAGAAAAGTTTATATGAAAGAACCATTTGACTTCATATACGTGAAATATTTGCAGTATTAACAGAAAAAAAGTTTCTTCGGCATTCGCCAGGTCTTTGAAATTATTGAATTCACATAATATTTTCTCAAATTCATTATTTTCCCAAAGTAAATGAACATTTCGATAAATACGTAATTACTACGATTTTTATGCAGAAACGATAACGTTGCGGGCGTATTTGACAGAGGAATGGCCATAACCTAACATTTTCAAATCATACGCGGTGAAATGTGTCAGAATTGCATGGCAAACCGGGATACTTTATTAAAGTGAATGGAGTATATGCAATTTTCGCGAAAACAGGAAACGTATGGGAGATCTATTGCCGAATAAAAATGTGCACCATTTCTGAAATAGGCCCCGATATGACAGAAAACCATTAGAGAAATGTATTCGAAAGAGAGAAATGTTGCCTCTTTATTGCAGACTTAATCGAACAAAACTAATTTCAATATTACGAAATGTCTTGTTATTGATATTTTCCGATGTAGAAGTAAAATGATGTAATGTTCCGCAAATATATTTGAAGATTTTCAATCGAGAAATAAAAGCTTTGATGTGTTTCCATTCATACCAGAAATCATATTAGAGACGCACTTAGCAAAATATTTTTTGAAAAATGGCTTATCTTTTTAAAAGTGCCGAATTCAGAAAAATGAGAATAATGTTTCTTTCGACCTCAAGAATCTACAGTTGAAAAAACTATACAAGTCAAAGATTCACTCTGTATACCACATGATAGGTCTGACAACTTTAGGATCTAACACAGACAACAGAAATTTATGTAGGACAAAAACCGGAAAAGAAATTTTCAACCCATTGTAAAAAAGACTGATTCTAGTGTTTGAATTTTGGAAAACGCAATCGAGATTTTATGTGCAAAATTGGAATTTTCACAATTGTCGAAAGAAAATTGAAAAAACATCAAGTTTTTATCATATAATCTTATGACATAACTAGAAGTTAGATCATAGAATATTTCATGTTTGATGCTGTTGTATGGCATTCAAAAGCTTGCCAAACTATCGTCAAAATAGGTAAAGCTTGTGAGCTATAAATCAGATCGTACCCAAATAAGTATACAAATGTGATAACACCCTGGCAGGCTGTACTTCTATGGGGGACACTTCGGCAATCGTTTGAACGAGAATATCGTGATCGGCTAGTTTGTCTCTGATGCTATTATCTTCTGCAAGAATAACCACTTGGACAACTACATCGGGTTTCTTTTCGGAGCATAATCTTCTGTTGAGCGGATCCAATTCTCCAGGAGCTAGGAATCCCTGTAAAGAAAGAGAAAATAGCACTATTTTCAGTTATTTAAATTTACTTTATGGCAATTAAGGATTCAGTTTTTTACGCAAATATATTTATTACCCAAACAGAAATTCAAAAACATTTCAAAAATTATGAGAAAAGATGAGAATGGACAACTCACGATTGAAACTGATCGCCAAAATCCGATTTACTTGAAATTTCGATAGAAATTCACAGTGATATTTACCCGCTTCTTGATCTGGTAATAGCCTTTGATGGTAGTATAAGTTCTATGCAAATTACCCAGTAATTGTACATACATCGCCATCTAATGGTGATAATATCAAATACAGTACCTTCAAGACCACGTTATTTTGTTTTGAATGAATAAAACTGTGAAAATAACTGATAATAATAAAGGTGGATTTCCATACATCCGATCATCCTATGAAACGATCGTCCGAAAGTGTTGTCATTGGCAGAAATATTCAATTTTGAATTCCGAAGGTGTTGTGATTGGCCGAAATATTCAATTTTGAATATTTCTGCCAATCGCAGCACCTTCAGACGATTGTATCATCGGATGTCGGATGATCGGATGTATGGAAATTCACCTTCAGTCATAATGTGTGAATAGCGCCACCTGAAGTGGTAAGAACGAAACTTCTCTCATATCTCAACGAAATCTAATCATTTTAGAGATCTGTAGTACTCTTAAGCTACGACAGTTTGGTTTTGGTTAACAGCGCAGAGTTGGAGGCAACCCAAATTACACACTATATGTTTACATCGTTATCTAACGGGGAGAAGATCGAATAAAGTACCTACGAATAAGCTTTTTTTTATACGCATCTCTCGGGAAAAGACTGAGCACATAAAGCCTTTTCAAGCGTCCCGAGATGAATTAGATAGAAATCGGTTTGTGCGTGTCTTGAACTGCTGTAAGTTGTAACCAAAGGGAAATACATCTTGTGGTAGGGTATTCCATAGCCTTGCAGTTCGGTAAAGAAAAGCCTTTTGATACACTGATGTCCTAGCTGTAGAAATATGCACGGCAAACTGGTGACTATTATCGGCTAGCCTTGTTTGATGATCAAATTGAGTCCCCCGTGGAATTATGGAGGCAATGGCAGGAGAACTCCTACCGTGGTTATATCTGTAGAAAAGGCATAAGTCTCCAACCTTCCTACGGTGATCGAGACTATGAAGGTGGCAGTTAACGTTGGACCACCTATTAATCGCACTCCCAGCATGGAAGCATACTCCATGGCTGGACGAACTTGTGCCTAGTGGAGTTATAATAGCTGCTTTGGAGTGAACAATTTTTTTGCACGAAATAGATAGCTATGCCTCCGTTCAGCTGACTTGGCCATTGAGCAGACGTGCTCATGCCAGGTTGCATTTGAATTGATATGGACCCCTAGAAGCTTGAGTCCATTAGTTGGTTTTATTATTTTATTGTCTATTATTAGTTTGGGTGAGACTGCGGATGCTTTTCTTGTGAGAACAGTAGCCTGGGTCTTAGAGCCATTAAATTCAACCAGATTATCAGAACCCCATTGTAGGATTACTTCTAAATCTTTGTTGATCGTCACGGATTGGGCGATTCTTTGGGAACGGGATGTTGACGCTGATACAGGCTTCTCGTTTGTCATGGACGCTATAAGAGTGCTGTCAGCTGCAAAGCTTAAGATTTGATATTTGGTTGAATTTAAAAGGTCAATAATATGTATTAGGAAAAGGGTTGGGGACAAGTTTGAGCCTTGAGGTACACCGGCGTTGACGGAATGAAGTGCAGACTCCGCACCATCGACCACAACACAAAGTTCTCTTTCATGGAGGAAACTTCCGAGCCAGCTGCAAAGTCCTTCCGGGAGACCGTAACATGCAAGCTTCGATAGCATTGCTCTGTGCCATACACGGTTGAAGGCCTCGGATATGTCTAGGGTAACTGCAATTGATTCCTCATGCTTTGCTTTTCTATTGCGTTTGTCCAAATATGAGTGACATAGGTGAGCATGTCACCCGTTGAACGACAGCGTTGGAAACCTTATTGATTGTCGCTAATGAGATTGTTTTCCTCTCGGTGTTTTACGATTCGGCAGAAGCTCCTTGTACGAAATTTAACTGGCATCGAAGCCTGAACCTTGGGAATATTGGGAGGTTCTTTCTGGCCTATTTCTGGGGTAGAATTTTTGGCAAATATAGCTGCAAAAAGGTCCGCCTTTTCTTTGGAGCTAGTTGCCAGAGAACCGTCCTCTTCAAGAAGTGGTGGAAAATTCGAATGGCATAAATTATTGCTAATCTCCTTACCGAGTGACCAAAAGGGACGCGAACCACTTGGGCAATCTAGAAGCTTTTTTGTTATTGTATTGTTAAATGCTCGTTTTGCGACTTGAATGGTTACTGACATCTTCAATATTGAAGCAGGTGGCGTGCCATGGATACTCCCCGTAAAACTATCATTTCATCCCACTTGGCCTTGTTGCAGTGCCAAACTAGGCGATGATTTTCTTGGCTGCACGACTTTTTTCGGCAGTCATATGATATGAGACGGATATTAGAACGTGCTCTGAGTTACCGAGAGTGCCGTCGGAATTGATAACATGGCTGTCAGCTTCTGAAGTCAGGTACAAGTCAAGCGTATTTCTGAAATCCATAGGATTAGTGGGAACTCTTGTGGGACAATCTACAAGCTGTGTTAAATTGCAGCTGATTGAGAACGCTTCGGCTTGTCTTTCAGCTTCGTCAGCTTTGTTAGAGTGAGCTAGCCAATTTGAATTACGAACATTAAAATCCCCAAGTATTACGGTCTCTGAAGATGGATAGTCGACTTGGATCCAGTCAACCTTATCTGATTAGTACTGAAACAATTGGCTGGGACGTTCATTATATGGTGAGCGATATAGGGCGCATATGGATCTAGGTTTGTTGAGGATAATGGTCTTACACCACATTGCGACCAGTAACTGTAACTGTAGCGACACCTAGTGGCCTTACTAAAATATGCAAAAGCATTTCCTGAATCAGTAAAATTTCATCGATTATTTCAAAGTTTAATTGTATTTTATAATAACCAGACCGTAGACGAATCCATATATGAAGTTTCATAACAAACAGTCCATCCGATCTCGAGTTATAAATGGTGTAACCAACATCTTTTTTTTATATATATAGAAATAACAAAATAATTCAATACTCTTTATGGCAAGTCAAAAGAAATACAAAGCCCCAACATAACTTTAGTCTTTCATTCCAAAAAAGAAAACAAAATCGTATGTTATATTATACTAAATATGCCATTAAACAAAATACAGGTATTATTGTCCAATCTATAATGATGTATTTAATAAATAGCATTAGAAACTCACCCCACATACACTTTTTATTGATGCCATAGTTGGAGTTTCATTAGAAGATCTTTGTTCAGAATTCATATTTTTATTTTCATTCATATTCGATACCACAAAGCTTATAATGGGAATGGACTTCGTCGATATCGAAGAACTTCCGCGCTTTATAGTCGAGTGCCTGGAGCATTCAAAACCGTAAAACCTCGGATTAGAGTTATAGTGAATGAAATAATATGATCGATGTGGGATATTGTTCTTTAAACTATAAATTGCAATGTTTACCAAATCTTTTTTTGTGCAATCCATTTTTTCATTGTTTAAACAAATTATTATAAAAAATTAATGTTTGACCATATATTTTCACTTTAAACATTTTTTTGTATTTATATGTTGAATCTCACCTGAGTAGACATATAGGAACATTTTTCAAAGATACCTGTGAATAAAAATACCAGTAGACATCTTGAACGTGGAGGGGAGAGCGACAGCTGCTATGTACAATGGAATTTCTCGGCCAGTTCAATTATAAATGAAACGTACTCTATTGTGTGCATTTAAAGAAATAATGTAATTAATTACGACCATGAAAAAAAAATTATTAGTACAAAATCCGTTTATTTAAATATATAACATTGTTGTCAACATCAAATATTTTCTTCTACTTCATCAATCTGTATAATGGGTGAAGTATTGGAACAACTATTTTCGCTGCACTGTAGACATGCTACACTGCAGTGTAAACCACTTTTTCTGCACCCACACGCAGCTCCACATCCCTTTTTGCAATTACAAAATAACATTTGTAATAAATTATCCGGAGCAGGTAATTGATTCATAGTTATTGGGATGTACATGTCATTGGAATACTTCCATCCCCAATTTTCAATAAGTACGTCATTTCCTAGCCATATCTGAATTTGTAGGTACACTCTTTTAAGGTGATCAAACGCTTCATTAGTTGTTGGAGGCAGTGATGACAAGAGAACACTTGTATTTTTGGCTGTTGCTTTTATGAAAGAATTGAACCTTAATGTATTTAAATCATGAGTGTTAGACGGAGCGCCATATAAACTCAAAATACATGCCACACCTGCTTGCAATATATTATTGGGGTCTTCATTGATATTTTTGAATACTTTTACTGAGTCGTGTAAATCAATCCGTTTCTCAAAATTTTTGGCAAACTTAATTTTTCCTTTATTGAAAAATGCAGAAGTAGTGTCACAACCCGTAAAGGCATGTAAAAAAAGAATATGTTCTTTACAGTTTGGTAATGATTTTTCTAAACAATTCGATGAAAATATCTTCTGTTGAACTTTGCCTCGGGATGGTTTTAGAAAATATATTTCACGATCTTTATCTACCAATGCCGTTAATATCACTAAGACATCGATATCTTCTGAAACTATAACAACATCTTTTGATTCTAAATTCATTGCCGTCTCAACAATTAATTTGTCGGCATCGCTTTCCGCTTGGCATGTAAATATATTGTTGTCAGCTAATTTAACTCTCAACATTTCTATCAAGCGAATTTTATTTTTACTATTTGTCAAAAATTTATCTTGAGCAATTTTTAAAGGTATATGTTCATCAAATTCAATATCTGCACATTTATTTTTTAATGCACGAGGATTCCGTTCGGCTGATTCAATACTATCTTTTTTATACCCATCAAATACCACATATGTGTTACCATTATAATTATTTTTCAAATATCTTACATAATGGTCACATATCATTGCAAACGTTTCATTTAATTGCCATTTACAACGATGTAGTAACATGCCTCCGTCAATAACATAAAAGAGATTTTCTGCCCTTTTTAAATTAATAGGGGTTGATTGTAGAGGGGTGAAAATTTAGGGTTATATGTATTTTTGTATGCCGTATCATAAAAAAATAAAAATAAAAATAAAAATGTTGTCCGAAAAAATTGAAAAAATAGTTAGGGCTCGACCATCCTCATCTTTTAGGGGGATGAAAAATAGATGTTGGCAGATTCCCAGTCCTACCCGATATGCACACAAAATTTCACGAAAATCGGTCCAGCCGTTTCGGAGGAGTTCGGTAACAAAAATGCAGACAGGAGAATTTTATATATTAGAGATAATAGCAGCTGTCGCCCCGCTCTCCCCTCAACGTTCGAGATCCCTACTGGTATTTTTATTCACAGGTATCTTTGAAAAATGTTCCTACTCAGGTGAGATTCAACATATAAATACAAAAAAATTACTGTTTAAAGTGAAAATATATGGTCAAACATTAATTTTTTATAATAATTTGTTTAAACAATGAAAAAATGGATTGCACAAAAAAAATGGGTAAACATTGCAAATTATAGTTTAAAAAACAATATCCCACATCGATCGTATCAATTCATTCACTATAACTCTAGTCCGAGCTTGAATGCTCCAGGCACTCCACTATTAGTGGCGATATGGCGGATTGCAATGGACTCAGCGGCGTAGCTACGTGGGTGCAAGGGTGTGCAGTGCACCAGGGCCCCTGACCTCAGGGGGCCCCCAAGCGCTGACCATCAAATCGCGTTTGAGCTTAAAAAAAAATTAAAACTTTGATTTTTCTGTGATCTATTATGTAAATAACATTGTTTTCATTATATTCAGTTCAAAAATGTTTTTTTCGAAATATCATCAAATCTAGGGATTTATTGCCAAAATTCACTGGTGAATCGGACACCTATCTAAAAAAACTAAATCCGACTAGATGGTCCAGTAGGGTTAACATAATTTCGGCAATCAAATTTCATTTTTTTCATATCATTCGTGCATTAACTAGCTGAAATAGTAGAATAAATTCTTGCAAATAAGAGCATAAACAAGCAGAAATTAAAAAAAAAATGTTGAATTTTGAATTTATTTTCCTCGGCGATTTATTGCACCGCATTCTCAATGATATCAATTATGCATCTGAAGTATTACAAAAATGCGATGTCAGTTTGGACGACGTTTGCAGAGCTTTAGAAGAGACGAATACAAAGAAAAAAATTTATAGGAGTGACTTCGAGTCCTTCAAGTGCAAGGCTAGAGAAAATGTCATATCATATGGTAAAGATCCCCATTTAGAAGGAAAGAGACAAAAAAAAGATAAAAATATTTCGATGAATTAGCTTCCGATCACCGATTTCGAAGCAGGGGAGAATTTTCCGAAATAAATATTTTCAATAGAGTGCTCGATACAATAATTTCTCAATTTTAGAAGTCGCCTTCTTATATTTCGGTTGCAGTTTTCAACAAACTGCCGAATCATTGGAAACTATTAAGTTTCATCAAATTTAAAAGAGAATTGAAGGCGCTCCTTGTAACAAAAGCGTAATATTCGCTCTCAGAGTTTTTCTGCGACACAAACCTATCTGTGATATGAGTATAGTTTGCTCTAGACTGTAAGTTCATTTTATGTCCATATTTACCAGGCCCGGATCTACGATTTTTTCTGACCGGGGCAAATATTCATGATGGCGCCCCCCCCCCATTTGTGTAATATATGAATTCATAAAAAATAACGAAAATAAATAATACAAATGAATAATAAAGATAAATACTAATAATAAGGAAAATATCACAAGGAAAGAAATTATATTTATTTCTTCACAGCTTCACGCGGCGCGATTTTCTTTCCGCGAACGCATCTATCAGCTCCTCGAAATCTATTTCGGAAGCAGTTTGGTTTTCTATAGCTAGGATCGAGAGACCATAGAGACGTTCCTGACTCATTGAGGAACGCAAATAATTTTTATTATTTTCAATTTGCTGAAACTGCGTTCACATCTTGCAGACGTGGTCGGTAATGTGCAGTATATTCTTTAAGCTATACTCACATTAGGGAATAAAGCTTTTTGCAGATCTTGCCTGTGAAGAATTTGTAGCAGGTCTACTGAAGTCGATCTTTCACTAATTTCAGGAACCAGCTGGTTCCTAACAAAAATAAACTGCATTCAAGTCTCTTCAATAATTCCGCGCTAAAAGGGACCCATTTTTCTGCAGATCCTCTTTTTGCATGTTTAGAAGGGCATGACCGTTGAAGAATGGGAAATTCGTATGCAGACTCTGTGCGTGCGCTTTCTAAGCTTTTTCTGATTTCTGACAATAATCTGTTGAAAACAACCTTAATTTCCTTCGAGAATAAGCCAACTAGATCTAGCGTTCTTGACTCATCCTCGCACATTTCGTAGACCTGCTTTTTCTTTTTGCAAATACGTTTATTTGTATAGAATTGGCTCCACATCCCATTCTTCTGAAAGAAGTGTAGCTTGCGAGGTCCTGTTTTCAATAGGTTTTTCTCTCATTCCTGGCAAGATCTTCACAAGATCTTGCATCAACGATAATGAACGTGGAATAATTATATCCCCTTCCTGAATTTCCCTATTGACCCTATTGATCTCTTTTATCCCAAATTGTTAGTTTCAGCATGAAGCAAATGATCAGCTTCATACTTGGATTCTGCGACTAGTGAGGATTCTTTGATTTCTTACACAGCCTTCACAACTCCCGGTAAATTATTGAGCAGGGCATTAACAGCTGGATGTTTAGCCATCTTTTTTGGCTACTTCGTTCTCTTCAAATATCTGGTTCATTTGTTCTGTGTGAGATATACATCTGGGGTGCAGTCGAACATAATAATAGTGAAATAGTTGGCCTCCTTGATCTCATAATATAATAACAATTTCGGAATACCGAAATTTGGTGGCCATTAAATCGATAATTTCTTTTTGTATAGTTTTGGACCGATAGGATGTTTTGTCCTTTTTTTGAGTGGTCAAGATGGCACTTCAGAGTCGGGTCATATTTAATATAAAAATTTTTTTCCGAGAAAATCAAAAGTAAAAAAAAATTTAATCTCTGGTTGTTTTTAGCGCCCCCTTAAGCTGGCGCCCAGGGCAAGCGCCCCGCTTGCCCCCCCTTAGATCCGGGCCTGATATTTACATATTTTAATAATGTGTTATTTATGCTGAAAATTGACGAGTACACGCTATTGTATTAAGCCTGTAGTACAATAAAGATTTGATTGATTGAATTCAAGTTTCGGGGTATGACTGCAGTCAACAAAATTTTGAATTTTCACCATCATTTCTACTAGATATAAGTATATAGACGAAAAAACTGTAATTCAAAGCTTCGACCAATTTCAAAGTGAATATTGCGATATGAAAGGGACCAACTTTTCGATTCAAGTTCTCAATATTTATCACCTATTTCTACCTGAATTGAATAAGGCATGGACAATTCATGAATTGTGTATGAAAATAATAAGGAAATACGGAATGCTGGAATGCGATATAACAGAAGTATTTACAGCAATATTACTGTTCAATACAATCTTCCTGTCACATCTGTAGAAGCTGAAAGATCTTTCAGCAAATTAAGAATAATATAAAATAATTTGCGGAACACTATGAGCCAAGCTCAACTGCGACATTTATGGCTTAGGTATACCTATCAATTGAAAATGAAGCTGCATCAAGTCTAGACAAGGCCGTAGCTAGAAAAAGATTTCGGGGGGGGGGGTCCGTCCGAGGCCGTAGCTGGAAAAAAATTTATTCCAAGAATTTTCGGTAAAATGATTATCTGGCATTTCTGAAAAAATAAATTTCGGGGGGGGTCCGGACCCCATCGGACCCCCCCCCCCTGGCTACGGCCTTGAGTCTAGATTTGAGGAAGTCATTGAATCTTTCGCAAAGACTAGGTCTAGAAAGAGGTTGTCAACATATTTTTTTCCGAAGGAATAAATGACTTCAAATCTAGACTTGACCTCTAGGTTCGAATCCCCAATAATCAATTTGAATTAATTCCTCGGATAGTTTATTCTTATTGTGATTTCACCAAATAATCTAACGTATCAATAAAAAAAATAAGGCTAGAAGGTCATAGTGACAATGACAATTTTTTTGTGAATATTTGTACATATAGTGAATATCTATAAAAAATGTTTTCAACGCCCTTTTTTTCATCCACATTAATAGAATGAATTTAATATACCTACTCAAATACATAAATAACAACATAATTTATTCAAGTATATTCCTCAACTGTACCTTAAGTAAGTAACTTTGCTTCTTCGAAGTATTTAATTTTGACTCGAAAACAATTCATTAAGGGGCCCCTCTTCGATTTTTGCACCAGGGCCCCGGACTATCTAGCTACGCCACTGAATGGACTGTGAGATTTGAATAAATGTGGAAATTGCCGAGAATTCAACTCATCAAAATTAATCCTTGTGCTAGCGTATTTCACTCTTCGTGAACCACAGGAGAAAGGTTGGGTTGTAGTGTAGAGAAGAAGGGGCGAAGGTCTTCAGCAAGGGGTCCGTGAAGTTAGCGAAAAGTTGGAAGCACTAATTCTGAAACTATTATCAATATTTAGTGCTTAATTAGTGCCTATTAGTGCTTCATCAAACTCTCATTGCACCATTATAGTTTTTGAGAAATTGACAATTGAAGTTTTTGGTGCTGACTTCACGCTCAGCACCAACATGTTCGAATTACTATGAAATTAATATGTCAATATTTAGTGCTTAATTAGTGCCTATTAGTGCTTCATCAAGTTCTTATGTCACCATTGTAGTTTTTGAGAAATTGACAATTGAAGTTTTTGGTGCTAACTTCACGCTCAGCACCAACATGTTCAAATTACTATGAAATTAATATGCCAATATTTAGTGCTTCATTAGTGCCTATTAGTGCTTCAGAAACGGCTGCGATATCATTTTTAGTTTTGAAGTAATTGAGTGTTGTTTTTAGCCAAGCGTGAAGTTAGCGAAAAAGTTGGAAGCACTAATTCTGAAACTATGTCAAATATTTAGTGCCTGGTTAGTGTGAATTAGTGCTTCATAAAGCTATCATTCCACCACTGTAGTTTTTGAGATAAACGCAATTATATCTTTTTATACTGCGTCGCCATCTATGGGCGGACTTGGGCGAGTCGTTCCGTCTCGTAGATTTGGCTCTATACTCTGTTCAAATATAAGAGACATCAAAATAAACAAAGTCGCGCAGAGGTAGGATGGGCTTCCTTCAGGTAGAGACTTTATTTCAGGGCTCCAGGGTCGGATCGAGGATAGTTCACACAATCATATAAACTCAAATTCAAATTCATTTATTCAACATATTCAAATTACAAATGTCATAAGTTTGAAAAAAATAATGCAGCGTCCAAAATGATATATTATGTATTACCCTATTAAAAATTATTCAGAATTTTGTTGGTCTTCTTCTGTGTCACTTTCATCCAGATTCACCAGCACTCGCTCTATTGTTGACTCCATGATATTATCGAGCTGACACATTTTTTCTTCGACATCAGTTACAACATGATGTATGCATTTCTTCCATTTCTCAGCACCAATCGAGCCTATAGCTCCCAGAAACAAATTACGAACCTCAGCAATTTTAAATGAGGAGTTCTGAGCAGCTACTTTTCCTTTTACTTGAGCCCAAATGAGCTCGATTGGATTCAGCTCGCAATGATAAGGTGGGAGTCTCAATACTGTTCTTCCCGTCTCATTGGCCATTTCATCTATAATTAATTTTTCATACCTCCCTCTATTTGCCTTGACCAGAGCAAGAAGTTCCGCCTTCAAAAGATCATTTTCGAAGGAAATATTTTTACTGAGCAACCAATTTTTGACATCTTCCTTGCGGGTTGAAGAAGACGGAATCGATTCCATTTTTCTCGAATGATAACTGGCGTTGTCCATTACGATGACAGCGTTATGATCCAGAGTTGGCAAAATTGTTGAGAACCACTTTTCGAACGATTCCCCGTTCATTTCCTCATGGTAATCTCCGGATTTTTTCGATTCGAAAAACCATAGGCCGTTCTCTACAAATCCGTCTTCTCCCCCTATATGACATATAATCAGTCCTTTTCCTTTTCCATTTGGGTTTTTGAGACCAGTTGACAGACCTTCTCGAAAAGCCTGTCTGTTGGACCCAATCGATTCATCGACCCATATTGAATTTTTTGTACATTTTTCGGCCTTGCTCCCTAAATTCTCGAATTTTCTTCAAATAATTTCTCCTCCTAACAACTATTTCGTCTCTATCAATCAATAAACTATTACGACCACGTTTTTTGAATTTGAATTTCATTTTTTTCAATAATTTATAAAATGTTGTTTTTTTAAAATTCGGCAGGCTGTCATCGTTATTAACAACTTCCAAAACCTTCGAAATTGTAGGAATTTCATTAAGAAAAAAAACCGTGAACTATTCTCCTAATTAAGTTCATGTCGAAATCTACTACTATCGACATTCCGTTCTAAGCTTTAAGTACGATCCTGGCAGTCTTTTGGGGGCGTGACAAGAATTGTAGAGAAGGCCCTTTGACCAATAAGCTGTTAGTATGCGCAAAACAAACCGATTTGGTTTGTTTGTTTACATTCTCTTATATTTGAACAGACTATAGTACGTCGTAATATTCTCATTGCCTAAAGGGGCTCACGGACGCACGAGTTGGGTTGCCAAGCCAATTTCAATATCGAAGAAAGAAATTAATTTGTGGAGGCAAAACCATTTGTAATATAATTTTGTGTCATGTTCATATTTCTGTGCAGTTCGTACCTCTATGTTAATTGTCATTTTGTTTGCGTCAGATCAGAATTGTATTAAGAAGTTTAGTATTCATCATTGTAGATTGTGAGATATATAATAGACTTATTGTTTCGATTCACTTTGCAGGTAATGTAAATATTTTGTAGATCTATTTAATGACACTGAATAAAATACACTTTGCAGTGCATCGAAGATAAGTTGTTTACCTTCCCAAGAATCCCAAGGAATCATATAAGAAAATTATAAATCGAAACAATTTCTATGTCGATATCAGATGAGATGCCATCTGTTCAAGTTCTAGTTCA
This sequence comes from Adalia decempunctata, assembly GCA_951802165.1. Classification (NCBI taxonomy): domain Eukaryota; kingdom Metazoa; phylum Arthropoda; class Insecta; order Coleoptera; family Coccinellidae; genus Adalia; species Adalia decempunctata. The sequence goes on along the minus strand of OX637699.1, from coordinate 38,776,215 downwards.
CCTCGTCGTTGCTGCGGAACTAGATGGAAAAGCAGTCAAAATTAGATTAACATCCATATCGGAAATTAATAGTTCTGTGAAATATTCCTTTCCTCACGAATACCAAACAATTAATCAACACCCAGAGCTTTACGAACTGAAAACTATAAAAACAGCATGTTCATCTCTAAAAAAGAAAAATCAGTTCAGAAATGTCAAAGTGACGCTACCTCCGGAAGTGGTCGCGTCATATATGGATGTTGATGGCAATTTTGTATTCAAGAATTTCTATCTGGAGGAGTACAACACGAATGAGAATGAAGAACCCAAGGAACCAATTGCCGATTTCATGAAACAATTTATAGCAAGTTCACAACAGAAGAAGAACGACCTAGGATCTATCACCAGGTCTTTTGTTTTGGAAATCTTCAAGGGGAAGTCGCAGAATGCCGAATATTGGATTCAAACTTTTGAAAAAGAGTGTGATCGCCATGATATAACTTCGGATGAGAAGAAAATCGAGTCGATCCGTTTGTTTCTCGAAGAAGGAGGAAAAGACTGGTTTTCAGCAGCTAAGGTACAACTGAATATGACAGGAACTTGGACTTCCTGGCGAGACTCATTTCTGGAAACTTTTGCTGACAAGGGTTGGACTAATGTTAGAGCGGCTTTTAATTTTAGATACCTTGGGGGTTCATTGTTAGAGTATGCCTTAAAGAAAGAAAAACTTCTTTTAGAGTTAGATCAAGACATGTCTATCAAAACTAGGATCAATTTGATGGTACTTGGATTGCCAGTGTATGTTCAAGATAGATTAGATAGAGGGGAAATCAATACCACAGAAAACTTCATGAGTCATTTGAGAAAATTAGAGTCATTAGTAAATAAAAGATCAATAGTGAATGTCGATAGAAATTCTACTACAAACTCAAAAAAAATTCAAGAGTAAATGTTGAGGAGAAAAAACCTTGCTCAATTTGTGAACGGTTAGGGAAACCAGGACGTTATCATCCACAAGAAGTCTGTCGAAATAGAAATAAAAATGATGCGATTAAAATAGTTAACAATTTAGAAATGGAGAAAGGGATTAACTTTGAAATTGTTGACCAAAAAAACTAGATTGCACACCACTGATTAAATTGAATGTACGTTTAGAAGATAAAAAGGATGTTGTAGCAATTTATGATACAGGCTCCAATATCACTCTCATAAATAAAAAAATTGTTGATAATATCAACCAAAAGACTTTTGATAATAGAAGTACATTCAGAACGATCGGTGGTGCACAATTAACTAAAAGTTTGGTAAAAATTAAATTGAAAATAAAAAATATAGAGAATATAATACAGGCTTTCGTAGTGGATAATGATAATTTTTCTTATGATATGCTTTTGGGGCTAGATTCTATAAAGAAATTCAAGCTGCTACAAAATGAGAATTTAGAAATATTTCAAAAAATCAATAATGATATGAATGAAATTGATAGAGATCAAGGATATTCGAGCTATCCAAGTTTTGTGGTAAATTATAACGAGAATATAGATGTTTCACAATTCGAGGCTAATCTTGATCATTTAGAAAAAGATAATAGGTTATTATTGATTGATTTAATGAGAAAATATAATTCAATATTTGCAAAAAACAAATTTGATATCGGTAGAGTCGAAAATCATGAAGCTCAGATAAAATTACTTGAGAACAAATATATTTCAAAGAAGCCATACAGATGTTCAAGCCCAGATCAAATCGAGATTGAAAATCAAATAGCTGAATTATTGAAGGCAGATCTCATTGAGGAATCTAGTTCCCCATTCGCTGCTCCGGTAACATTAGCTTTTAAAAGAGAAGACGGAAAAAAGACACGTTTATGTATAGACTTTAGGGAATTAAATAAATTAGTGGTACCCGAAGCACAGCCTTTTCCTCTGATAGATGATATAATTTTGAGGACGAGGAATTGCCGGTGGTTCACAGCCCTTGATATTAACTCTGCATTTTGGTCAATTCCTGTTAGAGTAAAGGATAGAAATAAGACTGCATTCGTCACACAACAAGGACATTGGCAATGGAAGTGTTTACCCTTTGGACTAAAGATTGCCCCTGCCATTTTTCAAAGAATTTTGAGTAGTATCATCAGAAAAAATAATTTGAATGCATTTTGTATTAATTACATAGATGATATTTTGATTTTTTCTGAAACATTTGACGAACATGTGATTCACCTGGAGAGAATTTTGAAGGCAATTTATGAGGAAGGGTTCAGATTAAAACTCCTGAAATGTAATTTTGCGAAAAATTCCATTAAATATTTGGGACATTTGATTGAAAATAACAAAGTTATGCCAATGAAAGACAATTTGGTGGCTATTCGGGAATTTCCGAAACCAAAAACAAAAAAAAAATATACGTCAATTTTTAGGTAAGATAAATTTTTACCATAAGTATATACAGAATAGTACAAAAATTTTAGAACCTTTGCATAATCTTTTGAGGAAAAATACTGCTTTCATTTGGAACGAACAGTGTGAAAAATCGTTTCAGGAAGTGAAAAACTATTTATGTGCTGCGCCAATATTAACAATTTTTGATAGAAACCTGCCTATTTACATCTATACAGATGCAAGTATTGAAGGAGTTGGGGCAGTATTGAAACAAAAGCAAGAAAACGGAGAAATTATGCCGGTTGCTTATTTTTCTAAAAAGCTGAGTGCTTCGCAAAAAAAGAAAAAGGCGATCTATTTGGAGTGTCTAGCTATTAAGGAGGCTATAAGATACTGGCAATACTGGTTAATTGGCTCGAAATTCATAGTATTTTCAGATCATAAACCGCTTGAAAACTTGAATATAAAATCCCGTACTGATGAAGAGTTGGGAGATTTAGTTTATTATCTTTCCCAATATGATTTTGTTGTTAAATATGCCCCAGGGGTAACCAATTTGGAGGCAGATTGCCTCTCTAGAAATGCGGTGATTGACTCTACTGAGAATTCGTATGATGCTCTGAAAATTGTGAATATGATTGAATTGATAGATATTCAAAAAGATCAAAAAAATATTGAATCTTTCTTAAAAAAACAAAAAAAAGTCATCAATAAAAACGATCTTTTTTTTAAGCAATTGAAAGGAGTAGATAGAATTTTTATATCGGAGGAATTAGGAAGACTACTGGTTGAAAAGATTCACAAATGTTATGGTCATATAGGAAGTCATCATATAAATCTGAAGTTGCGTCCATTTTATTATTTTAAAAATATGGATTCAATTATTAAAAATTTTTGTAAAACATGTGATATTTGCTTGAAAAATAAATCACGTAGGGAGCAAAAATATGGTTTTTTATCGCATTTAGGCCCGGCTAAAAAACCTTTTCAAATAATGTCTTTGGATACAATTGGGGGATTTGGAGGTAGCAGGTCCACAAAAAGATATTTACATTTACTAGTAGACCATTTTACTCGATTCGCCTTCATACATACTTCGAAAAATCAGACTTCTTCGGATTTCATTCGATTGTTGGAGAAAATATCAGAACAAAAAATTGATATTTTACTAACAGATCAATACAGTGGTATAAATTCAACGGAATTCAAAAATTATCTAATACAGAGAAATATCGAGGTGGTTTTTACAGCGGTTAACTGTCCTTTTTCTAACGGATTAAATGAAAGATTAAATCAGACTATTGTGAACCGAATTCGATGTAAAACAAATGAAGAAAAGAAAAAGAGAGCCTGGTCAACTATTGCAAGGGAATGTGTTGATGAATATAACAGAACCATACATAGTGTTAGCAAGTTTTCTCCCCAGTATTTATTATATGGAAAGGATAGTTCTATAATCCCAATAGAATTAAAAGAGAAAGGAAACTTAGAGAATGATAGATCCATAGCATATAAAAATTCCCTCGAGTATCATAATAGAAATAAATTAAGGATTGATAAAAATAGAAAAGTTGCAATGTTTGAAGAGGGTGATTTTGTATATATAGAAAATAGTAATAAGTTGGGTAGGAAGAAACTTGATGAGATTCGTTGTGGTCCATATCGTATTTCAAAAAAAATCTCAGATTCTATTTTTGAAGTTGATTCTGGTCATAAAAAACATGAATCGAATCTGTATCATGTCACGAAATTATTACCATGTCAGGAAATTTGTTTTTAACAATTTACTTGTCGGTAAATTGTCACCAGAGAGGTCATGTTCATATTTCTGTGCAGTTCGTACCTCTATGTTAATTGTCATTTTGTTCGCGTCAGATCAGAATTGTATTAAGAAGTTTAGTATTCATCATTGTAGATTGTGAGATATATAATAGACTTATTGTTTCGATTCACTTTGCAGGTAATGTAAATATTTTGTAGATCTATTTAATGACACTGAATAAAATACACTTTGCAGTGCATCGAAGATAAGTTGTTTACCTTCCCAAGAATCCCAAGGAATCATATAAGAAAATTATACATTCTCTGCAGTATATTCATGTATCGATTATATGAAGTGATGAAATCATTTACGAATACTTTTCGAGTTTTTGTGATGAATAAAAGAATAGAGTGAATAAAAGAATAAAGAGAAATGAATTGCTCGTGCCATAACAACAAGAGTAGGTACAGGTAGTAGGTATTTTTTTCTCTTTTGAAGTATAAGAATTCCAACAGAAAAATTTGAAGTGCGATAAAAAAATGGGTGTTCCTAAATTGGAGGTAGGTACAAACGAAGAAGGAAGATTCGTTTTCGTGATACGGGTTGTTAAAGTTTGAATATTTTTCAAGTTTTTTTTTCATAGTATCTACAAGATATTCAACTGAAATTTGGCGTAGATATTACAATTGGGAGTTTACACCAAATGACATGTCAATTTCGATGGCAAATCCACAGGGTGATACTTTGCATCGGCACATTGTGAGTGACAATTTTGCTCTGAATACTCAAAACTCAGATTCTAGTTTATTCAATTTCCTTAATTTCTTTCCGAAAAATGGGAAAAAACGAAGTACCTACAAACTTCGGTGCGAGGTGCTCGAAAAAGATAACATTTTCAAGGTGAATGAGATGGTGAACGGAGTATATTATATATAATTGATGTTAACTGTAACATTACTTATATTGCGACTCATTTATTGAAAAGTGATCCCACTTCGATTTCGATACATCAGTATTCTTGCGATAATTGTCCAAATTTCGTGAAAATAAAAAAATATTTTTTCATCCCGGTAATTCTTCATCAACTGAAAAGAAGGAGATTCAAATATTTATATGAATCTATAGATTTCAATTCCCCTCCAAACTCTAAATGCCCAAAAGCTGTCACCATTTTTTAAAAATTAAAAGAACGTACGCAGATTTTCTGTTAATCGACTGTGATATCGGAGCATCAGTAAGTATTGATGAAATCCAATTAAATCTATTCATCAATGACAAAAATTATCTATTACGGAGAATTGCTAATTTCAAAGCCCACTGTATAGAAATTGGGATAGGCGATAGGCCATTAAATTCCTATTGCAGAAGAAATGATGGGCAGTGGGAAGAATATGATGGCCTATCCAAGGACTACAATTTATTCAGAAACGACATTGTAGTAAACCCACATTTGCTATTGTACACTATTTAAATAAGTTTTTATCATCTATACTTCTATACTAATATTATAAAGAGGAAAGATTTGTATTTTTGTTTGTTTGATACGAATAGGCTCAAAAACTACTGGACCGATTTCAGAAATTCTTTCACCCTCAGAGCGCTTCATTATCCCTGAGTGACATAGGCTATACTTTTTACCCGAAAAAATGAGGATACCTACTATAACTTCAAAAATTACAAAAAAATCAGCCATAATCAGCTATTTTCACGTGCGCTGCAGAAACCGTAAGACTTACGTGGATACAATGTATGACGGAAATGTACCTCTCAAATAGTTCTACAAAAAAGTCCGCGATAGCATATATCTATCTCTCAAGATTGACTTGCTATTACCTGTTTATGGTAATCAGATGTTTTCCAAAATTATGCACTATTTGGGAGTGTGTTTTTATGAATTGGGTATTGATCCTCATCCAACCTAATACGTTATTTATCCCCAGTATTTAATTTAGAACGAAATTGCCCTTCACATCATACAATTACAACGAGTACATCAAAATATATGGCGGGTTGAAGTGTTGAAGATGAAACCGCCGCGTGAAACAAATTTCTCACCGGGCGAAGCTGGGTCGCCCTGCTTGTGTAATAATATATTTTTTTTATAAAGAACCCGAAATATATTTTTTTATGTACGTTTTGAGACAGTTCAATTTTCATATACCTAACCCTTCATCATTAATATAAATAAAACTACCTACTATATCTCCATTATCAGGTTGTTCCTAAATTGGAGGTACAAACGAAGAGGGGAGGTTTCTTTAGTACATGTCATATGGTGTAAACTCTCAATTGTAATATATATGCCAAATTTCAGTTGAATATCTTGTGAAGTGTAGATACTAAGAAAAAAAACTTATTCAACCTTTAACGGGTCCGTGAAGTATGCGTTCTCATGTGTTTTGGACTTTTTTTCACAATATAACTTAAGGAAACTCCCTTCTTTGTTTGTATCTCCAATTTAGGAACACCCATTTTTTATCGCACTTCAAATTTTTCTGTTGGAATTCTTATACTTCAATTGAGAAAAAAGCAATACCTACTACCTGTACTCTTGTTTTTATGGCACGAGCAATTCATTTCTCTTTATTCTTTTATTCACTCTATTCTTTTATTCATCACAAAAACTCGAAAAGTATTCGTAAATGATTTCATCACTTCATATAATCGATACATGAATATACTGCAGAGAATGGTTTTGCCTCCACAAATTAATTTCTTTCTTCGATATTGAAATTGGCTTGGCAACCCAACTCGTGCGTCCGTGAGCCCCTTTAGGCAATGATAATATTACCACAGAATACCTAACTACACAGAAGCGTCACTAAGCGTCGGCACTTTGATCTTCAAGGGGCAAATTTTCGTGACCTTCATTCTCTGTTAGGTAGTACATATGTCACTTTTGAGCGGATAATCACAGAATACCTAACTAATTTAGGGTATTCTGTGACATAATTATATACTTTATTTATAATTCTATGGATCCAGCAGGAAGTTTAAATTTCACGTTGACATTTGTACTACCTAGCAAGGCACAAGCGTCATGAAATAAAGTTTTGGCGGGAAGGTGGAATGACGCTTCTGTGTAGTTAGTTATTCTGTGATATTACGACGTACTAGAGCCGAATCTACGAGACGGAACGACTCGCCCAAGTCCGCCCATAGATGGCGACGCAGTATAAAAAGATATAATTGCCTTTATCTCAAAAACTACAGTGGTGGAATGATAGCTTTATGAAGCACTAATTCACACTAACCAGGCACTAAATATTTGACATAGTTTCAGAATTAGTGCTTCCAACTTTTTCGCTAACTTCACGCTTGGCTAAAAACAACACTCAATTACTTCAAAACTAAAAATGATATCGCAGCCGTTTCTGAAGCACTAATAGGCACTAATGAAGCACTAAATATTGGCATATTAATTTCATAGTAATTTGAACATGTTGGTGCTGAGCGTGAAGTTAGCACCAAAAACTTCAATTGTCAATTTCTCAAAAACTACAATGGTGACATAAAAACTTGATGAAGCACTAATAGGCACTAATTAAGCACTAAATATTGCCATATTAATTTCATAGAAATTTGAACCTGTTGGTGCTGAGCGTGAAGTTAGCACCAAAAACTTCAATTGTCAATTTCTCAAAAACTACAATGGTGACATAAGAACTTGATGAAGCACTAATAGGCACTAATTAAGCACTAAATATTGCCATATTAATTTCATAGTAATTCGAACATGTTGGTGCTGAGCGTGAAGTCAGCACCAAAAACTTCAATTGTCAATTTCTCAAAAACTATAATGGTGCAATGAGAGTTTGATGAAGCACTAATAGGCACTAATTAAGCACTAAATATTGATAATAGTTTCAGAATTAGTGCTTCCAACTTTTCGCTAACTTCACGGACCCTTCAGCAAGCACCCTTTTCTTTTTTTTCAATGCTTCAAGGCACTCTACTATCTTTGATAGCGGGTTTACTTGAGTTTTTGGTATAGCGAATTTACCTTAGACCATAGAAAGAGGAGACACACCTTTTAATAATAAATAGTGAAGCCAATTTTCAAAATCATCAGAACTAAACTGGGTAACTGGACTACTACGAAATCAAAATGTAGTAGAAATGTTTGCAACGTTGTGACGTTCTTTGAATTTTCTAATGAATAAAGTCTCAATCAAAATGGAAAGTACATCAGATTGAAATGCATTTACTGTTTTGTGTGTGGATGTCAGAAACGAGTATTGGTTTCTTCAAATATTGTGCATTCTTCACATTCCATAGACTAAAGTATATGTGAATGTTCGCGAAACGGATCGATCTTTTCACCTGAGATTAATGTATGGAAACGTTTGGCAATACGGTTTTTTGAATCTATGTCCAGTTCATTCATAAATTACGTGCCGCCATTATAGAATAAAGATTCTATAAAACTTCAGACATTTTGAACAGTATTGTCAACAAAGAGTCTGAGCTTCATTGTATGTTAAAAGCGTTATTTGGATTTATTTTTGAATATCTCCATCTGAATACGATGAAAAAATGGTTCGTAAGTGTCTTGTGTCTGGTAAATTGGACTATTTGAATCCTAATTTGAGTTTGCACAGGTATGTTCTAATCTTTTCATGCTAAGTATCAGAGGCGTAGATTTTTAGAATTTCACTTTTCAGATTCCATTCTGCCATTGAGAAGAGGAACCTCTGGTCCTCAATCCTGAATATTACTGACTCTGATGATCTTTCTCAGAAACTGTTTGTATGTTCCGAACACTTTGAGCTAAAAGATTTCGTTATTCGAGTGAATGGTACCAGATATCTCAAAAATGACGCCAATCCCCTTCTTGCCAAACCAATCTTCGAACTTTCGTCCTCAAGGTAAGTTTCTGGGAATTTCCAGAGAAAAAACAAAATATTGAAATCAAATATTAGCATTTCACAAAAAAAATCCTCATTGTGCCGGTACTCTGAAAACTCAACAGGAGATGGATCAGATAAAAGCATTTCACATATGATAAATTCGATAAATTGATAAGTCTCTTCTCAGTACCTGTTCTACTACTGGCAGGTGGAATGGTTGTATTTTTATTTGATGGATTCAGTCTTTACTTGATGGAAATTCATGTTCAATAACAGGTAAATAAAATTCAATTTCCACAAACAAATCAATCCGTCACTCTTTTTCATAATGCCCCAAAATATTCGCTTACTCTTATGAACCCACAAATCCCGAAACTCTATTCATTAATAAAACTCCATAAAGAGAATAACCCAATTAGACCAGTTGTTTCGTTCATTACTTCCCCAAGTATAAAACTATCAAAAATTTTAATTTCAATTATCCAAACCGAAACTAAATTCCAAGCCAAATACGCGATAAAAAATAGCTTCCAACTCATAGACAACATTAGATCCATTCAAATACCTGAAAACTCCAAATTAATTTCTTTTGATGTACAAAATTTATTTCCTAGTATCCCCCCAACAGAAACAATTCAAATCGTTGAAAATTATTAATAAAAAATAATGCCAACCCCATCAAAACTAATGATATTCTAAATTGCCTTGAAACATGTCTCAAACAAAACTACTTTCAGTTTGATGGTAGTATTTATATTTCCAATGAAGGACTTATCATGGGAAACCCACTCAGCTCGATTTTAGCCGAAATGTTTATGGATGATTTAGAATCCAAAATACATTCGAACCCATTAAGCAAATATTTCCTCTATTGGTATAGATACGTTGACGATATCATTTGTTGCTTTAAAGGTACCAGTAGACAACTGAATATTTTTACAAATTTCATCAATAATCTACACACTTCAATTAAATTCACTTTCGAAGAAGAGAAGAATCGAAGTATTAACTTTCTTGATATCACCATTACAAGATCAAATTGTTTACACGAATTCAGCACATATCACAAACCTACCCACACTGATATCACTATTCACAAAACTTCCAACCATCCTTATAAACAAAAAATGGCAGCTTATAATAGTTTTATTCATAGATTATTAAATGTTCCTTTGAACTCCCAGAATTTCACAAAAGAATTAAATATAATTAAACAAATAGCTATTAATAATGGTTTCAACCCAAACATCATAGATAATATGATAACAAACAAACAGAACAAAATAGCATTAACCTATGTTTATCCAATCATAAAAGACCCCAACCCACAAAAATATATCCGAATCACATATATTAATAGATTATCCGAAAATATTGCCAATTATTTTAGAGACAATTTCAATTATACTTCAGCTTTCAGAACCTCTAACAACTTAGATAAATACATTAAAAATAACAAAGATAAATCAAACAAAGATGATAAATCGGGTGTCTACAAGCTTACTTGTGATGATTGCCCATTGGTCTACATTGGTCAAACCGGCAGATCATTTAAAAAACGGATCCATGAACACCAGAAGAGTTATACATCAAATGTTCCACATTCAACATACGCCGACCATTTAAGAGAATTTGGTCATAATTTCAACCACAATTACGAAATTATCCATATCGAGAGTAAAGGATCAAGATTAACACTATTAGAATCACTTGAAATTAACAGATTTAATTCTCAAAAAATTTTGTTAAATGAGGCACCAACTTCTTCTGAAATTAGAAGAATAAGGTGAATATTTCATCTCAAATCTTTTCAATTCCATTAACTATGACAACTTATACAGGGTTTTTTTAGAAAGATATTTCATATTGACCATATACATACTATCTAGCGATTTTTCTACTACTGAAAAGAGTAAAAAGAATGTGAATGTCATCAGGACAAAAGTTAACAGTCCGAAAAGAAACTTACTTTCACTACAACAGTGTGTTCGAAGAATGAGACATAACATAACATCCATGAAAACATTGATAGACCATCTAAAAGAGAAATCCCTTATGTCAGAAGCAAGTTTCCTTGTATGTTGCCTTTTTGTTTATCTTTAGGAAATGAAAGAACTAAGTCATGATCATATCAAAAAATCTTCTCTTCTTTTCAGACATTTATTAATTCAGGAGTTGCAAGAGATTCATTTGAAAGAATGTTAAAAGATCCAAGCAAGCATAAGTACAACCCAACATTGAAAGCCTTTGCATTAACATTGGCCTCTTTTTTCCCCAAGAATACAATTCTGTGAGAAAAACATTCATCAACAGCCCTCCCCCTTTTAGAAACTATCTCAAAGTAAAGATCTGTGGATGGAAGTCCAGGTTTCATAAAAGAAGTATTGACTGCTTTGGTCCAAAGACAAGAAGAAGTTTCATATCCCTGGTACTGGTACAAGATTCTCAGGATATGTGTATAGTGGTACCAACTTGGATTTTGCCTTCCAAATAGAAGTATGACTATCGAATGTATATAGGGCTTTGGGAGGAGCAGTTAACAACAAATGGACCTGTTTTCAATATCAATGTTTATTTTAATATCGCATTCAGTAGATTTACTATGGTTTTATAATTTTTTGTATTATGTTCTTCTTCATGATGTTGATTAATAAATGAGGTTCATTTTCTTCAAGGAATTATGCTCAATTTTGTGAATAAATAAAGAAGGCATGAATTATTGTTGCTTTTTTCATACTGAACGCCGTTCATACTTAGGCATATAATGTACGCTCGGCAATTCGCTGCCCCGTAGATTTTCATCTCAAATATTGATGATTTGATGCTTTCTGCAGACATTACTGATCATATTTGTAATAACGTGATAAAAATAATAACGCCATAAAAAAATATTAACTCGTAATTTTATTTCCATTCTTCAAAATCAATAACTCCACGCCACTGGATTTTTCAAAGTTAGATTCTGCAATGCTGCCACATAAATGTGAAATGATATTGCTATCCTTTATGCTATCTTCGTCCCACTCATTGAAGTCTGACTGAATTTTGGATTCATCAATTCCCGAATTTATGAATGAGATGCTGTGTCTCCTGTTTCTATGGTCTAAGGGATTAACTAATTTGTATGAGCGTAAGTTTCTAGAATTTAGCGGAATTTCGAAGCGGGTGAACTATTATAAAACTATGAAAAATGTACCTACTCCAATTTGTTGTGAATTCTCCTTTTTATTGGTTTTGTCTTTCAATATTTTGAATAGACGATGAAAATCAGCTGCATGCAATTTATCATTTTTAAATTGAACAACATTTTCTGAAAATCAAAACAATCTGTACATAATCTCATTTGAATAAACAAAACGAAGATTTTTGTTGTTTGCAAGATGAATTAGAAAAGTTAAAGATTTATTCGGATAGAACAAAGTCATAGGTGGTACATCAGGATATTTTTCAGGGAACAGATCGCAAATTCTCGAAATTATACAATTACATTCCCCGCAATAACAAAATAATGAAAACACCATCTCGTTTGAATAAACAAAAAGACGATTTTCCATGTTTGCAAGATAAATTAGAAACGTTAAAGATTAATTCGGATAGAACAAAAGCACTTACTTCGGTATCATTAGCAACGGAGCGTCATAGCCATAACCAAGAACATCAATTCAGGGAATAAATCAGACAATTTCATATGAAACATGAGATTTCTAGAAAACGATTGGAGATGGACATAAGGAACCCTTGGAAAAAATGTTTGAAATTAAATTTTCTGTCGATTTCTGTACAAAAAATATGGGCATGCCATTTGAAAAAAGTTGTTGCAGTTTGAAATATCTCAAAAATATGAATTTATTGTGACAGTTCCAATAGAACAACATGATTCGATAGCCATGCAATACGAAGCAAAATAATTGAATTTTCGTAAGTACCTTCATTTGTTTCTTTAATATGGATAGAAAGCATGCTATGATACGTTTCACGGACCTCTGCAACTATCCATTTCCACATAGAAGTCCTTATATTTTCGCAACCATGACGACTACGAAAAAATGTGTAAAATTCTGGTGAGAAAAATAGGTAGTTCCATTTGAAATACCAAAGCTGATGGTCACTTCCGGTATAACCGGAAGTGCGATTTCGATGAAAATATTTTAGCATGATTTCCCCCTTTCAAAAACGGCCGTGTGCCAAATTTCAGAAATCTTTTCCTCATAGAAGCCGAGAAACGTCTAATGCACGGATTATCATGATAACCCTGTATAGTCATAACTATCCAACAGAAAACCACATACAAAAGGAAGCATACCCCATACAATTCGCTGATGACACATAACTAATCACCCAATTAAAAAATGTATGGAAAGGTTACAAAAACTCACAGTAGCATGTATGAGACGCTGGCGAATACAACCAAATTTAAAAAAAGTTATAATATTCCATCGTAATACAAAGAACAACTTCTCAAATATAAAAATTGGCAATGACACAATTAGACCAGCAACTACATGTAAGTATTTGGGAATACATGTAGATAACAAACTTAGTTTCAAACACCATATGAAGAAACAGAAAAAGCAGCCATCACACGAGCCGGTCACTTCAAGTCACTCACATACAAAAACCTAGGAATCAACATCAAAACAGCCAGTGCAATGTACAAGATGATAAGCAGACCACTATTCTCAAATGAATCAAAAACCTCACTTAGTAACCTGGAAATAGCAGAAAGAACTTGCCTTAGGAAGATTACTAAATCAAGACATCCCAATAATCCCTTACACAACCCTTCCGAAACTCTTTTATATGAGATAACCCAAGTGGAGCCAATACTGACTAGGCTGCAAAGGCTGGGCATGAAATACATCGAGAAAAAAAAAGAACAGAAATATTATGGAATGACTAATACGCCGCTATGATAAAGAAACCACTGAAAAGGCAAAACCACCAGCACTCCCTCTTTATGAACGCCTTCTTACTCTAGATTCTAGAATAATATCAAAACACTTCATATTATTTTTTGTATGAAATGTACACCTTAAACAAAATTTAAGTAAGTGGCAGGAAGACTTCGGTCGATAGCTTGATATAACATCAATAAAGTTATTTTCTCTCTCTTTCTCCCTTCACGCTCCACACCCCTCCACTGTTTTTTTCAAATAGGAATATATGGATTGTGAAATATCAAATGAAATTATACTCCATTCACTTTCATAAAGTATCTTGGTTGGCCATGGTTTAGTTTATCAAGTTCTTTGTTCTTTCACTTGAAAGGGACGCAGGTTGGCCATCGTGAAATTAAAATAATTCTGTGCGACGTTGCCAAGACTACTTTCTATTTACTCTTTTTTAACTTTGTGAATGGAGTTAGTTCTTTTGAGGTTCAACTGTGACACAAGATTCCTAGTACCACTACATTTTCATACTGGAGTATTTCAAGTTCAAGAGGTATTTAATTGTCGTCTGTAGGCTTATATCTTGAGAATTTTGAAAAGTGGGGATTTCCATACGTACAGTTTTTCTGTCGGGTTAATTAACTATCACAAAGTAACGGACTATTCTGTCCATTATTTTTCAGTACAAGTTCAACACCTGGTTCTTGATTTTCGTAGAAGAAAATAGCATAACTGAATCATCCAATCATATTTATACTCGTATACGAGAAATATTTTCAGTATTAACAGAGAAAAAAGTTTCTTCAATATTCGTCAGGTCTTTAGAATTATTGAATTCACATAATATTTCCTCAAATTCATTGTTTTCCCAAAGTAAATAAACATTTGTGGGTAATCCTGTTTAATCAAGTAGAATTTGAAGGCCGATTTGCGCATGCGCGAACTGTGTCAAAACCGGATTTTGTTGCCAGATTGTGCAAATCCATTTCTTCAGAAATGGAATAAGAATTATCCACGGCGTTCAGGAATTGGAAGGGTAATTTTTTCGGCCTCTCAATGGCAGGCATCACCACTAGAAAATATCTTCCGCATTTTTCGATGAAATAAGTTTGAATCCCATTGAAACAAAATTATGAGTGTTAATAAATAATGACTAAGTTGAATTAATCAGAAGGATCGTAAATTTTGAAATTAGTAATTTGAAATTTTTTTGCACTTCCTAGACAACATTTTATGCATTTGTCCTGAAATTTACCTTGGTGGCATGAAATAAAATGCGAGGGAAAAAAATCCAGTTCAATTTCACTTACCTAATTGATTTTTAATCTCGTCTATCTTCACGTTATAAAGATATTAGAAAATTCTAATTTGATAAATAATTAAATTCTAATTTAATAAATTAGAATTTAATTCTAATTTAATGGATTAGAATTGTTTTTGGATTAAACACTATATTGAAAGAAATCATATGATTTCTAATAATTTATTCAGGGTTGCTTAGTTCGAAGTGCTAATGAAGGAAAGAACTAAGCAAAGAAAACCTTCAAAGAAAAAGTTCATGACCTTTTCTTCAAATACCGGAATAATCGCCCGATCTGGCAACGTTGCGGCGAATTTGACGGACCCCCCACCACTACCCAAATTCTACTTGATTAAACAACAGGATTACCCATTTGTGTGTTTCAGCATACAAACGGAAGTTTAGGCTGGACACATTCAAACTTTGTACATGTGAGTTATTTTTTTGTAAAATGGAAGAATGAATAAATTATTATTATTATTATTTTGATAAATGCGTAATTTCTACGATTTATACGTAGAAACGGCAACGTTGCGTTCATATCTGACAGAAGAATGACTATAACCTAATATTTTCAAAATAAACACGGTGAAATGTGTCAGAATTCCAGGGCCAACCGGGCTTACTTTATAAAAGTGAATGGAGTATACATTCGATTGCACATTGGGCGGCGTGGATGAAAAAAGAATTTGTTAAGCTTTTTTTTATAACAAAATCAACAATTTGTGATTGGTGTCAGGTTCTTATTCTTGAAATAATAAATATTGAGAAGTATTATCCTACCCGCCGATTTCTATTTTCGAAGTTGAAATGCATGCAGTTTTGAAGT
Source organism: Adalia decempunctata (assembly GCA_951802165.1). Taxonomy (NCBI): domain Eukaryota; kingdom Metazoa; phylum Arthropoda; class Insecta; order Coleoptera; family Coccinellidae; genus Adalia; species Adalia decempunctata. The sequence continues at coordinate 38,760,225 of OX637699.1, read as the reverse complement.
TAGGGGTTTATTATTATTATTATTAGAAATTGACAAGAACCTGAGGATAATACCTATAGGGCTCAGAAAAATAATCCAAATTCTAAACAGTCAGACCGCGGTAAACAACTGAAAAATATCATACACTAAAAAAAAACAAGACAAAATTAAATCACAATTCAAAGTGACAGTCCAAAAGAGTCTAAATTGTTCTTAAAAATATTGACACCACCACTATTCACCACACGCTCCGGTAAACCGTTCCAGAAGTCAAAAACTCGGTTGGGCAAAGAGTTTAGTCGCGGAGAAGTACGGAACTTTTCCTTGTATATTTTGTACTGATGATCACGGAGACGCCCGTCACTGTTCAGCACGAATAACGATGAGAGGTCAACACCGAAGAGTCCTCTCAGGGCTCTGAAAGTTATAATGAGGTCACCACGCGTACGGCGGTCCTGAAAAGTTGTAATGTTCAAGTTTCGCAGCCGCACATCATAACTGGGTCGTACATGACCATAAGGCATTCTTGTCACCCGTCTCTGAATGGCCTCCAGCGCCCCCATGTCACCAGCCAGCCGCGCATCCCAAACAGGACCCGCGAATTCAAGTATCGGCCGCACGAAAGTTGTCAATAAGTTCCGGGAGGTAGTAACGCTGCACTCACGGAACATTCTCTCTAAAAGATAGCAGGTCCTCGATGCCTTGGTACAGATGGAGTGTATATGATCGGACCAGCCAAGATCGTCAGACACCAACACTCCAAGATCAGAATGTGTAGAGCTCACAGACAGAGGAACACCACCGACTGTGTAAGGAATCCGAGGATTATTCCGGCCAAGATGCATTACCTCACATTTGTTCGTATTTAGAGGTATCAGATACCATTCGTAGCACCATTGGGCAATAGTATGGAGATCTCTCTGAATGATTGCACCTGGAGCAGCATAGATCTTCGTGTCATCCGCATACATAGAAACGGAAGACTCGAGTAGGCCCGGCTAGTCAGCAGTGTATAGGAGGAAAAGTAAAGGGCCCAACACTGATCCCTGAGGGGCGCCGCTTGTCACTGGTCTGGGGCGAGAAAAACTTTTCCCCACACGCACACGAAATTTACGCCCCGATAGAAAACTCTCAATCCACGACAGCACCCCACCCCGAATGCCGAGATGCTCCAGCTTTGCAAGCAGCCGTCTATGTGGAACCCTATCGAAGGCCCTTGCGAAGTCCAAATATATTATGTCCATAGGGAAACCCGCGTCCAAAGCCCTTGTCCAATCATCAACGCACTTAAGAAGATTCGTTATCACAGACATGCCAGGGAGAAAACCATGTTGACATTCCGGAATAAGCTGTTTTTGAATTGCGAAAGACAATATTTCAGACATCACCATTCTCTCGCATATTTTGGATGCAATTGAAGTTAAGCTAATTGGTCTCTAGTTGGAAGCCAGCGTTTTAGAGCCTTTTTTGAAAATTGGGGTGACGGATGCTTCAAGCCACTGAACCGGTAAGGATGATGATTCGAAGGACTTAGAGAAAATAATAGATAAAGGCAGAGAAATGGTAGAGGCACAGTTCTTCAGAATATATGGTGACAAATTGTCGGGACCAGGTGCGGAAGCTGGTCTCAGGTTGAGAAGGTTTTCCTCGATGATGTTTTGAGGGAATGATACGTGAACAACCTCGGATGTTGATCTGACGGAACCCATTGATGGGAGAAGGCCCGGGGGCTCGCTGGTGAAGGAAGAAGCAAATGAATCAGCAAACACGTTAGCTGCTTTTTCAGAGTCCGAGCAAAGAGCACCAGATGAGTCCCGGATGATGGGTGTGGCAACCTTCGAATTGAGAGAGGATCGAACGTACTTAAAGAACTTCCTTCGATCAGCAGACATAACAAGTCTTTCTTCGTAATTTTTCTTGGCTACTGCGAGTTTATATTTCAGCTCGTTGGAAAAACATCGGTGATTCTGATAGTCGAAATTGAGCTTACATCGAATATAACGATTCTGATCGGCACTGGGCATAATGAGTGGAATTTGAAGATCAGACTTTTTGATTCTCTCGTTCGCAGCACTTTGTTGCATGTTGCTCCTGTGTGGAGTTTGAGATATGCTGATGACTTGGAGAGGGCTCAGGTACAGTATTACAAACGGGTCCTGCAGTTGCCCTTTAACGTTCCTGATTATCTGGTACGCTTGGAGGTGGGAGTTAGAATGGTTCATTGCACTATTTTCGATCAGGTTCTGGAATTCCTCATCAAATTAAATAGGATGAGTTGCGACAGACTACCAAAGCTGTGTTTTCTGAGAATGCTTCGGTTGTCGCAGAATGACGGGGTGGATGGCAGATACAACTGGTGTGCGCAGGTAAATGATTTCCTGGGTTCTGTTAATTTTCCTGTGAATATCTGCAGTTCTCCCTTGACAGAGTTGATCAGGCGGAGAAAGGAATTCAAGTCGACATTCAGATCACTTTGTTCCCAGCAGGATTTAAGTCGCGTTAGGGATTCTACATATCCTCTTTTTGCCAATCTGTTCAGTTTTAGGGACGTGGCAGCTGAGTACCTCAGTTTCAAACTGCCTTTTGATTTCATAAGAGTTCTTGCTCAGGTAAGATTGGGTTCAAGGAAAAATCTAAGAATTTTCAGGAAGAATGTATACTACAATATAAGCTTTGAGGATACTTGTCTTGTGTGCAATCTGTCCTGCCAGCAGACTTTGATTCATCTACTATGTGATTGTCCTCCGCTTAGGCCTCTCAACCCAGTCTACCGATTTAGTAGTGTCTAGGAAATTGCACTGTTTTTGCAGAATGTGACAATGAGGGAAGTCCGTGATTTTGTTTCGGTTGTATGCAATGTGCTGAGGACGAGATCTTTCATTCTTAGCGAGTAGATGTATTTAATTTTCAGATTTTTACCTCTGGATCGATTCAGTATTATTTTTGTTTAGGCTATTATTTTTCGGTACTTGTGTTTATTACCCTTCTGTAGGTTAGGTGTACTAAAGCCTTGTAGTTTAGTGATTAGTTACTCTTTGTTAATTTTTCTGAATACTATGTTCATGGAATATTATTCCGAGGGATCAATAAAGTATATTATTATTATTATTATTAACGCTTCCTCAACGATTTCTTTCGGCGTATGAGACTTTGTAGATCCCAAGTAATCCAGGGCCTTGATGGAAACTCAACGAAATGTGTTCGGTAGGTGTTCTGGCCCACGAGAGCGTCCAGCGTAACAGAGAAGAGCCTCCACGCATCGTCAACAGTTCGATCCAAAAGTAGTGTCCTCCAGTCAACGTTTTGGAGCTCTTCAACAAGTTCTTGGAAGCGTATGTTGTCTCTGGTCCTTACCCTCCTCCCCGGCACAGCACAGGTTAAAAACTGGAGGCTTGAAGACAGTGTAACATGGTCGGAGAGTCCGAAAGGTGGGAGGTACTCTATGCCGGCGAGCAGGTTCAAATCATTGACGAGTACGAGATCCAGAAGAGAAGGCACATTGTTTCGTCGGTAACGGGTCGGCTGTTCAACGAGCTGCGAAAGGGGAGAATCCAGAATCATTGAACACAATGAGTAAGAGGGTGACGCTGCTGAAAGCAGAGTGGAAGGAGACAGAGGCCACCGAATATCTGGGCAATTGAAGTCACCAACGACAACACAGGAAGTGCTCTTCAAAGGTATTGATTTGATGTGTTCGAAAACTGCAGTATCGTGAGGAGACGGGCGGTGTCTATAGATACAGGCCAAGTTAACTGCAAAAGTAGGGTTCGCAACGGAGAGAAACAGGTTGTCGACACCAGGAGTTTGCAGGGAGAGTACACTGATAGTGAAGTTATCGCTTATGGAAGTGTGAACATAAATGCAAACCCCACCATGCCCAACTGTGGTAACACTGTCGTTCCTGAAGAGTGAGTAGTTGGGAATGTGGTAAATTGAGTCCGGAGTGGTCGGTTGTAGCCATGTTTCAGTCAGGAAAATTAACGAAGGAGAATGCAGTTGAACAAAAGTCGCTAGTTCATTGAACTTAGAATGTATTGACTGGATATTGGTGTAGATAAAGTTCCATTCGTTGAGTGAAGTAGCAGCGCCAGCTAGTTTTTCGGCAGGGTATTGATCTCGACAATCGCTGGCTCACCCTTCACATACTTTATGGTAAGGTTATTCTCTCCCCGCTGCTGTCTCGCCCTCAGCTCAGCTCTCAGTCCGTTCAAATAATTGGTCTGATGCTGTGTCATGTCGTCGAATATCCTGATCCTGCGAAACTCGGAATCACCCAGTAGGGTATTTTTGTTCCTCAGAATCCCCGTCACCACTAGAGGGTTGGAAAAGCATACATTCCACAAACCTGGTTGGATCTTGATAGTGCTCACGATGTGGTCAGAGGATCCTGGTCTGACATGTTCCACGCATCGCCTGAGAAAGGCCGAATGCTCACCATCATCAGCAGACACACCCATTCCATTGACGAGTACATTATGTGACCTCTTAAGCCTCTCCGGAATCTCCGATGCCGCAACCTGACCCGTAGGCCCTTCAGATCCTCTAAGTGACACCAATGGAATCACAAGTTCGGTTGAGATTCTCTATATAATTTTGATGTTTTTCTATTAATTGGTCATGCTCAGAGAGCATGCTAGAATGGACCTGAAGAGTTTCGCTCACAGAATGAAACTCTGCCTGTAGTAAGGTTTGGGAAGCTTTTATGTCACCAATATCAGCGGTTATACCCGAATAAGCCTTTTTCAAACCGAAAAGGTCTGAGGCGATGGATGACATTTTTTTCATCAGCTCACTGAAATGCTTCACTGTCATAGGCTCTTCGGTTTCAAATGAGGAAGCGACATTGGAATTACTTCGCAGTCTACGCTTGGAAATGCATGATTTACACCTCCATGTAATTGTTTTGGAACAATTGAGAAAATCTATATCATTATCTTTCAGGTCCGCACAAGCGGCCTGAAACGTTTTCAGGCGTATGACGCAATTGATAGTGGTGCCGGAGTCACCAGTATCTCCGGAGCAAACCGGGCAGTATTCAGGCATTTCGTTACGACGGCTGATGGGTTCTGGAACAGTGTATGCGTTCCGACAAAGGAAAAGAAGAACAAGGTCACTTTTCTTCACTTCTCACGGGCCTATGTGAGAGACTTAAATAAAACAAGCACAGGTAGGTCGCGGATAAAAGGGGAAAAACAGCAGGAAAAAAAACAGAGGTAAAGGAATCAAAAATATCAGGAGCGCGCGAAATAAAAATTGAAAATTTAAAATTAATCTCCCAATGTAAAGGAATATCTACATACGCTACGTATGCAAATCGATAAAAACCGGTGCGAATTCAGTGCAGATTCATCATATCTTATCGATATGAAACGGGTGTTATCAGCGTATCATCTGTGCGTTTGAATTTCAACGGCAAACAATTGAATAAATTCGAGGAATAATCGATATAATTACCACCTTTTTAAACCAATCCACCCGGAAAATCTATGTCAAGTAAACACTGACACCTTATAGTGAGTATGATCACAAAATATTGATTCAAAAGTTGTCAATACATACAGTAATTTGATCAGTAACCGACTACGACGTTGACACCACGACCTGACTCCACAATTGTTTATACCCTTATGGCCGTTTGCACCGTTTCACTGCTAAGCAGATGTTAAATATTTAAACGTTGTTAAGGGCGTTGCCGATTGCACCGTCGAATCTTAATCGTTGTTTAGTTTAATCGTCGATAGGTTTGGCAATGTCGCTCACGTTATAAGAAATTCATAGAATTATGAATAAATATATTGAATATTGTGGAAAAATTTGATGTTTCGAATTCCTATGACAGTACATTTTTAGCTTTCACATCTTTGCAATGAAAAATTTGATACTGGTGTTGAAAGTGATTCGGATAATGGAAAGCAAAGTATTGAAAAGAAGTTATTCCTAATGCGAGAAAGCGTAAATATGAAGGTAGTACCACACACTGCTAGTGTAACATATCACATATGTACTTTTAGGTGTCTCTCAGAATACACCATCCAACAATAGTGAAGGCTCTCACCAGAACAGACTTCGCAGAAAAATATAGTCTACTCATTGATAGAAGGTTGGCTCTCATTGACAAACAAGAAGAAAAAGTCAATGAGGAAATCCTCGCTATTCTAGAGAAAAGTGTGGCCAAAGCCCGAATATTTCATTTATATATAGAAATAAGGGAAGAGCAGTTGAAAAAACTGAAACAAATTGAAAATGTGTAAAATCTACTCTCATTCCATTTTATAATGATGTTGTATTTCAAGAAAGAATAAAAATAGCTATGTTCATTTCAGTATAGTACTTTTTATCCATGCTCTCAAAATAGATTCTTCTTCGGTAAAATCTTAGAGGGAAACCAAATTCAATTATGTCTAGAACTTTATGCAATTGCGCGAGTAAATCTGAATATTCAAATATTCCACTGTCAATCGTTTTTGACATTAATCGAGCTCTAATCGAGCAAATTTCTGTGTTTAGTTTAAACGATGTTAGATGGCCATTTAATCATTCGTTAGGAACGGTGCAATCCGATTAGAGAATAAAACGTTGTTTACGAATTTAATCATTGTTTTGACAAACGGTGCAAACGGGCATTATTCCTCAACAATTTTTTTCTACTGGAAAGATATTGCTTGTGATATATTATATCGCATGAAAGGTCATTCGATGACCAATTCAGTTATGTAAACGAAAATAAAATTTTACCTTAAAATTCTTGCAACCAAATTGTTACGATGAAAAGAAAAATCTATACACAAGTTGAAAACAGCTGCGAATTAATGTATTAGATGGCAAATAAAACAATTATCAGATGCGGATGGTGGTGTCGGTTCCACAGACATGAAGGAGTTCTCGAAACAAAGTGAGGATATCAAGAAAAACTTTAGTTTTTGTTGAAAAAATATTCTTTCGTCAATCTAGCAGATCAACTAAAGATGACAAAAGGTATGGTATCGTTTTAGTTGCTAACTGATAAGGCGAATAATATAATATTTTCCGAGAATTTTCTATTCGTTATGAATCCATTGAGTGAAAAACAGCGAATAGAAATCTTGATATTTTTGGGACATGGGGATCGCGAGCGGACCTATGAACAAGTGTGCGAAGTTTTCAATGAGCGTTATCAAGACAGCAATCCTATAAGTAAACTACTGTTTGTAGGGTGGCTAAACATTTCGAACAAACTGAAAATGTTAATTACTCTCGAAAATCTGGTAGACCTTCAACTACTGTTATCCGCGAAAATTAAATTAGCATTTTAATTACAATACTTTGCCACCAGCCGCTGTTTGAATGTGGCAAAATCACTTTTTCAAACGCCGAGATCCTTTGACCGATGATAGCGAATGAGTTTCCCCCCACCTATTAACTTTCTCACACCCGATCAAACATTTATGTCTGCACGGTGTCATTAACATCGACTTTCGGAAAATTGTTAAGCTTTGATTATGTAATTGAAAGTACGTTGGTCCGGAAATCCAAAGGTGCATGGTTCGACTTCTGCTCGAAGTGATAACTTTTTCCGGAATTCAAAATCCGTCTGAATACCGATTAAAAATGATTTCTTATATTTATTTCACAGACGTTAAACTTCATATCAATACTAAAATCTATTGGCGGAACTTTCATTGAAGACAAATATATACAGTTGTTTCCAGCCAAAGCAATGTGGGCAAATATTAATAGGAAATTTTGGAGAATTCACGCTAAAAAAAACTTTGCGTCTATAAACTTACCTCTTGCAGAAGCTTTCCAACAATATACAATGACTGTGCCCACAGAAAAGGACACAAACCCAATGGAATTCTTTCTTGGGTTCCTGGATCTTCATATTCTTTATGTACAAATTCATTAGGAACAGAGTACAATTCTGGCACCAATTTGATTCCATTGTCTGCTTTGATCATTATCTATCAATTTAAATCCATAAATAAAAGGATTAGGGAATGAGAAAAATTGACTCTATATTTCAATACCTTCTCCAATTGTTTTAAATATTCCGTGGCTGTTTCTTTATTTCCTTGGAAACAATGATCAATGACAAGATAACAGAAAAAGAGAGGCCATTCGCATTCAATATTTTGGAACATCCTCAACTCCCAAGGTTCGTAATATAATCTTCTTGGGTCCTAAAATGATAAATGTGAATATATTGTGGTGATTAAATATACATATGTATAGAATAAACGTCAAAATATACTAATAATAATATAAGTTTTTATTTGGCCATTGGGCGTGGGTCCTTCAGCCTATAACATTTCTTTTCACGATATACAGGATGTATATTATTTTTTCGAGTTTTTCGAAAAATCTATTGTTGAGAGTGTTCAGTCTTGTTCCTATCGGTACCACATTAGTTATGGAGTGTAGCAGTTGATTATAAAGATTGGTAAGATGTTATTGGGGTGGCTCATTCTTGTTATTACATATTCGTAGTGCTGATGTCTCTGCTATATACAATACATATGCAGGGGGTATTTTAAGCTGAAGCTTTTCTTTTGACAGGTGATAGAACCCATCAAAATAAGTCATTTTACCGACAATTTCTTATATAGAACGTTCAATTTAAAAAATTTATGACAAATTTTGGACATCAATACCCTAATACTACTCTGGCCTGCATATCTCTACATCTCTGCACCAGATTGATGAACATTTGCGAAATTGGGTGATTTCTTAGCCGAAATCTTGTTCTGTTCAAGTGTACAACTCATAGGCTGAACTGGCATTTTGTTTTGATTCACCATAAATTAAAAGCATATCAACAAGTTCATTATTTGATCACAATCGATATTCTGCGTCAGGTATAAGAAGATAAAAAACATGTTGATATCAACACGGAGGCAGGCGAGGGAGCAGGTTCGGACTGAGGAATTTATAAAAAAATTTTTGGTAAAATGACTTATTCTGATGAGTTCTACCATCTCTCAATAGAAAAGCCCCACCTTTGAGATCGCCGTTTAAAGCGCGTTGGAAAACTCATCCGATAGAGGCGCCACCGAATATCTCCATAGAACATACATTATCACTATCAAGTTCTATGAATATCTCTATTCTCATGAATGAAATGTACAATGGCGCTCTCTATCCGAAAATCGCTGAACTATAAAAACAGTGAATTTGTGGGTAAAGCAGAAACTTTTTCCCGCCATATATTTGAATTTGGCCATTCCCTGCCAATTCCGTATTTCTAGTTGTTTTTTGAACGAAATTATCAGTAGATTCACTTTCAATCGGAAGTTGAACTATTTTCATGGATCTTTCGTTTGAAATAAAACAGAAGCATGAGTTAGCTTATTTTCTTCTATTTTTGAAAGAAAAAAAATGAACTTTCGAAATGAAATCGATCTAAATTATTTCATTAAGAACTCCGATCCTTTCTGAGTCTACCCACAAAATTTCAGTACTCAAAGTGAAACCATTTTCAAATGCAACTTGAAATAAAAACACACTACAATGAACGCCCACCTCAAATACACCCTGTATTCCTGTAGTGCTGGTTCCTCACAATTAGCGTATATTGGGTGGGCATATTCTAAGTGAGCGGCCTATGGTCTTATAAATTGTTGCTGCATTTTTAATGCTCATTTCTTGATTTTTGTATGTCAGTTTGTTAAAGTGTTTTGCTCTTTTTCATAGTCCTTGTATTTCAGTTTATTATCTATGTGCATTCCAAGGAGTTTCATTGGATTTGCTGGTTTTACAGTTTTTCCATTAGGGGAAATTCTGTGGTCAATTAGGAATTAGCACATTGAGATTTATCTGAATTAATTTTCATTCTCCACTTTCTGAATCAGTTGGGAACATCCACTAGAATTGACTGTAGTTTTTTAATTAAATTTTCAAGTAACCTGACATATGCTGTAATAGAAGTATAGATGCATAGAATACCTGGTGTTGGCACTGATTAGATTTTGTTTAAGACTTTCTTGTCGATCGAAAATCTGAGATTTTGTGCGGCTTTTCATTTCTCCCGAGAGGGGTCGCGCTATTATTCCATTGCCACAGTAGCGCTAGGACTGTGAATTATTGCGGATTATTCCGGAACTAGACCAAAATCTGAAATCTAGGATGCCGTTTTGATCTACAAATTTTGGTCACGATTTTTAGTAAGGTGCATCTATATACAAGTGTTCTGTCGTCGGCAAACAGTAGAACGCATAGGTTGATTGTTATCTATATAACAATGTCATGGCAGAAAAAGTTGAAATGTACGGTTGATAATGAGGATCCTTGAGGAGTGCATTGTTCCGGACAGAAAAATTCTTATACATTTTCTCCTATTCCTCGTCCATTTAATTCTGACATGTCTCTAGCATATTTACGTAGCGCTCGGATGTTACTGTTACAGCGCGGTTATTTTCATCCTCAAAAAAAAATGGACGAATATCACCAAAAGATACTATTCAAATTAAAATTTGCTTCGTCGCTCATTAGATGACAGTGAATTGCTCCCTGATGTTAATCCAAAAATTCTTGACAAAACCTTGCTTCTTCATCTGGATTGCTTTAGTATATTCTACGGCAGAATACTGCGCACCGGTATATGGCTAAATTGCGCTCACACCAAAAAAGTCGACTTCAGTTGAACCAAATAATGATTCTAATAACTATAGTCCGTTCAAATATAAGGAGCTTTGTAAACAAACAAATTCGTCTGGTTTGCGCACAATAAAGCTACTATTGGTGAAACTTTTATAACAACGCACCCTTAGACCGCCCTAAGATAGTGCCAGGGTCGTACTCGGAACGGACTGTGGATAGTACTGGATAGAAATGATTCAATAAATTGAGTAGCAATTCTCACATTAGAACTTTTTTACTTCAGAAACTCTAGTGCAAAATTTCTGTTATGATTTGCAACTGTCATAAACATTTAATATCCGACGTACCCTATTTTTTTTTATTTTGTTTTGTTTTTATATTATTATCTACTGAATAATTTTTTTTTCGGATGCTCGAGATTGCGGCAAGGTAATTTCAGGAAACACCAGAGTTTTAGAGATTTGGGTCGGAATCTTGTAAGATTCCGACAAAGTAATTCCGGGAAACACCTGATTTGGGTCCATTCCCTTAATGGTTTCAAGCCATCTTGATTTGCATAAATATCGAAGTTTTCAATTGACAAGACTAGTTAAAATGCCTAGAGCTACTGTGAAGGTCTAGCTGTTCAAAGTGTTTAGATTTTGTTGTAAAAAGTGTATTGTGTTGGAAAATCTTTTGACAAAGTGTATATAGTGTTTATAGAACAATGTCGAATTCGGAAACGGATACTGCATCTGATGGTGATATGTGGGGACCACCACGAAAAAGTTCCAAAAGGTAGCCTTCTCTACTGAAGAGAAAGAGATAATTTTGGACATTTCTTGAAAAGAATTGGAAGAACATCCTGATTTATCGAAAAGAGACTTAGTAGGAATTGTTTCAAAATCCTCAGGGGTGAGTGACTCAGCTGTATTCACAATTGTCAGAGAGTATAAAGAGAATAAAACATTGACGCCACGTAAGGAGAGAGTCCAGTCGTTAAAAATAATTCGGTTGACGATTTCGATATGAACCTTATCAAAAGAATTGTCCACGTTTTTTTTCGGAATGAAATCCCAACGATTTCTAAAGTACTAGAGATCGTGAATGATGACGACAGTTTGCCAAATTTCAAAAGAACAACGTTCTATAAATTATTGAAAAAATGGAATTCAAGTTCAAAAAACGTGGTCGTGATAGTCTACTGATAGATAGGGATGAAATAATTGTCTGGAGAAGAGATAATTTGAAGAAAATCCGCTCATTAAAGCTAAGCGTCCACATGTCCGCATCGGACGCATCAGACGGATCGGATTTACGGATCTCCATTGTAGAAATGCCGATGCTCCGATGCGTCCGGTGCGGGTCTGTGGACGGGCTTGCACGAGTTTCTATACAAAGAATACCGAAATCCGTTTGATCCGATCCGTCCGATGCGGACCTGTGGACGCTTAGCTTAAGGGAACAAGGCAGAAAAATTCATTAGCAAGGCACACACGAAAGGGAAATCTGTAAGATCTGATCGGCAGTCCAGATCTGTAACAGATCTGGACGGCGCACAGTGGGGCAGAATACCTTGAAACCTGGCATTAAATATTTAGGTGTTTGTTCAGTTTGAAAATACAATATATTATTATTTTTATATGTTAATTGGTAAAGGTAAAAGGCATTTTGGATCCTACAATTATTTATTAACATCGGAATAAATGTAATCACACATTATAACACAATTAAAGATCTTTTGGATGATGATTTCGATTCATTATTCGGATAAATCGGAAACACTGGAATATTCTGATGACTCCAAGTCTTCTTCTCAAATCCTGTAGTGGGACGCTAGCCAAGGGCGGATATAGCTGTTTTTCATGGGAGGGTTAATAACGATCTTGAGTGAGGGTAATAACGATTGAAAACCATTAAATCAGGTACACAATGAATGAAATATTGTTTGTGCACCACCTTTTTCTAAGGTCTTCGATAATCATTGGGGGGGGGGGGTATTTACCCCCCGTACACCTACCCTCGTAAATCTGCCCTTGACGCAGGCAACAGTTTCTGTAACACGTATATATTAATTATTTGGATAGCAGAGCTTCTTTGCTGCTTGGACATTCTTGTACGAAGAGAATATTTGAGGAGCACTATCCCTCACAGCTCCATATTGATGTTGAGATAACTTTGCTGTTATCAAAACAGCTAGACTCTAGAGTCTAGAGCATCTTAGCCAGGCATAGATTTTGGTTGTGAGTCCAACGAAGATATAAAGGCATTGCTATATTTAGTGGCCCGTTTTGGAGACGTAGAAGTTATTTCATGAAGAATTTTTGATGCATGTATTTACCCTTCTGACCTTAGACTTATCTTTGTTGATATGTCAATACAGATACGTGAGTCGTATCCTAAAGTTCTTTAGTTTTAAACTATTTTGTTTTCTCATCTCTCTTAGCGACCATCAAAGGTAACTTCAGGACGATCAAGCCTTTTCTCTAGGAAACGAATTCGACCTCTCCAGTCATTCTTTTTTGTAATTTTGGAAACGTACAACCATTCTTCGTGTTTTTGTGTAACGAGACTCATACTCTTCCCGAGACTCTTCCTTAAAATATAATTTTTTTCGGGAGCTTCTCCTGCTCTGCATTACATTTCGTACGTTTTTTTTTCATTTCTTCGTTCAAATAATCAATTTTTTCAATTCAACTGTTTCCGCAACTCCTCATTATATCTATGAGCTATTTTCCTTCAAAAATCATTGCGCTCGAAGTCGTTACTAAAAGAGAAATAAATTTTAAAGAAATAATCGATTATCAATGAGTGCCCACCTCGCTGTCTAAAATTGATTTTTCCGAAAAAAGGCAGAATATGGGCAACAAATTTTCATGATTCTAAAATGAGCATGGATCAAGCTTGGCAGAAATGTAAATATCAAACTTTGGACGGCCTTGGAACAAAACTAAAAACCTTCATGATTCTGAGAATACGATAAAAATTTAAAGATTCAATCATAGACAACATCAACAAGAATTAATTATTATTCTATGTGAGTTTTGATTCATCCAAAGTTCTTAAGTTATCTACACATACCTGAACTTGAAGCTGCCATCAAAAAAACTCGTAACAATAGTGATTTGTTAATAGAGTGACGCTGTAAAACTACAGCAATTACGTAAAAATTTTGCAGGCGTATCGACTTGGCCAAAAAATGGCTACAGAGAAGAGCTGTCGGGAGCGCAGTGGGGATCAGGAAGGGTTAGTATTGTGCTTTTTTGTCGCTTACGGTAGTGATCTGTCGCTTCGACAAATGGCGGTATGGAAATATGCATTTTTAATTTCTGATTTAATGCCAGGTTTCAAGGCATTCTGCCCCACTGTGCGGCGGATAGGATCGCTCCCGCCGATCTGGTCAGTCGCGGATCAATGAGATATATGATCCGCGACGGACCAGATCGGCAGGAGCGATCGTATCCGCCGTCCAGATCTGTTACAGATCTGGACTGCCGATCAGATCTTACAGATTTCCCTTTCGTGTGTGCCTTGCTAATAGCTGGATGAGACATGGATAAATAAACTGAACGATTGTGTGAAATCTCCAAATCTCCTCGATTCGACTCTGGACGGAAAGTACCTTTACGAAGGCCCTCCTACCGCTGCGCGAAACATGTTATTATTGCTCCTTCTTACATTTGAACAGAGTATAGAACCATAAAACCAACTCCAGTGAAGTGACTTCCAACTCTGAGTAATATCGCCCCGCCGGATATACGAAGCTCGGCAGCATTGGCTAGAGAACATCGTAAAATCATGTCAAACGAGCGCCTACCGATCCATGAACTCTGGCGGATCCGGACAGTTTTTCAGGGGGGGGGGCATGAATTCTTTCAGGGGGGCCATCAATAGATAGAAATTTTTTACCAACGTTATAGGACCACTAATAAAGGAATTATTGGCAAATTCGAGGTCCAGAAAAAGTGGGTCCAGAAGAATCTTGAAATCGCAACGAAGCAGCGATACAGTGAGGAAATTTTTATACGGTCGAAAAGAGGAATAATCGATCTATACGTGGGTGAAATTTCGATTCACTAGGCGGTGTAGAAGTATTCTTTAAAAATGCGGCAACAAAGGGAATTTCAAACTCGATAAAACTTTTTTCACAGATATCCTGGCCGTAATGTAAATATACGGATAGAATGAAGAAGGTCAATACAAAATCGCTTGGTATTTATATTCTCCATCATTCTCCTATTACTTCAGAAACATTAATCAAACTTTGACATTTTGCCTATAAAATCACCCGATTTGCTGAGGTCTACCGATAAAGAACTACTTCATACATTTTCACAGGGTTGATATTCATGAGAGTAAGATTGTGTGGAAATATAAAAAAAATCCATTTCCATTGCTGACCACCAAAAAATATTTGAGATTTGAGAAATATACGAATAAAAACTAACTGGTTCACTACGTCGAATAATAAGATTCCTCATATTTACCACTAACCAACGACCTTCCAGAAGTGTTTTGAGTTTCACACTGGTTGGGTAATCAGCAGGTCTAATCACGTGATTATTTGACAGGTCGTTGAATTCAACTACCTGTAATTTTTGAGGTTAATGATGGTGGTCAAACAATGGAAATTTAGCTTTGTTCATGTCGGTGTCAAATACGTTTATTTTCTTGAAAAAATTGTTCTAGAGAGATTTTTTTATATTTCTAGTCATTCCATCTCAGGAATATCAAACCAATGAGAATTATCTGATTTAAGTGCAAAGTCGGATGTGCAAGACGTTCAAATCTAGAGGATTTTTCAAATATTTCAGTAGACTCTCTGTGTGTAACTTCCTGTATTGTCCACATACCAAGTGTCTTACCCAGAAACGAAGGGAAATTTGGTCAGCAGTCATCAAGACCTGACAAAATCGAGGATGAGAAACTGAAGTGAACATTTCTTCATAGATACTGAAAAAAATCAGTATTCTGTTCATGTTAGGTATAACAATGAAGAACATTTTTTTGAATTTTATATCATATAAAAAGTTGAAGAAGTTACAGGTTACAGTGCTCTGATAAACATTCCTTCTCTGAGACTTCCTCCGCAATCTCTGCTAGCTCCAAAGACTCATGATTGAGTTGCTTCACGATATTTTTCGATATTACAATGTATAAAAACTCATATAAAATGCAAGAAATTCCTCATATTAACTGTAAAACAGCGATATGTCAGAACCATTTTAGGGTCAACACTGATTGATTGATTTGCTGACGAACAAGAGACCGGGTTAGCGCTTGGCCTCCCTGTGACACTGCGACCAACTTGGGTCTAATGTATCACTCTTTCGTCAGTGGTTCCTCACGAGAATAGGTTTGTGTCCTTTATCAGGTTCAGTAGCCTGTTTATGAGGTTTTTCGGATTCATTCCCGTTTCCGGATTGATTTCTCTGAAGATTCTGTGGCGCCTTCTTCCAAGGCGTCGCATTCAAAAATTATGTGAGAGGCTGTTTCTTCCTCTTCACCCCCCAGAGTCTGCAATCCACGGGTTCTCCAAGTATTCCTATGGTGTTCAGATGTTTTCTAAGGCCGCAGTGTCCCGTCAGTAGACCTACTTTTATAAGTCAACAGTGGTGGAATAATCAGTGATCACTTGGTTTGGTTAAACAGTTTATTACAGTAATAAATAAAATTTTTTGTTGTCAATTTTCTTGGACAGTATTTTATTTTGTTTAGTGAATTCATTATGGAATAAAGATTAAAAGAACAGGAAACATACCTCTTTTGGAGTTCTATAACCATCTCTCAAAAACCTTTTGCAACCATATCGTCCCTGCAATTTTGATAATATAGTTTCTCGAGTATGCTGAATAAGAGCAGGATCATCAACAGCAAATCCAGGAAAACTTATAACAGAAATTATACCAGAATCTATTTCTTTAGAGCTTGATTCTCTTGGCAACATGGACTGTAAATTTCAACAGATTAGAACTCAAACATTATGTAAAACCTATTATTTCTACTTGTAGCACAGCTTGACACTTTTGAGCTTCATCTGCTAAAACATGAATCACACTGTAAGGTCCACCTCTGGCTCCAAATAGATCCAATTCGTTCATAGCTTCCAGAGCAGCTTTGGCCATTCCAATAGAACTAGCATTCAATTCAGGTAACCCATGATTAGTTTTGTCACCCCTTTCCCATATACCATAGTCAGGGGTGCAATAAGCACATTCTATGTAAAATACTAAATTTTGGATGAAAGCAACTTCATCCAAATTAAAAATGATTTGTAATCCAGATGCTGTCATTTGGGCTAAAATAAGCAGGTAGAGGGATACAGCGTCAATTTGTAAATGTCCCCATTCATTGTCCCCAACAACAATTTGACCAGTTTGCGATGAATATTTAGCATGTAATGAATCCAAAGGATTCTGAGTTTGTTTGAATCGTTCTACTTTATCCTTCTGCTGCATCATAGCCATCAACAGACCCCTCATGAGTTTGACACAAGTCTGTTCCAATTCGTAAGTTTTAGCTCGATCTTCATCTTGATCGGCTGTTTTCTTGTAAGCCATAGAAATGCCCCAAACTGATAATATGCAATATACGTTGTCCCGAATCCAAGCATGATTTTTGTCTGGGCCTGCTGGGAATAGACCAGTGACAGGGTTCTGATGGGAAAGTATTATTTTTTGGATCATTCTTTGGTAATAATCCAGGCGAACACCAGAGTTACTTCGGCTTCTCATGATGGATAGTGAACCAAAATTTATATTTTCACTTATTTGAAATCCTTGAAGACCTCATAAAATAATAAATTATAAGTTTATCAAAAAAATTATGAAAATGATCACATAACAAAAACAAAAATAAACATTAACCTGTATTACACAGAACACAAACTCTAAAATGCATAGAAAATATATTGGCCCACGTATATAATTTAATATCTATATCTATGCCCTAGCGGCCAAGCATGAGGTCTTTTAGGTTATTCGTTGTATGAAGTTTATAAGTAAATGGAAGTTATCTATAATTTAAAATTTCTATATCATATGTGATTTTAATAATATAAAAATGGATAACGATTTAGAACGTTCAGTTAGATTCCTAGAAGATGCTACTTCTACAAAAGGCCGTGGACTTTTCAAAACAATTCCTTCACAAAGGAATAAGGATATTAATCTTTCCATAACGATGACCCCATATGAAATGGAAAGAATAATGCAAGAAAAATCAATCTTAGGCGGCTACGACGATACCATGAATCTCATAATGGAAAGCAATCAAATGCTAGGAGGTTCTGTCATCCAGAATGTAAATCCCTGGAAGAGTACATTAGAAAATTTAAATACAGAGTTTTTTGAAATACTCCAGAATTCTTCCAGTGGCCAGGGGATATTGGAGGTCATTGGTGATTTAGCTCGTTGTTGTTCTGATGCTGTGAGTGTTATTGAAGGTTTGAAGTCAAAAGTAGCTATTTCTTATCTTGAAGAAGAAAGACAACTAATCAATGAAAAAAACACTTGGAGGCTATTATTTGTTTTATATCAAGATAGATTAGCTTCTAGAAATTTGTTGAATGATGAAACAATTTTGGATTCTTACACTGGTTTGAGTGAGAAAATATGTGTTGAAAATTTATTCAAAAGAGACAGTTTACTTCGAGAAACACAACTTGTTATAGATTGGTTAGAACACAGTAGTTCAGAAGATCATTTTATATCAGATTATCCTGATCATACAAGTGGATGGGAAAACACACTGCATCAGCTGAAATCTGCAGAAACAATAGCTTTCAGAAGCAGTAGAAAAGTGGTGAATAAGTTAGATCCTGATGCACCTAATTATCAGAATTTGCCCTTACATGATTTGGATATGGAGGATGAAAAGGTGCTATGCCAAATTGTATTTCATAAAATACGTTGTGGTAAATTAGAAGATGCACAACAGATATGCACATCTAGTGGACATGCATGGAGGGCTGCACTTTTGGAAGGATGGAAATTGTACCACAATCCAAACATCAAAAGTAATGAACAGATTGACTTAGACAATATAATGGATACAGATCAAAGTGCGGATTTTAATGAGTAAGTTTTAAATATTGGATAGAGTAGTCCGTTACTTTGTGATAGTTCATGATGAGGAATAATTAAAATAAATTTACTTTGTTTTCTATCACTTAATTTATTAAATACAGATTTTAATAGTGACTCGAGTTTCGTAGTTTTACTACCAGTTTGAAAATGTAGTAAAACTACGAAACTTGAGTCACTATTAAAATCTGTATTTAATAAATTAAGTGATAGAAAACAAAGTAAATTTATTTTAATTATTCCTCGAGTAAGTTTTATTTATTGAATATATTTTCAATTTAGTATTTAGCATTTAGAAGAACTCCATCTTTATCGGTTCTTAGTGTTTGCATATTACGATTCATCTGTTCAAATGATAGTATCACTAGAAGAAAAACTGCAGGTAGCACTGCTGCAAAGTTGCACAGTTATTATTCGTTTCAAAAGAAGTGCTCGTTCAACTTTGGTGTTTAAAAAATGGTCCTATCTAGTTTGTGTTGTTGGCACAGCAGACACAATATCTTCAAGTACATTCTCGTCTTGTGAAACATGTTTTTTTCTGGGCAGTTTGTTCCACCTTCCATCGTGTAACTTTTGAGAGTGTCCCCTAAGTTTGGCATCTTCACCAGCACAGAAGATGTGGAACTGAATGGTGGCCTCGGAGTATATTGAAGGTTTCATGAGGTCTCTGATTTTCCTTCTAATTGACTTTGGATAAGTTTTAAATATTTGGAGTCTTTCCTCAAGGACATTGCCCTGAGTTTGTTCAGAAGCTTTGCTGCTTGTCATTGCACCCTCTATAAATATTCTCAATAAACAAAAATTTCAATTAAATGTATCTTATGGTTTATTTATAAATCATAATTCTCTTTTTTCTGAGATGAGAAGGGATTACTAAGTATAGTCTATTCAATTTTTAAGGTATTGTTGGTCATGACATTCTGACACATTTCACCATGTATATTTTAGGTTATAGTCATTTTCCTGTTAGATAACTAAGCAACGTTGTGAATTCTAGAAAATATGTGAATTCAATAATTCCATAAACCTATGGAATGTTGAAGAAACTTTTTCTCTGTTAATACTGCAAATATTTCACGTATTCAAACATGGTTGGAAGATTCAGTTATGCTATTTTCCTGTAAGGAAATCAAGAATCGAGTGTTGAAATTGTACAGAAAAATAATGGACAGAATAGTCCGTTACTTTGTGATAGTTCATTCGGAAAAAGAATAACTTCTAAACAAAAAGACGTACCTATGGAATTCCCCATTTTTCGTACTTTTTTTTTTAAATACCTCTTTGCAAATCTTGAAATACTCCTGTATGAAAATGTAGTACTATGAAACCTGTGTCACAGTTAAACCTTAAAAGAACTAACTCCATTTACAAAGATAAAAATGAGAAATTAGCATTGGCAACGTCTATGAGAATTATTTGACATGTCAAGAGTACCAACCTGCGCCAGTTTTAAGTGATGAAACTTAATGAACCTCTTGGCCAACCACAGTACTTTATAAAAATGAATGTAGTAAAGTTAGTTACACATTCTCATCCACAGTTTATGGTGTTTTCGCTGTCAAATATAATAATAATAATATTAATTTTTATTGCTGAAACAGTAATACTTACATCTGTTCTCATACTACGACAATCAGTGCTTGATGAGTATTCTTAGTATTTACTCACGAACAGGAATTATGCAGCCAGAGACTGTTTAATGTGGCTGCATCAACACAAGAAGGGGTATCATTATCTGAAATTCCACATAACAACCTATATCACAAAACTAAGATTATGTTAAAAGTATCATTTATATAGATATTATTGGAAATCTAAATGATTGATGATATGTCCAGATGGGTAATAATAATAAATTTATTCAACCCACCAATTGATACAGAAAATCTATACACATACATATATGCATAATGTGAGACATGTTAGATAAGGAAAAAATAATACTAAGGTTTCAAGTTTTTACACGCTTCCATGAATTCATCCAGGCTGTAAGGTTCGCATTTTATTATGAAGTTGGATGTACCGTCGGGTCCGGTTATAACGAGCTCAGCGGTTCCAGAAAAAATGCTCGTTATAAGCGAACGCTCGTATTAAACGAGTTTTCACGAGATCGGTTTTAACGAGGTTCCTCGTACTACTTTGAGCATCACCAATATGCATATGATTCGTAAGTCGCTCTATGTACTTTATTAGATATGTATTTGGAAATAAAAAATTGTTCTGTACACTAGAAAATACAAAGGTATGTGCATAAAGTAATAAAATAAAAATACATATGGTGGTGGTAAAAAAATACGTAATGTTTATACCTATGTACATAGTACATATTATTCATACAATCTATATTCTAGGTACGATTCACTATCGTTTTTTGGGATACAAGATTCCATGCTCTATTTACCGCAAGTATACCATCCAACAGGGTAAATTTGAATTCTACCCCACTATCCAAATGAGATATCATTTCGTTTAAGAAAATTTTCTTGTAGTGAGATTTCATACAAGCGATAATTCCTTGGACCGCAGTCGTATTAGGAGGAGGAAAAACCAACAAGATTGCCTTCAAATTTTCCACTCCTGGATGAGCTGGACAATTGTCTACGAGGAGAATGATGTTTTTGCCTTTTTTTCTGTAATTCATGATCCCATTTCCTCAGTTCGTCTTCGAACATTTTCGATGTTATCCAGGATTTCTTATTCGATGTATAATCGACTGGTGAATGTTTGCATGACTTGAAACATCTGGGTGTTTTTGATTTGCCAATCACAAGCAATTTTGTCTTTTCGGAGCCTGATATATTGGCACAAACTAGCACTGTTATTCTTTCTTTACTTTTCTTGCCCTCATGACATTTTTCCTTTTGAAATTTCAGAGTTTGATTTGGCATGAGCTTGAAAAAAAGTTCAGTCTCATCCGCATTGAAAATGTCGTTATTTGAGTAATTTTTCCTTAAGTTTGGCCAAACATTCTTGAGCCAATCTTCTGTTACCTCAATGGATACATTTGCTGCCTTGCCATGAATTTTACTCGAAGATATACAATACCTTTTCTTGAAACGGTCGATCCAACTCTTGGAACAGGAAGGCGGTTCATTTGGAGTAAGCAAGCTAGAGAACTCTTCAGCATTTTCCTGAAGTAGAGGTCTATTTATGGGGATATTCTGGATTCTTTTTTGCTTGAACCACTCAAACAACGCCCTATCCGTTTCCTCGTTGACTGGCTTTCTTATTCTTTTCAGTTTGGAAACGTTGGAATTCATTATCCCCTTGAGTTTTGCTCTGTTCTTCCAAATGGTCGAAACAGTTGAGCTTGACAAGATATATTTTCGGCAAATATCAGCATTTGGCAGTTGGCACACCATTTTCAATTTCACTGATAATAGTGCGTTTTTGTTAAAGCGTTAAGGACCGTCTTACCTTCGACATGTCTACTAAAACTAAACTACGTGATTATTGGAACGGAATACAAGAAACTGAACTCACCTATGATGCAAGGAAAAGGGAAAGTTATATGAAACAGACATGTTTTTACAAGTTTCTGGCTATTTCCGCTCGTTATAAACGATGCTAAATCATCCAATAACAATAAACGGTCGTTCTAACAAAAGCTATTCAGCTAATAAGGAAAATCTCTCGTTATAAACGAAGCACTAAGAATGTATTTACATAAAATTTTGACTCGTTGTATCCGAGCTCTCGTTATAACCGGGCTCGTTTTAACCGGAACTTATTTGCATTGCATCAGATAGGCGGCAGTCCGTACCTTCAGAATTCGCTCGTTAAAACCAAACTCTCGTTATAAGTGGTACTCGTTATAACCGGACCCGACTGTACTTCTTTTATAGTTATTGAAGTCTTTAGATTTCCTAATTTGGTCCGGAATGTTATTATAAATTTTCATTGCCATATAATGAGGACTTCTTTCAGTGCACTTGTAAGTGTGTATTGGGTACATAAAAGGCTGAATTCTTCTTGTGTTGTATGAAGTATGATACTGTTTGAAATATACTGGGTGTTCATATAGGAATATTAGCAGCCTGTTATGTATAATCCAAACACTGTCATTATAGAATTTTTTCTAAAGAGATCCCTGCATGTTTCACGATATCCAAGCCTAAAAATCACCCTCATTGCCCATTTTTGAGCCATTAAAATTTCATTGGCTCTTGAAGATCCTCCCCAGCATATCAAACCATATGTCAACTGGGACTGAAAATTGGCGAAATAAACCATCTTAAGAATGTTCAGGTCCACCTGGTCTCGAAGCATTGTCAGGGAAAAAATCACCCTATGAAGCTTCTTTCTAAGTTGCTCTATATGGAATCCCCACTTTAGCTGTTCATCTATATGAATACCAAGAAACTTGACTGTGTCATTGAAATCTACATGAGCGGAACCATTACAATCAAATCCCCCCGGAAAGCCTGTTTTGGCACGAGTGAAAAAGATACATACACTCAGTTTTTTGCATGTTGATTGTGATCTGCTTATCTTCACACCAGCCTGATACCTCTTGAATGACAGCCTTAGCCTCATTGATGCATTTCAAAATGTTACTCCATTTGACAAGAAAGTTTGTGTCACCAGGATAAACGATCAG
This sequence comes from Adalia decempunctata, assembly GCA_951802165.1. Taxonomy (NCBI): domain Eukaryota; kingdom Metazoa; phylum Arthropoda; class Insecta; order Coleoptera; family Coccinellidae; genus Adalia; species Adalia decempunctata. Next base: position 38,737,008 of record OX637699.1, on the reverse strand, counting down.
TTTACATGTTAGTCCATAGTTTTTCCGACATAGCGAATTTATGTACACTATAAACAGTAGTGGTCCGAGTATGCTACCCTGAGGAACACCCCTCCGTAGTATCTTCCCATTATAGTAGTATGTTCCATCATGATTTATCTTCACCTTTTGCTTTCTATTTGTGAGATAACATTTGATAAGTTTCAATTGGTTGTCTCTTACTCCACATAACTCTAGGTCCTCAAGAAGTATCTCATGCTCAACATTGTCAAACGCCTTTGAAAGGTCTAGAGAGATTGCTAGAGGAAGTTCTTTATTTTCAAGAGCTGTGGTGATTGATTGAACAAGTTCGAACAATGCAGTTTCAGTACTTCTCCCCTTGACAAATCCGTGTTGTTGTTCTGCGAAAACTCCAAATTTTATAAAGAAATTAAGTAATCTAATTACCAGTATTTTTTCAAAATTCTTCGAAAAACCGGTCAGCAAACCTATGGGTCTGTAGTTTGTCAGTTCTTGAGCATTTCTTTTTTTGTAAATTGGGCAGACTAGAGCCATCTTCAGATCATCCGGGAACACTCCCTCCCTGAAGGAAAGGTTTATTATGTGTGCGAGTGGGCGGGAGATAAGATGGATGCACTCCCTCAGAATATTCTTTGAGATCCCATCATGTCCAGGAGAGGTTGAACCCTTCAATGATTTAACCAGAGATTCCACCTCCTTCTCTGTGATGTCAAGCATGTAGAAGGACGATTCGTTGAATGCCTATTTGCTGGAATGTGCTGGGAACTATCTGAAACATTGAAGAAAAATTCACTATTTTATTAATCATAGACATAGAATCTCTAGATCTGGCAACCCAACATTTCTAGATTGAATCATCAGTCCCAACATATAGAAAGAGAGTGCCATAGATTAAATAGAGAAAATAATATGCTCTGGTAGGCAAACTCATATTGAAAGTAATCATTGTTGCTGTTGCAACTGAAATATCTGCCAATCTGCCAATCTCAACTTGAAGATGGTAGACTATTTTCATTCCTTGGTTGATTTCCATTAATTTTTGTAAAATTCCTTTGACTGGACAAGTGGTAACCTTGCTGGAATATATTAATTGGATGCCAATTCAAATTTATAAGTATGTAGTCGAATAAAAAAGTGGAATGCTAGTGTTGATTAATCAATAGTGATAGAATAAAAATGAAACACTCGAAATCCAAATAATATTTAAGGTATCTAAAAAATATCTATGGCTCTGAGAAAAACGTTTTTAATAGTTTGTCCGCTCAGCAATTGGATAAATTCTCTCGAAATTGTTGATACAGCATTGGTGTCAGTCATATAAGAACGATGGTTCATCTGTTTCTATGTTTTGGGACAAATGATTGTCTAGTCTGCTTTGTCTATGGTATCAATAATGCCAATGGTTAGGAAAGATATCGACCGTCTTTCATAATAATATGTAGTTCGAAACCAAGTCTTAACAAAAAAAGCTTCTTATGCCGGGTTTCCACCAAGCGGACAGGTCAAAACAAAACACGAACTGTCCGTTCGGACAGAAATTTCGAACAATTTTGTTTGGAAAATGTTCGAAGACTGTTGGGGTTCCCAACGGACTTTCAGTTTACACCAGTCGCGGACAGAAATGAATGAAAACTGTTCGTGTTTTGTTTAAGTTTGATTCAGTTTACATAGAGACACCGGACGTGTAGTTGTGAGAATGTGGCGCGCTGCAAACTTGAGAGAACAAAACGACGAGGATTTATTTTTGCTGGCAGTTACATTTTACATTATTAAAAAGAACAAAACTAAACGCCGGTTTTGGATTAGGCTATCCTTAAGGCAGAAAAGGGGAAATGGGACGTCTAAACTGTTACAAGATCTCAGAGGAGATGATATGAGTATAGGAGGTAAACTTCGATCAAGTTTTAATAAACATTACCACTTCTTCCCTTCACGCAGGGCCGATCCTAGCATGTTGACCGCCCGCGTGCAGAATCCTTATGTGCAGCCCCAAAGACAAAAAATTAATATTTTTTTGACATATATGTATATAAAAAATGTTTAATGGGCCTCCTTTTATTGTTAGGAAAAAACTGTACATACAGTATAACTAAATACTAAAAGAAAAAACACAAACAAACGAACTATAATATAACAAAAAGTATAATTACGAACAGGGACAGTCTTTTATCAAGTCTGTAATGACTATAGTATATGTATAAACAGGTACCTATAATAGTATATTCTAAAACTAGTTGCAGAATGGGCCCCTATTCCAATACGAATGCGAAATTCGAAAACGAGCGACGAAGGAGCGAGTTTTCGAACGCATGAGTATTGGAATTGCATTCTGCAACTAGTATTTTTCTCTATTTCCCTCAAATTTTGTGAAATTTAATGAAAAAATTCAAATTATAGTTTCTAGTGACTTTCATATTGTATCTTGGCAGTTGGTGTCAATGTTAGGAAGTACGAGAATTGACATTTCCAAATTGACGTCTGCTGAAATTTAAAAGAATCGGAAGTCATTGCTGACAACCACAAAACGAAAAATGTTACTGAAAACGATGCTGTAATGAATTCATTACAGCACTGTTTTTAGTACTGTAATGAGCACATTACGATACTGAAATAGAGAAAATAACTTTCCTAGCTTTTTGAGAAGCAAATAAATCAATAATTTACGAGTATCAATTCTTTCCGATATTTCAGATTCAAAAGAGATAATGGCCAAATTCGAGAGTCCCTCCTGTGACATATTGCTCCTCAAGTAATCTTCAATTATTTTTAAATGACTGAAACTCCTTTCTCCTGAAGCAACAGAGACAGGCACTGTTAATACAATTCTTTTTGCTAATGTGAAATTGGAAAAACAAGAAATCAAATCATTTCCAATAATAATTTCTAATATGTCTCTAGGTTGATATTTACCCAGGAAAGATGTTTAAATGAATTAATTTCTTTGAAAAGTTGTACGCCATCTAAATCCTTAACAATATTTCCTTCTGCATTTACCTGTAATCTAATATCTAAAGTCAATGCAGGCTTTCATAAGATCATCATTAGAAAAATTTTCGAACTCATGTCTCATAGAGGAAGCAAAATCTATATATATAAAAGAAAGATGTTGGTTACACCATTTATAACTCGAGATCGGATGGACTGTTTGTTATGAAACTTCATATATGGATTCGACTACGGTCTGGTTATTATAAAATGCAATAAAACTTCGAAAAAATCGATGAAAATTTCACTTATACAGGAAATGCTTTTCCTCCTTTTGAGCGAGGCCACTAGGTGTCGCTACAGTTACAGTTACGCTACCGCTTATTCGTAGGTACTTCTCTCCGTTAGATGGGGTGTACAGTGACTATATTACCACTATAGTCACTGTAATAGTGTGTAATGTGAGTTGCCTACAACTTTGCGCCGTTGGCCAACACCAAAAAATCTTAGCTTAGGAGTACAGATGTCTGAAATGATTAGATTTCGTACCACTTCAGGTGGCGCTATTCACAAATTATGACTGATTGTTATCAGTTATTTCAAATACTTGAATTTATTCTGGCGAACGTGGCGTGGTAAAGGTAGATAATTTTGTCAAGCAATAATGTGTGTTTTTGTGTTTATATTCCTGACATTCTGATGTATATTAGTTCTTAGGAAAAGTAGAAAACTTTGATTATAAAAAGATGCCATTCTGCTGTCATGTCATAATTGACTTTAGCAAATCAGCTGTTGATACATCAATCAAATTGACAACGGAAAATACATATTGCGGCGCCGCCACGTTGCTAATATTTTCGATTTGGTCGAACGTCATTCCATTCAAAAATTGACGGGTGCCTACCCCATTATTCTAGAGTCTAGACATCTTATCGTGAAGGTACTATATTTGACATCAGCACCATTAGATGGCGATGAATTTGTTGAGGCTTTCGCGACCATCAATTCATGTCATCTGTTTTTTTTTTTCGAGAATTTCTGTCGTCGTTGTTTGAAATGGTCGAATAAAGAACATATGACATCAATTACTATGAAATTTGCATAGGACTTATAGTACCATGAAGGTCTATTAACAGATCCAGGAAGCGCGTGAATATCACAGTGAATTTTTATCGAAATGTCAAGTATATACGATTTTGGCGATCAGTTTCGATCGTGATATGTCCATTCTCATCTTTTCTCATAATTTTTAAAATGTTTTTGAATTTCTGTTTGGGTAATAAATATATTTGCGGAAATCACTAAATCCAAAATTGCTGTAATTGGTAATTGACATATTATTTTTATGTATCTGTTCTGTGTGACAGCTCATATCCATCGAAACATTTGACAGTTCAAAAATCAGAGAACCAAGCTGTTGATCTCCGATCACCGGTGATTACGATTTGTGAAATCCACCGTAAGTATCATTTAGGCGGAACAAAGTTCGCCGGGCCAGCTAGTTGATAATAACATTCAGACAGTGAAGTAAATCTTTCCTGTACTGAGGATGTAGCGTGATCCAGAACTGTATAATAAAACTCAGCCTTTGAGACTTAAGTTTCTGGTAGGAATTAGAAATTGGTTCATCGCTGCCCTCATAATTAAATAAGCCAACTTTATTTCTGGGTTAAGGGATAGGAAAGCTTGAATCAATTTCTAAGTCATTGGCTGAACATGTTGCTGAATCAACAAATGTTCCGAAATTCTCATTAGATCTTTGTGAAATTATGTATATTTTTTAAAATTTTTCAAACCCTTTTTACTCTCTGCAATACTTACTCGAGGGTTTTGTAGCATTTCACTTAAAACGTCTATTCTTGTTAATAAGTCATGCCAAATTAACATTGAGCATAGAAACTTAAATGTTTTAATGTTTTTCACTAGAGTTTTAGCTGCAATTTTTGTCCTATTATCCCTATTGGGATCCCCAATTTAAAGCTCCTACGATATTTTTAAAGTCCTGTTTTAAAGGTCTTATAGCATTTATGCGACTCCCTCACCATGTGCCAGCATTCCTTTGTTTCTTTTCGCCGGTAAGGAGAAACAAGGAATATTTGATTTGACAAGATTGAAAAATTCAGTTTCATTTAATTTTTTTTCTCGTCTCATTCAAAATTTGGATGATTAGAGTTGGAAAGTAATAATCAATAATTGAAAACAATTATCTCTTTAAGATTTGTTGAAAATAATATTTTTTACAAACTGACATAAAAATGTGGCGGCCCGCGGCCGCCCCTTGAGTTTGGCCGCCCGCGTGCTGGGCACGCGCTGCACACCTGCTAGGATCGGCCCTGCCTTCACGCACCGAATCAAACTACCACATTAGATCGCAACAACGTAAATAACAACAAACTAGGCGTTTACACCAAGCTGACAACTAGAACTCGTAAATCCTTTGAAGTTTACCGACATTGGATGGGACTCTGTTTGTGTCCGTAAAAACGCAATTCGCGGACTTTCGAGTCCGGAAAACAATCCACAAGTTCTAGAACAGTTTGCAAACAGTTCGCGGACTGTCACAAACGGACCGAGTTCGTGTTTTGTTTTTGTTCTGTCCGCTTGGTGGAAACCCGGCATTACATGTGATGTACATTCACGATTTCGATGACTTCTATGTCTTTTATGCTTCTATTAATGAACCCCAACATTTTCAATACTTTTCTAATCACGAAATTGTACATGCTTGATGAAGTAAAATTTTCGATCTATCAACACACCTAAATCTTTCACCGCCAAGACGCTGTAAGATTCGAATTTTCTATATAATTATTGTGAAATACCGGGTTTTGCAATCCGTATAGTTTCATAATCTGGAGCTTATTGGAACCACTTTGATAACTCATTTGAATCTTTCGGTAGCTTCTGATGCCGGGTTTCCACCAAGCGGACAGGTCAAAACAAACCACGAACTGTCCGTTCGGACAGAAATTTCGAACAATTTTGTTTGGAAAATGTTCGAAGACTGTTGGGGTTCCCAACGGACTTTCAGTTTACACCAGTCGCGGACAGAAATGAATGAAAACTGTTCGTGTTTTGTTTAAGTTTGATTCAGTTTACATAGAGACACCGGACGTGTAGTTGTGAGAATGTGGCGCGCTGCAAACTTGAGAGAACAAAACGACGAGGATTTATTTTTGCTGGCAGTTACATTTTACATTATTAAAAAGAACAAAACTAAACGCCGGTTTTGGATTAGGCCATCCTTAAGGCAAAAAAGGGGAAATGTGACGTCTAAACTGTTACAAGATCTGAGGAGATGATATGAGTATAGGAGGTAAACTTCGATCAAGTTTTAATAAACATTACGACTTCTTCCCTTCACGCACCGAATCAAACTACCACATTAGATCGCAACAACGTAAATAAAAACAAACTATACTCTGTTCAAATATAAGAGACATCAAAATAAACAAAGTCGCGCAGAGGTAGGATGGGCTTCCTTCAGGTAGAGACTTTATTTCAGGGCTCCAGGGTCGGATCGAGGATAGTTCACACAATCATATAAACTCAAATTCAAATTCATTTATTCAACATATTCAAATTACAAATGTCATAAGTTTGAAAAAAATAATGCAGCGTCCAAAATGATATATTATGTATTACCCTATTAAAAATTATTCAGAATTTTGTTGGTCTTCTTCTGTGTCACTTTCATCCAGATTCACCAGCACTCGCTCTATTGTTGACTCCATGATATTATCGAGCTGACACATTTTTTCTTCGACATCAGTTACAACATGATGTATGCATTTCTTCCATTTCTCAGCACCAATCGAGCCTATAGCTCCCAGAAACAAATTACGAACCTCAGCAATTTTAAATGAGGAGTTCTGAGCAGCTACTTTTCCTTTTACTTGAGCCCAAATGAGCTCGATTGGATTCAGCTCGCAATGATAAGGTGGGAGTCTCAATACTGTTCTTCCCGTCTCATTGGCCATTTCATCTATAATTAATTTTTCATACCTCCCTCTATTTGCCTTGACCAGAGCAAGAAGTTCCGCCTTCAAAAGATCATTTTCGAAGGAAATATTTTTACTGAGCAACCAATTTTTGACATCTTCCTTGCGGGTTGAAGAAGACGGAATCGATTCCATTTTTCTCGAATGATAACTGGCGTTGTCCATTACGATGACAGCGTTATGATCCAGAGTTGGCAAAATTGTTGAGAACCACTTTTCGAACGATTCCCCGTTCATTTCCTCATGGTAATCTCCGGATTTTTTCGATTCGAAAAACCATAGGCCGTTCTCTACAAATCCGTCTTCTCCCCCTATATGACATACAATCAGTCCTTTTCCTTTTCCACTTGGGTTTTGGAGACCAGTTGACAGGCCTTCTCGAAAAGCCTGTCTGTTGGACCCAATCGATTCATCGACCCATATTGAATTTTTTGTACATCCCGCATTTATCCATGTCTCGTCAAGGTAATAAATTTTTCGGCCTTGCTCCCTAAATTCTCGAATTTTCTTCAAATAATTTCTCCTCCTAACAACTATTTCGTCTCTATCAATCAATAAACTATTACGACCACGTTTTTTGAATTTGAATTTCATTTTTTTCAATAATTTATAAAATGTTGTTTTTTTTAAATTCGGCAGGCTGTCATCGTTATTAACAACTTCCAAAACCTTCGAAATTGTAGGAATTTCATTAAGAAAAAAAACCGTGAACTATTCTCCTAATTAAGTTCATGTCGAAATCGTCTATTGAATCGATGCTTTTTAGCGACTGGGATTTCTGCTTAGGTGGAATCAATAGATGATTTCGTTTATATTATTTTTCAGAAATCTCGTCGGAAACCGACAAAGGGTTAAGTACAATTCAAACAAATATTTATAACCGGGACAAATTGAGGTACCTACTTCAGATATATCAGGTTATAACCGTTGCGAATTTTAAAGAACCTAATTACAAGGGTTACAAGGGTGTAACAAAGAAATCCAAAACATTCACTTGTATTCAAATTTCATAACTCTCCTGTACCTACTATCGACATTCCGTTCTAAGCTTTAAGTACGATCCTGGCAGTCTTTTGGGGGCGTGACAAGAATTGCAGAGAAGACCCTTTGACCAATAAGCTGTTAGTATGCGCAAAACAAACCGATTTGGTTTGTTTGTTTACATTCTCTTATATTTGAACAGACTATAGGCGTTTACACCAAGCTGACAAACAGTCCTAGAACTCGTAAATCCTTTGAAGTTTACCGACATTGGATGGGACTCTGTTTGTGTCCGTAAAAACGCAATTCGCGGACTTTGGAGTCCGGAAAACAATCCACAAGTTCTAGAACAGTTTGCAAACAGTTCGCGGACTGTCACAAACGGACCGAGTTCGTGTTCTGTTTTTGTTCTGTCCGCTTGGTGGAAACCCGGCATTACACAGGAGATTTTTCTTTCAGATAGTCCATCGAAGTTTGCATGAATGTTTAATCCTTCGAACAGGCTGTTGTAGAGAACGTATCTTTCTTTTCTATGTACTTTTTGTCCTTATGACAATCATCACTTTCTTCTTCCCCTTTTCGGAAGTTGAAAAATGGCCAATATGAGAACTGTTGGCTCTTACTCTGGAAAATCCGAGAAACTTAGGTACTCATTTTTAAGATATCTGGTACTATTAACTCGAATACTTTTGGTTCGAAGTGTTCGAATCATAAAAATAGATTCTGAGCTAGGTTAGCAGAGTCAGCTTAATTCAGTATTGAGAACGACATGTTCCTCCACCCGGTATCAGAAGGAAATCTGAAAAGTGAAATTCTAAAAATCGAAGAATCTATGCCAATGTTACTTATGATGAAAAGAGTAGAACATACTTGTCCAATTTAGCACAATGAGATGAAAATAAGTTTTTAAACCCAAACTATCAATTACTTGATCTCGAAATTAATAATATTGTTATTAGTTTTCAGCATGGTCTTGTGAAAACTTAAATTGGGATTCAATTAGTCCAATTTACCACAATGAAATGAAATAAGATTTTAAACAAATAGTATCAATTACTTGATCTCGAAATTAATATTATTGTTATTAGTTATACCGAAAATAGATAGATAGGATAGATTCAATACAAGACAGGTAATATCGGGAGTTGAAGTCATAAACCAGGTCTTTATTGGTAAAAATTCCAAGACTGATTGATATCTCAGTCTTCTTCAGCGAAACTTAAAGTGAAAACATTATGTTACAATGCCGAATAAGTCATTCGGTTTATGACTCCCGATAATACATGTCCTGCTTTACATCGCGAGTCGGGATATCCATCCTATTAGATACACAGACGAATCTGAATTATGTAGCCCACAGTAAGATGTGATACATTATAGAGAAAAAGGAATAAATCACCCTCACTACAAGATTAAGAACTCACTGGCCACAGATGGTCGCACCGGTTAGAATGAAAATAAAAAGATCGGTCAGGAAATTATTCGTGCTAGAAAATATTTTTCGGACAGATAAATTTGGCTGGGGGAATCATTCTATATCTATCTGATCATAGGTATCCAATATCTCTCGTCAATAATAATATCAATATCCATTAGAATATCTTATTTTGAGATTATGTTAATCCAAGCAGATGTCTTCAAAAACAGTTCGATCCAATGGATCCTTTATCAGTTTTTTTTATTGAAATTTGATAGTAGGTTGAAAAACAACGTAGAAATTTCGGAATGATGTTTATATGGATAAAAAGAATGATCTATTATGAATAAAAAAATTTATGCACCATGGCTCCCAGATAAAAATGAATTCTTCTGAAGGCGCGAACACAGGGCCAACGAAACCAACCGCTTCGTTGAATCAGTGTGTAGAGGGTGGGCGAAATTGGAAACTTTTGAAGGGCAATTCCTATTTCTGTACTGAAGCGAAAACTGATGTCGATGTCTGTTGGCCAATTTTCATGAGAAACTCATCGGCGAAAATCGCAATTTAAAAGCTATCACCGTTGCATATTTACCGGGTGTTTTTCGAAAATGTTCATTTTAGGAATATTGCTGTAACTTCACTTCTGTTGAAAATTTTTATTTCGGTGAAAACATTCTCTTAGTAACTTCTTGCGTGAAATTCAATGACTTTAATTGAATTTTCTGCATACTGATATTTTATGAGATATCGCTATGAAAATATTTTTTCGAATGAGGCCCTAGATAGATGCATAGAATACCTGGTGTTGGCACTGATTAGATTTTGTCCAAGCCTTCTTTGTCGATCGAAAATCTGAGAATTTGTCCTGCTTTTCATTTCTCCCAAACGGAGTCGCGCTATTTTCGACTGCCGCAATAGCGCCACGACCGCAAAATATTGCTTATTGTTCCGGAACTAGACCAAAATCTGAAATCTATAATGCCGTTTCGATCTACAAATTTTGGACACGATTTTTAGTAAGGAGTCGATACACCATGTATTCTATGCATCTATGGCCCTAGTATATTTTTACATATTTCGATAAAGCTTGAAATTACCATGTCAAATATATAGCATACTCAATATAAATTTGATGTCATGTTCGAGAGTTCCAGAGAAAATTCAACTTTTATCTCTTGACTAAGCAGGATTTGGAGGATGCGATGCTGAATGAACACATGGAAATGTTAGTTATCAAACGTTTATTCAAACAATAAGAGTTCTGTGTAGTTCGCAATTTCCGTTCAATTTTCTGCAATGAAATACGAAAATTATGAGAAGGGGAACATTTGTATAATGAAAAAAGGTCCAGAAAGGCGACAACCGTTCAAGATATTTTCGGACGATTCCATCACAAACTTCTAAATGAACGTCAATTTGAGGAGAAAAGATCGAAGAAATACCTAACGAATACAGATTCAAGAGAACGAAAATCAGAAGGATTCTAAAAACTCATAAATCAAAACCTTATAGAGCCAAAAGAGTACATCACCTCATGCATGGAGATTTCGAACGCCGTATTAAGTTTTGTCAATGATTCTTGGATAAATGTGACCAGACGCCTGATATCCCACCCAATTGTGTCTGAACAGATGAAACTATAGTAAATAGTAATTTTAACCGCTATAACTCCTTAACTTGGCACAACAGAATCCCCATTGAGTTATGGAACAGAGAAATGAAGATTCGTGTTCAGTGCATGAACAGGCATTTATAGGGGCAGAATTATGGGCCCGTTAGTCTATAATGATAATCTCACATCACATAATTGTCTACAGATATTAAGGCAACAAATAGAAGAGATTGTTGAAGAAATGCCGCTCTCAACTCCGAAATATTTACAACCCACAAGATTCTACAACGCTTCTACCTACAACGCTAGCATCATCAGAAAATTTTAACAGCAAATTGCCAACCAAGGTCCCAGGTGGTGGCCGGCTAAGTCCCATGACTTTAACCTGTGGAAAAGATTGAAAGAGCTATACAAATCCATTCAACTTTGGAAAAGGACTGCAAATGGCTGTAGATCATGGTTTCGCTTCTCGTACTCCCATTGAACATATACATTCAGCAAAAAAAAACAGAAGATTTGAACGAAAATGGTGGACACTTTGAACACCTCATTATTCGTTTCTTGTTATTTTTGAATAAAGTTCGAATTTTTATGTTTGAATCGAACTTTGAATGCCAACAGTCAATGTTCATTCTTTTATTTTCACCGCCACACTGCCCAAAGCCTACTTATTGAAAATTCAAAATCTCGAATATGACTCCAGAAAAATATCTTCTTCCTAGTCGTATCTTCATTTCTGAAGAGTCATGACATCATGTCTATGAACATACAAATTGAATGTCTCCAACGTTGACGGTGCTCAGCTTCTCTTAAATTTTTCTGTAGAGTCTTTCCCGTGATGTCTTTAATTTGGTCCAGCCATAACAAGTTGGCCATATTTTTGAAAAGGTAATTTCATGCTCTATGGAAATATGTGAAAAGATATTGGTGTCCATTTGAAAGAAATACATATTTTCATATCTTATTATTTAAGAAAAGCCCGGCAATCATGTAACGGTGATATCTATGTAATTACGGTTTGCGCCAATGAGTCTTCATGAAATTTACCCCCGTTCAGAAATAGGACTTCTCCTTCAAAAGAGTCTGTACGTCTCACTAGTGGCGTTGCTAGATAGTCAGGGGCCCTGGTGCAAAAATTGAAGAGGGGCCCCTTAATGAATTGTTTGGTTTATATCGAGGCGAAATATAAAAACTTCGAAGAAACAAAGCTACTTACTGAAGGTACAGTTGAGGAGTATACTTGAATAAATGATGTTGTTATTAGGCAATGGAAAGAAACATGTTTTTCGAAAGGGTTATTTATGTATTGTACTGTATGTATATTAAAATTATTATATTTGTGTGGATGAAAAAAAAAATTTGAAAACAAAAAATAATGAGGAATCATTGTCACAATTTACTTCTTTGATATGATTATTTAGCAAAATAACAATGATGATTAATTATTAGAGGAATTAATTCAAATTGATTATTAAGGATTCGAACCTAGATATCCATCAAGTCTAGATTTGAAGTCATTGATTCCATTGATTATTCCACTCTTTCCATTTTTAGTGAGGAAGTTTCCGTAGCAACGATCGTTTCATCCCGAAAAAATTTTCAAGTCGGCAAAACCAACATGTTGGTTTTTCAGCGACAAAATTTTTGACGTTTCTCGAATTCATAGATAGCTTCGGAAATGAATATCATAGAGAGAACAAACAACGTTTAGTGGTTTAGTTAATCTATGATGAATTCTAATTTGCCAAATAGCGCAATACACGTCAATTGTGAACATATTTCCCTATTTTCTAGTGGAATACTCAAGCCGAATTCCACTCGAGATGAAATTTAAGCAGGTAAAATTTCTCTCTTGTAATATTCAAGTTTGTTGCTTTTCGGAAATTTCGCTCATGACATTTTTTCCAAAATCACTCGCCTGACGGCTCGTGATTTTGATACAAATGTCATTTGCGAAATTTCCGAGCAACAAACTTTCATATCAATCGAGAAATTTTGCCGGCAAAATTCCATCTCTAGTGGTATTACGTATGAGAAAATATGTTCATCATCTTTCCATACCTACTTTTGCAAAAGATTCAATGACTTCACTCAAATCTAGATTTGATGCATCTTCATCAGTCTTTGCTGATTTCTTCAGGACTGCAAACAACATTTATTTCTTAGTCTCAATTTATAATCATATTTCTGAAATCTTACCTAGTTAGGTTACAGTAAGGTGTTATAAACTATAAAAATAAAAATCATGAAGTCATACAATCAATTATTAATCAAAAAACAATCAAGGGGATGTGGAAACTCATATGCCTGTTTCGTTAAATTAAGGTTGGGCACGATCACAAACTCAAACACAACAAAAACAAATCAACTCGACTGTAGCGCCGCATGGGAGGGATGAAGTGACCATAATATGCGGTAGCGTGAACTCATTATGTTATTTATTATTTTTATTTCTGTAAATTTGTAGTAGATTGGTATAAATTGAGCTCAAATTATTCGTATCAGACCTATGGTTAACTGTGCCATTAATTTTAATTCGTCGACATAGTCAAAAGTACAGAGTTTTTTTCTATAAGTCCTCTAACGAATGATTGCCTCTTAATAATACTATTAAATTGATGTGTTCAGAAGTTTGTTCACATTCACTAATTGCATTAATCTGTCCGTAAGTTGAGGATTTTATCCTACTATTCTAAAAAAGGTCTTAGTTGTTTCGATCTTTAAGAAAAATGACATTCGTAGTATCGCAAATTATAGACCAATTTCTATTCTCAGTATTTTTTCCAAGGTCTTTGAGAGAATTTTATTCAACAGGATGATCAAGTACCTCGATAGGTTTAATGCGCTGCAAGGCATCGGTAGATTTTGTTAGTTATGTATATAAATGTCTGGACAATGGCTTATATGTAGCAGGATTGTTTTTTGATCTATCCCGAGCATTCGAAAGTATACCATTTCAATTTATAGTTGACAAGTGTTATAACCTGGGATTTCGGTGTGTTATTTTGGGTTGGATCCGCAGCTATCTTGAGGGTCGATCCATGTATATTAAAATTGAAAACTCCTCATCTGCATTACATGATGTGGGTTTGGGTGTGCCTCAGGGATCTGTCCTTGGGCCACTCCTGTTTCTATTTTTTACTAACGATCTTCCCGTAAATTTCAGAATTATGTTTGTCGGGTTATTCACCTGTCGGGATCCTTCATCATTGATTGCTAAGCTCTTGATGTGACTGTTCGCTGAAAATGCATCAGTGGCACTTACGGCGTCAACTTTTGAGGAGCTTCAAATGTTATGTGAAATTTTTTTGCAGAGCTTTGTAAACTGGTGTCGAAAAAATAATATAATTATGAACATCGATAAAACTGTGTGTGATCTGCCGAAAAGTTGGTTCAGAAGAATTTCAGCGAAGCTGCGATACGGTGAGGAAATTTTTAAACGGTCGAAAAGAGGAATAATCGATTCATACGTGGGTGAAATTTCGATTCTCTAGGTGAAGTAGAAGTATTTTTTTTAAATTCGCGAAAATGGCAAAACAAATCCGACAAAAAGAGCCATTTTAAACTCGATAAAACTTTTTTCACAGATATCCTGGCCGTGATGTGAATATACGGATCGAAGGAAGAAAAGTCAATGCAAAATAGCTTGGTATTTATATTTCCCATAATTTTTCCATTTCTTCAGGAAAATTGATCAAATTTTGACATTTCGCCAATAAAATACACACGAGTTCTACGATGAGTATAACTACTTGAAGTGTAGATCTTCTGGCCCATACTAGTAATGTCATCTATGTAAACAGCTACATGATCCATATCAAATATTTCCCTAAATCTATCATTAAATACTTGTGGTGCGCACTTTATACCGTGAGCCATTCTCAAAAATTTACAACACCCAAAAGGTGTTTACAGTACACAGATTGCTGTTTTTCATCTAGTGGTATGTATTTGATAAAAAGCTTGGGTGGCATCTAACTTAGAAAATATTTTGGCACCTTTCAATTTGGCAGTGATTTCGTCAGAAGTTAACAGTTTACTATGCTCACCATTTCTTCAGGAAAATTGATCAAACTTTGACATTTCGCCCATAAAATCACCCGATTTCTTCGTTGCGGATGACTACTTAAAAGATAGATCTGCTGGCCCATACTTGTTTTCTCTATGATATTCATTTCCAAAGCTATCTATGATTCGGAGAAATGTCAAAAATTTTATCGCTGGAAAACCAACTTGTTGGTTTTGCCGGTTTGAAAGTTTTATCGAGATGAAACGATCGTTGCTACGGAAACTTCCCCGCTAAAAATGGAAAGAGTGGAATAGTCATAGTTTCTCTTAAGCGTCTACATCTTGTGTGCTTACGTCTCTTATTTATTGTTATTGTTGTTGGTCATTCATATGAAGTCGTTAATTTTTCTTGCCAAAAAACCCTCTAGCTATTCTTTTAAGAATACATTCCTTTTTGTAACGAAATAATTTTTCCATCAGCACTGTTGCACGAAAAACTGACATTTTGCCATGTCACTTTTTCTCGTAAAATTACTGATTGGCAAAATTATTTCGTTACAAAAAGAAATTCATCTTGGGTTTTTAATGCTGAAAAAAATTGTCCCGACTGGACACAGATGCATAGAAACTGTTGGCACATTCATAATAAAAAGCAAGTGAGATGAATCTCCGGCATGATTCAATTGGTTGCGTGCATGAGTGCGAAGTCTGTGACATCGGAGGTAAAACAAACCATTTGTTCACATTGAAGTTATCCACATTTCCACTGATAAATCAAGAAACTCAATGTTCCAACCATGCTTTTATACGTGAAATATTTCCAGTATTAACAGAGACAAAATTTTCTTCAACATTCGCCAGGTCTTTGGTATTATTTAATTCACAAATTTATTATATTCCCAAAGTAAATAAACATTTTGATAAAAACGTGATTACTACGGTCACTATCTAGAAACAACAACGTTGCGTATGTATCTGACAGGAAAATGACTAAAACCTAATGTGTCCATGGCCAATCGGGATACTTTGTAAAAGTGAATGGAGTTTATGTATATGCAATACAATGTTTCGGGAAAACCAGTCTGCTAACTCCACAGACGTGAAGTATGTACTAACCTGAAGTATCTAATTTTATGTCTTTTTCACAAAATCCGGGTAAATTTATATCGTTTTCAATATGAGTGTATGCACATTGCCTCATGGATTTAGTTTTATAATGTGGGCACAAAATGTTGCTCAAATAATCATGTTCCCAATATTTGGATACGAGTTTTACAGTTGTTTCTTCACGAGAAGAGCGATTCATTTATGGTATGTACCTCTAGGGTACTTAAATCTATGCATTCGACTCGACAGTGGCAAGTGGTGGTGGACGCTACTCGGCCGAAAAAATAGAGTAAAATGGATCGACGGAACTAGCCTAGTGACCTATCAACTCGACTCAGTTACTAAATTACTTTACTCGACTAAATTATTAAGCTTAAACGAAAAATTGGGACAACAAAGATTTGAATGATAACATAACCTATGTGGAAATCAGAAAATGTATCAGGTATGCATCTTTTACAGGAGCTTACACACCGAAGACACATCGCAATTGTATCTTCGGTGTTCAAGCTTCGTTTCCCTGTTTTCGTTATGAGCATCGCTTGTTACCACGGTGTGCGATGTAAGGCAGCTTGCCTTACATCGCGGAAACTTCAACATCAATCGTGTGCGCCGGAATTGTGCGTGTCATTCTTCATTATCTGCTTCGCTTTCAGTGATTCAGGATTGTTTTAATGTACACAATATGTCAATATCGCATTTGAAGATCAATCTAGTTATTCCCCTCTGAGCAATAAAAACTGCGTCACTGCCAGCTGTTCCTCTCCATAGAATGACATTGTAATTCATATGTGACAATGCCATTGAGGAATAAATAGGTACTTATCAACAACCTTGACAGAAATATATGCTCCCGACGTTTCAGCGCGAAAAAGGCACTCCTAAGTTTTTTACACACATATTCGATATTACTTTGCCAATTCCTTCAATCCCAAAAACTTTACACGCTCACACTAACACATTGAAAAGGATAATCTTAAGAAGTTTTTTGATTACAGTAGACAACAATTTTTCTATATGTTATTAATTTTCTATTGATATCGAAATCAATTTTCCTGAAATACATCTAGTGGAGTGCCTGGAGCATTCAAGCTCGGACTAGAGTTATAGTGAATGAATTGATACGATCGATGTGGGATATTGTTTTTCAAACTATAAATTGCAATGTTTACCAATTTTTTTTTTGTGCAATCCATTTTTTCATTGTTTAAACAAATTATTGTAAAAAATTAATGTTTGACCATACATTTTCACTTTAAACAGTAATTTTTTTGTATTTCTATGTTGAATCTCACCTGAGTAGACATATAGGAACATTTTTCAAAGATACCTGTGAATAAAAATACCAGTAGGGATCCCGAACGTGGAGGGGAGAGCGGAGCGACAGCTGCTATTATCTCTAATACCTTCTGTATAAAAAGTACCCGGAATTGTAAAAAAAAACACATAAATTTAAATTTAATCATCAATATTTATTTTGTCTCCTTCAAAATAGTCCCCATTGCTTACAATACAACTATGATATCGGCGAACCCACTTTTCCATGCACCGCTCATACGCCGCCAAAGTATGGCCTTCAGTTCTCGTTGCGAATTTGTTTTGATGGCTTCAATGGACTCAAAACGCGTTCCACGTAGGGGCAATTTGAGTCTTGGGAATAGAAAAAAGTCGCACGGAGCTAAGTCAGGTGAATACGGCGGTTGTTCGATGGTATTTATTGAGTTTTTGGTCTTGTATTCCTTAATAATTATGGCTCGGTGCGACGGCGCGTTATCATCATGCAAAATCCACGAATTGTCTTTCCATAAATCTGGCCGTTTACGACGAACATTCTCACGCAAACGCCTCAATACACCCAAGTAATACTCCTTATTCACTGTCTGTCCTTCAGGAAGAAATTCTGAGTGCACAACACCACGATAATCGAAGAAAACAGTGAGCAAAACTTTAATTTTCGATCGACTTTGACGTGGTTTTTTCGGATTTTTTTGAATGATTTGTACCAATCGTATGCTTGTGTTTTTGACATACAATTATCACCAAAGGCTTTTTTTAACATTTTCAATGAATCGGCACAAGAAAATTCGTTTGCAAGACAAAATTTGAGGCAAACTCTTTGATCAACTATTTTTTCCATTGTAAAATTCGCAGAGCACTTTTGAGGTCGACTGATACTGACAGCTGTTGTAAACACACTAGTTGACAGATCGCGCTCAAATTTGGCTTGGTAATAAAGGAAGGTCCTACCAACTTTAAGAAAAAAAAAATTACCGATTCCTTTTTGGCGGTTCATTTAAATAACATTTTCCGGGTACTTTTTATACAGAGAGTATATAAAATTCTCCTGTCTGCATCTTTGTTACCGAACTCCTCCGAAACGGCTGGACCGATTTTCGAGAAATTTTGTGTGCATATCGGGTAGGACTGGGAATCTGCCAACATCTATTTTTCATCCCCCTAAATGATAAGGATGGTCCACCCCTAACTATTTTTCCAATTTTTTCGGACAAAATTTTTTATTTTTATTTTTTTATGATACGGCATACAAAAATACATATAACCCTAAATTTTCACCCCTCTACGATCAACCCCTTTTTCTAACACAACCTAACCTAACCTAAATTGAACTCTTTCAGGCTAGTTTTTCATTTTTATAGGCCAACATCTATTTTTCATCCCCCTAAATAATAAGGGTTTTCCACCCCTAATTTTTTTTTAATTTTTTTGGTAAAAATTTTTTATTTCAATTTTTTCAAAAAAATCAACATTTTACGAATTATTTCCGGAAATTTCTATTAATTTGATGGGTATAAAAAAGATAGTATTAAATCAGCCGAACGGAATCGTCGTGCATTAAAAAATAAATGTGCAGATATTGAATTTGATAGAAATGTTGAGAGTTAAATTAGCTGACAACAATATATTTACATGCCAAGCGGAAAGCGATGCCGACAAATTAATTGTTGAGACGGCAATGAATTTGGAATCAAAAGATGTTGTTATAGTTTCAGAAGATATCGATGTCTTAGTGATATGAACGGCATTGGTAGATAAAGATCGTGAAATATATTTTCTAAAACCATCCCGAGGCAAAGTTCAACAGAAGATATTTTCATCGATAAGTTTAGAAAAATCATTACCAAACTGTAAAGAACATATTCTTTTTTTACATGCCTTTACGGGTTGTGACACTACTTCTGCATTTTTCAATAAAGGAAAAATTAAGTTTGCCAAAAATTTTGAGAAACGGATTGATTTACACGACTCAGTAAAAGTATTCAAAAATATCAATGAAGACCCCAATAATATATTGCAAGCAGGTGTGGCATGTATTTTGAGTTTATATGGCGCTCCGTCTAACACTCATGATTTAAATACATTAAGGTTCAATTGACCATATTCACCGTCGCCATACTGTTGTGCGACAATACCAACTACCCAGGGTTCTCAACATCGAATAACGAAAGTCACTAATTTCTTGGTACCGCGAAAGTTTAAATGGAAATATTTTGGTGTCAGTTTTTTTATTTTTAGATCTATTTCTTGCCGAACAATTACTGACACAACAACCATAGCCTCCACTATACTGATATCTATCCATATTTCCTGGATTTTATCACAAAATACTTAACCAAAGTTTACCACCAATTTTATATAACCTCTTATATCACATACCACACTAATAATCTGAGTATTTTTGATAAACTCAATATTTCTCCCTTGGGAGCACTGGGTAGTTGGTATTGTCGCACAACAATATGGCGACGGTGAATATGGTCAATTCTTTCATAAAATCAACAGCCAAAAATACAAGTGTTATTTGGTCATCACTGCCTCCAACAACTGATGCAGCGTTTGAGCACCTTAAAAGAGTGTACCTACAAATTCAGATATGGCTAGGAAATGACGTACTTATTGAAAATTGGGGATGGAAGTATTCCAATAACATGTACATCCCAATAACTATGAATCAATTACCTGCTCCGGATAATTTATTACAAATGTTATTCTGTAATTGCAAAAAGGGATGTGGAGCTGCGTGTGGATGCAGAAAAAGTGGTTTACACTGCAGTGTAGCATGTCTACAGTGCAGCGAAAATAGTTATTCCAATACTTCACCCATTATGCAGATAGCTGAAGTAGAAGAAAATATTTGATGTTGACAACAATGTTATATATTTAAATAAACGGATTTTGTACTAATAATTTTTTTTCATGGTCGTAATTAATTACATTATTTCTTTAAATGTACACAATAGAGTACGTTTCATTTATAATTGAACTGGCCGAGAAATTCCATTGTACATAGCAGCTGTCGCTCCGCTCTCCCCTCCACGTTCGGGATCCCTACTGGTATTTTTATTCACAGGTATCTTTGAAAAATGTTCCTATATGTCTACTCAGGTGAAATTCAACATATAAATACAAAAAAAATTACTGTTTAAAGTGGAAATATATGGTCAAACATTAATTTTTTATAATAATTTGTTTAAACAATGAAAAAATGGATTGCACAAAAAAAAAATTGGTAAACATTGCAATTTATAGTTTAAAAAACAATATCCCACATCGATCATATTATTTCATTCACTATAACTCTAATCCGAGGTTTTACGGTTTTGAATGCTCCAGGCACTCCACTAATCTTCATTCCGTTCTTCCACACCTTGCGCACTACTACAGGGTTGGGATAAAGTCAGTGGCGGCTCCTCCATATGTGCACATGTGCACGTGTACCCCCAAGTAATATCTTCATCTAAAGGAATTTATTTTTGTGTTTGACGTAAATGTAACGTTTTCTATTGGGTATTTAATTTTATTTTTAATTTCCGATGTTCCAGTTCACGGTTCTGTTCTACTGTAGACTACTATAGAAACAATAAACAGACGGCGGGCGAACTCACAACAGTCACAACTTCGAACGCCAACGGTCAATGCAAATACGCGTAGCCCGTACACTGCACTCTCGAACTGATCCCTCATTGGAGCAGCCGCTACCCTTCGCGTCCCTCGCTCCCCGTAACAGTCCATAGTATTTAGCTGACATAGGTACACATCCAGAATGTGTACGGTCGTCTGTTGCATAGACAAGCTATAGATAGGCAACTCTTAATTCAAATTCTGTTCATTGTGTCTGCGCTATGTATACTCGGTCGTTAATACTAACAGATGATATCGGCGTAAGAAAACAGAGGCGTCATCTCGCGGTTTTGTAGAAAAAACAAGGGACATGGTTTTATGTACCATTTGTATAAATTTTTTTTTCAAATTTCAAGTTCATTAGATACGATGATTATTTGTATTCAAAAGCAATCACTAAATCTTATAAAAAGCTTGAAATGTAGACTGTAGAGCACCAGTGATTGAAATCAAAGTCTTATATAGGAGTTAAATATTATTCATTTTTAAATGTTTGTTATCTACATGAATTAACGTCAAGGCAAATAATAATATTTCACTCAAGAGAACACACAAAAATATTCAATTGGTTGTATTTCGCGCAATAATGGCCGCAAATTTTGGGAATCCGATTAGCATTAGCGTACAATATTCAAAAACAAATTCGCTGACAGTAGAAAGAAAAACAAAAATCAAAATTGCCTGTCCTGGTCTTTTCCATATTTCGTCTGAATTAGATCTAGCACTCAGGGATCATTTGGATCAATCCACAGTATTCAGCTGAACATCCAAAGACATTCAAAATGAATAGTTGGACTGTATGCTTTCATTGCTTTCTGTGTGTCATGCACACATTAAGAAAGAACTTGCTGCCTCAAAATTCGTGTCCGTGATAAGTGATGAAACAATTGACATTTCAAACATTTTCCAAATGGTTATAGTTTGCCGTTATGCTTCAGCAGACGGTACCCCTATTGTGAGAATTTGGGGTTTTCTGAATGTTATTCCAAGAAAAGGCCAAAGAACATCACAAACTCCCCAAACTGCGGGATTCGAAGGTTGATTTCACATTTTTTTCCTCCCCAGAACCCCCCTTCCCCATGTAGTCCGTACCCTCTAGACCCCCCGGTATCTGCCCACATGTGCACTCCCAAAATATAAATCCACGCGCCGCCACTGGATAAAGTATGGGACCAAGTAAATATCTTTTAAACGAAAAGAACTATATTTATGAAAATTTGCAAGTGAGTGCAGTAGAACAAAATGCATCTGATGTACATTTTTTTGTTGATAATTTACTTCCGGTTTAACCGGAAATGGCCTCAACTCAATTTTGAATTCATACATACTGAGTTTAGTGTAAAAAAAATCATAGTAGGGAGTTGCTCCATCTTGTTGAAACTAAACATTTTGTGGTAATTGTCCATTCTGTTGAAGTGCAGGAATAATTTCGTTATTCAGTAGATCCAAATACTTGTCACCATTCAAGTTTCCGTCGATGAAAAATGGGCCTATAAGCCTATTTTCAACAATTCCCATTCAAACATTTATTTTCTGTGGATTCTGGGTATGTGGTTCATGAATCCAATGAGGATTCTCATTTGACCAATACCTCGTTTTTACAATTTGTTTTACACTAAACTCAGTATTTATGAATTCAAAATAACAAACTCTTTCAAAATCTGTGAAAATATATAGGGTGTCCCATTTGAATTGAAGAAGTTGAGGCCATTTCCGGTTAAACCGGAAGTAAATTATCAACAAAAAAATGTACATCAGATGCATTTTGTTCTACTGCACTCACCTGCAAATTTTCATAAATATAGTTCTTTTCGTTTAAAAGATATTTACTTGGTCCCATACTTTATCCCAACCCTGTATATTCCACTAGTTCAACAGTTTACAGTAATTTTTTGGTGTCATTTATAGTATTGATTGTTATTTCGTTTTTCCAAATTTCTTGAAGTCTTGAAGGGCATGTCTTCTTTATCCCTTACTCTTCCCAAAATATTATGTCAACATTTCGTAATCACTGTCGGATTCAATTGTTGCCATGCAAGGTGTAAATGTATGACAGCGTCTTGAGTCAAGCTTTTAAATGCCTCGGCAACTGTTTAATAAGACACATTCTGGTCCATTTGTTGAACAAGTGGGGGTTACATTTGGAGGCATATAAACAACAAATATATTTCCAATATTATTAACGATCCTCTGATGTTAATTGATGGTACTTTCTTTGGGAGTGAAGGATCAATAAAACGAGACCTTATTTCGCTTTTAAGCCGACGTTTCGCTTTATTTAAAAGCTTCTTCAGGGCACTGGAAAAATACAATAAATGAAACACTGAGCCACAATAAATAACAAGAATACAAAAACATTTTTTTGTTTCCACAGATTTGAGAATGATGAAATGGATCATCGAGTTCAAAGATACATATTCTACTTTTTACATATAAATAAAATTCATTTAAAATCAATAAATAATTAACATTTTAAAATGTGATTAATAAACAACCAACAAAACAAACAAAAAACGATGTAAGCAACAGATTGACAATTTCTTCTCTAGACTCGAAAATCCTTACAGGAATCCTGACAGTGAAACTGTAGATACATACCAAAGCTGCAAAGTTTCTCTTGGTGAAATATATAAAAGTTTCCAGGACGCCACATAGGTAAAGAGTCAAATGTCAACATGAATCGGCTTTTAATCACACACTAATTGTATCCATCAATCGAACGCCATCTATGGTGAAGTGGAAGTCGGACGTTTCAGTTTTCCAATCAGATTATAATACACAGTATTGAGATTTTCTATGTCTGTTCTTTTATTGATCGAATTAGAATTTTTCTTTATTTCAATCATCTCACTTAATAATCGTTTCCTATATATATATGTTGTTCGTCTAATATTTCGTAATTTTCAAAATTGAAATTATGACCCAACCTGACGCAATGTTCTACTAGAGCAGTTGGATTGCTTTTTATTAATTTATTTTTTTGATCGTTTTCGTGTTCCTTTAAGCGTGCTTTGATAAACCTTCCTGTTTGACCAATGTAGCAACCTTCGCAATTAAAACAAGGAATTTTATATATCACCTCACTTCGTTGTTCCAAAGATATTTTTGATTTTAGTTTTGAAAAAAATTTTTAATAGTTGTTATTTTCCGGTTTGAGAATTATTTTGATGTCTGTCATGTTTTTTTGTAATGTTGATCTCAACCTTTCTGATAATCCTCCAATGAAGGGAATCTTGAAATATTTCGCTGGATCTCTTGAAACAATTGGTGGAGGTGCATTTGTGAAGGTGTTCTGCATGATCTTCTTTAAAAGCGACTGAGGATAATGATTTTTTCGAAGAACCTCTGTAATATATTTATAATTTTTCTCATGATATTCTGGACTGGATAGGCTACTTGCTCTCAATTTTAAATTATGAATGATGTTGACTTTTTGGTGGAGTGAA